>JAEOAD010000026.1:21517500-22735000 GCA_036365145.1 Orientallactaga sibirica | reverse complement strand
GGTAATCCACCTGTTCATCTGGACACCTGCTCTGTGTTGGGCACTTTCTAGACGCAGGGATGTAGCCAAAGCCCTGGCCTCAGAGAGCTTCCACTCCGATGGGGAAGTTTTGGACAGTGACAAATGCCAATTAAAAATATGCCGTAGGGCTGGAGAGATGGCTTAGGGGTTAAGGCGCCTGCCTCCTAACCCTCAGAACACTGGTTCCAATCTCCAGCTGTTCCAATCTCCAGGTCCCACGTTTAGCCAGATGCAAAGTGACGCAAGGGCGCAATGCTTCACTTGGCCACAAGGGGGCGCGCACATCTGGATTTCGTCCTCAGCAGCTGAGACACTGCTCGTGCGCCCATCTCTGTCTTCCTCCCTCTCTCTCTCTCTCTGTCTCTCTCTGTGTCTCTCTCCAAAAAAAAAATAATAATAATAAGATAAAATAAAAAGTTAAAAAAAATATGCCGTGTCAGCCAGGCATGGTGGCACACGCCTTTAATCCCAGTGCTTGGGAGGCAGAGGTAGGTGGATTGCCATGAGATTGAGGCCACCCGGAAACTACATAGTGAATTCCAGGTCAGCTTGCACTAGAGTGAGACCTTACCTCAAAAAAAACAAAACAATAACAACAACAAAAAAATACACGGTGTCGGACACTGACAGGTGCTAGTTTAGCCAAATTGGTGAGCGCTAGGTTCTGAGAGAGACCCCGTTTCAAAAAATAAGGTGGGAGGACTGGGGAGATGGCTTAGTAGTTAAAGGCACTTGCTTTCCAAGCCTGCTGGCCCACGTTCAACTCCCCAGTCCCTATGTAAAGCCAGACGCACAAAGTGGTGCAGGCGTTTGGAGTTTGCAGTGGCTTGAGGCCCTGGTGCACCCATTTCTCTGTTCTCACTCTCAAATAAAAATACTAAAAAAAAAAAAAAAAAAGTAGTTTGAGGAATAGACTTGATGTGCATCTCTGGCCTCCATATGTGCCTGTGTACCCCCACACATAGGTGCACACACAATACACATGCCACACACACAATACACATACCACACACATGCCACATATAACACACATATACACACATCCATACACTACAATAGAAAAAATCCTGAGTATGATATTATTTGCCTCATAAACTGTATTGAGATGAGCATTTGAGAGATAAGGGGAAAGGACTTTTGGCAGTGCTGGGGATCAAACCCAGAAGCTTCCGAATACTAGGCAAGCGTTTTACCACTGAGCCACATGCTCACCACTGGAAAGGTGAAATTGGATGCCTCAAGGCCTGAAGGCAGTGAGGGAGAAAGCTGTGTGGGGCAGGCAGAGGAGGAACAGAGCAAACAACACACACCAAAGTCCTGAGGTAGGCTTGTGTGAGGGGCCAGCATGGCTGTCGGGAGAGGAGAAAAGAAAGAATAATAGAGATGGTAGTAGATGGTTAAAGAGGTAAAGGGGGAAGGTGGGAAAGAGGCATCGGAAGGCTGTGGTTAGGGGTTGATCTTCTGGATAGAGGGACAGGCCTGGAAGTGCTGAACATGACACCATAGTCTACTGCCTGCCGCCCTCATCCCTGTCCCCAGCCCTGGGTTCCCTTTCCTCTGGGTGGATGTAGCACTGACTGGCCCCACCTTGACTCAGAGCCCCTTACCAGGAGGATGAAGCGAGCTGCTGGAGGCATTGGCTGCAGACAGCGCACAGTTGCACCCCTCCAAGCCCTACTGTCTCCAGGCATACATGGGTCAAGCTTCTAGCCCACAGCCCAGAACAGGGGTATAATATAAAATAAAAGGAAGCTCCTTGTCTCAACCCAAGGCAACCCTGTGGTTATTCACCATCCAGACCCCAATCTGTGGGCAGTTGACTTGCCTGTCTCTCTTCCTCCTGCCTCCTTTACACCCCCTCCTCCCTCAAAGCCTCGCTTAATAAATCACGGCCAGGAGGCTCCAGCTCTGGCCCTATGGCCGACATGGACCCTCTCTCCTCTGCTGTCCCATTGGTTTCTCCCTTCCCCAGTGTTTATGCAGTTTAAACTCCACCAAAAATGTCATGAGCAGGCTCCTTGCCCGGCTTCCAAACTCTGATAAATTCCACTGGCTGGGCAACCCCAAGAGAGGCTTTCTGGAGGCAGGAACCCCATAAATCACCCCGCTGCCACTCCGGCGTGGGCAATATCTTATGTAAAAAGGTGTTTCCTGGGAGCGCCACGGGCAGGAGAATCCTATTACAGGCCGCCCCATTAATTATAAAGAGTCAAGCCGACCCTTTCCTGCGATTTTTTATCTTAAGTCTGAAAACTGATTACCTTCACCCACCCTTCCCCTACCAAAAAGATCTCAAGAATAAAACCAATGTTTGAAGAGCAAATGGTCAAGTTGCTCCGTGCAGATGAGAGCCAGCAGAGGCAGGAGTGGGTGGTAGTGTAGGGTCCTCCTTTTTTTTTTTTTTTTTTTAATCCTTCAAGGGGAAAAGTAACTGGGTGTACACTAGGCCCTTGGAGATGGGCTTAATAACTGGCCTCATCTGACCCAAGAAGGAAACTGAGGCTGCGAGGAAGTTGTGTAGATTGTCTCATTCTTCTGAGATATCAACGTGGATGGCAGACCAGCCAGGCTGGCTGTTGAAAACCCTGGGTTCAAATTCTACCTCTACTCTGTGTGTGTGTGTGTGTGTGTGTGGTATGCATACAGATGTGTGCTGATGTGTGGGCCTTGTGTGCACTTTCGTGGAGGCTAAAGGATGATGACAGGTGTCCTCTGTTGCTCATCTGTGAGCTTCCTTGAGACAGAGTCTCCCATTGAACCTGGAGCTGTCATTTTGGATCAGACTGGCTGATCTGTGAGCCCCAGCGATTCTCAGGTCTCTGCTCCTCATGAGACTGGGGTTACAGGTATGTGTGCCACCACACCTAGCTGCTTACATGGGTGTTGGGAAATTGGTTTTAATATTTTTTTAATATTTATTTATTTGACATAGAGAAAGAGCGAGAGGGAGAGCGAGAGAGAGAGAGGGAGAGAGAATGGGTGCGCCAGGGCCTCCAGCCACTACAAATGAACTCCAGACACATGCTCCATCTTGTGCATCTGGCTAATGTGGGTCCTGAGGAATTGAACCTGGGATTTTTGGCATTGCAGGCAAACACATTGATGGCTAAGCCATCCCTCTAGCCCGGTTTTAATATTTATTATTTTACTTAAGAGAGTGAGGGAAAGAAAGAAAGAGATATGTAGAGAGAGATAGAATGGAGGTGCCAGGGCTCCAGACACTGCAAACAAACTCCAGCTGCATAGATCACTTTTGTGCTTCTGGCTTTACCAATGAGTCAACTCCCCAGCCTGGGTATTCGGGAATTGAACTAAGTTGAATCAGGTTCTCTCAGACCCTCATGCTTGCATGGCAAGTGCTTTTATCCGCTGAGCCATCTCCCTAGTCTTAACTCTACTTCTTTTTTAAAATGTTATTTTCTTTTTTGTTTTCTTCTTTAAATTTAAATATTTTTATTTATTTATTTGAGAGAGAGCAAGACAGAGAGCCAGAAAGAGGCAGAGAGAGGCCAGGGCTCCTGGGGCTGCAAATGAACTCCAGACACATGTACCACTTTGTGGGTCTGGCTTTATGGGTATTAGGGAATTAAACCCAGGCTGACAGGCTTTGCAAGCAAGCATCTTGAACTACTGAGCCACCTCTCCATCCCTCTTACCTCTACTTCTGACTAGCTAGGGTCTATAATCAGTGGGCAGCCTCAGTTTCCTTTTCTGCCCAGTAGTGAATAAAATCTTGAAGGCTTCTGGGATTACATACTTGTGATTGGGATTCCCCCATGCCACCTGCAGCTCACCTGCTTGCCATTTGGCTGACCATCAGAGCAGTTTTAAACCTAAGGAAGAGCTGTGCGTGCCCCGCCCCCCAGCCCTTGACTGCATGGTGGGATCCAGGGCAGCTCCTGACCTTGGCCTACAGAATGTGCATCCTCTAAACTCTGCTAGCTGTGCAGCTTCCTGTCCCTTCCTGCCCCTTTCCTGACTCTCCTTGAAGCCACATGCCTCCTTTTTATTTTTATTTTTATTTTTTTCAGAGAGAGAGAGAGAGAGAGATAAAAAATGGGCACGCTAGTGGCCTCTCAGCTGCTGTGAATGAACTCCAGACACATGTGCCCCTTGTGGGCAAGTGTGGCATTGCACCTTGCATCACTTTGCATCTGGCTAAACGTGGGACCTGGAGAATCAAATGGGTGTTCTTAGGCTTAGCAGTCAGGCACCTTAACTGTTAAGCCATCTCTCCAGCCCTCCTTTTTATTTTTAATTAATTTATTTATTTGAGTCAGAGAGAGGGAGAGAGAGAAAGAGAGAGAGAGAGAGTTGGGTGCACCAGTGCCTCCTGCCACTGCAAATGAACTCCAGATGCATGTGCCACTTTGTGCATCTGGCTTACGTGGGAACTCGGGAATCGAACCCAGGTCTGCACTCTTTGCAAGTAAATGCCTATAACCACTGAGCCATCTCCCCAGCCCACACCTCTTTTCTCTTACTACAACCACCAAGCATATTTATGCCTCAGGGCCTTGTCTATGCTGTTCCCTGCACCTGGCACACATTTCCTCAGAGCCCAGTAAGGCCAACATCTGCTCTTCATTTAGGGCCTTGGCTCAAATACCATCTTCTTGGAGTGACCTAGTGTAATTGGTGAGCTCCAGGCCAATGAAAGACTCTAGAAGTAGAGGGTTGGGGAGATGGCTTAATGGTTAAAGGTGCTTGCTTATAAAGCCTAACGGTCTGGGTTCAATTCCCTAGGAACCACATAAAGTCAAATGCACAAAGTGGCACATGTATGTGGAGTTTGCACTGGCAGGAGGCCCTGGTGTACACATTCTCTTCTCTCAAATATATATATATTAAGAGGAGGTAGGGGCTGGAGAGATGGCTTAGTGGCAAAGACACTTGCCTGCAAAACTTAAGGACCCGGGTTTGATTCCCCAGTACCCATGTAAGCCAGATGCACAAGATGGCACATGCTTCTGGAGTTTGTTTGCAGTAACTAGAGGCCCTGGTGTGCCCATTCTCTCTATATATCTGCCTCTTCCTCTCTCCCTTTCTCTCGCTCTCAAATAAATAAAAGAAAAGAGCTGGGCGTGGTGGCGCACGCCTTTAATCCCAGCACTCAGGAGGCAGAGGTAGGAGGATCGCCGTGAGTTCGAGGCCACCCTGAGACTACATAGTTAATTCCAGGTCAGCCTGGGCTAGAGTGAAACCCTACCTAGAAAAACCAAAAAAAAGAAAAAAAGAAAGAAAGAAAGAAAAAAGAGGCAGTTGGTAATGTTCCTGAGGGGGACATCCAGCGTTGTCCTCTGGCCTCCACATGCAGATGCACATATGAACACATGCAAACACACACATACAAATATGTCCCCACATGTGCACAGTCCACACATAAACATGCAAACAAATAAACAAAAAACAAAACCATTGAAATGAAGTACATTTAGAATGAAAAGAACATAAAAGCTTTCTGAATAAATTGCAACACCTTGAGTCAAGATAGGAGCTTACCTGCCTTTGCTTTGTGGGACTCCCCTTGCTGGCCTCAAACTAAGCCCAGATCTGGCAGAGCAGGGATATATTGAAAATGTTGCTGGTTTGGTACAGCATTGGTGGTTCAGTGGTAGAATTCTTGCCTGCTATGTGGGAGGACACATTCAATTCCCAGACATCTCTTTCTATGTCTAAAATAAGTTAGCTAAAATGTTGCTGGTTTGGTCATTATGAGCTATTTTGCATTCATTTTGATGTTTCAAAACATATACATAAATTTTTATTTCGAGGTAGGGTCTTGCTGTAGCCCAGGCTAATTGGAATTCACTACGTAGTCTCAGGGTGGCCTTGAACTCATAGCAATCCTTCTGTGTCTGACTCTCAATGCTGGAATTAAAGGCATGTGTCACCATGCTGGGCTCACTAAAAATTTTTTTAATTTATTTTATTTTATTTGCAAGCAGAGAAAGAGAGATAGAGACAGACAGAGGAAGAATGGGTGCACCAGGGCTGCTAGCCACTGCAAACGAACTCCAGTTGCACATGCCTTCTTGTGCAGCTGGCTTACATGGGTACTGGGGAATCGAACCTTGGTCCTTTGGCTTTGCAGGCAAGTGCCTTAACTGCTAAGCCATCTATCCAGCCCTCATTTTAAAAATATTTTTTAGGCCAGGTGTGGTGGCACACATCTTTAATTCCAGCACTTGAGAGGGAGAGGTAGGAGGATCACCGTGAGTTCAAGGCCACCCTGAGAATACAGAGTGAATTCCAGGTCAGCCTGGGCTAGAGTGAGACCCTACCTCAATAAAACAAAAAAAAACAAACAAAAAAAATTTTTAAATGTACTTCATTGCTGAGTTTTTGGTGGCATCCAAAACCAGTAGTCCCAGGCCAGTCCAGTGGAGCACCCTCCCAACATCAGACTCCCCCCACCCCCCATTCTCAAACTTTTTGGTTTCTTTGTTTCATTTTCTTGTGGAACTGGGGTTGGAACTCAGGGTCTTATACATACAAGGCAAAACTCTACCACTGAGTGACACCTCAACCCTTATTTTGGCCATGGAGTTGGAGTTCCAACTATTTCTTTTAAAAATTAATTAATTAATTAATTGATTTAAGGAGAGAGAGGGAGAGAGAATGGACACTCTAGGGCCTCCAGCCACTGCAAAAGAACTCCAGACACATGCTCCCCCTTGTCTATCTGGCTTACGTGGGTCCTAGAGAATCCAACCCGGATTCTTTGGCTTTGCAGGCAGACGCCTTAACCACTAAGCCATCCCTCCAGTCCGTTATTGACAACTTAAAAAAAAATTGGGGGGCTGGATAGATGGCTTAGCGGTTAAGGCCCTTGCCTGCAAAGCCAAAGGACCCAGGTTTGAGTCCCCAGGACCCACATAAGCCAGATGCACAATGTGGCACATGTGTCTAGAGTTCGTTTGCAGTGGCTGAAGGCCCTGGCACGCCCATTCTCTCTATATATCTGCCTTTCTCTCTCTCTGTCTCTCTCTTTCTCTTAAACAAATAAAATAAAATAAATTTAAAAATTATTTATTTATGAGAGATAGAATGGGTGCTCCAGGACCTCCTGCTATGGCAATAAAATTGAACCCTGCTGGGCGTGGTGGCGCACGCCTTTAATCCCAGCACTCGGGAGGCAGAGGTAGGAGGATCACCATGAGTTCAAGGCCACCCTGAGAATACAGAGTGAATTCCAAGTCAGCCTGGACTAGAGTGAGACCCTACCTTGAAAAACCAAAAAAAAAAAAAAAAAAAAAAAATTGAACCCTTAGCTGGGTGTGGTGGTGCTCACTTTTATTCCCAGCACTCGGGAGGCAGAGGTAGGAGGATCACCATGAATTCGAGGACACCCTGACTATATAATGAATTCTAGGCCAAGTTGGGCAAGACCCTACCTCAGAAAAAAATTGAACTCTATCAGGCTTTGCAAGCAAGCACCTTTAACCACAGAGCCATCTCTTCAGCCCTTTATTGACAATTTTTATATATGTATATAATGTATTTTTATCATATTTACCTTCCATTATTTTCTATTATCCCTACCCCTCTTACCTTCTTCACTTTTATTTAATTATTTGCAGAGAGACAGAGAGAGATGAATAGGCATGCCAGGACCTCTAGGTTTTGCAAAGGAACTCCAGCTGCGTGGACCACTTTGTTCATCTGGCTTTACGTAGGTACTAGGGAGCCAAACCCAGGTCGTTAGGCTTTGCAGGCAAGTGCCTTAACCATTGAGCAATCTCTCCAGCCCATTCTTCTTCCCTTTTACTTCTTCTACTTTGTTGTCTTCCTTTTTTTTTTTTTTTTTTTTTTTTTTAGGTCTCACTCTAGCCCAGGCTGACCTGGAATTCACTATGTAATCTCAGGGTGGCCTCGAATTAATGGAGATCCTCCTGCCTCTGCCTCCCAAGTGCAATTAAAAGTCTGCCACCACACCCATCTCTAGATATCTTCTTTGGTTAAGCGGGAAGGGGTGTGAACCCATGAGATTAAATTTTTTTTCGAGGTAGGTGTGGTGGTTTGATTCAGGTATCCTCCATAATCTTAGGTATTCTGAATGCTAGGTTCCCCAGCTGATGGCAATTGGAAATTGAAGCCTCCTGGAGGCAGTATATTGTTGGGGGCGGGCTTATGGGTGTTATAGCCAGTGTCCCCATGCCAGTGTTTGGCACACTCTTCTGTTCTTGTTTTCCACCTCATGTTGGCCAGAGGGTGATGTCCACCTTCTGCTCATGCCATTGTTTTCCCTGCCTCATGGAGCTTCCCCCTTGAACCTGTAAGCCAAAATAAACCTCTTTTTTTCCCCCACAAGCTGCTCTTGGTTGGGTGATTTCTACCCGCAATGTGAACCTGACTGCAACAGTAGGGTATTGCCCTAGCCCAGGCTGACCTGGAATTCACTATGTACTTTCTGGCTGGCCTTGAACTCACAGCGATCTCCTACCTCTGCCTCCCCAGTTCTGGGATTAAAGGTGTGCACCACCACGCCCAGCCTCATTTGGGTTCTTGCAGGAGCATGGGCAACTTACCACTATATGAAATGTCTCTCTTTCCCTCTGGCAATCATTACCCACCATGCCATGGCATTCAGAACTCCTCAGGAAGGGGTACGGGCCTCGTGAGCCTCTTCTCCATCCATGACGGAGTGTTGATGGGTCCAGTCTTGTTCAGATCTTATGCAGGTAACAACAGCTGCTATGAGGTTGTGAGTGTGACAGCCATGTCATTTCTGGAAAAATGTTCTACAGCACTCCTACCTCTCCTCTGGCTCTTCTATACTTTCTTCTCTTTCTTCTACAATGTTCTCTGAGCCTTGGAAGGTGTGCCATAGCCCAAGTATTTCTTTTTAAAAATATTTTATTTATTTATTTGAGAGACAGAGACACACAGAGAGAGAAAGAGGGAGAGAATATGAGCATGCCAGTGTCTGTAGCCTCTGCAAACAAACTCCAGACACATGTGCCACCTTTTGGATCTGGGTTTATGTGGGTATTGGGGAATCAAACCTGCGTCCTTTGGCTTTGCTGGCAAGCACTTTAATCACTAGCGCCCCCCACGCCCCACTATTTCTTTTTTTTTTTTTTTTTTTTTTTGGTTTTGCGAGGTAGGGTCTCACTCTGGTCCAGGCTGACCTGGAATTCACTATGTAGCCTCAGGGTGGCCTCGAACTCTTGGCGATCCTCCTACCTCTGCCTCCCGAGTGCTGGGATTAAAGGCGTGCGCCACCACGCCCGGCTCCACGCCCCACTATTTCTAAACAAAGAGAATTAATACCAGAAGATTCTTCTCTGACGAGAAAGGCAAGGTTGAGAATATGGATGCTATGTCTGAGCGGATGTGCACATGGTCTCCTCCGGATGTGCAGATGGTGTTTTGGAGGTTGGGAGTGCGGCCTGCAATGCTGTAATTCTCACCCGCCCCCAGCTTCTGCCGCTGGTCGTTGGACCCCACCTTGAGTGGCGAGTGGCTGGCAGACACGGTTTCTAACCTCAAGACTGCTGTACAAATTCTGTGGGGCTTTCAACAACTCTCTTGCCTTCCCTGAGCCTCATTGTCTTTACTGGCCAGTGAGGGCATTGAATGGTTCCCACTGGAATATTCTCTGAAGCATTACAGAGAGTAAGAACCATGTTACCACTTTCTGTGCATTTGCCAGAAAGCCACAGACACCTGCTGTGGGAGGGTCATCCGCCCAAAGTCCCAGGACCCCATCAGCAGGAGCTGGGGTGTGGGCAGATGGAGACACGAACTTGTGCAAGAGGAGGACAGAAGGTGGAGCGCAGCCCTGCAGACATGACCAGAGAGAAAAGAGAGAGGTTTGGAAAGGGTTCCGTTCATCACAGAAACAGCCCATTCGCAATGATCGGTTGCCCAGGTGTTAATAACACTAATGGCATAGGAAGGGTAAACTTGGCCACTTGGTTGAACAGAAGAAATATGCAGAGAAGGGCTCGAGTTTCCATAAATCAGTTGTGTGCGGCTCTATGAGGAAGGCAGAACTTAAAATTCTAGTCAGGAGATGGTGTTCTCATCATTGGAGCCGGAGAGGGAATTTATTCTGTTTATATCTTTTTACTGCACGACAAGACTTGAGAGCAGGGGCCTTCCAGCCATTCTGCATTTTAAATATTAGTCCTAAGCATGGGGTCAACCCTCTTGCTTTGTGGGGCATTTATCTGGGGGCAGGACTGGGGCAGGAGAGCATGCATGCTGGGGTTGGAACCCAGACAGTCTAACCATCCAGTGTCAGGCAGAATTATAGTCTAGAGGCAGTGGGGGGCAGGCAATGTCCCCACTTTCCAGGTCTGGAGGGTACAGCCAGAGCTTGGCTCACCTTACCTGAATGTCTTGGAGTATTTTTTTTCCTCTTGGAAGTCTTTTATTTTGAAATGATAATAAATACAGGCGATGAGAAATAAAAGGATATGGACAGATACATCAATGGAGGGGGAAGGGCTAAGGGTAGCAGAGAGGGAGAGAAAGACACGAGGAGGGTGAATGGAGAAGTGAGACGTCCTCGTGACAACTTGCACCGTATCCTTTGTCCCTCCGGTTGGCTTTGTTGAACCCTGAGAGATTTATATGAAACCCATGAAGTTGCTGTCAGGAAGAATTCACATTCCCTGGACCCTTCTCTGAAGCATCCACCCACCCTTCCTTTGTGCAGGACAGCAGATGGAACCCAGGGCCTCACATGTGGGAAACACTTTACCACTGGGGTACAGCTCCAGTTTTTTTTTTTTTTTTTTTTTTTTTTTTTTTTTTTTTGAGGTAGGATTTTACTCTAGCCCAGGCTGACCTGGAATTCACTATGTTGCCTCAGGGTGGCCTTGAACTCACAGAGATCCACCTACCTCTGCCTCCCACATGCAGGGATTAAAGGCGTGCGCCGCCACACCAGGCTTCCAGTTTTTCTCTGATTTTGAGATATGATCTTGTTAGGTTACCAAGGCTAGCCTTGAACTTGAGATCCTCCTGCTTCAGCCTCCCAAGTAACTAGGATTATAGGTGTATGCCTATAATGGTAATGCCTAGCTAAAAATACTCTTTTAAAAATCATACTTCTTTATTTATTTTCAAGGAGAGAGAGAAAGAGAGAGAGAAGGAAAGAGAGAGAGAGAAAGAGAGAATAGGCATGCCAGGGTCTCTAGCTGCTGAGAATGAACAAAAAAGAAAGAAAGAAAGAAAAAGAGGCAGTTGGTAATGTTCCTGAGGGGGACATCCAGCGTTGTCCTCTGGCCTCCACATGCAGATGCACATATGAACACATGCAAACACACACATACAAATATGTCCCCACATGTGCACAGTCCACACATAAACATGCAAACAAATAAACAAAAAACAAAACCATTGAAATGAAGTACATTTAGAATGAAAAGAACATAAAAGCTTTCTGAATAAATTGCAACACCTTGAGTCAAGATAGGAGCTTACCTGCCTTTGCTTTGTGGGACTCCCCTTGCTGGCCTCAAACTAAGCCCAGATCTGGCAGAGCAGGGATATATTGAAAATGTTGCTGGTTTGGTACAGCATTGGTGGTTCAGTGGTAGAATTCTTGCCTGCTATGTGGGAGGACACATTCAATTCCCAGACATCTCTTTCTATGTCTAAAATAAGTTAGCTAAAATGTTGCTGGTTTGGTCATTATGAGCTATTTTGCATTCATTTTGATGTTTCAAAACATATACATAAATTTTTATTTCGAGGTAGGGTCTTGCTGTAGCCCAGGCTAATTGGAATTCACTACGTAGTCTCAGGGTGGCCTTGAACTCATAGCAATCCTTCTGTGTCTGACTCTCAATGCTGGAATTAAAGGCATGTGTCACCATGCTGGGCTCACTAAAAATTTTTTTAATTTATTTTATTTTATTTGCAAGCAGAGAAAGAGAGATAGAGACAGACAGAGGAAGAATGGGTGCACCAGGGCTGCTAGCCACTGCAAACGAACTCCATTTGCACATGCCTTCTTGTGCAGCTGGCTTACATGGGTACTGGGGAATCGAACCTTGGTCCTTTGGCTTTGCAGGCAAGTGCCTTAACTGCTAAGCCATCTATCCAGCCCTCATTTTAAAAATATTTTTTAGGCCAGGTGTGGTGGCACACATCTTTAATTCCAGCACTTGAGAGGGAGAGGTAGGAGGATCACCGTGAGTTCAAGGCCACCCTGAGAATACAGAGTGAATTCCAGGTCAGCCTGGGCTAGAGTGAGACCCTACCTCAATAAAACAAAAAACAAACAAACAAAAAAATTTTTAAATGTACTTCATTGCTGAGTTTTTGGTGGCATCCAAAACCAGTAGTCCCAGGCCAGTCCAGTGGAGCACCCTCCCAACATCAGACTCCCCCCACCCCCCATTCTCAAACTTTTTGGTTTCTTTGTTTCATTTTCTTGTGGAACTGGGGTTGGAACTCAGGGTCTTATACATACAAGGCAAAACTCTACCACTGAGTGACACCTCAACCCTTATTTTGGCCATGGAGTTGGAGTTCCAACTATTTCTTTTAAAAATTAATTAATTAATTAATTGATTTAAGGGAGAGAGAGGGAGAGAGAATGGACACTCTAGGGCCTCCAGCCACTGCAAAAGAACTCCAGACACATGCTCCCCCTTGTCTATCTGGCTTACGTGGGTCCTAGAGAATCCAACCCGGATTCTTTGGCTTTGCAGGCAGACGCCTTAACCACTAAGCCATCCCTCCAGTCCGTTATTGACAACTTAAAAAAAAATTGGGGGGCTGGATAGATGGCTTAGCGGTTAAGGCCCTTGCCTGCAAAGCCAAAGGACCCAGGTTTGAGTCCCCAGGACCCACATAAGCCAGATGCACAATGTGGCACATGTGTCTAGAGTTCGTTTGCAGTGGCTGAAGGCCCTGGCACGCCCATTCTCTCTATATATCTGCCTTTCTCTCTCTCTGTCTCTCTCTTTCTCTTAAACAAATAAAATAAAATAAATTTAAAAATTATTTATTTATGAGAGATAGAATGGGTGCTCCAGGACCTCCTGCTATGGCAATAAAATTGAACCCTGCTGGGCGTGGTGGCGCACGCCTTTAATCCCAGCACTCGGGAGGCAGAGGTAGGAGGATCACCATGAGTTCAAGGCCACCCTGAGAATACAGAGTGAATTCCAAGTCAGCCTGGACTAGAGTGAGACCCTACCTTGAAAACCAAAAAAAAAAAAAAAAAAAAAATTGAACCCTTAGCTGGGTGTGGTGGTGCTCACTTTTATTCCCAGCACTCGGGAGGCAGAGGTAGGAGGATCACCATGAATTCGAGGACACCCTGACTATATAATGAATTCTAGGCCAAGTTGGGCAAGACCCTACCTCAGAAAAAAATTGAACTCTATCAGGCTTTGCAAGCAAGCACCTTTAACCACAGAGCCATCTCTTCAGCCCTTTATTGACAATTTTTATATATGTATATAATGTATTTTTATCATATTTACCTTCCATTATTTTCTATTATCCCTACCCCTCTTACCTTCTTCACTTTTATTTAATTATTTGCAGAGAGACAGAGAGAGAGAATGAATAGGCATGCCAGGACCTCTAGGTTTTGCAAAGGAACTCCAGCTGCGTGGACCACTTTGTTCATCTGGCTTTACGTAGGTACTAGGGAGCCAAACCCAGGTCGTTAGGCTTTGCAGGCAAGTGCCTTAACCATTGAGCAATCTCTCCAGCCCATTCTTCTTCCCTTTTACTTCTTCTACTTTGTTGTCTTCCTTTTTTTTTTTTTTTTTTTTTTTTTTTTTTTTTTGAGGTAGGGTCTCACTCTAGCCCAGGCTGACCTGGAATTCACTATGTAATCTCAGGGTGGCCTCGAATTAATGGAGATCCTCCTGCCTCTGCCTCCCAAGTGCAATTAAAAGCGTCTGCCACCACACCCATCTCTAGATATCTTCTTTTGGTTAAGCGGGGAAGGGGTGTGAACCCATGAGATTAAATTTTTTTTCGAGGTAGGTGTGGTGGTTTGATTCAGGTATCCTCCATAATCTTAGGTATTCTGAATGCTAGGTTCCCCAGCTGATGGCAATTGGAAATTGAAGCCTCCTGGAGGCAGTATATTGTTGGGGGCGGGCTTATGGGTGTTATAGCCAGTGTCCCCATGCCAGTGTTTGGCACACTCTTCTGTTCTTGTTTTCCACCTCATGTTGGCCAGAGGGTGATGTCCACCTTCTGCTCATGCCATTGTTTTCCCTGCCTCATGGAGCTTCCCCCTTGAACCTGTAAGCCAAAATAAACCTCTTTTTTCCCCCACAAGCTGCTCTTGGTTGGGTGATTTCTACCACAATGTGAACCTGACTGCAACAGTAGGGTATTGCCCTAGCCCAGGCTGACCTGGAATTCACTATGTACTTTCTGGCTGGCCTTGAACTCACAGCGATCTCCTACCTCTGCCTCCCCAGTTCTGGGATTAAAGGTGTGCACCACCACGCCCAGCCTCATTTGGGTTCTTGCAGGAGCATGGGCAACTTACCACTATATGAAATGTCTCTCTTTCCCTCTGGCAATCATTACCCACCATGCCATGGCATTCAGAACTCCTCAGGAAGGGGTGCGGGCCTCGTGAGCCTCTTCTCCATCCATGACGGAGTGTTGATGGGTCCAGTCTTGTTCAGATCTTATGCAGGTAACAACAGCTGCTATGAGGTTGTGAGTGTGACAGCCATGTCATTTCTGGAAAAATGTTCTACAGCACTCCTACCTCTCCTCTGGCTCTTCTATACTTTCTTCTCTTTCTTCTACAATGTTCTCTGAGCCTTGGAAGGTGTGCCATAGCCCAAGTATTTCTTTTTAAAAATATTTTATTTATTTATTTGAGAGACAGAGACACACAGAGAGAGAAAGAGGGAGAGAATATGAGCATGCCAGTGTCTGTAGCCTCTGCAAACAAACTCCAGACACATGTGCCACCTTTTGGATCTGGGTTTATGTGGGTATTGGGGAATCAAACCTGCGTCCTTTGGCTTTGCTGGCAAGCACTTTAATCACTAGCCCCCCACGCCCCACTATTTCTTTTTTTTTTTTTTTTTTTTTTTTTTTTTTTGCGGTAGGGTCTCACTCTGGTCCAGGCTGACCTGGAATTCACTATGTAGCCTCAGGGTGGCCTCGAACTCTTGGCGATCCTCCTACCTCTGCCTCCCGAGTGCTGGGATTAAAGGCGTGCGCCACCACGCCCGGCTCCACGCCCACTATTTCTAAACAAAGAGAATTAATACCAGAAGATTCTTCTCTGACGAAAAGGCAAGGTTGAGAATATGGATGCTATGTCTGAGCGGATGTGCACATGGTCTCCTCCGGATGTGCAGATGGTGTTTTGGAGGTTGGGAGTGCGGCCTGCAATGCTGTAATTCTCACCCGCCCCCAGCTTCTGCCGCTGGTCGTTGGACCCCACCTTGAGTGGCGAGGGGCTGGCAGACACGGTTTCTAACCTCAAGACTGCTGTACAAATTCTGTGGGGCTTTCAACAACTCTCTTGCCTTCCCTGAGCCTCATTGTCTTTACTGGCCAGTGAGGGCATTGAATGGTTCCCACTGGAATATTCTCTGAAGCATTACAGAGAGTAAGAACCATGTTACCACTTTCTGTGCATTTGCCAGAAAGCCACAGACACCTGCTGTGGGGAGGGTCATCCGCCCAAAGTCCCCAGGACCCCATCAGCAGGAGCTGGGGTGTGGGCAGATGGAGACACGAACTTGTGCAAGAGGAGGACAGAAGGTGGAGCGCAGCCCTGCAGACATGACCAGAGAGAGAAAGAGAGAGGTTTGGAAAGGGTTCCGTTCATCACAGAAACAGCCCATTCGCAATGATCGGTTGCCCAGGTGTTAATAACACTAATGGCATAGGAAGGGTAAACTTGGCCACTTGGTTGAACAGAAGAAATATGCAGAGAAGGGCTCGAGTTTCCATAAATCAGTTGTGTGCGGCTCTATGAGGAAGGCAGAACTTAAAATTCTAGTCAGGAGATGGTGTTCTCATCATTGGAGCCGGAGAGGGAATTTATTCTGTTTATATCTTTTTACTGCACGACAAGACTTGAGAGCAGGGGCCTTCCACAGCCATTCTGCATTTTAAATATTAGTCCTAAGCATGGGGTCAACCCTCTTGCTTTGTGGGGCATTTATCTGGGGGCAGGACTGGGGCAGGAGAGCATGCATGCTGGGGTTGGAACCCAGACAGTCTAACCATCCAGTGTCAGGCAGAATTATAGTCTAGAGGCAGTGGGGGGCAGGCAATGTCCCCACTTTCCAGGTCTGGAGGGTACAGCCAGAGCTTGGCTCACCTTACCTGAATGTCTTGGAGTATTTTTTTTCCTCTTGGAAGTCTTTTATTTTGAAATGATAATAAATACAGGCGATGAGAAATAAAAGGATATGGACAGATACATCAATGGAGGGGGAAGGGCTAAGGGTAGCAGAGAGGGAGAGAAAGACACGAGGAGGGTGAATGGAGAAGTGAGACGTCCTCGTGACAACTTGCACCGTATCCTTTGTCCCTCCGGTTGGCTTTGTTGAACCCTGAGAGATTTATATGAAACCCATGAAGTTGCTGTCAGGAAGAATTCACATTCCCTGGACCCTTCTCTGAAGCATCCACCCACCCTTCCTTTGTGCAGGACAGCAGATGGAACCCAGGGCCTCACATGTAGGGAAACACTTTACCACTGGGGTACAGCTCCAGTTTTTTTTTTTTTTTTTTTTTTTTTTTTTTTGAGGTAGGGTTTTACTCTAGCCCAGGCTGACCTGGAATTCACTATGTTGTCTCAGGGTGGCCTTGAACTCACAGAGATCCACCTACCTCTGCCTCCCACATGCAGGGATTAAAGGCGTGCGCCGCCACACCAGGCTTCCAGTTTTTCTCTGATTTTGAGATATGATCTTGTTAGGTTACCAAGGCTAGCCTTGAACTTGAGATCCTCCTGCTTCAGCCTCCCAAGTAACTAGGATTATAGGTGTATGCCTATAATGGTAATGCCTAGCTAAAAATACTCTTTTAAAAATCATACTTCTTTATTTATTTTCAAGGAGAGAGAGAAAGAGAGAGAGAGAAGGAAAGAGAGAGAGAGAAAGAGAGAATAGGCATGCCAGGGTCTCTAGCTGCTGAGAATGAACTCCAGATGCATGGGCCACTTTGTGCATCCAGCTTTATGTAGGTACTGAGGAATCAAACCTAGGTCATTAGGCTTTGTAGGCATGCGCTTTAACCACTGAGCCATCCTTCCAGACACTAAGAATTTCTTTTTTTTTTTTTTCAAGGTAGTGTCTTACTCTGGTCCAGGCTGACCTGGAATTCACTATGTTGTCTCAGGGTGGCCTTGAACTCACAGTGATCCTCCTACCTCTGCCTCCCACGTGCTGGGATTAAAGGCGTGTGCCACCACGCCCGGCTTAAGAATTTCTTTTTCTGACAGCTGAATTTCATCCATGCATCTATACATCCACCAATCCATTCATCATCCATCTGTCCCTCCATCATCCATCCATTCCTCTGTCCATCCATCCTCTGCTCACCCATCCACCCACTCACCCTCCCATGTAGTCTCTAGGCTCAGGGACAATAGGCTCTTGGAGCTGAAGCCTGATTGAAAGAAAGCCTGGCTCTGCCCCTTCACAATTGTATGCCCCAAGCAGCTCATTGCTCCTGCTGGGCCTCTGCCTCCAAAGTGGGAATGATGTCACTTGTCTGGAAAGAAGGGACTGTTTGAAGGGGAGTTAAGGCAGGTGGAGCCCCGTTGAGCAGTAGTCCCACAATTTGGTGGGGGAGAACATATGACTCTCTGAGAAGCTTGGCCAGTGGGAGGTTTTCTGGTTTCCACTCTGGCCATGGGTGTTGGGGTCAGGGACATAGGCATTGTTATTTTTATTTTATTTATTTATTTATTTTTGGTTTTTTGAGGTAGGGTCTCACTATAGCCCAGGCTGACCTGGAATTCACTATGTAGTCTCAGGATGGCCTCGAACTCACAGCGATCCTCCTACCTTTGCCTCTTGAGTGCTGGGATTAAAAGTGTGCATCGCCACGCCCGGCTGGATGCATTTTTAGAAAGAGCCTTCCTGTGCGCACACCTTGAGAAAATGGTTGTGGGTCTTGGGGGAGGGGCAAATGCTCAACTGAAATGAACATGCAAGAGTGAAATGGGATTTGTGTCATTAGGGTTTCTCAAGGGTGTGTTGGGACCCACATTCCCTGTACCTAGCTCTTCAATCCCCTCCCTGTAGATGAAATGATGCCATGAACCCATTTTACAGCAGAGCATACTGAGGCTCCAAAAAGTGATGCAGTGACTGGTTCCTAGTTCCTGGTTCCTCAAATCAGATAGCAGTGGGGACTCCAGGGCCTCTGCTTTGTTCTGCCTCATCTTTTCCCAAGTGGACTTTCTCTCTTCACTTGTGAACATGAGGAGGGAAGGGCCACTGGAATTTAGGTCCTGTACTGCTAATATCCCTAGAAACCAGCCCCCCTCTTGCAATCAGCTTCTGCAACCCCCCGAGATCTTGATGGGCCCCCCAGCTATGTAAGTGTTTCCTGAGAATGGTGGGCTGCTCTCACCTGTTCTCCAGGCTGAGGTGTGGGCATTGGAGAGGCAGATATGTGAGTGCTGAATAGGTGTGTGCAGACACGTGGAAGAACACAATGTGTGTGTCCACAAGGGTTAACACAATGTGTGTTTGTGCATGTCACCATGCCTGTGGGTGTATATGTCTTCATGGGCAACATGTGCATGTATGTCTGTGTGCTATAATGTACATGTACATGAGGAGTGGTTGTGCACCTTGTGAATACCTATCTGTGTGTTGTTCCTGCTTACACATGTGCATTTGCAAAGGGCAGATGTGTGTGTACATGCCTAGAAGGAGGGGCAGAGGGGTGTTGATCCCGCTGCGAGCTCTGCTACCCCACTGCTGGAGCTCCATCTAGGCAGGCTGCTAGGGGCCCCTGGATATCATGGGAACCAAGCAGCTGGTGACTTGGCACATGTATCTTCCTTTGCTTTACCCTCTCCCTGGCCTCCTTTCCCCTCCCTCTATTTGCTCTCTCTCTCCCCCCTCGTTTTCTATTTCCTCTTCCTCCTTTCTTCTTTCTCCCCACTTGTTTTCCCTGCCCCTCATCCTCCTCTCCTTCCCCTGTCACCCGTCACAGCCTATTTGCAGGGGAGATGGGGTGAATCCTCCACACTCCTTGCCCCAGTTCTCCCTGTTGCAAGTTCTACATGAGCTTTCACACCTGCCCAGAAAGCCAGCAACCAGAGCCCAGCAAGGGATGGGGTCTCCATGCAAATTTCCCTGTGGTGTACTAGAGCCAGGGCATCCCAGAGAAAAAGACAGAACCTGACATAGGACTTGAGTCTGCCTCTGCCACTCCCCAGCTGTGTGACCTTGGGCAAGTCCCTCGACCTCTGAGAGCATCCTGATGGGACAAATAATACCTTTCCCAACACAAGTGCAGAGATCTTGCTGCAAGGTGTTTACTCCAGTGTGGATAAGCACAGCGGAAGCAAAACAAACCTGAATGTTTGGCAAAATCTACAGATTTTTTTTTTCCCCTTAAAATCAAAACAGGAACTGGGCGTGGTGGGATACACCTTTAATCCCAGCACTTGGGAGACTGAGGTAGGAGGATTGCTGTGAGTTCGAGACCACCCTGAGAATACATAGTGAATTCCAGGTCAGTCTGGGCTAGCGTGAAACCCTACAAAAAAAAAATCAAAACAAGACAAAACAAAACACACACACACACACACACACACACACACACACACACACACAGAGTTTACTCATTCAGGGAACTTTTCTACATGACAACAGAGTCTGATGTGGCCTGGTCCAGGGTCCAGGATGGGAATCTGGAAGGTGTTCTGAGTGAGTTCAGTAGATGACCATGCAGTCTCCACTGGGCATGGTCTCAGGTTTCAAAATGAAAAGGCTGGCAGGAAGTACTCATCTCACCACCAGGGCACCGACTTTTCTGCTCTTTGTTTACCTGAATTTTCTAAACTTTCCCCAGTGAGCAAAGAGCGTTTGTCTGATAAAGACAGTGTTCTAAGGGAGAAAAGAAAAGGCAGGCCGCCTTGCAGGACTCTTGCAAGGGCCACGTGAAGGACAGCTGAATAGGATCCTAGCATGAGCCATTCCAGGCTCATTCTGCCCATCCCTCAGGCTTTTCTGGCTGCTGTTAAAGTAGGCTGGCTCCCACAGCCCAAGCCCCAGTGACAAGAAACCCAAAGCATGGCTCTCTTCCATTCATTTCTACCCACACCTGCTTGGCTAGCCCTGTGGTGCCTGCGAACGAAGGGCATGTTGGAAACACTCCCTCCATTCCCTACTTTTTGCACGTAAGGAAACTGAGGCAAGGAAGGGAGAGGGACTTGTTGGTGATCTCAGGTCTCATAAATTGCTCCTGGGCCTTTCTGTACTATCTTTCCCTAAAGACCCAAGCCTGGGTTGGGTAAGGCTTGGAGAGCAACTAGACTGCTCCCTTGGGCCCTTCTGTCCAATGCAGCCTTGCAGATAACTGCTGCCTGCTCTCATTGCCTCCGCCTGCGCCCCTTTTCTCTTTTGTTTTGTTTTTCAGCCACTTGTAATTACATGCAGCATAAATAGGAGTGAAGCTAGAATTCCTTTTTTTTTTTTTTTTTTTTTTTTTTTTTTTAGACAGGGTCTTACTGCGGCACAGGGTGGCCTTTATCTTGCAATCCTCATGCCTTAGCCTCCCCTCCTGAACACTGGAATCACATGCATGCACCACACCCAACTAGCATTCTTGTGGGAGAAGATGAAGCATACATCCCTTCACTCATCAGCCATTCTGAAGGCCTACTATGTGTCCAGCTGACTTGGGTTAGATCATAATAAAAGCAGGAGAGATAGTCTACCTGGTCCATAGAAAGTACCAGAAACAAAACACAAAACAAAATGAAACAAAAGACCCCTAGTAGCCATGAAAACAACCCCCTTTGTAGTGGAAGGGTTTTTCTTTTTGTACCCATCCAGCTGCTTTGATAGCCAGAGATCAGAAGCAGCGAGGACCGGAACTTTGTTTGCCCTATCAGACAGGAATGAACAACAACAAAATCACACAGGACTGAGGGAAAAAAGATTTTTTTATTAATCTTTCTTTTTAAAAAAGTTGATTTTTTTTTGTTTCTTTTTAAAAATTTTTTTTTAGTAGGTAAACCTCTTTCTGGCTCCCCTCCCTCACTCTGGCCCACCCTCCTCTTAAAAATATAAAAATGTCCAGTCCCGGATAACTAGAGTACAATAAATAAACAGTAAACACAAAAACATACTTTATTTGTTTCTTCTTTATACAAAATAAGGAAACTAGAAGCGTTCGACTTCCAAAAAAGTATATTGTTCGTCCTGATGGCCCAGCCTCCAGGCCGGGGCCAGGGATGTGGTCTATGGAGCCCAGCAACTTGGCGCCTGGCCCAAGGGGCAGAGCAGGGTGGGCTGGTGTTCAAGTCGGGCCTGGCTCCATGGGCTCAAAGGAAATGTCAAAGTAAGGAAGGGAGGGGAGCTGGCCCCAGGGGCCTGCTTCCCAGAAAAGCCCCAACATGGGCCACCAGGGGGCGCCGACTCGAAGGTGGATCTGTCTTCCAGCAACACCCCCCCCCCCACTGGCTGGCGCTCCCCTCTCCTCTCCATCTTTTCTCTGGCTGATGTTTTTTCCACGTCTCTCTCCCTTTCAATTTCTCCTTCTTTCTTATCATCATCATCTTTTCTTTCTTTCTCACTTTCTTTTTTCTTTCCCTTTTCTTTCTTTTCTTGTTTAAAAGATGGAGAAAGCAGAGCTAGAAATAAGATCACACAATGCCAGGGTCTGTAGAGAGGGCTGGAACCACGACCTCCTCCCCTTGGCCTCCACCCTCTCTCTGAGTTCCTAGAGGGGGTGGTTGGTTCTGGGGTCTGGGGGAACAAGTCTAGGGCGTGCTTGGAATGCCGACCCTCCCCTCCAGAATATCGACTTTGGTCCCAAGAAATCGCTCACGTCTGCGGGGAGAGCGCAGGCTGCGGGGGCTGGGGGGAACGATGGAGACGGGGTCGGTCAGCTCCCTTCAGTGCGGACTCAAGAGAGAACCCCTGAGGGAGACCACACACTCCCCTCCCCCTCCCCAGGCGGAATGGCATCCGAGTCGCTCGTTTTTGTTTTTGTTTTTTTGTTTGTTTTTTGTTTTTTTTTTGTTTTGGTTGGGGAGGGGGAGGCTGAATCCGGCGGCGACGTCCCTCCCCGAGGGTGAGCGCAGAGGGGGGACGGCCCGGCCTCCGGCCTTACCACACGGCGGCCTCGTTGAGCTCGGGGTTGGGATGCGACAGGGGTCCGCTGTAGCCACTGGTGCCGCTCATGGGGAAGGGCGGGCTGGGCCCTCCACTGAACACCTCTCCGGGCATGGGGTGCAGCGGGCCTGGCAAACCCGGCTCGGGGCTCGGGGTGTCCGGGTGCGAGATCATGTCAGTGAATCTGGGGTTGTCCGCGCCGTGCGGCCCGGCGAGCGGCGGCTCCAGCGCGCCCAGCGGCGTGGAACCGGGCCCCGAGGCCGCCAGGAAGCTCGAGTCCGCCGGAGACTGTGCCTGCGACGGCGGGCCGTGGGCGAAGAAGTCGTAGTTGCCTCCCGGAGCGTAATAATCGCCTTGGTAGTCTGCGGGGTGGGGAAGGGAAAAGAGACAGCGTGAGATGGGGAGCACCTCCCCAGACAAGGACCCCGAGATCCTGGGAAGGGAGAACCCTGGGAGGGAGGAAAACCAGGGGCGCAGCACCTGCGGACAGAGGCGCCGAGATACTCCTGGCACGGAGAAGTAGGACAGTGACCTGTCGTTAGACAGAAACTCAAGGAGGCTGGTAGAGGCCCAGGAGGGGGCTGACACCTTGGACGTGGAAGGGGACGCGGAGAGCCACGGATAAGGCTGGGGACGGTGAGAAAGGCAGAAAGGATGAAGGATAGGGTCTCAAAAGCAACATGGAACGTGGGCATGGAGACAGGGGAGACCAGCTCGCAGGTTCCCAGTCACACCGAGGCGGAGAGTGCTCTCCACACCAGAGCCCCGACGCCAACGAATACCTCTAGCCAGGTAATGAGAAAGAGACGCCGACATTACAGAGAGACTTACAGTGCCTGGGAGTGAATGGTGACAGAGAGCCTCAGAAGGGTCACCGCACTTTGGCGGCCACAGAGAGGATAGAGCCGAGGTCAAGTAAGAGTTGAAAAGAGACGCAAAAAAAGAAAAAAAAAATCGGTTAGGGCGCATGACGACAGAAAATGGAGAAACAGATGCGCCCAGAGACCCTAAGACTGAGGGTCAGCAAGTAGAGATCCAGAAGCCACCAGTGGTCCAAAGGCTTCCAGGGTAGAGGAGCCGGCCAGGATGAACCGGTGGAAGACCTGGGAGGGCTACTCGGAGAACAAGAGGCCGACCAGTAAGTTGCCAACTGCCTCGAGCCTCGCCTCGCCGGGCTTGGAACGGAAAGCTGAGCCCAGTGATTTGAGAGAAAGTCACAGTGTCCCTGCCTGTGGTGCGTTACTGAGTGACTCCGGTGTTCCGGTCTCTGCCCGCACACGTTTGTCATGACACTGAGGTTCCAGAGCATTTGGGGACACTGAGCCCTTTGGAAAAGGTGGCAATAGCTAAGGGCTCTTCTCCCTGCAAAAAGTGCGCAGAGCGTTCAGTGGTACACACACATTCGGGGCGCTGGACTCCAAGCCACGGGTCCATCCTCTCTTATCAAATTGCTTGGGTGGGCACCCGCTGATCTTCTCCCCCTTAAGTCTTTCCTAAATCAGAAGGTACAGCCTGCTCCCCACCTCCTGACCGGCCCTGCATGGGGGGTGGGGGGAACCCCACCAAAAGAGGCATCTTGTAGCCGGCTCTGGTGAAAAGAACCCGCTTGGTACGGCGGGAAAACCAGCGATTCCGGAGGTCAGAATCTTTTCCGAAAAATCACTCCCCCTGCTCAGTCTTGGAGTTTCTCACGAGAGGGTCCCAGGCGCCCTCTGTCACCTTTTTTTTTTTTTTTTTTCTTTTCTAAAACCTGAAATCTACTCAAATGGCCGGTGTCAGTGGAGACAGTTTAGGCAACAGCTAAAATAGTGCTGTCCACTTAAAAACAAAAACCCGCAAATTTCATTTTCTTGGATAACGAAGAAGGTTGAGAGAGACGGGTTTGGGACGCCAAAGGGACAGAGAAGGGGAACCGACCCGCAGCGAGCCCGCAAAGCAGCGAAGACCCAGGCCGGGCGCCCGGCGCCGTGCGCGCCGCCTCCGCCCATATGGCGGCCGGGCCCGAGGTAATTGGAACAAACGCTGTCTGAAAGGGGCACAAAGCCGCAGCTGGGGCTTTGTCCGCGCTCCCACGGGGAGCCGCCGGCCCCGCCGCCCGGCCCCTTTCTCGCCCGCTGCCGGTCGTCACCACCCGGGTCTCCCAGTGCGGATTAGGCGGGGCTGTGGAGCTGGGGGCTGGGGAGTCCTGCCCGCCCCACCCCCCTGTTCCAGGGAAGAGGGGCCCGGGTGTCTTGCCCTCCACCCCATCCAGCAGGCATGAGGAGGGGGGTGGTGGCCGGATTGGTGCCGGGTTTACTAGTCCTCAGGGAAACCTTGGTTAATTACCAAGGCGGAGAAAAAATTCTGGGCGTGTACCTCCTCTACCACCTTTCAACTTGGGGTGAGGTTTTGTGCACCAGGAGGGAAAACGTAGGTGGAGAGAGTGGGTGAGTGGAGACCCCAGAAGACATTGCCTAACGTGGGCCTGTCCAGGGCTGGGCGACTGTCGTTCCCCAACCTTGACTTGGCGACTGCAGAAAAATCACCGCTTAGCATTTTGCCTGTAATTTCTAGGTGTCTCAGCCTCACCTCCAAGTTAACTTTTCAGGCCTCTGGATGTGGGAGGCCAGCCACAAGGCTTTCCTACCTTCCTCCTGGATGCCTGGCTCCTGCCTTCTCTCCCTTTGGGCATTGTCCCCTTTTTCACTATTTAAAGAGTGATCACTTGTCTAAAACTGGGTTACTA
The DNA here is from genome assembly GCA_036365145.1 of Orientallactaga sibirica. Lineage (NCBI taxonomy): Eukaryota > Metazoa > Chordata > Mammalia > Rodentia > Dipodidae > Orientallactaga > Orientallactaga sibirica. The sequence continues at coordinate 22,709,971 of JAEOAD010000026.1, read as the reverse complement.
ACTTCACACAAGCCTGTGGCTCACTGTCATGCAGAGGAACAGATGTCTCTGCATTTAGGCATTTCTCGTGTCCTCAACTGGAATGTACTGAAATCCGGTGGGTGGGGACAGGCGCTTCCTCCAGGCCAAGGGCTTAGGTAAGGGAAGATGGTGGGACAGGGCTTCAAGGTCTCCACCAAGGGGGCTTACTTAATGGGAAAGTTGGAATGAGGAGGAGGAGGGGAAGAAGTGCCAGCAAGGCGGGAGCTTATCCCAAACCTGAGCCTGGTAACTCGCCTTTGCAAAGGAGCTAGCTGTTTCTCCCCAAACCAGAAGATGGGCCTTGAGCATCTGTGCAGGCCACATTAAAGACGCGCTTGGAGCCAGAAAGGGGCCAAAGCAATGCAAGCATTTGTCAGTATCCGACAAGGAACCAGGGTGTCTGCTGGGTGTTACCCGTGGCTGCTTCGGAAGCCAGCGGGCTGGTGATACAGACCCTCATCCCATGCCACAGGCTAGGATCAACAGAACTAGCCCCATCTCATCAGGCCACAAGTAATGGTGGCAGGAAGGCAGTGGTGTGTGTGTGTGTGTGTGTGTGTGTGTGTGTGTGTGTGAGAGAGAGAGAGAGAGAGAGAGGAGAGGAGAGGGCAGTAACTGGGGTTTTACCACTACTGCTCTTGTGTGACCCCCAGAGTGTGTGAATCTGTGAGACTCTACTTCTGGAAGTGTCTTCCTGTGTTCAGTGTGTGAAGAGAGTGGTATGTACCTGCAAGTGGTTGCATGGGGTTCGTCTGGCTGTGTCTATGGTTGCAAGCCTGTGTGTCCTGCATGGGTGACAATGTCACTGTATCTTGTATGAATCACGGTGCAGGTGTGCGTGTCCAGGAGGTATCTGGATGGGTTGTCTGCGCTGCGTGTGTGTGCAGGCGTGCCTTCAAGTCTGTCCAGCGTGCCTGGGAGGGGACCCGGGGCCATCCCACCTTGTCCGAAGGCGCGCGCGCACGTCAAGCTGGGACACCCTGCACCCTCAGTCCCTTACCTCCGTAGTAAGTGTAAGGGGTGGACCCCAACATCTCAGACTCGTCCAAGCGGCCGCCCAGTGGACGCATGCGCCGCGGACTCCTGAAGAAGGCGTGTCTCCGGGCCCCCAGCGCGCTCAGTTGTTTCATCCTGCGTTCTTTGGACCGTCGGTTCTGAAACCACACCTGGGACGGAGGAAGGGGACAGTGAGCGCGGGGTCAGGAGTGTCCACCCCTCCTTTTTCAGCCAGGGGCTGTCCCTGCTGGGTCCTAGCGCCTTGGCCACACCAGGACTCCCCCCCGAGGCGAGGGCTGGGGCGGATTAGAACTCGAGGGGCGGAGAAGGGGCCTCGGAGAACCAGCCAAGGGTGAAGGATTTCCCGGACCCGTGGGGCGACTCATAAAGAGCCGGGCTTCCTGGTCCTCGGCTTGCCCCGCTGCCTGACGGCTTTATAAAGGCCTCCCGCCCGGAGAGGCTCTCGCCTGGGCTCCGGAGCCCGGCTCGGGCCAAGCGCAGGGGCGCAGGGACACCTCCCCTTTCTCTGCCTGGCCAGGCGGAGGTTCTGGAAGCCACAGAAGTTTAAACCCTGCGTTGGCCAGGACGCGGGGGAAGTAGTCAGAAAGCAGAAATGACCCGCTCCAAAAATCGCACTGCCCAGGAGAACAGTGGGACCGGGTGGAATCTTGTGGTCCAAAAAGTCTCCATCTCTGTCAGGTGCCTGGACCAGACCGTCTCTGCGCGGGTCTTAGGACCAGGAGGCTGCGTGGGAGGCTCGTGGCATGCTCAGGAATGGCTGGCCCCCCAGGACCGCACCTGAATGACCCGCATGTTGAGGCCAGTCTCCTGGGCCAGCTGCTCGCGAATGTGGCGCGTGGGCTTGGGCGTGGCGGCGAAGGCAGCCTTGAGCGTCTCCAGCTGCTTGGCCTTGATGGTGGTGCGAGGGCCGCGCCGCTTGGTGCCAGAGTTCTGCTCCTCGTTCTCGTTATTGGCCGTCTCCTTGTCCGACGACGTCGAGTTGTCTGTCTCTTTGGGGTCGTCCTGCAGCGGATCCTGGAGGTCCGGGGACAAACTTCGGTCCGTACAGGATGACACTGCGGGTGGACGGATTGAGGAGGAACAGCGGCGTCAGCGAAGGCGCGGGGCCTCTCTCATTCAGCGGCCGGCTCCAGCTGGCCCAGGCTACCCGCTAGGGCCGGGGCTGGGTTCCCTCCCCAAACCAGCGATAGCCCCCCCCACTTGGCGCCTGTCCACCAGAGGCTGGGGTTGAAAGGACCTTCTCCGACCCTCTGTACATCTCAGAAACACCTGGGAGAGGCCCCTCTCCCCCATCGCTCTGGAGAACCCGTCTTCTGGAGAGGGGTAGGGGAGGGCAAAGACATCCTTCTCTCTTGTCTTCCCTTCCTGTCTCTTTTCCCTCCAAATAGCAACGAGGGCCGTCCCTGTGCATCTATACATGACCAAGGCCGCAACTGATACAGAAATGTATGTTATGGGGTTCCCAATTACGGGAGGAGGGTAGCATATGGAAAAGGCTCCCTCGCTGAAAGAGGATCACAAACCTTCTCCCTTCCCCAGCCTCTAAGGCCTTCTTGCTTTTGGGCTGTCTGGCAAGTGAGTCATGGGCTAAGCTCTGAACCCAGCACCGATGGGGCACAGGAGGACAGTGGAGTGCAAGGCTGGGCAGGGCGGGAAGGCGCTGGGGCAGAAAGCTGGGGAAGGGCCGAGCCCTCCATACCTGAGTTGAGGCTGCCCTCCTTGAGACTGGAGGAGCTCAGGTAGTCATCCTTGCACACAAATTTGTTCTCATCGATGACGTAGAGCTCCTCCCCGGTGGACAGCTGCTTGTTGCACACCATACAGGTGAAGCAGTTGAGGTGGAAGACTTTGCTCCGGGCCTTTCGTACCAGGTCACTGGGCGAGATGCCTTGCGCACAGCCTGCACACTTTGTGCCGAAGCGCCTGTCACCAAGAGGTGGGGATAATGGGCTGGTGTCCAGTCCTCTCTAGTCCTCAAGCTCTTCCCACCCATTCTGGCTCTTCCGAGAAAGCCTCTATTTCCATATCTGTCCAGTGAAACCCTAATTTTGCCCTCCCTGGTCAGAGTAGAGGTAGATCAAATGTCATGAGCTCTTCTTGTGGCTGGGTAGCCCTGTCTCTAAGTGTGTTGATTCTGGCTCCACTGGGCTGCGGAAGAGGAGAGCTGTGAGTACAATTTTCAGGCAGGCACCCCAAAATGCCTCCCACATTCTCTGACCCCTACCAAATTGTCTAGCTGCTCCGGGAGTCCACGCTCTGGGGCCAGCGAGGGTTTGAAGCCGGGAGGGGTGGGTTTCCATGACTTCTTGGCTTTATGTCTCCTAGATCCTGGGGTCATCCAGGAAGGGCCACCTTGTTGGGCCTGCTGGCTCTAGCAGCATAAACGCCCCACCCCCACAATTGAGCTAGAAGGCCAGAACCCTTCTCTGGTTCCCAGTGCTAACTGGGAGCCTCTCCAGTTCCCAATGGGAGACATGCTGGATTCATTCACTTGGGAGCTGTGGACTGAGGGCCTCACCGAGAGGTAGACTCTGGAAAGGGGGACTCAGTTTCGTTCCCCTGCCCCTGTCTGTCCCTGATCCTGGTAGGCAGCTGAGAATGTAAACAGAAGGCAATCCTAAACCTCGGCCAGGACACGTAGCTCTTAAATGCCCTCTTTCCCTTGCTCCTGGTCCACTTTTTTTTTTTCTGCCCTCCCAGAGATTAAGGGGAAAGCAGCTTCCCCCACAATAGGTGGTGTACACTCCAGGGGGAGGGGGGGAGGTGCAGGTTATGGAGGGAGGAGGAAGAGGACTCATCAGTCTGGGGACCCCACATCCACTCACACCCATGTCTCTCTAAACAGGGTGAATTTGGGTGACATTGATATAGTGAGGGCATTAGAAGCCATAAGTCACTTTTGGCCTTATCCGGCAGCATAATTGGCCATATGCACCTTATCAAAAATCATTAGAGCTCCACAAGCACCGCCACATTAGGGGCGCTGGGCCTCTGGGGTCCAGGGTTTACACGTGTAAAGGTGAGGCTGACATTTTCCCCCTATTCAAATTCCCAAGTGCCCAGCAGCTGGGCCAGCGGCTGCCTTTCTCCTAGGTGCTAATCACGCCCCCCTTAGTGCATGGAATTTGTACTCACAAAACAAGCCTCCGTGCCCGAACAGGCAAGGCTCAGCCACTGAAACCCCCACAGGTTTCTAGGCCGACCCTCGGCATTTTTCCAGCAGAGGAAACTGAGGCCCACAGAGGCAATGGATCCTGACTCTCCTGCCTGAAGACCCGTGGGGACTGGGGAGGGGGCAAATGCCACAGCTCAGGTGACACCCTGAGACTCCAAGATTCTGATTCTCAGACTGTTTCTTTCATGCTTTTACAACATGGGGGTAAATGTGTATACGGGGTGGTGGGTGGAGGGTGGAGGGTGAGTAGCTAAGGTAAGGGTTCCTATCCCTGACCAGAAGACCCCTTCCCAGCAGGGCCCCTCTAGAGCTGGGAAGTTTCTGTTTTCCCTCAGAGCACTCTCTGGGCTACCGTATTCTGCTAACTCCAGGGAACCTCTTTCTGCGTCTAGGAAGGTTTGGTCCAGGGGCACTGGTCCTGGAGAGAGAGACCGAGAAGGGCAGGGAGGTGCAGAGAGCAAGTTTTTCCGGCTTCCTCCCCCCTGCCCTGCGGCTGCTCCCAGCTGCCTGGAGCTCGGGAGGTGAGGCCAGCAAGCTTCCTCCTTCTCCCTCCGCTTGGGAGAGGAGAGGTAGAGGGTGCTGCTTCTGATCTAAGCTTGTGAGCCCCGGGGCTGGGATGGGTTTGGTGTGGATTCCCGCCGACCCTTCCGGGCGGGCGTCCAGGTGGAGTTCTGGCAGGCGCTCCCCAAGGCAGCCAAGCGGCGGAGTGGGGATGGGTTCAATTGGGGTGGGGGGAGGATTCCTTCTTACCTGAAGAAGTCGTTTTTGCAGTAGAGCTTGCCCTCCCTCGAGAAGCACTTCTCCGAGAGGTTGGTTTTACACTCGCAGCACTGAACACATTTGATGTGCCAAGCACGGTCCAGCACGTTCAACAGAAAGCGGTCGAGGATGGGCCGCTCGCAGCCCGCACAGTGCACCATCATAGCCGCGCTTCCCCGCGGCTCGGGCCGCCTCGTCCTCCCTTTGGGCCCCTGGCCCTTGGGCCTCCCGGTCCTCGCCTCTGTCCCCCTGCTGGTTTCTTGTCCCTCCCGGGCTGGCCTTCGCCGCTGGGGCGAATGGAGGGGAGAGGGGAGAAGGATCCCGACCAACCAAGACTCAACGCGGGTCAAGTCCTTGGACGATGTCTGGCCCGGCGCTGGACTGTCCAGGGTGGGTGGAGGGAGGGGTGGCGGTCACAACCTCATGCCACGGGCGGGTCGCGCGTCCCCGGCGCTGGTTCTGGCCTCCCCCAGGTGTCTCCGGTGGCAGCTGGCCTCGGTAGCGGCGAGCGGCTTTCCCGGTTGGCGGAGGCGCCGGCACTTTCCCCCACTTTCAAGCGGTCCCGATCCACATCTTTGTCTGACCGCCGCCTAATTCGCGCACCCTTATTCAGATTTGGTGACGTAGTGCTGCACGTAGGGGGCCGGGCAGCCAATGGGCGCGCCGTGGCCATGGCAACCTCTGAAATTTATAGCATATCTAAATTGGCTACAGCGTTGCGGTCTGGACAGAGCAAAAAAAACAAGGCATCAGTATTGTTGAGTATTTTGCTTGTACCGGGTTCCGAGGCTAAGTAAGTATTTACTTTCGAGTTTGTGGCTGGGGCGGTGGGGGTGCGATCTGAAAGCTGAGGCTTTCTCTCTCCCTCCCTCTCTCTCTCTCTCTCTCTCTCTTCCCTCTCTCTCTCTCTCTCTTTCCGCAAGCATTTGGGAGCCTGGGTTCCAAGGCCTAGTCCAGGAAGGGACCTCCCACCCCTGTGCCATCCACGGAACTCGAAACAGCAGCGGGGGGCCCAGTGCGTTCTGGTCCACCTCCTCCACCCCGCCCAGCCCCCACCCATTCGCGTGCCTGGCTGGGATCTGAGCCCTGTCCACACTGTTTCCCGCCTGGGTTTCTTTTGTCATACACGGGGTTGGGGCCCAGCCGGGTTTTTCTCTTGGAGAGAGTGGAGGCCACTTGGCTTGGGTAAATTTACCCTGCCTGGTCTGGTCGTTTTTCTTGTCAGGTTGGGGCAACAGTGTCACCTGGCATGGTCCTAGAACCCTGGGCCTCTAGACTGTCAGGCCTCAGTGCCCAGCTCACCAGGCTCTGGGGGGAAGATGAGAAGTTGGGGGAGATCTACCTACAAGGGTTCTCCCACGGGTAGCTAGGAGGTAGCGCCAGCTCAGCCAGTCTGGGACCCCGGTGAGTGAGTGAGTCCGAACTTCTGGGGTGCTGTTTGTACCGTCTAGCTTTGTGTAAGTTCTGGCTTCTCTTAGGGCCAGGCAGAACAAGTGTGTGTGTGTGTGTGTGTGTGTGTGTGTGTGTGTGTGAGGGGTGCTGGCAGGTATCCTGGGAGAGGCATGTGGGAGAGAGAGAGAGAGAGAGAGAGAAACCAGGCCTCATTTCTGAAGGACCAGCTTAGCCACCTTGCTGAGTTGAGGAGGTCCGACGTGTTGCAGGATTTTAGGGCTGTATTTGCGAAGAGGGCTGATGGTGGGCCCAAAGGTTGGAGCCAGACAGCACTAGTGCCAAAACTTGGCTGTGAATATTCGATTTGTTTGGGCATATTTACTGTGTTTGTTACTGTACTGTCTGTCGTTTGGAAGCGGCATTCTTTTGCTCTGTTTATTATGTATTAGTAGTCCAATGTAGGAGTCTGTTTTGGTATGTGTACTTTTTGCATGTAAATTTGTGTATTTATACTTTACATGTTTAAAATTTACATGTAATGGTCCTGGTGTATCAGTGCGTGAGTTTAAATGTCTGTTGGTGGGTGTCTAGATGTGTATGCTTACTTGAGACTGCCTGAAGTGAGAAGACATTTGTGAGTGTGGTGTGTGTGTGTGTGTGTAGTCACTCATGTATGCTTGCGCTAACATCAACGTGAAAGTATACTTTTAAAATCTGAATGTGCGTTTGCATGTAAATGTGTGTGTGTGTGTGTGTGTGCCTGCTTAAGACCCCCGTGTGCGACTGAGCTGGGTTGAGTGTGACCGAGTGTGTGTGTGTGTGTGTGCAGTAGATTTTGCGTTATGTGACTCCCATAGGTTTTGGGGTGTGCTTGTATCTGTATGGGTGCTACTAATACCACTATTCATCTTCATGGGTTGAGGGAGCAAGATTTGTGGGTGCCTGTATTGGAGCACAGAGACTCTTATTTATGTCCCCTCCAAGTGCTGTCCTTCAGTCTCCAAGAGATAAGTCTCCTGGGGACAGGGAACTGATCAGGGTTGACCTTGGGGAAGCACTGACCCACCAGCTGGAACTCTGGTGGAGGAGTCCCCAACTTGTTCAGCTTCTGGATGTTGGTATTGTTACCTGTTCATTAGCACTAGCTTGTGTGGAGGGAGTGGGGTGTGTAGTGACCAGGAACAAGCAAGAAGAATCATACTTGGGTTTCCTAGGCCCACGGAGAAAGGCTCCCAGACCTTCCAATGGAATTGTCTCTGCAGCACCTGGCCTGTCCTCCTGGGGCATGGATGGTCCTTGAGCTTTGGCAGGACAGAGAGGAAAGAAACTGAGTCCAGAGAGGAAGGGGAGCAGCTCCTGGTAGAGGCGGGCGAGGTGAGCTGGCTGCCCTCGGCCTTTGTCTGGGGAGGTTTTCCTGTCTTCAGAGTTCTCTACCCCTGCTGTCTTCTCGTCAGGCTTCTCCCAGCAGCCTGCATCTCTTCTAGCCCTGTGCATTCCTCCCTCCCCCTGTTCTTTTTCTAGTCCCCCCCTTTTTGTTTTCCTTCCTCAGCCTCTCTGCCCCAGCTTCCCATTTAGCTAGAGTCCCATTCTCTAGCTAAACGGATTTTGGGGGTATGGGGAGAAGACTCACACCTACAGTCATTTAACCCCCTTTTCCTCCAAAGACTGGTCACACGCTCGCTTAAGTCCCCACAAGGAGTCCAAGGCTACCAGACCCTACATGTTTCTTGGGGCAGAGCTGTGTCATGGGGGAGGCCCTCCGGGGCCCTGCGTGTCCATCTCTTTTCCAACTCTCAAAGGAGCTGTCCATCCCGCCAGTTTCCCTTGGAATGTGCCTGAACACTGGCGTGCAGCTGGACTCTAGCCACTGGAAACCAGAGCAGGGACGCTGCAGGAAGAGGGGAAAATAGCAGAGAGCAGTCAGCTGGGTCTCCCCAAGCCTGGGTATTGAGTAGTCCATCTGAGGCCAAGCTCCTGGTAGTAAGACATGAGTGTTGGACTTCCAGAAGCTTCCTGAAGCCCTGTAGCTGAACTTGCCCAGGTTTCAGTCTGCCTGGGTGCGTCACTCTCAAAGTAGCCCACCACCACTTCTGGAAACCCCTCCACCACCCAGGCACCCTGGAAGCCAAGGCCACCTTCTCCCTCTACAACCTTCCCTGGGTTCATAGCATCTGAAACACCACAGACCAGCTATTAGATACATTTTCCTGCCCTAACAGTGCTGGCAGATGGCCACCAGGCAGTGAAGCGAAATCCCCTCCTATATGTAACTAATAAACCGCTTGTGTCTTAACAGGGTGATGCGCAGAGACGCAATGTCACTTATACAAGATGTTGATGGAATTTACTATATAAAAATCTTCCGCCCAGAGTAACGTGTATCAACATTACAGCTCGACAGAAGGCAGTGGGATAAATGAAACAGACAAAAGACAAACAAGATAATAATCTGTTTCCAATCACTTAAGCCCTGTAGAGTTAGTAATATGTGGTTTGCATATTCCCCCTTGAATTTGGTAATTAATTACTGGCGAGGAGATACACACTGGGCCTGGTACTTTTAAGGCGTTACTGGGCTGGGGGTATGTGGGTGCCTTTCTCGTTGTCTCCAGCTCAGGACAGCTTCGGAATGAGAGATATCCGCCCCCCCCCCCCGCACTGGGAACTGGCTGTCTCTCTTCATAGATGGAACAATACCTTTGGTTGAGCCTCTCACTTCTCTTACGGGGATGTCCCTGGCCATGAAAAGTCTTGAACCAAACAGGAAAGGGACTTCTCAGGTGGGCCCGAGTGTCCCTCTTCCTCGCTGCCAGCTTTGGAGAGAGAAGCGCTCTGGGCGGACATCGCGGTGGCAGGTGATGGGGTACCTAGGAGGTGCGTCCTTCATCGCCTTCTCCCCGTAGCATGGGGTGATGTAGCCGGTCCTCTCTCAGACCTCCATCGTTACACCCCCCCATCACTCATCCTCACCCCACCCCCCCAAGAGCCAGCGCAGCTTTAACATTAAACAAACGCAGCGAGCGCCTCGGAGCTGCGCTCTGGGCCCGGGTCTGCAGCGGTGGCGGCGGCGGCGTTACAAATTGTAAATTTAAATTGCTCGCCGGATTCATTACCGCCCCTCTTTGATTTCAGCCAGCCGTGAAAAATTATACTGGTGTACCACTGAGAAACTGTTTTGCCGCAAAGAGCCCGCGCCTAATCACTGGCTTTCTCCCTCCGACAAAAGTGTAATTATTTTGTTTGGGGTGTAAATATAGGCCGCGCCGAGCACACACACTCAGCGTCCCGCCGTGCCACCGCGCACGGCCACCGGCCCCCGAAGACCAGCGACAGTGCAGGCTGGACCCGGCCAACCGGAGCCCCAGCGAGCCCAGACCCGATTCTCAGCCTTGGTTCGCTGGAGTAGGGCTTGTCCAAAGGATCCTGGACTGTAGGCACCCAAGCCGGCCGGGGCGCACGCTCTCGGGGCTCGCTGCGTGGATCAGCGCGTGGGCTCAGGCTGAGGCCACCCTCGCAGGGATGCGGGAGCGATGGGTAGCCAGGGATTGAAGCGGGGTGGCCGAGGGGTGGAAGTCGATGAGAGTCCTGGGTTGGGGAAACACGGGAGGAAGGGCACCGGGGATGGTGGACCCCACTCGCGCACCACAGTGGGTTGTTTGTTTGCAGATTATCTTTGCGGGACGCTGGGCCTTTCTGTCAGTTACATGTGCATGACACTTAATGGTCTCTTTAACTGGGCTGACCCGACCTGGGACATATATAAAAGACCAGGAAATTCTTCTCAACTCCTCCCTTCCTCCCTCCTTTCCTTCTTTCCTTCCTTTGAGAGCTACAAGGGTTGGGAAATAAGCCAACAATGGCACCTTTGCCCAAACTTACTTATCGTTTCCCAAGACTTTCTGTTCAAGGCCAGGAAGTATAATGCTGAGTCTGAATGAATCCTAGTCCAATATCTAAACCTCACTGGGCTTTAAAACTGCTGCAGGATCAGAGTGCGCTAGGGTGGGGCAACACCCTCTGCCACCTTTGGGGCTGAAGCATGATGGGGTTAGGATATCCCCCCCCTCCCAGCCTCCCCAGTGAAGGTCTGTTTTGATATGCTCTGGGCAGGAAGTGAATCCCCTTTATTCTTCCTTGCCACCCCATGCACCTTTTTTGGGAGGTCCCACCCTCAGGCTGCTGGAACACCCAGCAGGAGGTTACAGTCTCTGTTCTCTGTGCGCTGGGAAGATGTAGCCTGGGTTGATCCCTGGGGGCCAAGAAAGGGGTTTGGGAGAGATGGAAGGGAAGGTATGAGCTACTCCCCTCCCCCCAAACTTGTGAGGCAAAGTGACATTTTCATTCAGATATGGAAAACCCTACATTCGGGGGAAAGGGATGCTGGTTATCCCAGCCTACGGGGCATGAATTTCAGGCAGCCAGCTGCCCTGCTCCAGTCAGAGCTGAAAGCTGAGCACAGCCAGACCCAGTTCTAATACATTCCAGGCACAGGGCAGGTGGGCCGGGTTGCTGTATCCGTCTGTCCCCACTGAGTGTGTCAGGCCAGGTCCTGGGAGCCGCTTCTATGATGCCTGCTCCTCCACTCCTCTCTGAGACTCTAAGAGGGCAGTTTGCCAGGGATCCCCTCGAAATTAAAGGCCCCCCAGACTTTCTCATCATTATCCCTGAAGCCAGATAGCATGAGATGGAGTTTTCTTCATCTTGCTTCTTTCTCTTGGTCTTTTTGTTTGTTTGTTTCAGCAGTCTCTCTCTTCCCACTGCCTCTCCCCTCCATCTCTCCCCTCCCCTTTCCATTCTCTCCCACTCCTCCACATCCCACCTCTTTTTTGTTAGCCTAACACGGGTGGCTTTAGAATTCTCCTGACTTTGGCAGCTTGCTGTGTGTGTGTGTGTGTGTGTGTGTGTGTGTGTGTGTGTGTGTGTGCATGTGTGCATGCGCGGGCATACGGGTGAGTGTGTGTATTTCTCGGTTGCTAATGATTGTGTGTTGATAGAGTAATGCAGTGGCCTCATTAGCCTTTGTTTAGAAGGTGTTAAAAGGGAAATCCGCGCAGGAAAGCAGCGGTTTACACAGCAGCAGGGCGGAACTCAGCGTACCACAGCAGGCTGGGGTGGAGGCAGAACCTGTGCCCTCTGCCCCATCTCTTGAGGGGGGAGGGGACAGGGAAGGCCACCCCAGCTTCTTCCTCCCAAGGCGAGTATGTTTATCCCCCTGAGCCTCTTCTGCTCCGTGGGGACCGCAGAGGGATAGGAGGGTGGGAAATGGCGCTGTCCCAGAAACCCCTCTGAGCTGCTCAGCAGGGCGCAGTGGCCTTCTCCCTGGCTTCTTGGGGGGAAAAAGAGAGGGGAGAGGGACAGAATGATGTTTCGAAAAAAAAAATATTTGAGGGGTAGGGTTGAGGTACCTTAGTTTAGAGGTGAATACAAGCTAGTCCACAGAGATGTGGAGTCTTGGGGCTTGTGGTTGCTTGTCGGAGATCTCTGTGCACCCAAGGGGGCTCCCTAAGCTTTAGGTGCGGTCTGAGAATCCTTCTTTCCTCTGAACACATTCGCAGATCACCTTGCAGGACACTCCCTTGTTTTTAAACTTTCTCTGCTGCCCCTCTGCCCTAGGGCTCTGCTTTGGAACAAACAGGGAGAATCTCAGCTTGGTTGGCCGATTTCTGCAAAGCTTTGTGGAAGTGCCTAACTTTATTGACCTTACTAGAGGTGTGTGTGTGTGTGTGTGTGTGTGTGTGCGCGCGCGTGTGTGTTTCCACCTCTGGGGAAGAAGCAAGCTTTCTGGCTGAGTAGATTGAGAAGGAATCTGGTTTACTCTGGATCATGCGAAAGGATCTTGTAAAAAAAAAAAATCACTTTGAGCAGCCTGTGTGGGTGCCCTGGTTTGAACTGGGAGCTAGACTCCTTTTTTGGTGAAAGGACGGGGGGGGGGGAAGGCTGCCATTTCGGTCACAGGAGATGGTCACACATTGATTGTGACATCATTCGTCGCTTATTTATTGATGTTGGTGGGGACAAGGTTGCATCAGAAGAAACACTTTCTCATCTCTCTGTCTGCCTTTTGAGTTTCCCTTCCTTGAATTTGGGGTTCCTGGGGTAGAACTCAGCGGGTCTGGGCATCTTTGTGTGCCCACATCCCTGGATGCGTTCGGGACACGAGGAATTGAATATCGATGCATTAGCTCCCTTTTTCTTTTCTTGTGTATATGCCCCCTCCCCTTTGGTGAAATGGAAGGCTTTGTGTAGGAACAGGTTGTGGGTCCTCGAATAGTGGTGGTGAAACGAATTCCAAACTCAAACTGACCTCGCCCAGAGGATTCTCCATGCCCCTAATACCAACCCCAATACCGCGGAGACAGGGTTGCGCGGGAAACCGAGTTAAAGCCGACCCCGGACGCTTGGGATGGGCTCAGGACCAGGTTCGGAGGATGCGGGAGGAAATGGAAAGGCGGCTGTGATTCTGCACACTCTCTTTCTCTCTCTCCTTTCTTCTCTTTCTTTCCCTCTCCCTTTGTCTCCCTAGCAGGTTTGCTGGCAGAGGCAGGGGAACACCGGCGGGGGCAGCCGGGCTCTGCTAGGGCCGGAGTTCGCAGCAAGACAAAGGCGGGAGCTGTCCGCGGTGCTGAACCCACCGTCGCGCTGGGGAAGAAGATTCCTGTAGCTAGACCCCTCCTCCTGCATACACTTCCCGCCTTTTATTGCTCCTTTGCAACCCCCCCCGCATTTATTTCACTTTTTAAACTTTTCCTTTAAAATGTGTGTCTTGTACATATCTCAAAGAACAAAACGATTGAATAAAATCAATTTCTCCTTTTTTTCTAAAATGCACATAGGGAGAAAGGTTTATTTTAATTATAATCTGTAACAGACTCAAGTAGCTATTTCCACCTCCCCACGAAGTGGAAATTTATAGTGGAGACAATAGAACAAAAATCAAACGAATACCATGAATCTGTGCATGGGTTTATTTGAAGAGGTTTAGTCTTGAAATGTTAATTTTGGGAATAGCAGATTTCCAGGCATGTTATCTTCTTGGCTAGAAAAAAAATGCAAGGTGTGGAGAGTCTTGTGAAGGTGAGCTGACCTGGCGCCTGCCTGTGTGAAGAAACATAGGGTATGAGTGGAGGGTCAAAGCAATGGGCAGTGATTTGACTTAACCCTTTGAGGCCTAGGTGAGGTCTGTTGGGAGAACTCTCTTCTCAATTTCTAAGAAGAAAATGGCGCCATTAAAAATTTTATTTATTTATTTATTTATTTGAGAGAGAGAGAGAGAGAGAGAGGGAGAACAGAGAAAGAAGGAGAGGAGAGGAGAGAGAGACAGAGAGAGGGAGAGAGAGAGAGAAAGAGAGAAGAGTGCACCAGAGCCTCTTGCCACTGCAAACATACTCCAGACACATGCACCACTTTGTGCATCTGGCTTTACATGGGTACCAGTGTATTGAACCTGGGCCATCAGGCTATGCGAGCAAGTGCCTTTAACTGCTGAGCCATCTCTCCAGCCCCAGAAATGGTTCTCTTTGAAGGCTCAGGCACAATGGGGTTAATCGTGTGCTTCATTTGCTGAACTTCTAAATGCTTTTGGTTTTTCTAGGTGTCTGGCATGGTGTATAATCAGACATGCACTCTTCTGCTCAGATTTATATGCAGCGCTTGTCTGAATAAGTTTGTGCATGGGAGGGAAAAAAATCTTCTACTTTAGTGCACACAGATTTGAACACATTCCCTCTGGTATCTCAGAGAAACTTGGCCTCCCAGAGAGCTCTGGTGCCCTGGGGCCACCTTGTTGGTACCCGCACAGCCTCCCCATTGCAGAGTGCCAGTCTAGTTCACAGGTTTGAATCCTCCGTGCATATGGAATGCAAAAAAGTACAACTGCTCTGCCACTCACCTGGACGTCTGTAGAGCTCATTTGCCCTTAAAGGAAACCGGCTTGTAAGAACCGGCTCTTCCGGATGGGACAGTGGCACTCCAAGTCTTCCAGACCCTCATCTTCTTACCTGAACACCTGTAGATCTTTAACCAACATGATCATTCCTTTGGGCCACACACCTTCAACCTCACAGGACACATAACCCCATGGTGCCAAGACAGAAGCCTTGATCTTGGATGGGAAAAAAAATAAAGCCAATTTTTTTGAGTGACCATCATGTGCATTTGATTCTTTGCTCCTCACTGCAACTCTTGGTAGAAGTATGTATTAATAATGGCTCCATTTTATACACAACAAAACTGAGTCTTGGAGCTGCGAGTGGTTTCTTACAGTTACACGGTAAAAGCCTGTGATTCTAATCTACATCACATCGACCTTGGAGCCTGTGCTTGCTGTGACAGCCCATGCTTTTCTGGGGACCACACTGAATGTCACCCTGGGGACATATTGATTATTATTATTATTATTTTTTTTTTTTTCGATGATGTTGATTATTTTTAGTCTCAGGGCCTTGAACTTTGGTGATCCTCCTTCTGCCTCCCAAGTGCTGGGATTAAAGGCGTGCGCTGGTTTTTAGTACTCACTGGTTTGCTTTGGAAGCTGGTTTTAAGAAACAAGCATGGTGACAACAGAGCTGTGACCATGTCTCCATGGGCTTGGTGGGGGTTGCACAGGAGAGGACCCAGCCAGCATGAAGATGGCCTATTCCTAGGAGTCATCTTCGGTCTCTCTTTCTCTCCTGCCTCCAGTCCAATCCATCAGCAAGTTCACTTAGCTCTGCCTCCAAAAACATGCCCAGCCACCTGCTTCTCCTCTTCTCCTTTGTCACCTGGTCTCCAGCCATCACCGTCTCCTTTTTTTTAAACAATTTTTAAATTTGTATTTATTTATTTTGAGAGAGAGAGAAAGAGGCAGAGAGAAGAGAGAGAGTGATAGAGAGAGAGTGCACCAGGACCTCCAACCACTGCAAACAAACTCCAGATACATGTGCCCCCTTGTGCATCTGACTTACATGGGTCCTGGGGAATCAAACCTGGGTCCTTTGGCTTTGCTGGCAGGCACCTTAACCGCTAAGCCATCTTTCCAGCCCACTGTCTCCCTCTTTTATAATAGAAGCCTCCTCACCCTCCTCTTTGCGCTGTTCCTTCTTGGTGTCCTCTTCATTCTATTCCCCATACTCTGACTAAGGTTATATCTTTAAAACCATAAATCAGGTTTTGTCAGTCCACCTTGAGTCCTCAGGACTCCTCACTGTAAGTAGAAGAAAATCCATACTCCCCACCCCAGAGTGTCCTTGGTGATGGTCCCCAGCCCTTTTGCCCAATATGTTCCCCTTCTTGTCTCTGAAACAGCCTGACCCTCCACTGCCCGCAGCCTTCACAGTGCCTGGTTGGTCACCTTAGGACCTTCTTCCTTGGCTGGCCTTTCTGCCCTCGGACCCACACAAGGCCATTCCTGCATTGTCACTCAGCTCCTGTGTCAATACCTTAAGAAAGTCTTTCCTGACCAGTTTCTCTAAAAGCATCCCGGCCCCAGCCCCTCTCAAGCCTGCCTCTTTATTTTCTTTGCAACCTTTATCAATATTTAGAATTATGCCACTTACATGTTTAGCTTTATATTCCCTATCTCTCTTAAAAACATTCCATGAGGCCAGAGAGACTGTGTTTTATTTACTGCTGAATTCCCAATGCCAAGTTCACTACTTGGAACACAGTTATTCAATACATGTTTGTTGACCAAATGAATAATGAATGGATATGTAGATGAGGGGTGAGAGCTATAGAAATGAGTGGAGGTGGACAGGCAGGTCTGCAAAGGGACTGACCTATATTTGTCCATCTTCTGAGGGTGGTCTGTGAGTTGAGCAAGCAGCTGCCTGGGTGGAATCCCAGTTTGGAGAAAGGAGGAGAGTTAAGCCTGCCTCAGAACCCCAAGAGGATGCAAGAGGATTCAGGATCAAACCAGACTGGAGAAAATGGGTATACATAACCTTGGAGAGTGGTTGTTATCTGTTCTTCTTGGGTGCGAAAACTTCACTTGGTTACATAATAATAAAAGGCTACAGGGTATGGTGGTGCACGCCTTGAATCCCAGCACTTGGGAGGCAGAGGTAGGAGGATTCCTATGAGTTCAAGGCTAGCTGGAAGCTACATAGTGAATTCCAGGTCAGCTTGGGCTAGAGCGAGACCCTACCTTGGGGAAAAAAAAAAAAAAAAAGCAAAAACAAAAACGGGCTGTCAATGGAAATCATAAAAAACATTGAATTGACACATTTTGGGGGAAAGCTTCTCCAGTTCCCTTTGTGGTGGCTGCAACAGGGAACGAACGATTAGACATTCAGACTTAGAGTCCATCCTGTCCCCCTTCAGATTAGAATCCCATGTCATCATTACCACCTGTGTGACACGGGGCAAATCACTGGGCCTCTTTGTGCCTCGGTTTCTTCTGCACCTGTGGAGTGGGGAGATGAAAGCGCTGTCTCCTAGAACGAGGCATTGCATTGCTCTGATCTGCTTTATGTGTGACAGCCTCGGATGAGATAGGAGCCGGAGGCATGAGACAGAGTGTGTGTGTGTGTGTGTGTGTGTGTGTATACATGTGTATGTATGTGAATGTGTGTGTATGTATGGGGGAGGAGCAACTGGCACAAACTGGACGAGGAGACGACTATCTGAGGCTCCTTTGCTCCGTGCTCACCGTGCTCACTCCTGGTCCATGGAGGTAAGTGAGGGATTTGGAGCAGCCCGGTGGCAGCAGGTGGGAACGGATCTCCATCTCCTCAGCTGTGCAATGGCTGCCTTTTGGGGTGGGGGGAGCCTTGGGGAGACGCAGTTGGAAAACTGGAAAGTACCACGTATGTCAGCTGGTGTTGCTGGGTCTTGTGGGAGGGCACTGCCTTCTTTCCTCTCTGCAAAGATACATGGTGCAGGAGAAAGTGGGTGTACCCACTCTGTTCAGCATGGAGGAAATGGAGCAGGAAGGCTGCCTTCCCTCTTCTATGGACAGGGCTAGTGAACTGAGCATAGAGTCATTAAAGGCTTTTTAAGACCCAGTCCCAGGGCTGGGGTAGGCGAGGCTTCCTACCAAGCTCCTGCCCAGAGGTTCCCCTGGCCACTATGGCCACTGTTGCTCTGCTGGACACGGGACCTTCCAATAATAAAAATGTTCTACAGGGCTGGACAGATGGCTTAGTGGTTAAAGTGCTTGCCTGTGAAGCCTAGAGACCCAGGTTTGATTCCCCAGTACTCACAAAAGCCAGATGCATAAGGTGGCACACGCATCATTCTCTCTCTCTTTCCCTCTCTCTCAGATAAGTAAATAAATAATAAATAAAATACTTTAAAAATATTCTACAAAGATGTGTCCTGTTTCCTTGTCTTCCTCTGCTTAGCCTTGAACAAAGTTTGGTGACACTGAGATCCCACCATGGGGTGGGGCTTGAGCTGTGCCTGGGGGGCTGGACTTGTAGGAGCCAATGAGATATTGCAAACACCTTCCATCCTTTCTCCCTTGGTATGCATCTATCAGCCCTAGAGGCTGCAAGTGTCAACGTGACTGAGCCTAACCCAGGCCCCACCCTGAGCTGCTCACAGCCTGGTGGGGGCATCCACACATGGACAGACATGGATTTATACACAACATCTATGTACTACTATGTTTTTCTTGTCTGTGTGTGGTATGCTTCTTGTGTATGTGTCTGAGTATGTGTGCACATGAATGTGGAGGCTAGAGGTTGACATCTGGTATCTTCTTCCATCTGTCCCCACCTTATGTATTAAGACAAGGTCTCTGACTTGAGCCCAGAGCTCTCACATTCAACTGTTCTAGCTCGCTGGCTTGCCTCTGTCTCCTGAGGGCCTTTCTGGCATTTACATGGGTTCTGAATGCCAGTCTTCAGAAGTTTACTGACTGAACTATCTCCCTATGTTTTTAAAAATTGTTTTTTACTTTATATTTATTTATTTATTGGAGAGAGAGAGAGCGAGAGAGAGCTAAAGAGACAGAGAATAAGCTGGGTATGGTGGCGGACCCCTTTAAACCCAGCACTTGGTGCAATAGTGGTGTGTCTACTCTTGGGGTAACCAACTGCTCCATAATTGGACTGAAGGCCCTCTCTATGGGTACTGAAAAACCTAAGTAATAGTCTAAGGTAGGTGAGGTCATGAGCCTTGGGGGTATAAGCAATGTCTGACTAAATGTATATATTATTCCCACCAAGCTGCCCTGGGGACACTACACTAAATGTTCATGTTCACATATTAACGCTACTCTCACTTCTGGCTAGAGAAGCTTCTTTTTCAGATGGTGATGACCACTGGGATGACCAAAAAGGCAACCTGAGAAGAAGGGATGGAGGAGTGTCTAGCACTGAAACACCTCTGTCACACCTCCAATGGCTCAGGGACCATTTCAGGAATGGAAGAGCCAAAGGAAGGATATGACCTCTTACAAATGCAGCTGCCCAGACAGAAATTGGCCTCGATATCCATGATCTTGCAGTGCCTAGCAATACAAAATAGAAGAGAAAGATGATGTCATCAAATTAGAAAGAGACTAATGGAGAGAGGGAGGGGATATGATGGAGACAGTTCTAAAGTGGAATGGGGAGGGGAGGGAAATATCAGGTGGGTTTTTTTTTTTTTTGGTATGTAAGATTAAAAGTCAATTAAAAAAATAATTAAAAAAAAAAAAACCCCAGCACTCGGGAGGCAGAGGTAGGAGGATCACCGTGAGTTTGAGGCCACCCTGAGACTACATAGTGAATTTCAGGTCAGCCTGGGCTACAGTGAGACCCTACCTTGAGGAAAGAGAGAGAGACAGAGAGAGAGAGAGAATGGCATGCCAAGGCCTCAGCCACTGCAAACGAACTCCAGATGCATGAACCACCTTGTGCATCTGGCTTACATGGATCTTGGGGAATTTAAACTTGGTCCTTGGCTTTGTAGACAAGTAACTTAACTGCTAAGCCAAAACAACTGCTGTTGTTTTGTTTTTGCCTTCTTGAAATATGATCTCACTATGTAGTCTACACTGGCCTTTAACTTGTGATCCTCTTGCCTTCTGGGACTTCAGATAGGTGCCGCCATGCCTGGTGAAGACTTTGTTATTACATATGTAAGCTAGGGAACGCAGTAAAGATAGAGGGAACTACTACCCCATGTGATTCCTTGAGGTGATGGATGGACAGAAGATGCTTAGCACAGGGCCAGACACCACCAGAAGAGTGCCTGGTGACCACTGTCAAGTGGTGGAACGGGAGGGAATAATACTGACTCTCCAGGGTGCTGAGCTGTTGTTGGGAGTCAATGCACAGAGGGACCTTGTCTTCAAGGAGCAGTGGCTCATTATGTCCAGACTAGAGTCTTACTCTTATGAAGAAAAGCAGGAATTGATGCTCTTCATGAGACATGAGGGTGCGGCATGCACGTTACCTCTGTGTTAATTCCCTGCCTTGAACCTGTGGCTGCCACCCAAATCCCACTGGACTGTCCAAGCCTAGGGCACTATGGGTCACCACATGGGGAGGGCAGGCTCACACAGCCTAGCCCCGCCCACTTCCCCTGTGAGCCTATGGGGAGCCTGACTGGTCAGAGTTCTAGAACCTTGGGAGCAAAGCTGTCTTTTGTCTTTTTACTTCTCTCTGGTATTTTTGGAGCTGGCTGGATCTAGACCCTGGGCAGATGAATTTAAGGATGCTGTTGGCTCCTCAGCCTGGCCAGGTACTCTTCTGTGGTGCAGGGCTGGCCAGCCATCTGTTCTGGAGGTCTCCAGATACCTTGCAATCTGAGAGAGCTGTCCCAGCCTGGTCTGTTTCAGTGTGGGGCAGGAGGCTTTTGGAATGTACACAGCAACAACTTACTTGGTGACGGGGGCAGAGGGAGGAAAGAATGCATGGAGTCCTGGGTCCCAGTGTTCCCTGGGGACCCTCTGTGAGGAATCAATAAATTGTTTCCTGCTGGGCGTGGTGGTGCACGCCTTTAATCCCAGCACTCGGGATGCAGAGGTAGGAGGATCACCGTGAGTTCGAGGCCATCCTGAGACTAATTCCAGGTTAGCCTGGACTAGAGTGAGACCCTACCTTGAAAAACCAGGAAGGAAGGAAGGAAGGAAGGAAGGAAGGAAGGAAGGAAGGAAGGAAGGAAGGAAGGAAGGAAGGAAGGAAGGAAGGAAGGGAGAAATTGTTTCCCTCTAAAGGCAGCAGGGACCTCTACCCTCCATGTTCTGGTTCTGTACCCAGTACTTCCTGTACAACATTTCACAGATGAGGGAAATAAAGTCCAGAAGTCCACAAGGATTCCACAGGTAGTGATTTACAAAGCCAAGGCTGAGTCCTGTGTCTGTGTACCAAGAAGCACACATAAGATTGTGGTGGTAGGGATAGAACTTAGGGCCTCATGTTCTGCTCCTGAGTCACATCACTAGCCCTCTTATCAGATATTGTGTGAATAACTAAAAAAGATCAAAGGCGCCGTGTGAATCCCAGCACTTGGGAAATGTAGGAGGATCAAAGGTTCAAGGCCAAGACTACATTAAGGTCAGCCTGAGCTAGAGAGTGAGACCCTACCTTGAAAAACCAAAAAGAAAAACGAAAAAAAAAAAAAAAGATCAAAGGCTCCAAACATGAAGCAATGATAAAGAGATAGAAGTACCAAGTATGGGTTGGAGAGATGGCTTAGCAGTTAAGGCACTTGCCTGCAAAGCCTAACAATGTGAGTTCAATTCCCCAGGACCCATGTAAAGCCAGACACACAAAGTGGCACATGCATCTAGAATTCGTTTGCAGTGGCTGGAGGCCCTGGTGTGCCCATTCTCTATGTCTGTCTGTCATCTCTCTCTGCTTACAAATAGATAAGTAAAATTACTTTAAAAAAAGAAGTACTCACTATCCTGACTTCATCAGTACATATCACATGTACGTATGGAAAGAATTCATTATGCTATATAAATATGTACAGTTATGATGGTTAATACAATTAGAAATTAAAATTAAAAATTAAAAATTAAAAATTAAAAAAAGCTTGAGGTAGAATTGTCACCTGCCTTGGCTTGCTCATGAAACACTATACGTGGATTGATTTATCATATTGTATAAACTTGTACAATTAAAATAGCAATAAGCCAACCATGGTGGTGCACGGGTTTAATCCCAGCACTTGGGAGGCAGAGGTAGGAGGATCACAGTGAGTTCAACGCCACCCTGAGACTACAGAGTGAATTCCAGGTCAGCCTGGGCTAAAGCAAGACCCTACCTCAAAAAACCAAAAACCAAAACCAAAATAGAAAGAAAGAAAGAAAGAAAGAAAGAAAGAAAGAAAGAAAGAAAGAAAGAAAAAAGAAAAGAAACCCAAACCAATAAAAAGGCAGAATTGGTGCTATCTGATGGTAACTTGCTGATACCTTCTTCCAATGAAATGTCCCATTTATTTATGAAAGAGAGAGAAAGGAGAGAGAGAGAGAGAGAGAGAGAGAGAGAGAGAGAGAGAGTGTGCCAGGGCCTCTAGCCACTGCAAATGAACTCTAGGTGCATGTGCCACCATGTGCATCTGGCTTACATGGGAAATGAGGAATTGAACCTGGGTCTTTAGGTTTTGCAGGCAAGTGCCTTAACTGCCAAGCCATCTCTCCAGCCCAGTGAAATGGTTTTAACCAACCTCAAGGTGCCAAACTCTGTCAGTCCCTTACCATGTGATTGATGGGACAGGGATGGTTCTGCCTCTCTGGGCATGACTCTGTGAATTAGAGGCAGTGGGTTGGCAACTTCATCTTCCCATGAACTTGGCCAGGTATGTTCATTTGAAGTGGTCATCTTCCACTCTGGACAGTGGTGCTCTTTCTGGACTTGGGGGAGATTGAGTAACAGATCTTTTGGGCTCATCTCTCCTGATTCAAGGAATGATTTCTTATCAGGAACTTCAATTGTCCCAGTCTCAAGCTCTCTGCTTTTCTCTCTCTCAAATAAATAAATAAATATTAAAAAAATAAAAGAAAACAAAATGAAAGGCAAGGACTGAAACCCAATGTTTCCTCGACCTTCACATGTGTATGCCTTGACAAATACACACACATATGCACACCCCCCTACACACTCTCAAAAGAAAGAAAGAAAGAAAGAAAGAAAGAAGAAAGAAAGAAAGAAAGAAAGAAAGACAGAAAGAAAGAAAGAAAGAAAGAAAGAAAGAAAGAAAGAAAGAAAGAAAGGGGGAAGGAAAACAATCAGAGCTGAGGGCATTACCTGGCCTCGAGTCTCTCCCTTCCCAGGTTTCTCCTTTTCCCATGACCCAAGAATCAAATGACTCACAGGTATTTGCTCAGCCCCAGGCTGGGGAGCAGGAAGGCAGGTCAGAAGCAGTCTTGTCTTGAGAGCTTGGTGGCTCCCCAGGACAGGAGGAGTGACCACTGCCAGCTCGAGGGTGTAGATAGAGTGACCACTGACTACCTGTGTTTCCTGGAGACACTGAGGAGTGGGGATGGGAGAGATTGCACTCTCTGCTCCGACGACAAAACACACAACTGTCACATCCACGCTATGAGATGTGGGCTGGGGCTCGTCCCTTCATCTTCCTACACTTTCAGGCTTTCTTATTGGAGCTGTGGCTGTCTCAGAGGCAAACGGAAGGTATTGGGGACAAGCCGCCCACTTCATTAGGAGGCCTGGTTCTGCATTTTATTTTACTGGTGCCCTTGGAAAGCTACCGAGCCTCTGTTTCACCCACCTCAATGGATGAATCGGGAATTATTTGTCCTTAACCCACATACTCCGGCCAGAGCTTCCTGGAGAACTGTATTAGAGTTGCTAGAGGAGTGATGATTGACATGTGGCAGATTTAGAGTTCTGTCTCCCCTTCACAAAGAGAGCTCTCCCAGAGACCAGCCCTTCTCCAGGAATGGGGAGTCATAGGGAGGGCTTGGTGGGGTTTCCAGGCTTCTTCTCTATCACCTTCCTCGCTTGGTCCTGGACAAAGGAGGCAAGGAAACCTCCCCAATAAATAACTGGATGCTTCCTGGCGCTGGGCTAATGTGTGCAAATCTACAGAGAGAACTCAGCAGTGGGCCAGTCAACAAACATCGATCAGTACAGAAGCAGGGTCAGGCACGAGAGCGCTTGCTGTGTGAATTAGCCTTGTGTCACCCTTCCTCCTTTCTGCTCCCTCCCTCCTTCCTCCCTCTCTCTTTCCCTACCTTCCTTCCTTCTTTCTTTTCTTTTTTTTTCGAGGTAGGGTCTCACTCTAGCCCATGCTGACCTGGAATTCATTATGTATTCTCAGGGTGGCCTTGAACCCATGGTGATCCTCCTATCTCTGCCTCGTGAGTGCTGGGATTAAAGGTGTGTACCATCATGCCTGGCTCTTCTTTATTTATTTGCAAGTAGAGAGACAGAGAGGAGAGAGAGAGAGAGAGAGAGAGAGAGAGAGAGAGAGAGAATGAATGAGGACACCAGGGTCTCCTGCCACTGCAAACAAACTCCAGACACATGGACCACTTTTTTGCCTCTGGTTTTATGTGGGTACTGGGAAATTGAACCTGGGTTGTTAGACTTTGCAGTCAAGCACCTTAACTGCTGAGCCATTTCTTCAGCCCCTCTCTTTCTGCCTGCATGCGTATGGTGTGCATACATACTTGTATGTGTGTGCACACGTGTGTGCAGGTGTGTGAAGGACAGAGGATAATCTCAGGTGATACGCTCGGGAACACTGTTCACCTCTTTTTGAGACAGGGCCTCTCATTGGCTTAGAGCTCACCAATTAGGTTAGATGAACTTGCTAGCAAGCTCTAGGGTTCTCCTGTTTCCCCTACACTGGGGTTATAGTCATGTGGGATTATCGGTTTTCTGCCTCCCTCTCTCCGTCCCTTGCCCTTCCTCTTTTCCTTTTCCCTTTCTGCCCTTTCCTTCCCTCTGTTCCTCTGCCCCTCCTTTCTCTTTCTCTTTCTTTTCTCCCACCTTTTTGTTTTCTGTGCTAGGGATGGAATTCAGGTCTCGTCTGTACTGGGAAAGTGTTCTGCCACTGAACTAAATCCCCTGCTCAATATGAATCTGATTGCTGTTGCTATAGTCAAATGTCCAAGGCTGAGTAACATATATAGAGAAGAGGTTATTTAAGCCACACCTCTGGAGGTCAAGGGCCTGGCAATGGCTTTGACTTTCCTGGTGGGGACCTGAGTAGCTTCACTCCAGTAAAGGTGGCAGGAGCCCAAGGGAGAGATCCTGGGAATCTGGAGTGTGGAAGGGCACTGGTTTCTAACCACCCACTCTGAGAACTGACTCAACTACAGAACTACTTTCATCTCTTTTCAGAGTCTCTCCTGGTGACCTACTGACCTCCCACTAAGCCCCACCTCTTTTTAACTTTTTTATGTGTACAGGTGTGGTGTGTATGCATGTTCATATGTGTATGGGTGCCTATGTGTGCATGTGTGTTCGTATGTGTGTGTGGAAGCTAAGGTCAATGTGAAGTGTTTTCAATTGTTTTCCACTTTATATTTATTTATTTATTTGATTTGAGAGAGAGAGAGAGAGAGAGAGAGAGAGAGAGAGAGAATGGGTGCACCAGCAGCCTCTCACTTTATTTTATTTATTTATTTATTTGGAGAGAGACACAAAGAGAGACAGAGAGAGAGGGAGAGGAAGACAGAGAATGGGCACACCAGCAGCCTCTCAGCTGCTGTGAATGAACTCCAGATGCATGCGCCCCCCATGGGCAAGTGCAGCATTGCGCCCTGCATCACTGCGTCTGGCTAAACATGGATCCTGGAGATTGGAACTTGGCATTCTTAGGCTTAGCAGGCAGGCGCTTTAACCGCTAAGCCATCTCTCCAGCTCTCACTTTATTTTTTGAGACAATATATTGTACTGAATCTGGAGCTTCCTCGTTCAGTTTGAGTACGTAGCAAGAAAGCCCAGGCATCTTCTCATCTCTGCCTCTCTAGTATTGGCATTGCAGTCGCTCACTATCCTGTCAAGTTGTTATGTGAAGGCTTGGGATCTGAACTCAGGTCACTCTCCACAGGGAGCCATCTCCCTAGCCAGGGCCCACCTCTGAAAGTTCTTACCTTCTCTCACCTGGCCACTGCAAGAGTCCAGCTCCCAGCACATGGACCCTGGGAGACAGCACATCCGAAGAGCCTTGTGGGTGCCCTGATGCTGGGCGCTGGTTTTCAAGCACTTTACTATGATAGAGAGATACTCGAGCCCTGGCTGTTGGGTGTCAGTCATGTACTGAACTGTCCTCTGAGGAGATTCCCAGAGGATAACCTCTCCAGCTATTAATATGGAATTACTCTTTCCCTGTCACACACCTGCCTCTAGGGGCCTGGCTCGCAGGGGTTGGCACACCAGAAGCTCTGCTGATCCATCTCACCCTCATCCTAGAGCACGCGCATGCCCAGTCCCTGGCTTCTTGCTCCTCTTCTTCATGCCTTTCCCACCTGAGGCCGTTCCCATTCTGGTCAGCATGGCTCAAGCCCCAGCCATTCCTCCTCCCTGGCTAGAGCACGTTTGCATCCTAACACACCTGACTGACTTAATCCTTTGTTTTCATATTCCAGGGGCTCCCTACTGCTGCCCAGAAACCACAGTCCAGTGGTGCTATCCCCCCCACCCCCAACTCTCTCTCTCTCTCTGTTTCTTTCGGGTCAGCTGTCCTTGGACCAGCCTCTTTTGTATGCTGTCTCTGACCCTGCCTTTCAAATTCTCTTCGCGGTTCCTCCTCCCTCATGGCCACCTGCCCGCTTGCCTCTCCGTTCTCACCTTAGACATGTTTCTCATGGGGACCTTGCCCTGTAGTCCCCTTGTCTGTTTCCCCTCTGACCGTGCTGTGGGCTGTAGCATGTCTCCATCTCTCTCCATTCTCCACCTCATCCAGTGCTGAGCTCCTGTGCCTGGCTCAGAGTCAATGGTCAGTTGGTAGGGAGGGTGTAGAAAATGAGGGGCTGGGGCGCTGCCCAGTCAACAAAGCTTGGCCACACAAGTGTTAGGCCCACCTGAGCCCCCATGTAAAAGATGGGTGTGGTAGTGCACACCTGTAATTTTAGCACTGGGGAGGCAGAGACAGGAAAATTTCTGGGGCTTGCTGGCTAGCTAGTGTAGCCGAATTGGTGAGCTCCAGCTTCAATGAGAGACTCTGCCTCAAAAAAAAAAAAAAAAAAAAATATATATATAGATAGATAGATAGAAAAAAAATATGTTGAGCTTAGTGGCTCTTAAGGCTCTTTTAAGGCTCTTGCCTGTGAAGCCTAAGGAGCCAGGTTTGATTCCCTGGTACCCAAGTAAGCCAAATGCACAGAGTGGCGCATGTGTCTGGAGTTTGTTTGCAGTGGCTAGAGGCCCTGGTGTGCCCATTCTCTCTCTCTCTCTCTCTCTCTAATAAATAAAAAAAAATATGTTGGAGAGCAATTGAAGAAGATACCTGGCATTGACCTCTGGCCACCACACACAGACATATGCACACAAGTGCATGTGCACTCCCACACACAGGTGCACCCTCTCACAAGCATGCATATACCACACACACACACACACATACACACACACCAAGTGGAGAATGAATTAATGCAAAAGTGCCAACAACTAGGTATCCAGGCATTTTGGGAGGTGGCAGCATTTGAAGTTTCTTTTAGAATTTAGAGCTTTCTTTTTCTGGTCTAGTTTCTTGAGGTTCAACTGATGTAGAACAAACTGCGTGCATTTGAAGGATCTGATTGGATGAGTTCTGGCTTGTGTATGACCATGAAACCACCATCACAGTCAAGACAGTGAGCCCCCCCACCCCCATAGTCATTCCACGCATGTCTGGCAACCCCTTCATTCTCCTCCAGCCCACCCCCAGCTCCTGCTCTGCTTTCTGTTGCCACAGAGCCGTGCTTGTCTTTGCCAAACTTCAGTGTAAACGGAGGAAAAGACAGTGCATGTCCTTTGGTGTCTGGCTTTCTTTCATTGGGCATGGGGGTGGGGGAGACTGCTCTTCAGTCTTGTTGAGAAGAATGGAGGCGTGACTTAGTTAGAGAGGAATCAGGGAACATTGAGGAAAAGGAGACCAGAATGAACAAAATTCAAAGGTGCACAGCCGGGCGTGGTGGCACACACCTTTGATCCCAGCACTCCGGAGGCAGAGGTAGGAGGATCGCTGTGAATTTGAGGACACCCTAAGTCACCATAGTGAATTCCAGGTCAGCCTGGGCTAGAGGGAGACCCAACCTCGGAAAAAAAAAAAGGTGCACAAAGGTCACGAGATGAGCTGGATCAAAGGTCACTCACTCACAGGACAAACATCAGTGGGGCTCCAGGGGTGCCGATATGAAGGGAGTAGTCTTCAAGGTTTCTGTTATCACGGAATGGCCGAGAAGGAAGCCCACCTGAATCCTCCTCACTATGTCCACCTGGAGTGTCCTGACTCAGGTGTTATGTTTACGATGGACCTTAGACCAGCTCAGCCCATTAGAAGCAGGGCTCCACAGAAGGCAGAGTGCCTGCACTGAACTTCAGACTGCTGGAGTGGGGTGCAGGGGTCTCCTGGACCCATTGCACCCTCTCCCACCTGCTCTGGGCCCTGGGAAGCTGACTCCTTTGTTTGCATGGCACCGATGGACTGGGTTCTCTTCCTTCTGACTTGTGGTTGGGTCTGGCCAGTGGGGATCCCTGAAGGGGTGGAGGGAGGTCAGCAGCTATTCTTCTGGCTACAGGTCTTTTGGATGACCCTCTGCGCTGACTGCCATGTCCCCATTCTGGTTGTTTTTTAAGGCATTTTGGCATAATGATCTCACCTCTTTGTTTCAAGGTAGGGATGAGACAGAGAGAAATAGATAGAGAGAAGGGGAATGGGCAAATTAAGGCCTCTAGCTGCTACAAACAAATGCCAGACACATATGCCATGTTGTGCATCTGGCTTTACATGGGGAATGGGGACTCGAACCCAGGTCATTAGCCTTAACTACTAAGCCATCTCTCCAGCCCTCAAAAGATCTTCTTGTTGTCAAGTGCAGTGGCCCATGTCTGTATTCCCAGCACTTGGGATGCTGAGGCAGGAGGATTGTAAGTTTTAGGCCAGCCTGTGTTACATGGTGAGAACTTGTCTCAAAATAAATGAAAGAGCCAGGTGTGGTGGCGCATGCCTTTAATCCCAGCACTCGGGAGGCAGAGGTAGGAGGATCGCCTGTGAGTTCAAGGCCACCCTGAGACTACATAGTGAATTCCAGGTCAGCCTGGGTTAGAGCAAGACCCTACCTCAAAAACAAAAACAAAAACAAACAAAAACAAATGAAAGAAGGAAGGAAAGAAGGACGGAAGGAAGGAAGGAAATAAGGAAAGAAGGAAGGAAGGAAGGAAGGAAGGAAGGAAGGAAGGAAGGAAGGAAGGAAGGAACGAATGACACTGTGTTCTGGACAAAGGATTAGTTCACCTCATAGGCTGGAGGGAGAGGGGTGAGGGGTGGCATGGGATTCCCACCTGCTACCTAGAACAGCATACAATTCAAAATCTTCCACCTGGTGGTTTCTGGAATGACCTGTTTCCTATGCTTGTGCCATGGTTGACTGTGAGTGACCGAATCCACTGGTAAGAGGGGCAGATGTTTTCTGGAGAGTGATGGGAACTAACAGGCCAGTCATTGGTGACCCAGGGAGAGTGGTATAGGGAGGAGAACCTTGCTGCTTTACAGAGGGGAATGTGTGGGAGGACTTGCAATCAGACAGGCAGGGCCCTGCTGGGTGGGAACAGATGTGTGCGCCTCAGGTCAAGTGCATTGCATTGCGCCCTTGTGTCACTTTGCATCTGGCTAAACGTGGGACCTGGAGATTGGAACCACTGGAGATTGGAACCAGCGCTCTTAGGGCTTAGAGGCAGGCGGCTGACCTTTAACCCCTTGGAGGTGGAGCTGGGGCAGCTGCCAAAGGCCCTGTGGCTGGAGATAGATCATGATGAATGGATGGGAGGAAAAGGAGGGGCGGTATGGCACTCTGCGCTGGGAATGACCTCCTGACAGGCTTCAAGTACATGCAGGCTTGTGGCCCAGAAGAGAGGCCGGCCCCGCTGCTGCCTTATATCTGAGAACAAAACAGACCTGCACTGTGTGTGCACTAGTGTACATGAGTGGGTGTCTATTGGGTGTGTCTCTGTGTGTGTGTGCATGCATCCATGTGTATCCATCTGTTACACTTGCATGTCTGTGTTTTTATGTGTATGCACCTGATTGTGTCTGTGTTTGTACACATGTCTGTATGTATTCACATGTGTCTATATATTTTGGGGGGGGGTTGTTTGTTTTTTTTAAGATAGGGTCTCATTTTAGCCTAGGCTGACCTAGAATTCACTAGGTAGTCTCAGGGTGGCCTCAAACTCACAGTGATCCTCCTGCTTCTGCCTCCTGATTTTGGATTAAAGGTTTGTACCACCATGCTGGGCTGTTTTTTTAATATTTAATTAATTATTTATTTATTTAAGAATGCCAGAGCCTCCTACCACTATAAAGAAAACTCTACATGTACACCCCACTCTGGGCATCTGGCTTTATGCGGGGACTGGGGAATTGAACCTGGGTCTCCTGGCTTTGCAAGCAAGCAACTTTAAGTGCTGAACAATCTCTCCAGCCATGTTTCTTTGTTTTTAGTTTTTCTAGATTGGGTTTTGCTCTAGTCCAGGCTGACCTGGAATTCACTCTGTAGTCTTAGGCTGGCCACAAACTCACAGTGATCCTCCTCCCTTGGCCTCCTGAGTGCTGTGAATAAAGGTGTGTGACACCACCCCCAGCCCATGTTTGTTGAGACAGGGTCTTGCCATGCAGTTCAGGCTGGCCCCAAGCTCACCATTCTCTGGGATGACAGTCATGAACCACTGTGCCCCTTGCTGTGTCTGAGTAGAGTTAAGAGCCCCTGGATTCTGGAGAAGTAGTGTCTGGATTCCAGGGGAACAGTGCAGGTTCCTGAAAACTCTGGCCTGGTGGAGCCCTGACTGCCAACCTGAGATCAGATAGGAACACCAAGCCCAGCCCTGGTGGGGAGAGCTCACCATCTATTCCTGGGGCTCAGAGGGGCAGGGAAAGGCTGCTTGGGCAGCCATGCCCAGCAGTGATTGACCACTTGCTGGGGACTCAGACACTTTGAAATCTCATTTCCACTTCTGGAAGACAGTGCTATGGGCATTCCCACTCTGTGTACAGGGACACTGGGGCTCAGAGAGGGGAGGAACTCCCATGCTCAAGGTCACACCGCAAGTTGAATGGTGAAGAAGGGAATTGGTCAAGGGTAGAAAGGTAGGAAGTGAACTCTAGGACTCATATGTGTTTTATTATTATTATTATTATTATTATTATTATTATAGTTTCTTTTTTTCCTAAAGATTCTCTGAAGTGAGTAGTTGTATTTATTTAGAATGAATGAATAAGTGAATGAATGAATGAAGAAGCATACCTCTATTCTCCATGCCTTTGTCTTCTCATCAATGAATTGGGCACAGCAGTCCCTGGATGGGGACCCAGGGACAGGGCAATGACAGCGGTTTGGGGACAGGCCCTCCAGTGTGGGCTCTGCTGTCTTTCTATGGGGGGTGGGGGATGGAGGTGGAGCTGGGGCAGCTGCCAAAGGCCCTGTGGCTGGAGATAGATCATGATGAATGGATGGGAGGAAAAGGAGGGGCGGTATGGCACTCTGCGCTGGGAATGACCTCCTGACAGGCTTCAAGTACATGCAGGCTTGTGGCCCAGAAGAGAGGCCGGCTCCACTGCTGCCTTATATCTGAGAACAAAACAGACCTGCACTGTGTGTGCACTAGTATACATGAGTGGGTGTCTATTGGGTGTGTCTCTGTGTGTGTGTGCATGCATCCATGTGTATCCATCTGTTACACTTGCATGTCTGTGTTTTTATGTGTACGCACCTGATTGTGTCTGTGTTTGTACATATGTCTGTATGTATTCACATGTGTCTATATATTTTGTGGGGGGTTTTGTTGTTTTTTTTTAAGATAGGGTCTCATTTTAGCCCAGGCTGACCTGGAATTCACTAGGTAGTCTCAGGGTGGCCTCAAACTCACAGCGATCCTCCTGCTTCTGCCTCCTGATTTTGGATTAAAGGTTTGCACCACCATGCTGGGCTGTTTTTTTTAATATTTAATTAATTATTTATTTATTTAAGAAAGAGAGAATACGTGGGCATGCCAGAGCCTCCTACCACTTTAAAGAAAACTCTACATGTACACCCCACTCTGGGCATCTGGCTTTATGCGGGGACTGGGGAATTGAACCTGGGTCTCCTGGCTTTGCAAGCAAGCAACTTTAAGTGCTGAACAATCTCTCCAGCCATGTTTCTCTGTTTTTAGTTTTTCTAGATTGGGTTTTGCTCTAGTCCAGACTGACCTGGAATTCACTCTGTAGTCTTAGGCTGGCCACAAACTCACAGTGATCCTCCTCCCTTGGCCTCCTGAGTGCTGTGAATAAAGGTGTGTGACACCACCCCCAGCCCATGTTTGTTGAGACAGGGTCTTGCCATGCAGTTCAGGCTGGCCCCAAGCTCACCATTCTCTGGGATGACAGTCATGAACCACTGTGCCCCCTGCTGTGTCTGAGTATGAGTTAAGAGCCCCCTGGATTCTGGAGAAGTAGTGTCTGGATTCCAGGGGAACAGTGCAGGTTCCCTGAAAACTCTGGCCTGGTGGAGCCCTGACTGCCAACCTTGAGATCAGATAGGAACACCAAGCCCAGCCCTGGTGGGGAGAGCTCACCATCTATTCCTGGGGCTCAGAGGGGCAGGGAAAGGCTGCTTGGGCAGCCATGGCCAGCAATGATTGACCACTTGCTGGGGACTCAGACACTTTGAAATCTCATTTCCACTTCTGGGAAGACAGTGCTATGGGCATTCCCACTCTGTGTACAGGGACACTGGGGCTCAGAGAGGGGAGGAACTCCCATGCTCAAGGTCACACCGCAAGTTGAATGGTGAAGAAGGGAATTGGTCAAGGGTAGAAAGGTAGGAAGTGAACTCTAGGACTCATATGTGTTTATTATTATTATTATTATTATTATTATTATTATAGTTTCTTTTTTTTCCTAAAGATTCTCTGAAGTGAGTAGTTGTATTTATTTATTTTGAGAAAGAGAGAGAGAGAGAGAGGCAGATAGAGAAAGAGGGAATGGGCACACCACTGCAAATGAACTCCAGACATATACACCACCTTGTGCAGTTGGCTTAAGTGGGGACTGGGGAATTGAACCTGAGTCCTTAGGTTTCACAGGCAAGCCCCCTAACTGCTAAGCCATCTCTCCAGTCCAAGTTTCTTTCTTTCTTTTTTTTCTTTTTAAATGTTTTCATTTATTTATTTGCAATCAGAGACAGACAAATAGGGAGAGAGAGGGTGAGAATGGGTGTGCCAGGGCCTCTAGCTGCTGCAAACAAACTCCAGACATATGCACTTGTGCATCTGGCCCTACATGGGCACTGGGAAATCACACATGGGCAAGCACCTTAACTGCTGAGCCGTCTCTCCAGACCTCACGTGTGTTTTTATTTACACAAAATATCTATGAAATGGATGGAAGAACAATTATTTGGGAGAATTTTTTAAAAAATTATTTTAGTTATTTTTGGAGAGAGACACAGAGAGAGACAGATAGAGAGGGAGAGGAGAGAGGGAGAGGAAGACAGAGATGGGCGCGCCAGCAGTGTCTCAGCTGCTGAGAACGAAATCCAGATGCATGCGCCCCCTTGTGGTCAAGTGCGGCATTGCGCCCTTGCGTCACTTTGCATCTGGCTAAACGTGGGACCTGGAGATTGGAACCGGGGTCTTAGGCTTAGCAGGCAGGTGCCTTAACGGCTGAGCCATCTCTCCAGCCCTTTGGGAGAATTTTTAAAATTAATTTTCAAACATCTCTTGGTTTTGATAAACAGTTAAAAAATACCCAGGCCTTGGGCCAAGTGTGGAAGCTCAGTAGTGGGGTGTCTGCCTGGTGGAAGTTCAGTGGTGGGGTATAAGCTTTCGGTCCTGGATTCTATCCCTAACACTACAAAAACAAAAGAAGTCAAACCCACCACTGAAGCCACCTACAGTCACACAGGACTGTGAGCACTACCAGTGACCCTTGCTCTGGGACTGATGGCATGAGGACTGAAAGCTGGGAGGGAGATCAGAGGAAGGTGGCAGGTCTCTAGTGAGCACTGTTCAGAAGGATGGGGTTTATCAAGTTAACTCTTCCAGCTGGCGCAACTTGGTGGCAGAGTGGCCCAGTGTGGTGTTGGGATGGCCTGCAGATTAAAGGTGCAGCCCCCTGGGGAGACAGGACCTTTGATGGCAAGGCCCAGCCTGGGAATCTGCATCTTTCACAATGACTCCAGGGCATTCTTAACCCACGTCTTTCAAAGCCACTGAGGTTTGTGTGGCTGGGAGGAGCTGAGGAAGATGAGGCTGTGCAGGTCACAGGTGGTCTGGAATAATTATGATGCACTTGGTTCGGAGGGTCCTAGGAGGCCACCCAAGGTGTTTGTTTCTTTGAGGTCCCGGTGAAGGCCTTTGGAAGAAGACAAGGCAGCTGGTGAGGGTGCAGGACGCTGAAGCACGTGCAGTGCAGTCACCCACGCGGGGCTTGAACTCAGGCTGGGGGGCTCTGGGGAGAAGCCAGGAAGTCACGAAGCAACCTGTTTGTGAACCAGAAGAAAGCTCGTGGAGATCCCAGGACTGGGGGAAGGCAACGTCCCAAGGCAACCGCGCTACCTCCAGGGGTTTGGATCTCTGAGAACTGGCGAAGGCTTCCTGAAGGTGGACATGCTGCCTACAGAGCTCAGGGAGGGGGCGAGCGGGAGAAGAGGCGACGCGGGAGTGGTCCAGCCTTCAAAGCGTCCTCCTCCTGAGGGGTTTCCTGCATCCCAGCATCCCGACCATCGCTCACTTCTCCCCTGAGAGTGTCCCTGGACCCCTCCTGGGTGTGGGGAAAGTTGATTAGTGTGGGAGGCCGCCAGGACTGGCGTTTCTAATTAACACGCAGGCAGGGAGAGCGCTTCTCTCCTTCCCGCGCCGCACTCAGCCGCCTGCGTATCAGGGCTGAGGCTAAACTATGAATCCAGTGTCAAAAATAAAGCCTGCTCTCTCCTCTCCTTAAAGGAACCACGTCCTATTTCCTGGGCTCTGCTTCCCCTCTAGCCTGGGGAGGGAGGGGACTGATGTCATTTGGACCCTTGGAGTTAGGCTGGGCACGGGGACTGGGGGCGATGGGCCTGGGGAGGCTCCAGGAAGAGGTGACCGAGGAGAGGCAGGGGAGGCTGGGATGGAGGGAGATGGAGGGGGACCCCAGATGGGTTCCAGAGCTCCCAGGATCAGGGGGAGAAGGAAGAGACGCGGGGCCATAAAGAGAGAAAGGCAGCTTGCTATGGCTGGAGAGAGAGAGAGAGAGAGAGAGAGAGAGAGAGAGAGAGAGAGAGAGAGAGAGCGAGCAAACACAGGTTCATTAATCTGTAGTTCGTCTGCCTTTTCTGTTAGGAGGATGAACTTGATGAGTTAATTAAGTCGCAGTCTGTAAAACCAGTTTATTTGCATAGCAAACTCCTGGGCCAGTGTGCCGTGAGGTGAGTGTGTGTGGAGCAGACGATTCAGGGGAAATTACAGCCTCATTAATATGCTAATCTGGTCGCAGGCCTGGAACGGAGTTTTGGGTTGGTGGTGCTTGGGGGTGGTGGGTGTTTGGTTGCCTAGCAACCCTTTTCTCCAGGTAACCCTTCTCTGGCTTGCCCTTGATATCCCCAAAGGAGCCTGTGTGGAAAAGGAGGTAAGCGGGAAGCGGTCTGTTGTCACAGAACAGTGCGTAAAATAAAAGGCAAGCACACACGCGCGCACGTTCGCACACGAGGCCACATTATGCGGGTGTCTTTGCAAACAGGCTGGGGAGGGGGCGGGGAAGCTGTGTGGGTGCAGCAGACAGATGCCAGCCTGCAGAAGCATAGTGTGGGGTGTCTGTGGAAACAGACAGGGGGGTGGGAACACCCTCCTACATGCATACATATTCACCTGTGTGCACGCATAGTTTTGTTTAACAAACAGACTCACGTAATGAGAGTATGCAGTTCATAACTGTAATATCCAACCCCCCCCATCTTTCCCCATATTACAATAGACACAAACCCATGAAACAGTAGGGCATTCAGACTATATAATGATAGATAGTAATCAGCTGTGAGTGTGTGCCCAGACACTGCACAGAGCTGGTGCTGACAGGCCCCGGGTGGAAATAGCACCTACATGTGTGTGTTTGTAGATTCAGAAACATACAGGCACTTTGTATGATGTCAGTGTGAGTAGATACAGATACGGTGTGCAGGACATATGGCAATGTCTCTGAGGGTCAACAGGTTCAGATAACTACACACCAGAGTCCCCTCCAGTTGCTTCTCCCTTGTTCCTTCCAGCCTGAACTAAACCTGTGTGAACTTTCCTAGTCACATTCTCCTGTGACCATCTTGACACGCCAGGTGCCTCCTCTGTGCTTTGTCCCTTTTCCATCCACCTGGTAGTGGCATATCTTCAGGTGTGTGTGACAAGGTAGCATCCCCACACAGCACAGAGAGGTGTTCCAGGGTGCCAACACCGCATCTTGTCATAGAAAAGCTCCACGCCCAGAAAGTCTGCTAGATGGAGCTTGGGAATGATAGTGAAATAAGGGCTATTTGGGTATTATACTGAATGCTCAAGAAAAAAATAAAGCTGGGCTGGAGAGATGGCTTAGCAGTTAAGGCGCTTGCCTGTGAAGCCTAAGGACCCAGGTCTGATTCCCCAGTATGGCTGCAGACACATGCACAAGTTTGTTTGCAGTGGCTAGAGGCCCTGGTGTGCCCATTCTCTCTCTCTCTCAGCTATCTACCAGCTCACAACATCAACAGTGAGTCTAGAAAACAGTCTAGGAAAAGAGTCATCAGTTTTCTGGGAAATGCATATGAAACCATCACGATGTAGCATTAACTGCCTATCAACAAAAACTAGGAAATGGGGACCATGAAGGACGGTCAGGGGTGGACGCTGGCAAGGGCAGCTGGTCTAAGGAGCGGGGAGTTGGTATTTTGGGATGCCAAATAGCTGCATAATGCGAAGTTCAAGGTGTTAGTGCCACAAACAAGTTCCATACCCAGACAGGCTCACTCAGTTCCTGGGGATCAATCCCAGATAAACTCTGTCATAGATGTAAAAGGAAAATATATAAGTATAAGGCAGCTGGCTCGTCTTGGCTAATGGCCAAACTGACAGTTTATCATTAGGTGAATGGATGAAGAAACTGAGGCAGAGAGGCTCCAGTGCAGGGGAAGTCCCTGCTACAGCTACAGATGAGCAAGAAATAGCATAAAATAAGGTGTTGATTATGATATCGTGTTTAGTTAAACGATATTATTACCCATCAAGATTGAAGTGGTGAGGGGCTGCAAAGATGGCTCAGTGGCTGAGGCACTTGCCTACAAAGCCTAACAACCCAGGTTCAATTCCCCAGTGCCCATGTAAGCTAGTTGCACAAAGTGGTGCATGTGTCTAGAGTTCATTTGCAGTGGCTAGGGGCCCTGGTGTGCCCATGCTCTCTCTCTCTCTCTCTCTCTCTCTCTGTCTGTCTCTGTCTCTCTCTGCTTGCAAATAAATAAGTGAAAATATTAAAAAATAAAAAAAGAGTGGAAGGGCTGGAGAGATGGCTTAGCAGTTAAGGCGTTTGCCTGAAAAGCCAAGGGCGGATGTATAAACCAGATGGCACATGCGTCTGGAGTTTGTTTGCAGAGGCTGGAGGCTCTAGTGCGCCCATTCTCTCCCTCTCTCTCTGCCTCTTTCTCTCTCAAATAAGTAAGTAAATTAAAAAAAATTTTTTTTAAAAAGAGTGGAGTGGATGAACATACTGGGTGTCCTGACCATTGTGGAGAACAGGAACAAGTTATGGGATCAACAGCAGCCTGGTGGAATATTAAGAGAGTCAAAGGCAGGGAAAGGAGCCAGGCCCACTGTAGCAACAGGGTGCCATTCATTTACAGATGAGGAAGACCAGGTGAGATTGATTGAGGGGACAGCGGAGAGATGCTGGATGACAAGGCTGGGCTTGTTGCCTGGACTCCAGAGAGACACAGGAAATGTTTCGGGTTGATGGAGATGTTGTGTATGTGATTGTGGAGGTTCCATGAATGGATGCATCTATCACCGTTTGACAAACTACGGACTGGGGAGATGGCTCAGCAGCCAAGCCCAAGGGTCTGAGAGGACATGCATTTGAACCTCAACATCCAGGTAAAAAGCCTGGCCTTGCGTGTGTGTAACTCTACTCCTGTGAACCAGCCTGACCTTGCACATGTATAACCCCAGTCCTGTGAACCAGCCTGGCCTTGCGTTTGTGAAACCCCATCCTGTGAATCATTAGGTTTTACAGGCAAGTGCCTTAACCGCTGAGCCATCTCTCCAGCCTACTACTTAAAGTTTTAATATGCATGAGTACCTGGCTATGTTTCTACTTCTCATGTATCATATATTAATGTCTCTGTCTATATATCCACCTCTCTGCTGTCTATCTATCTATCTATCTAGCCTTTATAATTTTTTATTTATTTACGTATTTGTGGTACGCTGTGTGGGGATAGAGCCCTATACACCATCTACCTGTGTATTTGTGCATTGGTCTGTATGGGAAGAAAATGAAACTGCTGGCGACGGCTGTGGTCTGGGTCACTTAAGCATCGTTTCTATTCTGTGGCTCCTTCCTTGTTTCAGAGCCGTGTCCCCTCACCTTTTCCATGGTTACAGTGTGAGGGGGGATATTCCTTTCCCTTGACTGGGAACTTGGCTTATCCACTCATTTTGGCCAATGGAATATTAAAGGGTATGCTACAGGCAGAAGCTATAAGTGTGTGCATGCTAGCATGTGTGTACATGTGTGTGTGTGTACATACGTACGTGTATGGTTAACTTGTTGTTCCTTTATTTTCCTCCATAACGAATGCACACCTGGGGCAGTTGCTGTTTTCATTTTTTTGTGCCCTCCCTCAGGAGCTGAACTGTGCCCTTTAGAAAGCCAGTGTCCAAGCAGTCCAGCTGGGCCAGGCTGGACCAGTGAAACCTGCAGACTCCATGAGAAAAGCCTGGTGGTGGCTGGGAGCCTCTGAACAGCATGGCTGCCGGTTACGTGGTGTTGCTGTAGTGACCATGACCCTGATCCTGGAGAAGAAAGCAGCGATGATGAGATCGCCTGCAGGATGATCTTGCCTGACTGACTGTGGGGGAAAACCTTCCTGCAAACCTCTTCCTATAGGTCTTCCTGGCTTATATAGGCCTCCCAGCCACACACACACCCCCCGTTTTTCAGCCTCCCAGCCTCCCCTGTTTCTCAGCCTCCCAGCCTCCTTCCCAGAGCTGGATCTTGAGTCTACGAGGGTGGGCAGGAGCACAGTCATCTCTACCAGGTCTCCCTCCCATGTTCTGCATTTCCTCATTCATGCTGCTCCTTCCTCCCCTGGGGCCTCTGCCTAGGGTGATCTCAGGCTTGGATGCACATAACATGGCTGGGTCCTACTAGCCCACCAAGATTCAGAATACATGGACCCCCAAACATGCTGGGTTTTCATGCCTTCTTCTCCATGCCAGGCTCTCACAGAGCTGGCCGCGCACTGCACACAGCTTACCTCTGTCTTCTCCAGAGCTCGGTAGGATGGCAGCTGGGGAGCGAGGCTCAGGGAGGGTAAGGAGTTTGCTCTTGGTTGCACAGCTAGTAAGTGGTGTGAATCTATGAGTCTGGTGCCAGAGTCTAGGTTCACGATCAAGGCTGTGTGCCCTGAGGTGTCCACAGGATTTGCTCCTCTGTAGGCTCTCTGCCCTGCCACGATGATATCACGTGTCATGGAGGTGGCACTGTAATGGAAGCCTTAATGTGCTTGGGCCTGAAAGCCTCACCTTGGGGAAGGGCCTCGTCCCTTAAGAAATTATAAACATCTCATTTTCCTTTTTCTTCACTGCCCTGTCAGCCCCGGGATGGACTTATCGACAGGGGGCTGCCTGATGGACAGATCGGCATGGTTCTGTATTGATGAGTTAATAGATTGCTGGCTTTTTTTCACTCATGGGGGTAAAAAAAGAAGTCTTGACAGCTGTTTTCCCTGTGGTGGGGGTGGGTAGTGGTGCCACAGAGGGGCTGAAAAGAGAGGCCTGGGGTCAGGGTAGACCCATCAGATAGTTCTGTCAGCTTGCCCTTGAACATTGGTCCTGAATTCCGGCCCTTTCTACACTACCCGCTGCTGCCCTGGGGTCTCTTTTGGCCGTGGTAGTGGGTAGCCTGGCCTTCCAGCATCTGAGCTTGTTCACCAGCCCTGCTGTACCCAGGAACCAGAGAAACTTCTGCAAACACCAGAGCCTGCTGCTGCTCAGCCCCAACCTTCAGATTGCCGTTGGCAGCTAAAGCCCAGCACCTGTACAGTGACCCCAAGGCCCTCCGCAGGCTCCTCTCTCTGTACCAGCTGGTCTGGGTGTTCTTGCTTTTCCCACAGTCTGAAAATGCTGTCCCATCTCTCCTCTCAGAACGTTTGTCCTAGGGCTGGGGCGATGCCCAGTGGGTAAAATGCCTGCTGCGCAAGCATGAGGACCCGAGTTTGATCCCCAGCATCCGTGTAATGGCAGGAGGTGGTGGTACCACTATAATACTGGTGATGGGGAGGTGGAGACAGGAGAATCCCTGGGGCTCACTGGTCAGCTAGTCTAGCCAAAGTCATGAGCTGAAGGTTCAGCATGAATCCCTGTCTCAGAAAGAAAAAATAAGGTGGAGCATAAAGGACGACACCTGGGCTGGAGAGATAGCTTAGTGGTTCAGGCACTTGCCTGCAAGACCATTCTGCTTGCAAATAAATAAAAATATAAAAGCAAAAAACCAAGGACGACACCTGGCATTAACTTTCGGCCTCCACATGCATGCACACGCCCATACAGACACACTGCACACACACATGGGCACTCATATACATATAAATACATGTATGTACATGCACATGTACACATACAAAAAATGTTTTTGCTCCTGGTGCCCCCTGATTCATGTCCTCCCTGCCTTCAGGCCTCTGTTCAAATGGTTCTGGCACAAAAGCTTCCATGCACCTCAGAAGCTATGGGAAACTCATGATGTCAGGGGCTCTGGGTGGCTTGTTCACAGCTGCAACTTTTAAAAACATTTTAAAAATCTTTTTATTATTATCAACATATTTTGTATGGATACATCATGTGTTGGTACCCTCTTTTCCCTTGTCCCTGTTCCCTATTCCATTGGAGACCCTCCCTTTGAGGTAGGGTCGTGCTCTTCCCCAGGCTGACTTGGAATTCACTATGCAGTCTCAGGGTGGCCTTGAACTCACACATGGTTGATCCTTCTACCTCTGCCTCCCGGGTGCTGGGATTAAAGGCATATGCCACCATGCCGGGCCATGGCTATATTTTAATTTTTTTTGAGCAGTATCAGAAAGTCACAGACTGCAGGCAAAGCTGGTGTGCAGTCTGTTTTTATTGATAAAGTTTTATTGGAAGCTGGAGTACCTACTCCCAGGCCTGTTTTGGCTCTGCAGAAGTAGAGCTGGGTGGGGGATAAGGTTGGACAAGCTGAGGAGGCCACTCTCTGGAAGAAGCTACCACCCCTTGACTTACACACAGCACTGACACAAAGCTATTTACAAGGGGCAAAAGCAGGGGTATAAGTGTGGTCTGCTCTAAGGATCAGCCACCAGCAATCCCTGCCCTTGGAGGAAACGGATCCTTACAACCTCCTGCCACGGTCTCCATGTCCACTTGGCTTCTCTCTCTTTTTTAAAAAATTTATTATGTTTATTTGAGAGAGAGAGGCAGATAGAGGGAAAGAGAGAGAGTGCACCAGGGCCTTCAGCCACTGCAAACAAACTCCAGATGCATGCGCCACCTTGTGCATCTGGCTTACATGGGTCCTGGGGAGTCAAATCTGGGTCCTTTGTGTTCACAAGCAAACATCTTAACCACTAAACCATCTCTCTAGCCTCACTCGGCCTCTCTTGACTGGGCAGAACAGCGAATCCAACTTTATCGCTGGAGCCAGGAAAGGCCATTGTTAGCTTATAAACTTGGAAAGTTGAAGGTAGATGGTTTCAGGTACAGTTGGGTCCAGGGCTCATCCTCATGAGTTCAAGGGCAGAAAAAGTTCTGGGAGCAGGACCTTGAGTGAGCTGTGTGCCTTTTAGTGCCTTGTGTTCTCGTCTGTTCAAGTAGGGAGCAGGAGCTTTTACCAGGTAGCTCTAAGAGTGAGGCCAGGGATGGAGGGACGGCTTAGTGGTTATGGCGCTTGCCTGTAAAGCCAAAGAACCCAGGTTCAATTCCCCAGGACCCGTGCCAAGCCAGATGCACAATGTGGCACATGTGTCTGGAGTTGAATGAAATTTTATGAAAAGAGTGAGGCAAGTTCACCCACAGAGGGGGTATGGAAAATGTCCACTTTTAAGTCACCAGAACCCCTGAAAAACTGTTTCCTTACACTGTGGAAGGGACTTGGAAGATGTAATTAAATTAGGGATCCTGAGATAGGACTTCTTGGATGGTCTGGATGGAGTCAATGTCATCCCAAGAGTCTTAGTAAGAGGGAGGTGGGAGCATCAGTATCCCAGGCAACGTGAGGAAGTAGGTGGGATTAGCTAGCTGGAGAGGCAATGGTGCTCCACTGCTGGCCCTGACTCCAGAGGAAGAGGCTGCACAGGGAGGGATGTGGGCAGTCTCCAGGGCTGGAAAAGCAGGAAGTGAGCCTGAAGAAGGGACAGAGCCCTGCTGACACCTTGACCTTGGTCTGGCAGGACCTAAGCCCGGCTTCTTGACCTCCACAACTATAAGATAATGCACTTGAGTGGCTTGAATTCCCTAGGCTCAGGGTCATTTGTTACAGCAGCAACAAGGTACGCATAGCCCAGGCAAGGTGCCCATGGTGTGCCTCAGGCGGCACCAAGTGGATGCCAGCCTTTGCCTTCGCTGGCTAGATCTCACAGCTCTTCCAGTTATTTTTCATTCAGGCTCTTCTTTTTCATTTTTATTTATTTATTTGGGGGCAGGGAGAGGGAGAGAATAGGCACGCTAGGGCCTCTAGCTACTGCAAATGGACTCCAGATGCATGAGTCACCGTGTGCATGGGTATCTGGTTTACCTAGGTACTGGGGAATCGAACCTGGGTCCTTTGGCTTTGCAGGCAAGCACCTTAACCACTAAGCCATCCCTCCAGCCCCAGGCTTCTCTTTTTTGTTCTCTGCATGTGTATATGTATGGTGTGCATGTGTGTGTGGGGGGGTACACATGTGAGAGTGACTGTGTGTGGAGATGAGAGACCAACATTGGTGTCTTCCTCAATTGCTCTAAATTGTTTGATACAGAATTTTGTACCCAGAGTCCACCCATTTGGCTGGCCCGCTTGCCCTAGGGATCCTCCTGTTTCTGCTTCCCGAGCACCAGGGTTATAGGTGTGCATGCCTAGCACGGGTGCCAAGCATCCAAAGTCAAATCCTTATGTGGAAAGCATGTCCCCCACTGAGCCAGCTTCCCAGGCCCCAGGCTCCTC
Organism: Orientallactaga sibirica; assembly: GCA_036365145.1. Taxonomy (NCBI): domain Eukaryota; kingdom Metazoa; phylum Chordata; class Mammalia; order Rodentia; family Dipodidae; genus Orientallactaga; species Orientallactaga sibirica. The sequence goes on along the minus strand of JAEOAD010000026.1, from coordinate 22,667,157 downwards.
TTGGATCAGCCCAGATATCTCAGATGGAGTCCTGGAGTGTGTGTGTGTGTGTGTGTGTGTGTTGTATCTCCTGTCTCTCCAACTCTGTGACATCCTCATAGTTTCAGGATTGAGGCTGGCTCTCCCAGAGACTTATTTAAGGCCCAAAGCTGACCTAGTTGTGCACAGGGTCTCAAAGCCGCCTGGACTCCCAGGCAGCAGGTTTCTGTTACCCACTTCTCCCTCCCCTTCTGCCCCCTTTAATCCCCTCCCCACTAAGCCATTTTTTAAGCCACTCCCCTGCCCACTTCCCATTGAATCTCAACCTGTTTCTCCCCCACAGCACTTGGTGGCAGGGGCCCAATAAATTCGTCAGGTCTTTTGTCACCATCTGTCCCTTGGCTCATTGAGGCCAGCGGCAGGGCCCCAGGCCTGCCAAGGTATAATCCTTGTTCCTCTGAGGAAAAGCTTTTAGCAGCTCCCCTTCCTGGCTGTGGAATGTGCCCTCACTTCAGTACTCAGGGGCTGCCCTGCCCTTCCACCCGGCCTGGAGGCAAGTCCCCAGAAAAGGTGTGGAGGGGTCCTTTGTCACCGCAGTTCCACATTGGGATGACAGCCAGCTTGGGGTCCTTCAAAGAGACACAATATGTTTGTTTATTTCCCTATCCCTCTGATGATAGGCAGTATATTTTTAAGGGGTGCTCACATGTGAATATCTTTTCTGAATTGACAGATAAAAAATTGCATGCATCTAACCTGTGTAACCTGATCTTTTGAAATGTTTACCTTGTAAAATGTAAAGTGGATTAATAACGTATTTTTCAAAGAAACCCTGGGATGTCTGTGTGGTTATGTTCTCATTTTTAGAATGGGGGAATGTAGGTGCCGAAAAGCTAAGTCATTTTCCAGAGGTCCCACAGCTACTGGGAAGTGGAGCTGGGGTTTGAACCACAGCAGCTGTATTTAGTCACTTACTACATGCCTCTCTTTTTCTCTGTGTTGACGAGTTACCATTGCCATTTCTTCTTCTTTTTTTTTTTTTGCAGATGTGTGTGTGTGTTCTGCATGCGTGTTCGTATACGTGCGGATACATATGTGTGCCGGTATGCTAACTGATTCATCTACACTCACTGGCCAGCAGGCTCCAGGGATCCTTCTGTCTCTGCCTCCCTAGTGCTGGCGTTACATGTGAGCCATTATGTCCAGCATTGATGTGAGTGCTGGGGGTCCAAATTCAGATCCTTATGCTTGCTGGGGCCCCGTTCTTTTGCTTAAGGGGTGAGGCTTTCATTTCTACTTGCCTTCCACCATCTCCTCTTCCCCTCCTACGTCTTCTTGCCTCGCCCATCACTGTCCTCCTGCCTCAGTCTATACAGTGCAGGGATGACAGGCGCATACTACCACCGCAGGCCCTGGTCAGGAGTCTTGACCCTAAGGCTGAGCTGTCTACACTTCATTGAGCGCCCCCAACACAGCTGCTGCCCCAGCCCTAGGAAATGATTAGGTCCCATAATGAATTGGATTTTAATCTTCTGTAAATAGTCCTTCCATTATAGTGTCATAAGAAGCAATTAGGACCCACTCCCCTCCTTCTTCCTGCTGCAAAGACTTTCTGATCTCCCCAGCTGAAATGGGTGAGGAGGTGCTGGAGGGCTTTTGCAGATATTGTCCAGCACACTCCCTCCCACCCGCTCAGTCATCTAGGGCTCCAGGGAGGGACGGGGCCTCTTCAAGTCAGGTCTCTTAGGGGTGCCCTAACACTTGGGAAAGCCATGACCACATCACATGCAGCCCTCCAGGTGGGTGTGTGGCATGTGCCTCTTCTCACCGTGCCTGATACCTCAACATCCCCAGACCATACTGTCACCTCACCCCTCCAGTCTCCTGGGCATTAGCAGTCAGGGATAGCTCTCACCCACAGAAGCCAAAGGCTGGCAGAAAGGGAAATCTAAGGCAGAGAGTCATCGCAGAACTGTGAGTAGGGTTAAGTGAAGCGGCCCCTCTTCCCGCATTTGGTACTCCCTGTTCCAGCCTCTCTTCCTTGGAGCTCAACAGGAAGGGGCTGGGGCTGGGGCTTGGAGCGCCAGCAGAACGGAGGAGCTCTAACATTGGGGAACAAGCAAGACCTCTGCTATGACCTCAGGAGGTTTAGCCTCAGCTCCCCCTCAGCCCCCATCTGGAGACGGAAGGCTTTCCTCGCTCTGGGCCTCGGTTTTCCCACCTGCAAATAAACTGTTTAAATGCCTGTGGTGTAGAGGGGAGAACATTTCTAGGGCTCACTCTCCTGTGAGAACACAGCAGAAGTGCCTTTCATCCCCCAGGGGTGATGCAGCCCTGGATCTAGGGGTATGCCCCAAGGCCTAGGAAACCTCGTGAACTTTCCCAAACAAGAGAAGGAAGGCCATTCCTCCTCCCTCCCACTCAAAGCAAAGCTTTCCCTCGTGGGGCAGGGTAGGGGTGAAGGGGTTAATAATGCCCCCATCTCTGTCCAGACTCCCACCTGCAGGGCGGCTGTCCTGACCCAGCAGAAGGAGTTTGGAAGTTCCATCTGGTCTCTGTGGGCCTTGCCTGCAGGACTTCCAGTGATGGACAGGTCACAGCCGGCCTGGCTGAGGGACGGGCATTGAAGGAGGCACTGGCTGAGGTGGGGGAGCAGATCTGGGGTGGGTGGGGAGCAGGCTAGGGTAATTCTGAGGAAAAGACATTCCTGTTAGAGCTGGGGACTTGGAAGAGGATGGATGGTTAGAATTAAATCTTGGGACGTATTCTCAAGGATGTTCATTCATTCATTCATTCATTTAGCAGCCATGTGTTGAAAGCCTGCTTGCTGTGTGCTGGATGACGTGTGAGGCACTGGGAAGACTGAGGACAAGAGACACAACCATCCCATATTCTGAGGCTGCCTCCTCCCCCTCCTGTTTATTTGTTGTTGTTTGGAAATAGAGTGTTGCTGGCTAGCCCAGACTGACCTTGAACTTTCCATCCACCTGCCTCAGATTCCCGAGTGTGTGCCAGCACACCCTTCTTCCTGGGGCTTGTTTCTGACGTTTTGTTGTCATGTGTGAGAGTGGATCATTTTTTTCTGGGGCTTGCAAGATTTTCAGTTATATGAACACACTGCATTTGCGCTATCTGTTCTGGGGTTGGTGGCCTTTAGCGTGTATGTATGCATCTTGGGACCATGTATCCCCATGGCCTTTTCTTCCCAACCATGTTCCCCTGTCCCTGCCCCCAACCAGGGGTTAGAGGTTGGCGCATCAGCCTGTCAGCAGACATCATGGGCCACATGGGGATGGTATCCCTTTAGGCTCAGTGTCCCTGCGGAATCACCTTCAGGTAGTGAGGGCTTCTTCACCTTTGCAGCCAGGTGACCGTTGGCTGGCCAATGGCTGGGGCAGCGCTGCCCAGCTCAGGGGCAGGCTCTGGTCCATTCAAGGCCCACCTGGGGTTCCTCTGGTCCACCTCTGTAGATGTGATGTCCTGGGAAAGAAGAGCTGGGTGAGGTGGGGTGGGGGTGTTTTAACCAATGCAAGCAGGGAGTCAGGCTGTGCTCCATAATTATAGAGGGAGAGGCAGCGATAAAATGATAATGGCAGGTTTTGACCCGGGCTACCGGCTCCGGAGCTGTGAAGTAACTCTGTGAGCTTGATGGAGGGCAAGGGGCTGCCGCCCAGGCTGCAGCTGAGACGGAGCGTTCACAAACAAGACGTAAATTGGATGCAAACATCTAATTAACCTTCTCCCTCGGTTTCCTCCCTGAGCGGGAGGCGGTCCTCCCAGGCCTCTCAGCGTGGTCTTCCCTGGGGCATGGATTTGGGGGAAGGGAAGAGAAGAGAAAAGGGGGAGGTGGGAGGAGGGGGAATCAGGCTCGTCCTGTCCTTTTTATACTTCTTCCCTCCCTTCTCCTTTACCTCCCTTCCTCCCTCCTCCTTTCCTCTTCCCCCGTCCTCCCTCCATCCTTCCTTTTTCCTTTCCCTTCCTTCCTTCCTTTAAACCACTTGTCCCAGGGGCTGGCTTGAACCGCCTCATCTGTTTTTGTTGGTGTTTGTTTGGAAATCCCCCAGGCCTCCAAGCTTCCTGGGGCACACAGCTTTGGAGTCAAGATGTGGCAGGGCACCCCCCACTAACCGCAGGTTTGGTTTCCAGATATTTAGTGATCACCTACTGTATACCAGCTGCTGTTTTAAGCAATCGGAATATAGCACCCTAGAAGCAATCCCCCACAAAACCAAAGCCCTGTCCTATGTGAGGGGTGTGGGTGGGGAAGGGGTTAGCCAGCACCCGAGGAGATGTGTGGTTTCTAGGCTGGGATCCGAGTTTTCCTCAGAGATACTCCATGCCCCTACTCAATTTGTCAGTGTTTTCTTTTCTTTTCTTTTTTTTGTTTTTTTTTTTTTTTTTTTTTTTTGGTTTTGCAAGGTAGGGTCTCACTCTGGTAGTGTTTTCTTTTTTAAAAAATATTTTTATTTATTTATTTGAGAGAGAGAGAGAGAGAGAGAGAGAATGGTCATGCCAGAGCCTCCAGCCACTGAAAACGAACTCAGATGCATGCACCCCCTTGTGCATCTGGCTTACGTGGGTCCTGGAGAATCAAACAGGAATCCTTCGGCTTTGCAGGCAAATGCCTTAACCGCAAAGCCATCTCTCCAGCCCCCAGCTTTTTCTTTAATTAAAAAAAATCTTTTGTGTGTCAGGGCATGGTGGCACATGCCTTTAATCCCAGTACTTGGGAGGCAGAGGCAGAAGGATCACCGTGAGTTCAGGGCCACCCTGAGACTACATAGTGAATTCCAGGTCAGCTTGGGCTAGAACGAGACCCTACCTCAAACAAAACAAAACAAAACAAAACAAAAGTAGTGTTTTACTTGTGCATATGTGTGCATGTGAGTGCATGTGTGTGTGTGTACAGGTACATGAGTGTGTGCATGTGGAGGTCGGAGGTTGACGTTGAGTGTCTTCTTTGATCACCCTCCATCTTTTTGACTGTGGCAGGGTCTTTGACTTGAGCTCAGAGCTCCTCTACCTGACTAGTTTAGCTATCAGCTTGTGCCGAGGATCCCTGTCTTTGCCTCCTGAACAGGTAGATTCCAGGTGGTCCACCATGCCTGCCCTGACTTTCTGTGGGGTCCGGGGTCCTGAACTCAGGTCTTCACACTTATACCTACTGAGCCATCTTCCCAGTCCTAATTTTCACATATTGACATATAAGGAACTTGAAAACAAAAATTCCTTTTATTATTATTATTTTTATTATTATTATTATTATTATTATTATTATTATTATTATTGGTTTTGGGAGGTAGGGTCTCACTCTAGCTCAGGCTGACCTGGAATTCACTATGTAATCTCAGGGTGGCCTTGAACTCATGGCGATCATCCTACCTTTGCCTCCCGAGTGCTGGGATTAAAGGCATGCACCACCACACCCAGCCTCACAACAATTCCTTTTTCTTTTAAATGCTAACATTTATGCACACACACACACACACACACACACACACACACACACATTGTTTTTTCTTGAATCATTTGGGAGTAAAGTTGCAGACACAGTACCTGTAAGCATTTTGGTTTCTGCAAAGTATTTCATTGCCCAATTTGTAAAGAACTTTTTACTTTTATTTATTTATTTATTTATTATTTGCAAGGGGAGAGAGACATATGGGGAAAGAGAGAGTGAGAGAAAGCGAGAGAAAGAGGGAAGAGAGAGAATGGGCACACCAGGCCCTCTTGCCACTGCAGATGAACTCCAGATGCATGTGCCACCTTTTGCATCTGGCTTTACATGGGCACTGAGGAATCAAACCCAGGTTATTAGGCTTGGCAGGCAGGCACCCTAACTGCTGAATCACCTCTCCAGCCCCGAGACATTTCTATATGGGACTGCAGAATAGTGATAAAAGATAGGAGATCCAGAGCTACACAGAAACGAGCTTTATTGGCACCTCCCAGCAAAGGAATTCTTCCAGCTGGGATGGAGCTCAGGGGCAGAGCCCTGTGTGACATGTAAGAATGAGTGGGGCCTGAGTCTGTGTCCAGTGACACACACACGCACACACGTACACACACTTCCTATTTCACACAGCACACTCAGCTGTCATGTCCCTCCAGACTCCTTCAAGCTGGAGCAGGTCCTCGTCTGCTCTACCAGTTGTTCTGTGAGCTGTCCTTCAAGGACTGTCTGAGGTCACCTTAGGCTCTGAGTCAGCTCGGGGGAGGGTTCAGCAGCTACCCTGCATATGGGAGGCCATGTTCTTTTTGTGTGTGTGCGTGTGTGTGATGGGATCCCGTTAAAGCCTCACTCAGGCTGTTATCTGCACCTTTCCTCTGTTTTCTCCTATAACAATGAGGGGGCTGTGGGTGATGCAAACACCTGGTTGACCCTTAGACGCATTTATTTGAGAATAATATAGAGTATGTGCGTGTATGCATCTTTGCATGTTATGTGTGTGGGTTCAAGTGTGTGTGGAGGGCGAAGGCTGACATAGAGTGTCATCCGCAACTGCTCTCCACCTTATACTTTGAGACAGGCTTTCTCACTGAGCCCAGAACTCACCAATCACGATAGATGGGCTAGCCAGTGAGCCCCAGGGATTCTCCCCTTTGTGTCCCCAGTGCTGGGATTTCAGGTGTAGGCCACCACGCCCGACATTTTACAAGGATGCTGGGGATCCAAACTCAGGTCCTCATATGCTTGTGCAGCAAACTTTACACTACGCCATTGCCCCAGACTCTTTAGAGAGAGAGAGATTGAGAATAGGCACACTAGGGCCTCTAGCCTGTGCAAACGAATTCCAGACACATGCCCCACCATGTGCATCTGGCTTACGTGGGTACTGTGGAATCAAACCTGGGTCCTTAGGCTTTGTAGGCAAGTGCCTTAACCACTAAGCCATCTCTCCAGCCTGACTCCTAGACCTTTGACCTACTCATTTTAGCAGTTTAATGGTTGGCTCTTGCCTGGGTCAAATGGTCATATTGCCTTTCCTAAGGGCAGGTTTGCTTGTTCTAGTCTCTCTTCATGTTTATTAATTGGCCTTCTGCTCTGAAGGAGAGAATTCCTCACCATTCATTCATTCACCCACTCGCTCGCTTGCTTCTCTCAGCGGGGCTCCCTCAGAGACAAGGGTTTTCTTCTGTGACTCTCACTTCGATGGTCAGGTCACCCTGTTTATGGCCAAAGGGGATCTTTTCACGCTTGTCCCTGTGCCCTTTTCATGTATTTCTTGGGCTCTGGCTCCCTGTTTTGCCCAAGTGGCATGTTTTAGCTTGCCGTCCCCACCCCAAGCCTGTGATTAGCCATTTCCACAGGAGCCCTGGCTCCTTCAGCTCAGAATGGAGACTAGGAAGAGCAAGATGGGGTGCTTGCTGTTACTGGGTGTCACTTCAGTAGGCCTATCTGTGACGTGTGACACAACTGTCCCCACAGCCTAGATTGTACAAAGAGGCCACGAGCTGGCATGTGCTATGTGTCAGAACCCAAGCAGACACTGCATAATGCCATAGAAGGTGTTTATTACACACATAATATATAGCGTACATTTGTGTTAGATATGATCCGTGTTACATATAGATACATAACACACACATACACAGTGTGTTAGACATGATCTGTGTTACATGTGTACATACATACACACGTACGTGTAGTATGCTAGATAGGATTCTTGTTACGTACAAGCACAGACACACAGGATGTTAGACATGATCTGTGCTAGGGAGGAAGATGAACTGTGTGATGCGGTGACATTGTGGAGTGGTCAGGGAAGCTTTCAGGAAGAAGACGGTGAAACATAGACCTGAGGGGTCGAGGATCAAGACTTGGGTCTATCTAGGGGACACGGGTGGAAGGGTCACCACGCAAAGGCCCACAGGCAGCCACATACATCTGGCCTTAAAGTAGCTGCTTGCTCCCAAGGCCCCAGAAAGCCACCACTGCCAGTCAAAGCATTCTTGTTCTCATTTTTATAAGGTGCACTGGGGTGGGGGTGGGTGGTAGGAACCATGCTGGGGGAGGCTGGAGACTGAAAACCTACCTTGGGGGATCCTGGGGTCTATATAGCTTTCCTGGATCACAGACATTCCATGCTTGGGCCCTGCTCAGCCCTCCTTTGCCTTGTCTCATTCAGTCTCCATAACACCTTCATGAAGTGGCCACTTTACAGATGAGAAATGAGAGGAAGGGCTGCGGATAACACAGCGAGTGTGGGGGGTTGGACCTGGTTGGAAAAAGTCCGTCAGTCTTGACTCCATGGACAGAAAGACATGAATGTCAAAGCGGCCTGTATGTATAGCTTTCTCATGCCCAACAGCCACTGCCTCGCTGTAAGACCATGGGCTGCACGTGCCTCAGTTTCCCTATCTGCTTGTATAGCAGCACCTCTTCCCTGAACCATGCTGGCTGGACTCAAATCCCACTTGATGGCCAGGTAGCCATGGTGGAGAGGTCAGAGACGCCGTTCCTCCCAGAGAGACAGTGGTCTTCTGCCTGCCTTTCCTGCAGGCACCCCTCCCCCATGGCCCTTTTGACGGTGCCCCCCCTTCCTCTTTTCACCCCATCTTCCCCAGGGGCAGTCAGCCAGGAAAAAGAGTCCCTCGGCAGTGATGATGAAGATGGATGTGTGATTGATTCTGCCCCCCTTCCCCCTGCCCTTCTGGTAGAAAATTAAAAGACCATTTGTTAAGGGGCGCAAGTCCTCAGGTGCGTCCCCAGGCTGGACAATTTGTCTCTGTGAAAGGGAAGCTATTATGAGAGAGGCTGGGTGCAGGCGGAGGACGGCCGCAGGGGGCTGGGCAGGGGTGGGGGACACCGAGACAATGTGGGGTGGGGGTTGGAGAATAAATACTCCGAGGGAGGGAGGGAGGAAGAGTGCCAGCCAAGGGGCTCCTGGCGGGAGAGGCTGGGGCAGGCGTGCTCAGGGCTGGGAGAGCTCATGTGCTTAGCCCGAGCAGCCAATTCCTTTTTCATGACCCTTGTCCCGGACCAGAAGGGTGTCACCCAGGAGTTCTGCTGCCCTCCATTAAGAAGGGTTTGTCAACGACCCTCTTTAAAGAGCTAGCTTCTCATTATAGACCTCGGTGTGGAGAGGGTTGGGAGGAGGGGGCCTTGTAGGAGCCCCCCCCTCCACCCTCTTGGGGGTCATTAAGTGATTAGAAAGAAGGGGCCAGTTCTCCAGCCGCCATTCACACGAGGGAGGCATTTGTCACCGCACCATTATTTATGATTTTTTAAAAGGTTGCATTCGCCTCCTCCTGCTGTCGCCTTTGTATGCCTGGCTTCCTTCTGAGGCTTCACTGAGGGTGATCCCAAGGCGCTCTGTCCTCCCTGGCTTAGCTGACCGCCCGACACCATGACAGCCGCTTTTGCCTGTGGCCCTCTGCAGACCCCTCCTGCCCCACCCCAGTGAAAGATAAGAAGGTGACAGTCACAATGAGAACTGACAGCCAGGTCCAGGACCCTCTCTTGCTTCCTGGAATCTGTTCATTTCTAACTTTCTTCATTGGCATTGTGGCTCTGGAGGATAGCAAGGTGACTTGTTCCTGACTCTGTCTCCAACGCCCAGCCTGTGCCTGCCAGCTCTCATTTCTTGCTTGTGGGGATCAGGAGACCTTATCTCCAACTGGACAGATAGGGAAACTGAGGCTCAGACAATTTGTAGAGTTCCATAGAAGTCTTAGATTATTGAGGCAAACTTGGGGTTTAGAGCTGGGTCTTTACCCTGATGAAGGGAAATAATGACATTTGCAGGAAGGAGCATCCAGCCAACACATTCTAGAAAGTTCTTTGCATTTGAAAAGGGGACTCTGAATCAACTAGAGCTGAAAGAATGGATAACTGCAGATCTCAGCCAAGAGGATGAGACAGAAAGGTACAATGAAAAAAAAAATCAGTTTAGTTGGGTGTGGTGGTGCACGCCTTTAAATCCCACTACTCAGGAGGGAGGCAGAGGTAGGAGGATCCCTGTGAGTTTGAGGCCATAGTGAATTCCAGGCCAGCCTGGGGTAAAGTGAGACCCTACCTCAAAAACAACAACAGCACCGCCAACAAAAAAACAAATTCACACCAACTTGCTGGGTGTGGTGGCATAGGTATGTTCCTATAATCCCCACACTCAGGAGGTAGAGGCAGGCGGTGCCAAAGCTCAAGGTCATCCATGGCTAAATAGTGAGTTTGAGGTCAGTATGGGCAATGTGGGACCCTATCTCAACAACAACAACACAACAACAATAATAAATAGCAATAATAAGGTGAATTTGCCCATTTTTCCCCATGGCCAAAGGGGCCAACTATCCCTCCTCAGCTGGCTCTTCCGATCTGACCTGCCCTCTTGCTCCCGTCCCTCTGTTCTTCTAGCCACAGATTCCTTATAGCCCATCTCCTTGCCCTACCCTCCTCCCTCTGTCCAGCCCAGGGTTCCCAGCCTTGCCTGAATCATAGACTCACCCAACAAGTTTTTTTTTTTAGATTTTATTTTTATTTATTTATTAGAGACAGAGAGAGAGAGAGAGGGAGGGAGAGAGAGAGAGAGAGAGTGAGAATGGGTGTGCCAGGGCCTCTAGCCACTGCAAACGAACTCCAGATGCATGCGCTACCATGTGCATCTGGCTAACGTGGGACCTGGAGAATTGAACTGGGGTCCTTAGGCTTCACAGGCATGTGCCTTAACCGCTAAGCCATCTCTCCAGCCCCCAACAAGTTTTTAGACATGCCTCCTCAAGATCCCTGGTAATCAAGGAGCGAGAGAAAGAGAGAGAGAGAGAGAGAGAGAAAAGAGAGAGAGAGGAGAAAGAGAGAGCGCACGTATGTGTGTTTCAAAGCTTGCCAGTTGCCAGCAAGCCCTGTGAGGGTTGAGGAATTCCAGTCCAGCCAGCTCCTACTCCTGCCGCAGATATGACCCCAGGGCTTCCCTTTCCTTCCCACTTTTCTTGTTTCATTGACATGTTTGATTGACATCTGTCTTGCACATCAACCATCAGGTCACCTTATCGGGCCAGTGAGCAGGGCAATTTTGGAGAACAAGAGTTAGATCTTTCTTGAGAAAACTGAGTGCTGCTGAACATGACCTTGAAGCAGAGTCTAAAAGGGCTTTCTTTTTGCTCATGTGTAGTATGTGTGGCATATGCACATGTATGTGTTGATGCGTGCAGCTTACGTGCACATGTGAGGAGGGCACACATGAAGGGAATGCCAGGCATCCCCCCACTATCTGCATGCTTCCTTGAGACAGACTCTCACTGAACCTGGACTTCCCTTTGTTAGGCAAACTGGCTGAGAAGTGAGCCCCAGTGGTTCTCTCGTTTCCGCTCCCCACAGGCCTGGGCTTGCAGTGAACATGGCTAGGCCCAGCTCTTTACATGGGCTCTTGGGATCAACTCAGGGTGAATCAGGCCTTCTCAGTCCCTCGTGCTTATACAGCAAGGACTCTTAACCACTGAGCCATCTCTCCAGCCTCATAAAGGGACTTTTTTGGGGTATTGTTTATTTTTTTAATCTATTTATTTGCAAGCGGGAGAGAGAGAGAGAGAGAGAGAGAGAGAGAGAGAGAGAGAGAGAAGAGAAACAGAGACAAAGGTGGGGGGAGAGAGAATGGGTACACCAGGGCCTCCAGCAACTGCAAATGAACTCCAGACACATGTGCCAGTTTGTGCATCTGGCTGACGTGAGTACTGAGGAAGCACACCTGGGTTGTTAGGCTTTGGAGACAAGTGCCTTCATGGCGGAGCTATCTCTCCAGCCCCTTGTTGTTGTTTTTCAGACAGGGTCTCATGTTGCCGAGGCTGGCCACCAACTCACTATGTAGCTGAGGATAACCTTGAACTCCTCTTGGCTCCACCTCCCAAGTGCTGGCTGAGATTACAGGCCCAAGACACGCGCCTGCCGAGCCTGAAGCTCTCTTGAACAGGAGCTCAGTCTGTAGCCCTGTCTACACAACCCTGAAGGATGCTGGGCCTTGCTCACCCTGCCCTCCATCTTCCCCTAGTCCATTTGATTTTGTTGTTCTCTAAGCACACCAATTGCAGCCCCACCTCAGGACCTTTGTGCTATTTCTCTGCCTGGTACAACCTTTCCTCAGAAGACTCCTCTTCATCTATGTCTCAGCCTAAACATTTGTGGAGTTTTTTTTTTAAGTTAATTTTATTTATTGCCAGGGCCTCTTGCTGCTGCAAACACAAGATGCTTACACCACTTTTTGCATCTGGCTTGCAGGGGCGGCTGGGGATTTGTAACCCAGGCCAGCAACCATCTTCCCAGCTCCCAGCCTAAACATCTCGTCAGAGTGGCTTTTGCTTATGTCTCTAAGGAAACCAGCTCCTGCTGAGTGGTCCTGGTTACTTCAGATCACATCATTCAGCTTGTTCTTCCCAGCACTTAAGAGTTATCTGAAATAATAATAATTATTATTAAACTCATTTATTTATTTGCAAGTAGAAGACATAGAGAGAAGAGATACAGACAGAGAGAATGGGCACACTAGAACTTCCAGCCACTGCTAATGGACTCCAGATACAAGGCCACCTTGTGTATCTGGCTTATGTGGGTCCTGGGGAATAGAACCTGGGTCCTTTGGCTTTGTAAGCAAGTGCCTTCACCACTAAGCCATCTCTTCATCCTTTTTTAAAAACTAAAAAAAAATATTTATTTATTTATTTGAGAGAGTGAGAGAGAGAGAGGCAGATAGAGAGAATCGGCACTCCAGGGCCTCTGGCCATTGCAAAGGAACTCCAGATGCATGCGTCATTGTGCATCTGTCTTTATTGGGTACTGAGGAATTGAACCCCGGATTGTTAGGCTTTGTAGGCAAATGCCTTAGCCACTGAACCATCTCTCCAGACCCCTAGGGTTATTATTATTTTTACCCGTGTGTGTTCATGTGTGTAAGCACAGGCATGCATGTGCCACAGTGTGAGTGAGAAGACAACCTTGGCTGTGGGCCCTCACCTCCTTCCTCCTCTGAGGCAGGGTCTCTCATTCACCACGGCATTCACCAGGCTAGCTGGCTTGTGAGCTTCCAGGTGATTCTCCTGTCTCCACCTCCCTTCTCACCGTAGTTGTGCTGGGATTATAGATGCTCGCCCTGCAGCATCCGGCGGCATTTACATTGGTGCTAGGGATCCAGACTCAGGCACTCATGCTTTCACGGCCAGTGCTCTGTCCGCTGAGCCTCTCCAAGCTCATATAGGGTCAATGAATGCATTCATTCACTTGCTTCGTCTATCTCCCACCCAAATGCCAGCTCCTGAGGGCCAAGACGTACCTATCGTGCTTGCCGCCTTCCGTTTGGCTTCGGCCTCCCCCCAACCCACAGCATGGGGTTGGATAAATATCAGGTACCCAGAGCCTGGCTGCTGGGAGATCCTGGGGGCCTGAGGTTGGCTTCCAGAATGGCAGCAGAAAGCTTGTGTCTGAAGCTCCACAGCCTTCAAATCATTCCCTGGTTCCCCCTGCTTGAGCTGGAGCCCTGGAGGCCGTTGCTTGCAAGCTGCGATTCTAGACTCCTAGGTGAGTGAGGAGCATACAGTGAGAGACGGAGAACTGGAGAAGCCAGACATTCAGCCGGGCGGCTCTCTGGAGCGCTGCCTCCATCCCTTACATTAGGACGGGAGGGCAGCCTGCTCTTGCTAATGTTCAATATTTTCTCACTGTCCCTACGTGAGCTTCCAGTTTGCACAGCACCGAGGATCAAGTCCCTGCCTTCTTCCCTCCAGCACACACCTGCAGTGCTTGCTAATGCCCTCCATAGACCAGCCTTGGATGCCAAGGGGATAAGGGAATAGCGTACTTAGGGGGCAGCTTGAGAAACTTCTTGAAAAAAATCTGAGCCTGTGAGCAGCACCCTGCTGACCCTCTGGCATTGAGATCACGGGCTTAGATCTCTCCTGAGCTCAGCTCCATCCTGCCAGGCGATGAAGCATCCCATGGGCATTCTCACCCTTGGCATCACTGTTGGTCCTTTTGTGTGGTGGGGGCCATCCTGGGAAGCCCAGGATGCTGAGAGGGTTCCCTAGCCTCTCCTTGGGGATGAAGTCAGCTGCATGTCACCCCTCCTCCAACTGTCACCACCTAAATCTTCTCCAAACATTGCCACATGTCCCCTGTGGGCTGAGACCATTTTCTGATATGTGTACGGGGCTTAGAGGTTTCGTGTCCAAGAATCAGCTGGGTAGCTTTGGGATACAGAGGATGGCAGAGCTCTCTGATCTGGGCCAGGTGCAGTGGGTGTCTGGGAGATGGTCTGGGTGCTGGGAGTGTGGACGTTCCTAAGTGAGACTCATGCAGGGGCAGGTGGAGAGGCACTGGGCTACCCTAGGAGATGGCACTTCTGACTTATTTCCCAATTCATAAGAAATCGAAGAAAAAGCTGGTGGCTCACAGAACCAGCTAGTGCTAAAATGCCTTTGTCGAACTAAATAAATTCAAAGAAAAAGTCCTCCCCCCCCCACCTCAAGGAAAAAAAAAATCAGACTCAGGTAGACTCGGAGCCAAGCAAAGAGCAGGCAAGGCTTCACAGCAAGGCGGCCCTTTCTGAAGCACGCGTCAGGACCCCAGGCAAGCGTCTTGTCCCCAGGCTCAGCTCTAGTCCCCAACCCATTTTATGTTCCTGAAGAGCATCTGCGTTCTGCATTTCCTCCCGGGACCCTTGCTGAGTGCCAACGGTCTGGAGGCCTTGCCAGTGCACACAGGGTCTCATGTTGCCGAGGCTGGCCACCAACTCACTATGTAGCTGAGGATAACCTTGAACTCCTCTTGGCTCCACCTCCCAAGTGCTGGCTGAGATTACAGGCCCAAGACACGCGCCTGCCGAGCCTGAAGCTCTCTTGAACAGGAGCTCAGTCTGTAGCCCTGTCTACACAACCCTGAAGGATGCTGGGCCTTGCTCGCCCTGCCCTCCATCTTCCCCTAGTCCATTTGATTTTGTTGTTCTCTAAGCACACCAATTGCAGCCCCACCTCAGGACCTTTGTGCTATTTCTCTGCCTGGTACAACCTTTCCTCAGAAGACTCCTCTTCATCTATGTCTCAGCCTAAACATTTGTGGAGTTTTTTTTTAAGTTAATTTTATTTATTGCCAGGGCCTCTTGCTGCTGCAAACACAAGATGCTTACACCACTTTTTGCATCTGGCTTGCAGGGGCGGCTGGGGATTTGTAACCCAGGCCAGCAACTATCTTCCCAGCTCTCAGCCTAAACATCTCGTCAGAGTGGCTTTTGCTTATGTCTCTAAGGAAACCAGCTCCTGCTGAGTGGTCCTGGTTACTTCAGATCACATCATTCAGCTTGTTCTTCCCAGCACTTAAGAGTTATCTGAAATAATAATAATTATTATTAAACTAATTTATTTATTTGCAAGTAGAAGAGATAGAGAGAAGAGATACAGACAGAGAGAATGGGCACACTAGAACCTCCAGCCACTGCAAATGGACTCCAGATACAAGGCCACCTTGTGTATCTGGCTTATGTGGGTCCTGGGGAATAGAACCTGGGTCCTTTGGCTTTGTAAGCAAGTGCCTTCACCACTAAGCCATCTCTTCATCCTTTTTTAAAAACTAAAAAAAAATATTTATTTATTTATTTGAGAGAGTGAGAGAGAGAGAGAGGCAGATAGAGAGAATCGGCACTCCAGGGCCTCTGGCCATTGCAAAGGAACTCCAGATGCATGCGTCATTGTGCATCTGTCTTTATTGGGTACTGAGGAATTGAACCCCGGATTGTTAGGCTTTGCAGGCAAATGCCTTAGCCACTGAACCATCTCTCCAGACCCCTAGGGTTATTATTATTTTTACTTGTGTGTGTTCATGTGTGTAAGCACAGGCATGCATGTGCCACAGTGTGAGTGAGAAGACAACCTTGGCTGTGGGCCCTCACCTCCTTCCTCCTCTGAGGCAGGGTCTCTCATTCACCACGGCATTCACCAGGCTAGCTGGCTTGTGAGCTTCCAGGTGATTCTCCTGTCTCCACCTCCCTTCTCACCGTAGTTGTGCTGGGATTATAGATGCTCACCCTGCAGCATCCGGCGGCATTTACATTGGTGCTAGGGATCCAGACTCAGGCACTCATGCTTTCACGGCAAGCGCTCTGTCCGCTGAGCCTCTCCAGGCTCATATAGGGTCAATGAATGCATTCATTCACTTGCTTCGTCTATCTCCCACCCAAATGCCAGCTCCTGAGGGCCAAGACGTACCTATCGTGCTTGCTGCCTTCCATTTGGCTTCGGCCTCCCCCCAACCCACAGCATGGGGTTGGATAAATATCAGGCACCCAGAGCCTGGCTGCTGGGAGATCCTGGGGGCCTGAGGTTGGCTTCCAGAATGGCAGCAGAAAGCTTGTGTCTGAAGCTCCACAGCCTTCAAATCATTCCCTGGTTCCCCCTGCTTGAGCTGGAGCCCTGGAGGCCGTTGCTTGCAAGCTGCGATTCCAGACTCCTAGGTGAGTGAGGAGCATACAGTGAGAGACGGAGAACTGGAGAAGCCAGACATTCAGCTGGGCGGCTCTCTGGAGCGCTGCCTCCATCCCTTACATTAGGACGGGAGGGCAGCCTGCTCTTGCTAATGTTCAATATTTTCTCACTGTCCCTACGTGAGCTTCCAGTTTGCACAGCACTGAGGATCAAGTCCCTGCCTTCTTCCCTCCAGCACACACCTGCAGTGCTTGCTAATGCCCTCCATAGACCAGCCTTGGATGCCAAGGGGATAAGGGAATAGCGTACTTAGGGGGCAGCTTGAGAAACTTCTTGAAAAAAATCTGAGCCTGTGAGCAGCACCCTGCTGACCCTCTGGCATTGAGATCACGGGCTTAGATCTCTCCTGAGCTCAGCTCCATCCTGTCAGGCGATGAAGCCTCCCGTGGGCATTCTCACCCTTGGCATCACTGTTGGTCCTTTTGTGTGGTGGGGGCCATCCTGGGAAGCCCAGGATGCTGAGAGGGTTCCCTAGCCTCTCCTTGGGGATGAAGTCAGCTGCATGTCACCCCTCCTCCAACTGTCACCACCTAAATCTTCTCCAAACATTGCCACATGTCCCCTGTGGGCTGAGACCATTTTCTGATATGTGTACGGGGCTTAGAGGTTTCGTGTCCAAGAATCAGCTGGGTAGCTTTGGGATACAGAGGATGGCAGAGCTCTCTGATCTGGGCCAGGTGCAGTGGGTGTCTGGGAGATGGTCTGGGTGCTGGGAGTGTGGATGTTCCTAAGTGAGACTCATGCAGGGGCAGGTGGAGAGGCACTGGGCTACCCTAGGAGATGGCACTTCTGACTTATTTCCCAATTCATAAGAAATCGAAGAAAAAGCTGGTGGCTCACAGAACCAGCTAGTGCTAAAATGCCTTTGTCGAACTAAATAAATTCAAAGAAAAAAAGTCCCCTCCCCGCCCCACCTCAAGGAAAAAAAAAATCAGACTCAGGTAGACTCGGAGCCAAGCAAAGAGCAGGCAGGGCTTCACAGCAAGGCGGCCCTTTCTGAAGCACGCGTCAGGACCCCAGGCAAGCGTCTTGTCCCCAGGCTTAGCTCTAGTCCCCAACCCATTTTATGTTCCTGAAGAGCATCTGCGTTCTGCATTTCCTCCCGGGACCCTTGCTGAGTGCCAACGGTCTGGAGGCCTTGCCAGTGCACATCTGTGATGCTAATGGCTGTGGGACATGCTGATCCCTCACTTCCCAGGATCCCGTCACCAGCCAGCAAGGATGGTACAACACATTACTTCCTCTCGGCCAAGCTTCACAGCAGCTTTGGAAGCTCCTAGCTTAAGTCAGAAAGCTAGATTTCTTGCTTCTTTGCAGTGGACTATTGATTGATTGATTATTTATTTATTTATTTATTTATTTATTTTTTGTTTTTAGGTAGGGTCTCACTCCAGCCCAGGCTGACCTAGGATTCACTGTGTCGTCTTAGGCTGGCCTCAAACTCACAGCAATCCTCCTACCTCTGTCTTCTGAGTGCTAGAATTAAAGGTGTGTGCCACCATGCCCCCACCATATATATAAATATATGGAGAGAGAGAGAAAGAGAATGGACACTCTAGGACCTCTAGCCTCTGCAAATGAACTTTAGACACATGTGCCACCTTGTGCATCTGGCTTATATGAGTACTGGGGAATTGAACCTGGGGTTCTTAGCCTTCACAGGCAAATGCCTTAACCGCTAAGCCATCTCTCCAGCCCTATTGATGGATTTTTGAGACAAGATCTCACTATGTAGCCCAGATTGGTTTCAGAGTCATAGTGATTCTCTTGCCTGATCAACCACCTGAATGGTGGGTAACAGGTGTACATCACCACACCCACAGCCAGTTGCTTTTAGCTTATTTTAGACAGCAGACTTTAGCCCTGGGGGTTACATCTGTCTTTGTAAATAAAGTTTTATTGGTGCATACCAGCCCCATTTTAAAAGCATTTTATTATTCATTTGTGTGTGTGTGTGTGCATGTTCATGTGTCTGTGCATGTTTGTGGATGAGTGTGAGCATGTGTGTAGAAGTCAGAGAACAATGCTTGGGTGGGTCCTCTGTCTTTCCACTTCTTTACTATTTATTTATTTATTTATTTATTTATTTATTTATTTATGTGAGAATGGGCACACCAGGGCCTCTAATCTCTGCAAACGAACTCCAGCTGCATGTACCACTTTGTGCATCTGGATTTATGTGGGTGCTGGGGAATCAAACCCAGGTTGTTAGATTTTGCAGGCAAGAGCCTTAACCACTGAGCCATCTCTTCAGCCCCCTTTCTACCTCCTTTGAGGTGAGGGTTCTCGCTCTGAAGTCTCTGCTGTTCTTTGTGGTGTTTTTCAAGAGTCCGGGTAATCCTCCTGTCTCCACCTCCCATCTCATCATGGGTGCCAGCATGCTGGGATTACAGAAGCCTGCTATGGCTTTCAGCTCTTTAGGTGGGGTGTAGGGATGGACCTCAGACCTCAAGCTTGAGCATCGAGCACTGGATCCTCTGAGCCATCTCTCCGACCATTTGTCTAACACTGGGTCCAGCTGCTTTTGAGCGGGTGTGGGGAATGGAGTAGCTGCAACAGACAGTGTGGGCTGCAGAGCCCAGAGTACTTCCTCCGTGTTTCCTCACAGAAAACCTTTATGGACCCCTAATTGATGATAGAGACTTGGGAACTCCGGGGATTGATCTTAGGCCCAGGAACCCACTGGAAGTTCTGGTCATAGCCAAAGCCTCTGATTGCTCCCTTGGCTTATAGCTCCAACTTGGATCCCCAGGTCAACTGTTTCTATCCATTCCCATCCCCACAAGCCTCTCCTCTCACGGATCCTAAGACATTCATTCCTCTTGGGGCTCCTGCTTGTACCCTTGGTCCGCACCTCCCAGCACACTGCCAGAGGGACTTTTGAAGCCATTCATCAGGTTAGATCACTCTGAGCTCAAACTGTCCCCATAGGTTCTCTGCCTGGCCTCATGGACAGGTGATCTCCGTGAGCCAACATTTCATTATACACCATTGCTCTTATGGGCCAGCCATGCTGGTCCTTGAGGTTATGTCCACACCAGGGCCTTTGCACTAGCTGTTCTCTCAACTCAGCTAGCTCGACCCCCAACCCACATGTCTTACACGGCATTTATCTGTTTTTTTTTTTTTTTTTTTTTCGAGGTAGGGTCTCACTCTGATCCAGGCTGACCTGGAATTCACTATGTAGTCTCAGGGTGGCCTCGAACTCTCGGCAATCCTCCTACCTCTGCCTCCCGAGTGCTGGGATTTAAGGCGTGCGCCACCACGCCCGGCTTATCTGGGTTTTTACGCAAATGTTGCCTGCTCCGTCCAGATACTCACCACAGGCCTTCCCCTCCAATGCTCCCATTTGGCTCTTCATTAAATTGTCTTATTTACACTCTCTTCTGAATAGATCAATGCTAGGGCTGAAGCTGTATCTATCTAGAAAGATCACTACCACACCCTCAGAATGGAGAACGGAGCCTCCGTTTGTATGGGCTTGAGAAATCCTTGTGGGAATGAATTAGTGAATGAATGATTGCATAAATGCACATTTCAAGGGTGGCCAAGGAGATTTAGGTAATGCATGTGAAGTGTTCGGCACTCAACCTGACACGTGACAGACAGCCACTGGTCAGTGACTGGTGTTGGAGACTGCAAAGGGGTGTGCAGAGCCAGTCCCTCCTGGGCTGGGTTCCTTCCTCGCTCCTCCCAGCTGGAGAAGGTCCACAGACATCAAAGCCTCCTGTCTTTGGTTCTCTGCTACTTGGAGTCCGGCTGGCCAGTTCCTTTGCTGTCTCCCCTCCTCTCTCTGTCAGATTCTGTGTTCCTCTTTGGTCCTAATTGAGATGGTAAATTCCAGGGACAGGGCTTGCAGCCAACTCTGCCAGCCTCCTCGGCCAGGATCAGGAGGAGGGAAACAAAATCCTGGTTTCGTGGCGGTGCACAGGCCTCTCTCTGTCAGTGGAAGGGAGCCTCATGTGTGGCTATCTGGGTCCACACTCTCAGGGAGCTGCAGCTGGCCCAAGCCATGAGTTCAAGTTCCTTTCTGCTCCCACCAAGAAGCACTTGATGGCCCTCTGCCACCCTGCTGCCACTACACTGCCACTGCTCCATGTGAAGGGGGCAGTTCTCTGCTGCATGGAGACCAGGTAGATACCAGGTGGTTCCAAAAGCTACTAGAACTCCCTGCACTGGTGCTGGGCACTGATGCCCAGGCCCACTTACTTCCCAGTCCCTCACCCCAGGCTTGGTTTGTTTGCATTGAACTACGGAAGGTCTGTGCCGAACCCAGCCCAGTTCTTGTCCTGTTCCATCCCCCAGACTGGAAAAGACCCCTGAGTCTGCATCCCTCTGGCACCCTGTGAAATGTAGGCAGCCCTGCACCTCGTCCCTTCATCCATGAACCAGGGGACCAGGCCCTGCCTCACATGGTTGCTGGCAGAGATGACTTTTTGTGCAATGTAACAGAGTCATGGATGTAACAAAGATCTGGAAGCAGAACATTCTGGATGCAAGGAATAGCAGGTACAAAGATCTTGAAGTGGAAATGGGCGCCGTGTTCTGAGGTTTGGGGGTGTGCCCATGGACTTTATAGTGTGAGATGATAGATGTGCACTTGGGGAGAATCATGGGGTTAGAAAGGCTGGAGGCTGGGTCACTTTCTGTGATGGCTCACAGTGGGAGTGTTGGCCTGGGTGCTAGGGCCACAAAACGTTTGACAGCCACAGTCAAGTGGAGGGAAGGACTAGAAAAAAACTGCTCGTCATGTAATCAGTTACGCAGATGACACTCTAGCCTGGGGGCAGGTCCCAGCCCTGCTTCTGTGTGGCTGTGCCAACCCAGGGAAGTCTCGGAACCTCTCTGAGGCCCTCCACAGATGGGATTTTTGTTCTATTTTATTTGCAGCATTGAAAGGGGTTTAGTCTGGTGCCCAGCACACGGTGAGTGCCAGGAAGCCCTATGGCATCATTATCTACAAGCAACAGTCACACTACCCACTGTACTTACCTGCCTTTGACTGTTGTATCCGGATGACAGAGGGCCTTCCAAATATGCTGCCCATTTTGAGCTTGACAAGCTCAAGTGCTAGTCCAGAATCCTCCAGCAAGAACCAGGGACAGCACCTGCCTTTCTTTCCCTCCCTCCTCTCTATCCTTCAATCTACCTATTTTCTTTTTTTCTCTTCCTCCTCCACCACCTCCTCCTCCTCTTCCTCCTTCTTCTTTTTTAGGCAGCATTTGCTTTAGTCCAGGCCAACCTGGAGCTCACTCAGTAGTCCCAGGCTGGCTTTGAACTCACAGGGATCCTCCTACCTCTGCCTTCTGAGTACCAGGATTAAAGGCGGGCACCACCACGCAGGGCACCACCCATATTTCTTTTTTTAAAGATTTTATTTTTATTTATTTCTTTATTTATTAGAGATGGAGAGAGGGAGAGAGAAAGGGAGAGTGAGAATGGGCACACCAGGGCCTCTAGCCACTGCAAATGAACTCCAGACACATGCACCACCATGTGCATCTGCCTTATGAGGGACCTGGAGAATCAAACTGGGGTCCTTAGGCTTCACAGGCATGGGCCTTAACTGCTAAGCCATCTCTCCAGCCCCACCACCCATATTTCTATACAGCTAGTCAATAATAATGTATCCTCTCACCTTCCCCCTTCCCTCTTGTACTTTCTTTTGGGGAGGGGTATGTGTGGGTGTATGCAGAGTATATGTGGTGTGTGATGTGATGTGATGATGTGTACAGTGTATGCATGTGTGTGTGTGGATGTATGTGGCCTGTGCACCCACGTGTGGAGGCCAGAGGAGAACGTTGGGTGTTGGGTGCTTCCCTCCCTCCTCTCTATCCTCTTTTCATCCATCTGTTTCCTGGGGACAGAGTCCCTCTCAACCCAGAGCCTGCTGTTTTCATCATCTCTCCATCAGTGTTTTTGGTCAGTGATTTCCCTGGTCTCCCTCAACCTCCAGAAGGACCATGTTTGCATGGGTGCTGGGGAATCAAACTGGGGTGACGCCCTCCCTCGGGGCCTCATGCTTGTGCGGCAAGCGCTCTTAATTGAGAGACATTTCCCTGTCTTCACCCTGTTATTATTATTTTTTTTATTCTTCCATGCATAAATTCAGTGCCCTGCTTCCTTCCCTCTCTCTCCTATTTACATTCACTTCTCCAACTCTTTAAAATATATTTTTTCCTATTATTTGCAAGAAGAAGAGGGAGCAGGGGAGAATATAAGCACACCAGGGCCTCTAGCCACTACAGATGAACTCCAGATGCATGTGCCACTTTGGGCATCTGGTTTTCATGGGTTCTGGGGAATTGAACCCAGGCTATCAGGCTTTGCGAGCAAGCACCTTTAACCTCTGAGCCATCTCTCCAGCCCCCACTTATCCATTTTTCTAGCCACCATTTCATGTTTGTTCATCCATCCATCCATCCATCCATCCATCCATCCATCCATCCATCCATCCATCCATCTATCCATCCCTCCATCACATGCATTCTTTCATTAATTTACTCCTCATGTGGAAGAATCACCCTCAAGTGCATTTTTTATGAGAGAGAGAGAGAGAGAGAGAGAATTGGCATGCTGGGGTCTCCAGCCACTACCATTGAACTCCAGACACATGTGCAATCTTGTGTGCATATGCAACCTTGCATGCTTGTGTCACCTTCTGTATTTGGCTTACATGGGATCTGGAGAATTAAACATGGGTCCTTAGGCTTTGCAGGCAAGCACCTTAACTGCGAAGCCATCTCTCCAGCCTGATCAAGGGCCTTTTATGGTAGGTGGGGCTGTGTCTTCCGTATGAAAGCCAGAGGATCCATGTGTCCTTCTCTGGCTGTGGGGACCCAACTATGTGACCTTAGATCAGCTGACTGCTGCTCTGGACCCTTGAGGGAGGGGCCAGATAAACAGGACTAGACCAGTTCATTTAGATGACAGAGGCATCAAGAGAGCTAGCGGGAAGTGTCGGATGCCAACATCACTGTCAGAGGCCAGGAGCATGGCCCAGAGGGGCAGCTGGTGCTGAGCTCCACATAGACCGTTCCTGTCTGTCCAGTGTAGCCTCACTTTGACTCATTTCCTGGGCCCAGGCTCGCTACATTGCTGGTGACGTCTATGAGCTGCTCTGTCGCCAGGCTGCCATCTGCTTTTTGATTCAGCTAGCCATAGGCAGCTTCAGCAGCTGTAACAAAACCTCAGGATCTCCACCAGCCATTAATGTAATTCTGTGATCAAACCATCCATCCACCCCTCCTCTATGATCCTCCCACCCGTCCACCCATCATTCATTCATCCATCTAGTATTTGTGTGTGTATGTATATATGTTCATATGTGTGTCCATGTATGTGGGTGTGTGCATGCCATGATGCCCATGTGGAGGTCAAAAGTCAGCTTCAGGTGTGGCCCTGGCCTTCCACATTGTTTGAGACAGGATTTTTAAAAAAATTTATTTTATTTGTGTGTGTGTGTGTGTGTGAGAGAGAGAGAGAGAGAGAGAGAGAGAGAGAGAATGGGTATGACAGGGCCTTTTGCCACTGTAAGTAAACTCCAGATGCATGCATGTGGCTTTACATGGATACTGGGGAATTAAACTTGGACCAGCAGGATTTGTGAGCAAGCACCTTCAGCCACTGAGCCATCTCTCCAGCCCCCACCTTTTTCATTTATTTATTCTGTGGCAGTTATGTGCTCCTTGCTCGAACAAAACACCTGACCAGGAGCAGCTGATGGAAAGAAAGGACTGATTTCTGGTTTATAGTTTAAAGCCCACCCCCAGTGACATACCTCCTCCAGCAAGGCTCCACCACTTTCCTAAACTGTCACCAGCTAGGGACCAAGTATTCAAAACATATGAGGTAGGTTCAAACCACCACATGGAACCTCAGTTATTTTCTTTTAAAGGCAGTGCCACCACACCTGGCTCTTTTTTTAAAAAATAAATTTTATTTATTTATTTGAGAGAGAAAGAAGCAAATAGAGAGGGGAGAGATTGGGTGCATCAAGGCCTCCAGCCCCTGCAAATTACCTCCAGACGCATGCACCACCTTGTGCATCTGGTTTACGTGGGTCCTGGGGAATCGAACCTGGATCCTTTGGCTCTGTAGGCAATTGCCTTAACCTCTTTCTCCAGCCCAACATTCAGTTATTTACCCACCAGGCTGTGTGCTAGGTGCAGGGGGAGCGTTCACAGATGAGGTCCGCAAGGCACATAGTAGGTGCTCAGGGAATAGCATGACTGGATTTCACGAATCTCTGGAGTTTGTTTGCAGCGGCTGGACCTTGCATGGGTTTCCAGAGGCAATGCAGGGTTTGAGAGTATGGCTCCCTCCAAGGCTGGGATGTGGATGCATGGGGAGCTGGTAGAGTGAGAGAGAACCATCTAGTCCCCTCCACTCACCTAGCCACCTTGTCACTTCCCTCTCTCACAGACTCCACAGCACCCAGAAGCTACCAACCCTCACTTCCCACTTGGTGCCCTGTGGGAACCTTGGCAGGTCCACGGTCCACGTGGCACCTTCTCTCAAAATGTGAGCTCACCGCAGGTGCATGTGGAGCCCTGACTTCAACGGGTACAGGATGATCTGGCTCAAAGGGAGGGAAGGGCCGCAGGAAGCATCCCACTGTGGCTTTTGAGTTGTTCTTTGGAAGTTGGGAAGGAGTTCGGGGACTGCCTACCTCAATCCCTAAACAGTCTTTGGTTGCGCATTTAAGTCTCACCAGCCTGTTGAGAAAACTAGTGTTACCCTTCAGCCTAGTCACAGCTTGGCTCACCCATCCTGAGACTCGGCGGTCCGTCTCTCCATCCATCCATCCATCCATCCATCCATCCATCCATCTGCTTATCTTCCCTTTCTTCCTTCCTCCCTCACTTCATCCATCTATCCATCGCATTCACGCCTCTATCTATCTACTCACCCAACTGTTCTAAGGCAGGCCTGGACTGTTTCATAATTGCGGCGACCCTTCCCAACCAGCAGGAAAGGAACAGCCACAAACGAAGATCCTTCTTGTATCACACTTTATTGGAGAGCCCTTGGTTAACATCTGATGGCCAAGGGGGCGGGCCCAAATCTGCAGCTGCTTTTATAGAGTGTACTGCTACAAGGTGTTTACTGATTGGTTGCGACCAGCTACACCAGGCGCCACGGGATCTTGGGACAGGTTGCCAACTGATAAGGTTGGCGCCAAGGCACTGCCTAATATGGAGGAGCCAGCGCCATCTTGTAATGGCGACTGTTTGGCATAATGACTCCAGGATGGCTGTGGCCAGGGAGCTTCCTGATGAGGTTTTCATTATGGTGTGTGTGTGTGTGTGTGTGTGTGTGTGTGTTACTTGACCCTGAATCTCACAGTGAAAAATCATTCCACATTAAAACCTCTGACTTCTGGGCTGGAGAAATGGCTTAGCAGTTAAGGTACTTGCCTGTAAAGCCTAAGGACCGGGGTTTGATTCCCCAGAACCCACGTAAGCCAGATGCACAAGGTGGTTCATGCTTCTGGAGTTCATTTGCAGTGGCTGGAGGCCCTGATACACCCATTCTATCTCTCTCTTTCTCTCTCTCTCTCTCATAAATAAGCAAATCAAAATAAAATATTTTTTAAACCCTCTGAATTCTTCAGGGAGGGTTCTTCACGGCTTGGTTCCATCAGGAATTTAACACTCTGTCACTCTATATATACGTCTCCCCTTCTTTAACCTTGAACAAGAGCAGACTCAGGCAGGACTCATTCCTCTGACACTAGAGAGGCCACCTGGAAATTAATGGCAGTCGTGGTGGCGTTTTGTGCCATTTAGCTTTCTCCTTATCTTCATAGGACATTTGGGTGAGCATCCATTAAGGCTAGGATAAAAAGTTTCCTTCTGGGCTGGAGAGATGGCTTAGCGGTTAAGGCGCCTGCCTGCTAAGCCGAAGAACCCGGTTCCAGTTTCCAGGTCCCATGTTTAGCCAGATGCAAAGTGACGCAAGGGCACAATGCTGCACTTGCCCAAAAGGGGGCGCACGCATCTGGATTTCATTCACAGCAGCTGAGAGACTGCTGGCGCGCCCATCTCTATCTGTCTCCCTCTCTCTCTCTGTCTGTCTCTCTCTCCAAAAATAAATAAAGTAAAAAAATTTTTTTAAAGTTTCCTTCTAAAATAAATTTATTGATTTAATAAATAAATAAATAAATTTTTGAGACAGGTTCTCACATAGCCCAGGCCGACCTTGAACTTATGTAGTTGAGGTTGGCCTTGAACTCCTAATCTTCTTGCCTCAGTCTCCCAAGTGCTGGGATTACTGGTTTGGCTCTGAAGTAAATTTAAGTAAAAGACCAGAATCGACTGAAGTATACACAGTAAGTAAATGGTATCAGGAGGGGCTACTGGAGTCTGGTGAGACTCATGCCTGGGGCATTTGAAATGACTCAAGTTTGAGCAAGCCCTGTCCTGTTCAGTGTCATAAATGCAAAGAGTAAGAGGTGGCTCTTATAAGGCCCAGGCAGGCCTTGAAATTTTGATCCTCCTGCGTCAGTCTCGCCAAGTTGCTGGCCTGACAGGGCTACACCACCAGGTCAGCTGACCATGTGGTAAGTAAAGCAATTCCCCATCTAATAGATTTCAAGGAAATAGAGGGAGGCCCAGAGAGGTTAAGTGATTGTCCCAAATCCCACAGAACACAAGTGGTCAGGGCAGTACTTGAACCCTGGGAGTTCAACCCTAAGGATGGAACAAGCAATGGTGAGACCAGTTCCAGAAGAGGAAGAAGCAGGACCCAGAGGTAACATGTATACCCTCGTCTCCTGTGAGCACACTTGGCCCATTTGCTAATGGGTTTGACCTGGGGGTATCTTAAGTCTTTGTGGAAGTGAAGCAGCCTGAGCTGTAAAGCTACACCTGAGCTCCATCTACTCAGAATCCTACTGTTTCCCCAGGAGGGTGTTGGCGTCCCCTTCTTCATGGTCCTGGGCCTTCTATTCTGCCTCAGCTCTTGCCTCTTGTTGCCTCTTTGGCCAGGGAAATTCCCAGTGTCCCCTCCATCCCTGTCCCAGGTGTTGGGAAGGTGGGCCAGGTGTGCGGTGGCTCTGTGCTCATGCACACTCAGTCCTGCCTTTGTCTCTCTACCCTTAGGACAAATGTCTCATTCCCCAGGGTGTCAAGGGGAAAATTAATCACCCGGGGGAGATGGGTGAGCCTGCTGACTTGGCAGGGGAAAGACAAAGAGAAATAGGGTGCCTTGCAGATTGGTTGGGCTCCCCATTAAGGACGGAAAATGCTTGCTTTGCGATTACGGATGGGCAACGTTCGAGCGGGCGGCTCTCGTCCATGTCACCTCGGGAAACAGCTGCTCCTGGGCTTCTGCAGAAGGTGGCCATCTCCTGTCCCACTACCCTGGCTCACGCAGGCCCACGCCTCGGTTTGGTGCCCTGCCTGACTTTCTTCTCTAGCCAGTCTCTTGCTCTCTTGGTCTGGTTCTTCTCAAGCCAGAAGTCTTTGCCCCCAAGCCTTGTGTCTTTGGTTTTTCACATGGGTGTCCATGAAGGGCACCCGTTAGTCCTCTGCTGTAGCTCCGACCCTCAACCTCAACTTTAACACGCAAGTGGCTGTGCCAATTGAGCAAAGCCAGGGAACCTGGTTGTTCCTCCCTTCCCAGGAGGTTTCCCAGGGCCTGGGCTCTGGGGAGCCGCTGGTCTAGATAACTAAAAACTCCTTTTCTTTGGGCTGGAGACATGGTTCAGTGGGTAAAGTGTGTGCAATATAAACAAGAGGGCCTGGGTTCAGATCCCCAGCACCCATGTAAAAGCTGGGCATGGTGGTGTGAGCTTGTCTGACCCCGGTGCTGGGGACGTGGGGACAGGAGGATTCTCTAGGGCTTTCTGGTTAACCAGTGTAGAGGAATCAGTAACTCTAGGTTCAGTACAAGACTTAAAAAGTAACGTGGAAGCCGGGCGTGGTGGTGGTGCACACCTTTAATCCCAGCACTCGGGAGGCAGAGGTAGGAGGATCGCCATGAGTTCAAGGCCACCCTGAGACTACATAGTTAATTCCAGGTCAGCCTGGGCTAGAGTGAGACCTTACCTCAAAATAATAATAATAATCATAAAATAAAGTAAGGTCTGGCCTCTATAAGCATATGCATACACAAACATGCACGCACACTGCGCATACACACATATACACACAAACTCCTTTCCTTGCTCACCACTAGAAAAAATGAGCGTATGAACACAGTGAGATCTACTTCAGGCAAAATAATTGACCTCTCTGAGCCTTCAGCTTCCCAACTGCAAGGCCTTGGTGATGGTGTCATCCCAGTGTTCCTGACCAGAATACAATGGACACCTGCGCCTCTTCTGCACACAATGTCACCATCCCCGGAGGAGGGGCTGGAAGGGTCTTCCCCTCTCTTGAGTCCCCCTGTGCCTGAAGCCAGGCATACTTCATCCCTGTTCTCCTTGGGAGTCAGATGCCAGGGGACTCTGCCCTTAATGTGGTCCAGCATGGTGGAAGTGGGTGATGGGGCATTGCTGTAGGGATGAAAGGAAGGTGGGGGGGCCATCCATCTAGAAACATCCATCAAAGCTGAGGAAGGGGCTGGGCAGCTCAATCCAGGAGGCGTTTGCCAGCTGGGAGTGAGGAAGATTGATGCCTGCTTGAGACAAAAGGGGAGCCAGGGAGTGGTCCACAGGCCAGCTCCGTCCACAGGTGATAAGATTGATGGGCAGAAGAAAGAGGCAGCTGAGTGATAGATAATTTCAAATCGGTGTCAACACCGCTGTGGGGACTCGTAGCTTTTCTAACAAGTGTGACACCCGTGTGGAGGGGAGATGAGGTGACGATTAGGAGACAAGACAGCCAGAGACCCTTCTGAGAGGCGGCTGCCTTGAGTGGACGTGTATGGGAAGAAAGCCCTGCAAGATGGGCAGGGGCCTTGGGCTCAGACACTGAAGCCATTGTGGATGGCTTCCATCCATTGGCTCAACAGAGACTCACGTGGATGGGGCAGCTATTGCATGTCCAGCCTGTGATTCAGCTGGGCAGAAGACCTACCGGAGTCCTCGCCCCAGGGGCTTCTGTTCCCAAGGAATGAATAGAAAGTTGGTTTTCAGGTTAGGCCTCTGGAAGAACACAAGGAGCTGTACCGGTGACTTTCTCATCCCTGAGATAAAATGCCCAACGAGAAGCAACTTCTGGAAGAAAAGGGCTTACAGTTTTGAGGGGAAGTTCATGATGGTGGGGAAGGCATGGCAGGAGCAGGAAGCAGGGGTCACATCGGCGAGTTTTTCTCCTTTCTGTCCAGTCCAGGAACGGCACCACCCACAATTAGGTAGGTCTTCTTGCCTCAAGGAATCTAATCTAGAAAATCCCTATCAGACATGCCAAAAGATTCATTTCCACGGTGATTCTAAATCCCGTCAAGTTGACAACCAGAGGTTAACCATTGCACAAGGCATGGGAAACCTTCCAGAACCGTGAGAAAATAAGTTTATGCCACTTTAACCCCCTCAGTTTGCAGGACTCTGTTACCTCAGCCATGGGAAACCCAGGCAGAGTCTGGGGAGGAAGCCATCCCGGGTGGCTGGAGAGGAGGAGAGGGGAAGATGATTCCTGGCTCTCTGTAGTGAAGTCTGATGGGTCACTTCAGCATTTTTCAGGTGACAGAGCCCAGGCTAGGGAAGGGCCATGACCTGCTTATGGTTGGGGTGACCCCAATGGTCTATGTACCCTGGGGAATCAGAGCTCACTCTGGGACTGTCAGCCACAATAAGCCTTCCTCAGGTCATGGAGACCAGGCCACGATGGGTCTTGCAGCTTCTGCCTTGCTGTTTGGGAAGGCAGCTGCAGGAGCAGGCAGGGGGAGGCCCATGTGTAGAAAGCTCAAGGTCCCTGCACCAGCTCTAGCCATTGGAGTGAGCCATCTTGGGAGTAGAACTGAGCTGTGACAGGGCCTCCACCGTGCCTGACTGCAACTTCCTGAGGAACCTGGAAGCCTGACTTAGCTTCTCGAGTTGAGAGCCACAGAAATGCGAAAGGTAAGACACACTCCAAGCTGCTCGGTTTGAGGGTGATTCGAATGTAGCAAGACATAACGGACACGAGGTCCTGAAGCCCAGAGGTGATAGGGCTCAGAGGAATCCAGGCGCTCCGAGGCCCAGGCCTGAGTGCTTGCTCCTCCATCTTAGGCCACATAGGAGCAGGGCTTCCTAAAATTTCTTTTTCTACTCATTCATGACTCTTTGTGCCTGGGAAATTTTTATGTCATCCCATTATTACTGATAATAAATCATAAAGATTTTTTTAAATTATTTATTTATTTGTGCATGTGTTTGTGTAGAGTGCGTGAGCATACATGTTGGGGTCAGAGGACAACCTCAAGGTATCCATGCTCTTTTTTCACCTTTTTTATTTATTTATTTATTTATTTATTTATTTATTTATTTATGTATTTATTTTTATTTTTTTAGAGAGAGACACAGAGAGAGACAGAGAGAGAGATGGAGAGGAAGACAGATAGAGATGGGCGCGCCAGCAGCCTCTCAGCTGCTGCGAACAAAATCTAGATGTGTGCGCCCCCTTGTGGTCAAGTGTGGCATTGCGCCCATTGCATCTGGCTAAACATGGGACCTGGAGATTGGAACCGCTGGAGATTGGAACCTACTTTCTTAGGCTTAGGAGACAGGCGCCTTAACCACTAAGCCATCTCTCCATCCCTTCTTTTAATTTTTTTAAAAGGTTTAATTTTTTGTTTATTTTTATTTATTTATTTGAGAGTGACAGACAGAGATAAAGAGGCAGGATGAGGAAGAGAGAATGGGCACACCAGGGCCTCCAGCCACTGCAAACAAACTCCGGATGCATGCGCCACCTTGTGTGTCTGGCTTACGTGGGTCCTGGGGAATTGAGCCTTAAATTGGGGTCCTTGGGCTTCACAGGCAAGCGTTTAACTGCTGAACCATCTCTCCAGACCCCCTTTTGGGGGGGGGGTTAAGGTAGGGTCTCACTGTAGCCCAGGCTGACCTGGAATTCACTCTGTATTCTCAGGGTGGCCTCAAACTCACAGAGATCCTACTACCTCTGCCTCCAGAGTGCTGGAATTAAAGGCATGCGCCACCACTCCCAGTCTTTTTTTTTATTTATTTATTTATTTATTTATTTATTATTTATTTATTTGCAAGCAGAGAGACAGACAGAGACAGAGAGGAGAGAGAGGGGATGTGCACACCAGGGCTTCTAGCCACTGCAAATGTGCTCCAGATGCATGTAGCAATTTGTGCATCTGGCTTTACGTGGATACTGGAGAATGGAACCCAGGTCATTAGGCTTTGGCTGCAAGTGCCTAAACCACAGAACCATCTGTCCAGCCCTCTTCCGTCTGAGACAGGGTCTCTTGCTGCTGCAAGCTCTAGCTGGCCTGCGAGCTTTGGCTTCTTGTGGCTTCATCTCCCATTGTCCCATTGTTGTGGGCGTGCTGAGCTCACAGTTGCATCTAGCTTTACAAGGGTGCTGGGAGAACGGTATTGAGTTCAGTAGACTTCGCAAACAAGCTTCTTTAACCACTGAGCCATCTCCCCAGCTCCAAGACAGACACTTATCTTAAACCAATTCTTTGGGACTGGAGAGATGGCTTAGTGGTTAAGGCACTTACCTGTGAAGCCTAAGGACTCATGTTTGACTCTCTAGGTCCCACGTAAGCCAGACAGACAAGGTGATGCAAGCGCACAAGGTCGCAATGTGTACAAGATGGCACATGCATCAGAGGTTCCATTACAGTGGCTGGAGACCCTGGCATGCTAATTCTCTCTCTTTCTAGCTCTCTGGTAAAAAAGAAAAAAAAAAAAGCCAGGCATGGTGGCACACACCTCTAATCCCAGCACTTGGGAAGCAGAGGTAGGAGGATTGCTGTGAGTTCGAGGCCACCCTGAGATTACATAGTTAATTCCAGGTTAGCCTGGGCTAGAGTGAGACCCTACCTCGAAAAAAAACCCAAACAATTAAAAAGAAAGAAAGAAAGAGAGAAAGAAAGAAAGAAAGAAAGAAAGAAAGAAAGAAAAAAAAAAACCCCACAATTCTTTGGGGCCTGGGGAGATGGCTCAGTCTGTAAAGCGCTTGCTTTACATGCATAAGGATCTGAGTTTGATCCCCAGGACCCAGGCAAAATTGCTTGTAACCCCAACACTGGAAAAGTAGACATAGGAGGAAGCCTGGAGCTTGCTAACCAGTCAGTCTAGCCTACCGGGTCAGCTCAAGATGGGCTGCATTGCTGAGGATGACACTGAGGTCACCTTCTGGCCTCCACATGCATGGGCACACACATGTGTGTGCACCCCAACACATACATATACACATTTTTAAAAAAACAACTCCTTGGCATATTATGATCTTGCCATTTTGTCCCATGAGTGAAAGCAAAATTGCACTAATGCAGTGGAAGTATTTACTTTTACATGCAGATTTAATTCTTGGCTGACTATTTGATACAGTAGGATGTAGGTCATCTTCAGCGCTTTCCAGAGTTGATTGATAGTTTGACTCTTTTTTCGTTTTGTTTATTTTGTTTTGTTTTGTTTTTAAAGCTAGGGTCTTGCTCTGACCCAGGCTGACCTGGAATCCACTATGTCATCTCAGGCTGTCCTCGAATTCATGACGATCCTCCTAACCTCGGCCTCCCAAGTCCTGGAGTTAAAGGTGTGCGCCACCACACCTGGCCAATATTTTGATTTTATAACCATCAATGCTGAGAACATCACTTCACATACGTTTAAGAAGCTGGACTCTCCAAAACCCCATTTTTTCTTCCTGCTGGAATATCCAGGATCAAGGTGACATCTCCGGAGATGAGGGCAGCAGAGCTATGGGAACTGGGTTGGGCCATGGTGTAGGGATTTTTCAAAGTTCTGGTTTCCTGCATCTGACACCGAGATTAGGGAAGGTACAGGGTTTCCAGAGTAGGGTCCCAGGGCTCCATTACATGGGTTGATCACATATATTGGACCCCTGTGCTTTGGGGATGGGGCCAGCACCGTGAGCTTTACCGGCTCTCCAGGAGTTGCTCAGGCAAGGTCAAGGTTGAGAGCTTTGTTCTAGAGTGGCTCCTCAGAACAGGAAGGAGTTCTGCGTCTCAGCGCAGACACCTCCCTTCAACCCAGCCAAGGCAGCTTTGGGCTCTGGGCAGCATTTTCTCATCTTTAAGCCCTTCTTCCTCAAGGTCCTCTTTGGAAAACCTTGACCCTGGACCCTGCTTGCCAGCTTGGCAGCTCTCACAGCCATAAAATAAATGTCCTTCGCGGCCCTCGATCATGCTTACTGTGGCTGTGTGGAGCTGTGCTTTGATGACACAGGAGGGAAATGTGCCCCCAGTTCCTGTTAGGCAATTGTCCCTGGCTTGCAGGGTGGGGAGAAGAGCCACTGCATAGAGTTCTGGGTAGCAATGTGATTTGCATCTGTATGGGTCTGAGACCATAGACTGACCTGTCCTTCCTTCCTACCTTCTTCCTTTTCTCCCTCTTTCTCACCATCCCTACTTCCTTCCTTCCTTCTTTCCTTCCTTTTCCCTCCCTCCCCCTTCCTTTTTTTTCTTTCTTTCCTTTCCCTCCCTCTCTTCATTTTTCTGGGTTAGGCACATAAAGTCAGGTTAGCGTTGCTGGAGGAGCTGTGGCAATAGCAGCTGGCTCCGGAGTCCAGGGGGAAGTGGCTTCAAGTCTGGCTCTCTCAAACTTGGCAGGAAAATGGGCTCTTTTCAAGGCTCAGCCTAAGACTGCCTCTCTCACGGAGAGAAGAACTAGCTGTCTATGAGCAGAGGCATGTGCAGACACCATGCCAAGCCATCTGTGTCCCTGACACAGTCATCAAATGGACATTCTGAGGCCCAGAAGGCTGCATCTCTTCCATTTCACAGTTGAAAAAGTTGAGGCTCTTGGAAGTTTAGCTCTCTGTGTGGGTCACATAGCAGTAGGAAGCAGAGGTGGGATTCAAACCCAATTCCCTTTCCTTTTCTGTGGTGTTCTGGCCAGGAGCCAGCTTTCCGAAGATAGCTGACAAGTATTTACTGAGCATAAAGAAGGAAGGCCCCTGTAGACTTCACCCTAGTCTTTTTACTGATGGCGTGATGACAAAGACGTTTGTCCAAGTGGGTACTGCGGAATCAAACCTGGGTCCTTAGGCTTTGCATGCAAGCACCTTAACCACTAAGCCATCCCTCCAGCCCCTGAACTTTATTTTTAAAAGATTGTTTTAAGAGGGCTGGAGGGATGGCTTAGTGGTTAAGGCACCTGTCTGCAAGGCCTAGTGGACCTAGGTTTGATTCCCAGACTCCACGTAAGCCAGATGCACTGCATGCATCTGTGTCTGTAGTTCATTTGAAATGGCCCTGGAAAAAAAGAAAGAAAGAAAGAAAGATTATTGTAATTAAAATAAATTTTGGTGTATGTACAGTATATGGTGTGTATTTGTATGTTGTATGCATGTGTGTATAATGTGTGTGTGTCCCTTGCATCATGCCAGAGGAGAATGCCAGTTGTTCCCCTCTATTGTTCTTGTTTTTTTTTTTTTTTTGAGGTAGGGTCTTGCTCTAGACCAGGCTGACCTGTAATTCACTATGTAGTCCCAGGCTGGCCTTGAACTCATAGTGATCCTTCTACCTCTGCCTCTCAAGTGTTGAGATTAAAGGTGTGCACCACCATGCCCAACTCTATTGCTCTTTTTTCATATTTCCACCAAACCTGATGTTTGCCTTTTTTTTTTTTTTTTTTTGTGGCTAGACTCCACTCAGCTCAGGCTGGGATTACAGGCATGTGTAGTCATGTCTGGCTTTTTATTTTTTCTTTATTTACTTCAGAGAGAGAGAGAGACACAGAGAGAGAGAGAGAGAGAGAGACAGAGAGAGAGAGAGAGAGAGAGAGGGAGAATGGGTGCACCAGGGCCTCCAGCAGCTGCAAACAAACTCCAGATGCATATGTCCCCTTGTTCATTTGGCTTATGTAGTACTGGGGAATCGAACCTGGGTCCTTTGGCTTTGCAGGCAAGTGCCTTAACCACTAAGCCATCTCCCCAGCCCATGCGTGGCTTTTTTACAGGGATTAAACTCGGGTTCTCATGCTTGCACAATAAACACTCTTACCCACTGAGCCATCTTCCCAGCCCCTTCTTTGAATTTTGATTCTTTTTTTATGAGACAGGGTTTCCTGTAGCTTAGACTGGCCTTAAACTCAATATAAATGATCTTGAACTCCTGATCCTCCTGCCTGTGCCTCTCGAAGGCTGGGATTACAGGTGTGCACCACCACGCCTGGTTTATGTGCTGCTGCGGCTGGAACCCAAGGCTTTTTGTCCATGCTGGGCAAGCACTGAGTTATATCCTCAATGGTGAATTTTGAATTTTGATCTGTTCCCAAGCTAGGGACATGGTGTCCAGTCCTGTCATGATGCCAGACAGGGAGGCAAGCTGCACTCCCAGCCAGCCTCCTGCAGCTGGCACTCTCCATTGTTCCATGCAGTGAAGCTGGGATGGTCAGTAGGCTAGGTATGGTGTGGGCACGCAGTGATTTTTTTTTGTTTTTTGTTTTTTTGAGGTAGGGTTTCATACTAGCCCAGGCTGACCTGGAATTCACTCTGTAGTCTCAGGGTGGCCTTGAACTCATGGTGATCCTCCTACCTCTGCCTCCCTAGTGCTGGGATTAAAGGCATGTGCCACCACGCCTGGCTCAGTGATTTTTTTTTTTTAATTTATTGATTTGTGAGGAGAGAATGTGTGTATGTCTGGGTACGTCAGGGCCTCTTATGGCTGCAAACAAACTCCAGATGCATGTGCTACCTGTGCATCTTCTGGCTTTGTGTGTGTAGTGGAGAATTGAGTGCTGGCTTTGCAAGCAAGTGCCTTTAACCACTGAGCCATCTCCCCAGCCTCTCACTGCATCTTTGACTTAGGATGCTTCCAACTTTATGTTTATGTTTTATGTTTATGGGGTTGATTGGAACGTGACCCCACCCTACCTGGAGTTTCTGCACGGTGGTCATTCCAGGGACACCAGCAGACCATGGAAGGGGAGTGCTACCCTATTTGAGACTAGAAGGTCCAGGAGAGAGGAGGAGTCCTGGAGGGAGTTTTGGAGGAGTCCAGTTGTGAGAAAGGAGACAGGAAGTGCATCGAGTTCTCAGGAGGCAGCAGGTCAGGCTGATGCCTCATGATCTGTGTCACTCCTTTGTGGGGGCTAGGGTCTGGCACACACATGGGGCTTACTCATGAAGAATGAACACAGGGGAGAATGAGGGGGAGCAAGGGTGGGCGCTTGGGGAAACTTTGTGGACTTTCTTTGGGGTAACTTAGGTCTGTTTGGGTCAGAGTCAAGAGAAGAGATATGATGTGATGTGTGTGTGTGTGTGTGTGTGTGTGTGTGTGTGTGTGTATTTTTGCTCATTACTGTGTCCCTGTACTTAGGACAAAACCTGGTAAATACATAGTGGACACTGTGTCTCTATACTTAGGGAAGAGCCTGGTCCCTAGGGACACTATACATACATATATATATATATATATATATATATATATATATCTATATATCTAATATCTATATATCTATATCTATCTATCTATCTATCTATCTATCTATCTATCTATACACATATACATAGGTTTGTTTACTGGGACTTGGGGCAATGCTTAGTTAGCAAGCACTTGTGCGAGCATGAGGACCTGCTGAATTTGGACCCCCAACAACTACACAAAATGCTAGGTGTTGTGGTGCGTGCCTGTAACCCCAGGGCATGGACACAGGAGGACACTGAAGGCTCACCGGCTACCTCGTTTAGCTCTAGAGTCAGTGAGAGACCTCGTCTCAAAGGATAAGTTGGAGA
Organism: Orientallactaga sibirica; assembly: GCA_036365145.1. Lineage (NCBI taxonomy): Eukaryota > Metazoa > Chordata > Mammalia > Rodentia > Dipodidae > Orientallactaga > Orientallactaga sibirica. The sequence continues at coordinate 22,629,898 of JAEOAD010000026.1, read as the reverse complement.
GTCATAGAGAAAGACACTTGATGTTGACCTCTGGCCTACATGTGCACGATGCTTGTGGGACCCGTGTGTGTGTGTACACACACACACACACACACACACACACACACACGATGATCATTTATATTGATAGTCAATGCAACAGGACCCAGGATCACTTGTGAGGCTTGCCTAGATTAGCCCCTGGGCACATGTGTGAGGGAGTATCTAGATTCGGTTCCCTGAGGTGGTAAGACCCACCTCACCTGTGAGTGGCACTATGGCACTATTCCACGGGCTGGGCTCCTACACTTTATAAAAAAGAGAGAGCTGGCTGAGCACCGGCATCCATAGCTCTCTGCTTCCTCACTGTGGACTGCATGTGGTCAGATGCCTCCAGCTTCTGCTGCCACGCCTTCCCCTCCAGGATAGATTCTACTTTCTGGAACTGTAAGCAGAATCAACCCTTCCTCCCTTAAACTGATTTTTCTAAATTTTATTTTATTTTATTTTACATAGAGAGAGGGAGAGAGAAGTGGTGCACCAGGGTCTCAGTCACTGCAATCGGACTCCAGGCACTCGCAGCACCTAGAGGGCACGTGTGACCTTGCACTTGCCTCACCTTTGTGTGTCTGGCTTATGTGGGATCTGGAGAGTTGAACATGGATCCTTAGGCTTCACAGGCAAGCGCCTTAACTGCTAAGCTATCTCTCCAGCCCAGGAGTTTGCCCTTAAACTGATTTTTGTCAGGTATTTTGTTCCAGTAATGAATACAACATACACACATACACATGCACACACACACATACACATCACATACACATATAAAAAAAAAGTTAGTAAGAAGTTTTGAATGAATGGAAGGAGTGAGTGAAATCCTCACACCCTCCCTGACTAGATTCCGTTGTTATTTCTACTTCTCAGATGAGGAAAGAAGTTTAGAGAGTTTCGGAGACCAAGCAAGGTCCACGGCTAGGATGTGGCAGGCTGGCTGACATCAAAGCTAGGTCTCATCACCCTGCACTGCCTCCAATCGCACGAGGACGGCAGGAGAAGGTCCTCCTCCAACCTCACCTGCGGAAGCTGCTTTCGAAGGCCTTGGGGCTTTCTGCGGTCCCTGTGCACACTGGTTCCGTGGTTTAATCTCCTTTGAGCAGCCGCTTACTTGGTAACATTAATATGATTTTTCATAACACCATTAGTCAACTTTTTGTTGCTTTGACACAATACCTAAAGAAGCAACTTCAAGGAGGAAAGGGTTATTTTGACTCACATTTTTAGGAGTCTCAGTCCATGGTTGGCTGGCTCCGTTGCTGTGGGCCTGGAAGGGCATCATGGCGGAAGGGCATAGAGGAGCAAAGTTGCTCACCTCACAAAGGCTTAGAAGAGAGAAAATCGCCTTTTAACGACACACCTCTAGCATGCCACAGCCCACATGCCACAGCTTCCACCACCTCCCAACAGTCTACTCAGCTATAACATTCCACACCCGCCAGATTCCATCACTTCCCCAAGCCCCATCTCTGAACACTGCATTTGGTGACCAAGCCCTGATCCCACCTCCTTTCCAGACATTAGCAACATGGTGTGGTGGTTTGTAACACGTCCATCACAGCCCTGTGTGGTTATGATTAAGCCTCGTGCTTGAACTCCTAGTTGGTGAAGCCTTTGCTAGGTGACTCACTGGGGATGGGCGTGGGTGTTATCTCTCAGTCCCGTTTGCCACACTCACCTCTCTCTCTCTCTCTCTCTCTCTCTCTCTCTCTCTCTCTCTCTCTCTCTCTCTCGCTACTTCCTCCCTGCTGCTGTCTGCTCCTGCCAAGGTTTCCCTGCCATGATGAAACTTCCCCTCAAAACTGTAAACTGTGGCTGGACAGATAGATGGCTTAGTGGTTAAGGTGCTTGCCAGCAAAGCCCAAGGACCCAGGTTCAATTCCCTAGTATCCATGTAAAGCCAGATGCACAATGAAGCACGGGTCTGGAGCTGGTTTGCAGTGACGAGAGGCCTTGGCGTGCCCATTCAATCTCTATCTCTATCTGTCCCCGCCTTTCAAGTAAACAAATACATATTTTTTAGAAGTTGTAAACTGGAAATAAACCTTTTCCTTCCATAAGCTACTGCTTGTGGAGTATTTTGTCCCAGTAATGAGTCACTGCTACAGGTGTGTCACGCCAATGACATCCACAAGCCGCCCCAACAAGCTTAGTGTTCTCATTTCACAAATGGAGAAACTGAGGCATGGGATGTTTGATGACTTGTCTATGCTGCATAGTGAGGGAGTGGCCAGGCTCGGGGTGCTCTTCCCTTGCGTCTGTACTGTTGTCGTCTTTGGGACCGAGGTGATGCCCAGAGGGGACTGATCGGGTCCTTCATTCACTGTCAAGTGCCAGCAAGGAGTCCAGTCTATGCTGGCCCAGGCCACACTTTCCAGCCGCAGCCCTCCCCCCGTGGCCTCTGCCCTTCTTGTGTCCTTGACCCTGTGCACCGAGAGGTTACCATCTCATCTGTATGACTAGCTGAGAGCAGTGACAGATCCCAATGCATCAGCGAGTGGCGGTCACGCCAGCGCCGAGGTGTCATTTCCATCCATCTTTCTCCACCCGCTGCTGTCACGGAGCAAGGAAGGCTGGGGTGGGGGGGGCAGGCAGGAGAAGATGGATGGGGTGGGGGCTGAGAGGCAGGGAGGGGGAGGGAACAGAAGAGGATGGAAGGGAAGAAAAAGGGGAAAAAGGAGAGAGAAGGAAGGCATAGAGGAAGAGAGATTGCAGAGGAATGGAGTTGAGGAAAGATAAGAAGTGGAGAGGGAGCAGAGAAGGAAGGAGCAGAGGACTGTAGTACAGAAAGGGGTGTGGAGGTGTGGGCCAGAGGGGAGTGGGGAGCCAGATGCCAGCAGGGCTGGGAGGCAGGAAGGAGAGGCTGTCTCTGCAGAATTTGATCTCTGCGCAGTCTAAAGGGACAAGCTCCTGCCTATGGTCCTTCAGAATTGAGTCCTTAGTTGTCCCCAGACCCCAGGGATGGACCTGGACAGTGGGGAAGGAAGACAGAAGAGAAGGGTCCCTGGAGGCCCCATGACTTAGGCCCAGGGAGGGCAGTGTGAGCCTTCATTGGGAATGTCTGCTACTGTCCTTCCCCTGTGCAAGTCCCCTTAGCCCAGCTTCTGTCCCTTACGTGGAAGGTGTCTTCTGATTCTCATGCTGGGAAAAGTTGGTGGTGGCTGCAGGATTTAGCACTTGATTTGCGGTTGTGTGGGGGAGGGGGGGTCTCAGCTGAAATGAACATGGGGTTCAAGGTGAAGTGAACCAGGCAGATGACATACAGGAAGCCCCTGGCTGGGCATGTTCACTCAGGGAAATGGTGGGGTTTGGGGCAAGTGGAGCTGAGCGTGAATCCCAGTGTAGTCCATCCTCACATTAGGTAGGACAAAGGGGTCTGTTTACAGTGTGAGGGGTCACAGAGGTGTGGAAAGTCTGGCAGGGTCCTCAGGGACAGATCTGTCCTCTCCAGGAGATGAGAAATTAAAGTAAGGAGAGTGCAAGGGGACTAACTACCTGCAACACGCCACTCTACCCCTGTCCATCATGAGTCCACCGTGGCCCAGAGGGAAGGGGACCTACAGGTTTGTTCAACCTCCAGGACAAGGACGGGGAGGTAACTAGTGGGGAACAAAGCTGGGAGGCCAATCAGAAAATATGACAGACTGGGCACCCCACCTGAAGGTGTTAACACCGTGTCTATCAACAATGTATCCTCTCAAGATGACGTAAAACTCAGCTGTGCACAGTGTCTGAGACGTCACCCTCTGCCCAGCACATAGTCTGTGAAGTAGTGCGGGCTTCCTGCCTGGAGTCAAAGGCAGAGACCAGCCTCGACTGCTTTCTCTCTGTCCATTTTGGCCTTCTACAACGACAGACACAGAGCAGGGGCTCTGAACAGTGAGTTCCTGGAATCAGCAAATTTAACGCCAGCACATCCAATGGAGAGTAGGGGGATTTTTGCCCAGCTTCTTGCTGTGTGTCCTGGGACAGTGATTTAACCTCTCTAAGCCATGTTCCCTCATCCTCGAAGTAGCTTTAATGACAACCGTCTTTTGAGCATGATGATAGAATGCATGCCCTTCTCAAGGAGGGAGGTAGCTTTGCCCAAGTGGCTTAGTGTTCTGGTCCCAAGCTGAAGCAGACGATTAGCTCTGATGATTAAGAAGGGATCCCAGCTTCTAGAACCTTCTTCACCTTCACCTTGCCAGGGACTGGTGGTCGCTTAGCAGGGCCTAGTCTCTTGGAGCCTAGTCTCTACTCTCCAGGAAGCCAGCCTGGATAGAAAGCCCTGGAGCCCACATGAAAGACCTCCCATTGTCCTCTGGGGTCTCTGGGCCTCTGGGGCTTTCTCAGGGACTTCTTAGGGGAGATTAGATGGCCATGTGAGAGATGTAGCTCACACTGCTCAAACACCTTTGTGCATCTGTACTGACCCTCCGAAGGATTTCTTCTCTGGAGGAAATTTGCAAGGGAGAGTCTAGGGCATAGAAGGGGTTGCTATTAATTACTGCTGACACTTTGTTCTCTACCCTCCTGTCCTGCTCTGGGCTCTGGGTGGCTGAACCCCTAGTATTTCCCAGTCTCCCTCACTTCCACTGATGTTGGAATCTTCTGGGTTACAGGGGGTGATTGAGGCAATTTCTTTTTTTTTTTTTTAATTGACAACTTTTATACTTACATACAAAAAAAAAAAAAAAAAACAACCATGATATTTCCCTCCCCTCCTCCCATTCCCCTTCAGAACTCTATTCTCCATCATATCCCCTCTCTCTCTCCATTAGTCTCTCTTTTAATTTGATGTCATCATCTTTCTCTTCTATTATGAGGGTCTTGTGAAGGTATTGCTAGGCACTATGAGGTCATGAATATCGAGGACAATTTCTATCTGGCCAGTTGCATTGTAAGGAGTCGCACCCTTCCTTTGGCTCTTCCATTCTTTCCGCCCCCTCTTCCGCAATGGACCCTGAGCCTTGGAGGACGTGACAGAGGTGTTTCAGTGCTGGACACTCCTCCAACCCTTCTGCTCAGGACTATGTTGTTGAGGCAATTTCTTTTTGGCACCTTCCCTGGCTCTACAATGTCCAGTGTGGCTGGGACCAAAACCTCAACCTTCCCTGGTTCTCTTCCCCACCCCCACATCTCCACTGTAGTCCTTGCATGCAATTCACGGAGTTTGAACCATCAGGGGGCAGACTGTTGGGGTGGTTTATATTCATTGCTAACTTGGTAGAGCCTAGAACCCCTTTGAGGGACTATGTAGAGTAGGTTCATAGTGCATGTGGGAGAGTGGTTACCGTGATTAGGTTAATTGAAGTGGGCGAGGCCCCATTCCATGGGATGGAGTCTTGGAACCCGGAAGCCAAAATAAACACTTCCTCCCTTAAACTTATTTTTGCCAGGTATTCTGTCCCACCTATGAGAGGGTAATTGATACAACTAACTGTGTCTCTTCCTAAGACCCTGACTGAGGCGTAGCTTTCCTGGGTGGAATGATATAAACATTGCTCTGTCATTCCTGCAGCTAGGCCATCCCCCACCCCCGCCACTGTGAGTGCTGTTACGTTTTCAAATTGCCCAGGAGTAGTTGTGTGCGTCCATCTGAGAGTTTGAATGACCTTTCTTTCTTTTTTTTTTTTTCTTTCTTTCTTATTTAGTTTTTTTTAAAATTTTCATTTTTCAAGTTTATTTATGGAAACTTAGTTTTCTATATAGCAGATTATAATATTTCTGCATTTGAATCTGTTATTTTATTTTATTTATTTTTATTGACAACTTCTATACTTACAGACAATAAACCATGATAACTCCCTCCCCTCCCCCACTTCCTCCTTTCACAACTCCAGTCTCCATCATATCCCCTCCCTCTCTCTGTTAGTCTCTCTCTTTTTTTGATGCATCGTCTTTTTCTCCTATTATGAGGGTCTTGTGAATGTATTGCTAGGCACTGCAAGGTCGTGGATATCAAGGCCAATTTCTGTCTGGACAGCTGCATTGTAAGGAGTCGTACCCTTCCTTTGGCTCTTACATTCTTTCTGTCACCTCTTCCGCAATGGATCCTGAGCCTTGGAGGGTGTGATAGAGATGTTTCAGTGCTGAGCACTCCTCTGTCACTTCTTCTCAGCACTATGTTGCCTTTTGGGTCACCCAGTGGTTACCGCCATCTGAAAAGAGAAGCTTCTCTAACCAAAAGTGAGAGTAGCATTAATATATGAATATTCTTATTTAGTTTTTGAGGCAAGTTTTTTTTTTTTTTAAATGCAAGAGAGCAAGAGTGGGAGAGAGAGAGAAAAAAATATTGGCATGCCAGGGCCTCCAGCCACTATAATTGAACCCCAGATGTATGCGCCAAATAGTGTAAATGTGTGACCTTGCTCACTTGCGTCACCTTGCGTCTGGTTTACATGGGACCTGGAGAGTTGAACATAAGTCCTTCGGCGTCATAGGCAAGTGCTTTAACTGCTAAGCCATTTCACCAGCCCTGAATGTGCTTTTCTTTGGTGTGTCGTGGAGCGTCTCTTGTCTGGTGCCTCCCCTGAACCTCTCCTTCTGGCCACTTTGGGCATCTCCACACAACAGGGTGCCTCTGCATAATCAGACTTCTCATATGGGGCCTGGCTTCAGAGAGGAGGGAAAAGCTAGCAGTGCTTGTAAGACCTGGTCTTGAAAATCTCATAATGTCCCCTCTTTTTTGTTCTCTCTCTCTCTCTTTCTTCCTTCCTTCTTCTTCCCTCCCTCTCGCTCTCACCCCTCCTTCCTTCCTTCCTCCTCCCTCCCCCTCCCTTCCTTCCTTCCTTCTTTCTTTGACAGTCTTTCACGTAGTCCAGGCTCCCTATGTAGCTGAGGATGACCTTGAACTCTCTATTCTTCTGTTTCTACCTTTCGACTGCTAGGATTATAGGTGTGCACCAACCAGGCCCAGTTCATAACGTCCTTTCTGTGAGTGGAAGCAAGACTCAAGGCAAGACTAGACTCAAGATGCGGGCCCCAGACTCTGCTTGCTTGTCGATGGCAGGAGTGGCCTGCCTGGTGGCCATGCTGGGAAGTGACGCACAAAGGAATTTGGGACAAGGTGGTCGCCAGGCCTGGATGACAAGACGCATGGGGTGCCTGTGGGTCACACTCTGGGAATGTGAGTTGATTACTAGTGAAGGGTGAGTGTTGGTTAATTTTTCATCACTGTGAAAAAAAAATGTTTCAGAAAAATCAATCTAAAAGAGAAAAAGGTTATTTTGGCTCATAGACTCAGAAGTTTTGGTCCATAGTCAGTTGGCTCCATTGTTTTGGGCTTGAGATGAGGCAGAAATATCATAGCAATGGGAGAGAGAGAGGGGGCAGAGAAAAAGAGAGAGATTCTGGTAACAAGATATACCTTTCAAAGACACCCTCCCCCAATGATGTACTTCCTTGTACTAAGTCCCACTTCTTAATATTAGCCCATCTGTTAGAAATTGGTCAGTGGCTTACCCTGTTAATGAAGTTAGAGCCTCATGATTCAATCACCTTTCAATAGCACCAGCAGCTGAGGATCAACACATGAGCCTTTGGGGTGGGGGCATTTCATATGTGAACTGTAACAGTATGTGGTACAGGTAGTATGTTTGGCCTGTCTTCTCCAGGCTGCTGTTTTTTTTTTAATTATTTATTATTATTTTTAATTTATTTTTGGAGAGAGACACAGAGACAGAGAGAGAGAGAGGAGAGGAAGACAGAGATGGGCGCACCAGCAGCCTCTCAGCTGCTGTAAAGGAAATCCAGATGTGTGCGCCCCCTTGTGGGCAAGTGTGGCATTGCACTCTTGCGTCACCTTGCATCTGGCTAAACGTGGGACCTGGAGATTGGAACCGGGTTCTTCGGCTTAGCAGGCAGGCGACTTAACCGCTAAGCCATCTCTCCAGCCCCAGGCTGCTGGTTTTGACAGGGACTTTCAAGTTTGTCCTTAGGTTTTCCCCTTGTGCCATGTGTCCCTCAGGTTGGGTCCTTCAGGGGTAACAATGTGAGGGGCACCAACTCTTATAAAATGTGCAGACTTAATTCTCACAATGACTCTTTGAAAAAGGCACTATTATTTCCACTATACAGATAAAGAAACTGAGTGACCAAGGTGATTTGTATAAGTTTATAGAGGAGTGGGCTGGAGAGATGGCTTTATAGTTAAGGCACTTGCCTGCGAAGCCAAAGGACCCAGGTTCAGTTCCCCGTACCCATATAAGAGTTCGTTTGCATTGGCTAGAGGCCCTGGTACACTCATTCTCTCTTTCTTCCTCCTTCCCTCCCTTCAAACATAAATAAATAAATAAATAAATAAATAAATAAATAAATAAATAAAATTTTTAAAAAGTTAAAAAAATTTTTAAAGTTTACACAGATGTAAAATAGTACAAGTTAGGATTTGAAACCATGCAGGCTAGTTCTCCGGTCTATGCTCAAGTGTTGTACAATAGGTCACCATCAATGTAGTGGCTTTAGACAATAAGCATTCATTATTATCTCACAACATTTGTGAGTCAGAAACCTGAAAGCAGCTTCGGTGGGTTCTCTGGCTCAGGGAGTGTCAACCTGTCAGCCAGGTTAATGGTCTAGGTTTGCTTCTATGTTTGTTCATGAGGCTGTCACCAGGGGTCAGGTCCTTGTTCATTTTTGGCTAGAAACAATGTACTTTTCATAGGGTTTCCCACAACATGGCAGTAAGGAAATAGAAAGAAAACAATGGAAATCACAACATTTTCCCACTAGATTTTAGAATGGTCTCTTTTGCTATAGTGTATTCATTAGAAGTAGGTCACTAGAGGGCTGGAGAGATGGCTCAGCAGTTAAGGTGCTTGCCTGCAAAGCCTAATGACCCAGGTTTGATTCCCCAGTATCCAGGTAAAGCCAGATGCACAAAGTGGCACATGCATCTTGAGTTCATTTGCAGTGGCTGGGGGCCCTGGCATGCCTCTTTCTCTCTCTCTGTCTGTCTCTCTGCATATAAGTAAATAAATGAATAAATACTTAAAAAAAAAAAAAAAAAGAAGCGAGTCACTAGGTCTATCCCGTGCTACACTACTGAAAGGTGGGGAACACCAGGGCCAGGTCAGTGGCAGCCATCTTAGGGTGGCCATGTTGGAGGCGGCCATCTTGAGGCAACCATCGTAGAAGCTGCCTGCTACAAGTACTCTACTCTTGCAACACAATAGCTGCCCTCCATGATAACCATGTTTCTGAAACATTCTGGCTCTCTTTCATAAAATTCATCACAATATCCTTGAAGGCCACGGCAGATGTCCCGAATATCCTGCAGAGTTCTCTTGGCTGTGGTCTCAACCCTCTAGGAGATAATAAACAAATATAGGGTCTGTTGATTCAGGCTGTAGACAGACTGGCTACTACAGATGACCTCCCAGAGAGGGGGGAGTGCAGGTTGAGAAATTATTAGCATGAGAAAAAAGAGCCGGGCATGTTTGCCTCACCTAATCTCCAGAAGAGAATGATGATGTGGATCCTTGGTCTGTGGGGCTCCCTGAGCAGTGGATCCTTGGCTGTCTGTCTGGGGACGGGCTTTCTTAGGTTTTCAGGGCATGGGTCTGGGGGAGGGAGTTTTGTGCTATCAAAAGGTTGAGAAGCATACCTCTAACGGGACTCTTTCAAGGTATGAATGCAGATCCCTTTGCTTTCAGAGGAAAAGTGATCTGTCCCAGCTCACAGAGAGGCTGCCCTTACTCAGTGCAGTCTTTGTCACCTCCTGAGCCCCTGTGTTCCCGGATCTGGGGATGCCCACCTACAGAAGGACCATTTGTGCTGGGGTCACATGCCAGGGTGGTTGGATGGGGGTGTGTGTTCCCAGGAGACAGTCTCCACACAGTGAGGATAATGGCTGTTGGTTTTATATTTAACTGTGGGAAAGCTCCCCTATCTAGAATTTTCCTTCTGAGTGTGAGAGGCATCTAGAGATTGTTTTTTTGCCACGGACTGGGTCACAGTAGGAATTTTCCAGCCCTGATTCATGTAATTTCTCTATGTCACGTGGACTGTGGGGACATTAACAGAGAGTTCTCAGACAATAATATAATGACACCAACAGCTGCAATTGCCAAGCTGCATGACCGCATACCTGTACTGGTATGTAACCCTCATGACATGTCATGGGGCACAACTGTATTGCGGCTTGTCCCCAAGCACCTCCTAGGAGAAGGGTTCCGGAGAAGGCAGGCGGCTCGCTCAAGGTCACATAAACGCCTTGGGAGACCCCAGAGCACAGCTTCATCTGAGATCTCCAGTGTCATGCTCCTGTCTGGTGTCTGTTCACGTGGGATTGGAAAATTGGTCCACAAAGCTTTGTTCTTTGGCAAAAATACCGTTTGTGGGCTGCGGGGGGTGGGGAATGGCTTAGCAGTTAAGGTGTTTGCCTGCGAAGCCTAAGGACCCTGGTTCGATTCCCCAGGACCCACGTAAGCCAGATGCACAAGGGGGTGCATGTGTCTGGAGTTTGTTCGTAGTGGCTGGAGGCCCTGACATGCCCATTCTCTCCCTTTCTCTCAAATAAATAAACAAATAAATAAATAAAAATATTTTTTAAAAGATTTTTTTTTAAAGTACTGTTTGTGCCAAAGGTGGCCCTCGTGGTCCCCCATTTCCACACTTTCATCCTTAGCATATCTCATCTCAGGTCCAAGGACACCTGGCTCTCTTTCTTCTCTGTGTCCGTGTTCTTAGGCTGGGTGTTAGCCCCATAGACGGGCAGCCATGTTGTGCACAGAGGCAAGTATGTAGGTGCCAGGCTACTCTGTAGAGGCACCTGCTTCTGTCAGAGGACAGGGTGTTTGTGACTGGATGTCTGATCGCAGGTTTGTTTGGTGAGATAGAGACGTCCCCTAGCATGAGGGTGGGCGTTGTTGTATTGCTCTCTGGCTTGGACCCCAGCTCTTGGCGCTCTGCATCTCATCCCTTCCCAGCCCTAGCCCCACACTGGACAAGGCTGCTCTTTCCCACCTGCCAAGCCAGGCCCTGGTTCTCCGCCCTCACCGATGAGCTGTGAGGATCCTAAGATGAGAGGAGGAGAGGCAAGGACTCAGGCTTGTGCTGGCCTCTTCCTCCCTGTTCCCACAGTGTTGCTCTGAGAACAGACCTGGGACGGAAGAACACTCAGATGCTGAGAACAACAACAGGCCAGACCCACATGGCCTCTGGCCAACATTTTGGGGAAATATTGAAGGCTAGTTGAGAGAGGACAGAGGGCGGGCGAGGAAGGGACAGCTGAAGGGAGGAAGAGTGAGAAAGGAGCACGGTGGATAAGGTGCAGAGGATTTCCGTCTACGCGGGGTCTATGTGCGAAGGCCTTGAAGCAGCACACACTCACATGCACACATACACAGAACAGGGCAGGGCACACGCACCAATTTTATATTCTCTCCTACATTCTAAATCCCAGACTTTCCATATAGGCTTCTTGTGGCGTGCCTCTTACAGGGTCAGCTATATGCAGTATATGAAGTCAAAATAACTCTGTGGGGTGTGGAGTTGCTTTGCGGGCACACCCAAATAAATTCCAGGGGACTCAACCCCCTGCAGATATTTCCTTATGTTGTCCCCATCTGCGATGCCCATCCATCCCCTCTCCAGCAGAAGCCATGCAGGGGAAGATGTCTGATTGAATGTTCACCTGCTCTCTGTCTTCCCTCACAGTCAGAGAGGCGCCTCAACACACCACGTTACATCCAGGCTCACGCATATGCACTCATACATACATGGACATGGAGCTCACACAACTCACACGTATACACCTAAACACTTGTAAACACAGGGTAGGGATACACAAAGACAGGCTATATGTATATAAACAGCCACACACACACCCGTGCATGCGTGCACACACGCACACACCCAATTTGCTACAAGTCACCCTCACATGACTAATCACTCCATCCTGCGTGAGTGTGTGTATATGTGCATGTGTGTGTGTGTGTGTGTGTGTGTGTGTGTGCATGTTTCCCAGCATCCCACTGGCAGGCACACGCCGGCCAGCCTCCACTTGAATTAGCACCAAAGGATTATGGGACCCTGGGCCATTAATCTAGGTGACAAACAGGACTCAGAAGGCATATTTGCACCCCGAAATTGAAAAGATTAGGACATATTTGTCAAGGATTGGTAGGGCTTTATCGCCTCCACGGCAGATGCTGTTAAATATTCATGAGTTGCATAAGTGGGAGAAGCCCTAGCTAGGCCGGGCGACTTTCAGCTGCACGCGGAGAGGAGGGGGAGATTTATCTGAACTCTGCAAGGGATGAAAGGTACAGGATGGCGTGTACCCTCGCTCCCTCGCAGGGCACGACATGATGCTGTCAGGGGAGGGCCCTGGATGGGATCTTGTAGGCGTCTTTGTGAGGGAGGAGGGGGTGCTCCTGTGAGCTGGGCCAGGCCAGGTGACAGGAGGGATTAAGAGAGCACTCTTCCCTTGCTGTGTTGTAACAGTTTACTGCTTGCTATCACCCCCCCCCCAGGCATTCCCCTAGGGGTGCGCCCCTGACTCCTTCAGGCTACCCAGTGTCCAGCCCAATACTGGTGTGGCGTGACTGAGCAAATCCACTTGGAGTCCGACTGACCCAAGCACAAATTCTTGGTCATAGGGACTTGAACAAGCCACCGAATGGCCCCCCTGCCTCCATTTATTTCTTCACCTGGAAAATGGACTGAAAAGCAGCAACACTTCCTGGATTGTCGAAGGATCGAGCCAAGCTCTTGGTGCCTGGTATTCAGTAAGTACTCAGCACATGGCAGCTCTTGTCAGAGGAAAAGTGACTTACCACCATGCCCAGTATGGAACTCACGCGCAAACTAGACGGGGAAGCTGCACTGTCCAATAAGGTGGTAGCTAGTGACCTGTAATTTAAAGTTAAATTAATTAAAATCAAACTTTAAATCCTTCAGTTGTACTAGCTGCATCCCAACTGTTCCCACAGCACTGTGGCTGCCATATTGGATAGCCCGAGGGAGGGCTGCCATTTTGGACAGCTTGAACATGGTTTGTCACATTAGACAGCTGGACTGCAGAGCCCTTCAGTCATTGCAGAAGGCGCTAATGGATGGCACCATGTGCCATCTTCTTGTACACAGAAAAGGTCCATTCTAGTGACCTTCCTGGCTCTGTGGTTTTTGGATTTAATTTGTCTCTTGCAGGATAAATAGGTCAAGTATATTTGTCGAACCGGGATCAAACAAAGTGAAACCAACCACTTTATTATTGTATGGTGTTGTGACAGAGCACATAGAATTCTCCATGCAATTTGACCCCAGAACAGAGTACATCATGGGAGTAGGGGACCTGGAGTGCAGTTTGGGAAACAGAGAGGAAACAAATGCCCCAGAAAGTGCTCACGCCGAACTCAAACCAAACTCAGGGCACTCGTACCGAGATAGTTCACCATAATTTTGAGAGAGAGAGAGAGAGAGAGAGAGAGAGAGAGAGAGTTTGTTTTCCTTGTAGGCATGAACCCTCATTAGGAGGGTCTATATCATTTCTGTGGAAGCAAGCACCTTCAACCACCAATCCATCTTCTCAGCCCCATAAATCTTCAGAACTCAGCACAGTGCCTGGCACTTAAGATATCATTCATTCATTCATTTAAGTAGACACCATGGCCCCACATCCACAAAGCTTGCTTTTATTTATTTATTTATTTATTTATTTATTTATTTGAGAGTGACAGACAGAGAGAGAAAGAGGCAGATAGAGAGAGAATGGGCACGCCAGGACCTCCAGCCACTGCAAAGGAACTCCAGATGCATGCGCCACCTTGTGCATCTGGCTTACGTGGGTCCTTGGGAGTTGAGCCTCGAACCGGGGTCCTTAGTCTTCACAGGCAAGCACTTAACTGCTAAGCCATCTCTCCAGGCCCCCCCCACTTAAAAAAATTTTTTTTCCTGTATTTATTTGAGAGAGAGAGAGAGAGAGAGAGAGAGAGAGAATGGGCATGCTAGGGCCTCCAGCCATTGTAAACGAACTTCAGATGCATGTGCCTTCTTGTGCAGCTGACTTACATGGGTCCTGGGGAATGGAACCTAGGTCCTTTGGCTTTGCAGGCAAGCACCTTAACCACTAAGCCATTTCTCCAGTTCCCCCCTCCCTCCACTTTTTTGAGGTAGGGTCTTGCTCTAGCCTGGGATGACCTGGAATTCACTATGTGTTCATATTTCAGACTGGCCTCAGACTCACAGTGATCCTCCTACCTCTGCCTCCTGAGTACTGGGATTAAAGGTGCCACCATGCCTGGTCCACAAAGGACAGGAGTCTTTCCTGGCTGCCTGTAAGCAGTGACAGAACCACTCTGGGCCTTTCCCTTCCCGCAGGTGGGATAACTGGGAGTCATGTCCTATGTGATCTCCTTATCCCCAAGTCCCCTGCATGGTGACCAGCTCCATCCCATCCCCTTTCTTGGCTCCTTTTGCTTTGTATCTCCTCATTTCTCTCTGAGTTGGATGAACACCTCCCCAACAGACAGCTAGCATCTGGGCTTGTGAACTGGGGACCCCGTCCAAGACCAGCACATACCATACTTTACACTGACTTGCTTGGATTTCCTGTTGCAGACACTCGGTCACTTTAGCAAGGGACTGCAAACACATGTCCAGTGGCATCTTCCCTGTATCCCTACCTGGCCAAGATGGTTTCTGAAGCCACGCTCCTGCTTGCGGGCCATAGTTCAAACAGCCCTACCCATTAGGCTGCTTTCCACTGTCAAGGCCAATCTCAAAGTCACCCACAGGTCCAATCGCATTGGGCCCTGGATAGTGATGCCCATAGGTTTCTGAATCTGCAAAGGCCCAGGTTACTCTCACAGGGTGCATTGAGCTCAGCTTCCAGCATGCTCACAGCTCCTTGTGGACATTAGCTAAATGCAAGACCCCTTCCACTGAGCAGAAGATCAGAGCTTCGGAATAGGTGTGGGCAGGGAACATGGAGGCCACAGTAGCCGTCTGGACATTGGGCCTCTGGAAGTTATGGAGCTGCATGTAACCTTGACCCATGATGTTTTCAGAAGCATCATTCATAAGAGCGCTGGGACTTGTGGTGGCTCCCGGGGTAGATTGGAACCTGCCAGACACGCGCACAGAAATGATCAGAAATGATGCCCTGTGACACAGGGAGCACACACCCACGGTCGAGCATCCACGCATTGGTTGGCATATGGTCAGAGTTTGGGCATGAGGAACATCTGGATTTAAGGCAGAGGCTTGGGTAAGTCTCCAGTTAGGGCAGGTGGGGCAGTAAGAAAACCAACAAAGGATTGTCTAGACGCATACACAGCCTAGATGCCCGGAGCGCCACAGACCTGCCTGCCTGGGGTGAAACCCAACTCTGTGTCCTTCCACTTGCCCATCACCTAGGCAAGCCCCCTCACCTCTCTGTGCCTCAGTTTCCTTACCCGCAAAATGTGAGCAGTGATAGTACCTACCTGAGAGTTAGTTGTCTTATAGAGATTAAATGAGGGCTACAGAGATAGTTGAGTGGTTAAGGCATGTCTACAAAACCTGATGGCACTGAGTTCGATTCCCCAGTACCCAGGTAATGCCAGTGGCTGGCGCCTTTGGTGTACCCATTCTTTCTGTCTCTCTTCTCTCTAGATCTCTCTGCTTGCAAATAAGTTTTAAAGATTAAAAAATAGAGATTAAATGAATAAATCCTTTTTAAAAACATAACAACAAAGCCAGGTATGGTGGCACACACTTGTAATTCAACACTCAGGAGCTGAGGCAGGAGGATCACTGTGAGTTGGACACCAGCTTTAGCTATAACTCAAGACCCTGACACCCAAAATATGCCTGGCATGTTCCAGTAAATGCCAACTATCATAATTGTTTTCTAGGTCATTTAATCTGATTTAACTCTTTGGGTATAGGCAAGATGACCTAGCTTTACAGATGAAAAATCGAGACTCAGCCTGGGGAGATGGCTCAGTGGTTACAGGCATTTGTTTGCAAAGCCTAGAGGCCCAGGCTCGATTCCCCAGGAGCCATGTAAAGCCAGATGCTCAAAGTGACACATGGGTTTGTAGTTCATTTGCAGTGGCAACAGGCCCAGATTTGCCCATTCTCTTTCTCTCTCGCTCTCTCTTAAATAAATAAATTAAGTTAAAATATTTTTTTTAAAGAAAGAAAAACTGAGGCGCAGGGGTTTTAAAAACTTACCCGAGGTCACACAGTGGGTGGCATTTGGTGTGTGTCTTTAAACTCAGTGTTAACCCTTGTTCCTCCCACCTCCTGGTGTGAGACTGAGAATCAGGAGGGAGGGAAGTGTGAGAACCTTAGCTGAGGCCAGATCCACAGGGCCTCAGCCCCTCCTCCCGCCCCTTGCCACCATTAGGCAAAGCTGATAAATTATCCTTAGGTTAGAGCGGAGCAAAGAATGAAGGCCCCCACTTTTGTGATCTCCCCCACTGGGCTGTGAGTCCCACATTTTCCATGTAAACGTCTGACCTTTCTTGTGTGTGGACAAATGTGTGTATGCGTGTGTGTGTGTGTGTGTGTGTGTGTGTGTGTGTGTGTGTACCAGAGGTCAACACCGGGTGTCTTTCTCATTTGCTATTCATCTTAGTTTTTGAGCTAGGCTCTCTCAGTGAACCTGAAGGTCACCCATTGATTTGGCTGCAACAGCTAGCCGGCAAGCGTCAGGGACTCTCTTGTGTCTGCCTTCCCAGGGATGGCATTACATGTGCACCCTTGGGTCCAGATCTGAACTCAGGTCCTTAAGCTTGGGCAACAAGCATTTTACCTACTAAGCCATCTCCCTAGCCAGTCCTTGAGCCTCTTAAAGGGACAGCAATGCAAAGTGCCTTCAAACTAACGAGGCCCCAGACTGCTTATCGGCTTCTCCAAAACAGATTCCAGAAAATTTCCTCTGGAGACAGTATTTTTCTTGGGTCCTCTCCCCCCACCCCCACCAGTGATGGTCCCTCTCTATCAACACCTAAGGGAGGTGGGGGGAGCCAGAACAGTTCATTGGTTTGAGCTCTCCTCTCCTACCTAGGAGGGAGGAAATGGGAATGGAAAAGGGTGGAGGAGGGAAGAGGAATAGAGCTAAGGATTGACTGCCCCCACCCCCAAGCTGCCCCAGCTGGTCTCCCCCATCCAGGCTCCCTGCCTCTGGCTCTTCCAGGGTCTGTCCCCCACGACCCAGTCTGCCCAGGAGAAACTGGAACTTGCAAAGAGGAAGGCAGTGTGGAGTGGTAGGGTGCACTGGCTTGGACTTCTCGCAGTGACACTGCGAGCTCCAGCAAAATGTACCTTGATCTATTTCCCCCGGTACTGATTTCCACAACAACAATAACAGAAATCCATCATTTCCTCCACTGGCAATGGAGGGCGGTGGGGTTTGTTTTTCTTCTGGTGTGGACAGAAAGCTCTTTATTCTCTTCTCGTTTGGGAAGACTTCTGTCAGAGGGGCCCAGCTTGGCTCTGGAAGAGGAGACAGGGTAGGAGATTAGGGTAGAGAGCAAGGAGAAAAGATGGATGGAACAGCAATCTGGGCTGGGCTTCTGACCTTGGGCAAGGCCACGCTTCAGTTTGTTCCTCTCAAAAATGGGGAGAGATGGGGCTGGAGAGATGGCTTACTGGCAAAGGCTCTTGCCTGCAATGCTTAACTACCTGGGTTCAATTCCCCAGTGTCCATGTAAAGCCAGATACACAAAATGGTGCATGCATCTGGAGTTCATTTACAGCAGCGGGAGGCCCCAGTGCACCCATTCTATGTGTCTATCTCTCTTTGCTCTGTCCTCTTTTTCTTGCAAATAAATACATTAAATTAAATTTTTAAAAACTGGGGCAAGAACCACATCTCTGAGTGTCAGGGAGGCCTTGGGAGTTGACGAGTCAGCTGCTATCAGTCGTGCAAATTGTGTGCCCAGAGCAGTGTATGCATTTCATGTTCATGCAAGGTAGTTTCCATTTCTGTTATTTAGTTATTTTTTTATTTATCAGAGAGAGAATGAATATGGGTGCACCAGGGCCTCCTGCTGCTACAAACCAACTCCAGGTGCATGCATCATTTTGTTTTGTTGTTTGCAAACAAGTGCCTGCAACCACTGAGCCATCCCTCCAGCCTTCACTCCTGCACTACTCACTCACAGGGGGAAGCCCTACCTCCCCATCCATTTCCTACCCGAAGAAATGGAGGTTCACAGAGGCCAGCCCACTTAGCCCAGATCACACAGCATGCGGCAGGTGTCAGGGCTTCAACACAGGTGTCTTGCATCTTGACCCTTTTCTAACCCACTCAGCCAGTGGCTCTTGGGTTCTCCAAGTGTGATCCTTCCTTGGGCCAGCAGCACCTGTGTCACCTGGAAATGTGTTAGAAATGCAAATTCTGGGCTGGAGAGATGGCTTAGTGGTTATGGTGCTTGCCTGTGAAGCCTAGGGAGCCAGGTTTAATTCCCCAGAACCCATGAAAGCCAGATGCTCACGGTGGCGCATGTGTCTGGAGTGCATTTGCAATGGCGGGAGGCGCTGGCATGCCCATTCTCTCTCCCTCTCATAAATAAATAAATAAATAAATAAATAAATAAATAAATAAATAAAGTATTAAAAAATAAAAATGCAAATTCTCAGGTCTTCCCAGACCCAGTGAGTGTCAAAGTCAGGGGGCAGGGCAGTTTCCCAGCTAGGATGGCAACCCCAGGCGTGGAGATCTTTGTGCTCTGGTTCTGTTGCTATGAGCTGCATATTGATTCTGCCCAGCTAAAGAAACTCAAAGCCCAGAGAAAGCATAGCGAAGGTGCTTCCTGGAGGCTCTGCTCTCTGCTCCCTGATGAAAGGTAGACGCTGTTATTGGAGCAGGTGATGTGTTAGGACAGCCCTGCGGGGATGGAGAAGCACTTGGCCTGGCTCAGGTTCCATGGCTACCCGGGCCTATTGGGGCAGCTTCCCCTGCAAACAGCCCCAGAGACACATCTGTGGCTATAGGTGGCTAGCTGGGGAGTACTCTAAGGGTAGAGGGAGGCTGGCATATTGGGCAGACGGTAGGCTGGGATGCAGGGTGACCATGGCCTCTCAGCTTTCCCTACAGGAGGGTGGCATCACATTTAGAAGATGGCCTGTCTGTGTAGAAAGAAAGCTTGCCCTTTGTATCTGCCATGAACGAGTCACTGCATGTGGGCCAACCCTGGATGGGGTGCCTCCCTCCACCCAAGAAGTCCCTGTGGGGAGGTGAGAGGACTGGCAGCTAAGAATGGTCATAAGCCAGGCTGGAGAGATGGCTTAGTGGTTAAGGTGCTTGTCTGCAAAGCCAAAGGACCCAGGTTCGACTCCTCAGGACCCACGTAAGCCAGATGCACAGGGGGCACAGGTATCTGGAGTTTGTTTGCAGTGGCTGGAGACCCTGGCATGCCCATTCTCTCTCTCTCTCTCTCTCTCTACATATTTCTGTATCTCTCTCTTTCAAATAAATAAAAATAAAATATTTTTTTAAAAAACGGTCACAAACCACTACTGCAGATCATGGCAACATGGTCTTAGGAGGGGGCTCGGGCCGCCGGACTCTAAACTAGATATTCTCTCCTGCTGCTGCACGGGGAAGGATGGTGGTACGGTTCTACTCAGCTGCCCCGTGGGACTATCTTGATCAAGTGACATGGTACTAGTGACCATGAGTCACGCCTCTGTGCAGTCCCAGGCAGCCCTGTGAGGCCAAGCTATGGTGGTTCTCTCACAGAGAATTTGATGAGGTCTCGCAGCTATTAAGGGGCGCGGCTGGGTTTCTGAGAGAGTTGACACACTTCACCACGGTCCTATCCTATGACACCTCATGTTCAGACATGGAGAGTGTGTGCTCATGCTGTCGGATAAGCCTGGTTCCCACTCTCCAGGGAGGCCAGGGGCTCCTGTGTTAATGCTGGGGAAGCTGAGGCACAGATTCTAAGAGTGTCAGCTAAGAAAAGAAACTAGCTTTCGGGTTCCTAGCCCGAGGCCATGTGTCTGGACTTGGTATTGCAGGAGGTTATGCAGTGAGGTAGCGCAGACCCTCCAGCGATGGGGAGACATGCGTTGAGAGCAATAGTCTTTGAAGGCCAACCTAGGGCTGGGATCCCTGGCAGACTCAGGTTAGGGCACCTGGCTAGCCACCACCAAGAGGCCTAGTCCTCTACCTCACCTGTCTCCACTGCCCCTGGGGCACTGGGCTCCTGTCCTCCCATCCCTGAGTGGGGGGTGTAAAGGTAATAACCTGCTGCTTCTGTTACTACCTCATGGAGTCAGGCTGAAGGAAGTTGCTGGGGCTGCTGGCCTGGGCTCATTCAAGAACTGAGGAACCCTTTGGCGCATAGCCTGGGTTTTTTTTTTTTTTTTTTTTTTTAGGTAGGGTCTTGCTTTACCCCAGGCTGATCTGGAATTCAGTCTGTAGTTCCAGACTGGCCTCTTACCTCTGCCTCCTAAGTGCTGGGATTAAAGTCTGCACCATCATACCCAGTTGCCTTTTTAATTTTTTTTTTAATTTTTTGAGGTAGGGTCCAGCCTGACCTGGAATTCACTCTGTAGTCTCAGGGTGGCCTCAAACTCTCGGCGATCCTCCTACCTCTGCCTCCTGAGCGCTGGGATTAAAGGCATGTGCCACCACGCCTGCTTTTTTTTTTCTTTTCTTTTTCTTTCTTTCTTTTTTTTTTTTTTTAATAAAGCTTTATTGGAGCTCAGCAATGCCAGTTCTCTTACATGCTGTCTTGGCCCTTTCAAGACACGGTTGAGTCTCTACCACAGAAACTGTAAGACTGGAACACCAAAAATATTCACCGGCTGGTTCTTTGCAGAAAAGCATGCTAGCCCAGCCCTGGGACTAGAGAGGAAGTTCCCCCAGGTCAGGAACCAGGGTTGGGGCTTGCGTTGCACTGACAGGAGGTTGGCAGGGCACTGAAGCACACAAGGAACTTGGGAGCCTGGGAAGCCAGTTCTGTTCTTGGCCCAAACCCGTCCCTGGACTCAGTGTCTTCTCCTTGGTGGGTCCCCATGGCTCTCTGGCTTCTGACAGGTTCCCAGAGTTAAGGCAGGAACTCACTCAATGGAGCACTCCCTAGATCCAACCCATGAATGTGCCAGTGGTTCCCAAACTTGCTCTTTTTAAATTTTTATTTATTTATTTATTGATTGATTGATTTTTCGAGGTAGGGTCTCACTCTAGTCCAGGCTGACCTGGAATTCACTATGTAGTCTCAGGCTGGCCTTGAACTCATGGCGATCCTCCTACCTCTGCCTCCCGATCGTTGGATTAAAGGTGTGCACCACCACGCCCAACTAAACTTACTCGCTTTTTATTTTTATCTTTTAAGTTTTTTTTGAGAAAGGTCTCATGTAGTCCATTCTGAACTCAAACTCATCAAGGATGACCTTGAACTCCTGATTCTTCTGCGTCCGCCTCCTGAGTGCTGGGATTACAGGTGTGCACCATCACACCCAATCTTTGCTGTACTGGGGATGAAATCTGCAGGCTAGACAAGCACTCTACCCACTGAGATACATCCCCAGCCCCATTCCAACTTTCCCTGAGACCTTTTTTTTTTCTCGAGGCCTCGGTTTTCACATCTGCAGGGTGACCATGACAAAGGTCTATTTTTCAAGCCCTGTGACTATAAATCTACTCTGAGTTTTTCCCTTTCTGGGGAGAAAGAGGAGGGGCTTGGGCGTTAGGGGTCTGACTCAGGAGCAGAGAGGAGTCAGCAGGGTCTGATGCCCTCTGCCAGGAGAGACGAGGAGCAAAGAGACCATGACAGGAGTCAAGAGGGGCAGCCGGAGGCAGGCAGGAGGGAGCGAAGACAAAAGGGCAGGCTTGTGAGCTGGGAGCAGATGGGAAGGAGTGGCCCCCGGTGGGACGGAGGAGGACGTCTGGCCACAATCATAGGCCCAGCAGTGGAGCGTGAGGCCACAAGCAGAACCACAGCTTTCACGGAGAATGAGACCCCGGAGCTAATGAGCTGGGGAGGTGCGCAGGACGCCTTCCTGTTAATTCCTGCTCCCGGAGCAGTGGGAAAAAGCAATGCAGGCCAAGGCCCCCCGAGCTGGGCAGCTGGGCCCCCACTAAGGGGCTCGGCCAGCTGGTCAGTCCCCAGCTGAGGCTTCACGCCAGGCGGGCAGTGCCCTGCCAATCTGCTTGCCCACCTTGTACCCTGCTGCCCTTAGCCTTGGGCAGGCAGAGAAGGGATCTTCCTATGGGTTAGCCCCCATGGAGCAAGTTACCTGGAAGACAGCAAGTCAGCGCATGGCTTCCGTGGGGGCAGGCTCACACAATGCATCCTGGAGGTCCCCAGCATACTCAGCTTTTCATTGTTATCTATGATGACAGTGCTGATAACCCTAACCCTGCAAAGTGATCATACGATGACAACAGTGATCGTCGTCTGAAAGAGAACCCCCTCATCCACACCTCCTCCAATCTCACAGGGAACAGGGCTTGATGGACCAATGGGGTTTCTGTTTTGGGCACTTTGACATTTTGGACCAGATATTTACTTACTTGTTTTTGGAGATAGGGTCTGGATAAGTCTCTCAGGCTGGCCTTGAGTTTGTGATCCTCAGTCTCTGCCTCCAGGCCCAACTCTGTGTGGACCAGGCAAGGCAATGAATTCTGTGTCATGGAGGCTGCCTTCCTGAGCTCTGTAGGTGCCTGGGGTTTATTCATCAGATGCCAGCAACACCCACTCATAACAACCAAGATCTTCAGAGATTACCAAATGTCCCCTCGGGAGAGGAGCCACTGATGAAATCCGGCTTTACAGATGGGAAACTGAGGCTCAGAAAGGTGGCAACTGTGTGCCTTATAGAATGGAAGCTCCAGCTTCAGTCTTCAGCCTCCCTCCCCCACCAGCTGCTAGGATTTGAGACTGATTTTTCAGATATGAATCTTCTCTTCATGCATCTACTTATAAAATTGGGATCACACCGAACCTGCTGTTTTGTAGGTTGCTTTTCTCATTTAACAACCTAGCACGTATATGGCTGGGTGAGAAAAGTTGCCTATTGGTATATATAACATGACACCCTTTGTGTTATTCACACACACACACACACACACACACACACACACAATTTGTGTATGCATAGAAATTGTCCAGAAAGAAACAGAATTGTGAGTGTGAGCGGCTCTTTCTGAGGAGTTGGGTCGAAACAATGGGAGTAGGCAGTGGAGGTGCCTGAAGTTCAGATTGCAGACTTGGAGCTGGAGAGATGGCTTAACAACTAAGTGCTTGCCTGTGAAGCCTAAGGACCCCCATTCGAGGCTCTATTCCCCAGGACCCACGTAAGCCAGATGCACAAGGTGGCACATGCATCTGGAGTTCATTTGCAGTGGCTGGAGCCCGTGGTGTGCCCATTCTCTCTCTCTCTCTGCCTCTTTCTCTCAAATAAATAAATAAAAATAAAACAGATTGTAGTCGGGCATGGTGGCGCACACCTTTAATCCCAGCACTCGGGAGGCAGAGGTAGGAGGATTGCTGTGAGTTTGAGGCCACCCTGAGACTACATAGTTAATTCCAGGACAGCTTGGGCCAGAGTGAGACCCTATCTTGAAAAAAAAAACAAAACAAAAAAAAAACAGATTGCAGACTTACATATGGTTTTGAACTTCAATTTAAACTAATAAGATGAGCCTGGTGTTAGAGCACTTGCCTAGCACGTGCAAGACCTCTGGGTTCCATCCCCTGCATGGCATGGACACAGCAAAATCAAGCAAACAAAAACCTCATAAAACAACAGAAATAGCCTCTGTAATTAAATTGATGTACACCATATACATTTACAATTTATATGGTGATGTGTGTGCGCATGGTATATGTGTGTATGAGTGCATGTATGTCATAGCATGCACATGGAGGGCAGAGGACAACCCCAGGCTGTTTCGCTTCTCCTTCCACCTTCTTTTGAGATGGGAGTCTTTCCTGCGGTTGTGCCACTGTTGTGCACGATGTGTGTGCAGATGCCTACGTCCCATACACGAGTACAGAGGCCAGAGAAAGCCCGTCGAATGTCCTCTTATCACGCATCACTATTGCTTGTGTAATGCTTCTCCCTCAACCCAGAGCTGCTTTCCATTAGCCAGCCCCAGTGATCCTTTGGTCTCTGCCTGCTGTGGACTAGGGTTACAGACACGTGCGGCCACAATCTGGGAAGTCGAACTTGGTGGTCTCTGGCTGAGAGGCTCTCGTGCTTAAGCAGCAAGCGCTCTTAACCAATGAGCCATCTCCCCAGCCCACAATATCCATTTTAAAATATTGCAAGAGACTCATCACACGGACATGACGTCGTGAACTTAGCCAGCATGGTCCGCTGTTGGTCAGTGTTCAACCGTAAGCAATGCTACAGTGAACATGTGTGGACGGACAGTCCCTGCTGTGGCTGGGGCGGCATTGGTGAATTATCAGAATTCCCTTCCCTTCTCTTCCATTCCCTTTCCCTCCCCTCCCCTTTCTCCCTTTCTTTATTTTCCTCCCCTCCCCCTTCCTTTCCCCTCTATTCCCTTTTTCTCTCCTCTCCTCTCCTCTTCCTTTTCTCCTCTTCTTAATTTTTTAAAATTTTTATTTATTTATTTATATTTATATTGAGAGATAGAGGGAGGAAGAGACAGAGAGAAAGAGAGAATGGGTGTGCCAGGGCCTCCAGCCACTGCAAACCAACTCCAGACATGCACTCCCTTGTGCATCTGGGCTTCCATGGGTCCTGGGGAATCAAACTGGGCTCCTGAGGCTTTGCAGGCAAATACCTTAACTGCTAGGCCATTTCCCCAGCCCTCTTCTTAAATTTTTAAAAAATTTACTTGCACATGTGCATGTGGGCGTGCTAGGGCCTCTTGCTGCTGCAAACAAATACCAGACACTTGTGCCACCTTTCTGTGCCACTTGCTTAGGTGAGTGGCTTAGGAATTGAACCTCCGAACTGACAAGCTTTGTAAATAAGCACCATTAACCACTAAATCATCTTGCTAGCTTCCTTTCCCATGTTCTCTCCCCTCCTCCCTTCCTTCCTGCTTTCTTTGCTTTTTTGCCATGCTGATGAACGCCAGGCAAGTGTCCCACCACTGAGCTACACTACCAGCCTCCACAAACACTTCTCTAGAATGCGTTCTGTGCTGGGGTGAGCTAGGGTACCAGGGACACTGACCCCACAGAGCTAGCGGTTCACAGCAGGATAGCCAGTGATTGGGGGCAACCCTGATAGCAAGGAGGGGGGTATCCAAAAAGAAGCAAGAGTCAATGACCACACGGGAGGTTGAGGAGACCTGGGGCTCTCTTCTCAGCCTGGCTGCAGGAGGACATGACAGTTGATGAAGCTGGTTACCTTCTCTGGCCCAGTCAGTGGGCTGTGTCAGCTACATCATGTCCCACTGAACAAGTGACTGACCTGCACAGTTCCACCAGGCAGACGCTGACAGTGGCCCCTCTCAGAGCTGCTAGAGAGAGGCTCAGAGAGGTGAAGTGGCTTGTCTTAGCTTGCATTCCTAGAGTGGTTGATCACAGATTCAAACCCAACCCAGCCTGACTTCAGGTCTCCACTGCTTAATGGAGACAGCTCTTGCTTCCTTGCTGGAGAAAAGAGAACTTGGATTGAGGAAGTCCAAGCTATGGTTGCAAAGATCTCTCTCCAAAGGGCAAAAGTGGGCTGCCCAGTTTCTGGACCCCCAAGGCACCCTTAGCTCCTGTCCTTTCCAGTCCAATGTCTGCCCAAATTCAGCCCCTGCCATCCTCTGTTCCCTGAGTCTGTTGGTCAAATCATGGGTTAGCCATGGCCAAAGTGAAGTTGGAATCTGAGTCACCTCCACCTGCTTCCCCTTCTACTGTCTTCCCCACCACCCTGCCACCTGCAGCAGTCCCCCAAGCCCCCCTCAGCTTCAGCTCAATTTAATGTCTCACGAGCTGTCCCTATTTGACAAACAGGTGATTTTGCTAATGAGGAATAAATGAGACGCACAAGACGGGTGACGGTGTGCGGCAGCTGGTGTGAGGCCGAGATGCGCTGAGTTTATTAAAATCCTATCTGGCCACATGCTCACTGCGCGGGGGCCAGGGTGGAGGGGCGCTTCCCCCTGGCCACTGTTCTGTCCCTTCCAGGAGCTGGACAGCAGGTAGAGGCACCAGGATAGAATGTGTGAGTGCTGTGGGCATGGTGTGCAAGCGTGTGACAGTGTGCATGCATGTGTGTACATGGGTGGGGGGGTGAAGATGGGTGCAGCTGTGTGGAAGAGATGTGTATGTGAGAGAGGAAAGCAGGGGAGAAGGGGTAAAAGCTAGAGGGAGAGGAAGAAGAGCGACAGATCCAGAGGGAAGGATAAAGCGAAGATGACACAGGGAGAGGGTGAGGGAAGGGGTCAAGAGGTCCAAAAGGGTTGGGGACCGGAAAGGGAGAGAGAGAGAGAGGAGGAGGGACGCATTTAGAATGACGGAGACAACACCCATAGAACAGAAAGGATGAAGCTAGAGACCTGAAGACTCCTGGCAAGGAGGAAGAGGGGAAGAGGAGAGAAGCCCCGGGGATGGAGCCACGGACATGACCATGACGGGAGGAGGAGGGTGAGGGCTCGAGGTTTGGAGGGAGTGAGGTGGAAGGCCAGTGAGGGTCAGGAAGCGCTGAGTTCTAGATGGCATTCCATCAGTGCTGTGTGACCTGGGATGGGTGATCTCCCTTTAAGAACCTCCGTGGCCTGAGATTGAAAGGTGACATCTGGTCCCTCCTGAGAACAAGGAAGGGGTCAGTTGGGATGTGGACAGCAGTAGCAGCATAGCAGGGAAGACCTTTCCTGTCCTAAGGCTAAGCATTGAGCTAAGGGATGACCCAGTGGCTTGGCTACTGCCTGGCTATGGAACCCCAAATCTAGATGGTGGAAATGGGATGAGGTCTGGAAGGAGGGAAGCAGAAAGTAGGTGAAGAGGAGGGCAGAGGCAGGGTGAAAGACTGCTGGCGTTGGTATATGTGGGTCTTGCCCCAGGGCCGTGCTTGGCTCTAGCTTCTCCGTCTATAAGATGTCTCTTTCTCCTTGTACCTGGGCTGCCTGCATCAGTCTTCAGGTTTGGGTCCAGCAGACCCATTATCTAAGTCTGCCCACCAGCTCTGACCCAAAGAAATGCTATGATCTCACTGGCCTGGGCTCAGAGCACAATGGGAGGACTGAGGGGGGCATAGAGAGGACGGTGACAGCACGAAGCATCTGAAGTGGATGGTGAGGGGGAATGACGGTCATTGTTTGGGCTCGTGAACTCACTTTCTTCTTTTTCTTTTTCTTTTTCTTTTTCTTTTTCTTTTTCTTTTTCTCCTTCTTCATCATCATCATCTTCTTCTTCTCCTTCTTCTTCTTCTTTTTTTTTTCTTCTTCCTCTCTCTTTTTTTTTTTTTTTTTGGGTTTTCTGAGGTAGGGTCTCGCTCTAGCTCAGGCTGACCTGGAATTCACTCTGTAGTCTGAGGGTGGCCTCGAACTCTCAGCAATCCTCCTACTTTGCCTCCCCACTGCTGGGATTAAAGACGTGCGCCACCACGCCCAGCTTTCTTCTTTTTTAATATTTATTTATTTGTTATTTGAGAGACAGAGAGGAAGAAAGTGGACACCACAGATACATGCGCCACCTTGTGCATCTGGCTTATGTGGGTACTGGAGATTCAAACCTGGGTCCTTAGGTTTCACAGGTAGATGTCTTAACCACTAAACCATCTCTCCAGCCCATGAACTCACTTTTCTAAAAGCAAGTTATTTCCCTGGGCAATCATAACATTGTCTTCCACGGGTCTCCTGATCTCGTCTTATCTCAGGAGAAAGGAGTCCTGGAGGACCCACCTGGGGGTCTCGGAGGTGGTGGTGTATCCTTGAGATGGGATAGGATATGGTGCGCCAATGAGAAAGGGAGTGGGAGGCATGTCCAGGTTAATAAGGCCAGGCAGGCTCCAAGATGCCAGAGGCAAGAGCTGGTGGTCACTGTCTGGATAGTCCTTATTGTCCACTTTATTTCTGTCACCTCCACAGCCTCTTTCACTCTGAAGTGCCAATCTGTCCATATTTCTGCATCTCTGTCATCTTTCGTCTGGTTCCTCCCACAGCAGGCAGGCTGGTCCCCCTGGGCTAGGTCCAGCCACCTCCTGACCCTCTCTTCAGACCCCTCTCCCTCTCTGCCTTTTTCTTTCTCTCTCCCTCCCTCACACAGTAAGGGTGTTCCACTTTCCTCAGGGGCTGTGATCCAGCCCCCCCCCATGTCACACACATGCACATCCAGACCCTAAATTCACACACTGAGCCTGTAGCTCACAGGGTTCCCTGGATCCAATTCTATGGGTGCAGAACCTTTGAGTTCTAGTACCTGTCTCTAGCCTCCCTGGCCTGAGCTCCAGCAAGGGCACAGTGCACAGCAGGTCTGGTGGCAACAGGGGAAGGCTGTCTTGGCCCCCTGCTGTGCTCCGTGTGGATTCCCCCTTAGAAATACCCCCCCAATGTGGAGCAGCAGAGCACACACCCGAGCCCCCCTCCCTGCTCTCTTCCTTGATAGTTTCCCTGTCTCAGCCCTCTTCCTTCCCATCCATCATCTCCCTTTCCCTAAGCCCTCCTTCAACCCGCCCCCATCACTCCTCCCCACCCTAGAGTCTCCCCCCCAACCCTCCTCTCCACCCGTGCCAATGCAAACAGCCCCCTTCTCATCAGCCCACTGCTGATGGGGAGGGAGGCGTCCCCAGAACCAGGACAGGAGGTGATGCGTGTGCAGCTGGGTTGATAGCCAGCCGCTTCCCTCCCCTCCCCCGTCCAGCCACCAGGGAGCCTGATCTGCCATCCCAGATTTCTCAGAGCTTTCGGCTTAAGTGAGGACCTAGGACCAGCCTTGAAGAAAGGTGTTTTTATTTGGGTGTGGGGGGGGGGGAGTTGTAGCTCAGCGGTAGAGCATTTGCCTAGCACGCAGGAATTCCTGGGTTCCATCCTCAACACCTTAAAAACAGGGGTCTTAGTTATACCACAAGCCTTTATCCACCTTCAGCTCCTTAAGAAGCAGTGGCTAAAACATCTAACAGAATAATCCAAACAAAACAAAACACCCACGCATAGAAAACTGACGGGAAATGGGCTATGAAAATATCAACAGTGGTTGTCTTTTAAGTTATGAGACTAAGTAAAATAAGTACACTTATTCCATATGTATTCTCCTTTTCTATATCTTCCAGATCTTCCTTAATTAGTTTTTAAAAATTAATTCATTGGAGCCGGGCGTGGTGGCGCATGCCTTTAATCCCAGCACTGGGGAAGCAGAGGTAGGAGGATCGCCAAGAGTTCGAGGCCACCCTGAGACTACATAGTTAATTCCAGGTCAGTCTGGACCAGAGTGAGACCCTACCTTGCAAAACCAAAAAAATTAAAAAAAAAAATTTAATTCATTGGCACTTGTTGGCAAAGAAAGCCAGAACCCATGTAAAGCCAGACACACAGAGTGGTGCATGGGTCTGGAATTCATTTGCTGTGGCAAAAGGCCCCGGAGTGCCCATTCTCTCTCTCTCTCCTTGCAAATAAATAAGTAAGTAAATAAATATGAAAACTAATTAAAACAGTTCATTGCTTCTCATTGGCTCTGTTTGTCTAAGCATCTGGATACAGACTTGATAGGCGGCGTCTCCCATCAGGGCTGTGTTGAACGGACTTTGTCTTGGCGTTTGCACTGTGTTTACTTTGTGAACGGGTGGTGCATTCACACTGTGTGGTGTGAATGTCACATGTCTCCCATAGACTCGTGTTTTGAACACTTGGCTAAGGAGTCAGTGGCGCTGATCAGGAAGGTCATGGACTCGACCCTTAGAAGGTGGAGTCTTGCTGGAGGAAATGGGTCCCTGCCATGGGCCTTGAGCTTTTACAGCACAGCTACAATTGCTCCCTTTCCTTCTGCCCTGCTGACGTGACAATGCCACACTGGCTTTCTGCTCCTGCTGTACATACTTTTCCTGTCATGATTAATTTTCCCTTAAAACTGCAAGCCTAATTAAAGCTTTTGCTTTTTAAAAAAAAATTATCTATTTGCAAGCGGAGGGAGACAGAGAGAAGAGAGATGGACACAGAGAAAAGGCACAACAGGGCCTCCAGCTGCTGCAAAGGAATTCCAGATGCATGTGCCACTTTGTACATCTGGCTTCATGTGAGTACTGGGGAACTGAACCCGGGTTGTTAGGCTCTGCAGGCAAGTGCTTTAACTGCAGGCAAGCACCTTAATTGCTGAGCCACCTCTGCAGCTCCCAGCCTTTTCCTTTTAGAAGCTGCTTCTGGTCAGATGTTTGTTCACAAGCAGCGAGGAAATAATTAATACACACAGTTCACAATGAAGTGGTACAACAATAAAAAGAAGGTAAGTAAGCCGGGCGTGGTGGCACACGCCTTTAATCCCAGCACTTGGGAGGCAGAGGTAGGAGGATCTCCGTGAGTTTGAGGCCACCCTGAGACTACATAGTGAATTCCAGGTCAGCCTGGGCCAGAGTGAGACCCTACCTCGGAAAAAAAAAAAAAAAAAAAAAAAGAAGGTAAGTAAGCAGGCACATTTCCTGATCCCCCCTCCCCCCGACCCCAGGCAGGTCACCGGTTCCCCTTCCCAGGGAGAAGCAGGCTACCTGTCTTTGTGTAGGATTCCGGGGGAAGCATCATGTTGACAAGTCTTAGGAGAGGGGATGGCATGAGGACTTAGCACCACTGAGCTGTTCTGTTGCAGAAGATCCAGTCCTGGCCTAAAGGATAGAATGTCCCCAGCCTGGTCTCTCCTGCCCACGTCCCCACTCTTGAACTCTACTGCCAAGCCTCCTGGCTTCTCTCACTGGCCCAAGACCTAGAGAAACACTTCACTTTTGCAAGTACTGCAAAAGAAAGGTAAGTTTAAACATTATGGAATTATTAAATTAATTAAATTATTAAATTAAATTATTTAAACATTATGGAACCATCTCCCCAACACCAGACATTCATTTTTAAAATTTTATTTATTTATTTATTTATTTATTTATTTATTTATTTATTTATTATTTAATTTATTAGAGAGAGAGAGAGACAGAATAGGGGCACCAGGGCCTCTAGCCACTGCAAATGAACTCGAGATGCATGCACCACCATGTGCTTCTGGCTTATGTCGGTTTGGGGGAGTTGAACCTAGGTCCTTAGGCTTTGCAGACAAACACCTTAACCACTAAACCATCTCTCCATCCCAAGTTCATGAACATTCTTTTTTTTTTTTTTTTTTTTTTTTTGAGGTAGGATCTTGCTGTAGCTCAGGTTGACCTGGAATTCACAATGTAGTCTCAGGGTGGCCTCGAACTCACAAACATTCATTTTTGAGGTATGTTTTTTTGGGGTGAACGAAGGTACACTGATGTCTTCTCTTGTTTTCTTTTTTCTTCTTCCTTTGGTTGTGTGTGTGTGAAGGTCAAGGGTCAGTGTTAGGTGTCTTCTTTAAGTGCTCTCCACTTTAATTTTTGAGACAGAGTCTCTCACTGAACCGACCTAAAGTTCACTAATTCAGGTAGAGTAGCCAGTCAGCAAGCCCCAGGTTCCTCCTGTCTCCATGTCCCCAGCATTGGGAATAATGGTGCACACCACCACACTTGACTTTTCCATAGATGCTGGGGATTCCAACTCAGGTCCTCGTGCTTGTGTGACAAGTACTTTACGCACTGAACCATTTCCTCAGTCCCCCCTTCCTTTTTTTTTTTTTCAAGGTAGGGTCTCACTCTAGCTCAGGCTGACCTGGAATTTACTATGTACTCTCAGGGTGGCCTCGAACTCATAGCAATCTTCTTACCTCTGCCTCCCGAGTGCTGGGATTAAGGTGTGCGCCACCACACCCGGCTCCCCCCTCCTTTTTGTGGGTGCTGGAATTAGTGAGTGAGTTCTAGGTGGGTGATGTTAGTAGCAAGGAGAGGTGACCCAGGGTCACCAGGGTGTCTGGTGACTTACCTGAAAAGAGGGAGACGCAGAGGTGCCCAGAGTGGACCAGTGGCCTTACATTAGGCAGATTTTCATTGCGAAAACAAAATCCCTGAGACAGTTTACCTTATAAAGCAAGAGTTGCTTGGCTTATCATGTTAATGCCTAAATGGCGTGGTGTTGGCTCTTGTGAGGCCCTCTTGCATCCCTCCCCCAGTGTCACGGCACTAGCAATGACAGGAATATGCATGGGGGGAGCCTCATATCTCAAACTAGGAAGCATAGGGAAAGGCCAGGCATGCAGCAGGCAGGCAGGCAAACATACATACATGACTCTCATAGCTACCAAGGTGGGCATGAGTACTACTTTAATCTCTTTGTTCCTGTGTCTTCAAAGACCCAAGGACTTTTCTCTAAAGCCCATTTCTTAAAGGGTCTACAGTACTTCAATACTGTCGCCCTGGGACCGAGCCTGAGCACATGGGGCTGCTGGCACAATCAGAAATGCAAGGGAGTGAACCCAAAGACAGGGCCAGTACCTTCAGGGCTGGGCGGCCTCTCTGGCCAGACACACTGCCGTGGTGCTTCCCCTCATCATCCAGAAGCAGTGGAGCAACCTGGGACCGTTCCTTGTTCCTGTATCTACTGCTCAGTTCCCTCTTTCTTCACCCTCACTGCCTTGTGTTCACACCTTGGAAGGAGGTTCTGCTTCTGGACCCTGGCCTTGGACATCTTCCGTCTGCTTTGTCAGCATGTCCATGGGCAAGCAGGCCACTTTCCCTCATTCTGATGGTGCAGTGACATGCGTCGTGGCTTGGTTCTGTATGAGCTTGCATTCCTGGGATACACCTCAGGTGGCAGTGGGCCTTTGGGTGGGTGAAAGAGAGGCCGTATTCCTTGTACACCTGTACGCACGAAGTAAGCCGGCCTTGCTGGGATCTGGGTGTGTTTGTCCTCTGCAGATGGAGCAGAGCTGGGCAGACATGCAGCCCCAGATGATGGAGGTGGTGGCTGGCGGCGGCTCTGGAAAGAGCTGGGAGGGGAGAGAGTGCAGAGAGGAGGTAATTAGGAAGCAGGCAGATCGCAAATCTCCCAGCCGAGCTGACACCCGGGGAGAGTGATCACACACTTGGAGTCAGCCCAGACAAGTGTGAAAGCCCACACTCCATCTCTAGCATGAGAGAGAGAGAGAGAGAGAAGGGGCGCCCACATGACAGCCCCACCCCCAGCGCTCCAAACCCAGAGAGCCATGAGGTCATCTTCGCCCATGCCTGGCCTCCTTGAGAGATCACCTGGGTCAGGGAGCTGTGACTCAGAGGTGTGGAGAAGCAGCAAGAATGCGGTGAAAACGAGGGCAAGGTCCTGGCATGATGTGCCCCGGAGAAGAAGACGACAGGCAAGGAAGGATTCCTTCCTTGGGCAAAGCAATCAAGGCTGGGCAGATTTTAACAAGCCCTCTGCAGACTGAAGCTAGCCCTCATCAGAAGTGCCAAAGCTCGCTTCCCGAGGTTGAAAAATTAGTCCCCAAGGAAATTGGAAATTAATATGGGTTGAAAGGCTCCTGGGTGCCAGGGACAAGACATATGATACTGTTCAACATTTCTGCCATTTGCCCAATGAGGAAGTAGAGGCCCAGAGAGGCTGTGACCTCGGCCCAAGGCGCATAGTTCTGTGGCACTGGAGGTGAAGCGTGCCTGTTTTGGGAACCCCAAAGTCCTTTGTACCACATACCTCTAGTTTTTTCCAGAAGAAAAGGGGCAGCAGTACCTCTGTGATAGGTTCTTGGAGGTCTAGGAAAGGGGGGGACCTTCCCTTCCAAACATATAAACAAACAAAAAGCTTCCTTTTGGGGACAGTGACTTGTGCTCCAAGAAATCATAGAACTAGGACATTCCATCTTTCTGTAATGCTAAGACCCCATCTGGGAATGAGGTAGGACGCTGCCTCTCCGGGCCTCAGTCTGTGCCCCCCCCCACCCAGGGGAAGTAGCTGTGTATTCCCTTTCCTTTTCAGCCTGACTCCTCCCTGGAGTGGACATTGGAGGCCTGGCAAGAAAAGAGGGAAACTGGGTAGTTGGGTCAGCCCATGGACGGTCCCCTAAGTCAGGCTCAGAGTTTATACTGAGAGTTAGGGTGGTGGCTTGGTAGATAAAGCACTTGCTGTGCAAGCAAGAGGACCTGAGTTGGTATCCCCAGAATGTACATAAAACCATACACAGTAACATTAGCCTCTGTAATCCCAGTGCTCACGGTGAGAAGGGAGGCAGAGACATGAGAATTCTCCCGAAGCTTACCAGCCAGCTAGCCTTGTGGACAGTGAGAAATCCTGCCTTCAGCAAAGTGGAAGGTAAGGGCCAACACCTGAGATTGTCCTCTGATGGTCACACACACAATGTGGCATACATGTGCCCACACTCAGACACACACACACACACATGCACACACACACACACACATGCACACACTTGGGCACATACATATAAGTTCTCATTGAATTCTCCCATCATTCTGCTCCTAGTTTTTGCTATTTCTTTCTTTCTTTTTCAAAAAAATATTTTATTTTTATTTATTTGAGAGAGGGGGAGAGAGAGAGAAAATGGACGTGCCAGGATCTCTAGCCACTGCAAACGAACACTAGACACATGCGTCACCATGTGCATCTGGCTTACGTGGGACCTGGGGAATCAAACCTACATCCTTAGGCTTTGTAGGCAACCTCCTTAACTGCTAAGCCATCTTTCCAGCCTGGTTTTGCCATTTCTAGAACATTCCAGAATGCTTCTTAACTTGGACTCTCAATTACAGCTGCCTGGAACACTCTATTCACTAGCAGTCCTCTCAACCCTGAGGTCTTGGTTCATGATAGCGTGTAGAGGGTCTTCCCTGGTCAGAGTCACCCCCATCCCTCTGCCTCCTCTGCTCAGCTCTCAGCTGTCAGGTGGGCACACTACTTTGCTCCCTTTCTTCTCCCAGTCCCTGCTTTCAGGTGGCCAATTAACACTTGAGCTATCTCCATGCTGCCAAGGCCAGACATGCAACAGGTACTCAATCAAATATGTGTTGAATAGACAACTAACTGACTTAACAGATGGCCTCAGGAGCCAGACAATCTGAGTTCAAATCCCAGTTCTACCATTTTCTTGCTGGGTGACCTTAGGCAAATCGCTTAACTTCTCTAAGCTTTAGTTTCTCCATTTTCAAAATAAGGATGGTAGCAGAACCTTCTTCCACAGTTCCTGTGTATGGTTCATAAGACAATGCAGAACTGATAAACAGCACTGGAAGAAAGTAAAAAAAAAAAAAAAAAAACAAAACAAAAAAAAAAAAAAACAGATGTGGTGGTGCACACCTTTAATCCCAGCACTCAGGAAGCAGAGGTAGGAGGATTGCTGTGAGTTTGAGGCCAGCCTGAGACTGCATAGTGCATTCCAGGCCAGCCTGGGCTAGAGTGAGACCCTACCTCAAAAAAATAAAAAATAGTCTGGTGTGGAGGTGCATGCTTTTAATCCCAGCACTTGGGAGGCAGAGGTAGGAGTAAGAGGCCACCCTGAGAGACTACATAGTGAATTCCAGGTCAGCCTGAGCTACAGTGAGACCCTACCTCAGAAAATTTAAAAAAAAAAAAAAAAAAAAGAAAGAAAGAAAGAGAAAGGAAGGAAGGAAGGAAGGAAGGAAGGAAGGAAGGAAGAAAGAAAGAAAGAAAGAAAGAAAAGAATAGAAGTCCTGGGTTCCAAAGAACATCAGTTCCAAGCAAGATCCTGACTCCCAGCAGTCCCTCTTTGAGAAGCTGGCCCCTCAGCAAGTCACCTGATGCTATTTGGGACTCACAGCAAGTACAGCACAGACTGAGTTTAAACATGAAGGCGGATCTAGCAGATGGAGACCTGTCCCCAGACACACTTGCACCTGTGTTCCAGGCAGGGCTGTCCTTCCAGGCTGTGTGGATAAGAGGCAGAACTGCGAAATAATCCAAAGAGGAGAATGAGACCAAGGGAGGTTTTACCCACAGCGGACTCCCTACTGCTGTCTGTGAATTTGAGCTAGGGCCTGTGCACACAGCAAGCTGGACAAGAATTCTCCAGCCTCGACTGAGAAGGGCATCCCAGAGTGGACAGTATTCAAGGTCGCAGCCCTGGTCAGTTTACTGCCTCTGCTCAGGGAAACGTGGATGTTTCTGTCACAACTGGGGAGTGGGTGTTATGCTACTGGCCCCTGGCACAGAGAGAGGAGGGATGCTGTGTGCATCCTGCCATCACAGCGTGATTCCTTTCCCAAACAGTAGATGTCTGCCGTGGGTAGTGCAATTAACACGAAGCTCCAGGGTATGACAAGTAAACGATGTGTTCTTCAGAAATATACATAATTTTTAGCAAAAGTGTAAGGACATACGTTTTACTGGACTGCCCCATGAGAGCTGACTCGAAGGGCAGATGCTGCATGGTGAGTGTGGTGAGTGCAACCTGATTGATAAGCAAGTTTAGGGCCCAGGTTGTATCAGGGTGGGATCAAATAAGGATGCTTTTCTGGGTGCCTTACTTATTTCATGATAAAGCTGGGCGTGGTGGCGCACACCTTTAATCCCAGCACTCAGGAGCCAGAGGTAGGAGGATCTCTGTGAGCGCGAGGCCACCCTGACACTACATGGTGAACTCCAGGTCAGCCTGGGCTAGAGTGAGATCCTATCTCAAAGAACAAAACAAAAATTAATTCCCTGGATCGGAGGAGCAAAATGGTGGCAGTATTTCCACCCCGCCCCCTGCAGTGCTGAGAAATGGAACCCAGGACCTTATGCATGCTAGACAAGTGTGCCGCCACTGTGCTATGACCCCAGCCCCCTGCCCTTTTTGAGACAGGGGCTTGCTATGTAGCCTAGGTTGGCCTTGAACTTGTGATTCTCCCTTTTCTGTCTCTGTCCTCCAAGTCCTGGCATGACAGGCATGCACCACCATGGCTTTTAAAGGCACTCAGGTCTGGGCTCTATTAACTAGTTCCATTATCTGGGCACATGACCTGACCAATGTGGGTCTCGGCTTTCTCATCTGCAAACTACTTTCTACTTCCTACATCCTGTACTTCCCACTCAGAGGGTACGCAGCGCTAGTGAGATGCTGCTGGGAAACCTGGAAAGATCTGAGGAGGAGGAAGGGAAGGAGGGAAGGGAGGAGGTGTAGTAGGATTTATTTATTTTTTGTCCCTGTTGATTCCTCTTCTCTTCTCCCGGGGATCAAGGTCCCTGGGATGTCACCATTGCTTCTTCAGAGGGGACTTACCAGGTGCACGGATGCCACATACGTGTAAATGAGTGAGACTTTACTTTCATTTTTGTACAAAAGTCAGCAGTGAGGGGGGACAAGCAAGACTGTGTGTGTGTGTGTGTGTGTGTGTGTGTGTGTGTCTGTGGGTATGCAGGCATGAACAAGAGGATCTGTACGTGTGGCCGTAAGTGACTGTGTGTGTGTGCCTGGGTGTAGGTGTATGTGCATGTTTATCTTTGTTGTCCATGAGCACATGAGTGTATGTATGTACACAGTGTTTCTGTGTGTGCACATGAGTGTATATGTGTGTGTGGGAATGTGTGGCGTTTGCACGTTTGTGTCCACGACTGTGTATGAGTGTGCCCATTCACAGACATGTACACGAGTGGATGATGGCATGCACACCTATGTATGGTCTTCACTCTGCTGCACATACTGACTATGTTCCCTTCTGTGTATTTGTGATTGTGTGCACAGTGTCTGTACCCTACTAGAGCTGTCTCCCCTCTCCCTCCGATCTTCCACATCCCCCACTCTCCCTTCTCCTCCCTCTCCTTCGGCCCAGGTGTGCTGGCCAAGGATGGCCACCTTAGTGGAGGCCTCTACAACCTGGCTTTGGGCCTGCCCAGCAGGTGGCAGGTAGCAGGGGGCAGCCTCTCTGCAGGTGAAAATCCAGTTTTTACTCCTGCTGAGCCACACTGAGAAAGGAATTGCCCCCAGGCTGCTCTTCCCTAATCCCCCCCAACAGACCCTCCCCCGTGTGCCTCTCTGGATGGCCACAAATGACCCTTCTGTGCTGGTGGTCACATTCCTGGCAGCTTAGTTCAGAATGCAGAGGGGACAGTAGAGTTTTGGGGGGGGGTAGTTGGGTAGTTTCTCCTGGACTCACTTTCCTCCCATCAGAGTGGATTGCTTCTCAGGCTATTACAACCATATTGGACTCAATCATATTTACTGAGAACCTGGAGTGTGCCTGTTTTCCTCTTGTCGAGATGAAAACCCAGAGAAGAAAAAGAAAGCAGTTCTTTCTTTTGGGGAAGCCATGGTTGGTAGGGAGGCAGGGAAGGTCCACAAGCTGATTGCACAGACTGACCCAGCAGCAGGCAGGTGCAGCTTTATTCAACTGATAGACTGATAAAGTCCATCTGTGGCCGGGGGCCAAAGGGATAAGGCTTCAGGTGGGGAGAAATGTATGAGAAAGAGTCAGCTAAATCTATAGAACAGGTGGAGTGAGGGGAGGGGAAGAAAGGGTGGACTAGGTGGAGTGTGAGGAGGGGAAGACAGGGCGGAAAAGGTGGTGAGGAAGGGAAGAGAGGACAGAAAAGGTGGAGTGTGAGGAAGGGAAGAGAGGGTGGAACAGGTGGAGTGTGAGGAGGGGAAGACAGGGCGGAAAAGGTGGAGTGTGAGGAGGTGATGAGGGAGTAGAACTGAGGGAATTTGGGGAGGTGAAAAAGAGGTATGGCCTTTTAGAAGGATGTCTTTGCTAAAGAAGAGATCAGCCTTGCTCCCAGAGCTGCCAATGTTCTTGAATTCAGGCCAGAGTCCTGTTGGTCTTGATCATTTTTTTTCGTTTCACGGTGGTGTCTCACTCTAGCTCTGGCTGACCTGGAATTCACTATTTATTCTCAGGGTGGCTTCCAATTCATAGTGATCCTCCTACCTCTGCCTCCCAAGTGCTGGGATTAAGGGCTTGCAGCACGAAGCCTGGCTGGTCTTGTTTATTCTTGATGTGGCCTTCATCCAGGTCTTCCTTAATGTCTCTATTCCACCAGAAAATGCCCTCCACCAGGCTCTCTCCAACTACCTGTTCCCCATTTCTGTTCACCCATCCGCCCACCCATCTATTCATCTACACATCTACCTACCTAGCATTCCACCCACCTTCCTATCTACCCATTACCCCTTCCACCCTCCACCCTTTTTACTATTTGGGCATCATCTTCACATAACTCTCCCACTCTTCTCCAGCTCTCCACTGAAAACGTGGCTGCTCCCACCTACCCACCCACTCATGTGCCTGTTAACCACGCTGGGGGATTCCTCCACCTCGGTCCTTCTACCTTTCCATCTCTTGTCCATTTCAGCCCTCATGCTCTCACCCACATCATTACCACTCAGCCCCAGACAGTCATGCACAGGGTTTTTTTTTTTTTTTTTTTGCAAGGTAGGGTCTCACTCTGGTCCAGGCTGACCTGGAATTAACTATGTAGTCTCAGGGTGGCCTTGAACTCTCGGCGATCCTCCTACCTCTGCCTCCCGAGTGCTGGGATTAAAGGCGTGCGCCACCACGCCCGCATCCACAGGGTATTTTAAGCAGCCCATCCATCCCTCACCCTTCCTGAGCTCCCATTCCTTCCTCCAGGTGAGACCCACGTGGCTGGGAGCTCCCACAGCAGAAAGGGTTCAACCTCACACCAAGGACTGTGTGTGTGTGTGTGGGGGGGAGGTGGAGAGCAGATGCTGCAGTAACTTAAATGCAGTTTCCCCCAGGGTTGCATGAACAGCTACAGGACTGAAGAAAATGGGGAGGCAGAGGGGCAAAAACACGAGAAAAGGCGAGAAGAGATAGATAGAGAGAGAGAGTGAGAGAGAGAGAGAGAGAGAACAAAAAGAGACTCACCAGCAAGCTAAAGGGGGAGGGGTTAGGGAGGGGAGGATGGAGCACTCAGGAGGTGGAACCAGGAGGATCAGAAGTTCAAGGCCATCATCCTCGGGTATAGGGTGAGTTCGAGGCCACCTGGAGCTACATGAGATCTTGCCTTTAATAAAAAAGTGGATATGGGGGAGGGGGAGAGGGGAGGGAAGGAGGACAAGAGGGAGAGAAGGAAGGAGGTGGGGAGGGAAGGAGGACAAGAGGGAGAGAAGGAAGGAGGTGGGAGGGAAGGAGGACAAGAGGGAGGGGGGTCTGGCAGAAGGTCACAGACTTACCTGTGAGGCGGGGTTGGGTGGCTCGCGTGGCCCCACCGCCCTCCCCGAGGTCCACGCGTGGGCTGCGCGCGCCGCACCATCAATTAGGCGATGGCGGGTCGCGGCGAGCTGCGGCGCCGCTGGAAATTACCTTTTAATTTCTTAATTACATTGTCCTCACCCGCAGCTCTGCCCACCCGGCGCTGAGCTCGAGTCTGCGGAACGGCTCTCCGGGCGCCATAAACGAGGACAGCGATGGGCGGCGGGCGAGCGCGGGGGCCAGTGTCACCTCCGCGCCGATTTCGCGGGCTATTTTTATCTCCCTCAGAACATTCCAGGGGCTTGTGCTAATTTGCTTCTCCCACAGTCTCGTCTTTCCAACAACCAGACCCAAGACCGGTCCTCAGGCACAGGGTACCTGGCTTCCCATGAGCTGAGATTCTGCCCAATTTTGTGACCCTGGCCAAGCGCCTCCACCTCGCGCAGCCTCAGTTTCCTCATGTATAGCCTGGGAATGAGAAAAAAAGCCTCTGTTGGTTTACCCTGTAAAGCCCAGCCGAGCTGAGTTTTGCAAACTGCTCGGTTCCCACGATGAGAATGGTGGGATGCTGTCCCACTCCAAGAGGGTGATGGGTTAAGCCTGGCTCTAGACACCCCCCACGTCCCGGCCAAGAGAGATGGACACACGTGTCTGGCCTCTCTCCCTGAGCAATGGTTGTGATACATAACGAATTATTATTATTTTAAATATTTATTTATTTATTTGAGACGACAGAGGAGAGAGAGAGAGAGAGAATGGGCGCACTAGGGCCTCCAGCCACTACAAAGGAACTCCAGATGCATGCGCCACCTTGTGCATCTGGCTTATGTGAGTCCTGGAGAACCGGGGTCCTTGGGCTTCACAGGCAAGAGCTTAACCACTAAACCATCTCTCCAGCTCCTATTACTGTCATCGTCACATGTTCAATGAGTCCCAGGATTGGCCAAGCCCTTCGCATGCCGCTGAGGGGTCCATGGTGAGAGGAGAGGTGATGTGAAAGAGGGCAGGCAAGATTTTAGGGTGGGAGGAGGTTGGATCCACCGCGAGGGTGCCAGGGTCTCTGCCCGATCATGGACCTGAGATTTGATGGTAGAGGAAGTGGCTTCCCACTGCTCTGAGACTATCGCCCTTTTCCTAGGGTTGGCTCTAAGGCTCTTAGACCAGCACCGGGAATATCCACTGGGAACTGGGGGGAAGGTTGGACTCCACGGTTCAGTGGGCTTCTTGAGCAAGCATGAAGACCTGAGGGGATCTCAGATTGCCCCAGTTCAAATTTCCAGAATCCACATAAGCTAATGGGTGTGACTATGCATGTCTGTTAACCCTAGTCCTGGGAAGATCCGAGACTGGAGAATTACTGGGGCTCCAAACCAGTCAGGCTTCATCCCAAGGAGAAAGGGCAGCTGAGTGATGGAGCAGGACTTCTGCGGGTGAGCCCACGAGGCTCCACAGGCTTGCTCCCGGATGCTGTATCTACACATACGTGAACATATATCATACACCCCACACACACCCCACACACACACACACAGACTATGCACATGCAGAGAGGGAGAGAGAGAAAGAGATTGGGTTGAGATCAAAGAATTGGAGTTTTAACAAGTTCTCCAGGGGATCTGGACCCTGGGGAAATCTTAGACGTCCTGGTATAACTAAAGCAAGCTTTCTTTTAATTGCCTTTGTCTGAGAAAATGGGTCATGATCCCCTCTTTTTACCTGCACACCCCTTTTCTTTGATTTTGTTTGTTTGTTTTTTGTTTTTGAGGTGGGGTTTCCCTCTAGCCCAGGCTGACCTGGAATTCACTATGTAGTCTCAGGCTGGCGTTGAACTCACAGCGATCCTCCTACCTCTGCTTCCCGAGTGCTGGGATGAAAGGCGTGTGCCATCACGCCCAGCCATTTTCTTAGATTTTTATTTAGTGGTGTGTGTGTGTACATGTGTGCATGTGTGTAGAGGTCAGCATCAAGGTATCCGTTCTACCTCTTTCTTAAGACAGGGTCTCTTGCTGCTGCAAACGACCTGAACTGCATACTGTAAAGGAATGGACATCAGGCTAGCAGGCTAGGGAACTTCCCATCTTCCCAGCTCTGCCTCACATTGTCTCAGGCGCATTGGGACCATGGAGGCATGTGTCACTTTGCATCTGGCTTTATGTGGGTGCTGGCAATTGAACCCAGAAGGCTTTGTGAGCAAGTGACTATAACCATTGAGCCATCTCCCAGCTTTTCTGTGTACCCATTTTTATTGCTGTACAATAACAAAGTCCGAGAATTAACCTGCAAGCAGTAAACAGACAAAGAAAACATACATATAAGATGGTGGAGTATTCAGCCATGAAGAATGCAAGTACATCATTTATAGGAAGTTGTGGGACCTTTAAGAGGTAGAGCCTTGCTAGAGGAAGTGGGTCACTGGGTGTGAGCATTGAGGTTTCATAGCCTGCCCCTCCCACTTCCTCTTCACCCTCTCTTTCTGACTGTGGGTATAGTGTGAACAGTTGGTCTGCTTCTGCTGCTTTGCCTTCCCTGCCATGATGCTCTGGATCCCATCAAAACTGTAGCAGAATCAACTCTTTCCTTCCTTAAGCTACTTCTTGTTAGGTCATGGCAATGAATAAAGTTACATGTGTGTGTGTGTGTGTGTGTATGAATGTATGTATGTATGTATGTATGTAAGTATGTATGTATGTATGTATGTATGTATTTTAATATATTAATATCTTTTGAAAATAAATATTTTATTTTTATTTATTTACTTGAGAAAGAGAGAAAGAGGCAGA
This sequence comes from Orientallactaga sibirica, assembly GCA_036365145.1. Classification (NCBI taxonomy): domain Eukaryota; kingdom Metazoa; phylum Chordata; class Mammalia; order Rodentia; family Dipodidae; genus Orientallactaga; species Orientallactaga sibirica. The sequence continues at coordinate 22,587,044 of JAEOAD010000026.1, read as the reverse complement.
GAGAGAGAGAGAGAGAGAGAATGAATGGGCATGCCAGGGCCTCCAGCTACTGCAGACGACTTTCAGACGCATGTGCCACCTTGTGCATCTGGCTTACGTGGGACATGGGAATTGAACTGGGGTCCTTTGGCTTTGCAGGCAGGTACCTTTACCACTAAGCCATCTCTCCAGCCCTTACTATCTTATGTGCATTGCTTCTTTTCTGCCTCATTCACTCACACTTATATTCTGTTTCATTCTATTTCCAATAGGCTAAACAGAATACTTTCAAATATTTCCAGATACCCAAATGCTAAGTCCTGTGCTAGATGCTAAGACTATAGTCCTGAGAAATACCAAAATGATCAAACCTTTCCAATGTCTCTCAGATAACCTCCCTGTTTCACTCACATCCAAACACTTAGAGTTGACATGTTTTCTGGCTGCCTCCTCACAAGCTCTGTGTGTCATGGTCATTTGCTGAGAACCCAGTTGCACCTGGGCTAAGAGACATGCTGTATGATGTAAATATGTACTTTGGGAGTGCCCAGACCGGGTGGTGCTGATATTAGAGCCCATGCCATGCCCCATCCTCTTCCTGAAAACACCAGACCTTTGCGTGGTGCCAATGTTAGAACTGGTGCTGTCCCCAACCGCTCCTAAAAAATGCCTCAGGGCTATGCAAACCCTACTGTAGAACTTTCTAGGAAAGGGCCTGGACGTCTTAGTGCACTTCTTTAATCCCAGCATTTGGGAGGCAGAGGTAGAAGAATTGCCGTGAGTTTGAGGCCACCCTGAGACTACATAGTGAATTCCAGGTCACATGAGCTAGAGCGAGACTCTACCTTGGAACCCTCCCTCCCAAAAAAAAAAAAAAGTTTCTACAAAAGACTTTCGAGTGTCAACCTTGCAAAGTTGTTGCTAGGTGACTGATGTTCTGGGAGGGCTTACAGTCACTGCTGATGTGGAATAACAGAGTCAGGAGGCTTGGTTTGCAAGTGAAGACCTGCCCCATCTTATCATGCGTGATCCCACCTCACAGCTGCCTGCACCAGGTTCCATCAACCCACCATGGACCAGTGTGTGATCCCACCCCACGGCTGCTGGACCCAATTCCATCAGTCCATTGTGGGCCGGTAGCCATGGAAGAACAGGTTAAAAAGACAGATTCTAGCTGGGCATGGTGGCGCACACCTTTCATCCCAGCACTCAGGAGGCAGAGGTAGAAGGATTGCCATGAATTCAAGGCTACCCTGAGACTACATAGTGAATTCCAGGTCAGCCTGGACTATATATCGTGAGACCCTACCTCAAAAAAAAAAAAAAAAAAAAAAAAAGATGCAGATTCTACATGGGGCCCATTTCAAGGTTGATACCTGTGTGCATTTGAGATGGGGACTGGGCTCATGTCTTTCTGAGAAGCTGCCCAGTATCCTTTGAGATGGAAGTTTAAGCTTTGAGGAAACCCACACAAGGATCCTCCACCAGAGAGATGCAAGCACCTGCCTCGACCCCAGCTTTCACTCAAATCCACTTGAGTCTCCTTTGCCTCACTTCCCCCCACCTGCCCCACAGTCATGCTACTTTCCCCTTACGTGTGTTCATGTAGGGACTGGGAATACAGCTCAGCTGGTAGACTACTTGCCTAGTATGTGCAAGGCCCTGAAGTTGGTCCCCACTCCCACATGAACTGGGCATGGTGGCACAGCACACTTGAGGATCAGAAGTTGAAGGTCATCCTTGGTTACAGATGCATGCACACCCACACACATGCACACATACAGGGATATGTACTCATACACAAAGTAGCAGAGGACTCGTATCCAGAAAATGTAAAAATCTCTTCCAACACAATGCTAATTCAAATCATGAAAATGGAAATATCTATCATTAGTAAGTGGATATCAAATCGTGACAGATGAATCTGATGGAAAATGAAAAAGAAACGAACAAACTTCTCACAAACACAACAACGTGGATGAGAAAGAATTCAGGAAGAGGAGCTGGGAGATGGCTGTGCTGGCCCGATGACTGGAGTTTGGATCCCCAGCACTCGTGCACAGCCATATAATTCCTGTGTGCCTGTGGCAATGGGAGACAGAGCCAGTGGAATCCTGACGCTCACTGGGCAGCTAGTCTGCAGATCACAGCAGCAAAAGTTAACAAGAAAGACCCTGTATCAATCAAGGTGGAAGAAGAGGTCCAATACCCTGAAGTTGTCCTATGACATCCACACTGTGCCCCCATGACCCCCCCCCCAAAAAAAAAGAATCCAGAAAGAAAAGGTTGTACACAGCATGATTCTGTTGGTATGGACTTCTCAAGAACCCAAACCTTTAGCGACAAAAAACAGAGCCCCATGGCCTGGGGTATGTGCCTGAGACCCATTGACTTGCACAGCCAGAACTGGCGGGTCTTGTTGCACGTTAATTCTATGTCCAGAAAGCAGATGATGTGAAATGCTCACATCCTCGGGCTCCCTAATCCCTCCCCTCAGAAGGTATCCCAAGAGATATTCAAAGTGCCGGCAGAGATTTATATACAAGAATGGCCCTCAAAGAACTGTGCATTGTGCCAAACAATTGTATACAAACAAACAAAGTGTCCAATTATAGAGAGGGAGAGACAAATGACAATCTGTGCACAGGATGGATTGTGAGTTACACTGTTAATATCATTTAATGTCATGGGAAACAACCACAATTAAATGTCTGCTAAAAGACGAAAGGTCTCTGGAGGCCAGAGAGACACCTGTGTGGAATCCCAGCTCTGCCACAGACCAGCTGGAGATGTACTGAGCTTCAGTTTCCTCATGTGTCTGGTAGGGGTGCACAAATGCCTTTTGTGTGGTTGTTGTCAGAATGTCTCTAGTGGATGACTTTATACTGGCTCACGTGACAAACCCACGAGAAGTGCCAGCTGAGGGCTGGGGAGATGGCTCAGTTGGTCAAGTGCTTGCCTTGCAACCACGAGAACCTGAGTTTGATTCCTGGTACCCATGTAAAAATGCTGGGCATGGTGGTGTTTGCTTCTAATCCCAGCTCTGGGGAGACAGAGACGGGAGGATGCCTGGGGCTCTCTCACTGCCAGCTCGTCTAGTCTACGCAGTGAACTGCAAGGCCGCAGGAGACCCTGTCTCAAAGTGGATGGCCAGCATTTCTGAGAACGGCACTTGAGGTTGTCCTCTGTCCTCCACACACACACACACACACACACATGCATGCGCAACCACACACCCACAGGTGCACACACTCGGGACCATGCACACACACATACATTTAGAAAAAAATGCTGTAGTCACTCACTATTACCAAAGTCTGTGCACAGTAGACCAGCTCTGCTAAAATTCTATGTAAAAGACAGGGCAGAGACACACAACCCAGGGCCTTGTGCATTCTAGATAAATATTCTACCAACTGAGCCACATGCCCCACTCCTCCTTCTTTGCATTCTGTGTGTGTGTGTGTGTGTGTGTGTGTGTGTGCACATGTGTATATGTGTGGATCTGCCTTGCTGGTGCTGGGATTATAGACATGAGCAACCACGTCCAGCTCTTTACGTGGGTCTGAAGTGAGAAGTTCATGCTTACACAGCAAGCACTTCACTTACTGAGGCATCGCCTCAGCCCCAGTTCTTTATAGTCTTTTAAATTCAGCAAACACAAACGACTGTGAGGTTGGAGGTGTTCCTGGAAGGAGCAGAGTACAAAAAATGGAGGCAGTGTGAACTTGTTTTCAAGGGGTTTACAGCGTGCCTGGGAACACGCGGTGGTCAAACGAACACGTGAAGAATTCTAACAGGAGATGGAAGGATGAGGGATGAGATGGCAGGGGCATGAACAGGAAGTATGGCATGATGCCTGTTGACGTACTGAGGCAGGAAGTATGGGTGACCTGGGAGTTGGGGAAGGTGTCGCAAAGAATGAATGAGCAAGCTTGACTGGACACAGGGTCACTAGGTGAGCTAAGGTTTGTAGTTGGGAATATAGGGACCATCTCTTTATCTCCTTTTTTTTTTTTTTTTTTTTTGAGGTAGGGTCTCACTCTAGCTCAGGCTGACCTGGAATTCACTATGTAGTCTCAGGGTAGCCTCGAACTCATGGCGATCCTCTTACCTCTGCCTCCCGGGTGCTGGGATTAAAGGCGTGCGCCACCACGCCCGGCTTTTATCTACTTTTTAATTTTTAATTTTTATTTATTTATTAGTAACAGAGAGAGAAAGAAAGAGGCAGAGAGAGAAAGAGAGAGAGAGAATGGACACACCAGGGCCTTCAGCCACTGCAAACGAACTCCAGATGCATGCACCACCTTGTGCATCTAGCTTATGTGGGTCCTAGGGAATTGAGCCTCGAACCAGGGTCCTTAGGCTTCACAGACAAGCGCTTAACTGCTAAGCCATCTCTCCAGCCCCATACTTTATTTTTATTTTATTAATTTTTTAATGTTTAAAAACATTAAAAAAATTTTTTTTATTTATTTGAGAGCTAGAAAGAGAGAGAGAATAGGTGTGCCAGAGCCTCTAGCCTCTGCATACAAATTCCAGACACATGCACTACCATGTGCATCTGGCTTCTGTGGGTACTGGGGAATCAAACCTGGATCCTTTGGTTTTGCAGGCAAGAGCCTTAACCACTAAACAATCTCTCCAGCCCCAAACCATTTTTGACTTTTATATTTAAATTTTTTATTTTATTTTTAAAATATTTTAATTTATTTATTTATAAGCAGAGAGAGACAGACAGAGAAAATGGGCCCACCAGGGCCTTCAGCTGCTGCAGACAAACTCCTGATGCATGTACCTCTTTGTGCACCTGGCTTTTATGTGGGCACTGGGGAGTTAAATCCGGGTCCTCAGGCTTTGCAGACAAGCTCCTTAACCATTGAGACATCTCTCCAGTTCCCCAATTAATATATCTTATATATATTCATTTATCTTAAGAGACAGTTGACTGGCGAATACGGTAAGGTTGTGTTAGATGGAGATAGTGGGGAAGAAAGAGACAAAAGCTCACAAAAGATCCCTTTTATTTATTTATTTATTTTAATTTAATTTTATTTTTTTGGTTTTTCGAGGTAGGGTTTTGCTCTGGTCTAGGCTGACCTGGAATTAACTATGCAGTCTCAGGCTGGCCTTGAACTCACAGCGATCCTCCCACCTCTGCCTCCCAAGTGCTGGGACTAAAGGCGTGCACCACCACGCCCGGCTCCCTTTTAGTTTTTTAATTTTACTTTTTGTGTGTGTATGCAGGTGCGTGTGCATTTGTACGTATTTGTGTGTATGAATGTGGGAATGTGCATGCCACAGCATGCGTGTGGGTGTCCCAGGAAGGCTTTCAGGTCGGTCCTTGCCTTTCCACCCCATTTGAGGCAGGGCTTCTGTGTGGATCTCACTCTGCTGTTGTTCTTTACTGCACTTGCTGCAAGGGTCCAGAAAGTTCTCCCATTTCTACTTCCTGTCACTCTGCTGAGATTGCAGAAGCCTGCCACAGCTTCTGGCCTTTTATGTAGGGTCTGGGAAATCCAACTCAGGCACTCAGGCTTGAACCATCTCCGCAGCCCCTTAATTCATTGTTTTGGAATGTATCTATCTGCCTGCCTGCGCTTGCACTGATCTAAGTTCTGTCAGTGTGTAACACACTTGAACCTATGAAATCCACAGAGAGGGACTGGAGAGATGGGTCAACAGCTGAGGCATTTGCTTGCAAAGCCTGATGACTGGGGTTCTATTATTCCCCAGTACCCACATAAAGCCAGATGCACAAAGTGGTGCATGCATCTGGAGTTTGTTTGCAGCGGCTGGAGGCTCTCGCATGCCCATTCTCTCTCTGTGACCGGAGTGGTAGGTACTTACCTTTAATCCTAGCACTTGGGAGGCTGGAGTAGAAGGATGATCATGAGTTCAGGCTGAAAAACTTGCATATTTTCTCCCTATGATCAGAAGCTGTGGATGGGTTAATAAAGGAACTAGAGAGTGACTGTAGACAGCACTTTGGGACAATCAAATTTTGCCGGGCATGGTGGTGCACACCTTTAATTCCAGCAGAGGTAGGAAGATTGCCATGAGTTCGAGGCCATCCTGAGACTACAGAGTGAATTCCAGGTCAGCCTGAGGTAGAATGAGACCCTACCTCGAAAAACCAAACCAAACCAAACCAAACAAACAAAAAAAAAAACCAATCAAGTTTCTTTCCTTCCTTTTTACTCTAGAAAATATTATGGAAGGGCTGGAGAGATGGCTTAAGGCACATGCCTGAGAAGCATTAAAGACCCTGGTTCAATTCTCCAGGTCCCCCTTAAACCAGATGCACAAGGGGGCGCAGGCGTCTGGAGTTTATTTGCAGTGGCTAGAGGCCCTGGCACGCCCTTTCCCATTATCCCTCTCTCTCTTTCCCTCTCTCTGTCTCTAATAAATGCATAAATAAATAAATATATTTACAAAAACAAACTATTACGGAAGGAGATGAAGGCCACCTGAGCAGGGAGAGCAGGCTTGGGTTAAACCTTCAGCTCTGATCTTCTAGAAGCAGCAAGACACTTTCTGTATGTGGGTTTCTTTTCTTAATAAAGATGAGGTTGAGAGAGGGAGGAATAGGGGAGGGAGATGAGTTTGTATGTAATTGAAGATGAAAAAAAAAAACCCTGAAATTTTATATTTTATCTCAGACTCAAGTGGAGATTAACCATGCCAAGATATTTGTATTATTGATAACAATAACGATAGAGATTATTAGGTTTTATTTTCCAATCGTGGTAATTATTGTACATTAAATCATTAGCATTCATTATTCCTACAATGTGTAATTAGGACAATGGTGGATAGATTGCTCTTGACTGTAATGAAGTTTTTATAATTGTAATTTATTGGCATCAAATTACCTTTCTTAAAGTGAATCTGAACATCACACTCTTAATTCTGGGGAGGGGGGGACAATTATTTTTAATTAATGTTTCTTCTTTGTATCGTGCAGGGGGAGCTGTCCGACCAATCCAATCCTCTGTGTCTAAGAGCAAGTTAAGCAAGACTATCAAAGGCGTTCTTGAATCGGTCATTTATCACAGAACATTCTCCTCCTCCTTACCCCCTCACCCCCCCGTCCATCTCTCTACCTCCTGAGCAGCAGCCACAAGGGGAAAAAATACCAACATGATTAGCTGAGGAGACAAGAGACAATGACGCAGATTACTTAAGCCAATTTGCTGCTAAGTGTGACAAGAATATATTTTTTCTTCCTTCAGAAATGGCCGAGTTGCCAGCCCCTGTCTTGTGAATACAGACGTTGTTGTCTGTGAATGTCATTGTGATGTTTCATATCATGTGATGAGTCCTTCTATCCCTTACCACTCCATCCATCCTGTGACTGGCTTAGGTTGTCTTTCCAAAACTAGGAATCTGTATTTATTTCTAGAATGATTTGCTTTGACCCAGAGATATGGCAGTTTTTTTTTTAAGACAGAGTCTCATGTAGCCCAGGCTGTCTTTGAACTTACTATGTATCTAAGAATGACCTTGAACTTTGGATCCTCCTGCCTCCATCTCCTAAATGCTGGGATTACAGCCACACTGCCATACCCGTTTTATGCAGTGCTGGGGATCGAACTCAGGGCTTCATGCTTGCTAAGCAAGCACTCGACCAACTGAGCCCAAGTCCCAGCCTAGAGATGACAATTTAATGGTTCAAATGAACCCACCATCTTGGATAGCAATCAACAAAGATGTAGAATAGGAGGGAGAGAAAGGCCATCATTCGTAGGTGACTGGGGAAGGAGGAAGGGTGTTTGTAAGGGGCATGGTGTGGGTGGAGGCAGACTGGGGGCTACATGGAGAGGAGGACCTGGAGAAAGGACACACATTCTTGTCATTATCATGTGTCCAGCAAAGGTGAGGCCATTTCTGTACACCTTCTCATGGTGGTCAGTGGTACCACCCTCAGTGAGTCTTGTTCCCAAACACCTACACCATCTTGCTTGAAAGAAATCATCACCAGAAATTTACACTCTAGATTAGACATAAGACCAGCTTGATCCTTGGCCTCGTAAGCTTGATTGTGCCTCTGTTGAGATAAAAGGGAAATAATTCTAGGTCTTGAAATCCTGCCATGTCATAGTTTCTACCAAGAGACCAAGAGAGCAGATGTATCCTTTAGTGACACGCAGGGACCTTTCCATTCTGGGGAATAGAGGGACTTTTGCCTTGCATATGTGTGTGTGTGGGGGGGGGAGTCTAGGACATAGTGTCATGACTATATTGAAGTCCCAGGACGTAAACAAGCTGTCTTTGTAGTTGCCTAGTGAATACATTAAGGGGATCGAACCCAGCATAGACCCTTCTGTGACTGATGGAGGCTGGAGTAGAGATTGAAGCTAGGGTCATGAGTCCAGGAATCCTGGGTTCGAGTTAAGCACCTGGTGGGAGCCATGGTTAAACCCACTGCATTCTCAGGAGATGCACACAGCCCTGTGACCGGTTCAGCTATGAGAATCTGGAGGACGGGTCTGATTTTTCAGCACCAAGGACAGATCCAAGCCAGTGTGAAAGCTCTCCCTCCCTCGCTCCCCCTTTCTTTCCCTCTTCCTCCCCCATCCTTTCTAAGTACATAATCGAGAAGTCATTTTTTCCAATCTCTGCCTCTTTGAATGGTGTTTCTTTTTCTTACCTCTCAGGACAGAAGTCAGGTTAACTCCAATAGTCTTGCTTTGAAGGATGGTGAAATTCTGCCAGTGGCCTTCAGTAAGAGACATGACTACTAATTCGGGAGGCAGAGTTAGGTGCCACCAATAATAATGACAACAATAGCAGCATCTGTGTCTCATGCTTGCTGTGTGCTAGGTTCTGCCACAAATGCCATGAATACATGATCACAGATACAATAGCCCTGTTCCAGATGAGAAATCATAGCACAGAATGGTTAAAGAACTGGTCCAGGTCATACAGCTCATAACTGGTAGAGCTGGGATTCGAACCCAGCTGGGTGTGGAGCTCACACCCACACTATCACATATGTGTGTGGGTTCTATAGCTCAGCTCCCAGCGTTCTTATAGCTGACACCACCAGCACAGTCTACCTACCATTACTCTAGATACTTTTTTTTTTTTTTTAAAGAAAACACTTGGACTGGGCTGGAAAGATGGCTTAGTAGTTAAGGCACTTGCCGGCAAATCCAAAGGATGCAGGTTCAGTTCCCTAGTACCCACATAAAGCTGGATGCACAACGTGACACATGCACCTGAAGTTTGTTTGCAGTGGCTAGTGGGCCTTGTGCAGCCATTCTTTCTCTATCTGCCTCTTTCTTTCTCTCTTAAATAAATAAATTAAAATTTAAAAATTTTAAAGAAAACACTTGGATTGAGGGGCAGGTAGGTTAAAGAGGAATTTAGTAGGAGTGCACAAAGGGACCCTAACAGAAGGCATGGAGCATGGCTGTGGGTACTACAGAAGAATGCAAAGTCACTGTCCTGGCTCTCTGAGTTCTAAGGCCAGAGCGGATGGCAGGCAGGTACGTGCAAACCCACAGCACAGTGGAGAATGCCAAGGGTGAAATCCTGAGAGATACAGGAAGTTGCGGGGAGGGTAGTTTTCAGACAAGAGGAAGCTGTAGGAAGGTCTTGATGGATGGGGGTGCTCAGAACTGAGCATGTCCATTCAGGAACAGTAGGCTACCTCAGAGGCTGGACAGTAAGCAAACTGCATGGGCCTCTTTCCTTCCTCTTCTTCTTCATTTTATCTGTTTCCTTTGTATTCTCACTCCTTATCCCTCCCTGCTTCTGTTATTCTTTCCCTCCTCCCCACTCTCTCTCTTCCTTCCTTTCTCATTTCTTCTTTTTTTTTAACATGGTCTCATGTAGCCAAGCTGGCCTTCAATTCACCATGTAGCCAAAGATGACCTTGAATTTCTGATCTTCCTGATTCCACCTCCCAAGAGCTGGAATCAAAGCCACCACACTTCAAACTCAGGGCTTCGAACATACCAAGCAGCCACTGTACCAATGAAATGACATCTCAGCTCGTCCTCATGTTTTCCTTTTCTTCTCTTCATCTGTTCCTCCTTCTCTTTCTCTTCCTGTTCTTCTGCTTCCATCCATCCTCTTTTCTTCTTATTTATTTAAGAGAAGAGAGTGTGAGAGAGACAGAGAAAAAGGCAGACAGAGGGCTAGAGAAATGCGTTTGTGGTTAAGGTGCTCACCTGCAAAGCCTAAAGCCCCAGCTTTGATTCCCTAGGACCCACATAAGCCAGACACATAAGGTAGCACGTGTGTCTGGACTTCATTTGCAGTGGCTGGAGGCCCTGGCATGCCCATTCTCTCTCTCTCTCTCTCTCTCAAATAAATAATTAAATTTAAAAAATTTTAAAGAAAAAGGCACACCGGGAGAGAGTAAATATGGGCACACTGGGGCCTCCTCCTGCCATTGCAAATGTACTCCAGATGCATGCACTACTTTGTATATTTGGCTGTACATAGGTACTGGGGAATCAAACCCAGGCTGTCAGGCTTTGCAAGCAAGCACTTTTAATCGCTGAGCCATCTCTCTCTAGCCCCTTTCGTCTTTCTTTTCCTCTCCTTCCTCCTCCTCTTCTTTCTCCTCTGTCTACATCTCTCACACTGTGATAATTCCATCACCATATTCAAGGACTCACCATATTGGGGTCACCCAGGGGCTCTGAACATGAGGCCTCGAGTGCCTTCTTTTCGACTCTTTGTGTCAAACTCTGGCTTTGGGTGGACATGCCAGTGGGTGGGAAGTTGGGGACAGTAGTGCACCTTGATGGAGGAAGACAGTTTGAACATCCGTGCACAGGAAAGGGGTTTGTGAAAGAAGTCTCACTCACAGATCTCACATCAGAGTCCGCCCGTGCGGTATATCATCTATGTTCCCTTCAGCAAGTGTCTCCCTTTGCCTCCACCACACCAAAGCCTGCTGGGGCTCTCTCTTCACAGAGTCACCCCAAGGTCTAAATGCACTAATTCACATGAATGTACTAAACATTGTGTCTGGCACAGAGTAGATGCTTAAAAAAGTACACTCCCCCTCTTCTTCAATTAAGGAATCTCTATATTTAAAGTGGGGTCTGCGGCCTCTGTGTGGGAGCAAGTCTCCATAAGGCTGAGCAGGCAGGAGAGCGGGAGGTGGGAGAGGGGAACGCATTCCTGACGGGGTAAAGGTGGACATTGTAAATCTAATTTCTCAACGAAAGCTGCAATTTGCCAGCCCTTTTAATTATTATTTTTTATTATGGATACAAATTAAAAATAAACGGTGTGTCGCAATCACAGCAGGGATTAAAATTGTTCCCTAATTGTTATCTTTGAATCAATCTAGCTTCCATTAGCTCTACTTCCTGAGGTATAATTGAGGTGTGTGTGTGTGTGTGTGTGTGTGTGTGTGTGTGTGTGACACACACATCTTCTTGTTTATGGAGGGAGGTACCTATCTCTATTCAAGGTACTCATCTGTCTCTTCCAAATTCTGGTTTTCTTTTTCCTTGGCTGAAGCAATTGAGGTGCAGTAGAGTTGAGAGCCTAGAACCAACAATTCCTTCCTTCCCCATCTCACTATTCCTAAATTTTCTCCCCAAAGTCACTACACTGAGCACCAGGCTGAGTGAGAACCATGAGCTAAAATCAGCACATTAGTAATTACTGAGTTCAAAGTCTTCTTGACCACGAGGCTCTGGACTGTAGAGCTAGCTGCAGCATCCAGTCTCTCTAGTAACCATTTATTAAGCCCTCGCTCTGTGAAGTGCCTATTTTGGGAATGTTAGTGTGACTTCTCAGGCGCTTCTATAGCACCTGGTTTTCAGGTGAGCAAACTGAGACTGGCAGGTGAAATCATGTGCCCAAACCCATGCAGCTGGTCAATGATGGAGACAGGATTTGACCTAAGGTCCCGCTTCTCTCCTCAGGATCCTTCCTCACCCTGCCATCTCCAACTCACTGATTTAGTCCAAGGAAGAAAATAAGAATGGGTGTTTTCATTTTTCAGATGAAGAGAAGGAGGAGAGAAGTCTTAGGACTTGCTTGGGGCTGGGAGTGTTCTTCACATGCATGGGGCTCTTGCCAATGGAGCTAGGGTCTAACCGAACCGTGGTCCTGATTTCCTGCTTTCCTTCTAGTCAGGTGGAAATTGAGGAATAAGGGCTTTGGAAAATCAAACAAAACAATGGAGGAATTTGCATCTGATGAAAGAAGTTCAGATGATGAGAGCAGAGCGGCTGCCCAGTGCTCTCTGTGAGCTGCTCAGCTGACATCCTAAAGCTAGAAAGGGCGCTTTTCTAAGCTCAGAGTTGGGGAAAGAGTATTTGCTCATTGCTGCATATGTATAGAATTTTTGAGCACCAGCAAGGTGTCAGGTCTGCAGGCAGTTTGGAGAACACAGCAAGAAACCAACAAAGAGCCAAGCTTTGCCCCCAGAAGGGCGCCATCTTGTCATCCACAGAGCAGAAAATTACTGATGAGAGGGGTCACAAGAGATTGTAGTGAGGGGAAGGATAGGCCAGTGAGGAGAGGCAACAGAGAGGATGAAGGAATTTTCCATGAGTATAGCTGACTGGGTTTGGGAGTTCCATGGAGGTCATTACGGCCATTCCCCACTGGTTAGTTCTCTGCTTTCTAGGCATGGGGCCAGGATATGTCTTTGACTACTCAGAGGTTCAGCCCAGGTAACTTGCCTTGGCCAAAGCTACACCCAGAACTCTCCCCTGATACTCAGGGAAATCATAACAATCCCTGTCACATGATTTCTGGGTCCCTTTAGCAGTTTGGAAACATAGAAAGTTGGTTCTCAGTCAACCTTTGACCTCAAATGACCTCTGGGATCACAGCTCCCCAGCTAACCCAGAGCCCCTTGGGGCTGTTTTGCTATTGCAGCCCCACCTAACCCTCTCTGACAGTACCCTGACCTCCCAGGTGGGCCTTTGTTATTGTTCAGGAATCTACTCCCAGGTCAGACTGTGCAATGAAGACAAGATTGTAGAAAGACATTTATGGCCCTGAGTCACCAGAGGTGATGGATCCTTTGCCACATGGTGGGGAGGAAGTACTATGTGGCCACTGAGGGTGAAACAGCCCAGGCTGGTGGTGCACACGGGAGGTGGATCAGGAGTCCAAGGTCATCCTCAGCTATGTAGTGAGTTCAAGGCCAACCTGAGCTACATGAGACCCTGTCGCAAACAACAAAATAATAAACAACAAAACAAAATGTGAAAATGTAAAACTTGGACTTTACGTGTGTGTGTGTGTGTGTGTGTGTGTGTGTGTGTGTAGAATAAAAAACAAAAACAAAGGTCAAAAACCTAGGCATACAATACACTAAGCTGTCACTAATAATTTCCGGTAGTGGAGAGGATTACAAATAACTTTTTGCACCCTCTGTATTATCTAAATTTCCTGAGCGACTATAGATGGCTTTGAATCCATAAAAATAACCAGTTTAAAACGATACTTTCGCACAGAGGTACAATAAGACACAGGCTCGGGATGTATGTAGCTCAGTGGCACTCTGAGCTGGCTGAGCATGCATGACCTGGGTATGAACTACCCAGACGCACTAAAGGAATGAAAAAGAAAATGAGGGCTGGGGAAATGGCTTAGCAGTTAAGGTGTTTGCCTGTGAAGCCTAAGGACCCCGATTTGATTCCCCAGGACCCATGTAAGCCAGATGCACGAGGGGGCACATGCATCTGGAGTTCATTTGCAGTGGCTGGAGGCCCTGGCATGCCTATTCTCTCTTTCTCTCTGCCTCTTCCTCTCTCTTTCAAATAAATAAATAAATAAATAAATAAATAAATAAATAAATAAATAAATAAATAAAATATTTTTTTAAAAAAGAAAATGAATGAGATAAAAGAAGTTTTTGTGTATGTGGTGTGTGTGTGCATGTGGGGTATGCACATGTGTGTGCAGATGACTGCCCCTCCACCCCCGCACGTTTGTGGAGGCCAGAGGAGGGACAATGTCAGGTGTCCTGTCTTATTGCCCATTGACATGTTGCTGGAGATGGGGTCTCTCCTCAACCTGGAGCTGCTGTGAATCCCAGCCATTCTCCCACCCCTCTCCTCACCCGATGGAGTGAGGTTACAGGCATGCCATCTGGCTTTTTACACCGATTCTGGGGAGGCCAACTTGTTGATCTCCAGCCTGAGAGGCCTTTATGCTTAAATAGCAAGTGTTCTGAACTGCTGACCCATTTCCCCAGCCCCGATAAGAGTTTTGCGTCTGTAGTTCTTTGTTTCTAAGAAATACAATTATTATTTTCTACTTAGAGGTAGTGTGCCTTATTGACTTATTTGTTTATCTTCTTTGTTTCTTTAAGGCAGGGTCTCACTGTATTCCCAGAATGACCCAGAACTCACTCTATAGCCCAGACTGACCTTGAGCTCACAGGGATCCTCCTGCCTTAGTCTCCCAAAAGATCTATTTCATGTTGAGCATATTCATTACTTTTGTGTCACTGTGACAAAATACCTGACAGAAACAACATCAAAGAGGAAAATTTGTTTGGGCTCCCAGTCTTAGGGGGGACTTTAGTCTTTCATGGTGGGGAACAGTCATGATGGAGGAGGGAATGTGAGCTGGAGGCTGTTTACATCACTATGTAGATCAGGAAGCAGAGAGTACAAGAGGAACCAGAGTCTGACCGTAGCCTTCAGAGACCAGCCCCTAGTGACCTACTTCCTGCAGCTAGGCTCCTCCTCCTCAAGGCTCCTCCTCCTCAAGGCTCCTCAGCTGCTCAAAATCATGCCACTATATATTAGTGAGGCATTCTGAGCATGAGCCTATGTGGACATTTTAGACCCAAGCATCACACCAAGTAGAGAAAGCCATGCCCAAGACTGTGTCCAAAATAATGCAAAACATGTAGATGTCTGTGTGGAAGCAAGACTGGAAGGAAATAGACTATGATGTTGTGTTCTCTACCTGGTGTCATTTAAAATGCTATCTGGGGCTGGAGAGATGGCCCAGTGGTTAGGGCATTTGTCTGCAAAGCCAAAGGATCTTGGTTTGAGTCTCCAGGATCCATGTAAGCCAGATGCACAAGGGGCGCATGCATCTGGAGTTCGTTTGCAGTGGCTGGAGGCTCTGGTGTGCTCTCTCTCTGCTTCTTTCTTCTTTCTTAAATAAATAAATAAATAAATAAATAAATAAATAAATAAATAAATAAGGCTGGAGAGATGGCTTAGCAGTTAAACGCTTGCCTGTGAAGCCTAAGGATCCCTGTTCAAGGCTCAATTCTCCAGGTCCCATGTAAACCAGATGCACAAGGGGGTGCACACATCTGGAGTTTGTTTGCAGTGGCTGGAGGCCCTGGCACACCTATTCTCTCTCTCTACCTGCCTATTTCTCTCTCTCTCTCTTTTTCAAATAAATAAATAAAATATTTTAAAAAAATAATATATATATATATTTTTTTGGTTTTTCAAGGCAGGGTCTTTCTCTGGTCCAGGCTGACCTGGAATTAACTATGTAGTCTCAGGGTAGCCTCAAACTCATGGCAATCCTCCTCCCTCTGCCTTCTGAGTGTTGGGATTAAAGGCATGAGCCACCACACCCAACTTAAATAAAATATTTTTAAAATGCTATCTGCTTTTCTCTATTTTCTACCATGATAGAGAATACCTGGGGGGGGGGGGTGCTGGCCAGCTACTCTTGCTGAATTGGTGAGCTCTGGGTTCAGGGGAGACCCTGACTTAAGGAATTAGACAAAGAGTGGTTGAAGAAGACTCTTTTTTAAAAAAATTTTCTTTTGGAGAGAGACACAGAGAGAGAGAGAGAGAGGGAGAGGGAGATGAGCGCACCAGAAGTGTCTCAGCTGCTGAGAACGAAATCCAGATGCATGTGCCCCCTTGTGGTCAAGTGCGACATTGCACCCTTGCTTCACTTTGCATCCGGCTAAACATGGGACCTGGAGATTGGAACCGCTGGAGATTGGAACCAGCGTTCTTAGGCTTAGGAGGCAGGCGGAGGCAGGCGCCTTAACCACTAAGCCATCTCTCCAGCCCTGAAGAAGACTTGTAAAATTGAACTGTGGCCTCTGCACATGCACACACATGCATGCACACACACTAAAGAAATAAGTGGGTCTAAGACAGTTGTAGACAGTGCCACGTTGCTGGGTTTAGAAGAGGAAGCTTCTAGATCAAGCTTCAAGTTTACAGATCCAGGGGCAAGGCCCATCAGTGGTGGAGAAAGCTGCTTCCATACATCCAAGCAGAGAGGAAACAACCAACTAGCCCATAAAAAACCAAAAGCAGCAAGCATGGGAGGTCGGTAAGCAGAAGGGACCCTGCCAGAGCCGGACCACTCTGGACACTTTTGGGCTGGAATTCAGATCTGCTCCCAAACACCCCTTAGGGCTGAAGCCCAGGATCAGTCTCCAGTGACACCTCCTCCAGCCAGGCAGCTGGAAACCAAACTTACTGTTAGGTCTGACAGGCCACAATATAGAGTCACCAAGGACAGCAGGATGGGGACAGAGACATAAGGAACCCACCCAGCCATTATCCCCTGCTCGCCTGCAATGCCCCCTTCTTTTGTAAATCATCCAGTCTCTTTCTGGTATCAGTACTAGATATCTGGTATCAGTACCAGGTATCTGGTTCCCTGGCTATCTTAGATCTCCCCTCAGCTCTTCCTTTCCTCACCTTCCCCCAACTGAAAGGCCTATAAAGCCCACTACCTGAGGAACTCAGGTGGGCCTGAGCTCCTCTCCTGTGAGCCAGCCCTGGCAGCTCATGCTTTTCCCGAATAGCTTTCATCTTTGCCTCAGAATGGTTTGCGTGGTCGCGGTCCTCCCGAACCTTATACTTACAAGCTTTGCTAAAACTCCTGAGTCTATGTGGTGGTGGGGGGGCACACATTCAAGCTACCATAAATGAGATAGTCATTTTTAGGGGCTCTGTCTTAATTTGGTTTTGAAAAAATGGAACCCTCTTTCCTAAAAAAAAAAAAAAAAAAAAAGTGACCAGGCACCTCAAGGTCAGCGCCTGCACCAGGCCCTGGGGACCACAGGGTGAGCGGAAGCCCTCATGTTGCTGACAAGACAAACACTGAACCAGCACACCAAACCAACGTGTCATTCCTTCACACTTTGCGGACGTGTTTATACTTGTATTTATGCCTTTCTTTATATCTTATGAGTCATAAGTGCTTCACGCGTCTTATTGCAACTCACATTTATTGTAAATTATGAAGTATCAAGGTCTTTTGAGAGCGAGGAGCAAGGGAAGAAGCATTGATCTGAGGGAGGAGGGTCTGGAAGGAAGTGCTTCCCCTGTGGCTGCTGCAAGCTAAGTCAGCCAAAGGCCAGACCAGTAACCCTCATCAGAGTCCTGGTGTTTGCAAAGGTCCTGAGGCATCTTTGAGCAGATGGGCATGCAGTACGCGGGATGCACCACAACCCCCACCCCAACAGCGTCTTGAGCATCCTTAGGTAGTGGCAACTATCCCCTAAGGATGCTGGGATTTCTCATCGTCTGCTGGATGCATCCAAAACCGGTTGCAGCCCAGGCCACCTGGCTCTGGCCACCGAGAGACTGAGGAGGACTGGTTTGATTAGATCACTGTCAGCTGGGACCTGAGGTTAATTGCTATTCTCCTGTGAGCCTGGCTTGGTCCTACAGCCTGCACACAGAATTCGGCCTTGGGTGTGTTATGCTTGGTGTGTGTGTGTGTGTGTGTGTGTGTGTGTGTGTGTGTGTGTAAGTTCCTCTTCAGGCTTGGGGGAGGCCAAAGGGGCCAGGGGTGGAATGCATGCGATTTCTCTGCAAGTTCTGAGCCTTGTCTTGTCTGGTGTGCCGCAAAGAGGAGTGCTTAACAAGCATTGAGGGACACAAATAATTCCCCTTTTCTCCTGTCCCCCCTATTCTTTCCTCTTCTCTTTTCTTGTAAATCTCACTCCTTGCATGTGAATAGAAGGATGGCTTCATCTGGGACCTTTAATCAGGTCCCCATAGGCTCCAGGAGGGCAAAGTGCCCAAGGGATTACCTTTTATTTTAGGGTTTCTAGGCCCTGGTCTTGCCTTACCCCCTTCCCCTCCCCCGGCTGTGTTTCCCTCCCAGGCGTTTGTTCTTGGCAGAAGTAAGTAAGGAAGGCTTAAGGCGCTGGGAGGGGGCTTACAAACTTAAGGGGGTCGGGCCCTATTCAGCAGGCCTTGTGCACAGACTTTCTGCTTTTGTTCTGGACCCATTCTTCCTCTGATTTCTTCACTCCAGTAAAAGCACGTTAATTCCCCTTTAGATAGGAGAATCCGTCCTCTTTCCACCCCCCCGCCCCTCCCCCCTCCCTCCTCCACCCCACACACCCCATTTCACTTTCTCAGACCCTTTATGCTCCTGTTCTCCTCCACCCCCAACAAAGGCCAGAACATCCCCTCAAAGTAGTTCTCTCACTGATGATGCCTGAGAGGGGGAGGGGCGGACAGGGAAAGGACGAGGACAGGGGCTTTCTCAGGGATCAGATCCCCGAGCCAGGTCTGGGGACACCCTCCGTTTTAAGGCTGCACCCCTCTCTGTCCCCGCCCTGCCATGGCTGGAGAGAAGGGGGGGATGGCACGTGGGTGGGAAGGGAGAAGTCTGGGTGAAGGTGTCATGGTGACTGGCAATAGAGATGTTGCAGCCCAGTGTGGGCTTTGTCTGAGTTCCTGAAAGGCACAAGAAAGCCCACATCTTTAATCCCAGCACTCCAGAGGCAGAGGTAAGAGGAGGACCATGAGTTCGAGGCCACCTGGAGACTAAATGGTGAATTCTAGGTCAGCCTGGGTTAGGCGAAACCGCTATGTTAAATAAACAAACAAACGAAGTCCCTGGAAAGTCCAGCCAAGGAGTGGTGGTGGTAGTGGTGGGGAGGCTTCAGCTGTCAAAATCCCCACCTGGGGTCTTCTTTGGTCGCACCCAGTGAACATCTTGGGAACCTTATCTAAAGTTCAAAGTTGGGCAAGAGAACCAATCACCCATATCCAAATTTTTTAGTGCTGGATTTCAATTTATTACCACCACCATCATTTTATTAAGACAGGGTTTTACACTGTAGCCCTGGCTGACCTTAGACTCACAGCAGTCCTCCTGCCTCAGCTGGGATCTCAAGCAGGAGCCACCACATCCAACAATATAACATATTTTATGGCATGTTCACTAACTCTCATCATAGATTGGAAAAATGCCACTGCACGCATGGGGTTACGTTGCTTTTACTCTCCACAGCCCTGGCTCACTCACCTCTTTCCCTCCTTGGGATTCTGTCAGGAACAACTGAGAACCATCCCCCCATCCCAAGACTAGACACTGCCATTAACTTCTGCAAACTCCTTGCTGGCTTCGTCTCTCGTCACAAGTGGTCACCCTCTTTCTAAATGTTATCTTTGGCTTTCAAAAGTTAAAGTAAGCCAGGTGTGGTGGCGCACGCCTTTAATCCCAGTACTCAGGAGGCAGAGGTAGGAGGATTGCCGTGAGTTCGAGGCCACCCTGAGACTGCATAGTGAATTCCAGGTCAGCCTGAGCTAGAGTGAGACCCTACCTGGAAAAAAACAAAAAAAAAAAAAAAAGTCAAAGTGTTAGCCAGGTGTGATGGCCCATACCTTTAATCCTAGAGAGGCAGAGGTAGGAGGATCACTGTGAGTTTGAGGCCGCCCTGAAACTACATGGTGAATTCCAGGTCAGCCTGGGCCACAGCAAGACCCTACCTCGAAAAACCAACAAAAAAGTAAATTTTTTAAAATCACATTTTTGTTCCTAAAGTAGTACCATGAACAGTACTATAGGCAGTACTCTGAACAGTACCCCTTTCCGTTTTAGTTTGACTTCAGTGTTTTTGCATGTGTGTCTGCATGTGATGCATAGGTGTCTATGTGTGTGATGTGTGTCTGCGTGTGATGTGCATGTGTGTGTATGATGTGTATGTGTGTGATTGTGCATGTATATGAGTGATGTGTGTGCACTGTGTGATGTGTATGCATGTGTATGTGTGTGATGTTTGTTCATGTGTATGTGTGTGATGTTTGTTCATGTATATATCAGTGATGTGTGTGCATGCATGTGTGTATATGTTGTGTGCATGTGTATGTGTGATGAGTATGCATGTTTGTATGCATGTGGAGAAATGTGTATGTGTGTGTGTGCACGCACTTGTGTGCATGTCTGTATGTGAAGGCCAGAGGTTGTCTTCCCCCTGGTTTGCTGTGGCAGGCAGGGTCTTTTCACTTGACCCCAGGGCTTGCTGAGTGGGCTGCTCTAACCAGCTTTGCTCACTCTGCAGAGCATGGAACAGTCTAGCTAGTTCCTGCACTCCAGGAGACCTGATAACCGAATTGGAAAAGCAGAATGTACAAACTCCTTTACAAAACTTTGGTTTTTCTGTTCCAGTGCCCTTAGCTGTTAGGTGAGGGTGTGGTGCACTTCGGTAGGGTTTTGGCTTCCTTGGAATGTGTGCTGCAGCCTGTACCATGCCTGAATTTTTTTTTTTTTTACATGGGCTTTTGGAGTCAGATTCAGGTGGAGAATGCTCAGGGGCCTGCTCATACCTGGAACTTCTGTCTCTGCTCAGATCTTTGTGATGGGATTAGCACCCACACCAAATTGCTGGCCTCAGTTTCTCCATCTAC
Organism: Orientallactaga sibirica; assembly: GCA_036365145.1. Taxonomy (NCBI): domain Eukaryota; kingdom Metazoa; phylum Chordata; class Mammalia; order Rodentia; family Dipodidae; genus Orientallactaga; species Orientallactaga sibirica. Next base: position 22,566,474 of record JAEOAD010000026.1, on the reverse strand, counting down.
AAAATGGGAGGATCAGATTAGCTAGGTTTTTCATTAAAACAAAAATAAAAGAGAAAAGCAATCTCACTGCCTGCCCAGACAAAGCCAGCTTCCTTATCTTCTTTTCCACTGGAGCTGGAGGAAGATGAATCCTGTCTTCCAGAAAATACTGACAAATCGTGGTGGGGCCATTTAAGAGAAAGTGGGCCGGGGAGGTAATAGCCCAATTGGGAGTATGAACAGGAGAAGGGCCGGCTCCCTCTCCGTGCCCAACGATGGGCAATTACTGCCAGGCATTTTTCGGATAAAATAGAAGGCAGAGAAATAGCAAGTAGGAGCCTCAATTATTGAGAGTCATTCTCAGGCCGAAAAATGCTGCCTCATTCCCTGGCTTCAAACTGCAGAGGGTCGGGAGACAGTGGGGCAGTTAGAGCCATCAGGGGAAAAAAAGTGGGAATTTAGCAGGGACAATGTCTGTTCTTTCTGAGTCCAAAGGCCAGCCTGGTAGAGGATGGAGGGCAAGTTTGTGAGCCCGTGTGGCTTCTCCCTCCTGATTAGAGTGGGGCACCACAGGGCACCAAATTCTCTGCACAGCTTTGCTCAACTTCTCAATGCCCCCCACCCCCAAGTACAGAAAGCTCTGGAATGCAGACTGCAAAGACCCTGTGTCTGCAGCTACTGTGCTGACTTTAGGTAATGTGTGCTCAGACATATTGGACACTACCCTATAAAGGGGGGCTGGGGGCCTAGACAGACAGCTTAGTGGTTAAGATATTTGCCAATGAAGTCTAAGCACCCAGCTTCGATTCCCCAGGACCCACGTAAGCCAGATGCACAAGATGGTGCATGCGTCTGGAGTTCATTTGCAGTGACAGGAGACCCTGGCATTCCCATTTGCTCTCTCTCTCTCTTTTTCTGCTTCTTTTTCTCTCTTTCAAATTAATTAATTAATTAATTAAATATTTTTAAAGAGAGGGGCTAGAGAGAAGCTCAGTGGGTAAAGTACTTTGCCATGCAAGAATGAAGATCTGAGTCAGATTCCCAGAACCCAGGTGAGAACATCCAGGGCATGGAGGTGTGTCCCTGTAGCCCAGCTCTGTGGACATTGAGACAGGCAGGTTCCTGGGCTCACTGGCCAGCAAGTCCAGTCTTGTTGGTGACCTCCAGGCCCGAGAGACCCCAGCTCAAAGAAAAGGCAGGCGGTGCTCCTGAGGATGGTACTCCAGCTTTTCCTCTGGCCTCCACATGCATATGTCCATGCGTGGATGCACACCTGCACAAACATATGCGTGCACGTACACGGCATGCACACACATGCACGCAGAGAAAAACACGAAGCGGCAAGCAGTCTGGAGATGCTTGTGACATCTTCAGCCACTTTATCACGCTGACACTCGAGAGGCAGAGCTGCTGTAGCTTAGGCGCAGGTCAGCTGACAAAGTCGTGGCCATATCCAGCTTGTGCCCCAGCAGGAATCCTCCACGTTGTCCCCCTCTGGGACACCAGGACCATTGCTACCCATTGGCCAAACCCCACAGAAGGGACCAGGTGAGGTTGCCCCAGTCTGCTAAGGGCTGTTGGTCACTGGTATAGGCTAATTCCCTGAGGTGGCTGCCATGTGACCCAAGCCATTCCTACTTTGTCAGGGTCTGGGGTAAGTTGTTGGTATTCCTTGATTTTCTCCCACCCTGTTCATACAGCCCATTTATCGGCAGGGGATGGGGAGGGCAGGAAGGAGGTGTTTTGGTTTCTTTCTGTCTGCCTTTTTAATTGTGAGACAGTATCTTCCCCAACTAAGACAAGGAAACAGGCTCAGAGACACAAAGTTGCTTGCCTGATGTGACAGAGTTAGTAAGTATTTGGAGCCTTCAACATACATGACAGCTTTCCATCCCGCTTATCAAATTTGTTTGTTTTTCAAGGTAGGGTCTCACTCTAGCCCAGGCTGATCTGGAATTCACTCTGTAGTCTCAGGATGGCCTTGAACTCAAGGCAATCCTCCTACCTCTGCCTCCCAAGTGCTGGGATTAAAGACATGAGCCACCATGCCCAGCCTCTACTTAATCAATTTTTTATTTGTGAACCTGTTTATGGGTCCTTGAGGGCAGGATTCAAACCCATTCAGAACTTAGCCCAGTGCCTGGCACACACTAGAAGTTCAACAAATGCTGTGGTGTCCGTGAAGGATTAAAAGAAAGGGTTGCTGAGATGGCTCAGTAGTTAAGGATCTTGCTGGCAAAGCCTGACAACCCAAGTTCAATTCCCCAGTACCCACATAAGCCAGATGCATAGAATGACTTATGCATCTGGAGTTTGTTTGCAATGGCAAGTGGCCCTGGCAAATCCATTTTCATTCTCTCTCCTTTCTCTCCCCGTTGAAAAAAAAAAAAAAAAAATATATATATATATTTTAAAAAGAGAGTTTTAAGCTGGGTGTGGTGGCGCAGGCCTTTAATCCCAGCCCTCGAGAGGCAGAGGTAGGAGGATCGCTGAGAGTTCAAGGCCACCCTGAGACTACATAGTTAATTCCAGGTCAGCCTGGACCAGAGTGAAACCCTACCTCGAAAAAAAGAAAAAAAAAAAAAAAAAAAAAAAAGAGAGAGAGAGTTTGCTCACCATGTTTGGGGAGGATTAAAGGAGTCACTGCAAACAAAATGCTGAGCCCAGATGCCACACATGTGTTGGTTTCTGGTTGTGTGATGCCTTGCTCTTCCTGCAGGTCCATGAACAAAATGTGAATAAGGAGCCAGGGAGGGGTTTAGGGAGCAGAGGAAGATACAGTGCAAGGAAATACTGGATGGACCAGCATCTGGTCAGGGTTTAGCCCAGAGTGAACAGAAATCCTGGACTCACAGCAGGTCAGGCCTGGGAGGATCCGGCCACTGTGTCCCATGGGCACACAAGGAAACTGAGGCTTGGAGATCTGGGCGGATACCAGGACAGCTGGCTCTCGGGTCATCCCTTGCTGGCCAGTGAGCTTCATCCCTTGCCAGGACCAGAGGGTGAGCTGCTCACCCTGTGAGCTTTCCTCCAGCCTCCTTCCCTCCTTTCAGCAGCTCGAGACAGGCCTGGCACAACCTTCATCAAGATCCAAGGAACTGCTGTGGTTGTGTGTGAAGGAGCAGAGGGCAGGTCGCCCAGAGGACCTGTACTGTGGTATCCCTGGAGTCACAGGGTGACTCTGACCTAGTCAGAAGTTGGTCTGGATGAAGGAAGCAGGGCACAGCAGCAACTTGTCACTCATCACCAGCCCGAGGGAGGGAGAGATGTTGAGGAGGAAGATGGTCCCCTAAGCCAACGTCAACATGGGCAGGGAGAGGTCAACGAAGGGGTAGAGGCAACATTTCTGCCCTTTGCACCTCCCTGGCCACCTGCCCTTTGTTGGATTTTCTTTGTCCTTCGAATGCAATAAGCACGGTCCTGCCATGGGACCTGTGCCCAGCAGGGCCCTCTACCCAGAGCAAGATCTTGCAGACCATGGCTGCCTTCCTCGCATTGTATGGGCCAATGTTACGCCTCAGTTCCTCCCACAGCCCCTTCCCAGCACATCACGTTTCCCACCTCCTTTGTCGCTCTCAGCACCAGCTGTGAGGCCCTCACTTATTTGTTGAATGACCTTAGTCATTCTTAACCTCTGCAGCCAGTTTTTCTCCTCATGATTATTAAAACAGATATTTGTAAATATTATCTGTACATAGTGAGTATTAACACTTCTGCTACAGAACAAGCATTACAAAAGTATTAGGAAATATTATTGTTGTATTTAATTCATGTATTGCCCCCCCCAATAAAATGTCACCGTCCAGACTGCTGCTTGTCTTGAATTCGAACGCTGGACACACACAGGACTTGGTCCACAGTGCATATTCGAGTAACTTTTGAGCATATGTATAAATGAATAAATTTTTTTTCTAGAAAAAATAACTAAGCCACACGCTTAATGAAACTTCACAAAAGGAAATCAAAGTGGGGCTCAGCAGGCTTTGCCCTTGGAGCAGGGTGGGCACCTGAGGGGGGACATGGAGGAGATGGGGGAAGGACCCTCCCAGGCATCTTCTGCAGGCCTTTCAGGGAGGCGTGTGTGGCAACGGCCCCTGGGTGTAATGCGCACTTAGTGGGGTTTGGTGGGATTGTGGTGTTCCCTCTGTCCTCTGTCAAATGTGTGCAGTGACTCTAGAGCCAGCAGGGACCAGCAGGGAAGAGGTGGGGTGAACTCACTCATCATCTTGTCCATCCTGTATCCATTACCACTCTGCAGAAGAGGCCGAGGCACAGCCCCGATGCCATTACCACACCTCTCTGGTCCTAGATTTTATTATTTATTTATTTGAGAGAGAGAGAGAGATATAGAAATGGGCACAGCCCCCGAGGGGTGCACCAGGGCCCCAGCCACCTCTCCAGCCCATCTCCTCCTGGCAGTGCAGGGTCCTTAGCTGGGTTTACACCATCTCTCTCTGGTCCTATATTTGTGATCAACCTGGTCTCCTTGGAGCTTTGGTGCCTCCCAGGACCCATCAGGCTTTTCCTGACTTGTTCTGGTAGTAGGGGGTGGGGTTAGGGTCCATTTGAAGATGAACCGAATCCCCAAAGAAGGAGCCTAGTTTGTCCAGGAAGCTATCTGCTAGCCCTGTGGAGACTAGACCCAAGGGCCTGGAGTGACCTCTGTTAACCCCAGGAGCAGAACATGACAATAGTGACGCTACTCAACACATGGTGATAATGGGCTGGAAGGTGGCTCAGCAGGTAAGAGCACTTGCCACACAAGCATAAGTGTGTGAGAGGGCCTGAGTTCGATTCCCCAGCACCCATATAAAATGCCAAGCATGTCCATGCACATTTGTAACCCCAGTCTTGTGGCATTGGGGTGGGGGGGTGCGGCATGGGGTGGGGAGGATAGGGTGGTATGCAAGACAAGAGAATCACTGGGGTTGACTGGCCAGCTAGTCAGAAAACAGAAAACATCAGCTCCAGGCTCCGTGAGAGGCTGTCTCAAGGAAACAATGCAGAACACTGAGAGAGGAGGACATCTCACGTTCTCTTCTAGATTCCACACGTGTGTACACAGGGCACACACATGTGTACACTCGTACATATACTATATATTCACACATCACACCATACACGCTACACATACACACGTCCAAAGAGAAAGACAACAGGGCAGAAGATTCCATGGGTAAAACCCTTGCTGTACAGGTGAGAGCACCCGAGTTTGAATCCCCAGATCCCACATAAATGCCAGGCATGGATATGTGTCCCCTGTAACGGTAGCACTGAGGAGGAAGGCAGGGAGAGAAAGAGAGAGAGAGAGAGCGCGCGGACAATCCCTTGGGCTGGCTGATTAGCTAGTCTTAGACAAATGGGTAAGTTCCAGGTTGAGGCCCTGTCTCAAAAAAAATAAGGTGACAGACAATTCAAGAAGATGCAAGATACTGACATCTGGATGCTGCACATGCCCACACATGCATATCACACACATAAAAATAACTACAACAAAGCCGGGCGTGGTGGCGCACGCCTTTAATCCCAGCACTTGGGAGGCAGAGGTAGGAGGATCATCCGTGAGTTCAAGGCCACCCTGAGACTACATAGTTAATTCCAGGTCAGCCTGGGCTAGAGTGAGATTCTACCTTGAAAAACCAAAAAATACAACAGCAGGGGGCTGGAGAGATGGCTTAGCGGTTAAGGCGTTTGTCTGCAAAGCCAAAGGACCCAGGTTCAAGTCCCCAGGACCCGCATAAGCCAGATGCACAAGGTGGCACATGCATGTCTGCAGTTCATTTGCAGTGGCTAGAGGTCCTGGCATGCCCATTCTCTCACTATCTCCCTCTTTCCCTCTCTTTCAAATGAATAAATAATAATAATATATTTAAAAAAATATACAACAGCAACAATATCAATAAACAGAAGTGTTGATGTTTAAAATATTTTTACTTTTTATTTACAAGCAGGGAGAGATAGGAGAAACGGGGGTGGGGGGGCGGAGAATGGGCATGCCAGGGCCTCTATCCACTGCAAACAAACTCCAGATGCACGCACCACTTTGAGCATCTGGCTTTACGTGGGTACTGGGGAATCAAACCCAGGTTGTTGGTTAGGCTTTTCAGGCAAGCACCTTAACCGCTGAGCCATCTCTCCAGCCCAGAAGTGTTGATTTTAAATATGTATTTACTAAAATATGATGGGAGCTTCCTTGGTACTGTTGAGGGTTTGGATGTGTGGGGTGTACACTGGACAATAGATTACGGCGATGCCAAGGCTCCTGACTGACCATTGTGAGGTCCCTGCACATAGGACATGCACATAGAAGAAATGGGTATGAGCACCCGTGGGAAAATGGTTGAAAGTAGGAATAGGTTGATGGGTGGGTAGACAGACAGACAGAGCTAGACACATGAAAATCTTGGCAGTTGAGGAATCTAGGAACAGGAGGAAGGGTTCCTGTGTTGGTTATTCTTATACCTTTGATGAGGAAAAGAGGAAAAATAAAAATACAAGGGTGGCCCTGTGATTGTCCCCACTTTAGAGAAAATGAGTTCCAGAAATCGGCATGTAGAGGGCATAGTCTAGACATATTGGCTATTTCATTACTCATGTACAGTGAAGCTAAAGTTCAGAGACATGCTGTAACCCATCCACCCTGACACAGCAAAAGAATGACTAGAGCTTGGCTCTGAAGGGCCCCATGTCTGACCCATAAAGGCCACACAGACCTCAGGCCGGCTTGGAAGGGGCAGGAGCTAGAGGGGAATACAGGCTTTTCAGGCTAATGAATACAGGGAGGATCCCTGTGAGCCCCCTTGTCATCTGTCGACAACTTAGGCGCCAGCAGCCCCATCCATGGGCCTGGCAGGCTGGGGACATTAGCCAGCAAACAGGAGCTGTGTGTTAAACCCTTACTGTGGCTTCTTCCTGCACAGCCATGTTTACTCAGCAAACACTGCTAAATCCCCCATTTCTTCGGCAGCGCTGGAGCCCCCCAGAGCAAGGCATGTTCATCAGCTCTCCTGACAGCTTGCGTCCTTGTCCCCCAGCCACCAGCAGAGCCCACGGAGCAAAGCCTGGACCGCCTCCCAACACCAAGACCCCAGAAGATCTTGAGGAGACAGATGAGTCTCTGGCTTGGAGGGGCAGCATCTCTTACTAGCGTGCATCTCGGGTGTTGGATGCTGGGTGGCTGGGCAGTAGCTGTGAATCTATTCCTTAGCCTTGAATGATTTGGGAAGTTCTTCTCCTGTCGGCTGGTCTGTGTGCAGCCCACTTTCCAAGGTCTAGGAAGTCCGCGAAGCTTGCATTTGTTCATTCGTCTGTTTGTTCTGTACTGCTTGAGTGCTCAGCGTGTGCCAGGCAGGGAGGTATGTGGGACACAATGCAGTGCACATTCCTCATTCCCAGGAACGCTCACTCACCCCCTCACCCCCGTTCAAACCAACCACCAGAGACAGTGGAGAAAACAACACAGGAAGCAGAAAGCCACCCCCCCCAAGGGGCTGGGTAGATGCTCAGCTGGCAAAGCGTAAAGACCAGAGCTCAGATCTTCAGCACCCCTGTAAATGCTGGGTGGTGGTGGTGGGGGGTAACCTACCTGTCATCCCAGCTTGTGGGATAGAGAAACAGGGGACCCCCAAGCAACCTGGCTAGTTAGACTAGCCTAGTCAGCCAACGCTGGGTTCAGTGAGAGACCCGGACTCTGTAAAATTAAAAGGAGAGCAATGCAGAAAGACACCATCAAGCTCTGGCTTCCACATGTTTACACACATACATATACACACATGCACACCACACACATTCATATTTCAAAGGAACAAAGGGAGGGAAGAAGGGAGGAAGGAAAGGAAAAACGCCCAAGTGGTCATGTGAACAGGCAGAGGGATGTGTATTATATGTACGTAATAATTATTCCCATCCATGTCTGGCGGGCTCACATTTCATTTATTGATCTGTTGATGAATATTTGGAATTAAATTTCCCTTGAAAATATTACATTAGGGCCAGAGAGATGGCTCAGCTGTTAAGGCGCTTGCCTGCAAAGCCTAAGGACCCCAGTTCGATTCCCAAGTACCCACTTAAAGCCAGATGCACAAGGTGGCACATGTGTCTAAAGGCCCTGGTGCCTCCATTCTCTATCTGCTTCTTTCTCACTTGCTCTCTCTCATAAATAAATAAACAAAATGTAACAAATATGTTTTAAAATTCCCATTAATGTTTTGTTGATCTACAAAAGAGGGTTTCTGAGAGAAGGAGGAGCCGACAAGCGTCCTGTGGCGGAAATGAAGCCGAGGTGGGGAGTCTCCAGAAGGGAGCTGCGGGCTGAAAGAACAGCACAGGCCGCTCACAGGCCGGTGTGAGGCAGGGCCATGCCTGGGGCATTTGAAGAAGCAGCAAGAACCCCAGGTTGGCTTGAGTAGAGTGTGCTGTGGGACAGAGCAGGGGACTAGGCAGGGGTGAGGATGAGGAAGTGTCTGGGTCACTGGGTGTGGAGTTCCCTCTGAGTGTATGCAAAGCCCCTGGGTCCTTTAAAGTTGATAAAATTCATAATGCAGACCCACTTTTCCAAGCTCACTGGGCACTGCAGGTAGGATGTGTCAAACAAGAAGTGGAGCTCCAGTGAGGGACAGTTCCTGGAGTTGAGGTGATGTAGCTTGCTGGAGCTTGCACCAAGGTAGGCGGGGTGGTAAAAGGGCATGGAGTGGGTTTGTCAGGGGCCCTGTTGGTGTCCAGGGTGTAGGGAAGTGACCCTCTCATTTATTCACCAGCAAGCAACCACCGAGTTCCTACTGAATGCCAGGCGTTAGGAATACAGTGGAGACAAAACTGGCTAGCTGGCCAGGTATGGCTGTGTACGCCTTTAAGCCCAGCACGGGGGGGTGTGTGGGGTAGCTCAGGCCAGCCTGAGGAGGATCTGAATGTTGGCCTGAGCTCGAGTGAGATCCAGCCTGAGACAAACAAAATGAATTCCAGGTTGGCCTGAGCTAGAGTGACATCCTACCTCAAAAACAAACAAACACACAAGCACACAAACAAACAAAAAAAGCTGATCAGCCAGGTGTGGTGGCACATGCCTTTAATCCCAGCACTTGGGAGGCAGAGGTAGGAAGATCACCACCGTGAGTTTGAGGCCAGCCGGAGACTACAAAGTGAATTCCAGGTCAGCCCAGGCTAGAGTGAGACCCTACCTCGAAAAACAAAACAAAACCAAAAAGCTGATCAACTGCCCCACCTGCCTCCCCCCCCCACCCCCTGCCTTCATGATCACCAATGAAGGGAGCTCCAACAAATGGGAGACATGCCAGAGAAACTTCCACTGTCCCTGAAGGTGTCTTCAAGAGGGGAGTCACCCTTGGAATAAACACAGGGCCTCCCACAGTCACCCCTTTCAGGAGCTATGCCCCTTGGGATGCTGGAGTCCTGGACTGGGCTAGAAAGAGTCTGGGACTCTCAGTAACTGCGATTCCTTCTCCTTCCCTCGCTGAGGCCGCCTCCGGGGAGACAGAGAGAGGCCCATTAGCTCGGGGTTCCCCTGACTGCCTCAGACGAGCATGGCAGGGAGCTGGCTTGGAAGAAACGAGGCCAGAAGACCCCTCCACTCTCACTCAGGAGACACCCCATTAATCTTTAACAAACAGGAAGTTCCACGAGGCCGGGCCTCGACTAATGAGGCCTGGTTTCCCACGATCCCCTGGGGAGGAGGAATTAGCCAGTGGAGGTGCCCAGAGCTGAGGAGAGCAGGGGAATGCTGGCTCCCAGCCCCCCCGCAGACACGGCCCCCAAATGCCATCGTTCCTTTCCCATAATTCTTCATGTCTGCTCACTGGAAAAGCAGCCTTATTTGGGGTGCAAGCGATTGCCAGTCGATTGCTCATATTTAGGGCTTACAGTTTACCAAGTTTGGATCTAGTACATAGCCATGGAAGGCTTGCCACAAACAAGATGCTGAAGGGACCCACCACCTGCTGATGGCTTCTCTGTAATTCTCTTCACATTCCAGCACTTCTTCCATCCCCAGGTGTCACTTTGTGTCACTAGATGGAAGTTGGCATTTCCTATAGTTTTAGAAAATGTAATCATACTGCTTTTACTTTTTCTTTCTTTGGTTTTTCAAGGTAGTCTCGCTCTAGCCCAAGCTGACCTGGAATTCGCTATGTAGTCTCAGGCTGGCCTTGAACTCACTGCGTTCCTCCTACCTCTACCTGCCAAATGCTGGGATTAAAGGCATGCGCCACCACGACAGGCTTGCTATTTTTTTTTTTTTAAATATACGGGGTCTTGCTGTGTCATTCAGGCTGGCTTCAAACTCATTGTCCTCCTGCCTCAGGTTCCTGAGTGTTGGGGGTACAAGGGAGCACTCCCATGCCTGGTGTCTTTTCTTGAGGTCTTCCATTTCGCACACTGGGGACCATCAAGTCACTCACTATGCAGCAGCAACTCTTGTTGTTTGGACACATTTTGTTCATTGATTCCTCTGTAAGTAGACACTTGTAAATTCATGCTCTTGTTTTTTTTTTCTTTTTTAAAAAAATATTTTATTTTTATTTATTTATTTTGAGAGAGAGATACAGGAATAGGCAGGTAGAGAGAGAGAGAGAGAGAATGGGAGTTCCAGGGCCTCCGGCCACTGCAAATGAACTCCAGATGCGTGCACCCCTTGTGCATCTGGCTTACATGGGTCCTGGGGAGTCGAACCAGGAACCTTTGGCTTTGCAGGCAAGCACCTTAATCGCTAAGCCATCTCTCCAGCCCTCTTGGTTTCTTTTAAAAATGGTTTTTGTTTTAGAAAAGCTATAGGTACACAGAAATGCCATCAACATCCATTCACATGGTATGTTTGTCTATATTATTACTATGATTATTATTATAGGGGCTAGAAAGATGTTTCAAAGGTCAAAGCATTTGCATTCAAAGCCAAAGGACCCAGGTTTGATTCCCCAGTATCCACGAAAGCCAAAATGCACAGAGTGGCTGAAGTGTCTGGAGTTTGTCTGCAGTGACTGGAAGCACCCATTCTCCACCATTGGAGAGATGGCTTAGTGTTTAAAGTGCTTGCCTGCAAAGCCTGAGGACTCAGGTTCAATTCCCCAGTACCCATGTAATCCAGATGCACAAGGTGGCACATGTGTCTGGAGTTCATTTTCAATGGCTGGAGGCCCTGGTGCAGCCATTCTCTCTTTATCTACCTCTTCCTCTCTCTCTCCCATAAATACATAATAAATAAATAAAATATTTAAAAATATTCCATCTGATTATTACAAATTCATACTTTATTTAGATTCCTCCATTTTACCCCAGTTCCTTATTCTGCCCCAGGATCTCAAGGCCCATCTTGTATCTTCAGGTACCTCTCAGCTGTGACAGGCCCAGACTTCCCTTGGTTTTGACAGCTTTGACTATTTTGAGGCGCATTGTCAGGGGATCTTTGTAGACTGTCCCTTAATCGGGACTTGTCTGATGATTTCTTTGTGTTGAGACTGGGGATGGGGATTCAGGGAGGAAGCCTACCGAAGGAGTCTCCTCCTCATCTCCACCATCCACTTGGCTTACCATGGATCCCAAGGGTGACCATCTGCTCAGCTCTTGATTAAGCTCTCCATTGTCAACTCGCCATCTTCCCCTCGTTCCACACTTCATCCTCCTCTTTCCCTTCCTTTTTTTTTTTTTTTTTTTTTTTGACAAGCACTCATGCATCCCAGGCTGGACTCCCAACTTGCTGTACAGCCGAGAAAAACCTTGAGTTTTTGATTCTTCTGTCTCGGGGCTGGAGAGATGGCTTAGCGGTTAAGGCACTTGCCTGTGAAGCCTAAGGTCCCAGGTTCGATTTTCCAGGATCCACATAAGCCAGATGCACAAGGTGGTGCATGCTTCTGGTGTTCATTTACAGTGGCTGGAAGCCTTAGTGTGCCCATTCTCTCTTCTCTCTAAATAAATAAATAAATGAATGAGTGAATAAATGAATAAATAGTATCTGATTCTCCCAAGTGCTGGGATTGTGTGCAACATCACAGCTGGTTTATGAGGTGCTGGGGACTGAACTCAGAGACTTGCACATGCTAAGCAAGCACTCTACCTACTGGGCTGCATCCCAGCCCCATATTGCATTCTTTGAATGGAGGGCACAGTTCCACCATGAGGGGGGCAGCATCAGTACTGGGAGTTGTGCATGGAGAGCTGAGCTCTTCATTCTTTCCCATTAGTTAATGGATCTATTGTTGCTGTTGTTGTTTTGAGGTAGGCTCTTACTCTGGCCCAGGCTGGCCTCGAATTTATGGCAATCCTTCTCCCACAGCCTCCTGAGTGCTGGGATTATAGGTGTGAGCCACCACGCCAGGCTTCGAGCCTTTCTTTGTGTCAGTATGGCCTTGCGGATACTTGGCTTATACTCTGGATGATGACGATCCAGCTCCACTTGACCGACGCTGACACTCAGATTGGCCACTGGAAGCCCAGATGGATCCCGTGTTCCTTTGCCATGTCTCTGCCATGATGTGTGTGTGAGTGTGTGTGTGTGCAAGTGTGTGTGTATAGAGCAATTCATTATGTTCTAGTGTGACAAGGTGCTCCAGGCCCATCTTATATATTTCTTTCCCCAACCTAGCATAGCTAGTTCTCAGGAGCGTCCTGGCTTCTTTTATAGGAAAGACATAAGTCATTAAATGGTCTCAGGGGTAGTGAGATGTTCTTGCTTCCAGTCCTCTTGACTGTCAGAGCAAGGAAATGTATGTGTATGTTAACTCTTTTTGGGGGGGTGTGTGTGTGTTTTGAGGTAGGGTCTTGCTCTAGCCCAGGCTGACCTGGAAGTCAGTAGGTAGTCTCAGGGTGGCTTTGAACTCATGGAGGTCCTCCTACATCTGCCTCCCGAGTGCTGGGATTAAAGGCGTGTGCCACCATGTCTGACTAACTCTTTATGATACATATAGCTTTATATGTCTATTATCTATCTATCTATCTATCTATCTATCTATCTATCTATCTATCTATCTATCTATCTATCCATCTATCCATCTATTATCTATCTCTCTATCTATCTATCTATCTATCTATCTATCTATCTATCTATCTATCATCTATCTAATCTATCAGTCACCTATCTTTACTTTTTGCAGTACTGGAGCTGGAATCCAGGACCTTATACATATTAGGCAAGTGATCTATTTGCAATGCCCCCAGCCCCTCACTGGGGGTTCTAGGGAGGGACTCTACCCCTGAGCCACACCCCCAGCCTCTCACTGGGGGATTCTAGGCAGGTGCTTTACCTCTGTGCTTCACCCTCAGCCCCTCCCTAGGGGATTCTAGACAGTGCTGTACCCCTGAGCCATGCCCCCAGCCTCTCCCTGGAGGATTCTAGACAAGTGCTCTACCTCTGTGCCATGCCCCTAGCCCCTTATGTATCTCCTGCCTCATCCTACCATTACTGCCTCCAACTCTGAGTCATTACAACCGACCCTTCTGGCCTGCCTTTGCCTATCTGAAACCTTTCACTCCATCAGCCAGAACCAGCTCCCACCATCTGCCTGTCTTTTTCATTGTTCATTCTCAGCCTACCTGTGGAATGGCTTCTGACCTGTCTCTCATGCTCTGGTGGGTTACATGCTTAACAACCAGGGGACTGTGCCAGCAGAGAGTCCCTTTGGTCACGGGTTCTACAGTTGCCATGCATGTCCAAAGTGGTTGTTTCATGTATGTGAACCATGGAGTCTCTTCTCTCATTCTACATTCCACCTCAGGCATTCTCAACCTCCTAAATGACTTTTTTGTTTTGTTTGGTTTTTTTCGAGGTAGGGTCTCACACTAGCCCAGGCTGACCTGGGATTCACTATGTATTCTCAGGGTGGCCTCAAACTCACAGTGATCCTCCTACCTCTACCTCCCTAGTGCTGGGATTAAAGGCATGGGCCACAACACCCGGCTCTAAGTGACTTTTTTATTTTTTATTTATTTATTTATTTTTTTTGGAGAGAGACAGAGAGGGAGAGGAAGACAGATAGAGATGGGCGCACCAGCAGCCTCTCAGCTGCTGCAAATGAAATCCAGATGCGTGCACCCCCTTGTGGTCAAGTGTGGCATTGTGCCCTTGCATCACTTTGCATCTGGCTAAACGTGGGACCTGGAGATTGGAACCGCTGGAAATTGGAACCGCTGGAGATTGGAACCAACGTTCTTAGGCTTAGTAGGCCTTAACCACTAAGCCATCTCTCCAGCCCAACTTTTTAATTTTTATGTAGTTATTTGCAGAGAGAGAGAGAAAAAAACAGCATAAGCATGCCAGGGCCTCTTGCTACTGCAAACAAACTCCAGATACATATGCCACTTTGTGCATCTGACTTTATGTGGGTACTGGGGAACTGCAAGCAAGGCCTTTAACCACTGAGCCATCTCCCTAGCCCCCAAGTGAATTCTTATTTTTTGTACACACTGAAATCTACTTCGTGTGTGTGTGTGGTGTGCATGCATATATGTGTGCATTCATATGTGTGGGTATGTGTATGTGTGTTGTGTGCATGTGTGTGTCTATGTGTGCATGTGGAAGACAGATGTTGATGCCAGGGATCTCCCTTAGTGTCCCTCTCTCCACCTTATTTTTTGAGACAGTCTATCACCGAACTGGGGGCTCACCAGTTCAGAAGACTAGCTAACCAGTGAGCCCTAGGATTCCCTGTCTTGACCTCCCAAATGCTGGGACCACAAGCAAGTGCTTGTGTTCCTGGCTTCAATATGGTTTTGGGGACACTAATCTAGATCCTCACGCTTGAGCGGCAAGCAATTTACCCACAAAGTCACCTCTCCAGCCCGTAAGAGGGTTCAAAGCAAGAGACTGTGTGAGTAACAGTTGGCATCTTATTCAGATTCCTCTAGCCATGGTGTAGAGAACAGAGCAGAAGCAGAGCTGACAGACCAGTTAGAAGCTGCTGTGGTTGCCTGGGGACAGTCAGGGAAGGGACAGAAAAGTTTCTGGTTTGAAGCTGCTCAGGAGGTTAAGACCTTCAGGGTGTGCCTGTCAGGAGCCCTGCCATTCATCAGTGCCTCCTGTGACCCAAATAGTGGCTCATCTCAGCCCGGTGGTCAAGTGGAGGCTGGCACTCATGGTAGACTTTGAACAAGACCTATGCTGCCATTCACCTTAGCACACAGGAGAGACCCTATCTCTAAAAACAAAAGGGGTGGGGCTTAAAAGATTGCTCAGTGGTTAAGGTGTTTGCCTGCAAAGCCTGAAGAACCAAGGTTCAGTTCTCCAGTATCCACATAAGCCATATGTACAAGGTGGTGCATGCATCTGGAGTTCGTTTGCAGTAGCTAGAAGCCCTGGTGCACCCATTCTCTTTTTCTATTTGCCTCTCTCTCCTTCTTTCCCTCCCTCCCTCCTTCTCTTTCTCTCTCTCTCTCATAAATAAAAAAATTAAAAAGAAATAAAAGTGAGGTTGGACAGATGGCTTAGCGGTTAAGGCATTTGCCTGCAAAGCCAAAGGATCCCTGTTTGATTCTCCAGGATCCACGTTAGCCAGATGCACAAGAGGGTGCATGCATCTGGAGTTCATTTGCAGTGGCTGGAGGCCTTGGCATGCCCCCATTCTCTCCCTCCCTCCCTCCCTTCCTCCCTTTCTCTCTCTAATAAATAAATTTAAAAAAGAAAGAAAGGAAGGAAAGTGACACTTTTAAGGGTTGTATAAGTCATAAGAGCAGATGGTGTTGGTGAGGGTTCCTTTTTCAAAGCCAAAGTCAGTATGTTCTCAGAACTGCATCCCTTCCCGCATGGTTTTGGGAAGAGTCTGTTCACTTGTCATTGGTGCAATGGGCCAAAATGAGGTTCTTGCGATTATGGCAGTGAGGCTCCTGCTTCCATATGGGCTGCTCACATTCCTCTCATGCTTTTTGTGAGGCCAAAGTCAGCTTGTGTCTTTCTCCTGCTCCCCATCTGGGATGGGGGCAGAGCTCCATGGGGGATCACTTGCCTAGCATGCTCAGGGCACCAGGTTCCATCCCCAGCAACACAAAACGAATAACCACATAAACAGAAAGTCCTAATGCAAAACTCTCAGGCTTCTGATCCGACTTGAGGAAGCCCTTGGCTCCAACTCCAGGGAAGGTCTCTGCTTTTCATTTTCCATGGGATGGGATTGGAGTCACGACTCGGAAAACAGAAAATGTCCTTAGGTTAACGATATAACTTTCATTCCACCATCAAAGTCCTCTTGGGCGTGAGATGTGATATATGTTTATATGTGGAAATCGTTCAGTTTACCACAGCCACACAATGGACTGCCTTGAGTTAACACTGACGGCTTCCAGTCTGCGTTTGGCTGCAGGTAACAGGAGTCCACAAGTAACCAGGAATACAAAGGTAAGCATTGCATTTGTAAGCCTGGCAAGGAAGGCGGAAGGACATGGCATTTTCTCCAGTGAGTCCATGACCAAGTGACGTGGGTACTTGGAGCTACAAGAAAGCCTGGACAGGTCTTTCAGCTAGCTGCATTATTGCCTCAGACAAAACCAGATTCTCTTGTGAAGGAAGAGAAGGAAAATGGATGTGCTGACTGACCAGTAAGTAGCACCTGCCTCATCCAGGAAAACTTATATAACTGAGAAAAAAATCCAGGTAGACATGGGCGTCAGGCACAGTTGTATCCAGGGGCTCAAATAATGCGGACAGATATGTGATCATTCTCTGTTCCTGGTGGCAACACAGCTCAAGCAGCTGGACACTCTATTAATTTAGTAACCACAGAACGTGAGGGGATTTCTCAATGGGTAGTTCCAGCAAGAAGCCTAGACTTCAGTGTCCTGACCTGGGCCCCAGGTCCACACCTCACTAATTCATTGTGTCTGGGTGCAGTGCTTGAGAAGTGGACTGTGACTGCCCAGTCTTGGGCAGTGCTATCCCTTGGAACTTCAAGGTTGAGTCAGCCCTATTGATGCCATGTGAACAAAGATCAGGTAAGGGCCAAGCTCCACATGGGAAGGGAACATATTTTATAAGGGACATATTATGTGCACAATTTCAATGTTGATACAGTGTTATCACCTAAAGTACTATCAGCATTCAAGTTCCCTCAATCATATCAGAACCTTGTAGTTCTTTTATTTTATTTTTATTTATTTATATGAGAGAGAGAGAGAGAGAGAGAGAGAGAGAATGGGCATCTCAGGAACTCTAGCCACTGTAAATAAACTCCAGATGCATGTGCCACATTGTGCATCTGGCTTATATGGGTTCTGGGAAATAGAACCTGGGTCCTTAGGCTTCACAGGCAAGCGCTTTAACCACTAAGCCATCTCCGCAGCCCAGTTTTTTTTATTTTGAATACAGGATCCAATCAAGGGTCGCACAGTTTATTTACTTCCTTAGCTTTTGGATCACTTTTAATATAAAGTAGTTCTTAGGCTATGATTCTCTTTTACTTTTGATGGTTTAGTGTTAGAGAATGTACCTCAATCTAATTGGCCTTTTCTTTTCTTTTCTTTTCTTTTCTTTTTCTTTTCTGTTTTCCAAAGTAGGGTCTCACCTAGCCCAGGCTGACCTGGAATTCACTATGTAGTCTCAGGGTGGCCTGGAACTCTTAGCAAACCTCCTACCTCTGCCTCCAGAGTACTGGTATTAAAGGTGTGTGACACTTAACTTATTAATCTTTTGATACCAACAAAGGGCAACTCATTAGATATCTTTCCTGAAGAAGTTGAGCCTTTGTAATAGTAGCTTAAAACCACCTGTTCACTGTTGATGATTCAGGCCATCTACGATAGAATTAGATGCTTTTTTTTTTTTTCTGAGAAGTTTGAGAATCTGGCTTGGTCTGTGAATGCTACTGGTTCCCACCCTGGGCATGCAAGTCTTTTTAATTCCTCTTCCAGTCAGCAACTGGAGGTCAACAAAGTTACAAATCCTGAGTCCCAAGTCACTTGGGTTCTAGGTCATCATTCATTCAATTATGCAGATATTCCTTACTTTCCCTTTTTGCTATCAAGCTGTTCACATCCCTTTCCAGTGGCCTTTGTGTCCCTTCTGAGGAAGGGATAGACTCCCACAAAAATCCCCTGTTAAGAGGGTGGGATGTGACACAGGTGCCTTTTGCTCCTGCCGGTTCTGCTTCTCAGCAGAACTTCCCTAATCTCTATAATTCTACTTATTCATCTGTTGGTCTGAGAAGGTTGAATGTGATTCTGAATCTACAATTATGTGGCCTGACTCTTCCTTAGCTTTTCATACATGATGTCAACCATCACCACCATCACCACCACCATCACCATCACCACCACCACCATCGCCACAATTGTCATCACCAACACCATCATCATTATCATCTTTATCACCACCACCCACATCACCATTGTTTTGGTTACTTACTTTTCTTGTAAATGTGACAAAATACAAGAGCAACACACTGCTTTGCCCTGGGCAGCCTTCTGGAACTTTGGCACAGCCTTGATGACCCCTTAACTCATGCATCTATTATGCCCACAACACCAACACCATATGGGACAGTGCTGGCATGCTTTGATGCCACTGTGAGATGCAGCCTGGTCCACTTGGACCAGAGCTGCGATGGCTTCTGTGTTCCTTCCAGGCTGACTCTGATGAAACACTTCCCTAGGCAGTTGTTTTTAAGCAGAAAAGTCTTCCAGTGGCATTTTAAGTTTAGACTCCACCATCATCACCATCACCATCCCCACCTTGTCTGTAACTTTAAGCTCTTTCTTTGCCCCTCCATACAAGACATTTTTTCATATCTTTCTGCTCTGTTTGTCACCCCTTCTCACTGTAGTCCTGGATCAAAGCAGTGAACAGTAACAAGGACACAACCTCAATAAGACCCAGTCTTGAAATGTCCTCCACCAAGCAAATTCATTCATTATTATTATTATTTAGTTTTTCGAGGTAGGGTCTCATTCTAGCTCAGGCTGACCTGGAATTCACTCTGTATTCTCAGGGCGGCCTTGAACTCATGGTGATCCTCCTACCTCTTCTTCCTGAGTGCTGGGATTAAAGGCGTGCGCCACCACGCCCGGCCACATTCATTATTTTTTAATTCAGCTGCATTCATGTTCTCATGGGCATAATACAGCCAGATACTTTTAAAACTTTTTATTTATTTATTTATTTGCAAGCAGAGAGAGAAATAGAAGAGAGACAGACAGAAATAACGGGTGTGCCACAGCCTCTAGCCCCTGCAAACAAACTCCAGATGCACATGCCACTATGCATCTGGCTTTATGTGGGTACTGAGGAATCAAACTCAGGTCGTTAGGCTTTTCAGACAAGTGCCTTAACTGCTGAGCCATCTCTCCAGCCCAGATACATACATACATATATATGTGTGTGTATATATATATTTAATACCAGAATATAATATGAATTTTGTAGTCAGCCTCATGTTGCTGGGATGAACTTCCAGACAAGGCACAGATATGGAGGAAGGGTTTTATTTGAAAATTAGAGATCCAGGGGAAGTTCCATAATGGCAAAAGAAGTTAGTGCCCTTTTACTGGGAGAGAGAGAGAGAGAGAGAAAGAGAGAAGCCACTACCAAAAAAAAAAAAGAAAAGAAAAGAAAAGCACACTTCAAGAATTCCAGCAGAACTCAGGCACTCTGCATATCTTTAGACTGGAATTCCAAATCCATCCCCACACCTTAGGGCTGGTCCCTAGGATCCACCCACAGTGACACCTCCTGTAGCCAGGTGGCTGCAAATCTAAATTATAAACTTTAACAAAATCCTGAATATATTGGGGGGGGGCATCCATTCAAACTACCACATCCTGCCCCTGGTCCCCAATAGATTCATAGCCATCTCACATTGTACATTGTCAAATTCAAAGGTCCCCACAGTCTTTACCAACTTAAGATAGCTCTGGAGTCCCAAGTCTCATCTGAGATTTAAGATGGTCTCTTAGCTGTGAGTCATGTAAAATCAAAACAAGTTATATACTTTTAATATATGAAGGCACAGAGTAAACATTTTTAACTGCTATAAGGCATAGCAAGGAGAGACTGGTACAATGCAAACCCAATAACCATCAAGCAAACATCAAACATCTGCAGTCCAAGTTCAATATCACAACCAGTGACTGATGAGTCTCCAGATTTTCCAATTCTGTGCCTCCAGCTGGGCTGAGTAACCAGGGAAAACTTCCACCCTTAGCCAACAACCTCCATGGTAGTCCTTGCACAGTCCTAGTATATCTAAATATCCAAAGTTTAAAACTTTAATAAAATCCTGAATATATTGGGGAACATCCATTCAAACTACCACAAATGTCTTCTAGCCCAGATCTTGATAGGCTTCTTGTTCCTTCCTGACATTTCATGACCTGAGCCTCTACTGCCTGTATTCTGGTCTTCCAACCTCTCATGAGGATGGCCCATTGGACTCTATATATAGTACCCTAGGGCTTTTCTACTCTGAAGTTCCAAACTCTTCAATGTTCCTCCTGCAACCAAGTTCCAAAGGTCTAAGAACCACTTGGTCAGGTCTATCACAGCTATAGTGCCAGTTCCCAGTGCAAATTTTCTTTTTAAAGTTATTTATTTATTTATTTGGGGGGAGATAATATATGGGCACATCAGGGCCTCCTGCCTCTGCAAACAAACTCCAGATACATGCTCCCTTTGTGCATCTGGCTTTATGTGGGTATGGAATGGAAGCTGGGGCCTTCTTCAGGCTTTGTAAGAAAGCACCTTTAACCACTGGGTAATCTCTTCAGCACTCCATTTTCTTGGGTTTGATTTTTTCGAGGTAGGGTCTCACTCTAGCCCAGGCTGACCTAGAACTCACTATGTAGTCTCAGGCTGGCCTTGAACTCACAGTGATCCTCCTACCTCTGCTCCTGAGTGCTGGAATTAAAGGCATGTGCCAGTATGACTGGCCAATTTAAAAAATATTATTTATCTCATAGTTATGACAAAATGCCTGACAAAAGCAACTTAAGGAAAGAAGAGTTTATTTGAGCTCACAGTTCAAGGGTGCAGTACATCATAGCAGGGAAGGTGTGGTGGTAGGATCGTGAGGCAGCTGGTCACATTGTCCACAATCAGGAAGCAGAGTGAGATGAATGCTGGTGTTTAGCTCACTTTCTCTGTTTTTTTTAATGATTATTTTATTTTACTTATTTATTTGCAAGCAGAGAGAGAGATAGAAGAGAGACAGAGAGAATGGGCATGCCAAGGCCTCTAGCCACTGCAAACGAACTCCAGATGCATGTGCCCCTTGTGTATCTGACTCACATGGGTCCTGAGGAATTGAACCTGGGTCCTTTGGCTTCATAGGCAAATGCCTTAACTGCTAAGCCATTCTCCAGCCCCACTTTCTCCTTTTTATACAGTACAAGATCCCCGGCCCATGGGATAGTGTCACTCACATTTAAGGTGGGTTTTCCTACCTCTACTAACCTAATCTAGAAACTTCCTCCTAGATATACCTCCTATATATATATAGATTTGTCTCCTAGGTGATTCTAGATCATGTCAAGTTGATAATCAATATTAACCATCACAACTATCACCATTATCATTATTAGGATCACCACTATCACAATCATCACCATCATCACCATCACCACCATCACCACCATCATCACCACTATCATCACCACCACCATCATCATTACCACCATCATCACCACCATCACAATCATCACCACCACCACCATCATCACCACCATCATCACCATCACCATCATCATCACCACCATCATCACCATCATCACCATCATCACCATCACCATCATCATCACCATCATCATCACCATCATCACCACCACCATCATCATCACCATCATCATCACCATCATCACCATCATCACCATCACCACCACCATCATCACCATCATCACCACCACCATCATCATTACCACCATCATCACCACCATCACAATCATCACCACCACCACCATCATCACCACCATCATCACCATCACCATCATCATCACCATCATCATCACCATCATCACCATCACCACCATCATCACCACTATCATCACCACCACCATCATCATTACCACCATCATCACCACCATCACAATCATCACCACCACCATCATCACCATCATCACCACCATCATCACCATCACCATCATCATCACCATCATCACCACCATCACCATCATCACCATCATCACCACCATCATCACCATCATCATCACCACCACCATCATCACCATCCCCATCATCACCATCCCCATCATCACCACCATCATCACCACCATCATCACCACCACCATCATCATCACCACTATCACCATCATCACCACCATCATCACCATCATCACCATCACCACCATCATCACCATCCCCATCATCACCACCACCACCATCATCATCACCACCATCATCACCACCACCACCATCATCACCATCATCACCATCCCCATCATCACCACCATCATCACCACCACCACCATCATCACCACCACCACCATCATCACCATCATCACCATCCCCATCATCACCACCATCATCACCACCACCACCATCATCACCATCACCACCATCATCACCACCATCACCATCATCACCACCACCACCATCACCATCATCACCATCACCATCATCACCACCACCACCATCATCACCATCCCCATCATCACCACCACCACCATCATCATCACCACCACCATCACCATCACCATCATCACCACCATCATTACCACCACCATCACCATCACCATCATCATCATCATCATATCATGACATCATCACCATCGTCTACCACTGTGCTTATTACTGTCGTTAGTATTATTATTATCTTCCTCAGGCCCAAGAAAACTTCCATAGAATTTGAAAATATTTTGATACCAAAATAAACCCCAAACACCAGAGCTCAGTCCCCGTCCCCCAATCTACCACTCACCCCGTCTCCAACAATCAACTTCCTGCTCCAGTTGTTGTCTGGTATTAAATTTAAAAAGTCTTTTGAGTCAGATATGGTGGCACCTGCCAGTAATCCTGGCCCTGGGGAGGTAGAGGTAGGAGATCAGGAGCTTAAGATCAGCCTTGGGTACACTGCAACTTGGAGACTTCCATGAGCTCTATCTCAAACAACAACAACAACAACAACATAAAACCCACCACCAAAACCAAAACAAGAACAAGAACAACAAAAAGTCTCCCTTTATAGACTACTCAGGGACAGCACACTGACCCTGTCTTTAAATTCATTTCCCTCAGTGTTCCAGGGCCATCCCTGTTGGAAAAAAATGACTCTCACAAAAGATCCCTCAGCAGCAATTATCTAAATGGGAGGCTGGGAGGGGGGGAGCCATTTAGAATCCACTTCATTGCGGGATTACCTAATTAATTAACGGTTTCACTGACAACTCGTTGGAGAAGTGTGTGTTAAACAGGAGCACAGTGGGCCGTGATTTATAGACTCTGACACCCCCCTCCTGGCCTCCCCACCCTCCCTCGCTGCCTCCTCCCCATCCTGTGGCCCCCACCTTCCGCCAGCCCCTACGTGGGGAGGCCCGTGGGGACCTTTGCTCACGCTCCCTCTAGAGTTTGAGGCGGAGGCACATGGAGATGACAGAAGGGCGCTGGGGAGGAGTGGGCTGGGGAGACAAGGAGACAATGAAGAGATAACAAGGCAGCTGAGGCTGCAAGGGTGGCTGCATCTGCCCCTTGCCCCCAGCCCAGAGCCATCCCATCTGCGCCTGGGCTGCCCCAGGACGCAGAGCCCTGTGGGCACCTCCTGGTCCCGTCTTCCTCCTGGATTTTCCAAAACCCCACCCACCCTCCGTCTTGAGAGACATCACCAATCAAGGAGTCCCCATGCTTGGTTTCCCCTCCCTGTGGGAAAGGGGTTGTCAGACTTCAGGTAGATGAAAGATGAAGGGTGGGAGTCAAAACCAGGAGGAGAGATGGGGGAGTAGAAAAGTGGGGACCGTACACTCCACGGGCGCCTGCATCAAGGTCCTGAAGTGTTATGCTCAGCCTGCAAAGGTCATCTGGACAAAGTTCATATCAACTAAGATTCATCCTGGTCCTGGGGAAGGGAGGCTCAGGGTTTCAACACCCTGAGTGTGAAGTCCTTGGAAACTTAACAGCCTGATGTATAAGCTTGTCTAAGGGGAGGCGTGAACTTAAGGCCAGCCAGTTGGGCTTTTTTTTTTTTTATTTTATAGACAACGTCCATAAATATAGACAATAAATATACCATGATCATAATCCCCTCCCACCATCCTCCCTTTTCCCCTTCTGGAATCTCCCCTCCACGGAATTCCTTCTTTCCATCTAATCTCCCTTCTATTTGATGTAAGATATTTTAAATTTTAAATTTATTTATTTTATTGATTATGAATTTTATTGTATGACCTTATTGGGTGTTGGTCATATTCCATTCAGGTTATACTGTTCTCTCCTCTCTCCCCCACTCCCATGATCCCAGCTGTGCTCTTGAGCCTGAAGTTCCTGCTGCTGGGGAGGTTCTGCCCAGGGCTAGGGGTGGGCTGGGGAGGCCATGGGAGTCTCCTGTGCTGCACATAAAATGTTCCGTGTATGGGCAGATGAGCCTCTTTCCGAGGACTAGCCCTGAACTTCCATATCATTTTAACAGGAAAGTGAGGCTTCGCATTCGCTTCTCAGAGCTTATTTCTTCAGCCATGATTCTAGAAGGATTCACACCATGAGCAAGCGGAAGTCCCAACAAAGGCAAAGCAAGGCAGAGTCCCCAAAGAGGCCCTTCCACACTTTAGATTTCTTCCCTTTCAAAGGTATCTCCAAGCTGAATGGGGGACCCCCACGTTCCCACTGGCCACTAGAGATTTGGTCAGCAGGAGCCCCAGGTCACCCTCTCTCCCAGGAAATGGGATATATTATTGGGGCCTTTTTGGAAACCACCCACCAGGGATCCCCAGGGACAGAGGTGAATGGAAACAATAAAGGTGCCACATCTGTCAGAGTCCAGCATGGATGCTTCTGGAATGGGAGAGAGGAAGTCCCTGACGCCCGTGAGTGCGGAAGCGACATCTTCAGCCTTTAGATGAGCAATCGGAGGCACTGGGAGAAGAAATAGTGGAGTTGAGTAGATTTGGTATACTATGGACATTCAGGAAAGGCTTAAACCTCATAAAGCAGATCTGGTTAAGATTAGATTCGTTCCTAGCACACAGGAAGGGCTCGGCCAGGGTTATCATAACATGGTGCATCCATATGGACATAGACCCACTAAGGGTCTGCTGTCCACCACCTCCTTCATTCAGGCTAAGGCAGGAGGAGCACGCAGAGAGGCCAAGAGCTTCCCCTAAGGACACACAGCTAATCCCGTGGGCGATGGCTGGACTTCCAAGCTTGGCCACATTGGGGTTCCACAGAACCCGGAGACACCGTGTGACCTGTTGACCTGTCTCTCGGGGGAGTGGGGAGAGGGGGTCCTCTGGGAACCTCCCCGAAGGAGTCAGGTGATGAGCCCACCCCTGCTTTTCAGAACCAGAGGGGTGGCTAAGAGAAAGCTAGAGATTTGGCTTGGTCGCAGTGCAGGTCATGGGTGGGCTGGGGGACGGAGCCTTGACCTCCCAGCCCCATCTCACACCTCCAGGTCTAGCTAGGAGGTCAAGGTTGCCCGAGGGCGGGAGGGGGTTAACCGGGCTGGACCAGCCCGACCCCGCCCCGCTCCGCCCCGCCGCGCCGCGCCGCCCGGCTCGCCGCACCCAGCGCCCGCCCGCGCCCGCGCCCGCCCGCTCGCCCGGCGGCCCGAGCAGCGCATCTGCGCGCGGAGCAGATTTCGCGGTTCACACGCGCACAATGGCCGCGCTCAAAGGCGCGCCGGCCGCATTGTTCCCCCCCGGCGCCCGCGTCCTACCTCCGCGCGAGAATTAACCCCCGTCACCCTGCCATTGTCGCCCGAGCACCTGGGGGCTGGCCACAAAGGCGGCAGCAAACCAGAAACCCTGTCGTGTTCGGAAGGATGGGGGACAGGAAGGGATGAGGCTGGATGGAGGGGCTGGTGGAGGGGGCAGGGCGCGGGGTGGGGGGGGGTGCAGAGCAAGGGGGACAGGACCAGGGTGGGGTGCAGGGGTGGAGTGAAGATACGGGGGTGAGGGTGCAGGGTAGGGGGTACAGGGATTGGGTGCAGGTAGAAAGCTCAAGGATGGGGTATAAGGATGGGGTGTCGGGTAGAAAGTACTGCGGCGAGGGTACAGGGTAGGGCGTACAGGAATGGGGGTGCGTGGTGGAAAATATAGGGGTTGTACAGGGAAGGGGTGCAGAGGTGAGGGTGCAGGGTGGGGGGTGTGGGCCTGGTGGGGGTCCAGGCAGAGGGTAAAACAGGGCCTGTAAGGAGAGGTGGCCCAGGACACAGGCAGAAAGCAGGGCTTGCAGAGTGGGGAGGTGAGGGCTGAACTCCGGTGAGCTGGGAGAGGGCCTGGGGTCCATCGCCATTGCCTGGAGGCCTGGTAGGCTCGTTTCCCTCTTCCCAGCCCTTCTGTCTGTCTGTCCTTTTTGCTCTCCTGTCTGTCTGCCTCTCTAGCTCTGGCTCTGTTCCCCCATTGTTTTCATGACCTCTGCATTTCTCTTTGTCACATTTTTCTCTCTCTGCTTCCTGTGGTTGTGTCTGCCCTGCTTGGAGACAGAGATGACATTGAATTTGGTGGGCACAGCCCTGTGGCAGGACTCTAGACACAGTGGCTGCACCTGTGGAGTCCAGAATGGGTGGGGGGTGCTTCGTGGAGGCCCCTAAAAACCCTGATGTCTTGGGTGTGTCTTGGTGACTGTGACTTAGGGCAGGGCTGGGTTGGCTAATCCCTGCTTAAGTGTGCTTTGAGGCATATGCTTGTGAGAGTGTGAGAAACTTGTGTGCAGACAGACAGACAGACAGACAGACACACACACACACACACACTTTTCGTGCCTTCCTGTGGCAATGAGAATAGGCAAGTGAGTGGGCCCTGGGTACAGATGGAAAAACTGAAGTTTAGAGGAGTGTAGTTGCCCACTTAGCGTGGCACGCCACTCCATCAGCAATTCCTTGATTTTCCGGGGCCTTCTGGTTGTCTCTGTGGGTGTGGAAGGCCAGCCTTGGAAGGTCCCTGTCCCCCTTCCCCCTTGCCCCTGCAAGGGCCTTCACCTCCCCACCCTGTGGCACTGACATATGACCTCTTAAGGATGGCCCAACTCTGCGTCTCCATCCCCTTCCTCAAGGCTGTTGCCCCCTCAGTACACACTACTCAGCCTTTCTTCCAGTGGTGGTGCAAGTCACATGGCTCTTGGGTGGGCTTAGCTTCCTTCAGCCCCACAGTGCCCTCAGACATGTGTCAGGGCCTGGATGGAAACAGGGAATGCTACAGATGTTCAGGTCCCTGCTCACTGTGCAGGTGCAGCTCGGTATCCTAGGAAACTCAACCTGTGTCCTCCCAGCAACTCTCAGAGGTAAGAAAGCTACCCTCATTTTTCAGGTGGGAAACTGAGTCACAGAACCTTCACATACTTTGACCAAGGTCACCCTGTACGGGTGGTTGGTATAAATGAGTACGTTTGGATCACATGTAGGAATTCATATGTATGTATCCATTCATATGCATGTATGCACAAAACAATCATACAGAAATACACATCCAGGGGTCTATACTGTGACAGGAGCTGTTGTGTTGTACTCTACCTGGAAAGGGGGGATCTCAGAGCCCTGGAGGCCTGTCTAAGCTAGAAGGGAGTGGGAGATTTCAGAACCGGGTCTCTGTGAGCCACTCCCTGTGGTCTTGATGTTCTCCACCTTGACTGGGGTCACTGAGTGCATGGCATTATGGGAAGTGACCTACTATCTGAGTCTGTGTTTTGTTTTGCTCAACTGTGCATGGGTGAGAAAGTGGGTACTCACCTCACGTGACTCGATAGGCCAAGTCGATAGGAAGAGGCAGGTTTGGGGGTTCTCTCCTCTCACGTGTCTCCCTGACACCCCTCGTTATTCTTTTCTGGCATAGCCAAGACCCAGCAGCCTCCCACATCCTATCAGTAGTCACCAACTTGCCATTTAAGTGTGACTTCCACCATACTGAGACGTCCTCCACCCCCAGGGCTGGTGTCTTGAGTCTTCCTAGGCAAGCAAGTCCCTTAAATCCCTGGCAGCCCCCAGTATTGCGGATTCATCTGCTGCCCCTTAGTTCACTATTGCCTGTAGCTGGGAATGCCTTTCTGCTGCCTAGACCCAGCTGGTGAGTTCCTGGAAGGGATGGGGGCAGGGAGGGCCAGGCCAGACTCCCTCCCCTGCAGAGGAAGCCCCCAGCCAGGCCTGCTGGGGGGAGATAAGAAGCAGGCGGCCCAGCTCCGCCCCTGTTTCTGTAATCGCCTTCTCAGCTGCCATCCCTCCCCACGACTCCCCCCCCCATATATATATATATATGTATATATATATATATCATCTTTATGGCTATGGAATGATCTGGGCTGACACTGCATTCATTTAGCTAAGGGCAGGTGGGGTCGCGGGAGGGAGACAAGGCACTGATCAGCCCTTGGATTCATGGGGGCTGGGGAGGGAGCCGAGCCCTCCCCCAGAATAGGAGAAAAGAGGCTGGGAACACCAGTGACAACCAGTGCAGGGCAGAAAACAGATTTTGAATGCCAGAAACCTTGTAGTGGCAGAGGGCAGTGTCCAACTATTGTCATCAGGAGTCATCCAAGGTTTATCTGTCATCTTCCTTCACCCAGCCCTCCTTCCTCCCCATTTCCCTTCCCTCCTTCCCTCTGTTCTCCTCCTCTTTCCTTCTTCCCTTCAAGCAGTAAACCTTGAGTTTCAGAACATGACTTTAGTTGTTACCTGGTTTGAAATCTGGCTTAAAAATATATTTTAGGGCTGGAGAGATGGCTTAGGGGTTAAGGCGCCTGCCTCCTAAGCCTAAGAACGCTGGTTCCAATCTCCAGCGGTTCCAATCTCCAGGTACCACGTTTAGCCAGATGCGAAGTGACACAAGGGCGCAATGCCGCACTTGACCACAAGGGGGCGCACGCATCTGGATTTCGTTCTCAGCACCTGAGACACTGCTGGCGCGCCCATGTCTGTCTTCCTCTCTCTCTCTGTCTCTCTCTGTGTCTCTCTTCAAAAAATAAAAATAAAAAATAAATTAAAAAATTAGTTTTGATTCATTTATTTGCGATGAAGAGAGAGGGGGCAGATGAGAGAGAGAGAAAGAGAGAGAGAGAATGGGCATGCCAGGGCTTCCAGCCACTGCAAACAAATTCCAGATGCATGTGCCATGTTGTGCATCTGGCTTTACATGGGTATTGGGGAATCGAACCCAGGCTATCAGACTTTGCAAGCAAGTGCCCATCTAACTCTTGGATCCTGGCTTTTGCAGGCCAGTGGCTTCACGTCTCTGGGATTAGCTCCTTCATCTGCAACATGGAGAGAGTGGTGACACACCTCCCTGCAGGTGAAATGGAAGCTTCTTAGTTGATGGGAGGGTGTGCTTGCTTTGTTCATTGGCCCTTCTCCTTCATCAGTGGGGCAGAGGTGCTCCCTGCCATGCCAGAGCTCCCCCCACATGCCACTCCCGGGAGCAGCTTGCCACGGTGCCCTGTCTCCGGTTGGAACACAGCTCTGGTTGGACACTGAGCTTGTGACGCAGCTGAATTAGGAGCGACTGTTCTCACAGAATGATCTGCCTCAGAGCTGGGGAGATGGCTCCGTGAGTTAAGTGTTTGCTGAATAAGCCTGCCAACCTGAGTTCAATCCCCAGCACCCATGTAAAAGCCCAGGCAGGGTGGCCTGATCCTGTAATCCCAGCACTAGGGAGCCAGAGACAGGAGGATGCCTGGAATGTGCCTGCTCCCTAGTCTATCTGAGGTGAACTCTGTGTTCAGTGAGAGACCCTGCTTCAAAAAATAAGGTGGAGCCTGGCATAGTGGCACACGCCTTTAATCCCAGCACTCGGGAGGCAGAGGTAGGAGGATCACCGTGAGTAAATTCCAGGTCAGCCTGGGCTATAGAGAGACTCCACCTCAAAAAACCAAATAAACAAACAAACAAAAACATGGAGAGTGACAGAGAAAGACACCTTCACTTTCTGTCCTCTACAGGCACACACATGTATGTATACACGCTGCACACACATGGGCACCCACACATTACAAATATGGACATGCATACATGTAGGAAAAAGGAGGAAGGCTGGAGGGATGGCGAAGGTGTTTGCCTGCAAAGCCAAAGGACCCAGGTTCGATTCCCCAGGACCCACATTAGTCAGATGCACAAGGGGGCTCAAGTGTCTGGAGTTTGTTTGGAGTGGCTGGAGGTCCTGGCGTGTCCATTCTCTCTCTCCCTCCCTCTTTCTCTGTCAAATAAATAAATAAATAATAATAATTTTTTTTTTTAAAAAAAAGGGAGAATCAAACCTGGGTCCTTAGGCTTCACAGGCAAGCACCTTAACTGCTAAGTTATCTTTCCAGCTCTATCATTATCATCTTCATTGCACTTAGCGCGCTCTCTCTCTCTTTCTCTCTCTGATGTTACCTTGGGTCTTTGTATTCAGGGATTCTAGCCTTCTATGAGAACATCATCCGTGGTCCGGGGCTGGGTCGGCCTCATCCTCTGTTGGCTTTACTTTGGGTCAGGGGACATTGGAGGAGTCTAGTAAGCACTATTTAAATTAATTCTTGAACATCCTTGTTTCAGCAGTTTTGTTTGTAGCTGGGCGAGCAGTTGGAAAAACAAATGTGGTGTGAATCCAGTCACACGGTGGAATCTCCTTGACCTTCCTGCCTACAGGCCGGCCTGGTCTCAGGTCTCAGTGAGGAAGGCAAAGGAGTGGGTTCACAGGCAGCCCCAAAGCACACACTGCCTGCAGGTCGGGCATTGTCAGGGTCGGAGTGTGTCCCTCATGAATATCTTGACAGAAAGTGGGCCACATGGTTTTCTATGAGGGACTTGAGCCAATCAAGAATGCAAGATGAAAATTAACTAGAACCCCTTCAAGAGGCTCCTGGGAAATGCTAAGGGGACAGTTGGTCTGATGGGGGCCAGCTGGAAGGGTGCAGCTGGAGGGGGAAGGGTGAGCCACAGGTCCTGTAAGCAAAGTGGGTCTTTGCTGTCAGACTTTTCTTCCAAGAATTTCCCTAAACCCCTTGAAAAGACCATATTGAAGTGGGGATCACAGGGGGCCAATATTTATTGAAGACCTACTGTGTGCTGGACCCATGAGGATGTATTTCCTGTGCTTTTTACCTACTCTTTGAGGCAGTGGGTGACAGCCAGGCAGTGGCAACCTCATTTCAGGGACCAGGAAACACTGGCTCAGAGCCGTTAAGACTTCTCGAAAGACACACAGCTAATAGGTGCCTAGGCTGACTGGCATTCAAACCCAAGTCTGTCTGGGTCCAGAGCCAGTGTTTGGGTTGGTCCTAGTATTGAGCTGTGTCTCCTGAATTCAGGGCTGGAGATGCTGGACACTATGATAGCTAGCAATGATAAGATTTGGGGATGGAAAGGACAGGGGAAGGATTGAATAGGGTGGTGCTCTGAGGGGACCTTCTGTCCCCTCCCTCTGGCCCCCTCTGCCCTGGCCCTGAGCCTCGGGTGGGGGTGTGGGTAGGAGAACTAAATATCATATAATTGCCCCGCTCTTCTGTGAAATTTGTTTCGGGACACATTAGTTCCACTGAATTTAGCTGAACAGCGGGGAGCCCTGAGAAATGATTTGCAATTAGCCCCAGCCCCACGGCCCCCCGTTGGGACATGAGGCTCCAGCACCGAGTGGGAAATGGCCAGGAGGGTGGGGGGAGCTGCCTCTGGAAATGCCAGTAGGCAGGGAGGGACTGGCAATCCAGAGTGGCTGGGAGCTGACTTCTGGGAGCTTGATGGAGCCCTGAGTCCCTCAAACCCAAGATCTGGGCAAGTCAGCAGGGTGTTAGAGAAAACCCAACACTGTCTCCACCTTTGCCACTTCAACCCCATGCAGCTGTCTGCCCATTGCATACCGTCTCCCCTTGAGTATTTGAAGTCAGTTCCCCCATCACTGGGGAGGGAGGTAGGGAAGAGTTCCCCATTTTGTGGAAGGAGGAAATGAATGCTTAGAGAAAGAAGGGACTCTTTCTTGGCCACTTGGATGTGACTGGGGGACTCGAACTCAGGCCAGCTAGACTCTTCAAGATGTGACAGCCCCTTCAAGAATAGCCTCTGAGGGGCACACAGGATGGGGTGCTGCTAGGGCTCTGGAACCAGCAATGCTGGGCACAAGTCCCAGCTCTGCCACTTTGGTTGTCATTTGGCATAGGGCACAGAATTCCCTCTGGGACAAAGTGCTGGGGATGGAACCCAGGGTCTTGTACATGCTAAGCAAGCTCTTCCCGGGAGCTGCAGCCGCAGTCTGAGCGTCTTATCAAGGTAACTGCATATAAATGACAGGGCAGGGAGATGGCTCAGTGGGATTGCTGCTGGAGCATGAGGACCTGAGTTCAAATCCCCAACACTCAAGTCACAGTGGTGTGGGATGGTGTGCCCCTGTGCTGAGAGATGGAGATATGGAACCCCCAGGGCTCGCTGGCTACCTAGACTAGCGAATTGGTGAGCTCTGGGCTCAGCAAGGGATGCTGTCTCCAAGAATACGGTGGAGAGGCCCACTAAGACTCCTGACATTGAGCTCCTTTAACCTCTGGCCTCCACACTCACATAGATGCAATGCATGCCCACACACATACAAGCATGCATACACGCCCACGCACATGCACGCGCCTTCATCATTGCTATTATGAAGAATAATTATTACAATTATATTGATCTCTGGCCTCCACACTCACATAGATGCATGTGCATACAACATGTCTACATTATACACAAACATGCACACCCACCACACACACGCACGTGCCATCATTATTGCCATTATTATTGTTGTTGTTATATTATCATTAAGTCCCCATCAAGACCCCCTGGGGAGGAGAGAAACAGGGGAACCCATCCTGCTAGCCTCAGTGATGGTTGCCCACCCTCAAGCCTGGCCTGGATGGCGTGGAGATGAGACTCAGTCCTGACTCACATATCTGCTCACAGATGCTTCTACAGTGAGTTGTCACTGGACTAAGGGAATCCAGGAAGACTTCTGAGAGGAGGTGACTGTCCTGCTCTTGTCCCTGTGATGGCAGGCACAGCCACACTGCACCATCTCCACAGATGCCCTCCATCTTGTTTGGATGTCAAGGCTCTTGTGTGGGTCCGAGTGGCATACTCGTCATGTGCCAGGCACGGTTCTAAGTTGCCTTACCAATGTCCCTAGCATATTTGTGACTCACAAAAATCTTCCAAGGTAAGCCCTGGCATATTCTCTGCTTTTGCTGAGGAGGCAAAAAGGCAAAGAAAGCTTCCATCTTTTCCTTTTAGTCACCCGGCAGAAAGTGTTGCTGGAGTGAGGCAGGATGGCAGGTGCTCCCACTGCCTGACCATCCTGCTGCCTCCCTCCTGCCTCTCTGTCCTTCCCTCTCCCTCCTGCTGGAATCACTATGGAATAAAGTGCCCAGGCTCTAACTGGCATCCCAGGTGAGGGGATAGGGCTCCTCCACGCTTCCTCCCACTATGACAGTCCTGGGTGTGAGTTAGGAATGGCAGTGACACTGTCTGTCCACAGCCTGCTCTGACCACCCCCCCCAGTTGCCTCCTTCATGGGGTGAGGTTGAGGGGGCTGGGGGCTCACAGGCTGCTGCACTCGACCCTTGAGGAGGAGCTGTCACTGGAGAGGTGGCTTTTGCCTGTTGGTAGCTGTGGCACGTGCTGGCACATAGTGAGTCTTCAGCGAAGTGAATTTGGGAATCTTGGGACCATAAATTATTTCCTATTTGCCCCGGAGTTTGATGGAGGGGAGGGGGCTCCTCATTTCCAGATAGGGGCTAAGGAACCAGCATTTCTTCTCTGTGTGTGTGTGTGCATGTGCACGTATGTGTTCATATGTATGTGGGTGCACATGTGTTCACATGTAGGCGGACACACGTGTTCATATGTATGTGGGTACACACATGCATTCATATGTAGGTGGGTACATGTGTGTGTTCATATGTAGGTGGACACAGTGTTCATATGTATGTGAGTACACATGTGAGTTCATATGTAGATGGACACATGTATTCATATGTATGTAGGTGCAGGTGTGTGTTCATATGTATGTGGGCATGTAGGTGGATGCACATGTGTTCATATATATGTGGGTGGACGTGTGTTTGTATGTATGTGGGTGCATGTGTATGTTCATATGTAGGTGGACTCGTGTGTTTGTATGTATGTGGGTGCATGTGTATGTTCATATGTAGGTGGACTCGTGTGTTTGTATGTATGTGGGTGCACATGTGTGTTCATATGTGTGTGGGTATGTAGGTGGATGCACATATGTTCATATATATGTGGGTGCATGTGTGTTCATATGTAGGTTGACACACATATGTTCATATGTATGTGGGTGCACATGTGTGCTCATATGTATGTAGACTCACATATGTTCCTATGCATGTAGATGCACATGTGTTCATATGTAGGTGGGGGTGCACATGTGTTCATATTTATGTTGATACACATGTGTTCACATACATGTGACTGAACATATGTGTTCATATGTAGGTGAGCACACATGTTCATATGCATGTGGGTACACATGTATGTGTGTGCTCATGCATGTGAGGCCAGAGGTTGATGTCAGGGGTCTTCCCCAGTCCCTCTCCACCTTACTTTTTGAGACAAAATCTCTCAATGAACTTGGGGCCCAGCAATCTGGCTCCACTCCTTAGTAAGCCTTTGGGATCCACCCACCTGTCTCCACATCCCCGGCGCTGAGATTAGAAGTATGCACCACAGCACCCGGCATCTATGTGTGTATGGGGATTTGAACTCAGGTCCTCAAGCTTGTGTGGCAAGGACTTTACCCACTGAGCCATCTCCCCAGCCCCAAACTGGCTTTTCTTACCTAGCTGGTGACTACATTCTAGCAGGCAGAGTCAGACAGTTGGAGCCTTGGGCCTTCAGCAGTCTGTAGAGATCTCTGGGGTGGGGTGGGCAGAGAGAGCCTGGCAAAGGAGGCGGTCTTGACCCAGGGGTGCTGCTGCTCTGTTTGGCTGGCTTTTCCCTGCCTCCACCCAAGCTTGGGAGGGGAGGTGGTCCAACCATCCAGGAAGTCATGAGGTGAAGCTGTGACAGCACCCTGGTTTGTCTGGGGCTATCTGGGTTTAGCACCCAAACACCCACATCCAGGGAAATGCCTGCAGTCCCTAGCATGCTGGGATGGCTGCTCTTCGTATTGGCAGGGATAGGTCCGGATTCATACCCAGGCATGCCACTCCTGCACTGCCTCCTCCGCAGCATGGACCTGCCCCCTCCTTCCTCTTCTGAATTCATCAGCCTCTCTCCAGGTCCCCGAGGACTGCCCCGTCCCACGCCTTCTGCGGATCCCTCCAGTGCCCAGGGCTGCGCTTTCTCTCCCTCTGGCTTCTTATCTCCACTCGTCTTCTTGTGCAGGAAGAGATAAAAGTAATTCTTAGGGCCGCGTCTCCACTGGCGGCGGCCAGCCCTGTCCCCCTCCTGTCTCATTCCCTGGCCCGGCCAGATAAAGGGTTAGACCCAAGCACATGTCATTTTCTTTGTGTGAAATCAATATTCACCAAAGTTTATCTGCCCGACATAGCAGGAAGTGCTAATTTCATCCACGTCAATTATTTTGATGAATGCTTATAATGTCCAGGGTGTGAGAGAAAGATAAAAGAATTACCGCGAGCACACACACGTACACGGACGCCTTGCACACACGCCTTGCCCACCAGCTCACAGAGGGGCACATAAGGGCTTGGCCAGGGGAGAGTCTGATGGACAGCTGTCCCCCCCGCTCCCAACTGCTGATGGCTCAAGATGGCGTGGGGGGCAGGAGGAGGTCTGCACAAGGGGTGTTGTAAGTGAGACACTGAAGGGTTGTGAACTCCTTGGTGATTTTGACTCCTGGCGGGACATTGGCCTGCTTGGAACCAGGTTTGGTTGAGGACAGTGATGTTAATGGCAGGTAGTGGGTAGAGACCAGAGATGCTCCTGAAATACACAGCAGAGTCCTCACCTAAAGAATCATCTAGAGCTCAGAGGCAGAGCACTCACTGACCACAGTGAGAACCCCCATCATCCATCCTCAGCACTGCAAAAAGTAATTAGTCAGTAATGTGTCAATCGCGCAGAGGCTGAGATCTATTGGAATATTGGAATAGGTGTGGTTTCTTAGTAATTCTGTTTTTTAATGTGTTCTTTGTAAATACATGGTTCTATGTCCAGTGGTACTTGAGGATTTATAGATGTATTTTTAAAATATTTTATTTATTTACTTATTTGAGAGAGAAAGAGGCAGATATGTATAGAGAGAATGGGCTTACCAGAGCCTCCAGGCACTTCAAATGAACTCCAGATGCATGCGCCACCTTGTGCATCTGGCTTTACATGGGTACTGGGGGATCAAACCTGGGCCCCTTATTTTTTAAAGACAGGATTAAGAAATAAGGAACTAGATATAAGAATAGAAACCAAAAGCCTGACATGGTGAACTATACCTGTCATTTCAGTATCAGATGGCTGAGGCCAGCAGATTGTAAATTCGCGGCTAGCTGGACCTATCTCCAGAGAGAGAAAGAGGGAAGGGGGACTATTTTAAAATTCCATCGCCTAGTGATTCCCTGTGAAATTGAGAAAAAGTGAAGTTGAATAAAGACAAAACACTGGCTTGGTACACATTCTCACAACCCATAGACTGCAGCTGTGCAACTGGGTAGACGTGCTCAGAACTCTGTACTCGGTAGAAATGAATTTTAAGGACACTTTCCAAAGTGTGTGCAAGTGTACCCTATCGTGACCTGGTCCTGGGCACCCTGCCACGTGTGCCTGGAGTCACACTTTCTCACTGCACATGTATCTCACTGCAGGCCAAGCAGAGCCCTGGAGACCCTCTACTTAGAGTTAATTTAGAATGTCTTACAGGCTGGCACTTTAAAATATGTATTTATTTTATTTATTGAGACCAAAAATGACCTTGAGCTTCTGATCCTCCTGCCTCCACCTCCTGAGTGCTGGGTTTATGCGGTGTTGAGGTTTGAACCCAAGGCTTTGTGCAAGCTAGCATGGACTGCACTCATTCTACCAAGTGAGCCACATCTACACACCATATGGTGCTTTTTATAGTGTCACGTGCTCCCAGACCACACAGAAATGTTATCAGAATGTGAAGACCGAGTCGGCAGGCCAGAATGGGGCCCTGAGAATCTACCTCTCTCACCAGCTTAGTCCTTAGACCCAAAGCCTTTCTATTTGTGTAGCCAAGGCTATGCGTCAGAGCCTGTGGCGCAGACTGGCCCAGCCTCAGGGACTTGTGGAAAACTCGTCTTCCAACAAAGCTCCTGGCACCTTTATTATTATTATTATTAATTATTATTATTATTTTCAGACAAACATACCTGAGGATGCTCCTCTTGGAGGAAGGGCTGAGTGTCGATCACATAATATATGGTGGTGTGAGCAGATGTCATGATATTATATGATAAAATATTATGAGCAGATGATACGCTCTTTATTACAGGCTGTGATAGATGATGCCGTATTACGATTACGGATGATGATGTATCGTGTGCTCCGGTGTGCGTGGGGGATTATGTATTCACACGTGCAGGCTCCCCGAGTCTGATTTAAGAACTCTTCCTCTAACTCACCCACCTCTGGCCATGCCAATCAAAGTCTCTCTGGCTTGAGTGGGATGGAGGATCAGAACGCTTCAATCCTTGGGGCTAAGTCGTGTATGGCTTTGAGATTTCCGGGGATTTCAGGCCCACGGGCTACAAATTCTGAATGAGTTCAATCTGCCCGGGGCTTTGGGTCTGCAGGAGCTGGCTCTGAGATCTGTTGGTATCAGGGGTAATATGAGAAATGAGATTGCTGGGGGCCAGCGGCCGGACCACGGTTTACAGAAATGAGATTGCTGGGGGCCAGAAGTCAGCCACGGTTTACAGAAAGAACTGGTGGTACCCAGGATCCTGAAAATGGGATCAAGAGGGAATATCCAAAGGAAGTAATGGGACTTCACTTCATCAAAGCAAGGCTGGCGAACAGCAAGGTAAATACTCCGCTGATAAACAACTGCTCACACCCGTCTGGAGGGCTGAAGGAGTGAGGAGAAGCCTGAAGGAGTGGCAGGCCTGACAGCCAGGCATCTGCCAAACAGCAGGATCCCAGGCCTTGCTAGGGAAGGGAGGGTCTCCCATTTCCAAATGCAGAGATGAAATTCACTGGTAATTAACAATGGCGAGGTATTGGCTCCGGAGGTACCAGGCCACGTTCCTCTGGTCCAGGTTCTACTGCTTGTTGGCTGGGTGACCCCAACCAGGTAACAGAATGTTCCAGGGGTCTCCATTTCTGGTACTGGGGACTGAACCAGGGCTTTTGCACATGCTTGGCAAGTGCTACATCCCCAGCTTCCATTTCTCTGAAAGACGTACATCAGGGGGTGCCGCTTGGGAATTTCAGGGACACCCAGTGCTAAGAACAGCACCTGGCCCCTGGTAAACACCCAGCTTTCACACTTGCCAGAGTCCTTAAAGACAGTTCCTCCTGGGACATAGCCAAAACTCCTTGAAAACAGCAGGATTTTCATTCCTGGCTCAGGGCAATTAGTGGAGAGCTCACAGAGCCCTCAGCCAATGTGGGCATTTCCAAGAGTTGATGGATTGGTTCAAGGGGTTCAGAGCAAATGAAATCCCAAAAGACATCAACCCATGTCCCAGCTGGTTCTAGAGGCGCCCACAATTTATTTTGTTTTATTGAAGGCCCCCACTGGGAAGAGTCCAGGCTGACCTGCATGCCTATGTAGTCTCAGGCTGGCCTCGAACTCACAGTGATCTCCTACCTCGGCTGGGATTACCTGCTAAGTTTTTATAAATAATCTCAGGAGAAAGCTCCCCTCCCCCACTGTGCTTGATCTCAGAGGAGCTGGCCCTCTTCATTTCAGCAACAGATGCTATAAGCAACACCAGTCTCCCGGATGACCCACTAGGTGTTAATGACACCCTTTGTTCATGCAGGTGAAAGAAAAAAAAAAACCCTCCAGATATTGTCCAATGCCCTCTTTGGAGGCAGCAGCATCTCAGTTGAGAAACACAGATTTAAAGGTGTTGGGTGCAGTCCATGTGGCTTTGGTCACCCCCATGGGCTGTGACCATTGGCCCAAACTTAAAGCTGGTAGATGGTAGCGTGAGGATTCCTGTCCTCTGGCCAGAGACACACACACCAGTGGTGTTCAGATGTGGCTGTGTCAAGACAAATGATTCTTATTTTAAAATATTTTCCTTTTTATTTAAGGAGCTGGGGGATAGATACTGCCAGAATGGCTTGTCAGTTATGCCTGGCACCTGAACTGGGATGCATGTGCCACCTTGTGCATCTGGGCTGGCTGCAGCTTTGGGGAGTTCTTAGGTTTCTGGCAAGCACCTGGTCCTGTTCCATCTCTCCAGCCCACCTTCTGTTCTCTCAGGTCATGTACCCATCTTCACAATGGTTTTCCCATGCTTCCAAGGAACTGAAAGCTGGCATGATGAAGAAGGGTCAGGCCCGCATCACCACACCTGTCAGGCTTACATACATTCTGAGGATTGAACTCAGGTCCTTCTGCTCATGCGGGAGCTGTGGTGGATTTATCAGCGCCCGGACCTCTTGTCCCAGCACATGATGGGTGGGAACCTTTGACTTTGCCTGAGACCGGGTGTTGTTTGCCATGACTTGTTACACAGCAATGGGTGGCAGAGACAGAGTAGCTCCTACAAGCAGCAGCAGGATTTTCATTCCTGGCAAACAGGAAGTGCCAGTCAAAGGAGGGAACAAATCACAGGCATCCATCAATAAATGTCTCAGCTGGTTCAGACTGCTGGCAGGATCTGCAAGAAGGCCCCTCTGGGAAGAGTTCTGCTTCCCAGCATGCCTCTGTGGCTGTTGGCAGGACCTAACTTACTTTTCTGCTGTGGGAACCTTCCATTCCTGTTCTGGCCACCCTTGAACAGCAACAGGCTTCCTCAACACCAGCCAGAGAGATAGGTCTCTGTTGACTTCAGAGCTCATGCAGGTGACAGCCCTCACTCTGCCATGTTCTGTTCAGGAGATCTCAAAACCAGGGGTCTCCAAGCGGAGGCTTTGCACACCTGTGGTGTTGGGTGCAGTCCATGTGGCTTTGGTCACCCCCATGGGCTGTGACCATTGGCCCAAACATTTGGAGTTATTAGCTTTGGATTCCTTCTCTGCCAGAGATTTTCCAAACCAGTGGTGTGAAGAAATGTCACACAAATTATACACGGAGGCCAAAATCGGGAGCTCTTGTCCTTAGGGAAGGAGCTGGGGATAATAAAACCAAATGGCAAAAACAAAGAAACCTGAACTGAAAAGTCAACAGGGCTGGCTGTTCTGGGGATCTCATGGCTGAGCCCTGGTCCTGATCTGTCTTGATGGCATAATTATCTCAGGGTCTTTTCTTCCGACACTTTTCCCATGCTCCAAGGCAACACATGGCAAGTGATGAAGAAGGGTCCGGCTGGATCTGAGACTCCCACATAATTCAAGGAAGGTCCCCACTGGGGAAGGGACTGCGTCCAAGCTCACCTCCATAGTCATTGACATGATGGGTGGGAACCTCTGACTTAGGAGAGACCTGGGTTGTTTGCCATGACTTGTTACACAGCAATGGGTGGCAGAGACAGAGTACCACACAGAGTTGGACAAACAGGAAGTGCCCACAAAGGAGGGAACAAGGGCATCCCTTTTTATAAATATACCCTGACACACTGCTGGCAGGAGGTGAATCTCTCCAGGACGCAGAGCTTCTGGGCTCAAACTTGGCGATCACACAGCATCACTTACTTTTCTGGAACCTTTCTAGTGTTCTGTCTCCTTTGAACAGCAGCTCCTCATTACAGCCTCCCAAGTAGGTCTCTATTCTCAGAGCTACAAACCAGCCCTCACTTTCCATGTCAATTCCCAGGAGATCTCAAAACCAGGAACCCCCCTCTTTTGAGGCAGGGTTTCACTCACACTCTGTAGCCCAGGCTGGCCCCATGTGCTGGGATTATAGGCATGAGCTACCCCATCTGGCTGAGGACATTTATTTATTAGCTTTGGATGTTATTGTCACTCCATTTTCCAAACGAGAGACTAACAAATGTCACACAAATTATACAATTAGTAAAATGCAGCCCCAAACAACACTTGAAGCCGATAATAAAACCAAACCAAAAAACAAAGAAACAGAGAAAGAAAAGTCAACAGTTGTCTGTAGAACCATCTCACTCAGATCTTCAGATGGCATAATTATTTTCTGATTTTTCTCAGGAGGAAATCTGGTAGTAGAACACTGAAGGGGATCTGGTAAGAGGGGAACAGTTGAGGATCTGGTAAGAGCAGCTGGGAGGAATTCGGTAAGAGCAGGAGGTGAGATCTGGTAAGAGCAGGAGAGGGATCTGGTAAGAGCAGGAGGGGGGAAATCTGGTAAGAGAAGCAGGTAGGATCTGGTAAGAGCAGGAAGGGGATCTGGTAAGAGCAGGAGGGGAGATCTGGTAAGAGCAGGAGGGGGGATCTGGTAAGAGAAGCAGGTAGGATCTGGTAAGAGCAGGAAGGGGATCTGGTAAGAGCAGGAGGGGAGATCTGGTAAGAGCAGGAAGGGGATCTGGTAAGAGCAGGAGGGGAGATCTGGTAAGAGCAGGAAGGGGATCTGGTAAGAGCAGGAGGGGAGATCTGGTAAGAGCAGGAGGGGAGATCTGGTAAGAGCAGGAGGGGAGATCTGGTAAGAGCAGGAGGGGAGATCTGGTAAGAGCAGGAAGGGGATCTGGTAAGAGCAGGAAGGGGATCTGGTAAGAGCAGGAAGGGGATCTGGTAAGAGCGGGAGGTTGAGATCTGGTAAGAGCAGGAAGTGGAGATCTGGTAAGAGCAGGAGGGGGGATCTGGTAAGAGCAGGAGGGGGATCTGGTAAGAGCAGGAGGGGAGATCTGGTAAGAGCAGGAAGGGGATATGGTAAGAGCAGGAGGGGAGATCTGGTAAGAGCAGGGAGGTGGAGATCTGGTAAGAGCAGGAGGTGGAGATCTGGTAAGAGCAGGAGGGGAGATCTGGTAAGAGCAGGAAGGGGATCTGGTAAGAGCAGGAGGGGAGATCTGATAAGAGCAGGAGGGGAGATCTGGTAAGAGCAGGAGGGGGATCTGGTAAGAGCAGGAGGGGGATCTGGTAAGAGCAGGAGGGGAGATCTGGTAAGAGCAGGAAGGGGATCTGGTAAGAGCAGGAGGGGGATCTGGTAAGAGCAGGAGGGGAGATCTGGTAAGAGCAGGAAGGGGATCTGGTAAGAGCAGGAAGGGGATCTGGTAAGAGCAGGAGGTAGAGATCTGGTAACCTAGAGGAAGAGAGGGCTGGAGGGTTGAGGACCAGGTCAGCCAGAAAACAAAGTCATTTCTTTGTTCGTATTTAATTTCACCAAATCCCAGTGATATCACCACACTTAAGTTCAAGGAAAGGAGGTCTTGAGCTCACCCTTGAACCTGGAAGAAGAAATTTGCATATGTCAGTGAGTATGAGTGACATCCACTACGTGGACCATGCAATGTGGGGACGGGTCACAGGAAACTTTTCCCATAGGGACACGCAAACGCACGCCATCACCCCCATAGGCTCAGATGACAGAGCAAAGGTTACACCAATGCCAGCTTAGCAAACCAATGAGCTTTTTGGGGGTTGCTTACAGAGCAGAGTGAGAGGTTATTTGCAAGAACATGGAGCCCCCAAAGTAGTGGCTCTGATGGGATACCCTGAGTCAAGGTTCCTCTTGGAATTGGCCTGGAGCTCACCAGTGAGGCTAGCCTGACTGTCCAGTGAGCCCCAGGGATCCTCCTATCTGCCTCCCCAGCCACTGGGGTTACACACCTGCACTGCTACACTTGGCTTTCACGTGAGTTCTGGAGATGGAATTAGCAAGCACTAATAAATAAATAAAAGATTTAAAAATGTTTAAAAAATAGGGGCTGGAGAGATGGCTTAGCAGTTAAGGTATTTATTTTCCTGCAAAGCCAAAGGACCCAGGTTCAATTTCCCAGGACCCACATTAGCCAAATGTACAAGGGGGCACACATGTCTGGAGTTCGTTTGCAGTGGCTGGAGGCCCTGACATGCCAATTCTCTCTCTCTCTCCCTTTTTCTCTGTCAAATAAATAAATAAATAAAAGATTTAAAAAG
This sequence comes from Orientallactaga sibirica, assembly GCA_036365145.1. Lineage (NCBI taxonomy): Eukaryota > Metazoa > Chordata > Mammalia > Rodentia > Dipodidae > Orientallactaga > Orientallactaga sibirica. Next base: position 22,523,344 of record JAEOAD010000026.1, on the reverse strand, counting down.
GCTTTTATAAAGCAAGCACTTTATCAACTGAGCTATCTCCCCAGCAACCTCTATCATGTTTTCTTTTGTGATCATTATTTGTATGTGCATATGGGTGCGTGCGCGCCATGGTGCCTATGTGAAGGTCAGAGGACAACCTTGAGGTGTCTGTGTGACACCTTCTTTGAGACAGGGTCTTTTAAAAATTTTTTCAAAAATTATTTTATTTATTTTTGGAGAGATACACAGAGAGAGACAGACAGAGAGGGAGAGGGAGACAGATAGAGATGGGCGTGCCAACAGTCTCTCAGCTGCTGTGAACGAAATCCAGATGCGTGTGCCCCCTTGTGGTCAAGTGCGGCATTGCGCCCTTGTGTCACTTTGCATCTGGCTAAACGTGGGACCTGGAGATTGGAACCGGGTTCTTAGGCTTAGCAGGCAGGAGCCTTAACCGCTAAGCCATCTCTCTAGCCCAGCCCCTGTTTCTTTTGAGACAAAGTCTCACTATGTAATCAGGCTAGCCTTAACTCATGTCATGACCTTCTGGCTTTAGCTTCCTAAGTGCTGACGGTATAGCCATCACAGCCGGTTTGAGTCAGCCGTGCTGTTCGATGTAAATGACCTTAACTTACCAAGGGTCAGGGATACCTAAGACACAGCTTTGGGAAATGCCTCCTGAAGAAAGAACATGACATTCCTGCCAACAGCTCTTGGGGCTGTAGTTTTCAGTGACCTTGAACTACATGGTAAGAAATGTCTCCTCTTTTTCTTTCTTTTTTTTTTGGTTTGGTTTTTTGAGGTAGGGTTTCACTCTAGTCCAGGCTGACCTGGAATTCACTATGTAGTCTCAGGCTGGCCTTGAACTCATGGCGATCCTCCTACCTCTGCCTCCCGAGTGCTGTTTCCTTTTCTTTTTCATGTTGCCTCTCCAACCTCGAGACTCAGCTGGGACAAAGTCTCCCTGCAGGCTGACAGGTCTCGAGTCTCTCCTCACCATGCCTCTTCTGCCCAGGAAACAGAGGTGGAGCAGGCCTCAAGACCTGCGTGGGTTAGAGCATTTGGCTTAAACCTGATAGTGTTATTGTTTTACTGTGACCAGGTGTGTGGTTGCCATCAATTTGTGGCATGAGAAACTGGTTTTCTGTTAATGGTAGTGAAATGGAGTTTCCTTTAGAAATAATATTTATTATTTATTTATTTATTTATTGTACAAGGGGGTTGTTAAACCTGGGCACCTCATGAATGCAAGCAGTCTGCCACTGAGCTATCTCCTCCGCCTGTCTTATTTTATTTTTTAAAATACTTTTAGCTATTTATTTGGAAGCAGAGAGAAACAGATACAGAGAAAGAGAGACAGAGAAAGAGAATGGGCATGCTGGGGTCTTTAGCCACTGCAAACGAACTCATGATGCATGCACCACTTTGTGCATCTGGCTTTACATGGGTACTGGAGAACTGAATGTGGGACATTAGGTTTTTCAGGACAAGCACTTTAACTGCTGAGCCATCTCTCCAGCCCTACTTTTTTTTTTTTTTTAGTGTATGTGTATATGATGTGTGTGCATGTTCCTAAGTGTGAATGTGGCATGCCCATACCGTGGTGCATGTGTGGAGGTCAGAGGATACCTTTGAGTGTCAGTCCTCGACTTCCACCTTGTCTGGGGCAGAGACCCTCCTGGTTCACTGCTGTGTTCACCAGGCTAAGCTGCCTAGCCTGCTTCCGGGAGATTCTCCTGTCTCCACCTCCCTTCTTGTCACACACTGGGATTACAGACTCCAGTTACAGCATCGGGCTTTCACATGGGTTCTGGGGATCCCAAACTCAAGTTCTCATACCTGAACAGCAAGCACTTTATCCACTGAGCCATCTTCCTCAACCCCTTTTTCCTTTAATTAAAAACAATTTGTTTTTGGCTGAGCATGGTGGCCACATGCCTTTAATCCCAGCACTTGGGAGACAGTGAGTTCGAGGCCACCCTGAGACTACATAGCTAATTCCAGGTCAGCCTGTGCCAGAGTGAAACCCTACCTTGAGAAACCAAAAAAAAAAAAATTTTTTTTTTTTTTGGACATAGGGTCTTACTCTAACCCAGGCTGACCTAGAACTCATGCAATCCTCCTACCTCAGCCTCCCAAGTGCTGGGATTAAAGGCGGGCACCACCACGCCCAGTACTATTTTTAAATTTTGAGACATGGTCTCACTAAGTTGTCTAGGTTGGCCTTAAACTCACTCTATAGTTCATATGTGCCCTTGAACTTGCCCTCCCCCTGCCTCAGCTTCCTTGTTAGATGGGATTACAGACCTATGCCACGAGGTCAAGCTTACAATTTTTTTAAATAAAAATTTTATTTAAATAAAAATGTTGCCAGTGGGAAAGGGAACATGATCTATAGCTAGAAAATGGACTCTGATATGGTACTTTAATACCCAGTTTCTTCCTAGGTCAACGCCTTTAAAAGAATAAATAAACAGTGGCTGGAGAGATGGCTCATCTATTAAGGTGCTTTCTTGCAAAGCCTGACAACCCAGATTAAATTCCCCAAGACCCATGTAAAGCCAGAAGCACATGCATCTGGGGTTCCTTTGCAGTGCTGGAGGCCCTGGTATGCCCATTCTGTCTGACTGTCTTCTTTCTCTCTCTCTTTCCTTGAAAATAAATAAAAATATTTTTTACAAATTACAAATAAGGCCAGGCACATGCCTTTAATCCTAGCACTCAGGAGGCAGAGGTAAGAGTATCACCGTGAGTTCGAGGCCACCCTGAGACTACATGATGAATTCCAGGTCAGCCTGAGCTAGAGTGAGACCCTACCTTGAAAAACCAAAAAAAAAAAAAAAAAAAACAAATAAGGGCTGGAGAGATGGCTTAGTTGTTAAGGCACATGCCTACAAAGCCTAAGGACCCCAGTTCAATTCTCCAGGTCCCACATAAGCCAGATGCACAATAGGGCACACGTATCTGGAGTTTGTTTGCAGTGGCTAGAGGCCCTGGCATGTCCATTCTCTCTCTCCCTCTCTCTCTTTCCCTCTCTTAGTCTCAAATAAATAAATACATAAAAATAAAATCTTTTTAAAAATTACAAATAAATAAATACAGCATTTTGGAATGAGTTTGGAATTAGGGAAAAGTTACATAGAGCACCCAGGTGTGCTTTAATGCTACCAGCTCACACAAGCATGGAGGGTATTATGGTTGGAGGGACACCTTGCTTCAATCCCCAGCACAATAATGAATGCTGGGACAGGTGTGTGGTCAGAGCTCTGGACATTGCTTGGTTTTCATTGGTGTCTCTTATCTGTCCCAGGCCTCTGTTCAGGACACCACACTACGTTCCACTAAGCCCCTCTCTTCTCTTTGGATTGCTGGGACACTGGGCATGTCTGAAGAGATGATGGTAGAACTTTCCAGAAAACTCTATCACCCTGATGTGAACATGTCCTGGAAGAACTCATCATATAATGCCCTCTAAGGCCTTAAAACAAGAACGAATATGGGGCTAGAGAGATAGGTGTTTGCTTGCAAAGCATAATGGCCTGGGTCCAGTTCCCCAGTATCCATGTAAAACCAGATGCACAAAGTGGCCTATGTGTCTGAAGTTTGTTTGCAGTGGCAGGAGACCCGGTACACCCAGACACATACTCTCTCTGTCTCTCTCAAATAAATAAATAAATAAAAATATTTAAAAAAATAATTTAAAGGCAAGAAAGACTGCCGTGTTTTCTGTCCACAGGCCACAGCCTGACCATGTGGACCTGCTTTTCTGCTTTTCTTGCTCCTCTGTCCGTCGGGAGCTGTGGGTTTCATGACTCCAGGGACACACTTTGCCTTCTTCCTGTCACGCTATGTCGAGTGGATTAGGCTTAACAGCTTCAAGGAGGGGCTCAGGAACTTTTGGATTTTGGCTGGGGAGAAGTGGCCATGAGGTCTCAGGGCAGAGGGTTCTACATCAGAGGAGAGAAGCTTGGAGGGTTTCCCTGACGACTGGGGAGGCTCTCCATCCTGTAATATTCCATGCCACCCACTGGATGGTCACACCATGCCACCTGGAACAGGAAAATCACTTGGGTAACTCCTTCGACTTTTGGGCAGTCTGAATGGGAGGCACAGTCTCTTCATCTTTCGGCATTGTCCCCGCACTCGTCGGTGTCCTTTCCAAATGGCCATCTTCCCCAGGCCCCTTCCATCCCTGCGTAAGCTATAATGAATGTGACCTTGTGTCTGGGTAGCTATTCAAAACACAAACAAACGGGCTGGAGAGATGGCTTAGCGGTTTAAGGCGCCTGCCTGCTAAGCCTAAGAACGCCAGTTCCAATCTCCAGCAGTTCCAATCTCCAGGTCCCATGTTTAGCCAGATGCAAAGTGATGCAAGGGCGCAATGCCGCACTTGACCACAAGGGGGCACACACATCTGGATTTCATTCACAGCAGCTGAGGCACTGCTGGCGCTCCCATTCTCTATCTGTCTCCCTCTCCCTCTCTCTCTGTTTGTCTCTCTCTGTGTCTCTCCAAAAATAAAAAAAATTAAAAAATAAAAATTAAAAAAAACACAAACAAACAAAAATTATAATTGAGCATCGGAGAGATTGCTCACCACTTAAAGGCACTTGGTTTCAAAGCCTGACGGCCCTAGTTCGATTCTCTAGTACCCATGTAAAGCTAGATGCACAAAGTGAAACATGAGTCTGGAGTTCATTTACAGTAGAAGGAGGGCCTGGCATGCCCATACTCTCCCCCCCACCCCTCTCTCTCTCTCTCTCTCTCTCTCTCTCTCTCTCTCTCTGCCTGCCTTTCTTTCTCAATCTCTCTCAAGTAAATAAATAAAAATATTAAAAAATTACAATTGAAAAAATGCGAAGTTCGGGCAGAAGTACCCTGAAGTGTGACTAATGCTGCTCCCGGAAATCATAGGTTGTTACAAGAAAATCCCAGCACCAGGGGTGAGATACCTCCTAGATTATTATTGGTCAGGGAGACCCCTGAAGCCCCCTAAACAATACAGACTATTGCCAGTGCTCTTGCTAAAGACACCACGTGCTTCTGCTGCAGGGTGCAGGGCACTGAGAAATCAAGTGGGCACTGAGCTGGAAGCCTCCTTCTTTCTTGCTGACTAGCTGTTAGGGCTGGAAGATGCCAGACAGGCTTCTGGGAGACAAAAGTCATCACCAATCGTCACCAACAGTAAACCGTGTGAGCTACACAACTAAGCCAGTCAGGCAAGATGTGCACACTGGTGCAATGGGGTAACCGACCACTTTGTGATTGGATTTGAGGCCCGTAGGAGGGAACTCACAGCTGGCACTGAAAGCCTAATCCAAAGCTGTGGTAGTGACCTTCCTCTCACTGCTGGGACACACCACCCAACCAGAAGCAGCTGATGGGTGGAAAGGGTCTATTTCAGTTTATGGTTTTGAGGGGAAGCTTCATCGTGGTGGGAGAAGCAAGCATGGAAGGCCTGAGCAGGAAGCCTGGGTCACATCTGCACACCAGCGTGAAGGATGTAGCCCACGTACTGAGCTTAGAGCTGGGCTATATCACCCCAAAACCCTTCCCCAAGAGACACATCTTCTCCACCTCCCAAAGGCTTGACAACTTCCCAAGTTCCCGCCAGCTGGGGACCAAGTATTCAAAACACATGAGCCTATGAGAGTCATTTTACTCAAACCACCACAGGGCCGGTGGCTAAGAAGGTCATAGGCCCTACGGAGGGAAACAGCTACTATTGGTTTGGATAAATGAATATGTTGTGCCCCTCAAATTTGCCCTCAGCATATTTGCATTTATGCCCATAGTTTAGTGCTGCTCTCGCCTTTGGTCAGGGAAGTTTCTTTTTGCTGTTGGTGACGACTCTTGGAGAGGCTCCAAAGTCATCAAAATGCTGAGAATAAGTGACTGTTGAGTGCTCAGCACTAAATGAGACATCTCTGTCACCCCCTCCAGGGCTCAGAGAACATTGCATAAAAGGGAGCAGAAAGAATGTGAGAGGCAGAGGATGGGGAGGAGTGCTGTGGAGCACTGTCTTCCTGACATGAACTAGCCTGGCCATTACATTCCTGACCTCACACTGGTGGTCAGTAGCTGTAGGAGACCTTCGCCATACTGGGCCCGTCAATACTCCATCAAGTATGATGGAGGAGGCAAAAAAATATAAAATAAGACATCAAAATACAGAAGGACTTTTTGGAAAGAAAAAGGGGTTCAGTAGAAGTGGTTGGGGAGAAGGACAGAAGCTCATGGGAAGGTATTATGATCAAAATACATTATGAGCATGTATGAAAATTGTCCATCAGAAAGTTGAAAAAGGGCTGGAGAGATGGCTTAGCAGTTAATGCACTTGCCTACAAAGCCTAAGGACCCAGGTTCAATTCCCCAGAACTCACATAAGCCAGATGCACAGGGTAGCACATACATCTAGAGTTTGTTTGCAGTGACTAGAGGCCCTGGTGTTGCCATTCTCTCTCTCATAAATAAATAACTTAAAATTAAAATATGAAAAAGTTGAAAGAAGAGTCAGGTGTGGTGGCTCACACGTTTAATCTCAGCACTTGGGAGGCAGAGCTGGGAGGATCACTGTGAGTTTGAGGCCACCCTAAGACTACATAGTGAATTCCAGGTCAGCCTGGACTAGAGTGAGATCCTACCTCGAAAAACCAAAAAAAAAATACCCCCCCCCAAATAAAACACCAAAAAGGAAAAAACAAAAAACAAACAAACAAAAAAGGTTGAAAAAAGCCAGGCCTAGTGGTGCATGCCTTTAATCCCAGCACTTGGGAGGCAGAGGTAGGAGGATCACCATGAGTTCGAGGTTACCCTGAGACTACATAGTAAATTCCAGGTCCGCCTGGGCTACAGTGTGACTCTACCTCGAAAAACAAAAACAAAAAAAAAAAACAAAAACAAGATTGAAAAAAAATTTGAAAAAAAAGACTTGACACACACAGGGTGTTTTAAGCTGTTTATGTAAATGGATGGTTTTAATCTTTACAGTAACTCTATGAGGAAGCATGGCTTCTTCATGTCCAGTGGAGATGAAGAAATTGAGACCCACTCAAATGGTCAGAGTGACCTTGGGTCCCCTGTATTTCGATCACCTTGTCCCAGAGCCTGGCTTCTGATATCCTGCCAACCTCCTGTGTTCCCTCTACATGGCTTCTTTGAACCCATTCTCCACTCAGCACCCAACTGGTCCTGTAAATCTGCAAGTAGATCTTGTTTGTCTGGGAGATATTTCTACACCTCCTCTTGCCTGACGCTTCTGCACTGGACCCACCTTGCTTGTCATCATGAACTCCAGCATTCTCTTTGACAACCTAGCCCACCGCCCTGTCCTTACTATGCTCCAACATGGCCCTCAACAGGTCTGAAAAACATAAATCAGGAGCTGGAGAAATGGTTTAGCAGTTAAGGTGCTTGCCTTCAAAGCCTAAGGACCTAGGTTCAATTCCCCAGTACCCATGTAAGCCAGATACACAAGGTGGCATATATGTCAAGTTCATTTGCTGTGACTGGAAGCCCCAGAGTGCCCATTCTCTCTCTCTATCTGCCTCTTCCTTCTCTTTCTCTCTCTCCCTCTCTATCAAATAAATAAATAAAATATATATTTAAAAATCACTAAGGGGATGGAGAGATGGCTTAGCGGTTATGGTGTGTGCCTGCAAAGCCTAAGGACCCATGTTCTACTCTCCAGATCCCACATTAGCCAGATGTACAAAGGTGAGGCAAATGCAAGGTCACAAATGCCCACTAGATGGTGCAATCATCTGGAGCTTGATTGCAGTGGCTGAGGCCCTGGAATCGTCAATTCTCTTTCTCTCTGTCTCTATTTCTGTCTCTGAAAAAAAAAAAAAAGGCCGTTCTGTTGGGCTTGCCTCAAAAACAAAAAAGATTTTTTAAAAAAATCACTAAGTAGCTATTATAATCTCTTATTTATTTACATGTGCATGTATTTATTTATTTATTTATCATAGTGTACATGTATCGTGTGTGAATGTGCATATGTGAGGTGTGAGTGCCTCATGCACACACCTGTAGGGACACCTGGAGCATGTCTCAATTGCTCTTCTACTTTATTTCCCTGATACAAGATCTCTCCCTGAACTGGCTGACCAGGGCCCCAGTGATCTTCCTATCTCGACCTCCCCAGACCTGGGGACACAGACATAAGTGGCCATACCCAGCTTTTCACGTGAGTGTTGAAGACTGAACTCAGGCCTTTGTGTTTAGGCAGGAAGTGATCTTACCTGCTGAGCCATCTCCCCAACTCCCACGATGATTTCAGATTCCTGTTTTACAGATTAGAAAAGCGAGGCTCTGAGAGACGAGGAATTCCCCCAAAGAATGCGAGCATGCCATGCGTATGTACACACGTGTGTGTTGGGAGGGGTACAATGTGAACACAGCAGGTTGTCCTGGGTCCAGACCTTAGCCCTCATACGCTTTTGCCCAGAATATTCCACTCTCACCTTGCTGCTTCACACCTCAGAAAACTGCAGGTGAGAAGATATTGGGCCAGAAAGGAACGGACGGAGTTGAAGGAGGCCTCAGAACGAGGCAGAATTTGGTGCCCAAAGAAGAGATCATGGGAGGGGGCACAGGAGGAGAGAGATTTTTTTTTCCCCATCAGTGAATGAACGCAGGCTTCATAGGACGGGAAGTATTCCTGGCCGCCTTGCCCTCCTAATACATCATGTCTCTAATCCCTGTGCCCTCTGACCTTACCCATAATCCCTCCTCTTTTGTAAAACCTTACTATACCCCAGACCAAGCCTGGCTTACTGGGGTGCTGAGGACGGAGCAGGCCGGGTGGGGGAGGTGGAAGAAGATATTCTCCCAAGTGTTTGACCAACAAAATCTAGTTGAATTCCCCAGCGCAGGCAGCAAAGAACAGAAAGCCATTCTCCTGAAAGGCCTTGGAGCCTTCTCGCCTGGCTCTTTGGAGGCTCCGGGTTCCCTCCCTCCCCTCCCGGCTCCCCTGCCGTAGCCCAGACACAAAGCTGGGCCTGGATTATCTTAATTTCCATATGGAGAGCTGTGTAAGCCAGTTCAATGCATGGCCAGGCATTTTGTTCACAACTTTGCAGCAAGCAGGAGCAAAAGCCGTTGGGAAATTAGCCATTCAGCCTGGCTCACCTTGTGTGTGCACGCATAGATCAGTCAATACAGAGGCCGGGGGACCTGGCTCCTTTGTTAATTACTGCTAGGTCCTGGCTCGTGGGGGGCTGCACCCCACCAATCTGCGGTTGCTTGGGATTTTAAAGGAAAAAAGCGCACATATATATGTTGTATTTGCTTTTACTGAGGCTAGGGGCCGACAATGTGTTTGTTGGAGTTGGATGACCAGAAGGAGTGGTCTTCACTCCTCTGTACACACACACTGGTCCACCCACCCCTGCATGCATACAACGGCACCCTGGCCTGTCTTCCTGCACACATGCACACATCTCTGCCCCGTGTACACACACACACACACACACACACACACACACACACACACCAGCTGTCTGTCCCTCCCTTCTGGGATAATAACACTGTAGAGACAGAACTGAGACAAAGCTATGGAGCTTCTGTTTTATGACCCCCACCGGGTCCCCCATCTTCTCTGTTGTTCCCTGACCTCTCCCCACCATGACACTCTCCCCAAGTCCTGTGATCTCCTTGCCTGGGAACCCTCTAGTCCTGGCCCTGTAGCCCCCTCTGCTGTCCCCAAGGCTGCCTGCACTTCCTTGGAGCTGTCTGCCTCCTGGGCCCCTCCACCCTCCCAGGGGCCACCCCTCCCTACATCCCCCACCCCCAGGAGCCTTGTGCAGGCTTGCATGGCACCCTCACATACTCAGGACTGAGGAGGTGCTGTGTGTTTGAGGGCGGAGGCAAGGCATCATAGGGTCTTTGGAAGGAAACAGAAGAAAAGAGTGAGATAAAGATTCTGAGCTGGGGATGTGCCCAAGTGGTGGCACACACCTTTAGTCCCAGCAGAGGTAGGAGGATAGCTGGGAATTCGAGGCCACCCTGAGACTACAGAGTGAATTCCAGGTCAGCCTGGGCTACAGTGAGACTCTAAAACAAAGATTCTGAGCTGAGGAGAGAAGGAGAGGGAGAAGGAGCAGGTAGAAGGGTGGAGGGAGGGAGGAAGAAGCAAAGAAGGGAGGGAGACTGGGACAATGAGAGGGGTCTCCCAGGATTTGGAGTCACTGGCTCAAGGGAGGGGGGGAACCTTCTGGGAGTGCCTTCCTTGAGTGGAGAGGTTGCCCTGAAGCTCCTGAGCACCACTTACCACATCTGAGAAGTGGGCCAAGGACAGGCCCCATGGGGACACTGCTATCAGGGCAGGTGTCTGAGACCCTCCCAGCCTATGAATGGAAGACAGCGGTGGCGGCTGTGGCTGGTGTGGGTGCCCCACGACAGTGACTACTGAAGTCTGCAGAGCTGTGTCTGGTATCCAGACACGGAGGGCAGCTGCTGCGCTGGGGGCTAAGATTTCACCATTGTCTCTGCATCTGTGGGTCCACACCTCTGGGTTCAAGCCAAGTGGATGGAAAATATTTAGGGGAAATTGGTCTGTGCAGAGCGATGCCCTGAACCGCACCGTGCAACTGTGCACACATTTACCTTGTCGGGTTTTGGAAAGGTCTAGAGACGGCTTAAAGTGTGTGGGACAATGCACACGGGTTCTAGGCAAGAACAATGCCGTTTCACACAAGGACGTGAACAACCGTGGATTTGGGTGTCTGTGGAGGGTTCTGGAGCCCGTTCCCCCAGGGAGCTGACAGAATGACCATCGTTATTACTCTACCATGTCAGCTCTTCACAAAGCCTCAAACACATTAGGCGCTTAATAAACATCATCCGTGCCACTTATCAAGGCACCTAGAAGAGCCGGGCATGGTGGTACACACCTGTGATCCACACACTGGGGAGCCTGAGGCAGGGCGATTGTGAGTTCCCAGCTAGTGTGGGTTTCATGGTGAGGCCTTGTTAGTGAACAGACAAGAGGACCCTGGAGAATGGTCCCAAGCCATCCCAGAAGATCCTAACACAGGAGGAACGCCTCAGCATGGGGCACTCTGGAATGCTTCCTAGGGGAAGGGACATCTCAGCTGGCCTCTGCAGGATGAATAGGAGTTGGCTGACAAAGGGAGGCATGAAGCCTCGCTGATGTGGATGGCTGAAGTGAGAGGACAGGGTGAGGCTGTCTTAAAGGTGAGGTGGGAGAGCTTCCACTGTAGCTGAGGAGCAAGGTCCCAAACCTCAATCCCAAGGAAAGGTCCCAGGGCCAGGAGAGCCACTGCTCTTTGAGGTGCCAGAGAGCCCACCCTCTGAAGCTTAGAGAGGGACTTGGCTTTTTGGAACTTTGGTTTCCTCATCTGTAAAATGGAGGTGATAGGGAACCTCCCTGTAGGCTGATGGACAGAGATGGGATGAGATGGTGTTTGATTCTTTTCACACCCTCTCCCCGAGGTAGGGTCTCACTCTAGCCCAGGCTGACCTGGAATTCATCATGCAGTCCCAGGCTGACCTCGAACTCATGGTGATCCTCCTACTTCTGCCTCCCAAATGCTGGGATTAAAGGCATGCGCCACCACACCCAATGGAGATGGTATTTGAATATACAGAACTATGGCTGGGCCACTTAGTTCTCAAAGAATGGGACTTTAACCTTGATAGATCATATGCCCCTCGGGACCTCTCTCGCCCTGAATGTACCTTTTGAGCATTTCTGCTGGAACATTTCTCTGCTGACCACAAAACGATTCCCTTTCTTGGCTGTGAGCAGTGTGTGAGCAGGAGGCATACAGTAGGCGCTCAATGACAAATCTTGATGTTGGCAACTGAGAACATTTTATGTCTGCACCTTCTCTGGCAGGCACCCGTTGCAGGTGCAGATCCAGGCTAAGGATGTCTGGGCTCTGTCTCACTCAGACCTCATCTCTGACCTTCCCCTTCCCCCAATTCAGCCTCCCCCTCCTCAACCAGGAAGATTTCCCGGATTCCCGCAGTGGGCGCCTCCATAAGTTTTCCCATCTCCTGAGCCCCCAGGGCGGCCTCTCTGTTTCGATGGACCCAGCTCAGGGGCTTCGGCGGCTGAATCCTACAGCAGACCCCTGGTCTCTGATGAATCAAACTGCCAGTCCTGGAACAGTGAACTACTGTTGTCATTTACAACCTTGGGCTAGTTCTCTGGGCCCGGATCGCCCAGTGTTGTTCTTGTCTGTAAGTGGGGAATAGTGGTGCCTTGCTCTGAGGTAGGGGTGTGTGTTTGTGTGTGTGTGTGTGTGTGTGTGTGTGTGTGTTTGTGTTGCTGAGCACACACACTTCCATGCTCAGAAGAGGAAAGGACTCCTTAGAAAGCCGGCACTATGGTAAAGCCAGCGTTCTGCCCATACAGCACTTAGGATGAAACCCAGCAGCACTCAGTAGGTGCTCAAAGAATGCCCAGAAATGGGTGAAGAAAAAGACACCATTTTCCCAGCTTGGTGATCTTGGGTGAGGTTCCGAGCGTTGGTTCCTGTGTAGCAGGGTAAGAATTTCCAATGCGCCTGTTCTGCTTAGTTCACTGTGGGGTAGTTGGGCAGTGGGGTGGGCGGCCCAGTGGACATTTCATGTTACCCTCAGGTAGAATGAGAGTGAATAGAAACATCTCATACCTATCAGGCCCTCCTCTTAGCCACACCCACCCATGATGCACTGAGTCTTCTCAGCATCCTCCTGACGGAGGAAGTTAAAGCCATGCAATGGAGGGGCAGAGCTGAGGGAGCTGGGCCTTCCACGATAAAGGCTCTTTCCTGCTGCCTCCACTTGTCCCATTGCACGAGGAGGGAAAAGACCTCTGCATGTACCCACAGTAATTCTCCTTGCTCCGTTGATAGGACTTGGTCTTAAGGGTACTGAACCAGCATCCTGTATCCTGATCACAAAGAAGCAGGGTCCAAGACAGCTTAGGACTACAGGCTCTGGGGTAGACCATCGTGTTCCAGCCCCACTTATGCCTCTACACTGCTGTGTGGCTCTGGGCAAGTGCCTTCCCCTCTCTGAGGCCCAGTTTCATATCTAGCAAACAGAGTAGAATAAATGGCCCTTGCTCCTAGGCCCCGGTGAAGGTTTCATGTGTGTAGCAAGAACAATGGAACCCAACCTCCCATCCTGGACCAGTTCTGGGGGGTCCTGTGTGTGCAGGGGTAGAGTGAAGATTCCAGGAGTGGCCCTGTGAGCTTGCCAACGTCGCCTGCACGGTGTCAGGTGGCGAGTGATGGATCGGCTCGGACACACTCCACAATAGCTCGCAGACACTCTATTACCGGGTGATTGTCTGCCGGCGGCCCCTCTCAGGCAGCACTGCCACAGATAATGGCCAGAACAAAGATGGCAGCTGTTTTGTAGGGGAACAGATTCGTGGCAAGTTGAGATAAAATAAAGAGGAAGGAGAAAGAGGAGAAAAGACATAAAGGAACAGGAAGGGGGTGGGAGAGGTGGAGGGAGGAGACAGGGGCTGCAGGACCCAGGGGAGGGGCTCCGGCTGGCCTCAGAAAAACCCAGGCCGCTTTGTCCAACAATCTTGATGGCTTAAGAGGGGATAATAATAAGGACGATGGCCGGTGGCCAGCTCTTGGGGTCGTGGTGGGATCTGCTCTGGCAACTTAGGCTAAGCTGACATTTTGTGTCCTTTGACCCTTGCCTGTTGGCTCTTGGGAGTGGGTGGGGTCTGGGCTATGGGCCATAGGCTCCCACCCTGCTAGATGCCAGCTCCAGGCTGAAGGAAGGTGAAGGGTGTGAGGAGGAAGGCTCCCCTTTAGGCTGGGACAGCTCCTGTCAAAGCATTTCCCATGACCCCACCCAGTTCAGTGACACCTTGTTCCCACCCTAACTGTAAGGAAAGTGGGACGAGGGAGGTCCAGCCTGGGCTACAATGTCAGCCCCTACTATGTGAGAGAGAAGGAGACAGGGGGAAGAAGGAAGGAAGGGAGGAAGGAAAGGAAGAAAGGAAAAAGGGAAGGAGGGAGAGAGGGAAGGAGGGAGGGAAGGAAGCAGGACCTGGTGGCACAGGCGAGAAACCCGAGCTACTTAGGAGGCTGAGGCAGGAGGATGGCAAATTCAAGACCTGCCTGGGTTACTTAGTGAGACCCTATTTTTTTAATATATATATATGTACATATATTCAAGGCAGGATCTCACTGTAGCCCAGGCTGACCTGGAATCCCCTATGTAGTCTCAGGGTGGCCTCGAACTCATGGTGTTCCTCCTACCTCTGCCTGCCAAGTGCTGGGATTAAAGGCATGCACCACCATGCCTGACCCTATTTTAAAACAAAAAGTTAAGCCAGGTGTGGTGGCCCAAGCCTTTAATCCCAGCCCTTGAAAGGCTCTGAGGTAAAAGGATTACCATGAGGTTAGCCTGGGCTAGTGTGACCCTGACTTAAACAAAATAAAACACACGTGATAAGAGGGTTGGGGGTGTGGCTCCCCAGTAGAGCACTTGCCCGGCACGCACAAGGCCCTGGGTTTGATCCCCAGCACCGCAAAAGAAGGACCCATGTGAGCACTCATTCTACAGATGCAGCATCGAGTCAGAGACAGAGCTACTCAAGAGGACACACACGGTGGAGGGGGAACTCAAACTCAGCTCTGGAATCCACATTTCTGCTAGCTTTCTCCTCCTTCAGCCACAAAGCTTCCAAATGACGGCACCATCCTAACTTGCAGGGGCGGAGTGGGTGGCAGGCATAGGGCCAGGCAGGAGAAATGGCTTTTATGATTTTTTTTTAAAAAATATTTTATTTATTTATTTGAGAAAGAGGCAGATGCACTCCAGACGCATGCGCCACCTTGTGCAGCTGGCTTATGTGGGTTCTAGGGGAATCGAACCTGGGTCCTCGGGCTTTTTAGGCAAATGCCTTAACTGCTGAACCATCTCTCCAGGCCAGCTTTTATGATTTAAGGAAGGCTCTAGCTAGGGATAGGTGTAGATAGAGGGCAGAGACAGGGTGATGAAGAGGACAACAGTGACAATAGTCCCCGCTGGTCACTTTCACTTTTCAAAGTGCATTCTGGGTATCTAATATCTCAGTGGAGGACGAGGTGTTGCTGGGTGAGCCAGGGGTGTTTATCAGCAGCTCCGCTGGCCAGGTGAGGATGGAACGTTGACAGCTCAGTGCTTAAGGGTGATATGGAGCCAAGTCCTGCCCCTGGCCAGCTAAAGCACCCTCTGGCAGCTCTCTTCTCCTTCCTCCAGCAGCACCATGCTCCTTCTTCCAGGAAGCTCTCCCAGCTTCCTCCTGGGCTTGTCCCCTTCTGGGACAGTGGGCTGTGTGCACCTGCATGGACAGGCTGTATCTCTTTCATGTTTCCCATGCCCAGCCCAGTTGCACCCTATGATTTGTAGAAGTGGGTCAGAGTTCTTCACCCATGATGACTCAAGAGCACATGGTGACTTCCCTTCTCAACTGTAACTGGGAGCCAGGCTTCCGGGGTTCAGATCCCATTAGCAGAGAGACCCTGGACCAGTCCCTCCACCTGCTAGGTCTGTTACCCCATCTGCCATCTGGAGCAGTCATCGTGCCTGCCTCAGTGATGAGGTAGCTGTGGGGACAAGTGACGCTTCAGGCCCAAAGTGAGGGCTCAATAAGAATCAACTCTCCAGGGGACTGGAGAGATGGCTCAGCGGTTAAGGTGTTT
This sequence comes from Orientallactaga sibirica, assembly GCA_036365145.1. Classification (NCBI taxonomy): domain Eukaryota; kingdom Metazoa; phylum Chordata; class Mammalia; order Rodentia; family Dipodidae; genus Orientallactaga; species Orientallactaga sibirica. The sequence continues at coordinate 22,507,700 of JAEOAD010000026.1, read as the reverse complement.
GCATGCAAAGCCTAATGACCTGGATTTGATTTCCCTCTCTGTCTGTCTCCTCTCTCTCTCTCTCCTTGCAAATAAATAAATAAAAATATTTTAAGAAAATCAACTCTCCAGCCCCTGTGATTACGGTCACATGGGATTGGGTTGGACGCCCAGTGAGAGCCACACGTAGCATTTAAGATGTGAAGTACTAGGCTGGGCGTGGTGACACATGCCTTTAATCCCAGCACTTGGGAGGCAGAGGTAGGAGGATCGCCATGAGTTTGAGGCCACCCTGAGAATACATAGTGAATTTACAGGTCAGCCTGAGCTAGTGAGACCCTACCTCGAAAAAAAAAAAAAAAAAGGATGTGAAGTTCTAAGAAGAAACAGGTGAAATTAAATTAGTAGTGTCTTTATTTACCTCCAGACAGCCAATACCTTCTCATTTGCATCTGTCACCAACACACTCACACTAATACAGTTCAGATCTTTGTGTCCTATGCAGTAAGTCCTTAAAACCCACCAGGCTTTTTGCACTCTCAGCCCATCAGCACCGACAGCACCACCTTGAAGCATGTGACACAGACAGGCCACCATCTTGGCTTGTGTGGCAGAAATGGCCTTTCCACTGGGCCATAAACCAAGTAGCTGAAACGTTTACAAATACACATTTTCTTTATTTACTTAGTTCTTTTTGTAGTACTGAGGATTGAACCCAGGACCTCATTCTTGCTAGGTGAGCACTCTTACCACTGTGCTACATCCCCAGCCCCTGGGTTATTTTGATAAACATCTTTACTTATTGATTCGAGAGAGATAGATAAAAGGGAAGAAGAAAGGGTAGGCACACCAGGGTTTCTTGCTGTTGCAGGCGCCACAGTGTGCATCTGGCTTTATGTGGGTATTGGGGACTCGAACCCAGGCCAGCAGGCTTTGCAAGCAAGTTCCTTTGACCACTGAGCCATCTTGATAGCTTCCTTGTTGTTATTGGGTTTTTTTGTTTTGTTTTGTTTTGTTTCATTTTGTTTTTGGTGCTTTGATGTAAGGTCTCGCTATGGCCCAGGCTGACCTGGAATTCACTATGTAGTCTCAGGGTGGCCTTGAACTCATGACAATCCTCCTAACTCTGCCTCTTGAGTGCTGGAACTAAAGGCATATACCACCACGCCCAGCTGGTTTTTTGTTTGTTTGTTTGTTTGTTTGTTTGTTTGTTTGTTTGTTTGTTTTGACACAAGTTCTCACTCGATAGCCCAGGCTGGCCTAGAACATACTATGTAGCTCAAGATGACCTCAAATTCATGGCAGTCCTCCTACTTCCACCTCCCTGAGTGCAAGGATTACAGGCATACACCATCACAACAGGCTTTAAATACATACATACATATGTACATACGTATGTTCATATTCTATACATATTTCTTAAGCAAGTGTTACTCTCTAATCATGTAACCAATCTATGTTTACATTTTAAGCCAGTCACCCAGAACATTCTTTGAACTGACCTTGAATTATTGGACCTTGAATCCTATCCAGAGGACCCAGCCTACAGGGCTCCCATTTAAGAGAAACTGGGGCGTCCTTGTCACCCCCCCCCCACACCCAGCCCGCACACCCTGCCCGCCTCCTCTCTGGAGAAAAAGATAGAACACGGAACGCTGTGAGATCTGCCACTGTGAGAACAGCTAATTTTTCACACCCAGGCGAACTGGCTGGGTTTGTTAAAGCCCAAGATAATCAAATAATCATTATAACTCATCTTCACCCCTCCTGTCTTTCACTCTTTGTACCATTAATGTCCCAGTGGGGAGCGGCTCTGGGTTAGTTCAGACGTAGCCTATTTAGATAACCTTCCGGTTGGTCTTCTGAGAACAAAATCCCCCTCCCCGAGCATCTTACAACAAATGAACCAATCGGCTCTAATCTGCTTATCGCTGTCGCCTCTGCTCCAGGCCTCCTGAACATCTCGCGGGCTTGCAAGGGAGCCAGAGATTTATACATATATATTTATGTTGCACAGAAATTTATATAAATATATGTGTACGCATGAACCGACAGAAAGGAGACGCCAGACCAGAGTCGAAGGAAATCTTTCTCTCTCCAGGGAGGCAGTGGTGGCCATCACTGGGGTTTGGGGTTGCTGCAAAGGGGACAGGACCTGGTGTGGGGGCAGTGAACAAGAGGCCACTCACCTCCTCGGTACCTGCCTCAGCAGCACCAGGCACAGTGTGCGGGACCCTCGCTCTCTTCTCTGTTCCCGTATCCCGTGCTCTCTCCTGCCCATGTTCCTTGTTCATTTCCACTGCTTTATTTACAGATCTGTTTAGATGTTTTTCCTTGTAACCTCTCTCTCCATCTCTACTTCTCTCCCCTCTTTCTCTAATTCCTGCCCTGTCTCTCTAGTCTTCTCTCTAGTCATCCACTCTCCTGTTTTCTTCTCTGTCCCTCCTTTCTCTTTTCTTTCTTACCCCAGCCTGCCCCCTCCCTTCTCTTCATTCCTCTTTTCCTTTCACCATTTGCCCTCCCCTTCACACTCCTCAGGAGCCCCCATTTCCTGCCTTCTCCAGACCCCAAGTGCCCCCTTTCTTCCCCACTCTCTTCTCCATCCCGCCTGACCACTCTGCCACCTACCTGTTCTCTTCACACTCTCCTGCAACCTTTCCCATTGTCATCCCCTCTTCCCCAGCCTTAATTTCTGATGAATATGTTCTTAGCAGAGAGAGGGGGAGGGGGAATCTTCCAGACAAATCACTCCTCTATGTGAAACTGCTAATCTGTAAGCGCCGGCCACTGTCCCTGAGTTTTCTGCTGTGCATGTTAAGCAGTGATATGGAGGAGACAGGCAAACACCCATCGGAGATGCAGGGAGAGGGTTTTGAACTTCAGTGCCCAGCAGAAAGAACTATGGGGGAGACAAAGATAAAACTGCTCAAAGCCTTGACTGGGAACCACAAGCTGGAGGAGCAGAGGGGTGAGGGCCGGACTGGGGCACAGGGACCAGACCTCGCTCTGTACCTGCAGCCACCTCGGCCCTTTTTCTTGCCACTCCTGTGTGTTTTGGGCAGTGATGGTGCACATTTTGAACTGGACCTGTGGGTGGTATCCATCCCAGTGTCTATGGCCATCACTCAGTGGGGTCTCATTGGATAGGAAACCTTGCCACCTGTGCCTCAGTTTCCCTGTCTGCACTCCTTAAACAGGAGCACTTGACATCTAATGAGGGCCAACATTCACTTCTAAGCTGTGAGCAGGAACTTTCAGTGACAGTCAAAGTGGAATGAGGAGGCTCCTCACAGAATAGAGTCTTTGATTTTTTTATTTTATATCTATTTAGTTAGTTAAGACACAGAGAGAGAAAATATGAAAAAGAATGCACAAGGGTCTCCTGCTACTGCAAACAAACTCCAGACACATGCACCGCTTTGTGTATCTGACTTCATATGGGTATTGGGGAATCGAACCCAGGCCATCAGGCTTTGCAAGCAGGTGCCTTTATCCACTAAGCCATCTCTCCATCCCAGAATAGTGCCTTTAGTGTGGGGGGGTTGCATGTGTGAGTTTCCTGTGGGGCACCTGCTGTGGTGAGCCTCCCCAGGGGTGTGTGCTGTGGACCCCTGGAGTTCCAGCCACACCTCATGGTGCAGACAGGGACACTAAGAGATTGTGACAATAATGCAGCTCCTTGTTTGTGTGCCAGTCCCATGCTGGGAACCAGCCTGTACCATTATATAGATCTCATTTCATTTTAGTTGAATTCCCAGAGAGATTAGCCCAAGTCCTCAGTGCTGGGGAGGACAGAGGTGTGCTAGTCTAGGGGCAGAGACGAGGGTTGAGGAGGGGCCCATGTTCATGAAGTGCAAGCTGCAGGAAACCCAGTTCTGGAGCATGAAACACTCCTGTGGGAGCGACAGGACCTGGTCGGAGCTGCCCAGCAGGGCCTGGCATGTGTATAAGGTGGGGAGCCCCCAGGAACTAGAGACAATGAAGTTCCGATGCTCTAAAGAGAGTCCCGCATAGGACACTGATCCTGGGGTCCTACCAACCTCTGCCTATGCTTGGGAAAAATATATAAACTGGTGCCTCAGTCTTGCTGGCTATGAAATGGGACAGTAGATTTGAGGGCCACAGATTTTAAGGCTCTGCAAATAGTGCACTCATCATGACAGGGGTCACCACTTCCGGTCTATCTTCTGTCTGCTGGTCCCCAGAGGGGTGATGGAGGGACTGAGACAAGCTTCGAGGAAAACGACCAACGTGGTTCCTTACTCCAGCATCTGGCACTCATCTGTTTTCTGATCATGTACCCATGGCCTCAGTTTCCCTACCTGTAAAATGGGGTGGACTAGGGCAGATGTATACTCATGTGTAGGGAGGACACTGTTGTCCTGACAGCTATCTGGAATGATGCCGTCAATAGAGGCGACATTGCTATACATCAAGGGGGATTGATTAAGGACACAGGCCTGGGTTTCATCCCATCATTGTCCCTTACTAGCTGGGCAACCTTAGTAGAATCCCTTCACCTCTCTGCCTTGGCATCTGTGGAATGCCTGCCTCCTCTCTGGAATGCTTTGGTGGGGTGGGGTGGAGTGGGGCAGTTCAGGCAGCTAGAGGTGCTAATGGGGGTGGTACAGAGACCAGGTCTTGGGTTTCTTGGCTTCCTTCAGGGTAAACAAGGGTCAAATTTAGTAAATAGTGCTTGTTGATGGACAGTTTTGCAAATATGAAAATAACAATGAGAGCAAGAAGCCGTAGCCGATGCTGTCAATCAACACACATCAATGGTCCCCACCACCCACCACCCAGAGTTTGAAGAACATGACTCCGAGTGTGTGCTACCTCCCGTACCTGCTCCTCTCTGCCTGAAGGCAGCCTACGGCCGTAATATGGGCTCCCAGGAACAACTTGTCACCAATGGCTGATGGGGGTTGGTAGACAAACATCTTGGCTTCCTTGACCCTAGCTGAGTTGGCCACAGCCTCTCAGGCATCCCTAGCACGACTGAACCCCATCTACCCACAGATGCCACGTGCTCCCCAACACACCCTGTGCTGGTTTCTCTCTCTCCGTGTGTCACTTGAGGAGCACCTGCCTCCAGTGAGGCTCCAGAACCCACCCCAATCCCTGCAAGAACAGTTCCTCCCATTTTTACCTTGATGACTGACCAGAGGTGGGCTGAGAACCTCCAAAAGGTATATTTGCACCAGCTTGGGAGGAGGTGGTCCCCATGAGGAGGGAACGTTGGAAAGAAGTCTGAAGAGAGGGTAAAACACACGACCAGCTTTCTGTTACTGTAACAAAATACCTTGGATTACCAACTTAATGAGAAGAAAGGCGACTGTGACTCACAGTTTCACTGGTGTCAGCTGAATAATAACAAAACATGTGCTCTTTCAAAGGGTGGCAAAACGCTGTTTGTTCATTGTCTTTCTTTTTTTCATTCTGCAAAACCGTTGCCCTCTTTCAGTGACATCCTAAGGGGATTGAATGCCAAAAACAAACAAACACCCCATATGTCATTAGCTTCAAAGTATACTATATGGGGCTGGAGAAATGGCTCAAGGCGCTTGCCAGCAAAGCTCAAATGACCCAGGTTCAAGTCCCCTGTACCCACATAAAGCCAGATGCACAAAATGATGCATGCATCTGGAGTTCATTTGCAGTGTCTAGAGGCCCTGGTGTCCCCATTTATTCTCATTCTTTCTCTGTCTGCTTAAAAGTAAATAAATTAAAAAAACAAAGCCGGGCGTGGTGGCGCACGCCTTTAATCCCAGCACTCGGGAGGCAGAGGTAGGAGGATCGCCAAGAGTTCGAGGCCACCCTGAGACTACATAGTTAATTCCAGGTCAGCCTGGGCCAGAGTGAGACCCTACCTCGCAAAACCAAAAAAAAAAAAAAAAAAAAAAAAAAAAAAAAAAAATTAAAGTATACTGGGAGGGGGCCTGGAGAGATAGCTTAGCAGTTAAGGTACTTGCTGGCAAAGCCAAAGGATCCAGGTTTGATTCCCCAATACCCAGGGGGGGCATGCATCTGGAGCTTGTTTGCAGTGGCTAAAGGCTCTGGCATGCCCATTCTCTCTCTCCCTCCCTCTCTCTCTCTCTCTCTCTCTCTCTGTGCCTCTTTCTAGGGCCAGTCATGGTGGTGCACGCCTTTAATCACAGCACTCAGGAGACAGAGGTAGGAGGATTGTCATGAGTTCAAGGCCACCCTAAGACGACATAATGAATTCCAGGTCAGCCTGGGCTAAAATGAGACCCTACCTCTAAAAAACAAAACAAAACAAAACAAAACAAAAGTATACTAGGGCTGGAGAGGTAGCTCAGCAGCTAAGGCACTTGCCTGAAAGGCCTAACAACCCAAGTTCAATTCCCCAGTACTCATGTAAAGCCAGATGCACAAAGTGGTGCATGCATTTGGAGTCCATTTGCAGCAGCTGGAGGTCCTGGAGTGCCCATTCTCTCTGTCAGTCTCTCTTCTATCTCTCTCTGTTTGCAAGTAAATACATACATACATACATATGTATATATGACACACAGAGAGAAAGAGACATAGACAGAGACAGAGAGAAAGGGAGAGGAAGACAGATAGAGATGGGTGCACCAGCAGCCTCTCAGCTGCTGCAAACGAAATCCTGATGCATGTGCCCCCTTGTGGTCAAGTGTGGCATTGCGCCCTTGAGTCACTTTGCATCTGGCTAAACGTAGGACCTGGAGATTGGAACTAGCATTCTTAGGCTTAGGAGACAGGTGCCTTAACTACTAAGTCATCTCTCCAGCCCAAAAAAATATTTTTTAAAAGTATACTAAGCCGGGCGTGGTGGCACACGCCTTTAATCCCAGCACTTGGGAGGCAGAGGTAGGAGGATCGCCAAGAGTTCGAGGCCACCCTGAGACTACATAGTTAATTCCAGGTCAGCCTGGACCAGAGTGAGATCCTACCTCGAAAAACCAAAACAAACAAACAAAAAAAAAAGTATACTATATGTAGTGATAAATTTTATGAAGAAAAGCAGCAAGGGGTGACAGTGGGGGACAAGGGACATATGTTTAGATAAAGCCTCTGAAGACAAAGTCTTGAAGCAGATAGAGGAGACTGCCAGGCAAATGCTGGGGGAAGAGCAAGCCAGGAAAAGCCAGTAGCAGGTACAAGGGTTCTGAGGCCGGAGAGGCTTCCTGAGCCACAGTGAGGAGGCTTGAGGAGGCTGGAGCACGTTCATCAAGGTGTGAATGGGGCTCTAAGAGCTTGTGGGCATTTGGATTCTAAAAGGGCCTGGTGGACTTGAGGTGGAGTTTATTTTAATCTGTGTCAACCGAACCCAGAGAAAGAGTTAAAGTTGTCATGGTCAAGGTCTCTGATTTGTGGTGAAGGAGCACCCTGGTCTATGTTTGAAAAGAGCAAAGAAGGCAGTGGGATGACTGGAGGACAGGGTCCCCATGCCGCAGCAACAGGGTTACTCGCATGCCCAGTCCCTAGGGCACACGCCGCTGGCCAGAGAGTGAGGAGCTAGAAATGAGTGGGCCGTCCAGAGCCTCTAATTTCCTCCACTACCGTGTGGGTAAAGGCTGTGGTGATGTGCAATTAAGCTCTGAGCTTTAAAAACAGGGTAATAAGAGGATCCGGGCTGAGGAGGCAGCCCGGCAATTTAAATGATATCCAGCTAGAATATGGAGTATCTAAATGTTCTCTTCCTGAGATTTATATCAGCATAGACCTGCCTCGTTCATTTCCCCAGTTAAGTAGCTTCTCATTGGCTAGACCTCCCAGCTGCTCTCTGTTGGGAGAGCCTGGGCCCTGCTGGCCGCTGGGGATGTCACCGAGCAGAGCTGTCCAGAGGGACTCATGGTCACTGTCTTCACTGTACCGGAGCTGTGCTGAAGTCCTGCTGTGTGGTCATGTCCCAGACATCGAGGTGAGGATGAGAGGTGGATGCTGAACAGCTGAGCAAGGAGGACATACCTGTCACCCCAGGACTCTGGAGGCCCAGGCAGAGGGATCGGTGTCACAGTGAGACCTTGGCAAAAGAAAAGAAAGAGAAAGAAGAGAGGAGGGAGGGAGGGAGGGAGGAAAGGAGGGATGAAGGAAGGACAGGAGGAAGCAAATCCCAAAGGAATGAACAAGAGCCAAGGGGATGGCTCAGTGGGCGAAGTGCTGCTCCACAAGCATGAGGACCCGACGCTGATGCCCAGAACTCTGTAAAAATGCCACGTGCGGTGGTACACACCTGTAACCTCAGCCGAGGAAGTGGAGACAGGGGTTCCTGGGGGCTCACTGGCTGGCTAATCAGGCTGAATCAGTGAACTCCAGGTTCAGTGAGAGACCCTGCCCAAAAAGAGTTGGGTGGTGTTCCCAAGAGACAACACCTGGAGTTGTCCTCTGGCTTCTACATGCATGTATGAGCACACACCTATGAGCACACACATGTAAACACATACACACAAATAAAAAATTAACAAAAGGTGAAATACACATGGTTAATAAACATAAACGCTGTTGGGCTGGAGAGATGGCTTAGCGGTTAAATGCTTGCCTGTGAAGCCTAAGGACCCCGATTTGAGGCTCGATTCTCCAGGTCCCACATAAGCCAGATGCACAAAGGGGCGCATGCATCTGGAGTTCATTTGCAGTGGCTGAGGCCCTGGCACGCCCATTCTCTCTCTCTCTCTCTCTACCTGTCTATTTCTGTATCTTTCTCTCTTAAATAAATAAAATAAAATAAAATTTAAAAATACTCTTAAAAAAAACATAAAAGCTGTTCAGCCACACTAGCTATCAGAGAAATGCAAATCAAAACAGTGTTGAACTAAATCAGACTGCCAACAGGCCTGCTGTGGCTCAGGGAACATTGTAGAAGAGGGGGTGGAAAGATTGTAAGAGCCTCAGAGTGGGTAGGAATACCCTGAGGCAAGGTCCCCTGCTACATCCTAGGGACTGACTGGGGCCTTCTTGACCCCACAGTGAACCCCATAATTCCATTGAGAGGGACCCCAGGGTAACGAGAGCGGCAGTGAGGCAATGAAGAGTATAACCTGTTATAATTTATATAAAATAAATTAGAGCTGGAGAAATGTCTAAGTGGTTAAGGCGTTTGCCTGCAAAGCCAAAGGATTCCAGTTCGATTCTCCAGGACCCACGTAAGCCAGATGCACAAGGGGTACATGCATCTGGAGTTTGTTTGCAGTGGCTAGAGGCCCTGGTGTGCCCATTCTCTGTCTGTCTCTCTTCTATCTCTCTCTCTGCTTGCAAATAAATAAATAATTTTTTTTAATTAAAAAATTAAATTAAAAATAAACTGGGGCTGGAGAGATGGCTTAGTGGTTAAGACATTTGCCTGCAAAGTCTAAGGACCCAGGTTCCATTCCCCAGTATCCATGTAAGCCAGATGCACAAGGTGGAACATGCGTCTGGAGTTCATTTGCAGTGGCTGGAGGCCCTGACATGCCCATCCCCCCACCATCTCTCTATCTGCCTCTTTCTCTTACTCAGATAAATAAAATATTTTTTAAAAAAACTGTTGAGATCCAATCTTGCCCCGTCAGAATGGCAGTCATTACGATACATAACAAAGACAGGTGAGGAGGCCGAGGAAAGGGGACCCTGACACGCTATTGAAGGTAAACTAGTCCAGCCACAATGGAGGCTCCTCAAAAACTAAAACTAGGGCTGCAGATGGCTTAGTGGTTAAGGCGACTGCCTACTAAGCCTAAGAACACCCATTTGATTCTCCAGGTCCCATGTTTAGCCAGATGCAAAGTGACACAAGGGCTCAATGCCACACTTGCCCACAAGGTGGAGCATGCATCTGGAGTTTGTTCACAGTGGCTGAGAGGCTGCTGGCATGCCCATTCTCTCTCTCTCTCTGACTCTCTCTCTCTCAAAAAAAAATAAATAAAACTAAAGTGGAAGGGGACTGTGGAGATGGCTCTGCAAGCATGAGGACTGAGTTCAATCCCCAGCAGTTACAAAAGCCAGGCCCAACCACGTATGCCTGTAACCCTGGCACTGAGGGGCATGGAGACAGGAGGATTGCTGGGGCTCCCAGGCCAGCCAGTCTAACCAAAAAGGTGACAAGTTCTAGGTCCAGTGAATTGACTGTCTCAAGGATGAACAGTAGAGGATACTGGACATCTTCCTCTGGCCTCCACACGCATGAGCACAGGGCGCATGCATCTGCACACACATACTACACACACACACCACTCATACTACACACTACATATACTACACATATCCACGGATCCAAAGCAGAAAACAACAAAACGGGCATCTGCACAGCTGGAGAGATGGCTCAGCGGTTAAGGTGCTTGCTTGTAAAGTCTAAGGGCCCAGGATTGCATAGGTCCATGCAGCTGGAGTTCAATTGCAGCAGCTAGAGTCCCTCTCTATCTCACTCTGCTTGAAGATAAATAAATAAATTTTTAAAAGATTTTAAAAACGTGCATCTTCAACACTAAATCAGACTGCCAGCAGGCCTGCCGTGGCTCAGGGAACATTGTGGAAGAGGGGGCGGAAAGATTCTAAGAGCCACAGAGTGGGTAGGAATCCCTGAGGCAAGGTCCCCCCACTACCCCACAGGGGCTGACTGAGGCCTTCACAACCCCCCAGTGAATGCTATAAAACCACTGATTATGAATACCATAATCCCAGAGTAATGGGAGTTGGGACAAGGGGATAAATGCGTTTAACCTGTTATAATTTATATCAAATAAAAAACTAAATTAATTTTAAAAAAATGCATCTGCCATCTGAACAAGCTCTACCCCTCCCAGGTACTGACTCAAAGGACTTCAGGTCACCTGACCCCAGAGATACTTGTGCATCCCTGTTCACTATAGCACTATTCATGCATGGCAGCTAAGTGACAGCACCAGCCTAGGTGTCCAACAAGAGAGGAGTGGACAAGGAAAATGTGGTAGACATATGCCACGGAATTATTTTCAGCCATAAATTAAAATGAAATGCTGTTGTTTTCAGGAAAATGGCTATGACTGGAGATAATTGTACTAAGTGAATTGAGTCAGTCTCAGAAAGACAAATATGTCTTGTTCTCTGTCACGTGTGGATTCTAGTTTTATACAGCTACATAAAGTCGTGTACCTACATAGGACATTAAAGTAGAAAGGAAGGGCTGGAGAGATGGCTTAGCAGTTAAGGCACCTGCCCGCTAAACCTAAGAACGCCAGTTCCAGTCTCCAGGTCCCACGTTTAGCCAGATGCAAAGTGATGCAAGGGCACAATGCCGCACTTGCCCACCAGGGGGGGCACGCATCTGGATTTCATTCGCAATGGCTGAGAGGCTTCTGGTGCACCCATCTCTGTCTCCCTTTCCCTCTCTCTCTCTCTCTCTCTGTGTCTCTCTCCGAAATAAAAATAAATAAAAAAATTTTAAAGTAGAAAGGAAACTGTCTAGGGGATACAGAGGACTTACAGAAGGGGCAGGGGAAATGGGGTTCTGCTTAAAGTACATCATACATTTACTTGTATGCCAGCATCCTTATGTAACCCAATATAATGAATGTAAGCCAGTGGGAAAAATTATTTTCTCTGTGTGTGGATGCATGTTCGTGTGTGTGTGTGTGTGTGTGTGTGTGTGGTGCATTTGTGCATACGTAATCCAATGGACAACCTCAGGTGTTAACCTCAGGAACACTGTCTATTTCTTCTTGAAATAAGGTCTCTCACTGGCCTGGAGCTCACCAGTTAGGCTAGGTAAGCTGGCCAGGGCGCCCCAGGCATCCTCCTGTCTCCATCTCCTTAGCTGTGGCATTACAGGCATGCGCCACCACACCTGGCAGTATCAGATGAGTTCTGGGGCTGGAACTCCGGTCCTCACGCTTACAAGGCCAATAAAGCAATGGGGGCTGGAGAGCTGGCTCAGCAGTTAAGGTGCTTGCTCACAAAGCCTGATGGCCTGTGTTCGATTCCTCAGTATTCACATAAAGCCAGATGCACAAAGTGGTGCATGCATCTGGAATTAGTTTGCTGTGGCTAGAGGCCCTGGTATGCCCATTCTCTCTCTCTCTGTGCTTGCAAATAAATAAATATAAGAATAAAATAAAGTGATACTTTCATGGACCCATATGAGGGTCCTCTTTGTTCATATAAGGAAACTGAGGCACAGAAAGGAGAAATGACCTGCTTGGTGTGATGGAGCCATGGTCTTCTGTGCCAGAGCTAAGACTCTGCCCATGACTGACATCTCCTTGATGTGGGTCAGTTCCTCCACAGTTACCCCAGCAGGCACAGTGTCCCCATATAACCACTGTGTAGCCATCAGAATTGACCCTGAGGGTCCTGGACATAAGCCTGTCACCACCTGGGGGGGACTTGAGGGGCTGAGGACCAGGGCTCAGATGCCACCCCCAGCAGCAAGGTGAGGAAGGGAATGCCCAGGGCCGTGAGCAAAGAACATTTTCTCTAAACTGACATCTTGTTCACCCAAATAAACTATTTCATTATTTGTTAAGTATTTTGTTTGTTTGTTTGTTTATTTATTTATTTATTTATTTATTTATTTATTTATTTATGACACAGAAAGAGACAGACAGAGAGAATATGAGCACACCAGGGACTCCTGCCACAGTGAAGGAACTCTAGATGCATGCAGTACATTGTACATCTGGCTTTATATGGGTACTGGGGAATCGAACCTGGGCTGTCAGGGTTTGCAAGCAAGTGTCTTTAACCACTGAACCATCTCTCCAGCCCCAAATAAAATATTTTAAAAGGAAGCTTGGGATCATATACCATATGCAGTATATCCCTTTGGCATAAAGAAAATAGTAAAATAATTAAACATGATGAAAGAAAGTTGCTGTTACATTCAAACAAGATAGAGATGGCAAGGTGATTCATCCAACCCTCCTCTGTTTGTTCTCTGTTAAAAAAAAAAAGCTGAGAAGGCTGGGGAGATTGCTCAGTGGTTAAGGCACTTGCCTGAAAAGCCTAACGACCCTGGTTTGATTCCCCAGTACCCATATAAAGCCAGATGCACAAAGTGGTGCATGCATCTGGAATTTGTTTGCAATATGCCCATTCTCTCTCTCTCCCTCTCTCCTTATAAGTAAATAAAAATATTTTTAAAGAGCTAAACGTGGTCGTTTGAACATGGACTCTCTCCCATAGCCTCATGTGTTTGTGATTCAGTCCCCAGCTGGTGGCACCGTGGGAGGTGGAGTCTTGTTGGAAGAGGTGTGTCACCGGGGTGGGGAGAACCTTGAGGTTCATTAGCCCAGACTCACTGGCTATAGCTAGCTCACTAGTGCTGCTGTCTCCCAGTCCATGTGACACGATGTGATGCCCATTCTCTGCTCTGCCACGCTTTCCCTGCCATCATGAAACTTCCCCTTGAAACTGCAGATTGAAAGGAATCTTTTCCTTCCAGGAGCTGTTTCTGGCCAGGTGTTTTGTCCCAGCAACAAGAAGATAACAGCTACACTAAGCAAACCCTCCGATGAATGCCAGAGGTTCCACACTGCCATACACCTAGCTGCAAGCAAGTCACCAAGTGCCCTACACAAGTATATTCACTACTGCTTTATTCCAAAGTGGAAGCCACCCAGGTGTCCAGCAACAGGACAACAGTAAGTGATACGCAAGGACTCTGATGCAGCAGTAAGAGAGAAAAATATCAACAGAAAATAAAATTAAATTAAATAAAAGAAAACTGTGAACACAATACACCATGGATGAATGTTAGTGGCCACGGGTGAATAAAATGCTAAATGTCCAGTGGAATATTACCCAGCCACTAAAAGCAATGACATTCTGATCCAGGCCACAACTGGTGGTGAACTGTGACAACATGATCTGAGCTGATGAAGACAGACATAAGACTACAGATTGTATGATTCCACTGAAACTAAACATCGAGGAGAGCTAAATCCAGAAGGCAGTTTTTCAGGCCTGAGAGGAGAGATGGGGGACACTGGGAGTTATGTCAAGGGGACATAGGTTTCCTTTTGAGGTGATAAATATCATAAAATTGATTATAGTGGTAGTTTTGTGATATTGTGAATATATTAAAAGCCACGGAACCAAAAAGGTGTATCACTTGCAAATTAGTTTCAAGTTCAAGTTATAACTCCATATAGCTGTTACAAAGGGTGTGTTATCCCAGCGGACTGAAATTCAAAGGCAGGAAGACAGAAGTGAGGCTGGGGAACATACTGGCTGGGAATGGGGACCAGCGGGAGCTGGGAGTGCTCTATGTCCCACTTTGGGCAGTAGACATGTGAAAAGTGTCTGAGTCACACATTTAAGATTTTGTGTGCCTTCGTGTAGATAAGTAACATCGATGCAAAGATGGAGGAAGAGAAAGAATAGGAAAAGGAGGAGGAAGAAAGATGGAGAAGAATCCTCAAAGATGTCACAGCTGGGGCTTTCATCTAACTGAGCCGTTCTCTTTCTAGCCACCTTGGGGATGGCAGAGAGCAGAAAAGAAGGGCTGGCCCATGCTGTAGCTCCCAGCTCGTTAATGCCTTCTCCCTGTCTCCCTAGAGGGCCTCTGAGGAGCCTCACACTAGGGGCCCTAAGCTCAGGGCTCTTCACATCTCATCTGGTTTAATGGAGACATGGACCTTCCAGACAACCGCCTTTCTCCTATTTTGCAGACACGGATGGTCCAGCTGAGGTCTGAGTTTCAGAACCCGGCCCAGCTCTTACAGCTTTCCGGAGCTGGATGTGAGTGGCCTGGAGCCTGGAGCCTTTGTCATGAAGTGTAGACACCCCCATAAATCCTGCCAAGGAGTCACCCAGACCTTTGAATTCTCCCTGGGGAAGGAAGCTCATTACCACCCAAGTGATTGGCCCTGTAGTCAGACACCGAGCGTCCTCTTAGTCAGTCACTCTGAACCTTGGCCATGGCACTGTCTGGTGATCACTGGTTTTTGTTTAGTTTGAGACGGGGTCTTGCTCCATAGCCCAGGCTAGCCTTGGACTCATGATCCTCCTGCCTCAGCCTCCTGAGTGCAGGGATTACAGCTGTGTACCACCAGGCCTGGCTCTGGTGGTCACTTGGAATGTGACTAGCTTGTTGGCCAGCTGGACAGAGAGGTCCCATCCACCAGGAGTATGTGTTCTCCTACAGCTCCCCTCCAGTGTGCTTCTGCTAGTATATCTGGGGCCCTTTGCCCGGGCAGGACCCCTCTCTGCAGTGTCCCTAGGTCTTATCCCTTGAGGACATCCAGGGGAAACAACAGAACCCATCAGCTCCACCTGACCCCCCACACTTCACGGAGGCCACATCGACCTGCCCTGCCCTGCTGTTCACATGTGAACCCTGAGGGTGAACTGGTGGCTCAGATCCTGACGGTCTTCTCCGAGTGACAATGGCACGATGCTGCCTTTGTCACAGCAGGAGAAAAGAGAGTGAGGTGGGACAGTCCTGAGACCTGGCTTTGTCTCCAGAACAGGATCTGGCGTAGCTGGTGACTAGAGAGCATTTTCTGGAGAAGGTCATGAGTCAAGGTCATGCCCACCTATCTTGGCCAGCTGCTCACCTCTCTAAGTCTCGGCTCAACCTGTCATATGGGAGACGCTTGAGTGTGACGGTGCCTCTTAAATTCAATCCCTGCTGGCCACCTGGGAGTTTCCTTCCATGCACGTTCTGACTCAGGATTTGGGGTCCACCGGGCAGCTCCGCCTTCGTTTTCATAGACTGGGGAAAGGCTAGACATGCCGGTCAGGCTTCCATTGGTGTAGCCAAATGCTGGGATTTTATAGGCATTCAAGAGCTTGGTATACTGCAAGTGCTCAATAAATGCACGTGCTCTGCAGGGAAGAGCAGGCATCTCTACAGCCTTGCATTTCTGTCTCTTGTTGATGCCCAGCACCCC
Source organism: Orientallactaga sibirica (assembly GCA_036365145.1). NCBI lineage: Eukaryota > Metazoa > Chordata > Mammalia > Rodentia > Dipodidae > Orientallactaga > Orientallactaga sibirica. The sequence continues at coordinate 22,491,891 of JAEOAD010000026.1, read as the reverse complement.
CACACACACACTATGCTCCCTGATTCTTTTACCCTCCCAAGGAGGACCTACCCCACCATGCTCTTCCCACCCAGAGTCCCCCAGCCTTGTACCTGCCCCCCCCCAAGCTTGCTGGACCTGTTCCGCCCCTCCAGCCACGAGTCTCTGCTAGAGATGTCTTGGGTGGGTTTAGGGAACAGCTGCCGGCAGCTGAGTGGTAATGACTGCCTGGAGAGTCGTTAGCAGATAATTAATATTTGTAGCACAGAGCTGTGGCTGCTAAGTTACTCCCCCCACACACACCATACACGCTGAGGGGGTATCCGAAACCTTGCTCAGTCCCATACCTCAGGACAGTGCACCCTTGGGCCAGGAGAGGGACCAGGATGCAGGAACGACAGCATGGCATCAGACTGTGTGTGGGGAAGGGTTCTTGCCTCCACCCGGCTGCTAGAGTCAGGGATCCGGAAGGCCAGCAGGTTAGGCACATCACCATGTGTGGTCAGGGAGGGCACCAGGGCCAGGGCTCAAGGTGGCCACAGCCCCTCCTTACACCTGAGGCCAGCTGGCCTTTGGCGGTTGCCATGGCGATGGTTGTCCCCGGCAGTTGGGCAAGGACATTGCAGCAGCAGTAGCTCTCTCTCTCCCTGTGTGTGTGTGTGTGTGTGTGTGTGTGTGTGTGTGTGAGAGAGAGAGAGAGAGAGAGAGAGAGAGGGACCCCTCAGTTCCCCTTGAGCTCTCTGTCTGTAAGGACAAGATATCCCAGTCACTGACGTCACCACAGTTGGCTCTCACCTGGGATACAGCCCCAAACTGGCCCAGACTATCATCGGCCACAAGCCTTTGGTTTGCACCATCCTCAACCTGGGCCTGACCATTGTCCCACTGACTAGCTGAAATGCTCAGAGGCAGAGCAGCCAAGGCTCAAACGTGCCAGAGCCTCAGTTTTCATGTCTACAGAATGGGCTAGCTATACCACAGAAGCGCGCCCGTGTGCAGAAAACAGAGTCCTCTTTGAAAAGAGGACCCTGCTGCTCCCAGGCAGTAAGTCACAGAGGAGTAAGAGAAAAAGGACTTCTTTGTTTCTTTGGATTTCAGGCAGGGTCTCACTCTAGTCCAGGCTGACCTGGAACTCACTCTGTAGCCTAGCCTGGCCTTGAACTCATGTCATTCCTCCTACCTTAGCCTCCCAACTGCTGGGATTATAGTCGTGAGCCACCACACCCAGCTGAAAGGGACTTCTATGGTAGGATCACATGATTTTTAAAGGCCTGTTGTATACCAGCACCCGCTCACTGTGTATCAGCACCAGATCCGTTGACTCCCTCCTGGCCACCTGCATCTTGTTGAATTCTGCACTGTGGATGCAAATTTGGCATTGTCATCCCTACTCCTCGGATGAGGAGGTCAAGCCCCTGGGGTCCCACAGATCACACCATGAGGACATTGTAGAATGAAGTTCACACTCCCAAGCTCACCCTTTTCTCTAGCACCACTCTAAACTGCTTGGTGTTCAGATCCTGGTTCTACTAGGTCCTTCACATGTGACCTTGGCTGAGAGACAACCCCCCGCCTCCCTCACACACATACACCCAGATTCAGCGGCCTGTCAGTAGCATGAAAATGACAGCTGTCTGTTTCATAGGCTCCTGCTTAGCTGTGTGTTGTCTGGGGTACAGGAAATGGCCCCTAACCCCAGCTCTTATTTTCATTGTTGGTATCTTGATTATTTCCCCATAAGCTCCAGAGGCTCCGCTCAGGCTTCCCATCATGGTGGGAGTCTTTGCCACTTTGGGCTTCGAGCTGGCCCCCCATAGCAAGGGGGGGTGGCGGCAGGAGGCCCCCGTGCTGGGATTCCCTCAGCTCGCTTTCTCTTCAGCTGCCCGCCGTGCCACGCAGCATTAGGCTGGCTGCATGAGCGTGGAGGGGCCGGGGAGGGAGGGGTCCCCTTCCCTGGGTGGCAGCCTTCTGTCGCTAGACAAACAAACACACAACACCCACGCTCGCTCGGAAATGGAGCGAGGAGTTAAATACAAGCGCGCAGCGGAGGCCGGGCAGAAGGAAGAACGAAGCGACTTCCTCGGGCTTCCTCCGGCCCAGCTGGCCTCTGCTGTCACACACACCACTGCTCAGAAAGCCACTCACATTCCCTGTGCCTGTGGCGGCAGGCTGGCTGACCCAGGGCCACTGCAGAGCCCACCAGAAGCTCCTGAAGGCTGCAGAGCGTGTGTGTGCTCCCTGGAATGTGCCACCACCCAACTCAAGGACACAAAAGGATCTCCCAAGGGCATCGTGGTGGCCCCGCTTCAAAGGAGCACCTACAGGCCTAGGAGTGACTTCTACCTCACTCACACCCCATAGTCCCTTGGCCCAGATCACCTCTGCGGGTCCATCGTGGCCTCAGGAGACAGCACAACGTGGAAGCGGTGTGACCCTGGACCAATGTTTTCACTTCTCTGAACCTCTCAAACCAGCCTCGTGGTAAAATGGCAGGGTTACAGGATCTCCTCACTGGCAGGTTATGAAGTCCAGGCGCAGAGCCAGGCCTCAGACGGCATTGGGACCAACATTGATTTCACTATTCCATCGTGACCAAAACCTCGTTTGCAAATCTGGCCAAATGAGGTTCATCACACTCTTTCTGGAGGTGGGTAAAAAAAGAAGAGGTCTGGGGAGATGGCTCAGTGGGTAAGGCACTTGCTACATAGCATGAGGACCTGAGTTCGAATCCCCACACCCATGCAAAAGTGCCCTGTGATGATACCCTGGCCTTCCCCTGGGACAGAAATGGGGTCTTGGGCTGGAGACATGGCTTAGTGGTTGAAGCACTTGCCCGAGAAGCCTAAGGACCTAGGTTCAATTCTCCGTACCCACATAAGCCAGATGCAGAAGGGGGTGCATGCATCTGGAGTTCGTTTGCACTGGCTAGAAGCCCTGGTGTGCCCATTCTCTCTCTCTCTCTCTCTCTGTCTCTCAAATAAATAATTAAAACATTTTTTAAAATGGGGTCTGTCATGTTCACTATTTCACCTCTTTCCCTAGCACAGAGTCGCTGCACTAAATATGGAACTGAGGGGTGATATAACAGTTCAATGAATGAGCCTATCTCCCATAGAAAGAGCCACTGTGGTGCCCAGCATCAGGCTGGCAATTTCAGCAGTGCCAGCCACTGTTGGCTCTGATGTTTGGGGCCTGTGGCAAGACGGCCTAGCATAGTGGAAACTTGTGTCATTCACCACGTAGGAGGCACATGGATCCTTTCTGGCAGAGTGAGGGGGTGCTGCGCCATCCAAGGAGTCACACACATCCCATCGCTGAGCCTCCATCTGTCAGATGGTCCAAAGGGACCTGTTCTCTGCTGTCAACACTGCAGAACAGGAAGTAGGAAACGAGAGGACTGAAATGCAAAGGTGACATAGGAATGCAAACCCATAACAATGCATGTACTCTTAAAAAACAAACAAACTGAGCTGGGCGTGGGGACACACGCCTTTAATCCCAGCACTGGGGAGGCAGAGGTAGGAGGATCCCTGAGAGTTCGAGGCCACCCTGAGACTACATAGTTAATTCCAGGTCAGCCTGGAGGAGAGTGAAACCCTACCTTGAAAACCAAAAAAAAAAAAAAAAAAACAAAAACAAAAACAAACTGAGCTAGGAGGATCGCCTTGAGTTCAAGGCCACCCTGAGACTGCATAGTTAATTCCAGGTCAGCCTGGGCCAGACTGAGACCCTGCCTCGAAAAACAAACAAACAAAAATTATTTATTTATTTATTTATTTATTTATTTATTTATTTATTTATTTAAGAGAGAGAAAGTGGGCACATACTCAGGCCCTCTTGCCACTGCAAACAAACTCCAGACCCATGCTCCTCTTTGTGCATCTGGCTTTACGTGAGTACTGAGGAACTGAACCCACAGCAGCAGGCTTTGCAAGCAAGCGCCTTCAACTATGGAGCCATCTGCTCAGTTTTGCTGTGCTCGCTTCTGAATGCGTGTCTCAGTAAATGCCGAGGAGTGGTAGGAGAGTTTGGGAGTTGCGGCTAGGGTAAGGACAACACCAATATCACAGAGCTGCCTCAGTGTCCCTGGTCATTCCTCAGTGGCCACCTCACTGGACAGGATGGACCTGGGAGCACCTGTCAGAAAGATGGACTCAGTGTAGATGGCAGGGGAGGGTCCTGGCAAGACAGGACTGCCCTTGTCACCTCCTTTGCACACAGGGAGCCCATGGGAACTGGCCCACTGGCTCACTGGGCACACAGCATTACCTTCAGTCTCACTGCACACATTCACTCCTCATGAACATGCACACACGTGTGCACCCATCCTCATGCTCTTGCATGCTCAGTACACACGCAGACATACCAGTCATTCACATGCAGCCCTGAACACACTTTCATGCCCACTCTTACAGTTCAAGTGTTTAAAGGTCTCCCCTAAAGCTCGTGTGCCAGATCAAGACTTGGTCCCCAATGCAGTAATGTCCAGAGGCAGGGCCTGGATGTGATCATCTCCTGAGAGCTCTGATGTCATCAGGGAACTCACCCAGTGACTGTTCCCTAACAGGGGCTGGTGGAGACTTTATGAGGAAGTGGGTCACTGGGGCTTGCCCTGATGTGGGCTAGAAGGCAGAATGGGGAGGTGATGTCAAATTCTTTTTCTTTTCTTTTTTTTAAATGTTAGTAGGGCCTCACTCTAGCCTAAGCTGACCTAGAACTCACTCTGTAGTCCCAGGCTGGCCTAGAACTCACAGATATCCTCCTACCTCTGCCTCCCAAATGCTGGGATTACAGGCGTGCACCACCACTCCTGCCTTGGATGTTCAGTTCTTCATTCCTACCCCACCCATAGCTGCCTAGTCCAGGCTGAGTCTTAGAAACTGTTCTTGACAATGGACACTTACTCCAGGGTCCCTGTGGCTCTTGTCCCCTCCCCTCCTGCAAAAGATCAACTCTGAGGCTGAAGAGATGGTTTAGTGGTCAAGGTGCTTGCCTGCAAAGCCTAAGGACCCAGGTTTGTTTCCCCATTACCCACATAAGCCAGATACACATGCATTTGGAGTTCGTTTGCAGTGGCTAGAGGCCCTGGTGCACCTGTTTTCTCTCTCTCTCTCTCTCTCTCTCTCTCTCTGTGTGTGTGTGTGTGTCTGTCTCTCTCTCAACTAAGTAACTAAATAAGAATTTATTTAAAAGAAAGGTCAGCTATGCAATCTCACACAGGACTTCTGCAATCACCGCCAGAAGAGGGGTGATTTTTTTTTGCCCTGTCCCTTTAAGAACCTTCCTTCTGCCTTCTTGTCCTCGAAATTAATGCATCTTTGTCTCTGCAGGGTTAATCCAGCCATCAGCTGCCCTGCGCCCTCAGCCTGGAGGGCCAGCCACCTGGGTTCCTGTTGCCGCCTGACCAGCAGCAACTGATGGAAGGAAAGGGTTAAATTCAGCTTGTGGTTCCAGAATGTAGAGTCCAGCGTGATGGAGAGAGCATGGCCAGGGCAGGAAACCATCATCACATTAGCAGGGAAGAAGCAGAGAGAGAGACTAGCACCCTGGGCCCAACTCTAGCCTCAAGACCCTCCCACCCCGTGACACCCTTCCTCCAGCAAGGCTCCTAAAGGTTCCTCAGCCTTCTCAAACAGCCCCACCAACTAGGGGTTGCATATTCAAACACCAGTGTATGGAGGACAGTATCTTCAAACCACCCCAGCCTGTGGCCCGTTCCCCTCTTCCTACAACATCTCAGGGCCTGTCAGTCCTGTGTTTTGTTTTAAATATTTTATTTATTTGAGAGAGAGAGAGAAAGAGAGAGAGAGAGAGAGAAATGGGTGCACCAGGGCCTCTAGCCACTATAAATTAACTCCAGATGCATATACCACCTTGTGCATCTGGCTTTACGAGGCATTGGGGAATTGAACCTGGGTCCTTAGGCTTTGCAGACAAATGCCTTAACCACTAAGCCATCTCTCCAGTACCCCCTCCTTAAAAAAAAAAATTAGGCCTGTGTTTTATCTATACTCAGTAGATCTCCATTGATGGATGTCCCACAAATGGTTTGACGTCTCCCTCACCACCCTGCATAGTGGGATTTGTCCAAGGCAGGCACACAGTGACATAGAGAAGGCTCTGCAGGTCCAGAGAAAAAGTGGCTAAGGGACTGGCTGAGTTCATGGACACAGACCCGCCACCATGAGGCAGGGGCACAGTGGCCTTCGGTGTTTCTCCATCCTGCCCAGAGAATCTGTGGGCAAGAGGTGCACCGTGCAAGGTGGCCCAGCTTTGAGGATTTGACCTTCAGAGCCGTCCCGTCTTCCTGTCTTTGCAGAGGCCTTTGGATCAGCCAGGCTGTCTCTGCAGCCGTGGCCTCAGCTGCAGGAGAACAAGTCTCAATGTCCTTATTATCCCTGGAATGCCAAGTGCCTCTGAAGTGTAGGGCATGGCCGGCCCCATCGACAGCCACCTGAGACCGGCCAGTAGGCTGCACATGGGTGGCTCAGTCCTCTGCCCCCTTCCTGATGGTAATGGCGTGGCTGCCTCCCCTGGCCGCCCTTTCTCTCTATGCCTTCCCTTCTCCTCCCTCATTTCCCTTCTCGTCTCATATATGGCCTTATCGAAAGAGCAGGTCGTGTGTCCTCCAGGCCCTTTATGACCCAGGCTCCATCTGGCCCCACCTCCCACTGTCCCTGCCTCTGCTTGGGCAGGTGTTCAGCTGTGGGGGTGGTGTGTGGCGGGGAGGCAGTGCCTTCTGCACAGACCAGCAGGACCAGTGTTGCCTGAATCAGACCTGAGTCACTGCCCTGTCCCCCACGACTCTGGGGCAGTCATCTCCTCACAGTGTCAGCTGAGGGGAGTGGGTTGGTCTGAAGACTGTCCTGGTCAGGCCTTGGGTGCAGACCGTGGGACAGGGCTCTGAGACAAGTGGTTTATTTGGGGACTCAGAGGGAGGGGATGCACGCCTGGACATGGAGGGAGCTGAGCAAAGCCAAGGTTTCTGGTCTCTGGAGTGCACATAATACTACAGATACTACAGCCTCTGTTTCCCCAACACCTCCCAGCATGACAGCCTTTATCTGACTTCCCATGCAGGGAGCCACTAACCTGGCTGATGGTGGAGGGACTAGAGCCAATGTGTGGAAATACAAAGCCCTTTTCTGCTAAAGGTAAGTCTGCAGAACCCCAGTGTGCCCATCCACAAAACGGGTACAGCACCCAAATGTTGGCCTCAGACTGTAAAGAAAAGATTTAAGATGGCTTGAGCATCCTTCAGAGATATTCACAGCTGGAGGCAACTTGATGTCTGCATGGGTAAACTGAGACCAGACAGGACCGTGGCTTGCTCAAGGTTCCCCAGAAAAGAGCTTGCCCTGAGGAAAGAACCTGGGGCTGCTGAGACGTAGGAAACAGAGTTCCCGGCTGCACTCTGGCCTAAGCAGTGGGACAGCAGGGGAGTGGATTCATGTCTCTAGGGTTCAGTTAGTTCCTCGCGTGCCAAAATGGGCCCAAATGATAGAGAGTGCCATTAAGGTCATTGCCAAGGTCTCTTCTGGCCTTGGAAATCTGTTTATTTCACACTTGGATTTATCCCCTCCAAAGTACTAGAGAAGCAAACAGGAGAACTGCCAATCTGTTTTGTGGATGACAGAAACCAGTCCAGAGATCTCGGGGGTGTCTTCCCTGGCTCTGGATTCAAGTTTTCTGTCGGCCCTTGACAATCAATAGGCCCCGGCCGAACACATTCATCAATCCCCACCATGGCTCCAGCTCTAAGATGGATCTTGTCTTGATTTTTCCTTACAAACTGGTGCTCAGCAATGGAGAGATGGCTCAGCGGTTAAGGCGCTTGCCTGCAAAGTCTAACGACCCAGGTTCAATTCCCTAGTACCCACATAAAGCAAGATATACAAAGTGGTGCATGTATCTGGAGTTTGTTTGCAGTAGCTAGAGGCCCAAACATGCCTATTCTTTCTGCCTGAATCTCTTTCTCCCTCTCTATCTTCTATTTCTGCTCACAAATAAATAAGTACATAAAATATTTTTTTAAAGTGGGCTAGAGGCTGAGAATGGTGGCGCACGCCTTTAATCCCAGCATTGAGGAAGCAGAGGTAGGAGGATTGCTGTGAGTTTGAGGCCACCCTGAGACTACATAGTGAATTCCAGGTCAGCCTGAGCTAGAGTGAGACCCTACCTCAAAAAAAAAAAAAATTCTCTCCCTCTCTCTCTCAAAAATAAAATAATAAAAAAAGAGGGCGGGAGAGATGGCTCGATTGTTAAGGTGCTTGTCTGCAAAGCCCAAGGACCTGGGTTCGATTCCCCAGTAACCCATGCACAAGGTGGAGTATGCATCTGGAGTTCATTTACAGTGGCTAGAGGCCCTGATGCACATACCCTCTTTCTTTCTTTCTTTCTTTCTTTCTTTCTTTCTTTCTTTCTTTCTTTCCTTCCTTCCTTCTTCTTTCTTTCTCTCTCTCTCTCTTTCTTTCTCTTTCCTTCCTTCCTTCCTTCCTTTCTCTCTCTCTCTTTCATAAATTAAAAAGAAAGGAACTGGACCTCAGAGAGACAGCCACTTTTCCAACTTCACACAGCTGGTGGACAGGGCAGGCAGCATTAGAACTGGATTTGATGCCCAGCCTATGCTTTGAACCTCTTCAACTGATGCTAAGTGACAGCTGTCAGGAACTGTAATGGCCTGGAATTGGTGACGGTGCAAGGGTCATGATTGGTGGTATCTCCCATCCCCCCTCCCCCAAAGTCCCTTGTGGTTTTGGTGCTTTTGTCCCAGTTGCAGCAGGCACTACTGAGCTCTCATTGGTCTGCTGCCCTGGGGGGGGGCGGATAACGACTTGTGCCCTTGCTGCAAAGTGCATGGGCCCAGTAGAGAAAGTTCCAGAGCTTCCCTGTGGGATCTGGCTAGGACTGAGTTTCACCAGAAGTCCCTCCTCCCGTGTCCTCCCCACCTGCCCTGCCCTGTCGCTCAGGTGTCCCCAGAGCCTGCTCTCAGTTAACTACTTTCCTAAGCTCACTTCTTCCAGCACTGGCCCAGCAAACTTGCCTCAAGTCCTCTAAGAGTTTGGTAGAAGCCAGCCTGCCATGGAGCCCCAAATGGGTTCTCGAGGCTGTTTAGACTTGAGTGTACCCTCTCATCACAAGGGTCTGAAATGACTGGGGTTCATTCGCAGCAGTCAGATATGTACAGCAGGATGTCCAACACGTGTTATGTGAAAGGCTGACTATGCAAACAATGCTGGCGCTGAGGAGCTGGGCTCAGGATGGCGTGGGAGTGGACCATGGCCTTCTGGGGCCGACGAGCATCTGGGGGCCTCTGGGCATATTAAAATGCTGGCTGGGCACTCAGCTATTCATAGCTGCGGAAGAGGCTTAGTGGGAGAGGCAGGAGACCCCAGGGAGCAAAACATGATCACAGAAGAGATTATGAGCTCTTGTTAACTAGAAATCTCCCCAGCAGATGGTCAGCAGGTCCCCAGGGCGCAGACCTGGGCCAAAGCCCTTTCCTGCTGGGCATCCCAGCCAGAAGCCTGGAGCCTCAGAAGAGGGCAAGACCCATGCTCAGAGTCCACAGGATGGCTGCAGGACAAGCGTGCCCTCAGCAGTAGGCCCTGTCACTGTACACATGGCATGCCCTCCTGGCTGTGGGCTCTGTCACCCTTGAGCCTGACTGTCCCCATTTCACAGATGCAGAGGGAAGTCTCAGTGGGAAGGATGAGCCCAAGGTCACGATTCCTGAAGGAGGAGGAGGAACTTGAACTCAGGTCTCATGCTATGAGTCTCTGCACCATCCGGGATCAGCCAACCCAACAGGGAAAGATGTCCAGTGACGATGGGAGAGCTATGGCCTGCTGCCCCCCGCCACCAGGAGATCCATCTTTGTCGCCCAACATTCCCGTGGCCCTAGATAGTGATGCGCGTGGACTGCACCATCCCTTCTACGATGGAAAATGGAAAAAGCCACAACTCAAAGCCTAAGTTTATGCTTTACAGCAGACTCCGAAATATAGGGGCTGCCTGGCTCCCCTCAGATGTCTCTCCCCTTCTGACTCTGATGCCTCCACTTTTCTTCAAGATCAGATTCCCTCAATCAGTTCTCCCATCCCCACCCTATCCACCCTACCCAGGATCTCTGCCAGGCTGATGGTCACAAAACGCCACTAGTGCCCAGTGTGCCCACCACACGTGCTGGGCACTGTATCAAGCTTCTGTGAGCCCATCTCACATACTGGACTCCACCGCCTGTGAGCTATAGTTCATGTGCTTTTCCCCAACATACAGATTGGAAGCTGAGGCCAGAGAGAGTGAGATGGTTGCTTAAGGACACACGCCAGAGCTAAGATTCGAACACATGTGGAAGCTTGTGGGAACTGCCCTTTTATTCTGCCTGCTGTGATAGTGGGCATGTGATGTCATCCGTAGATGGGCAACGTGTTTCCCATCTCATCAGCAGACTGGACCAAGAGGAGGGAAATGGCATAAACTAAGGACCCACTAAGACATAAACGGACCTCACTGTGGCCACACAGTACATTGGTGTCCATCCACAACCTGGGAATGTCTGCTTATTCTCTGTCTAGGATGCAACAGCCAAGCTTCTCAGGGGCAAAAGTCCTTACGTGTCCCTACACTCCCAGCTCTGAGTCTCTGCTCACATCTCCACTCTGCATGGTGCGCTGTCTCATCCAGAGGATGCAGCAGCTTTTGAGTGAGGGCAAGAACATGTGGGGTCCTAGGTATCATGCCATCCCACTTGCCCCCTTCCCTCCCTCCCACCCATCCACACGCATCCATCTACCCACACATCCATCCATCCATCCATTATGCTCTCCTCCTTGCCTCCTTTCTTCCAACTTACCCAAAAAAGACCCACTGTGTGTGTCTCTGTCAGGTGCTCTGCTTGAGTCTGGAGGTATAATGGGAGTAAAATAGGGATGGCCTTAGCCTTGCCCTTGTCAAGTAGCAGGGGAGACAGCAATTTTGCCAATTGCTCAAATACTTAACCCCACAATCAGGGGACAGGCCAGTGCCGTGCCAGTGTATGGCGGGGCTGATTTGGAATCTGAGTTCAGTGCTGTGTCTAGCTGCCCTGCCTCAGCTAGTGAACAAGTCTCTCCATCTCGGTTTCCACTCGTGTCCATCTTTGGGGCTTTGCTTTGTGAGAGTGGACACAAGACATTGGTCTAAGGCAGCCTGGTCCTGGGTGGTGTCTCTGTTCTTGGCACTGCTGTTGGCCCTCGCTGCCCTTGACCGGAGAATTTGCACCTGCTGGCCGGCTTATCTCTGGGAACTGGCCTCTCTGGCCCTTCTCCATCTTTGATTGCCCTAGAGGAGTCAGCTTTGGACAGGAACCAGCCCGGGCGCTCTGCTCCTGCTGTCTACCCAGTGGACCCTTTGCCTTTCAAATCCACCCCAGGGGACCTGATGCAATTATCTCACTTCTGTGACTGATGGGAAGCTCAGCTGGAGTTTCTGGCTGGGCTTCCAGAAGCTTCCAGAGCAGGGGAGGCTTGAGGCATGCTCAGGGGAGGCCAGGCAGAGCCAGGGCCTAGGAGCTCATGTCTCTCGGAGTACTGACCGTGAGTTCGGTGAAATTCCTCCTTCTGCTTGGCCCAGGAAGGGACCCCTCCTCAGCACTGATGGGGGAGGTGACAAACAGACGGTGCATGGGGTCTCTAGCAGTTTCCTTTTCATTCTCGGTACAAACACCCAACCAGAAGCAGCTCATGGAATGAAAGGGTTATTTTGGCTTAGAGTTGCCCTCACAACTCATCATGGTGGGAGAAAGCATGGTATGAGTGGGAAGCTGGCTCACATGGTCACGTAGCAGCAGCAGGGAGGAAACAGCAAGAGAGAGCTAGCTAGCACAAGCAAGGCTGGACTATACAACCTCAAGGCCGGGGGCTGGAGAGATGGCTTAGTGGTTAAACGCTTGCCTATGAAGCCTAAGGACCCCAGTTCGAGGCTCGATTCTCCAGGACCCACGTAAGCCAGATGCACAAGGGAGTGCATGCATCTGGAGTTTGTTTGCAGTGGCTGTAGGCCCTGGTGCACCCATTCTCTCTCTCTCTGTGTCTGTCTCTCTTTCTGCCTATTTCTGTATCTCTCTCTCTCAAATAAATAAATAAATAAAAAATATTAAAAAAAAAAAAAAAACACCTCAAGGCCGACCCTTGTGACATACATTTTCCAGCAAGGCCCCACCTCCCGAAGGCTGAGGATTAATCACAGACACGTGAGGCTAATGAGGGACACATTGCATTCACACCACCACAGGGTGGAAACCTGTGGGTTTCCTACAGAGTCAGCGCCCTGACAGTTGACTTCCAGGTTTGCACACTTATCACATGGGGCTCTTTGTATGGCAGGCGCCTTTAAGGTTTAGAGGGAAGGCTCTGTTCAGGACTTCATTGACTTCATTTTATTTCTCATCTGTGTGACCGTGAGCCCACTGCCTCACCTCTCTGTGCCTCAGGCTTTCAGATTATAAAAGACAGAACCCCTAACTCTGGGACCCCTCTGCTGGAAGACCTCGCGCTAGTTGAGGACCGAGCCTCAGTTTCCTCATCTGGATTCAGGATCTATGAATACATTCTCAGAAGGCTATTTCTAGCTGGGCATGGTGGCGCAGGCCTTTAATCCCAGGCCTTGGGAGGCAGAGGTAGGAGGATCGCTGCGAGCATGAGGCCAGACTGGGACTATAGAGTGAGTTCCAGGTCAGCCCGGGCTACAGTGAGACCTTACCTTGGGGGGAAAAAAAGGGGGTTATTTCAAAGATTCAACAAGAGGCTCTGTGAGGGGAAACTACACGTGAACTGCAGTGGTGATGCTGGGGTTTCCTGAACCCTTCTATTTTGTTCTCCTTTCCTGCGATTTTGCTTTGAGGCAGGGTCTCACTGTGCAACTCAACCTGGCCTCACACTGGAGATCCTCCTGCCTCAGCCTCCCTAGGGCTGGCCCCCCTCTCCAGCGCCTCCTTTTCTTCTATCTTCTCACCCTTTCCTCTCTCTCCCATGTTCCCTCAAGCCATGATATACAGGCCCCAGTCCTGAGTCCAACACTTTCTAGGCACTGCAGAATTATTTTAAGAAGCACAAGTCCCAGACGGGAAGCGCTCTCCGCCATCAAATCTCATGTGTCACGAGAAAGCAGAAGTGATAATTCACACCGCGGCAGGAGGAGACTTCTTTTTATGCTCATTCGCAACTAGCATCATTAATTTAGAGCTGTGGCCAGGGTGTCTGTCCTACGCGGCGAGAGCGACATTAATTTGATCTCCCCCAGCTTCGGGGCCTGCGTGGCGCCATTGTGGTCATTACTATCCCTGGAGCCGCGCGCCACATCCAGCGACACTTTAGTCAGTGGTTTGTTCCGAGTGGCTGATTTTTAAAGCTTAACTTCAACTTGAACCCCAGCCATGCTGTCCATGAAGGCAGGGTCTGGATGGCTGAGCATAGGTTAAACACTCAGCTGTTAAACAAAATGAAGCCATGCTGCTGGGTGGACAGAGGCACCCGCTGCCTCCATGCTGCCTCTGCAGCAGGTGTGGCCTCTCCCGAGTTACCTGAAGAGCTGGGATTCATGGCCTCCAGTTTATTGTGGGTGGGGAGAATATCTCCTTTTCCAAGCCTGGGGGCTTCTGTCACTCGGGACTGTAACGACAGCCATCTGATAATCACCACAATGTTACCCAAGTGTCACCATCAGTGATCATTGCTTGTCCCCATCATCATGCGCCAAACCCAGCAAGGCTTCCTGTAGTCCTGTATTTTGGATTACTTTCTCTTCCTCTCTCTCTTTTTAATGCATTCCATTTCTTCTAAAGTATCTTTGTTTCAAATTAATTAATTAATTTGAGAGAGAGAGTGAGAAAGAGGTAGATAGAGAATGGGCACACCAGGGCCTTCAGCTATTGCAAACGAACTCCAGACTCATGTGTCACCTTTGCATCTGGCTTAAGTGGGTACTGGGGAATCTAACCTGAGTCCTTGGGCTTTTCAGGCAAGTGCCTTACCTGCTAAGCCATCTCTCCATCCCTGAATTCCTTTCTCTTGATCTACAAAATCCTAGATATGCAATCATGGGCGCCGTGGACTGGTTAGACTTCAGTGTTCTCTCAGCTTCTCTTCCCTTCCCTCCCCTTCTCTCTGTTCCTTCCAGGCTGACCTCAAATTCCCAATTCTGCCTCAGCCTCTCTGGTGGGTACCACCATGCCTGGCATAGATTTCTTTTTAGTGCCAGGTATATTGATGCACATATCCTAGCACTTGAGAGGCAAAGGCCGGAAGATCACTACAAGTTCAAGGCCAGTCTGTGCTACAGAAAGCCTCACATTTCTTTATTTATTTTTGTTTGCTTTTTTTTTTTGTTAGAGGTAGGGTCTCACTCTAGCCCAGGCTGACCTGGAATTCACTATGTAGTCTCAGAGTGGCCTCGAACTCACAGCAATCCTCTTACCTCTGCCTCCCGAGTGCTGAGGTTAAAGGTGTGTGCCACCACACCCGGCTCTCAGATTTCTTTTTAGTGCACTTTGTGTGGGTGGCCGAGAGAGAGAGAGGCTGTGAGTTGTCCTCCATCCCAGTGCACTTGTGTGTATTGCGTCTCCACAGTGCTACTAAGTCAAGCTCTGTCACTGTGGTTACCAACATGGAAATGGACTCACTGATCCACGTACAACAAATGCTGTCCCCTTTCCCAAGTCTTGAGGTTCCACAAAGGCACACAGCAACATCCCAGGGAGAGGGACAGTGAACCCCAGAGCCTAGGAGTCCAGGACGCCTGATCCTCTTCCAACTGTCATGAGCTTGGGGACCAGATAAGCCCTCTGCCATTCCATCCTCCCGTCTCCCCACTCTGGCACTGAAGCCGTACAGAGGGTTAACATCCATCTCCCATTCTTCTTGACACTCCCCACCCTGGGTTGCTGGGGATAATCGCCAGCTTCCCTTGAGCAATGACCTTGCCCCCCACCACAGGGTACCAGGAGACAGATATAAACACCTCCAAGTTTCCAGCCATCTTCCTTAATTGGCACCTTTCTGTTCTGCTTTAAATTAATCAAAGCTGGTCCGATATTAATACTGTAGGGGGAATTAAAATCATGCAACGCATTAAAGATGTAATTTAAAATTAATAACTCATAATTATTTATCATGGCGTATCAGTGGAGCTATGAATTTTCCCTTCTAACCCGGCACAGTCCCCTGCCTTTGCTTTTAATAGCATCTGGACCATTACTGTGCCCAACCTTAGGTCCCGCAGACACCCAACCTGAGAGACATAATTCATTTAATTTAATTTTGGGGGGCTTAATTGTGGTAAATCACTACTTAAGAAAAGACATCTATTTGAAGGGACAAGTTGGGATAATTTAATAAAAGCTGCGGCGAGGAGCCACAAGGACTTAATGATGAACCATGGTTCCGACCGCAGAAGCCCCTCCTCTCTGATTCATGGATTGATGCGTGCTGGGTTCTGCTTCATTCTTTAAAGCAAGGGTGCACTCAAGAAGTCTCATGGCAGAAGGATCCTGTGTGCCCATCAGTATAGATCCAGCAAATAAACTATGGTCTATCTGCTGCATGGAATACTATGCAGTCATATAAAAGAATGAAGGGAGACCATGTATTTTAATATGGAAAAGTCACCAGTACATATTAAGTCAACAAAACACACCACAATATCAGAAAAGCGTATAGTGTCTTTCTATGACTACACACACACACACACACACACACACACACACACACACACACACAGAGAGAGAGAGAGAGAGAGAGAGAGAGAGAATTTTAAAAGATAAAATGTGAGTGGTGGAGCAATGGCTTCAGAGTTTAAGGTGCTTGGCTGCAAAGCCTACCAACCAGAATCTGATTCCCCAGTACCCACATAAAGCCAGATGCACAGTGGTGCATGTGTCTGGAGTTCATTTGCAGAGAATGTGCCCATTCTCTCTCTCTCTCTCTCTCTCTCTCTCTCTCTCTCTGCCAGGTGTAGGGGTGCACGCCTTTAATTCCAGCACTAGGGGGCTGAGGTAGGAGGATCACTGTGAGTTCAAGGCCACCCTAAGACAACATAGTGAGTTCTAGGTCAGCCTGAGCTACAGCAAGACCCTACCTTGAAAGACAAAGAAACAAACAAACAAAAAAGTAAAAAAGAAAAGTACAAAAGTGAAAAGAGGAAGAATAGGAAAAGTTTGTCACTGCTCATGCATCTCCCTTCTCCTTTCTATGTGTCCTTCCTCTCTTTTCTCCAGACAGGGTCATGCTATGCAGCCCAGGACGTCCTTGAACTTGAGATCCTCCTACCTCAGCCTCACACGTGCTGGGACTGCAGATGCACCCCCACACCGCTCCACATGCCGTTTATGCTTATTTTTGTGCCCGTGTGATACTCACCTTGTCGATCCAGCTGTTCATTATACCACCTTCTCCCACGGGTGCTTCCATCAGCCTCGTGAGGAGGGTCTCACCAACACTGTCTCCATCTCACTGCGAAGTTTCTAGCACAAAGCCGAAGGGGTTTGCCATTGAGACCCCATCCTTCACACTCTGCATCGATGCCTGTGTTTCATAGACTGTGCTGTCCGCTCATCCTCCATCTGTCCCTCATTTTATTTCAAACTTCCATTCCAAGATGTCTGATGGGGACCTCTGTTCCTTTCTCCAAAACCTTTGATCATAGAAGTCATTAATTGGAATCAGAATTTGGTTAGGGTCCTTTTTTGTTTGTTTGTTTGTTTGGATTTTTGTTTTGTTTTTCAAGGTACAATTTCACTCTAGCCCAGGCTGACCTGGATTCACTATATAGTCTCAGGGTGGCCTCAAACTCACAGCGATCCTTCTACCTCTGCCTCCCTAGTGCTGGGATTAAAGGCACCATCTTTTCATTCTTTTATTATCTGTTGTGTGTGTATGTGTGTGTGCGCGCACATGTGCAGGCGGGCATGTGCTACAGCATGCATGTGGCGGTCAGACAACTTCAGGTGTCAGTCCTTGCTTTTCACCTCATTCGAGGCAGGGTCTTTCACTGATCACTGCTGTGTTTGTCAGGCTAGTTGTCCCACGAGCTTCTCAGAGACTCTCATGTCTCTGCCTTCCTTCACTCTATAGACATGCTGGATTACAGACGTGTGCACTGCGGTGCCTGGCTTTACATGGGTTGTGAGCATTTGAACTTAGGGCTTCCTACTTGTGCTGTCAGGGTTTTAGCTTCTGAGCCATATCTCCACCCACTTTTCATTTTTTAAAGTGTATTTTTATTTTTTAATTTATTTACTTATTAGAGACAGAGAAAGGGGGAGAGAGAGAAACAGAGGGAATGGGCACACCAGGGTCTCCAGCCACTGCAAACAAACTCCAGATGCATGTGCCACCATGTGCATCTGGCTTACGTGGGTACTGGGGAATCGAGCCTCAAACCGGGGTTCTTAGGCTTCACAGGCAAGTGCTTAACAGCTAAGCCATCTCTCCGGCCCCATTTTTTTTTAAGTACTATTCAAACAGCCTAAGACAACAAATGTTAAGTTTCATCAAATACCTGCACTTAAGCAACCAAACCCCTAGAATGACCTAGAATGACCTGGGAACATTTCCACCTTCCCAGAAAATATTCTCATTCTTTTCCAAGGGTCTCATTATGTAGCCCGGGCTAGCTATGAACTCTTCATTCTTGAGTGCTGGGATCACAGGTGTGTGCCCCTACGCCTACAACCCCTCTGATTCATGCCTATTGATTTAATCCACATCCCCACCATCCTGCACCAAGGGCTAAGGACTCTGGAAATATGATAAGGAGAACAAGATCAAACAGAAACAGGCCAAGTCCAAGCAGACGATTAGGCTGGGAATGAGCTCCCGGACTGGGCTTCGAGCTGGCCGGAATGTCTTGCTACCTTACTGCAAGAAGGCCACAAGCTCACGTTTGAGCTTCTCGCTTTCCTCTCCATGCGGTATTTTTACCACAGATCTCAAAGTGGTGTCGGGGCCGGAATCTTCTTGCTGAAGACAACCCCTCCTGGAGTTTCTGGGTTCCACTTCCTGGGAGCCCCCCCTATGACTTGGGATCTGGAAGGCAGAAGGCTGAGGTCAATGACCTCTCCCCACTACTTGGCAGGGCAGGGGTGACATGTGGCCAGTCAGGCATCCCTGGTTTTGGAGCTTGGAGGATTCTGAGCAGGAGCCTCCCTGGCTCTTGTCACATTCTTTCAGGAGGTTCATACTTGGCACAGACTCAGGTGGCCTTGGGCCTGGGGGCTGGGGTTCAGATGCCATCTGCCCGGTGTGTTCTTATGCTTGACGGTGTTGGCAAAAGCTACAAGGGCTAAGTCCAGGCTGGGTCAGAGCTGGCCCCACACCCTTCTTCCCCTCTTCTCTGCTCGTCTTTCTGGAGGAGGCACCTCCTTCCTCTCCTCTCATATGTCCATCACTGAAGGGGTCAGATGACAGCCCCGCCCATCAGAGCATGCCGTATCTCTGTCTATGACAATTGATTAGAGATGCACATGGCCCATTGGAGCTAATGAGAATCCATTCTGGTGTTTTTGCTGATGAAGAATCCATCTCTTGGGCTAGAGAGATGGCTTACTAGTCAAGGCACTTGCCTGTGAAGCCTAAGGACCACGGCTCCATTCCCCAGAACCCATGAAAGCCAGATGCATGTGGTGACGCATGCATCTGGGGTTCATTTGCAGAGGCTAGAGGCCCTGGCATGCCCATTTTCTCTCTCAATTTGCCTTTCTCTCTCTCTCAAATAAATAAATAAAAAATAAAATATTTAAAAATATCATTCTTGGGCTGGAGAGATGGCTCAGCAGTTAAGGCACTTGCCTGCAAAGCCTAAGGACCAAGGTTCGATTCCCCAGAACCCACATAAGCCAGATGCTCATGGTGGCACATGCATCTGGAGTTCGTTTGTAGTGTCTAGAGGCCCTGAGATGCCCATATCCTCCCTCCTTCCTTCTCTTTCTCATAAATAAATGAATAAATAATTAAATATAAAGTATTAAAAATTTTTTTTTTAAAAGTAGAATCCATTTCTTGCTGGTGGTTTGCTAAACTGAGAGGGTGCCTGTCTTGTATGTAAGGTGGTTCTTGTCACCATAGGAAGAAGGCCTTCAAGGCCAACACCGGGAAATACAGAGGCAAAAGTGGGGAAAGACGCATGTCAGGGGAGCACCCCGGCTCCTGGATCACTCAGTGGCGAAGTTTGGGAACACCGTCAGTTCTCGCAGGCGCTAAGTCACAAGGTTCCTGTTGCAGCAACTAGAAAAGATTCAGAGCTGTTGGCCTACATGGTAGCTGGCGTGTGGTCTTTAACCCCTCAGAGAGGGAGGGTACAGGCCACTTAGGGTGTCTAGTCTCCCCACTCCCAGGATGTCTCCATTCATCTTCACAGGACACTGGGCTCTGCTGGTATGCCTCCATTGCTGGAAATCTCAGCCTTTCTCCAGGCAGCCAAAGGATCGCAAGTTGACTTGGTTGGCTAGAAATGAGGGCGGAGTGTCTCCTCTAAGCAGAATGTGGTCTTCTTTCTTTCTTCAATTGCTGCCACTAAACAGCAGGAATGTTCCAGTAATATCGGTTATCATTTGTTACATTAGACTCTGCCTCCTGGAGGCCCCATCCCATGGCAGAGCCAAGGTCAAGGGCTTCAATAGGACACAACACCTCCTCAGAGATCTGGCCACTTGCTTCTCTGAGTTTATGTCCACTCATGCAGCTTGTTCCTCCCTCACAACTCCAGGAGCACCAGCCTTCCATGTTCCTGGACCCCGGACCATCCTCTTCTACACTGCCACTTCCTCCCAGGCCCTGTGCCAATGGCACCTCTGCTGTGAGTGCCGTCCTGACACCCACATCACATGGCAGCCCCCCTTTACAACACTCGCCAGCTCCCTTAACCTTTGCTCTTCTCCTAACCCTGAGACTCACATAGTTCCCTCAGCTCGATCCTGGTCTCCCGCTTACACAGCAGGGACCTCTGTTCTCACTGTATTCTAAAACAGCCGCCCTGGGTATCTGAGGAGGATGGGCCCCAGGATCTCTACCCAGCCCACCCCTGGAGATAAGCCAGAACGTCACTGACACAGACATGGTGGGCATTCCAATGGTAGTTGAATGAGTCACCCAGTGATTCAACCTTAGAATGGAGCCTGGTACACAGTAGGTGCCCAGACAATGCTGAGGACATGGGTGACGGGTTAGCCACTCCTGGGTGAATGCTGGAAGAGCAGGGGCTTGTCTGTTTTCCCCTAATCCGCTGGGTCCCCCACAGCCTGCCGTGGCAGCTGGTAGTGGCAATGTCCCCTTCTGAGCAAATCCGACACAGTCAGTGTCTTGTCACCCAGGCTACAGCCGGAGATGGAGAGATTAGTCTAAAGATGGGCTTTGGGGCTGGAGACATGGCTCAGCTGTTAAGGCACTGGCCTGCAAAGTCTAGTAATGCAGGTTCTGTTCCCCAGGACCCACATAAGCCACATGTTGGTGCATGCATCTGGAGTTTGTTTGCAGTGTCTAGAGGCCCTGGCAACCCATTCTCTGTGTCTTTCTTTGCCACTTTCACATAAATAAATAAATAAATAAATAAATAAATAAATAAATAAATAAAATATTAAAAGGGGTGGGAGAAAGTCATTCCTAACCCTTATCTTCTCAAAAAAAAAAAAAAAAAGATGGGCTTTGGAGAAAAGAGAAAGAAGAAAGTGTCTTTCTCCTTCATGAGGTGGCAGCCACAGACAGGCAGAATGTGGGCTGGCCAGATGATACACACTGCCCTCGGTGTCCCTGCTCCTGCCTTCTCCTCCCTGAGCCCCAGTGTAGACCGCCCTCTCCAGGCCTCATCCAAGGCGAGGCTTGCTGCACCGCCCCCGCCCAGCCCTTCCAAGTTCCTCCAAATTCACATTTCCTCTGATCACAGGCGCCATCCACTCCATAGGCCCGCTAATGTCTGGCTCCAGTGTCTCACTGGGGAGGACATAGAAGTGGAGAAGGCAGAACAAAGGTGTGGGACCGACCTTCTATAGAGAGGCGGGGACAGAGAGCAAACAACACACATAAGATGTCCACAATGGTTATCTTTCTGGTTGCTGTGACCAAATATCCAAAAAGAAGTAACTTAAGAGGCTGGAGTGATGGTGTAGTATATAAAGCACTTGCCTGCTAAGCCTAAGGACCCAGGTTCAATTCTCTAGTACCCACGCAAAGCCAGATGTGTATGTATCTGGAACTCGTTTGCAGTGGCTAAAGGCCCTGGAGTGCCCATTCTTTCTCTTTCTATCTGCCTCTCTCTCTGAGTGTGTGTGTGTGTGTCTCTCTCAATCTCATAAATAAATAAATAAATAAATAAATAATAAAAATATTGGCAAAAAAGAAGTAGCTTAAAAGCAGAAGGGTTTGCTTTGGCTCACAGCTGGAGGAGATACAGCTCATCCTGGACAGGGTTTGGGAGAGGGGGTTTGTGGCAGCTGAACTGTGAGGTGGCATGCCACATTGTGTCTGCAGTCAGGAAGCAGAGAGCCAACAGGAAGTATGCAGCCCTCCAGCCCCCTGCTTCACTTCTTCCAGCGGGGCTCCACCTCCTGAAGGTTCTACAACATTGCCACCAGCTGGAGTCTTCGGGGGGCATGTCACATTCAAAGCATGACAATGTGCAATGTGCTCGGTGGTTGGAAACATGAGGCAGGAGAGAAATCCTGGGAAGGGATATGAAACTTGAAACAGGGAACTGCTCCATTGTATGCTGGTGTTTGTGAAGGAGGAAGCTGCGGGGTTATCTGAGAGAGGAATGTGTGTTGGGGCAATGGAACTGCGGTGAGAGGGCCTGAAGGAAGAGCATGCAGCTATATTGCATTATGATTTTTAAAATTTTTAGTTATTTATTTTCAAGCATAGAGAGAAGGTGGGGCTAGAGAATGGGTGTGCCAAGGGCCTCTAGTTACTGTAAACAAACACCAGATGCATTTGCCACTCTGTGCATCTGGCTTTACGTAGGCACTGGGGAACTGAACCCGGGTCATTAGGCTTTGCAGGCAAGCACCTCAACTGCTAAGTCATCTCTCCCAGACCCACATCATGATGTTTTGATCAATGATAAATTTATATACAACAGTGGGCCCTTAACATTATAATGGAGCTAACAAATTCCTATTTTCCAGTGACATCATCACTCTTGTATCATCTTAGGCAAGGTTGTGTGGCTATTGTCCTGTGATGTCATAACTCATGACGTCACAGTGCAAGTTTGTATGGCTAATAGCATCAAAACTGGCATCAAACTCATGTCTCAGATTTTGGCCAATGAAGAAATTATAATCTGGGGAAGGAAAATAGAGACACTGGCCACCATTGATGTGAAATGAAAGGTTTACCCAGCAAGGAACTGGGACAAATGAAAGGCTAGAAATGGGCTGGCCTTGACCGTTGCAGAAGAGAAATCAGGCAATGGTAAGCTGCCTGCGCACACACTTAGATGATAGGTAAAAAGTGAATCTTGCCAGACGTGGTGGTGCATGCCTCTCATAGTGCTGGAAAGTTCTCAGCAAGTTGGTGGGGGATGATGGTCACCAAGAGCGTGAACAAGCAGTGGATCCCTCAAGCTACAGAATCGTCTGTCAAGGGAAAATGTGCACTAGTGACCCACAGGCTGTGTGTGGGGAGGGGCAATCAATTGCTCTCTGATTGTCTATGAGGCCTGCTCAGTGAGAGGGAATTCATACTTGGTACTGAGAACCAAGCCAGAAGCCTATGGCTCAAAAGGTCATAGACCCTGGAGGGAAGCTTCCACTGTTCTTTGGCTAAAAGGAGAGGTTATGTCCATCAAAAAGTCTTCTAAACGTCTATATTTATTCCCTTTGATCCATGCTGCTCTCACTCTTGGCTAGAGAATCTGCTTTTTATAGATATCAGGGAAGACTGGGCAGACCCAAGACCCATCAGTAGGACAAGAAAAGAAAGCCAACTGCCTGCGCAAGGAGTCATCTCTGTCACTTCTGCCAGGGCCCAAGAAACATGTCAGCGGAAGTAGAAGGTGATCTGAGCGCTGCTCTCACAGCTCCGCTGAGGACCTCCTGCAGGGAGATAGACACTGAGGAAACTCAGAACTCATCAAAGCAAAAAACCAGAGGCTGCCCAGAGCTCCACACTAACGGAGACTTCCAACACTCCCTCTAAGGCTCAGGGAACATTGGGGAAGAGGGGACGGAAAGAATGTACGAGCCACAGAAGGCGTTGTCCTCCCCACAGGAACTAACTGGTGCATTCATGATCCCACAGTGAGTACCAATAGCTCCACTGAGAAGGACCCACAGTGCAATGGGGCTAGGGGAGAAGGAAGAGAAGAGTACAGCCCAATGGGAATATGGCCAACTTACAATACTTCTTGTAATAAAAATAATATATATACCTATGGAAATACTAGACATTAACCTCTGGCCTCCACATGTAAGCACACACAAACATGCATACACACATGCAGAGTACATACATGAACAACAATACAAAGCGTATGCTATGCAAGGCAAGGCTATAGAGATGGATCAGACACTTGCCTGCAAAGCCTAACAATCCAGGTTCAATTCCCCAGTATCCATGTAAAGCCAGGTGCACAAGATACACATGCTTCTGCAGTGGCTAGAAGCCCTGGTGTGCCCATTCTCACTCTCCATCTTTCTCTTTTTCTCACTGTCTCTCAAATAAATAAATAAATAAAATATTTTAAAAATACTTCTATGCAACCAAAGACCCCATACAAAAAGCAAGGAAACAAGCTAAGGCTGGAAAAGGCAGTGGGCAGCCATTTCTAGATCTAGCCAATAAGAAAAAAGTCTGGGATCCCAGGAGATAAACTACCCCTTGCACTTCAGCCAAGCCACAGCTGAAACCACAGAGGAATTGGGGAGTCGAGCAAGAGTGCTGCTTTCATGCTGAACCTGATAATCAGCACAAGGGTGTAGGAGACAGACCCTGAGGATACTCAGCACCTACCAAAGCAGAGATCCAGAGGCTCCTAAGAGCTCATCACTGAAGTAGACTTAACACACCCATCACGGCTCGGGGAATTTTGTGGAAGAGGGGACGAAAGATTGTAAGAGCCACAGGTTGAGACAGCATGCCCAGAGGCATTTCCTCACCCCAGAGTAACTGACTGCTTCTCCCACAACACATAAACCACAACCCCAAGGGGAATACCTGCAACCCCACTGAGGAGTGTCCCCAACAGAATGAGACAGGGACGAGGGAAAAGAGAGTACCAACACATGATGTATCCATACGAAATTTTAATCATAATAATAATAGAAGGAAAAAGTCTGGGGACGTGGCTTAGTTGGCGGAGCACTTGCCTAGCATGCACAAAGTCCTGGGTTCCATCCCCAGTGCTGAATAAACTGGATGAGGACCTGTAATCCCATCACTGGAGAGGTACAGGCAGAAGAATCAGAAGTTCAAGGTCAGGCTGGAGAAGATAGTTAGCGGTTAAGGCATTTGCCTGCAAAGCCAAAAGACCCCGGTTTGACTTCCCAGGACCCACGTAAGCCAGATGCACAAGGAGGCACATGTGTCTGGAGTTTGTTTGCAGTGGCTGCAGGCCCTACCGTGCCCATTCTCTCTCTCTCTCAAATAAATAAATAAATAAATAAATAAATAAATAAATAAATAAATAATATTTTTATAAAATGAAATTCAAGGTCATCCATGGATTATGGAGTGAGTTCAAGGCCAGCCTTGGCTACAGAAGACTTGTGTGTGAGAGAGAGAGAGAGAGAGAGAGAGAGAAGATTGTTGCGGGAAAGATAAGTCAAGACACCAGAAATGTTCAGGAAGCAGGGTTTATTTAGGCTGCAGCCTGGTTCAGAGCACACAAGTCCAAATTCTGAACCCCAAATTGAGGAAGGTCTTAGACTATTTGGATGGTGAGTTTTGGCAAAGAGAACATGTTGATAGCTCAAAACCCAGGCTCAAACACTCCAGGTGACTGCCCCCCACCCAAAGTGAAGACAGAAATGTCCTCAAATCTGCCCTTGCAATCCCCACTTTGCTTAAAGGAGTTCCCTAGATCTGTTTTTTTTTTTTTTTCCACAAACAACCTTCTGGGAGAGAGGTTCCCTTTCCTAGAATTTAAATCTAATCCTGACAACAGCCCCCACCAAAAAAATTTTGGTATTGGGCTGGAGAGATGGCTTGGTGGTTAAGGTATTTGCCTGCAAAGCCAAAGGATCCCGGTTTGGTTCTCCAGGCCCCACATAAGCCAAATGCATAAGGAGGCACATGCATCTGGAGTTTGCATCTGGAGTTTGTTTTTGAATATAGTATATATATATATATATATATATATATATATATATATATATATATGTTTTAGGGGGTCTCACTCTGGTCCAGGCTGACCTGGAATTAAATAAATAAATGAATGAATAAATAAATAAATAAATAAAATATATTTTTAAATGTGGTGTCATGGCTAGCTTCATCCTGAGCCAGTCTCTAGCACAGACCAATGAGCTATCTCTCTGACTCACCTGAGCCTGAAGGTGAAGCCCAACACAATAAGAATATATGTGTGCCAAGGGACAAGCCTCTCTCTTGGCTGGCTCCTGAACATCCAGGTTTTGGTAAGCTTCCAGGCTGAGAGGAGAGGAGACCCCCTCTAACTCCCATGTGGGTTCTCTACCCTCTGCTGTTCTCCACATGACAGGAGCTCTCTGCACTTTCTTTTCTTTCATTCTCATAATCGAATAAAGTCTCTCTAAATCTTACTCTCTGGTCTATGGATTTTAATTCTTTAAATTCATAAGACAAGAATCCGGGGTACCCTAAATTTATTGATGGGTTCCAGGCCTTTGACCAGCAAGGGACAGCTCCCATGGGCACCCCCAGTGAACAACTTCCTCCAGCCAGACTTTCCTTCCACAGTTCCACCACCTCCCAGTAAGATATTCAATTTGTGGAGTAGTCAATGAATTAAACCATGGATTAGGTCAGAACCCTTGGGATGTAATCATTGCTAGAAACTCCCTCAGACTCACTCAGAGGTGAGCATCAACTTGGTTCAGAGGTGCCCAGTCAGTGATGCCTGAGTTTCTTTCTTTCTTTTTATTTATTTATCTATTTATTCATTTGAGAATGAAAGACAGAGAGAGAGAGAGAGAGAGAATATGGATGAACCAGGGCCTCCAACCAGAGAAAGAACTCCAGAGAGACCACCTTGTGTATCTGGCTTATGGGATGAATCAAGCCTGAGGGCACCTCCAACATTTCTCAGCCCTCTAACTCCTTCATATATATAAATAAAATGAAAAATCATATAAATGGGGCTGGAGATGCATGCAAAACCAAAGGACCTTTGTGTATCTGGCTTATGGAGTTTCTTTGTTTTGTTTTTTTTTTTTAATTTTTTTCTATTGACAACAAAATATACTTATACAAGAAGTATGGGAACTCCACTCCCCAAGTCTCTGAACTTTTTTAGGAGGGTCTTTGCGGAGGTATTGCTAGAAGCACCATTAACCAATTTCTGTCTGGGCAGTTGCATTGTCATTTCCTTTGGCTCTTCCATTCTAGCCCCCTCTTCTAGCCTTGGAGGGTGCTGTTTCAGTGAAGGGCACTTCCATCTCCTCTTCTCAGCACTATGTTGCCTTTTGGATCAAATAAAATGAAAAATCAAATAAATGGGGCTGGTAGGGCTTGGTTAGTATATACATTTAGACAAGAGCATTTTATACCCCTAAAGGCTCATGACACCTACCATAGACTTTTGCAAAACCAAATTCCCTCCGGACCTTCAGGTTTGATTCCCCAGGAACATGCCACTATTTACCCATTCAGTCTTTGCTGGCCAAATTTGAATATTCAGATGCATGACAAGGTGGCATGCATGCAGCTTTTCTGGTCTACAGGAAGATGGAGTTTCTTTACAATGGCTGGAGGCCATAGAGCACTCATTCTCATTCTCTCACTCTCATTCTCTGTCTCTATTTCTTAAATAAATAAATAATTTTTAAATCAAATATAGGGATTTTAAAAATGAATGAAAGCAGCCTGGGCAGGTCCCTTGGTTATTACTTCATTTATTTAATTCATTCATTCATTCGCACCAATCACCAGGTACCAAGCATCTACTTCGTGACAGGCAGTGATGGGGACCTGACCCAAACAGCCAAACTAGCTGATGAGAAAGGAAATTCTGTAAAATTTCAAAAAGAAAGGACTGGTTCAGGAAGGAGGATGAAGGAGGAGAGGAAAGGACTGGTGTGGAAGGAGGATGAAGGAGGAGAGGAAAGGACTGGTGTGGAAGGAGGATGAAGGAGGAGAGGAAAGGACTGATGAGGAAGGAGGATGAATGGAGGAGAGGAAAGGACTGTTGGGGAAGAAGGATGGAGGAAGGAGCAGATAAAACTGGTGGGGAAGGAGGATGAAGGAAGCAGGAAAGGAAAGAACTAGGTGGGATGGAGGGTGGAGGGAGTAAACTGGTGAAGAAGGAGGATGGAGGGAGGAATGGAAAAACTGTTGAGGAAGGAGGAAGAAGAGAGGAACAGAAATGACTGGTGGGGAAGGAGGGAGGAGAGGAATGTTCTGGAGGGGAAGGAGGATGAAGGGAGGAGAGAAAAGTACTAGTGGGGAAGGAGAATGGAGGAAGGAGAAGAAAGGGAAGGTGGGGAAAGAGGATAAGGGAGGAGAGGAAAGGATTGGTGAGGATCGAAGATGAATGAAAGGGAGGAAAGGACTAGTGGGAAAGGAGGATGGAGGGAGGAGAGAAAAGTACTGATGGGGAAAGAGGATGGAGGGAGGAAAAGAAAGGACTGGTGGGAAAGGAGGATGAATAAGGGGAGGAAAGGACTGGTAGAGAAGGAGGATGGAGGGAGGAGAGGGAAAGACTAGTGAAGAAGGAGGAAGAAGGAGGGGAGGAAAGAACTGGGGAAGAAGGAGGATGAGGCAGGAGAGATGCCTTAGCGGTTAAGGAACTTGCTTGCAAAGCCAAAGGACCCAAATTTGATTCCTCAGGACCCACTTAAGCCAGATGCACAAGATGGCACATGCTTCTGGAGTTCCTTTACAATGGCTGGAGGCCCTAGCATACCCATTCTCATTCTCTCTCTTTCATCCTCTGCCTCTATTTCTTAAATAAATAAATAAATTTTAAATCAAATATATGGATTTTAAAAATTAATGAAAGCAACCTGGGAAGGTCCCTTGATTGTTACTCTGTTTATTTAATTCAGTTACTCATTTGTGCACCAATCACCAGGTACCAAGCATCTACTTCGTGACAGGCAGTGATGGGGACTTGGCACAAACAGCCAAACTAGCTGATGAGAAAGGAAATTCTATAAAATTTCAAAAAGAAAGGACTGGAGGGGAAGGAGGATGAAGGAGGAGAGGAAAGGACTAGAAGGGAAGGAGGATGAAGGAGGAAAGGAAAGGAAAGGACTGGTGGGGCAGCTCATTTATTGTCAGGGATACAGGTTTATAAGCATTTGTGAAGGAGTGGGAAGAGGTCATAAGGGGATTGGTTAGTACAGAGGTCCCACTGATGCCTAATTAACATGTAGGGACTTTGTGTGAGCGGGGAAAGGGTCATATGGTCTAAGCAGTGGTGGGAAAAGGTATAGAGAAAGAGTTGTAGAGGGATTGCTGTGTGAAGGCTGCTGGCTGATACCTTATTAACATATAGTGACATAAGCAGACAAAGGTCACAAGGCTCCAGGGAAAGTGAAATGTAAGTCTTATCCGGATGTCCAGGTGCCCCAGGCTTGGGGGAGGGAGTGGCCTCTCTCATGCCGGTCTTAAGATTGTCAGGGTCTAGGCTCACTGCAACTTTGGGGCCTGGGGCCCTTAGCCAAGCCTGACAGCTCAGGTCTGCCTAAACCTCCAGTAGCCTGGGGGCCTTCAACCATGTCCTATAGCTCCCCCTTTGTTTTTATAATGGGGCAGTATCATCATATTGAGTGAGATTTTTATAGTCTACCACAGGTCTAGATAGAGCTAGATGGTGAATGAGGAACCTGATTGGTAGCAACCTTAGCGATATTAGTTATTTGTTATCTGAGAAATTTGATAAGGCAGGGGGCCACAAGTAACAGAGTTCCTATAGCCAGGAGGGGGCCAAGGAAGGGGAGAAGCCAAGTGACCAAGGGTTAGAGAATGAGGTGATGGGGTCGTCAGGTTTATAGCGATCAAGTATGGAGTTTTTTGAGAGTTTTAACATGTTTTTCAACAACATTTGATTCATTGACAAAAAAACAACCTTCTTCTCCCAAGACCACGCATGTCTCCCCATGTTCAGCAGTGGTGAGGTCTAAGGTTTTGGAGCACCACACTTGCTATGGAGTTTAATGGTCTCTGAAGAGACTTGAGGCTGTTGGTGGTTGATACCATGGCCAGGTCAAGCTTGTCTCGGAAGTCCCCCGCGAGATGGTTGGTTTGGACGAGAGCGGCTCCTGCAGTGCCGGAGGCCCCAGGAGAACGCCCGGCCGAGGCCCACCAACAGGGGGGGTGAAAATCTCTCTCAATTGACACGGGTGGAGTTTGTAGGCTGCTTCTTCTTCCTCATAGGGTTACACCTGTGGAACAATCAGGACTGGGGAACAATAAGTGGGAGAGCAAACATTTATGCATGGGGTGGTTAGTTAGCCCTTCACACCAAAGGAGAGCGTGTGTCTTGACACAAGTGATCCTGGTTATGGAAATCTTGAGGAACATTCAGCTGTGGTCAGCTTAGAGCTGGACAGGCAAAGGGGCACTCCTTGACCGGCATCAAAGAGGGGACTATCAGTTTGTGAGGTATTCAAGGGTGGCGTCAGCAGGGGAAGGGTAGGGCATGCGCAAAAGAAGCAGTTAGAGTGTTTGGGGTGTTTAGTAAAGGGGAGAAGGGCGGCCACGTATTGGATGTATTGTGCCCGTGTTATAGTAGCTTGTATCTTTTCTGTAACTTGTTTTTCCTGTGAGAGAATGTGGTGGTTAGTTTGTACCAGGTGGGGAGCAGGAACAAGCTGTCTAGAGATACGAAGAGTATCAGAGAGGGATGATAAGAAGCTAGGAGTACAGAGTTTTCCTGTCACCCCTACCCACCAGTGTTCATCCCAGGGGTCTCGTATGGAGGGTGTACATTCCTTATTTGTGGAGGTTTTGAAGAGTCTGAACGCCCATAGTGTTCAATGACACAGCTTTGGTATCAACACCCCCATCATAGTCCTGATCTTTAAGGCACTCTTTGTTAGTTTGGTGATAGGCAAAGCCTGTCCCGCTGTTCCTGCAAGACACAGACTTAGGATAGGCACGGAAGCTGACAGTGTGCTGACAGCCCTGAGCAGGGCAGTGCCCTGTGCCAGTGATGTTATTGACCCCTTGATAGGTCTCTCGGGCCTCAAAGCACCATTGGAGGACATTAGGGGGGAGAGGCAGGGCAGAGGCAGCAAAAGAGACAGCTGCATTGGAATGTAAGATTGTTAAATGGCCGAGAGGGAGGCCTGTGGTGGGCATATGGCCTTGGCTGGGCCCACAAGATCATGAACATCCCTCCGGGGGCTCCCCTTTTCCTGCTCTGGTGATGTCAATGGGAGTGGCACTTCCTCCATTTCCTCTGACCTTGATCTGTCAACATCAGGCGAGCCATCTCATTGGTCAGTGGGATGGAATCGGACATTTCAGGCCAGTACCCAAATGGGCCTGGGCTGGTCCTGTGGGAAGATACAAGCAAATACCCTTCCAGTAGTGAGGAGGGGTCTGGTCCCTTCCACATTCCATCTAAAGGATCTCGTCATCACACCAGGATGGGAGGGGCAGTCTCTGGTGTATGCCAGTGGAGGGTAATGGAGGAGTATTGGGAATTTTTTTATTTATTTCTTTTTAATTTTTGGAGAGAGACACAGAGAGAAACAGACAGAGAGAGAGGGAGAGGGAGACAGATAGAGATGGGCGTGCCAGCAGCCTCTCAGCTGCTGTGAATGAACTCCAGATGTGTGCGCCCCCTTGTGGGCAAGTGCGGCATTGCACCCTTGTGTCACTTTGCATCTGGCTAAACGTGGGACCTGGAGATTGGAACCGCGTTCTTGGGCTTAGCAGGCAGGCGCCTTAACTGCTAAGTCATCTCTCCAGCCCGGGAATTTTTGTATATATTGAAAATGTTTAAAGTAGTCAGGGTCATGGCCAACTGATGATTAGGAAGGTAGGTATTGGGCTGTTGTCTTCTAAGTTGGGCTTTTAAGGTTTGGTGTGTCCTTTCTATTATACCTTGGCCTTGTGGGTTATGTGGGATTCCTGGATGGTGAGCATTCTTCCATTGTATGCCAAAGGTTTTGAATGAGGAGCTAGGAAAAGCCCGGCCGTTATTGGTTTTTATTTGATGGGGGAGGCCCATGATGGCAAAGGTAGATAGCATATGGTGTATGAGTTTTTTGTTTTTTTTTCTCCCGTTTGTGCTGTGGCCCATATAAGGTGGGAATATGTATCTATCTTTACAAAGACATATTTTTGGCTACCAAATTGGGGAACATGGGTGACATCAATCTACCAAAGGGCATTGGCCTCGAGGGTTGGTGCCCATGGTCTGGAGGGCAAATGTGGTTATGAACAAAGCACAAGAGTGGCAGGTTTTTAATATGCATTAGAGTTGACTTTTAGGGATCAGAGGAAAGCATGATTGGAGTCCTTTAAGGTTCACATGGGTGTTAGCATGGAATTTTTCAGCTTCCTCAAGGGTGGCCAAAAAGATGTCTGTTGGGCCTCCATAGGAGACCACCTGGTATGCTAATGCGTTTCCCTCGGTGAGGGGACCAGGTAAGGGGCTGTGAGACCTTATGTGTTGCTTATGAAGTTAAAGACTTTTTTCAACAGTGGTGAAAGAGGGTTTTCATCTAGCCGGATGCGTGAGCAAGCGAGTGAGCAGGGGAGCAAGTTAACAGCATCGATACTATCGGAAATGAGATTAAACGGGCCTTCTTCCTCTTGGAGTGCCAGATAAATATCATACAGTTCCTTGTATTGTGGGGATCTGTCAGGAAGCTCCTTAAAGTGGACAGTGGGAGGTTTGATCCCCTGGGTGGTCGAGGACTATAGCTGCTCCCCTTTTTCCTCCGTCTGTAAAAATGGGGGTGCTCCGGGGATTGGTTTTCTTGAAAAGAGGTGGGGTGGAAACCATTTTAAAAGGGGTATTGCAGGGATCCATTTTTCATAGGGTAGTGGTTGTCAATTTGACTGGGGAAACCCATAAGGCTAACCGCAAATCGGGAGTGGTTCCTGAGTAGCCATTGTGTATCAGAGAGGGAAAAGGGGTTTGTGATAGTGTCGGGGTCTTTTCCCACGGTTTGAAGAGCCCGGTCTCATCCCGTCTTGATCATGGCCGCAAGGGAGTCAACCTCTGTTAGTATGCGTGGGGCACCACCAATGGAAGTGTGGAGCCATTCCAAGACTCCTTGGGGAGTCGCAGAGGAGTTAAATATCATAAGTTGAATTGGCCTGTCTGGCAAGTACCAGGCAAGGGCCATATCAGAAAACATGTTATTAATTTTGGTTAGTGTTTGTTTTGCTTCATGGCTCAGGGAGGGGGGGGTGGGGAATATGGGCCTTTATTACTTTTGGTTTTTTTATTTTTAATTTTTTTGGTTTTTGAGGTAGGGTCTCACTCTATCCCAGGCTGACCTGGAATTCACTCTGTAGTCTCAGGGTGACCTCAAACTCATGGCAATCCTACTACCTCTGCCTCCCGAGTACTGGGTTTAAAGGCGTGTGTCTCCATGGCTGGTCTTTTGTTACCTTTTAACATATCAAATAAGAATGGATAGAGAGCCATGACCGGAGCCAATTAAGGTTTCCCAGAAAGCTCTGAAGCAAGACCAGTGTGAGCTTCTGGGGGAAGGAGAGTATGGGTTTAAGGAGCCAAGCAGAGGTGAGGGAGAGTTCTGTCCCCAGGAACGTTATGGGTGGAATAAGTTGGACCTTATTTGTGGTGATTCTAAATCTAGCCTCAGCGAGGGAAGGGATTAACTGATCCCTTAGTTTGGCTGGTGAGGTAGAGCTTTTCCATACTAGGATGTCATCCATGTAACGATAGCTGTTAAAACTTTGATGTAGGAGTGGCCTCAATGCCACAGTAACCGCCTCTTGGCATATAGTGGGACTATTGGCCATACCCTGGGGTAGAACCATCACTCATAGCGCTTGGCTGGCCCTGAGTTATTGACAGAGGGATTGAGAATGCGAAGTGTTGTCAGTCCCAGGGGTGCAGGGAAATAGAGAAGAAACAATCCTTGATGTTGC
This sequence comes from Orientallactaga sibirica, assembly GCA_036365145.1. Classification (NCBI taxonomy): domain Eukaryota; kingdom Metazoa; phylum Chordata; class Mammalia; order Rodentia; family Dipodidae; genus Orientallactaga; species Orientallactaga sibirica. Next base: position 22,458,667 of record JAEOAD010000026.1, on the reverse strand, counting down.
TAACAAGGAGGGGGCTATTGGCTGGAATGGCCGATACAAGGGGCAGTCCCCTTTGAGAGGTGCCCCACATGAGCATAGCTTTATTGATGGCCCTGAGATCTTGTAGCAATCTCCATCCTCCTGAGCCCTTTTGGATTATGAATACAGGAGTGTTCCATGGGCTCCATGAGGTGCGGATATGATTAAGTTGGAGTTGTTCTGTTTCTAACTGATAGAAGATTTCAAGTTTCTCCCTTGGCAGAGGCCATGGTTCAACCCAAATTGGCTCATCGAGACCCATTCTAGGCAGGGAGTTTTGCATTTAACAGTGGGTTTTAGGATTGGGGGTGACACCAGCGAAGGTACCTCTCATAGTCTTCCATCTCAATGCATTCTCCCTCTATATTGCTGGCAATGACCACATCTAGGGCCTCAAGGATGTCCCTCCCCAGCAGGTTAGTTGTTACATCAGCCACTAGGGGTCTGATGAGACCTGTAGTTCCATCTGGGTCCTTCCATTTGAAGGCCTCCTTGGTAATATATGCCTGTGAGGGGCCTCCTATCCCCATTAATTGGGGCCTGGGTATTAGTTCCCAGTGTTGGGGAACTTCAGATCACATTAGGATTGTCTTATCTGCCCCAGTGTCAATTAGACATTTGAAAAATTTTCCTCTGACCTCTAAGGCTAGCCTTGGGTGGGCTCCCCTCTAGGATGCTTGTTACCCATTGTACAGTATGGGTTTCCCCTCTTATTGGAGGGGCTGAAGTTTAAAGGCTCTAGGGGTTTGCCATCTTTGTCATAGGTGCAGCAGCAGTCTTTTCTCCATTGAAACTCCTTGCAGCACCTACAGCAAACTGTTTTGGGAGGGGGGATGATTTAGGATGTGTTTGAGCCTTTCGTGGTCTGGCGTTGAGGGCATTCCCCTTTCCAATGTCCTTCCTTCCCACAATTGAAGCATTTGCCTTTAGTTTTCAAGGCTTCTGCGAAGGCCTGTGCTAAAGAGGCAGCCTTATGTGAGGCAGCCCCAGTATCCTGAGTAGTGACTATCCATTTATCATAATGTTCATCCTTGCGGCCTTGGCAAGCCAGCCTGCATTCTGAGGTCATGCCTTCCCAAATGATATTTTTGAGGAGGAGGTCCCTGGCTGTTGGGTTGGGAATTTTTCCCTCTAGGTTGGTTTTTGTTCTTAAGATAAAATCAGAGAGGGTTTCCTCCAGCTTTGAGGAAGGAACAGTAAGGAAGAGGTATTGTCCTGGGGGATAGGGGGAAGTGATTCTGGCCCATGTCTGGAGGGTGCAGAGGCGAACTTAGTCATAGTACCCTGGGGGATATTGGGCCTGTTGAATACCTGTGGAGAAATTGCCCTGCCCAAAAAGCTCATCAAATCCCCAGGGAATGTTCTGTTGGTTTTGGTTTCTCCTTATCTGTTGGAGGCATTCATCTCTGTAGAGGGCTTCCCATTGAAGGAATAGGGGGCTACGCAATGAAGACCGGCAGATACCATGCCAGTCCTGGGGGTGCTACGGGAGCCCCGTAGGCTCTGGAGGAGGGACTTAGTCCATGGCACATGGATCCCATCCTTCCTAACTGCCTGTGAGTTCTTGTAGATCATTGGCCTGATATGGATACCATTGTAAGGGCTGAGCCCGAGTTGGCTGAACATTAACAGGAAAAGCTGCGACTCCCTGATTATATGCATTTGTGTTGTTGTCTCAGAGCTCGCATAGTTGTTCTGTGGTTGTCAGTGAGGGGGCGGATGGAGAAGGGTCCTGGCCAGGGGAATTTATCATGTTGGGATTTTTTTCTGTATGAGTCGGGGGGTGGGCAGCCTGGTTTGGGAGTCTGGGGTCATTTTTTTTCTAATTTCTTCCATTGCTTTTTCACGGGAACTGAGGTCCGACACTGGCCGGTCCTTGGGATTCTCCTCATCAGAGTCATCATCTAATTTTGGTGTGGGGGTGGTTTTAGGGGGACTAATACATTGCCTAATGGCTGCTATGATTGGGAGAAAAGAGGGGGGTTCCTTCCTGAATCTCCCATCTCCTGGCCAAATAAGCTATGTGGGTCCTTGTGTCAGGGTCCTATGGATCCCCAGAAATCATCCAGGGGGCAATCTGGAGGACTTCTTCCCAGAAGGAGATGGCTTCTCTCTGGAGTTTAATTCCCCTAACTTTCAGGAGAGCCCTTAATCCATGAATCTGTGATTCCTTTTGGTGGAAGGCAACATTGCCCATGATAGAAAAGAGTGGAAGCACCAAGACCAGTGGGCAACTTTCCCAAGGGCTTAATAACACCAGGGCAGATTCCCCAAAGGTCTGGAAGCAAGCCTGTCCGAAAGTTTAAAAGACCGGCAACAGCCTTAAGGGCTTTTAAATGGTCATTGTGTTACCGGTTTTTGTATTTAAGAGAAATAGATAGGAGGTTGTTGCTAATGCCTGAGTGGGCTGTTGGGGTTCTGGCAGAGGGCTAGTAGCCTTCAGTCAATGCCAAAGAGTGGCTTCAGCCAAGAGACGTCAGTTGCTTGTTCACTGTACCCGATCCCTCGCGATGGTGTGAACCAAAAGCAAAGGAGGAAAAGGAAAGATCCTGCCCTCATATGTGGAGGCAAGGCCACAGGGGCCAATGTCCCCCTAGAGGACAATGTCCCTCTGGTGGGGCACTCACCTACCCTAGTGCATCTCAGAGTCCTGGTTCAGGAGCCAGCTGTGTTCCTGGGGTCCCTCCCTTCCCTAGAGACGTCCAGGCAACTGTGGAGCAGGGTCTTGAGTGGCTGTGAGTGTGACAGGAAGAAACACCCGGGAGGCAGCATCAGAGGGCAGCTCATTTATTGTCAGGGGAATGGGTTTATAAGCATTTGTGAAAGAGTGGGAAGAGGTATGAGTCATAAGGGGATTGGTTAGTACAGAGGTCTCACTGATGCCTAATTAGCATGTAGGGTCTTTGAGGGGGGGAAGGGTCACATGATCTAAATAGTGGCAGGAAAAGGTATAGGAAATGGGTCATAGGGGATTGGCTGTGCGAAGGCTGCTGGCTGATACCTTATTAACATATAGTGACGTAAGCAGACAAAGGTCACAAGGCTCTGGGGAAAGTGAAACCTAAGTCATATCAGGATGTCCAGGTGCAAGGAGGATAAAGGGAGGAGGGAAAAGGATGGTGGGGAAGTAGGATAAAGGAGGGGAGGAAAGGACTGGTCACAAAGGAGGAGGAAGGGAGGGGAGGAAAGGACTGTTCAGCAAGGGGAATGAAGGAGGAGAGGAAAGGACTGGTGGTGAAGAAGGATGAAGGGAAGGGAGGAAAGGACATGGAGGAGTAGAGGAAGGGACTGGTGGGGAAGATGGATTAACGGATTAGATGTAAAAACTGGTGGGGAAGAAGGATGCAGGAGGAGAATAAGAGACTATTCAGAGAAGGATGATGGAGGAGAGGAAAGGACTGGGGGAAGGCATATGGAAGGATGAGAAGAAAGGACTTGTGGGGAAGAGGATGAAAGGAAAAGAGGAAAGGTCTGGTGTGCATGGAGGATGAATGGAGGAGAGGAAAGGACTCATGGTGAAAGAGGATGAAGGAGGAAAAGAAAGGACTGGTGGGGAAACAGGATGAAGGAGGAGAGGAAAAGACTGGTCTGGAAAAAGGATGATGAAGGAAAGAAATTACAGTTGTTAAAAGAAAATGAAGGAGGAGAGGAAAGGACTGGTGGGGAAACAGGATGAAGGAGGAGAGGAAAAGACTGGTCTGGAAAAAGGATGATGAAGGAAAGAAATTACAGTTGTTAAAAGAGAATGAAGGAGGAGAGGAAAGGACTGGTGGGGATACAGGATGAAGAAGGAGAGGAAAGGACTCTGTAGGGAAGATGACGGAGGAGAGGAAAGTACTGGTGGGGAAGGAGGAGAAAGTGAGGAGAGGAAAGAACTGGTGTGTAAGGAGGATGAAGGAGGAGGGGTGAGGACTGATCAGGAAAGAGGATGAAGGAGATGAAACGACTGGTTGGGAAGGAGGAAGATGGAGGAGAAGAAAGGACTGGTGTGGAATGAGAATGAAGGAAGCAGAGGAAAGGATTGGTGGGGAAGAAGGAGAGGAAAGGGCTGTGGGGGAAGAAGGAAGAAGGAGGAGAGGAAAGGACTGTGGGGAAGGAAGATGGAGGGAGGTGAGGAAAGACTGATGATGAAGGGAGAAGAGGGAAGGATTGGGGTAAGGAGAATGCAAGGAGGAGAGAAATGGACTGTTGTGGAAGGAAGATGAATGGAAGAGAGGAAAGGACTGGGAGGAAGGAAGATAGAGGGAAGGGGAGGAAAGGACTGGTGGGGAAGGAGGATGAAGGGAGGGGAGGAAAGAACTGGTGGGGAAGGAGGATGAAGAAGGTGATTAAAGGACTGGTTTGGAAAGGTGATAAAGGAGCACAGGAAAGAACTCCTTGGGAGGGAGAAGGAATGAGGAGTGGAAATAACTGTTGAGGAAGTAGGTTGAAGGAGGAGAGGAAAGGACTGGTCTGGAAGGAGGAGAATGTGAGGAGATGAAAGGACTGGTGGTAGGGTGGATGAAGAAGGAGAGGAACAGACTGATCAGGAAAGAGGAGGAAGGGAGGAGAGGAAATGACTGGTCAGGAAGGGGGAAAATGGAGGGAAAGAAAAGACTGGTGGGGAGTAGGATGAAGTAGGAGAGGAAAGGACTGGTGTGGAATGAAGATGAAGGGAGCAGAAGAAACGATTGGTGGGGAAGGAGTGGAAGAAGGAGAGGACAGGACTGGTGGGGAAGGAGGATAAAGGGAGGAGAAGAAAGGACAGCAGGGAAGGAGGATGAAGGAGGAGAGGAAAGGACTGGTTGGGGAAGGAGGTTGAAAGAGCAAAAGAAATGACTGATGGGGAAGGAGGACGAAGGACGAGAAGAAAGGACTGCTGGAGAAGGTGGGTGAATGAGGTCAGGAAAGGTCTGGTGGGGAAGGAGGAGATGAAAGGACTGGCTTGGAAGGGTGATGAAGGAGGAAAGGAAAGTACTGGTTGGGATGGAGAAGTATGAGGAGCGGAAATGACTGGTGGGGAAGGAGGATGAAGGAGGAGAGAAAAGGACTGGTGGGAAGGAGGAGGAGGGGGAAAGGAGGATGGAGGGAGGAGTGGAAAGGACTGGTCAGGAAGGAGGATTAAGGAAGAGAGGAAAAGACTTGTGGGGAAGGAGGATGAAGGAAGGAGAGGAAAGGACTGGAGGGGAAGGAGGATGAAGGAGGAGAGAAAATTATTGGTGGGAAGGAGGATGGAGGGAGTTTAGGAAAGGACTGGAGGGGAAGGAGGATGAGGGAGGAGAGTAGGAAGGGCTGGTTGCCTTCTTTTATACGGAGATCAGGGCATCCTCGTCGAGAAACAGGCTTCAGTGGGGTGGAAAGGTGATCAGAGCTGCTATGGAAAGTAAAAGACCAGTGCAAAGGCCCTGTGGTGCTGTCCACCACATGGAGGCAGTGAGTAGCTGGTGTTGATTGAGGGAGGTTGGAGGGAGGAAAACTGTTTTGTGTAATACTGGGCGGGAACCCGCAAGGTAGATCCTGCAAGGAACCTTCAAGTGGCAAAAGGCTCTGGCTCTCTGAGTGAGGTGATAGCCATGGCAGAATTTTGAGCCTGTGAAATAAGTTTTAATTTAATTGGAGCCCTCTAGTGGCTGTGAAGAGAATGGTCTGCAGAGGGCCCAGAAAGGAGCATCCAAAAGGTCTCTACTGCAATGGTCCAAGCAGGAGATGATGGAGGCTGAGACCAAGGTGGTAATTTGGGCTTGGGGGAGGGTGTGTGGATTGCATTTGTTCTAGTTCCTCCCTTGCCCATGCATTCATCCCATTCATATGTAACCAGTAAATGCTTCTTGAGAGTCAACTCTGCCCCCAAACCAAGAAAATCAAGCCCCCAGGGCGCAGACTCAATTGCTCAGTTGGGGTGGAAATGTAGAGGAAAAGACGGGGTGGTGACCCGGGAAGCTCAAAACAAGCATGTCGTTACACACTGCTCGCAGAATCCGGAAGACAGTCATGGTGCTCGGCAGACACATGGAGAAACTGAGGCAGGCAGAGGGAAGATACTAGTATGCAGCAAGTGCCTGGCAGAGCAAACACAACTCAGCCTGTGGTTTTTCTGGGTCTACCAGAAGGTGGTTATCAGCACCCATCACGGCTTCCAGAGCTTCTTCCACTGGCTGTGGTTTATGACCCCCGAAGTCCCTCGGAGCGCCTTGTCCCCAGGCCCTGGGCCCCAGGGGCCCGGCTCATCCCAGCCTGGCCAGCAGCAGCAGATCGATAGTGCGTGTGCCGCCCCGATACTTCATCTCATTAGGTCTTGCTTTTCATCTCCCAGCTCCCTGGCAGCCTTCAAATTATCCCATAAAATTTATTTACTATTTCATGAATACATAAGCAGCAGGCAGGCACAAGCTTTTTATATATTTACACTGTATATATTTCACGGGAGACTTATAGCTGTCTCTAAGGCAGAGAGGGGGAGAGGAGAGGAGTGAGCAGACAGACGGAGCCGGCAGCTGGTGGCAGAGAAAGGGAGGAGGAGGGAGGCAAGGGGCCTAGCGAGGGAGCCCCACGATGCCTGCCGATGGCCACAGCAGGTCCGACCAGATGACCCAAGGCCATCAGGCAAGTGAGAGCCACTCCTCTTGTGGAAGTGGAGATGGGTCAGGGATCCTAGGACTGAGGGAGACCAAGGTTGATATTCCACACCAAGGATCTGAGGTGTGAGCCTCCAGTCTCAAAAGCCTGGTCTTAATCACAGCTGAGGTAGGAGGATCACTGTGAGTTCAAGGCCAGCCTGGGACTACAGAGTGAATTCTAGGTACTGCACTAGAGCGAGACCCTACCTCAAAAAGGGGTGGGGGGAGTCTAGTCAGTGGACAATGATGGGTCACAGGACAGTTCTGACCCTGGTCAGAGGCTGGGCCCTCATCCTAACCCCAGAGTAAACCCAGACTCTTGATTTAGACTGATCCCTAATTCCACCGACAGTCCAAAATGGAACTGTGGTTTTAGCCTAAACTCCGAGCACAGAAGCAGACGAGGCTACTTGTAACCTGAGTCCCGATGCCCAGTATGGACTGTGTTCTGATCCTGGTCATAAACTGAATCCTGAGCCCTGAGAAGAGTCTCAGACTAAGCCATTGACAACTTGAGCCCTGACCTGGTCATACACTGAGCCTCCTCCGTTCCAGTCACAGGAGAACTTCTGACCCCAGCCACAGCCTGAACCCAGGCATGGTCACTTTCAACCTGCATCTTGACCTTGCCACCGGCTGAGCCCTGATCCCAGCCAGGCTCAGCTGTCTCCCAGACCCTGAGCACAGTCACGGATAATCCCAGTTGCAACCTAAACTTTGACCCTGACCACAAACTGAGCCCTGATCCTAGTCCCAGCCTGACACTTCCAATGACTAAGTGAAGACCACAGTGACATGCTGAAGCCTGACCCTTGTTCCCCAGTGAACTCTAATCCCTGACCCTGATCCCCAAGTCAATCCCAACTCTGGCTGCAGACTGCATCTTGACCCTGGACTCGACCCCCAACCTAGGTGGAGTCTTGTTGCCAGTCCCATCTGGACCTCACCTCAGCCTGCCACTCTCAGGGCTCCACTCCTGCACATACCAGCTCCTCCTCTTCCCTGTGGGTCTGTGGCCATCGTGGGCCACACAGAAGGCTGGACCTCCATGGCCCCTGGAGGGTGAGCATGGCTGTATGACTAGCTTTGCTAATGCAATGTGAACAGAGAAGCCTTGCTCTGCCAGGTGTAAGATTCAGCACACAAATGATGTCCTAGCTCCCAACCCCTGCCTCTGGCCAGAGACACTCCCTAAGGTACAGCCCTTCCTGGCCTGGTGCCCAGGCAAGGACAATGTGAAGTGCCGGCCCTCACCAGCTGTGCCTGCTCTGCAGTATGCCAGGGTGGGCTGTTTTCAACATTGAGTCTTGGGCCTGCTTATTATGTGGTACCTCCTGACAGATACATCCTATGCCCGCTCTCCTGAATAAAGCCTCTTGGATCCTTCTACTCCTAGGCTCCAAGGCTCTGCCCCTCAGGAAGCCCAGTCTGGCCCAGAGGCCCATGCAGAAGGTGGCCAGAAAGTAAACTACATCCAAAACTCCTGCCAAGGCCAGTCCCAGACTGGGCACCCAGTAAACTCTGAACTAAAAAAAAAAATTAATAATAATAGTATTTTCTCTCCTCCTGCCTCAGCCTTTTAGAAAAGGCTCATTGTCCCAGTACAATGAGATGCCCTGAAAGATAATGGGCACCTCAGGAGGTCACTCTGCATTGAATCCTGTCCCCACCATCTGCAGGGTGACCACCATGCTTGGTTCCTTGACTCACCCCATCCGTGGATCCAGAGAGATGGCAGTCTTGATGGGTTTTATGGCTGGCTCATCCGGAGCCCTAGCTGGCCAGCTATCAAGCTGCTGGTCCCCTCTGCTGCCCTGCACAAACTCCTCCATTCAGCCTTCTAGGCTGTTGCCTCTGTTCCATCCATCCTCATCACTGCTGCTGTTTACAGAGCTCTGTGTTCGGACCTACACCTTTCTTGTTTTAATCTTTATAACATTGACCTGACGTTCACGCTCACCCCTGTCCTGTAACTCTACTCCTGACACGCTGCCCATCTAAGGACCTCACCTGTCCTCTCAGTCCCCTTCCCTTCTTCAAGAGGCAGTTTAGGGCTGGAGAGATGGCTCAGCAGTTAAGGCACTTGCCTACAAAGCCTAAGGACCCAAGTCCAATTCCCCAGTACCCACGTAAGCCATATGCACAAGGTGGCACATATGTCTGGAGTTCATTTGCAGTGGCTAGAGGCCCTGGTGTGCCCCCTCTATCTGCCCGATGTTGGGCCCTAAGAGGCCCCAGTGTGAAGCCTAGTGGTTCTCTAGCCCAGCTAGAGTTTAGCCACCTGTCCTCGGCCTATTCTCGCTTGTGAGGCCTAGTGGAGCCTGACTAGAGTTTAGCGACCTGTCCTTGGAGTGACTCAGCACCTAAGCCAAAACTGCCTCAGCCCAGCTACTGCTGACGTGGTGAAATAATATTGGCCCTTAGACCTTTCTCTCATCCTTTTCCCCACCCTCTTCCTCAAAATATATAAACACCTTCCCATGACAATAAACCGAGTTTTCTGCCCTGACAGACTCCAGGCTCAGTGTGGTTTTTTTCCCAGGTGTTTTGGGGGGAGGGGTTTGAGCCACGACACCCGCCTTCCCGCTCAGCCTTGAGAGAAGCAGCTGGCCCGACTCTCTCTCTTCCGCTCTACCTGCCAGTGGAGGGAAACCGACAGCCCCTCTCTCTCTGTGTCCCAAATAAATAAATAAATAAATTTTTTTAAAAAAGAGGCAGTTTAGCCTAGCTCTGGACCCCTGACTGTTTGAGTTCAAATTTTGGCTTGGGGGCTGGTGAGATGGCTCAGTAGTTAAAGGTGTTTGCTTACAAAGTCTGATGGCCTGGGTTCAAGTCCCCAGTACCCACTTTAATCCAGAGTCACAAAGTGGCACATGCATCTGCGGTTCACTTATAATGGCAGGAGGGCCCTGGTGCACCCATACTAATCTCTCACTGTTTCTCTCTTACTCTCAAATAAATGAATAAATAAATATATGTATATATATTTAAGTTTTTGACTCAGTAAATAGTAAATGTATTTCTCCCCTTATTTTTGCATCTGTAAGACAGGAATCTTTTAAAGAATATTTTTATTTATTTATTTGAGAGAGAGAGAGAGAGAGAGAATGGGTGCATCAGGGCTTCCTGCCTCTGTGAATGAACTTCAGGCACATGTGCCACTTTGTGCATCTATCTGGTTTTACATGGGTACTGGGAAATCAAAACTGTTCCAGAGCTGGACGTGGTGGCACACACCTTTAATCCCAGCACTAGGGAGGCAGAGGTAGGAGGATCTTCATGAATTCAAGGCCACTCTGAGACTATATAGTGAATTCCAGATCAGCCTGGGCTACAGTGAGACCCTACCTCAAAAAAAAAAAAAAAAAAAAAAAAAAAAAAAAAAAGACTATCTCAGCAGGCTTTGTAAGCAAGCACCTTTAACAGCTTAGCCATCTCCCCAGCCCAGGAATCTTCGTGCTTCTTACTTGTAAGAATTGGCTCAAAGGAGAATTAATAGATACAAATGGTGCTCGGTGCACAGTGAGCTGTCAGTGGTGCTCACCTTGGTAATTCATGGAGTACTGAGGGTTTCCCTGATGGGTAAGAAAGGGAGGAAAGGAATGGCAATGGACTTGGGCAGGTTACTATATGGAAGACACTTTCACTGCGTGCTTTAGTCCTCTCAAAGTCCCTATGAGATGAACACCACAGTTACTACCAATTTGCAAATGAGTAAATTAAGGCCCAAGGAGTTAAAGAGGCTTGTCTGAGGCTTTTACTTTAAGTGATGAGGCGTAGACTGGACATCCAGCAGTCTGGCTGTCCAGCACGTGCCCCAAACCAACAGCATGATGACCATCACTTTTCCCATCTCGTGCATCCCAGGGAAGCAGCTTTCCAAAAGGGTAGGCAAAGGCAGAGTGGAGAACTGCACCACGGACACCGTGGGCCTGGGGTCCATGAGCTGGACCATCCAAGGGAACTTTCTGGAGTTACTCTGCAAGCAGCCCTACTCACAAGGCAAGGGCCAGACAGCGTCCCCCACTCTGTGCAGTGACGCCCTGTGATTGCCCAGGTGAGGCTGAAGTTAGCACTGGGCCAGCCCTGGGATGCCTGCTCCTGGAACACCAGCCTCCTGGTGTCCTTGAACGGACTGTGTCACGTTTATTATTAATGGTAACAATAATGACAATTGCTTATTGGTCCCCTGCCTGTGCCCAGCCCTCTCCCCTTCTGAAACTGGGTCACTGACCAGCAAGTCACACATCCACTCCCCACATGAGGCACTGCAGTGTGCTGGTGCCCAGTAGTGACCCAACAGGGTGGTGGTGGCCACACACAGGGTCCCAGTTTGCCTCACTCATCACAAGCACTTAGACAGATGAAACCCTCCACCCACCCCAGCCGCAGCAAACTCAAGACTCACTCAAGGCTTGCGTTGTGACTTGCTTTAATTTTCCAGCATTTGCCACGGACCAAAAAAGGAAATGTAGGAGAAATAAAAGGAAGACGCTCTCCTGGTGCCCCAGGATTGTCCCGGGCCCCGCTTCTTAGACGTGAGCATGCGCACACACACCTTGGGCAGAGCACTGGTTCTGGGAAATGCAGGTGGTAGTTAAGGGCGGACATATTCACCTGCAAAATCAATAAAAGTGAAGGAGGGATGCTGGAGACATGCCAAGTGGTTAAAGACATTTGCTTGGAAAACCTGATGGCCTGGGTTCAATCTCCTAGAGCTCACGGTAAAGCCAGATGCATGCACCTCGAGTTAGTCTGCAGTGGCAAGAGGCCCTGGCACACCGTCCCCCTTCTCTCTACTTGCAAATAAATTAATACTTTTTTTTTAAAAAAAAAAGTGAAGGTGGAAGCTGGTCCTGGTGGCACACACCTTTAATCCCAGCACTCGGGAGGCAAAGGTAGGAGGATTGCTGAGAGTTCAAGGCCACCCTGAGACTACACATAGTGACTTCAAGGTCAGCCTGAGCTGGAGTGAGACCCTACCTCGAAAAACCAAAAAAAAAAAAAAAAAAAAACACCAAAATAAAGTGAAGGTGGGTCAGGCATTGTGATACACACCTTAAGTCTCAGCCCTTGGGAGGCAGAGGATTGCCATGAGTTCAAGGCCACCCTGAGACTACATAGTGAACTTCAGGTTAGCCTGGGCTAGAGTGAGACCCTACCTTGAATAACCAAAAAAAAAAAAAAAGTGAAGGTAATGGGCTGGAGAGATGGCTTAGTGGCTAAGGCACTTGCCTGCAAAGCCAAATGACTCAGGTTCAATTCCCCAGGACCCACACAAGCCAGATGCACAAGGTGGCACATGCGTCTGGAATTTGTTTGCAGTGGCTAAAGACCTTGAGGTACCCATTCTCGTTTCCTTTCCCCCCTCTTTCTCGTTCAAGTAAATATAAATTTAAAAAAATAATTCTTTAAAGTTAAGGGGGGCTGGAGAGATGGCTCAGCAACAAAGGCACTTGCCTGCAAAGCCTAATGACCTGGGTTTGATTCCCCAGTACCCATGTAAAGCCAGAGGCACAAAGTGGCACATGCATCTAGTTTGTTTGTAGTGGCTGGAGGCCCTGGCCATCCATTCTGTCTGTGTGTCTCTCTCTATTGCTCTCTGCTTGCAAATAAATAAATAAAAATGATTCTTTTTAAAATTTTTTTAAACTTTATTTATTTTTGGAGAGAGAGACAGACAGAGAGAGAGGGAGAAGGAAACAGATAGAGATGGGTGTGCCAGCAGTCTCTCGGCTGCTGTGAACGAAATCCAGATGCATGCACTGCCTTGTGGGGCAAGTGCAGCATTGCGCCCTTGCCTCACTTTTGCATCTGGCTAAATGTGGGACCTGGCAATTGGAACTGGGTTCTTAGGCTTAGCAGGCAGGTGCCTTAACAGCTAAGCCATCTCTCCAGCCCATAAAAATGATTCTTAAGGGCTGGAGAGATGGCTTCATGGTTAAGATGTTTGCCTACAAAGCAAAAGGACCCAGGTTCAATTCTCCAGGTCCCATGTAAGCCAGATGCTCATGGTGGTGCATGCATCTGGAGTTCATTTGCAGTGGCTGGAGGCCCCAGTGTGCCCATTCTTACACCTTCTCTCCCTCCCTCCCTCTCTCTCTCTTCTCTGTCTATAAATAAATAAATAAATAAATAAATAAATAAATAAATAAAATCTTTAAAAAAATGTTTTCTTTCTAAAAAGTTAACAGGGGGCAGGTGTGGTGGCACACGCCTTTAAACCCAGCACTCAGGAGGCAGAGGTAGGAGGATCACCATTAGTTTGAGGCCACCCTAAGAATACAGAGTGAATTCCAGGTCAACCCGAGCTAGAGTAAGACCCTACCTCAAAAAACCAGAAAAAAAAAAAGTTAAGAGGGGCATGGTGGCACACACCTTTAATGCTAGCATTGGAGAGGCAGAGATAGGAAGATTGCCATGTGTTCCAGGCCAGCCTGAGACTACACAGTGAATTCGAGGTCAGCCTGGACTGAAGTAAGAACCTACCTTGAAAAACAACAGCAAAAAAAAATATAAATAAATAAATAAATAAATAAATAAATAAATAAATAAAATCTTTAAAAAAATGTTTTCTAAAAAGTTAACAGGGGGCAGGTGTGGTGGCGCACGCCTTTAAACCCAGCACTCAGGAGGCAGAGGTAGGAGGATCACCATTAGTTTGAGGCCACCCTAAGAATACAGAGTGAATTCCAGATCAACCTGAGCTAGAGTAAGACCCTACCTCAAAAAACCAGAAAAAAAAAAAAGTTAAGAGGGGCATGGTGGCACACACCTTTAATGCTAGCATTGGAGAGGCAGAGATAGAAAGATTGCCATGAGTTCCAAGCCAGCCTGAGACTACACAGTGAATTCGAGGTCAGCCTGGACTGAAGTGAGAACCTACCTTGAAAAACAACAGCAAAAAAAAAAAAAAATGAAGAGAGTCCTGGAGAGATTACTGAGCAGTTAAAGATGCTTGCTTGCAAAGCCTGACAGCCTGGGTTCGATTCCCCAGTACTCATGTAAAGCTATACACACAAAGTGGCGCATGCATCTGGAGTTCATTTGCAGTGGCAAGAGTTCCTGGTGTGCCCATTATCTCTCTCTCTCTCTTGTAAATAAATAATAAAAAAAATTAAGTGATGAGGGGGCAGCAGGGGAGATGGGGAGCCTAGTGTTTCAAAGTCCAGTGTTAAAGCTGCGCTACTTTGGGCAAGTGGCTTCACCTCTCTCGGCTTCTGCTCCCGGGTCTTTCTTTAAAAAATATTTTATTTATTGGAGAGATGATAGATAGATGATAGATAGATAGATAGATAGATAGATAGATAGATAGATAGATAGGGGCAGATAGAGAGAGAGAGAGTGGGAGTGTCAGGGTCTCTAGCCACTGCAAAGGAACTCCAGACACATGTGCCTCCTTGTACATCTGGCTTACATGAGTACTGGGGAATTGAACCTGGGTCCTTAGGCTTCACAGGCAAGTGTCTTAAACACTAAGCCATCTCTCCAGCCCTCTCTCCTGCTTAGTGGTTCTGGTGAAACAATCTTAACTATTTGTTGGAGGCGTGGCTTGATGGTGAAGAGTTTACATAGCATGCAAGGGGCCCTGGGTTCAGTGCTCAACGCTACAGTAAATATCTATTAAATATTCTTCCCTCAGGCTGCAGGGATGGCTTAGTGGTTAAAGCGTTTGCCTGCAAAGCTAAAGGACCCAGGTTAGATTCCCCAGGACCCATGTTAGCCAGATGCACAAGGGCCCACACATCTGGAGTTCATTCGTATGCAGTGGCTGGAGGCTCTGGCATGCCCATTCTCTCTCTCCTCCTCCTCCTCCTCCTCTTCTTCTCCTCCTCTTTTTCTGTCAAATAAATAAATAAATAAATATTTTTTAAAAAATATTCTTCCCCCGCTCCCTCCTTCCGTACAATTTTGCAAAGCACATGTAGCCTCAAGCCATCAAAAGGATTCTCCTCTCCTGACCACTTTTTTACTACTTGGTCCACTACTTCCTGCCACTCTGGGACACTGAGGGGAAGTGGGCTGGCTGGTTTTGCAGGACAGACCAGGCAAAGATAGGCAGGAGTGACCCACAGAGCATCACTGGAGAATGTGGCAGAGGGTTAGGGTTTCCACACCCCTCTGCAGTGTTCCCAATCCACCCACAATTGCCTGTCATGAGCTGCTAATACCCTCCCCCAAGGGCCCTCAGCACCCTGTTTTGTCACAATGCAGAGTCCCAGGCTTCTTATCCTGGAATTATGTAGTTAAGTGGGTGTGGTGGGGAGAGGGCCAGAAATCTGTATTTCAGAACCAAATCCCAAAGAACGGAGGGTGATTCTGGGCCAAGTCCCCCCCCCCCCCATGGAAAGGCAGAACTGCCAGGTCAGAAGGGTTGACAGATGAGACGGGACAAGGGTGTCTAGATGCAGGAACACCTCCCAGCCAGGGCTCAGGGCCAGCCCTCTCCTTCCTCCCAGGACTCTGGCCTCCTGCCTTTGACTGCTCCACCCTCTTTGGGTCCCACTGCAAAGCTGGTTAGCCAGGAGCCCACATCACCCCAAGAGGTGGGTTTGCAGAGTTAACAAACTTTGACTTCACACAGTTGAGACGGCACTCTACAGTTTCCACAGCTGCGATTCTCCCGGATGCTCTCCAAGGAGGGCCTCTCATCAAGCCAGGGTGAGGACAAGACTGGCTTCCTGCTTCACAGGACCATCCCCACCATTGTGGATGGGTAAACACTCCTCCAGCGCAGGCGCCCAAGTCTCTGTGGTGCCCTCAGCCAGCCTAGCTTGCCCTGGCTCCTGGGCTTGTAGCGGCAGGTCTCTGTCTCATGATGTGGAACTATTGCATCCAAATTGAAACATATTAAGATTTGACAAGAAAACAAAGCTTACAAGTCTCAGGAAGCTGCTAAGACAAGATTCCCATGGCCTGTCCCCAAGGTCGTACACACTAACCACTGCCCCATCCCCAAGGTCATGCACACTGAACATTGCCCAGAGAGGGGACTCCAACCAGCTGACCTGCGGCTAGTACACAGGGAGCTCCAGGAAAGTAGTTTGCGTGAATTGTCACCTATGGGCTTTTCAGCGACACAGCTGCCTTTGAGTAACCCACGCTCCTGTAAGTAACGGCTCCCTTATGCTCTGTCAGTAACCTCCTCCACCCCCCCCACCAAAAAAACCTCACTGGCTCACTAAGCTAGCCTGGGATGGAATCATTTCTTTGGTCTGTCGCTGGGGCTCCTATCTGAGGTGAACAGATGTTTGTTTACTTCTCTCCAGGAAAAGTGACACAACACCAGATGAAGCCACACACCTGCAGTTGTCTGAGAACCCCGGTCTATGTCCCCAAACCTTCCCACCAAGCAGCAGCCCCACAGCCTTGCAACGTAGGTGTCTTACCATTCCTACCTCACCGAAGAGGAAACAGGGTCCAGGCGTCAAGTCTTTCCCCAAACTCGCATTTTCTAAGCCAACATAGCAGGTCTTCCCAAGTCCTGTGTCTGCACTCTGCATGGCTGGACTGTAGCCTCTGTGCCACCCGTGAAGTGTGGATCCCAGCTTCAGTTCTCCCCAGCCCCACCGCAGGTGGGCAGAGGTACCTGTAAGACTTCAGTCCACCCCAGGTCCCAGAGCAGAGGGAAGGGGCAGTGTCACACCATTCTGACTGCCACCCGGAGAAGCCCACAAGGCTAGAAGCATGGCTATGTTTTGTTCCCGAATTCTTTTATTATTTATTTTTTATATATTTTGGGAAAGAGGTGGATATAGAGAATGGGCGCACTAGGGCCTCTAGCCACTGCAAACGAACTCCAGACGCATGCATCTGGCTTACATGGGTACCAGGAAATTGAACCCAGGTCCTTAGGCTTGACAGGCAAGTGCCTTAACCGCTAAGCCATCTCTCCCGCTCTTATTCCTGAATTCTATAGTGATTAGCAGCAGAGAAAAATGGGGGAGAAGAGGGAGAAGGGAAAATGCAGGAGGGAGGAGGGAAGAAGGGAACAAGACAGAGAAGGGTGTGAGAGACAATGTACTCATTGCCTCCCTCCACCTGCAGGGCTTCTGTTCCAGGGATGACCAGAGAGCGCCTGAGGCTGTGGTGGTTTGAGTCAGGCGTCCCCATAACCTTAGGTGTTCTGAATGCCTGGTTCCCAGCTGATGGAGATTTGGGAATTAACGCCTCCTGGAAGCAGTGTATTATTGGGGGCAGGCTTATGGGTATTATAGCCAGTTTCCCCTTGCCAGTGTTTGCCACACTCTCCTATTGCTATTGTTCACCTGATGTTGGCCACGGGGTGATGTCCACCCTCTGCTCATGCCATCGTTTCCCCCTGCCGCCATGGAGCTTCCCCTCAAGTCTGAAAGCCAAAATAAACCCTTTTTTTTTTCCCACAAGCTGCTCTTGGTCAGGTGATTTCTGCCAGCAATGCCAACCTGACTGCAACAGAGAGGTAGGTGGCAAGGCCACCAAGGCTCCAAGCCTGTGTGGCTTGGGTCAGACAAGGCTGTCATGTGCAGATGGGCAGGCTGGTTCCTGAACAGCGATGCTGGGCTGATGAGGGTGCTGGATGTCTCCTCACCAAGCCACTGTCCCTGGCACAAGGCCATGCATGACCCGGACAGGTGAAGTTTTGTTGTAATTGACATGAAGTTGCATCCTGGGTGAATGATGGCCCTAGCTCTTAGGGAGAGAAAAATCTAGTAACCCACAGTCAGGGACTGCCCTGCAAACAAAGTTCAACTTCAGCCTCCTGAATTTCAGAGGAGCCCCAACGTCTGGAACACAGAGCAAACAAGGTATGTGGGTGGGCATGGTGGCACACGCCTTTAATCTCAGCACTTGGGAGGCTGAGGTAGGAGGATCACCATGAGTTCGAGGCCAGCCTGGGCTATAGAGTGAGTTCCAGAGCAGCCTGGGCTAGAATGAGACCTTACTTTGAAAAAGAAAAGAAGCTGGGCATGGTGGCACATGCCTTTAATCCCAGCACTAGGGAGGCAGAGGTAGGAAGATCACTATGAGTTTGAGGCCACCCTGAGACAACAGTGAATTCCAGGTCAGCATGAACTAGAGCAAGATCCTACTTTGGAAAAACCAAAAGAAAAAAAGGAAGAAAGGAAGAAGGAAGGAAGGAAGGAAGGAAGGAAGGAAGGAAGGAAGGAAGGAAGGAAGGAAGGAAGGAAGGAAGGGGGAAGATGAAAAAGAAAAAGAAAAGAAAAAATATTATTTGAGGCGTGGAGAGATGACTCAGCAGTTCAAGGTGCTTACATGCAAAGCCTGGTAGTGCAGGTTTGAATTCCAGGTACCCACATAAAGCTACATGCATAAAGTGGCTAGAGGCCTGCCATGCCCATTCCTTCCCCCATTCATATTCTCTCTTTCTCTCTCCTTGTAAATAAATATTAAACAAAGAAAAGGTATGTTGGGGGGGGCTGTTTGGTTTTCTAAATATTTTATCCACTTCAATACCAGAGAGAAGCTACTATTGCTGGGTGAACACCATTTTTTTTAACTTTTTTCTTTTGTAACAGGACTTGATTTCTTTCTGTTTTGATAGGAAAGGAGTTTGAAAGTGGTTTTAGGGATAGAGAGATTGTCTAATGGTTAAGGTATTTGCCTGCGAAACCTAAGGACTCATGATCAACTCTTCAGGTCCCATGTAAGCCAGATACACAAGGTGACACAAGCGTACAAGGTCTCACATGCACACAAGATGGCGCACGCATCTGTAGTTCAGTTTCAGTGGCTGGAGGCCCTGGCGCACCAATTCTCTCTCTCTTTCTATCTCAAAGAAAAATAATAAAAAGATTTTTAAAAATTTAAGTGGTTTTGTTTTCACCAGAGATTTTCTTATAGAGATTCAAAGAAATACCTTCCACAATCTCTGGCTGGTTAAAGTCTATCTATCCACCTATCTACCCATTCATCCACCCTTCCATCCATTTATCCATCCACATCCCTTCCATCATCTGTTCACCCATTCATTTCCATCCTTCCATCTACCAATCTATCACCCATTCATCCACCCATACTCACCATTTCCCCCCATCAATCATCAACATTCATTTACTCATCTCTATCCATCATTCACACACACACACACACACAAAAACACACACTCGTGTTTGTTGACTCATGGGCTTGGCTAGCATTCACAACCCTGCTAGGCACCACAGCCCAGAGCTGACTGTGCAGATCCCATGCCCACCCTGCCCGCTGGCATTCCAGTAGGGAAGACAGAACACAGACAGGCCAGCAACTAGCCAATGTCACTGAGAGCTGAGACAAGTACTGAAAAGGGGCAGTCACCTAACTTGGGAGCACATCAGAAGGGCCGCCTCTCGGAGGGAGTGGCACAAGTGTGGGGCCTGCATGGCCTGCAGGAAGCTCTTCAAGAGCCACACCACGTCTGATGGTTTCTCTGTGATACAGCAATGTCCACATGGAAACCCTGCGTTCCCTTCAAACCTGGAGATATTCACCACCAGGCCAGGCCGCTTGGCAAGATCAGTCTTACAAGGAGACAGGGAAAGCACACCTGGCCCTTGTTACTATCTTCTGCTGTCCTCAGAAACCAGGAGTTGTTCACCACCATGGATCATGACACCTTCTTTCTGAGGGTGGAGTGCAGCGCCGTGAGGTGGTCCAGAGCTGCTGGCCCTCGTGTCCTCTTCCCTCTGCTACATCACGGCTTGTCCTTTTGTGTGAAGCTCTGGACAGATGATCTGAACAATCTGGCTGTGTGACCTTGGGCAAGTCACTTTGCCTCTGAGTCTCAAGTTCCTCATCTGTAGTAGAAATCACCTCATGCCCTTGATTCTCAAATATGCATATCCCCCTATGTTGGAATGATTCTGAAATCATGATATATAATCCACCTCAATGTCCACATGAGTCCACTGTCCACACATGACCCCTGGGGTAACTTGCCAAAATGCAGGGTCTGATTCAGCAGCTCTGATGTGAACTAAGATTCTGCATTTCTGCTGATTTCTCAGATGACATGGTTATTGCTGGACCATGGACCTCCTTTGAGCAGGCGGGAAGCAATTGCCTTATACATTTAATGTGGTCATTATTAAATTGGGGGGGGGCAAGCTGCAGTTGATGGAGTTTTTGCATTAACTCGGTGTTTCAATCTGTCCACTCCCCCCAGCAACCCCATAAAAATATTCGTAAAGCATCCCACAACCCGGAAACCCGTTTGCAGAGGCTGGCTCGGGCCTGTGGACGCCCCTGGAGCCAGCCGGGGCTGTGCCTGCAGACCCTGGACTTTGAGGTCCATCTATAATTGCATGTATCCCCATGAGACCACATGGAGGAGGGGGCGGGACACCAGCCCAGCTCTGATGGAGAGAAAAACGTTAATTCCTCTCTTGGTCCCCACCCCCCACCCCACCCCACCCAGCTCAGGGACATGTTTGATGAAGCCTGCATCAAACGACATATTTGTAACTAGACAAAAACCAGGCACGGGGCACCTCAGCCTGTTTGAAGCAATCCCACTCATGCCCCAGGCAGCCCCTGCCTTACCCTTCTTCAGACAGACTTGTAAAAATGTCACAAAACAACAAGCGCTGGACTGTGGTGCCTGGCTTTACAGGAGAGAGAGGGGAGGAGGGTGGGAGCAGGAGAAAACTCCTCATTGCATTGAGATCTGAAGCCCAGAGAGGAAGAGGGCTAACAGGAAAGGAGTGTGATGGAGGGTCCTGTCTTATCACCCTCTGCCCGTCCATGGAAACCAGGTCATTTCGTAAAGACTGTATTCAGGTTTGTACCTCGTGGTCTGTTCTTCCCACGGAGTGTTGAAGCTCTAGGAAAAGGCAGTAAATGCTCTCCTACCTTTTATTTTCCAGTGAAGGAAACAGAGAATTAATTGGAGGCATGTACAAAATGGAGATTCGGTAGACAAGGGATGCCAGCTGGGGTGGGCCAGGATGCTTTGCCTGCCTAGCTTGTTGATGCATGGAACCAGTTTGGACCAGTGAAGGCCTGTGGTAGTCTAAATAGATGGCCCCCAATATATTCAGTGGTTTATTAGTTTATAGTTTGCATCTGAATTCACCTGGCTGGAGGCAATGTCACTGGGCTGATCTTAAGGTGTGGTGGTGGGTTTAGTATTTCAATCTAAAGATTATTCAAAGTGTGCCTAGCTGGAGTTCCTGAGGTGTGCTGTGCTGTGTGGTTTTTGGCTTATGGCTTTGTTCTCTGTGTTTGGTCCTGTGAAGGCAGGCCAGCTTCTTCTGCCATTATGGAACTTCCCCTGGATCTGTAAGCTATAATAAATCCCTTCCTCCATGACTGTGCCTGGTCTGGAGTTTATCTCAGTGAACCTAAAGCTGTCTGTTACAAGGCCCAAACCTGGAAATCCCTCTGAAGCCATCCTGAGACAGCGTCCTTTATAAGCGTTGGGGTTTCTTCTGCCTGGCAACGGTATGGGAATATGATAGAGAGCAAGACAGAACTGTTCCTGGCCTGGCGGAGACTTCATTGAAAGCAAGGAAATTCAACTCTGGCTGGTGGCACACAGGGGCGTTGATGTTTAGGGGAGGGAGGTAAGGGGAAGAGAGAGTGGACATGGAGGCCATCTTGGGTGTGGCACAGCTGGGATCTTTCAGGCTCCTGGGTGTTCTGAGAGCGTGAATCCTCCCAGTACTCACGGTGGTGGGTAAGAAAGTCAACCTCCACTGCGGTATGGACAGCACAGAGTGTAGGGTATAAAAATATCCCATAAGGGATTTGGGATATACTTGTACTTGAAAACAATTATTCATTGTCAGCCAGCACTGGGGAGCCAGAGGTAGGAGGATCGCTGTGAGTTCAAGGCCACCCTGAGACAACATAGTGAATTCCAGGTCAGCCTGGGCTAGAGTGAAACCCTACCTCAAAAAAAAAAAAAATTATTCATTGTCGGAGTGCAGTTCAAACTCAGCTAGGTGTTATGCATTCTCACCAGCAGCATTAGTAAAAAGCCAGGACTGAGCCCCACTGAGGGGATACAGGCTCCACCCGCATTGCCTCAGTTCAAGTTCAAGGTACCTCGTGGTGGTGATCAGGAGCTAGGAATTGGGAAGTGCTGGCTGGCATGAAGAGCATGTTTTACCTTGCCATTGCCACCTGGCCTCAGTGCTGAGGTGAAGGGCCTGGTCCTGAGTTCCTTCTTCAGCTGTCTGGGGGTTAAACGGATACAGGGTGGGATTCAGCCCTTTGCCAGTGTTAGAAAGAACTTGTAGGGCTGGGGAGAAGGCTTGGTGGGGAAAGTGCTTGCCTGGACTACAGAGAGAGCTGCAGGAGAGACAGAGAAATTTAGTGAGACTCTGCCCCAAATGAAAAAACAAAAGCAGGGCTGGCAGCCAGGCATGGTGGTGCACACCTTTAGTCCCAGCACTTGGGAGGCTGAGGCAGGAGGATCACCGTGAGTTCAAGGCCTGCCTGGGGCTATAGAGTGAGTTCCAGGTCAGCCTGGGCTACAGTGAGACCCTGCCTTAGGGGGAGAAAAAAAAAAACTTGTGGTTCTCCCATGAGTGTCACAGGGATTTGCTTCCTCAGATGAGAGGCTACTGTGCAGACCTTCCTCAATCCTGCTAGGATGGCTCCACCCCACCCCCAGGCCCAGCACACTGCCTTCATGGGAGGACAATGGGACTCTTGCTTCTGGTGTCTGAGGGGGACGTTTTCCAGGCTCCCCGTGCTTTCTCTTCAGAGCACGTCTCCTGCCAGCCACGGACCAATCTTAGCATCTTTTGCAATCTGAATATTTCCCAAATCTTCAAGTCCTGGCTCTATTTTGCTTAGTAGTTCCTTTCTGAATCGCTCTCCCCCCCATGTTTTAGTTTAAGCAGCAACAAGAAATCAGGCCATGCTTTTGAAACTTGGCTTGGAAATTTCCACAGCTAAATTATACAGGTTTATCACTTGTCAGTTTCTCTCTCTCCCTTTCTTTCTCCCATCTCCACTCCTTCTCTCCTTCTTTTCTTCCTTCCCTCCTTCCTCCTTCCTTCTTCCTCCCTTCTGTTCTCCTTCCTTCCTCTCCTTCCTTCCTTTCCTTCCTTCCTTCCTTCCTTCCTTCCTTCCTTCCTTCCTTCCTTCCTATTCCCCCCTCCCTCCATTCCTTTCTCATTCCTCTCTCCCTCATCCTTCTCGCCTTCCACCTTTCTTCCTTTCTCTTCCTTCCTTTTTTCTTCCTTCTTATTCCCTCCTTTCCTTCATTCCTTTCTCCTTCCTTCCACTTTGCTGTGTGGGATGGGCCTCTTACATGCTAAGCCAGTCTTCTGCCTCTGAGCCACACTCTTTGTCTTTCACCCAGGCAGCTGGCTGCCACGGGACAAGGATCCCCTTTCCTCTGCTATCAAAAACTATGCTCCTTGTTTCTTATCACCTTCAGCAGCTCACATTTCCACAGCAGCTGGCTTCTGATGCTGTCAGCATTCTCTGAGACACTCGGGCTTTTTTTCTCTACCACATTCCCTGCTTCCTTACAAGCCTTATCTGACCTCTACCACCCACCCCGTCTTCAACAGTTTGCTTAAGACAATCCAGATCTTTTCTATAATGTGGCACAAAATGCTTCTGAATTCTACCTCATTTCTAAAGTCACTTCCTTATGTTTAGGTATCTGTTGCAGCACCATTCCACTTCTGGTACCAAAAATCTGCATTTGTTTTCTATTGTTGCTGGAAAAAGTTACCATACAACAGCTAGAAACAAGAAAACATTAATTGTCTTATAGCTTTGGAGATCAGGATTCTAAAATCAAGGTAGGCATATTGGCACATGCCTATAAGCCTACAACTTGGGAGCTGGAGGCAGGAGGATCAGGAATGCAAGATCATCCTCAGCTACATAGTGAGTTCAAAAGCCAGCCTGGGCTACATGGGACTTAAAAAACATAGGAATCTAAAGCTGGGTGTGATGGCACATGCATTTATTCCCAAAACTCAGGAGGCAGAGGTAGGAGGATTGCTCTGAGTTTGAGGCCACCCTGAGACTACATAGTGAATTCCAGGTCAGCCTGAGCTAGAGTAAAAACCCTACCTCAAAAAAACAAAAAAAAAAAAAATTAAAATCAGTGTTGAAGGCTGACACCTGCTATAGGAAAATCTATCTCCTGCCCCTTCTAGCTTCCAGAAGCTTCAAAAGGCTTTCTTAGCATTCATCAATTGACAGCTACATTCCTCCAATCCCTTCTTCTGTCTTCGCAGTCCCTGTCTCCTGGCATGGACTCCTCTTGCACTCTTTGTCTTATGAGACCCATATGATTCAGCTGGCACCATTCAGCTGGGCGCAACGACATGATTCTGAAGTCCACGAGACTTGGAAGATTGAAGTGGGAGGCAGGCTTATTTGAGCCTAGGAGTTCACAGTCAGCCTAAGGCTGAAGACGGGCAATGGTAGAGGGTTTGCCTGGCATGTATGAGATCTGGGTTCCATGCTCAATATTGGGAAGAAAAGTATCATGTCGTTGAATTGCCCGTGATGGGAAGAAGGCATCAGACCTTGGTCTTT
The DNA here is from genome assembly GCA_036365145.1 of Orientallactaga sibirica. Taxonomy (NCBI): domain Eukaryota; kingdom Metazoa; phylum Chordata; class Mammalia; order Rodentia; family Dipodidae; genus Orientallactaga; species Orientallactaga sibirica. The sequence goes on along the minus strand of JAEOAD010000026.1, from coordinate 22,434,560 downwards.
GAGGGTCCCAGAGAGGATCACGGGGTCTGTGGGAGCTGTTGCCAGGGCAGGGATGGTGGAAGGGCAGAAGAAGAGATTATGGAGGAGGAGGGAAAGACTGAGGAGAACGAAACAAGAGAGAAAACACGCTGGGTGTAGTGAGGCGTGCCTGTAATTCCAGCCCTTGAGAGGCCAAGACTTAAGCTGGTGGCCAGCCAGGGCTACACAGGAAAACACTGCGCAGGGGTCCCTCTGCCACACTCCTTCCCCAGCCCTCCCCTAAGTCTCGTTCCCACTCCCATCATCTGCCCAGGTGTGTAGAGCTGTCTGGCTCTTCCCTTGCCCACAGGCCTAGGGTCTCAGAAACAGGGCTGCCTCGTGGGTGGCCAGCTGTTTGGATACATCTAGATCCTATCAACCACAAGTATCATCAACAGCCTTACCTGTCCACTGCCCCACTGGACACCCCATTGGTCATTGGAATGGTAAATACCATGCTGTCACCTGCTCACCACTCCTCCAGGCCTGGGACAGCAGCGCTGCAGGAGGTGACTTCCACAGTCACCTTCCTCCCTCAGCACGGTGTCTGGGAGCAGGGTTCTGCTGTGGCATCTCCTAAGGCCCAGGGTGCCTCTTGCTCCAGATCACGGCAGCTGGTGGGACAAGGTGGTCATCTACACACACCGCCTGCCTGCTCCGTGCTACTGGGAGAGGACCCGCTTACATCAGGCGATACATAGGACCATCAGGTGACCCTGGGGTGGATTAGATCACCCTGGCATCTCCATATGTGTTGGGGGTTGCTAATTCATCCATGTAGCCTCTGGTCTTTGGGGCCAGGGACTATGGGCTCCAGGACTCCAGCAGGTCAGCTCAAGAAACAAGCCAGACCTGGTGACACAGGCCTGTCTTCCCAGTTCCTTGTGAGGCTGAGGCAGAAAGATCCCAAGTTCAAGGTCTGCTCGGGCTATAGAGTGAGATACTGTCTCAAAACAAGAAGTAAAGGCTGAGGAGATGGCTCAGTGGATAAAGCCCTTGCTATATCAGTGGGAGGACCTGAGTTCAGATCCCCAGACCTCATGTAAAAGCTAGAAGCTGTGGCAGCTTCTGTAATCTCAGCACCCCTACAATGAGATGGGAGGCCGAGACAGGCTGACTACATAACCTGGTGAAGCAGTTTTTTTTTTTTTTTTTTTTTTTTCTTTTAAATATTTTATTTTTTATTAATTTATTTGACAGAGAAAGAAGGAGAGAGAGAGAGAGAATGGGCATGGCAGGGCCTCCAGCCACTCCGCAAACGAACTCCAGATGCATGTGCCCCCTTGTGCCTCTGGCTAACATGGGTCCTGGGGACTCGAACCGGGGTCCTTTGGCTTTGCAGGCAGATGCCTTAACAGCTAAGCCATTCCTCCAGCCCAGTTTTTTTTTTTTTTTGAGAGAGAGAGAGAGGGAGACAGAGACAGAGACAGAGACAGAGACAGATAGAGAATGGGCACACCAGCAGCCTCTCAGCTGCTGTGAACAAACTCCAGGCACATGCACCCCCTTGTGGGCAAGTGCAGCATTGCACCCTTGCATCACTACATCTGGCTAAATATGGGACCTGGAGAATTGAATGGGTGTTCTTAGGCTTAGCAGGCAGGCACCTTAACCACTAAGCCATCTATAAAGCCCATGAAGCAGTTCTGAACAAGGAGAGATCCTGACTCAAACAAAGTGGAAAGTGAGAACCAACACCAGAAAGTGGTCCTCTGATTTCCACACCCATGCTGTGGTGTGTACGTGCATTGCATACACTCACACACACTCACACTGACACCCAAAATAAATAGTAAAAAGAAGGCCTGGGAAATGACTTAGCAGTTAAAGGTACTTGCTTGCAAAGCCTGCTAATCCAGGTTAAGTTCCCCAGTACCCAGGTAAAACCAGATGCACAAAGTGGCCCATGTGTCTGGATTCCCTTGCAGGGCCCTCTCTCTCTCTCTCTCTCCATCCCTCCCATCCCTCCCTCCCTCTCTCCACATTTGCAAAGCAGGGAGATGCACAGGAAGTCCCCACTCCTATGACTACTAGGTAGGCAGAATGAAGTGACAAGGATACGAAGCTCAGACCCCTGTATGGCCAGACTGAAAGTTAGAAACACAAGCTTATCCTGTGGTGGCGGTCAGTTTTATTTTCCTAGTGCAGTGATTTTTTTTTTTTTTTCAGAAGCCTGAGCTTTACCTGAGAGATGGAGATAAGAATGTCCTTCCAGGCTGGTTGTGGTGGCACACTTTTTTAATCCCAGCCCTCGGGAAGCAGGTAGGAGGATTGCTGTGAGTTCCAGGCCAGCCTGAGACTACATCTACATACTGAATTCCAGGTCAGCCTGGTCTACAGTGAGACCTGACCTCAAAAACCAAAAACAAACAAATGCATTTATTATTTATTTATTTATTTATTTATTTATGTCTATCCAGTTTGTGAGGAGCTGAAGAGACACTGTTTACAACACACTTGGTCCAGGCTTGGTGCAATATACTTAGTGCTGACTGCCTGGTCCATTCATCTCTGCTAATCTATGGCATGTGTTGGAGACAGGTGTCCAGAGGAAGTTCATCATGACATATACCTATACTGTGAGGAAGCACACATGTGTCATATAGTTGTGTGACCACACAAGGCCAAGGTTCAGCTACATCCATGTCTACTCTTTGGGAGAGCAGACATCTTGGTACCCACTGACCTTTGCACTGGCACCCCTACCTGGCATGCCTTTTTGTCCTGGGCTCATCTGCTAGACTGCCATCACAAACTGGGTGGTCTAAAATAGCAGAAATGTTATGTTTTTAACAGTTCCAGAAACCACAAGTCCAGAGTCAATATTTCTAGGTTCAGATAAGTTCCAGGAAACTGACAGCACTGGCTTCAGGTACAGCTGGATCCAGGGCTGAAGGCTCATTTCTGGCATCTCGCAGCTCTGCTGTCCTCTGATTGGCTCCTTCCCAGGCTACCTTTCCTGTCTTGAGTGTACCCACAGTGATACACCTTCAGCTCATTCCCCGATGGAGAAAAAGATGGTCAAAAGGACATCGCGGTAACATTTGTAGCCAAAGAAACAGGAACAATGAGCTTGCCAACACAGTGGCCATCCACCCCACGCCCCTTTCTGTCTGCTGATTCCATCTCAGAGGTTAGCAGGACCCCGGGGTGGGGAGGCTGAGTTCTGGGGGCTCTCCAAGAGTGCATCTTAGGTGATGGGTGTGGTGAGATGCCAGGGCAAGGAGTGAGTAGGCATTTCTTTGCAAGTCACAAAATGTCAAGACTTGGGCTGGGGAGGTGACTTAGAGGGTCAGAGCACTTGCTAAGTAAGCGTGAGGACACAAGTTCAATGTCCAGGACCCACATAAAAAGCTGCATGTGGATGGGCTGGAAGAATGGCTTAGTGCTTAAGGTTCTTTCCCTGCGAAGCCAAAGGACCCAGGTTTGATTCCCCAGAACCCACGTAAGCCAGATGTGCAAAGGGGCGCACGCATCTAGAATTCATTTGTAGCGGCTGGAGGCCCTGGCGGGCCCATTTCTCTCTCTCTCTCTCTCTCTCTCTGCCTGCCTGCCTATTTCTCTCTCTCAAATAAAGAAAAATAAAATATTTTAAAAATAAAATTTTAAAAAGCTGTGTTTGGTAGTTTGAATGTGATAGTTTGAATGCTTGGTCCCATAGACTCAGATTTTTTTTTTTAAACTTCCTACTCTAGCCCCTAGCAGGCAGATCCCCACTTCAGGGGGCAGGTCACTGAGGGTGGATCCTGGAGTCCAGCCCTAAGGTGAGTTTGGGGAGGATCATCATTCCAGCCTAAAGGTGTGTAGAGAGCAGGTTGAGCTCTGGCCGTCCACATTGGCTGTTTTTGTTGTTTGCTGGCTGTTTTGTGGCATCTCTAGGCTTGGATCTGTGAAAGGGGGCCAGCTTCTTCCACCACTGATGGAACTTCTCCTGGATCCCTAAGCCTGAAATATATTCCTTCCTCCCATAAACTGTGTCTGGTTGGACTCTGTCTTACTGCAGCACTGGGTATGGCCACACACGCCTGTAACCCTGGTCCTGAGGGGCAAGGAGACAGGAGAATCACTAGAGTTCATTGGCTAGCAGCTCTAACCGAAAAATGGTGTGAACTCCATGTTCACCATCAAAAAAATAAGGTGGAAGCATGATGGAGGAGGGAACCTGATGTTCTTTTTTCTGTAGTGTGCATCTACACATATATGTGACTACACTGTACATACCACACACGCAACATGCACACAGCCCACAACAATGTGAAGACATGCTGGTCATGGTGGTTCGCTGCTGAGATCTCATCACACAGGACACTGAGGCAGGGGGATCACAAATTTGAGACCATCGCTGCCTACACAGAGTTGTAGGCTAGCCAGGGCTACATAGTGAGACCCATCTCCACAAACAAACAACAACAAAACAAATCAAGACTGAGAAGTTGTCACTTCTATAAAGGGAGAAATGGAAAAACTCAGGTGCAGGAGGTGACAGGGCTTCGGAAGATACCATGACAGTCAGTGACCACATTTAAACCAGACACTCCTCTCACATTCCCGGCCTACCCTTCATTGCCCCACATGAACCTTGTTCACAGCATCAACTACCAGCTTGGAGTTGGCACTGGCTCCAGAGATGAGGACCCATCCTGGAATGTCCTGGAAGGAGGAGTGTTTCCTGGGCAGATGGAGAGTGAGGGGTACATGCATTCTTCCCTCTTCCTTCCTCTTTGTTCTCTTTCATTTCTTCTGCCTTGAATCTGACTATAACATGTGTGGCTTCCCCAGATAGAAAGAGCCCAGCAGGGAGCTGGGTCCCCTTGTGGGAATGGTGACTGAGACAGTGAGCCTGCATCCATGTGCTGACACATCACCTTGTGCCTCCCAAATATATGCAATTTTATTTGTCTACATACCTCAATAAAGCTGGGAAAATAAGTAAAACAATGCAAGGTAAAACAATCCAGTTTTCTAGGTCTTGTCCAGCTCACAGGCAGCTTCCTGGGGACAGTGAAGCCTATGAGCTGCAAACATGTGAGAAACTGGAGCTGGAGAGATGGCTCAGCAGTTAAGGTGCTTGCCTGCAAAGCCAAAGGACTCAGGTTCAATTCCCCAGGACCCACATAAGCCAGATGCACAAGGTGGTACATGTGTCTAGGGTTTGTTTCCAGAGGCTGGAGGCCCTGGAACACCCATTCTCTCACTCTTTCTCTCTCAAATAAATAAATAAGAATAAAATATAACCAGATGTGGTGGCGCAAGCCTTTAATCCCAGCACTTGGGAGGCAGAGGTAGGAGGATTGCAGTGAGTTTGAGGCCACCTGAGACTACATAGTGAATTCCACGTCAGCCTGGGCTAGGGTGAGACCCTACCTTGAAAAACCAAAAATAATAAAATCTTTTTTTTTAAAACATGAGAAACAGGGTCTGGAGAGATGGCTAAGTGGTCAAGGAGCTTGCCTACAAAGCCTAAGGACACAGATTCAGTTCCCCAGTACCTATGTAAAGCCAGATGCACAAGGTGGCCCAGGCATCTAGAGTTCATTTGCAGTGGTTAGAGACCCTGGCATGCTCATATTCTCTTTCTCTCTCTTAAATAAATAAATAAATAAATAAATAAATAAATAAATAAATAAAAATAATTTTTAATGTGAGAAACAAAGACCTAGGAGCCAGAAAGCCCATTTTTTAAAAATAAATGCATGTATGTGTTCATGTGTATGCGGGTGCACATGTGCGTTATGTGAGTGTGTCTGCATGTGAGTATGGAGGCCAGAAGACAATCTCCAGTGTCAGCCCATCTTCAGGGAGGGGGCAGTGTCTCTCATTGGCCCAGAGTTCAGCAATTAGGCTGGATTGGTTGGCCAGTAAGCCCCAGGGATCTGCTTGTCTCCACCTCCCATTGCTGGGGCCACAGGCATATGTTACCACACCCAGCATTTTTATGTGGGTGGTTGGAATGGAACTAGGGTCCACTTGTTTGTGAGGCAAGAACTTGACTCACTGAGTCATCTCCCCAGCCAGGAAAGTGCTGTTTAAAGGGACATGGCAGCCTGTACTTTCCCTGTCCCCTGCTTTGTGTCCCCAGATCTAGGACTCAGCGGAAATCAGTCTCCCCTGTCCCCTACGTCCCCTACCCGATGGGGGAGCAGCAGTTTGACGCCATCATGTGACTGTAGAATCACATGAGCAGCCCGTGGGAGGCAGCCTGGGGCAGAATGCTCTACGGACTTTCCTCAGTGGGGCTGATCTGTGACTCCTTCTGTCCCAGGCTGGTTGCCTGTTACATTTGGTTCTGGGGAAATCTTACTTGGTCTGAGTTGCCAGCAACTCAATGCCTGGAATTCAAAAGTGGAGGTGACAAGGGTCAAGGCCACAGACATTTGTTTTCATCTCCTTGAGCCAGATCCCAGCTTCCCTCTTAGTATCAGCTTGTCCCCACCTCCCCCCCCCCCCCCCGTGCCTCGGGGAGGCTCTCCACTGCATCTTCACAGTTCTCCCTGCCCCTCCCCCAACACCAGGGGTTTGTGGTTACTGATCCCCCTCCCTAGAATGCTGTTCCCTCACGTTCTGTCATCTGGTCTCCTCACCCTAGAACTATCAGATCTACAAGGTCACTGTCTCCCAGCACCCGATCCCTGCCTCTCCTCCCCTCAGTTCCCATCCTAGTCACCTCATCCTGTCGTCTGTCCCCATTGCTACCCTGTGAAGTTATTCTTCATGTCCCCGTTAGTGGTGGCTCTCCCGCTCTGTTTGCTCTCTCTTGTCCATTCACATCCCCATCCCCAGCCCTGAGCGCAGCATTGGACACTCAGTAAAGTTGGTCAGGAACAGACTTGCTCCAAGCCCGCAAGCGACTCCTGCGAACTCCTCCAACATTCTTGTTCCTTCCTCTATGTGACGCTTTTCCGTGATCTGCAACATAGGGACTAACCTTGGGTCCAGACTATTTCCTGAACATCAGGAACCAGGGTTCCTCGTCTCTCTTCTGCCAGGGGCTGAGATCCGCTGCCAGAGGTGCCCAGAGGAGTGACAGCATAGGGCTGTAGAACTAGCTCAGCAGTTGAGGCGCTTGCCTGTAAAGCCTAACGGTCTGGGTTCAACTCCCCAGTACCCATGTAAAGCCAGATACACAAAGTAGTGCATGCATTTGGAGTTCGTTTGCATATGCTAGATGCTCTGGCATGCCCATTCTCTTTTTCTCCTCTCTCTCTCTCTCTCTCTCTCTTTCTCCTTGAAAATAAAATAATCATTTTTTTAGTTTTTCAAGGTAGGGTTTCACTCTAGCTCAGGCTGACCTGAAATTCACTATGTAGTCTCAGGCTGGCCTCGAAATCACAGCGATCCTCCTACCTCTGGAATTAAAGGGATGCACCACTACGTCTGGCAAATATACATATATAAAAGAGTGACATCATGGCTTGCTGCAACCTATGCTGCTGTTCAAGCAAATAAAAGGAAAGTGGACTTAGTCTAGAGGCCTGGCTGAGCACCTGGGGACCAAGTAACACTCAGTCTCCTGAGCTCCACACAGGGCACTTCCGTCAGGTGGGTCTTCTGAGGAGAAGCTGGGAGGGCCAGGGGCTCCTGTGTGTAGACAGGAAATGAGAGGGAGCAGGAGGTGGCGCCAGACCGGCTGCAGTATAGATAGGACAGACCTCTGTCAGCCCATGGCAGGAGCCTTAGGTTGGGCATAAATGAACGTGGACCTCATCCGCCCCCTGGAAGAGTGCACCCTCTGCTCCCATCGCTTTGCTCAGCTGTTGGCCCTGGTCAGTCTGAGCCCAGATGACCACCCACTTTCACAGTGTGTGCAAACCTCCACATCTCTGGAAGGAGAGACCTGGGCTTGGGTATTTAGCAAATTCTCCCAGAATATCCTTCATCCAGCCAAGAGGGGTTTCAGCTCTGGATTCCCTGCCTGGACTCCCCATTCAGTGTGTTTTCCTTCCTGGCCCAGCACACAAGGAGGAACATTCAGTGTCCGGTAGCCATCTTCCAAGGGGGTGGGGAGAGGCCAATTACCTAGGCTGCGCTGCCATGTGGATCTGGAAATGGTCTCAACCAAGGGCAACTGTGATCTCAGGAGATCCTCAGCAGTGTCTGGAGACACTGTGGCTTCAACTCAGGCAGGACACACCTCTGGCTCCTTGTTTGGTGGATACTTCTGAAACCCCTCACCACAAAGAACCATCCAGCTCAAGATGTCAGTAGTGCCATGAATGAGAAGCTGTGGCCCACAACCTTCTTGGGAATAGGAGCGAATCTGGTAATTCTGTACATTTTCATGAATTCGGTAGTACTGTGTGTTTTCGTGAACTTGGCAATTCTGTATATTTTCATGAACTTGCTAATTCGGTGCATTTTTCAGTTCATGGGTTTTTTCCAGCTTGGGCTGTGACCCAGACGGGATTAGGACAGGTTGTCTTTTAGTGCTGGCTCAACAGAGCCATCTGTTGCTCAGACGCACCTCTCGTTGTCCTTCAGGCTTTGCACGGGCTGCCCCTGCTCACCCCAGCCCTCCTGGACACCAGACGCCTTCACCCAGCCCTCGCTCTGGGCCAGGCGCCGCATTCAGTACTTCCCTGCTTTTCTCATTGCTTCCACACAGACACCACCTGAAGGAGGTGTGGCCATTGCTCCTGATGGACAATGAGGGACGAGGGTAAGTGACTTGTTTTGGGTCACACTCAAGGAACAGGGTGACAGAGTTCCAACAGACTGATAGATAGGTGATAGATAAATAGATTGATAGATGATTGATAGATAGATAGATAATTGATAGATAGATTATAGATAAGTTATAGATAGATGATTGATAGATTATAGATAAATTATAAATAGATTGATAGATGATTGATAGATACATAGATATATAGATGACAGATAAACAGATTATAGATAATAGATAGATAGATAGATAAATGATAGATAGATAAATGATAGATAGATGATTGATAGATTATAGATGATAGATAGATAGATAGATGAAAGATGATAGATAGATGATAGATGGAGAGGTGATTGATAAAAATAGATGATAGATGATTGATAGATTATAGATGATAGATAGATGATAGATGATAGATAGAGAGATGATTAATAAATAGATAGATGATAGGAAGAACACAAACTCACTGGCTTTCCCCTCTTCTTCTGCCAGGTCCCCAGCCTCTGGGATGGTGCTACATCACAGCCAGTCTTCTCTCTCTCAGTTTGTTCTCTTTCATAACTTCCTCACAGACCCCAGAGACGTGCCTCACAAAACTTCTAGGCGCTTCTTCTTCTTTTTTTAATGCATCCTCTGGCATGTTTTTTTTTTATTTTATTTTTGTTTATTTGAGAGAGAGAGAGAGAGCAAAAGAGTCAGATGAAAGAGAATGGGCATGTCAGGGACTGTAAGCACTGCAAACGAACTCCAGATGCACGCACCACCTCGTGCACCTGGTTTCTAAGTGGGTACTGAGGAATTGAACCTGGGTCTTTGCAGGCAAATGCCTTAACCACTAAGCTATCTTTTCATCCCCTCTAGGTGCTTCCTAATGCAATCAAGTTCACAACCAAAATTAAGCACCACAGGCTCAACTTCCAAATAGGTCACACTCACAGGAAATTAGATATATCAGGTTAGGACTTAGATATATGTTTTGAGGACCACCATTCAAGCCACAATAGTGGTATGGTTACAAACACAGTAGCAAGAGTAATGACACTGAAACCCACTGTTATTCCTTCGCTTCCAGTCCTGAGTTCTTTCTGAGTAAAGCCTGTGTCTATGTGTCACTGTACCCTCACACTGCCGCTCTCTCCTCGTCATAAACAAGGAGGCTGGGGCTCAGAGAGGTGCTGCAGAGGTTCACAGCTGTCTCTGCTTCTCATGGTAGGATCGCATTCTCATTTTTCTCCTATCTTTCTCTTTTCCTCCCCTCCCTCCATCCATTGCCTCTTCCTTCCTTGCTCCTTTCCTTTCTCCTCTACTCTCCTCTCCTCTCCTTTCCTTCTACTGGAGATGAAACCCAGGGCTTTATGCATGCTATCACAGACTACACCTCACCCCTTTATTTTACTTTGTTAAATTGTTATTATTATATTATCTTGGGTTGGGGGGGTTCGAGGTAGGGTCTCACTCTAGTCCAGGCTGACCTGGAATTCACACTGTAGTCCCAGGGTGGCCTTGAACTCCTGAGGATCCTCCTACTTCTGCCTCCTGAGTGCTGAGATTAAAGGCATGAGCCACCACGCCCAGCTTTTGGGTTTTTGTTTTTGTTTTTGTTTTTTGTTTTATTTGTTGAGGTAAGGTTTCATTCTAGCCCATGCTGACCTGAAATTCACTTTGTAGTCTCAGGGTAGCCTCGAACTCACAGTGATCCTCCTACCTCTGCCTCCAAAGTGCTGGGATTAAAGGTGTGCACTACCATGCCAGGAAATCTTGGGGGTTTTTGTTTTGTTTTGTTTTTGTTTTTCGAGGTAGGGTTTCACTGTAGTCCAGGCTGTCCTGGAATTCATTATGTAGTCTCAGGGTGGCCTTGAACTTACAATGATCTCTTACCTCAGCCTCATGCGCGCTGGGATTAAAGGCGTGCGCCATCACTCCTGGCCTTTATTCATTAGTCTGTTGATGGACGTCTGCGCTGGGTCCATGTCCAGGTGATTGTGAACAGTGCAATATAGACCAGGTGTCTCTGGTATGTTGACACAGAGTCCTTTGACAGATGGAGAAACTGAGGCTCAGGGAGGCTGAGCAACTCTGGGGACCATACAGGCAAGTAGTAACAAGGCTCAGGGGCAGACCTCCATCCACCTTCTTTCTCTGCAGGCATCATGCCTGACCTGTGGTCCAGCACATCATAGTCAGCAAAGAGGCTGGGTCACTCCCAGAGGGAAACACAGGAGCAACCCTCCTCCCACTTCTACACACCTAGGGAAGTGACCTTGGAGAATGTTCTAGACAGGGTTGATCCTACCTAGCTAGGATGGCAGCCTGATGCAAGAGGGCCAGGGTCTGTGATGAGAAGCACGCCCCACACAGATGACTAGGCCATGGAAGGCTGCCTCTCCCTGCTGCCTCAGCCCCTAACTAATCTGGATGAGTCGTTTGGGCAATGAGTGCTCACCTGTTCCCTCCTGGGCATTGCCACTCCATCCCCACCCCAAAGAGGGGTTGCCCAGGGCGACTGCCCTTCATCCACTCATTCATTAACTCACTCACTCATTCACCCATCCATTCACTGTCAAGCATTCATTCATCCATCCATCTACCCACTCATAAAGTCATTTGCTCAATTACATGCTCATTCACATTCATATTTCATTTCATTCATTCACTCCGTTGCTTAACGATGCACTCATTCACTGACTCACTCATTTGCTCATTCATTCACTCACTTGCTCTCATTCACTCATTCACTCATTCATTCATTCACTCACTCATTCACTTAATCTTTCAGTCAGTCAGTCCAAAGCATATTTACTGAGCAGCTAGTCTGCTCCAGTGCTAGGCGCCATCCTAGACAGTTGGGAATATAACAAAGAGACTTCTGGAAGTTGGCCCGCCCTCAAGGAGGTGCCAGTCTACTGGGGATAGCCAATGGTGGTGAATAAATGAATTCAGACACCGTGTCATACCTGCTGGGGCGATGCTATATGAGGAAGAGCCTCACAGAATAAGGAGCCCAACAGTGTTGAAGACATGGTAGCCAACCCATTAAAAAGAGGCTCTCTATGGAGGAACCTGTGGGAGGCCATCAGCATGCACTGAAGGGCCATGCCAGGGTCAGCTAGGGGTGGCACTGAGAGAAGGGTGGCCAGGGCATGGAGTCAGGGCAGGGAAGCAGGAGGCAGAAGCTTGCCAGTGTTAAGCTTCCTGCCTGCGAGAGATGGGAGCCACCAAAAGAGAGAGAGCGCCAGATTGGGATGTTGGAGGCTCACCAGCCACTATGGGGCATGGGCTGTGGGGATGGGAGACCCAGGCAGGAGGCTCTCGTATCATCCAGGCCTGAAGTAGAGGGATCCTGGACGCCAGTGGTGGCAGGGACGGTGTGGAGAAGGAGTGCTTCGAATCCCAGGGAGAAAAAAATCCCCAGCTTGGGTCCCCCTCCTGCCTTTCCTTCACAGAGATGCCTGGTGGGTGGCGGGAACACTTCTGAGCTCTTGGACCAGTTGCTCTGCTGGGGATCCCCTGGCTCCAAGGAGATGGGCTCTGGGAGGGCAGGGCAGGGCATAGCTGTGAGTTCAGTGTTTGGGCAACAGCTGACACTGCATCCTCAGATGCCAGCCTGTGGCCTCTGGAGTGCTGGCTGGCCATCTCACCATACGGGCCTTCACTGGAAGGATCTCTATGGGCCCAAGGGTGGCATGGTGGGGCTGAGTTCCACCTCTGCCACTCACTGACTGTGTGAGCACGGTGAGTGATTCTACTTCCCTAAGCTTCAGTCTTCTTACTTGTAAGTTGGGGTCCTGAGGGGGTGTGTGTCAAAGGGTCACTGTGGGAATGCACTATGACAGGGCTCAGGACTGCTAGCAACCCTACACTGTGATGGACTGAGAAATGGCCAGGATAGCCCGGAGCGGTAGTGCACACCTTTAATCCCAGCACTTGGGAGACAAAGAGGATGATGGCCTTGAGTTCAAGGTCACCCTGAGGACTACATAGTGAATGTCAAGTCAGCCTGGACTAGAGTGTGACCCTACCTCAAAAAAGAAAAAAGAGAGGCTGGAGAGATGGCTTAGTGGTTAAGTGCTTGCCTGTGAAGCCTAAGGACCCCGGTTTGATTCCCCAGTACCCACATAAGCCAGATGCACATGGTGGCACATGCATCTGGAGTTCATTTGTAGTGCCTAGAGGCCCAGGAGCACCCATTCTCTCTTCCTTTCTCTCCCTTTCTCTGTCTCTAATAAGTAAATAAACAAAAATAAAAACTTTTAAAAAAAGAAAGAAAGAAAAGAAAAGAGAAGAGAAGAGAAGAGAAAAGAGAAAAGAAAAAAGAAAAGAAAAGAAAAGAAAAGAAAAGAAAAGAAAAGAAAAGAAAAGAAAAGGCCAGGATGTGTTTCAGAGCTCTTTCCATCTAGAGGCACAGCCTGTTCTCCCACTGCTGGAACCCAGTCTGGCCCCACAGCTTGGTTTGTCTCCAAGAAGGCAGGAGAAATGACACTGTCCCAATTCTGAGCCATGGCTGTAATGGATCCTATGGCATCTGATGCTTATAAGTGACAACCCCTGAGCCAGCCTGTGGGACAATGAGAGACCCGTAGCCCTGCCACCTTTGTGGCTCTGCTGACAGACAGCCAACTGCCGGCCATGCAAGCCCAGTTGAGGTCATAGACAACCCTCTACTTGCCAACTGCCTGCCTTTGCAGGAAGCCCGGCCAAGACCAGCCAAGCCAGCCTCGATGCCATGCCTTCCCTTGTGACTCACCAAGTAACACACAAAATCAGAGAGGCAGGTTATTATTATTATTTTACTTTTTTTTAAAAAAACTTTTTTATTGCCAACTTCCATAATTATAGACAATAACCCATGGTAATTTCCTCCCTACCCCCACTTTCCCCTTTGAAACTCCACTCTCTATCATACATTTTCCCTCCTCAACCAGTCTCTCTTTTATTTTGATGTCATCATCTTTTCCTCCTGTTATGACGGTCTTATGTAGGTAGTGCCAGGCACTGCAAGGTTAAGGATATCCAGGCCATTTTGTGTCTGGAGGAGCATGTTGTAAGGAGTCCTACCCTTCCTTGGGCTCTTACATTCTTTCTGCCCCCTCTTCCACAATGGACCCTGAGCCTTGGAAGGTGGGTTTGAGATGTTTCAGTGCTGAGCACTCCTCTGTCACTTCTTCTCAGCACCATGGTGCCTTTTGAGTCTTCCCAAGGTCACTGCCATCTGAAAAGAGAAGCTTCTCTAACCAAAAATGAGAGTACCATTAATATATGGATATGAACATGCTTACTGGGCAGTTTGGTGAGCATAGTATTTACATTTAGTGTGACATAAGCAGACGTTACATCCCTAGGGCTCATGACTACCCGTGATGTAGGTTTTCAGTATCAGGCGTGTATTCCCTCCCATGGAGCAGGCCTCCAGTCCAATTAAAGAGCAGTTGGTTTCCCCCATAACAGACATGCCATTATTGCACCCATTGGCTCATTTGGCCTGGCTGGCCAAATTTAAGGCTTGCAGTGTTCACTGTTGAGTATTTCCACTGGTGATTTCTCTCTCCCATTGAACTGCATGCAGTGTATCTTTTTCCAGCTTTCTGTCAGCTGGCCACCCTGAACTGCTGCAGGCTCAGTTCCTGCAGAGGGAACCCGTCCTCTCTCCACCTCTTTCCTGGGTATGGGACTTCTATATGTTTCCTCTGCTACCAGTCTCCTGGTTCCTTCTCCTGAGGCCTTCACAGAAGGCTTTCTCTCTCACACAGGGCCTGTTACAGGGCACCGACAGACTGGCATCTTTCAAAGGAACTTTACTTCCTTTTGGCTTTCCCTCAGCTTTGTAGCAAAGGAAATAGAAATTGGAAAAATAGACAAGTTACCAACTGCAGATTCCTGATCCTGAGAATTCTCTCCAGCTAGGATGGATTGGCACAGCCCATTGGCTCCATGCCTGGCTTCTCTTCCTCCCAGCCCCAGGCCCCATCTGCTAGGTGGCCTCTTGTTTCTTATCCTTGGGAGAAATTTACCTAAAATTAACAGTACATGGAGATCTTACTTAGGGAGGGTGTCTGAGCTTTTTGTTTTATTTTCTCTGATTGAAATCATCCCCATTAAAAATACACACACACACACACACACATATACATACATATATATACACATACATACATACATATATGACATATATGACAGAATGGGCACACCAGCCACTGCAAATGAACTCCAGATGCATGCACCATCATGCACATCTGGCTCACCTAGGTCCTGGGGAATCAAACCTAAGTCCTTAGGCTTTGTAGGCAAGTGCCTTAACCACTGAACCACCTCTGCAGCCCAGCATCCCCATTTTTTTTTTAGGGATATCACTGCTTATTCCTTGATGTGGTTAATCCCACCCTTCCTTCACCAACTCCTGGATTAGGAAGTGACCCAAGGCAAGGCCTGTGAAAAACATACCCTCTCTTTACACAGTGATTGGTTCAGAGATGGGCACATGACCCAAGATGAGCTGATCAGAGCTAAGGACCAAGACCATCTGGCACTTGCGCTGGTGCTATTTCTCTCATTTTTGCTCTGGCTAATGCCTTGGGGGAGGGAGGGGAGGGAGGAGGAGGAGATGGAGGGGTGGATCTCTGAGAAGAGATTCTCAATGAATGAAGTCAACACAGACAAGTACTGCTAAGATGTAAAACAAGAAGAACCGTTGATGACGTGGTTCCTGAACCTGCTACAGCTGTGCCTGAAGTCCTAGCTATGACTGTGGACCTATCAGCCAACAACAAAATAAACAGCGCTCAAGCCACTTTGTAGCAGCTATCTATCACGCTCAGCTGGCCCAGTGGGATCGTCTTACTTGGAGCCCTCCTCAAAATGAGGCTTGAGACAAGGATTGGGGTCCCATGACTTAGCTGACAGGTCACCTCACGAGAGGTGAAGGGGACTGTGTAGGGAAGAAAGGATGCCAGTGTAAATAAAGGCTTGTTGCAGAGGTTGCTACCATAGCCATTGGGGTCTCATCTCCCTGGGACCTGCTGAGGGATGTTTCAAGACTTGTCTGTGGAGGTCTGCCAGCCACAGCATTGCCCACTGGCTGGTGGCCTCCACTGCTTCAAGGGTTGACCCCAGGGGCCATCTGGCAGGGAGAATAATAGCCCCAGGAGCTGTTCACATACTAATCCTTGAGACCTGGGAAGTGGTAGGTCATGGGGCAAAGGGGAAATTTGGGTTGCAGATGGAATTCACATTGCTGACCTCCAAATAGGAAGAAATCTATTTTGCTGGGGAAAGGTGGGGCCTGATCATCAGGAGGGTACAGAACAGGGGAGACCACAGGTTGCAGTGGAAAGAGGACCCAATGCTGCTGGTTTTGAAGATGGATGAAAAGGCCATGAGCCATGGAATGTGCACAGCTTCTAGAAGCCAGAGAAGGCTGGACACGAGACTCCCCTCAGGCTCCAGTGTGAATGCAGCTCTGGATCTTGGCCCACCAAGACCCGAACTGCCCCCTGACCTCCAACATCTTAAGACACAAACTGTGGGTTGTTTCAAGCCATCAGTGGACAGGGATTTAATAGGGCTGTCACTGGAAGCAATTAGGACCATCACCCTACAGGTCCAGGATGCATGGGGCTTCCCCGGGCCATTAGAAAGGACCTGGTGCAGAAAAAGCAAAGACCAGTTCACTCTGGAGCATAGGCAGAGTCTCTACTTGCTCTTAAGGAGCTGCTGGCACAGATGGGCTGAGAGGAGGTGACTTGGGGAGCCAGGGGTGGCTGCCACAGCAGTCTCCACATGCCAGGCACTGTGCAGAGGACCTCCTCCTCATCCAAGAGATTCTCTCCCTTCCTTCTGCAAACCCTGGGACCCCAGGGCCTCTCCCACTGGGAGTTTCAGTTGGAGCAGCCCCTCTGGTGAGCCGCTGGGGGTGTAGAGACATTGAGCCCCTGATTCAAATAAGCAATCGCAAGGCCTCTCCTCACTCCCGGGCAGCTGGCTCAGCCTCCATCCTGGGCTCCTCTGGGTGTCACTGCTGCTCAGATGCTCTATTGGGGCAGGACTTACCCTGGACACAAGCATACCTGGTAACAGCAACACACAGAAAAAGAAGAAAAGAAAAGGGACAGTTTTTCCTCTAGACCTGAAAATACCCCACCCAGGAGCGTAATGAATGAGCGTGTCCCTGACGATGGCGGCCATCACTCAATGATCACATTATTCTTTTTCTTTTTAAGGTAGGGTCTCACTCTAGCCCAGGCTGACCTGGAACTCTTCTGTAGTCCCAGGCTGGCTTCAGCCTCCTGAGTGCTGGGATTATAGGCATGCGCCACTATGCCTGGCCAGATCATAGAATTCTCTCGTCTTAAAATTATATTTTAGGGCTGGTGAGATGGCTTAGCGGCTAAGGCGCCTGCCTGCTAAGCCTAAGAATGCTGGTTCCAATGTCCAGCAGTTCCAATCTCCAGGTCCCACGTTTAGCCAGATGTAAAGTGACACAAGGGTGCAATACTGCATTTACCCACAAGGGGGCGCACACATCTGGATTTCGTTCACAGCAGCTGAGAGACTGTTGGCGCGCCTATCTCTGTCT
The DNA here is from genome assembly GCA_036365145.1 of Orientallactaga sibirica. Lineage (NCBI taxonomy): Eukaryota > Metazoa > Chordata > Mammalia > Rodentia > Dipodidae > Orientallactaga > Orientallactaga sibirica. Next base: position 22,417,311 of record JAEOAD010000026.1, on the reverse strand, counting down.
CCCTCTCCCTCTCTATCTCTGTCTCTCTCTCCAAAAATAAATAAAAAATAATTTAAAAAATTAAAAAAATTGTATTTTATTATGATTTTTGCATGTGTATTATGCGGTGCATGTACACATACATATGTGTTCACATGTGTGTATTCACATGTGCATGTGAAGACTAGAGGTTGACCTACTGAATATTGGGGCAATGGTATTGACTGTACCAGCTAAGAGGTATCTCTCTTCATGGAGATCACAGTCTCCTGGGGGAAGAAATGCCAAACGCATGTACAAATAACATCAGATGTGAAGCTGGGGAGAGGGGTCTGGTGGTCTGGGGATGAGATAAAAACTTTCAGGCCAGGTGTGGTGGCGCAGGCCTTTAATCCCAGCACTCAGGAGGCTGAGGTAGGAGGATCACCATGAGTTCAAGGCCAGCCTGAGACTACACTGTGAATTCCAGGATAGCCTGGGCTAGAGCAAGATCCTACCTTGAAAAACAAAACAAACAACAACAACAAAAAACTTTCAGTGCATCTCTTTTTTAAAAAAAAATATTTTTATTTATGTATTTGTAAGGAGAAAATAGGAATGGGCACGCCAGGGCCTAGTGCCACTGCAAATGAACTCCAGATGCATGGGCCACTTTGTGCATCTGGCTTTATGTGGGTACTAGGGAATTGAACTCAGGCCACCAAGCAAGCAAGAGCCTTTAACCTCTAAGACATCTCCCCAGCCTGTCCAGGACATCTCTTCTTGAACAGAAGTAATGACCCTTTTCAAAAATATCTCCTTTCTGACTCCTGGATTCTCCGGGCAGACTATTCTGAGCCGTTGTCTCAAATAGCTACTCGCTGTGTCTCTGCCTTGGGGCTACAGGCTCTTCCCGCCTTCAGTAAACATTTGCCGAGTGCCTGCTGTGTGCGCATGGCGGTGCAGCTGGCTCTGACTGTGGATACCCATGAGCCATGAGCCCGAGTGTCCAAAACCACGTAAGTGGCTGGCTAGAGCCTTCAGAAGCTGGAGGTGGTTTGTAGAGCTTGAGTTCAAGTGCAAGCAGGCAGGAACCACAAATGTGAAAAGTGTTGGGAGGCAACAGGGCGGGACTGTGGCAAACCACAGATCTCATGTGCACATGTTTGCCATGAGAAAAACACATTCAGTATGTCCAGATCGTCCTGATGTTAATAAAAAAGAACCCAGAAATTCAATATTCAGTTTTACTGTGAAGTCTCCCACTTTTCAATGCTGACAAATAAATAAAATTAAAACTAACCAGAGAAGACTGAACTCTAAGCATGCAAGCTGAGCTGACTCGAAACTCCTCTTCTCTCTCTCTTTTTTAATCTGTGTTTGTTTTTGAGGCAGGGTCCAGCAGGCTAGGCTCAAACTTGCTTCAATCCTCTTGCCTTTGCCTCCCAAGCGCTGGGAGGACAGACATGCACCACGCCTGGTCGTTTCTTGTTTTAAAGAAACTGTAGAGCCACAGACCAAAGAGGTTTGCCTACGATTTTATGAGGAGCCCAGCTGGACTCACTTTCTGCTCTCCAGACTCATTCACCGCTGCCCCAGGTCACTGGCCCCTGCCCAGGCGTCTCAGGCACCTCTCGGTTCGTGGAGGAACTGGAGTGGGAGGTGGAGGGCAGTGCAGGGTTGCCTTAGGGCAAGTTCTGCTTGGAGCTGCAAACTGGAGCACTTTCAGGGGCTGGGGAATGTTTTGGGGGTGTAATAGCGGGACCTCGATTCTTCTCTCTCTTGTCTTTCTCTCTGTTCTGTTCTTCAACCTTTATCACCCATTGCTCGCTCTCTCTCTCTCCCTTCTCTCTTTTTGCCTCTTCTGTTCTCTCCCCTCTTCCCTCCTTCTCTTGTCCTCGGCTTTCTCCTAGCCCCCCCTCTCTCCACCCTTTCCCTACCTCTGTCTCTCTTCATCTCTTCCCTCTTCTTCCTCCCCTTGAACACCTCGTCCCCCAAGGCGTCTCCTCTCCTGCCCTCCACGTCCCCGCGGCCACCGTGGAAAGGTTACAGTAAACGGGAATGAAGCCCAGGGCAAAAGTAATCAACCCCGGGCGACCCCGCTCTGCTCCGGGCCGCACGCCCCTCCCCCGCCACCGCCCCCTCCCCCCAGGTCCCCTTGCTGACAAAAGGCCTATCTTCTCTCTGCCTAAATGATTTAAATTCTAATCAAACATCATTTATAGTACATCTCGGAGCCGTCTCCTGGGAGCTGCTCCCACATGAGACGTTGCCATAGCAACTGGGGGGTCTTGTTTCAGAAATGTCAGATTGTATTATTGTCTTCACACTTCTCTGATAACCTGGTGTCTCTCCCTCTCTCTCTCCCACTTCCTCACTCACACCACCATGCCCAAGGTTTTATTCCTCCTCTCTCTCCCTCTCTCCTCATGGAAGCCAGGAGACTCATCCCAGGCACACCCCACCCCCACCCACCCACCCAGCCTAGCCTACAAGCCCCAGGAGGAAAATAGGGGAAACATGTCACCCTCTGTCCCTAGGCCTGTTCCCCTCCCAGGCTTCTAGCTCTGGGCTTCCCGCTCTGGGAAGAGGTCTCCCCCCACCTCCTTGTCTTCCGTTCCACGCTCCCCTCCAGGGGCCCCGAGTGCATGGTGTCATTTTATTTTACTAGATAGGAAAATGAGACATAGATTTTTCTGGGCGATGCTGTGTGAAGTTCTAATCTGGCCTTTCAGATTTTTTTTCCCCTCTGGGGGAAGGGAGGAGAGGTGGAAGAAACCAGACCTTCTAAGAAGAGAGACAGGGTGCTGGGAAGGTGTGCTGGGATGTAGCCCTCATGTGTGCCCGTGTGTGTGTGTGTGTGTGTGTGTGTGTGTGTGTGTGTGTGTGTGTGTTGCATGATACACCTTCCTCAGCCTGGCTGTTGGCACTTGCCCTTGGCCTCCCACTGCCCTTCCTTACACAAATGGGAACATGTGCCATGGTGGTCCCACCCACCTCCAAGACTTCCCCTCTGCTGCTCAGATGCATTGCCCTGAAAATACCCCACAAGCCCTCCTAAATCCAGCCACCCTGCCATTCCACAGATGGGTAAACAGAGGTCTGAGGAGGAGCTGCATGCTCACGGTCCAAAGTCCACCCACTATGCAGACTGGCAAGGTGTCAGGATGATACCTGAAGACACGCTGCCCCTGGAGGGGGCACGTTAGAAGCATAGGCCGGAAGCCTTTGCCACGGCCCTGACATGCTCCTGGCGGGTGGTTGGGGAGGGCCAATGCTGGGCCTTAAGAAGTCACTTTCAAGATTTGTGTCATTCAAGCCTCACAACACCTAGGAAGAGACACCCTTATGGGGAAACTGAAGCTCAGAAAGGCGACCCAAGGTCTCAAGTCTACAGGCAGTGAATGGCAGGATCAGGTGACCATTTTGTCCTCCTGCCCCAATGAGCAGCTAAGGATGGCACAATCTGGCTTTGTCTCTATCACCCATCATCCTAGTCACAGTGGCCAGGAGCAGCCACAACACCCAAAAGGATAAAAACACCCCAAAACTAGATTCAAGTGATTCTTCTCCCCATGTCACAGGTGGGGAAACTGAGGCTTGGGGAGAGTCAGGAACTTGAGAAGGGCCAATATGAATGGCTCCTGACTTCTGTCATATGTTGAGGAGCCAGGAGGCCGGGTTACCTATTAGCTCGGTCCCTCCCTAGCTGAGTGACAGCCTGATCTCTTTGAGCCTCAACATGGGGACCGAAATGGTCGTGGCCTCTTGGTTGGAAGTGGAGGTTGCTAAGTCAGCAGAAACTGGAAACACAGTAAGCTTTTTAAGAATTAAAAGTTTTCATATGCTAGGTGTGGTGGCGCACTTGGGAGGCAGAGGTAGGAGGATCACCGTGAGTTCGAGGCCACCCTGAGACTACATAGTGAATAGTCAGCCCAGGCTAGAGCAAGACCCTACCTCAAAAAAAAAAAAAAAGAAAGAAAGAAAGAAAAGAAAAGAAAGAAAGAAAGAAAGAAGAAAAACAAAACATTGAGCATACCACTCTCTTTCTACCTTCCCTACGATATCTCCTCTCCTAGCCCCCACCCCTCCCAGTAGCCCCTCCCCCCCAGACAGTTTCCTTCTGCTTCATGTTCATATACACACATGATCTATGTAGCTATGTGGAAGCTAGGAGCCACAAATGAGAGGAAACGTAGAGTAGTTGTCTTTTTGCGGGTGGCTTAAGTCATTTTCTAAGATTATGTCTAGTTGCATCCATTTTCCTGCAGAGGACATTGTTTTTCCCTTATGGCTGAAAAAGAAAAAGATTTCCATTTGAGCAAGGGAGCCCACCTCTTCGTTTTCCCTTGGGTTTCAAACAGTATGTACCAGGTCCAGACGGGGAGCCAGGAAGATGGCGCTGGCTGTCTGGTGGTTCCCTGTCTGTCTCTGTCTCTCTCACTACCTCTGTATCTCTCATCCTCTCAGGGTCTCTGTGTCTCTGAGTATCTCTCACTACCTCTATGTTGTCTCCTTTTCTCTCAGTTTGTCCCTGTGTCTGTCTCTCTGTCTCTCTGACTCCGTGTCTCTGTGTCCTCTGTTTCTCACGGTGTCTGTCTCTCACTGTCTCTATGTCTCTGTCTCCATGTATCTGTGTGTGTGTGTGTGTGTGTGTGTGTGTGTGTGTGTGTGTGTGTGTGTGTGTGAGATCTCTCAGTCTCACACGGTGTCTGTCTCTCTCAGTCTCTGTGTCTCTGTCTTCGTGCATGTCACCCCCCCCTCCTCCCAGGGGTAGAAGACGGCAGCTAGCAGTGCAGAGTGACAGAGATGCGCCCGGCCCTGCCTACCCCCGCGTGTTTGTCCAGGACGAGGCATTGATCGCCACGCGGCTGCCTCTGATAAATTCCGGCCTCGGTAATGAACCTCCCTGCCCAGCGCTCGCAAAGCACACAGCAGCTCTGGCCCCAGCGGTTAATATTTAACTGAATAAGGGCCATAAATATGGAAAATGGGACTTTTAATTAAATAAGCAGCTTTTAAAAGGGCCCTTGGGCGGGAGAGGCTTTTGTTTAAATATGACTGATTTGACATGTCCTTTGGCTGTCACTGAGAGCCCCTTCCCAGGTTAACTCTTGGCCCCCAGCCCTGGAGCAAGTAGGCCGGGCCAGACCCTGTCCTATGAGAGGGAGGGGGTCCCTGATGGTGAGGACTCAGTGGGAAGCAAGTGAAAGACCTTGCTGTTCCCAGCTCCTGGCACCCACGTGTGGACCTAACCCACAGAGGCAGAACATTATTTTTTTAAATAATTTTATTTATTGGGGCTGGAGAGATGGCTCAGCGTTCAAAGGCGCCACTTGCAAAACCTGACCTGCCGGGGGTTCAGTTCCCCAATACCCACATAAACCAGATGCACAAATATGCATCTGGAGTTCATTTGCAGTGGCTAGAGGTCCTGGCATGCCCATCACCCTCCACTTTCCTTGTAAATAAATAAAAAGTATATATTTTAAAAAAATAAATATTATCACTTATTTATCTGAAAGCAGAGAGAAATAGAAGCAAGACAGAGCCTTCAGCTACTGCAAATGAACTCCAGATGCATGTGCTGCAATTTAATGCACCTGGCTTATGTTGGTACTTGGGACTCGAATCCCAGTTGTTAGGCTTTGCAGACAAGCACCTTTAACTATTGAGCCATCTCTCCAGCCATATTTTATTATTTTTGTTTGTTTGTTTTTTTGAGATAGTGTCTCACTTTAGCCTAGGCTGACCTGGAACTCACTCTGTAGTCCCAGTCTGGCCTCAAACTCACAGTGATTCTCCTACCTCTGCCTCCAAGTGCTGGCTATACACAGTAACCATTTGTTTACACTCCACTATACTCTTTCCTGTATCCATCCATCCATCCATCCATCCATTCATTCACAGTTGACTAACAATAAGCAGTCATTGAATGAATAAATGAATATGTATAAATTCATCTATTTAAGAACACTTATTTACAGGTTATATTTCCCCAAATTTTTTTGAATTCACATTCTTTATTTTTTTTTATTTTTAATAGTTTATTTATTTATTTATTTATTTGAGACAGAGGAAGAGGCAGAGAGAAAGAAAGAATGGGCACACCAGGGCCTCCAGCCACTGCAAATGAATGCCAGACACATGTGCTCCCTTGTGCATCTGGCTTATGTGGGCCCTGGGGAATCAATACGGGGTCCTTAGGCTTCGCAGGCAAACACCTTAACCATTTCCCCAGCCCTTTATTTATTTTTTATTTACTTATTTGAGAAAGAGAAAGAAGCAGAGAGATAGAGAATGGGCATGCCAGGGCTTCCAGCAACTCCAGATGCATGCACCACCATGTGCATCTGACTTACGTGGATCCTGGGTAATTGAACCTGGGTCCTTTGGCTTTGTAGGCAAGTGCCTTAACCACAAAGCAATCTCTCCAGCTCTATTTCCCCAATTAAAAAAATATTTTATTTATTTGAGACAGAGAGGGAGAGAGAGAAAGGAAGAGGCAGACAGAGAATGGGCATGCCAGGGCCTCCAGCCATTGCAAACAAACTCCAGACGCATGCATCACTTTGTGCATCTGCCTTTATGTGAGTACTGGGGAGTCAAATCAGGGTGCTTTGACTTTGCAGGCAAGCGCCTTAACTGCTGAGCCATCACTCCAACCCAAGATACCTATCCCCAGACACTCATTTCTGACTTGAGTATTTTACCATGTTTTTATTTATTTTTTTAAAGCATTCATTTATTTATTTACAAGCAGAGAGAGAGCATAAATGGGCACACCAGCGTCTCTAGTCTCCAGCCACTGCAAAAGAACTCCAGATACATGCACTACTTTGTGCATCCGGCTTTACGTGGAATCAAATGTGGGTTGTTGGGTTTTGCAGACAAGCACTTTAACAACTGAGCAATCTCTCCAGCCTTTACAGTGTTTTTAAGCAACTCTCTGATTTGAAAATAATAATAATAACTTTTTGTTCTTTTGTGATCAGATAGCCCAAGCTGGCTTCAACCTTGCTGTGTGGCTGAAACTGTCCTTAAACTCCTGGTCCTCCTGGCTCTACTTCCAGAGCCCTGGGGTGCCAGGCATTCCCAGCTGACCCTCTGTAACTGCAGCCAGAAGCACGTCCTCTCCCCTGGAAGTCTCATTGGGACTTGAGGACTTCCCTCTACCAGGTACTGCTATGACAGCTTTCTAGTACTATCACACCACAACCCAACAAGCTGAGTGCCGAGTGGTCAATCCCAGTTGGCAGGTGAGTTCATGAGGCCCAGAGATGTTCAGCAACTGGCTCAAGTCACAGCCAGAATGACAGAGTCAGGGTCAAATCCAGATAGTCTGGCTCCACAGGCCTCACCTTTAACTTGGCTTTTTCTTTTTCTTTTTATTGTTTAATTGCAAGGAGAGAGAAATAAGAGAAAGAGTGAGAGAGAACTCTTATGCCAGGGTCTTCTGTCTCTGCAAACAAACTCCAGATGTATATGCCACTGTGCATCTGGCTTTATGTGGGTGGTGAGGAATCGAACCTTGGCCATGAGGCTTTGCAAGCAAGCACCTGTTAACAGCTGAGCCATCTCTCCAGCTCTAACTGGGCTCGGTGGACATTTCTTTCTCCCAGTCCCACTTGCTAGGTCCAGGTGTGTCACAGAAAGTCTCTGGCTTTGACTGGGGGTTCATCCGGGGCTCGGGACCTCATCACCCATTGACACCTGCCTAGAGGCGGGCAAGCCCTAACTGGAAAGAGAAGCAGAAAGGACCTAGATCACATCCATCTCGGAGAGGAGGCTGGAGAGCCAGAGAGCATGCCCAGTGTCATCTCCCTGCTCATGCCCACGGGCAAAGCTAGCTGTTGGCAGGACACTGAGCCCAGCACCCAGGTGCCAGCTCCAAGGATGGCTTGTTGTTCATGTCCTTCTACAGGGACAGCTGAGGGCTGGGTACTGCTCTCTGCACTGGCACATCGTTGCCATGGTTACTGCTGGGCATCACCTTCTTCAGAGTCTGTTCCTGAGCTCAACACTGCAACGGCCTGAGGCTGCTACCATTCGGGGTGGAGACACCTGGCAGAGGCACCAGAATCCAGCCACAGAAAGGGTGCAGCGATGCCCAGCAAGGTAGAGCACTGGGGAGGCCATGGTAGGAGGATCGCTGTAAGTTTGAGGCCAAGTCTGAGACTACATAGTGAATTCCAGTTAGCCTGGGCTAGAGTGAGACCCTACCTCAAAAAAATGAATAAATAAATAATAAAACAGAGAAAGAAAGGGTGCAGTGGGTGTCCCAGAGCAACCAGATTCAAAACCCTGCGTTGTCCCTACCTGTCCCTCCTCCACCCAGCAACCCCTGGCCACCCTCTCTCCACTGCATCCAGGCCACATGCATACACCATCAGGCCTGGAACTAACCAGAAATGAGACAGGCAGGGAGCAAAGGTCAGGGTGAGGTTCTGGTGACAAAGGAGATTAGGAGAGCTGGTTCGCAGAGCCCAGAGCCGGGAGAGATCAGCCTGTGATCCCAAGTGAGTGGAGGTCAGAGGTCACCAGCTGGCTCCTTTGTCTGTCAATATTAACACAAGAGTCCCCTAATTGGGGTGGGTCAGCCGGCCACTGGGCCAGGAAGCTCATCAGGAGAGAGGCCCCGTCTTCGTCGTTGTCACCAGCCGGCCCGCACACTGCTTGACATAAGCTGGCTCCTGCCTCCAGCCAACATCACTTCCCATGCTGAGATCATGGAAGGAGGACTGCGGAAGGAAGCTGCGTGCTTGGAGTGCCAGTGAAATTCCAGCTCGGTGGTTGGGACTTAATTCCTTATGACTTACATTCCCCTGAGATCTTACTCTGCAGCCAGGGAAACTAGACCCAGGAAGGTTAGCTGATTGTCTGGGGCCCTCACACAGCTTGAGTGGAGGACTGGTCTACCTCCTCCCATTGTGGTGAAGCAGACAGGAACGACTCCATTTTATTAATGAAAGCTAAGCTCAGCGAGGGCTCCAGATTATCCAAAGACACGCAGCCAGTGAGTGCATAGCTGAGTTATAAAGATGGTTATGTCTGCCCCACAACCCATAGCAGACCCACTTCTCTGAAGTTTTTGTTGGTTAGTTTCAGTATTTTTTTAAATATATTTTCATTCATTCATTTATATTGAGAGAGACAGAGAGAAAGAGGCAGATAGGAAGAGAGTGAGTATGGGCGTGCCAGGGTCTGTAGCCACTGCAAACAAACTCCACCTTGTTCTCTTGGCTGTGAGTGGGCACTGGAAAATTGAACCCAGGCCATTAGGCTATGCAAGCATGTGCCACCAAGCCATCTCTCCAGCCTCGAAAATCCCCATTTCCTAGATGAGGCAGTTGGAGAGAAGGGAGAGGCAGAGCACACATCCCACCTCAGGCCTGTCTGATGTCACACTGGACACTGTCCACTCTTGCACACTGGTGCTTCGGAATGGCTTCCTGTGAGCACCAGGAGAGAGCTTCCTGGGGGGAAGGGAAGACAGGTCTCTAGCTGGGGATCCTGTACTGGGAGGTGGGATCTAGCTGGTAGAAGTAAGTCACTAGGGACTGGCCTGTGGAAGTTACACCTGGCACCTGGCTCCTGTACATTCTGTATCCTGGTCCACTGTGATATGAGAAGCCTCCATTACCTGCTTCAGCTACCATGCGCTGAGCTGCCCAGCATGCCTTGAGGTATTGTGGCTCTAGCAAAGACAAAGTGAATAATAACTCTTTCTTTTCTTCTCTTCTCTTCTCTTCTCTTCTCTTCTCTCTTCCTTCTCTTCCTTCCTTCCTTCCTTCCTTCCTTCCTTCCTTCCTTCCTTCCTTCCTTCCTTCCTTTCTTTTTCTTTCTTCTCGAGGTAGGGTCTCATTCTAGCCCAGGCTGACCTGGAATTCACTATGTTGTCTCAGGCTGGCCTTGAACTCAAGGTGATCCTCCTACCTCTGCCTCCTGAGTGCTGGGATTAAAGGTGTGTGCCACCATGCCTGGATAATAACTCATTCTTATCCTGGAACCGATCAACACTGCCAGGGGAGGGAACATTCTGTGGGGAAATTGTGATAACTACAGAGGACACAGTGCAGAGGGGCAAAAATCCGCAGGCTTGGACCCCAAAGCCCCAGATGGAAAGGCCCTGTGAAGCCCCCAGAACAAGCAGGGTTTTCCTTTGTATGGGAGATGCCCATCTCTCGAGAGGGCATCTGTGCCTTGGGGCAGCTCTGTCCAGCTGGTGCCACAGGTCTTCATAGCATCCTTGACTCGCCTGGTCTTTGGAGTAGAATCTTCTGGCTTTTCCTGTGGCCTGGGGTGAGTGACTACTAGAATTTAAAATGCAACCACTTGGGCTGGACAGATGGCTTAGCGGTTAAGGCGCTTGCCTATGAAGCCTAAGGACCCAGGTTCAACTCCCCAGTGCCCATGTAAAGCCAGATAAATAAGATGGCACATGCATCTGGAGTTTGTTTGCAGTGGCTGGGAGGCCCTGGCATGCCCATTCTTTCTCTATCTCTCTAATAAATAAATAAAAGTGTTAAGAAAGAAGGAAGGAAGGAAGGAAGGAAGGAAGGAAAGAAAGAAAGAAAGGCATGTGAGCACCTGATGTGATAGCTCATGCCTTTAATCCCAGCACTTGGGAAGCAGACGTAGGAGGATCACCATGAGTTCAAGGCCACCCTGAGACTACATAGTGAATTCCAGGTCAGCATGGGCTAGAGTGAGACCCTACCTCAAAAAAAACAAAACAAAAAAACCAAACAACAACAAAAACAAAAAGCAAGAAAGAGGGGGTGGGGAGATGGCTTAGTGTTAAGGCATTTGCCTGCAAAGCCAAAGGACCTGGGTTTGATTCCCCAGAACCCAAGTAAGCCAGATGCACAAGATAGTACATGTGTCTGGAGTTCATTTGTAGTGGCTGGAGGCCCTGGCACGCCCATTCTCTCTCTGTCTCACTCTCTCTCTGCCTCTATCTCTCTCTCTCTCTCAATAAATAGATTATATAATATATAAATAAATTATATATATTATATACATAATATAATTATATATTATATTATATATTTATATAAATATATAAATAGTCCCTGATTGTTATTGTAGAACTTTAAAAAATAAATTAAAAAAAGAAGGAGGGCTGGAGAGATGGAGGCAGGTGCTTGCCTGCAAAGCCTAAGGATTCATGTTCAACTCTCCAGGTCCCATGTAAGCCAGATGCACAAGGTGATGCGAAAGCTCAAGGTCACACATATGCACAAGATGGCACACGTGAGTGGAGTTCAATTTCAGTGTTTGGAGGCCCTGGAGCACCAATTCTCTCTATCTCTCTCACCAATAAAAAAAGACGGGAGGGAGGAAGGCAGGGAGGCAGGGAGGCAGGAAGGAAGGAGGGAGGGAGGGAGGGAGGGAGGGAGAGGAAGGAAGGAAGGAAGGAAGGAAGGAAGGAAGGAAGGAAGGAAGGAAGGAAGGAAGGAAGGAAGGGGAAAGGGAGAGAAAGGTTACTGAGCTTCCAGTGCTGTCAGGACAAGAGCTTGGCTCCAGCAGCTGCTTGACCCTGGTGATGGTCTTGTGGTGGAGAATAGGGGCAAAAGAGGGCTGAAGGAGATGCTGAGTGTTATCACAACCTGTACGGTCCCCGCAATTTCCCTCATGACTTCACTGTCTCTGTAGGCCTCATCTTTTTAAGGTCTCACCTCCATGCACTGCCATGTTGAGGACCAAGACTCAAGGCTTTGAGTAGGGACCAACCCACAGAGTCTGTGGGCACAGCCTGACATCCTAGCTACTCGGGAGGATGAGGCAGGAGCATTGCAAATTCAAGATCAGTCAGAGCTACATGATGAGACCCTGTCTCAACAAAACATAACAGAATACCAATAGTGAGCACTTGTGAAACAGCAAGTTCACAAACGTGCTATCAAATCTCCCAGCAGCCCCACAAGGGAGGTACTTCATGCATGTTGAGACACGGAGAAATGAATGAGCAGAGAAGGAAGGTGACAGACGCTCCCAAAGCCACAGCTGTGTGGCGGAGCTGGGATTGGAGCTCAGGTCCATGTCCATGCCACTCAAGAGCCAATCTCTTTTTTTTTGTTTGTTTGTTTGTTTGTTTGTTTGTTTGTTTCAAGTAGGGTCTCACTCTAGCCCAGGCTGACCTGAAATTCACTCTGTAATCCTAGCCTGGTCTTGAACTGATAGCAATTCTCCTACCTCAGCCTCCCAAGTGCTGGGACAAAAGGTGTGGGGGCCACCATAGCCATGACCTTTAACTCCCCCTTGCAGTGTGTCCCATGACTTACATAGCTGGTTCTGGAAAAATCCCCATTGAACAATATCCACTTCTTCAACAGTGCCCATCATTTGTTAGGCTCTAATGACAACGTTTCCTCAAAATCTGTGCCTTAGGCACCACACCTGCCTCACCTGACCAAGCCCATCTTCTGGTATAGTAGACAACATATGGCTTTCTACACGTTGCTATTGAACAGCTGTGCTCTTAAGACAGAGTCTGCAGCCAGCCAGGACTGGCACAAAGCTTCTCTCTCTCCCTCTCTCCCCCGTCCCTCCCTCTCTCTCTCTCTCTCTCCCCCTCTCTCTACGGAGCTTGTGTGGGCAGGGGAGCCAGGAGAGGCCTGGGAGGCAGGGAATGGAGGGAGAGACTTGGAGCAGGTGGCTCTCAGGCTAGCCTCAGCTGTGCCCCTCTTCCCAGGCAGGGGTTGGCTTTTTGTCACCTGTACCAACCAGCTGTGGCTGCCCAGGGCCCGGAGTACCTGGTCCTCTGCTCCACCATGGAGACCATTCACACAGCTGAGGTATCTCTGGAGCTCAAGAGCTTGTAGCAGCTGCTGCCACACTGTTGGGCATGGTCATGGGCGGGGCTTAGGTGCAGACCAGCAGGGTCCACACACCTACCCATGTGGGCATTCCTCACCCTACCCTATACACAGCGGCTCATCCTTGTCCAAAGCTGAATCCTGCCTGTCACCCTAAGGGAAGGCACACACACTGAGCAGACAGGGAGATGTGGCTCAAAGGATGTCAGTCTCGGGGCTGCTGAGAATATAAAGTTCACCCCTGGTCCCCAGACTCAGGCAGCACCTCCTGCTTGGCTATTCTTGGCCTTATAGAAGGTCAGCCGGGGCATGGAGTCCACCCAGCAGCTGCAGTCAGGAACCTGGCTGAGCACAGTGCCGATGGCCCTGGCACTGTGTGACATTTGGGTTTTACTCTCTGTGGGAAGTGCGCTAATTACTTCCCTAGCTCCCAAGTCTCACTTAACTGCTGCTTGGATTTTATGGAGTGCTTTGGGGTGGCCATTTCCAGAGACCATGGTGGACCTGCCTCTTCCCTAACTCCAGGTTTGTGTCTGCCTTGCTGGTGAAGCTTACATTCTTTTTGGCAGATGACCTGGAGCAGCAAGCGCTGCTTGGTTCCAGCCCCATATCCTCCACGGAGCTACAATAAGTGGTCCCATTTGGCAGATGGGAAGACTGAGGTTCGGAGGGAAACACAGCAGCCCGTGTTCCATGTGTGGAGTCACAGCCTCTGCTTCCCCAATGGCCAGCACTGAGAGAAGTCTCCTCTCAACCTCCCTTGCGCTACCTGCCCAGAAGGTTCAGGTGGTCCCCCATATGAAGGTGAGAACGAGCCAGTGAAGGGGCTTTAAACTTGGGCCACTGTGAACTTGGAATCTGACAGGTGGCCTTGTGCACCTTTGGTGGAGGGTTCGTTTTTCTGCAGGAGACATTTGGGAGCTAAGGACAGTCAGGGTGTGATAAATGGAATGGTCTTGACACATGCTGCTGCTGGTGACAAGGTTAGAGTCCGTTTAGGGCATGTTGTGTGTCCTCCTGCTCCCAAGACTCTCCCCAAACGGCTCTGTGACTGTTCCACACCATACCCACCATGGGAACTGCCTGTCTCCTGCAGGAGGCAGGACACAGAGAAAGGAATGGCTTTCAAGGAAAATGGGGTGGGGGTTCCCAGTCTCCCCAAAGCTATCATATGGTGGACAGCAATGAGTAGTTGTCTTGTCCAACTGTCCTGCACACCCCACTTTATTTCTTAACCAAAGCTTAATTTTCTTTATTTGAGGAGGGGGGCTAATAGAGAGAGAATGGGCGTGCCAGGGCCTCTAGCCGCCGCAAACGTTAACGCCAGACGTCTTGTGCAGATTTGGCTTGCTTGGCTCCTGGGGAATTGAACCAGGGCCTTTGGTTTTGCAGGCAAGCCACCTCTCAGTCCTCACACCCCACTTTATACATGAGGAGGCCCAGGAGACATCAGCAGGGACCTGTTGACGGTTGAATGTGAGAAGCTGAGGCAGTCCATCCAAGTCCAAGACTGGCATTCGGTGGTCACACGTCTGTGCTGTCCACAAGGGAGTGGCCCTTGTCTAGCACACTGACGGACTTTGCTCCTGAGGCCATGGATGTGGGGGGGGGGGATGAGGGCCACCTTCCCACCTGGAAGCGAATGGTAGGAGTCCTGCACACAGCGGGCACTCCCCCCAGCACTCACCTCCAGGAGGGATGGAGGCTTTGGCCCCTCAAGACACCCAGGAAAAGTGATACAGAACCCTGAGCTCAGTCCGCAGGAGCAGGGCACCATGGGCCTGGGGCCGCCAGGGCCCACTCTTCCCTCGGGCAGGGCAGGGCCCGGACCAGAAGGTGGACCCAGCTGGGCAGCGGAGCCGGAGCTTCTTAGCCGACCCTCGTCCCCGCCCCGGATGGGACTGGAGCGGAGCCGGAGCCCCGTGCGTCCGGGGAAGCGGCCGGCGCCGGGCAGCGGTAACAGGATTAGCCGGGCCCCCGTGCTCTCTCATTAAACTCCGGGAGGAAGAGCCGAACTCCGGCCTCTCGGCGGCTGGCGGGGACCCCCCCCCAACACGACCACCTCCACGGTGACTGCGCATGCGCCCACCGAGGTCATGCCTGCCCACCCGTCACGACCCCCGGGGGCTCTCACGGTCCTACGATGAGCTGGGGTGGCACTCCTGCTCGAAAACTTTCCCCAGGCTCCAGGGCGCACCCCTCGCCCGACCTCCCCTCGGCACGTGACCTAAGCTCCGCCCACCAACGAGCGTAGGTCACGCCCACTAAGGGGCGGAGTGTGTGAGCTTTTTCCTGTCTGTGAGCTTGGGGCCCTGCAGGGTCTGCTTCTCCACCTTTGAGTTGACCTCCTGGAGACAGGGGGTGTGGCCACTAGAATGCACAATTGAGCTGACTCCAGCCTCTAGAGACCCTGGAGCCTCTGTGCCCTTCTCCCCCACCCAGGGAAGGGTCCTCTTCCACCTGGTGGGGAGTCCTCCCAACAGAGGCAATCTAGACCAATTTGCCTGGCTGACCCTGGAACCCTGTGAGAGAGGTCAGCCTAGATCCACAAAGCCACCCTCCAGCCAGCGTGACCATGACAGACATGATGCAGAGACTCATTAAGTGATGCAGCTGAGTGTTGGGACAACTTGTTTTGCAGCAGCCTTTTGCTGACTGATACACTCTCCCCTTGCCTTACACATTAAATCCACCCTTGCCTTAGGTCTCATCTCTTCCACTCCTTCCTCCCTCCTGTTGCTCAGTCATGTTGACCTTGAATTTATTCCTTATAAGCATCTTGCCTGTCCCTGATTTTTGGCCCTCCCAATCATCCAATGAGGCACTTGCTAGGTCCTCAGGAAGTACTTGCTGAACGAATACCATTGACTATCCCCAGCCTTGTATTCATGGGGAAAGCGTCTAAGGAGGAGACAGTGAAGGAGTGGGAGAAACAGGCTATCCAGAAAGACTTCTGGGTATGGAAGAGGAGGGGCTGTCACTTCTGAGCTGAGATGTGATGCACAAGTCGGCATCGGCTGGGTCAAGGGGGAGGAAAGGGCTTGTCAAGTACAAGGACCAGCAGGTGCCAAGGCCCTGTGGTAGGAGAAAACATGAGAAGCTCAAAGAAAAGAAGCTGGAGGAGGAGGTGTTGGTTTTTCTAAAATGATGAGATGTTGATGGCTTCTACATCCCACTGTGCCAGTAGGATGTCCCCTCTTCTTCCTTAGACAAATAGGGCACCCACATTTTTTGAGATTTTAATTGTTAGCTACCCAGGAGGCCTCTTCCAGCCAGGCTCAGCTCTTCCCAAGGAGACCAGCTTTGGAGCCAATCCATGGAGTCTCCTACTTAGGACACTCAGTCAGTGTCCTCCACTGATGACACAGTTCTACACTTTCATCTCAGACCTCAGCACTTCTCTGGACAGTTAAAAACAAAAACTAGGGCTGGAGAGATGGCTTAGTGGTTAAGTGCTTGCCTGCCAAGCCTAACGACCTGGGTTCAATTCCCTAGTACCCACAAAAAGCTCATGCATCTGGAGTTTGTTTGTATTGGCTGGAGACCCTGGTGTACCAATCCTTTCTTTGTCTCCCTTCTGTTTCACTCTGCTTGCAAGTAAATAAATTTTAAAAAAATCAGGGCTGGAGAGATGGCTCAGAGTTTAAGGTACTTGCCTGCATAGACTGAGGACACAAGTTCAATTCCCCAGTACCCCTGTGTGGTAGTTTAAATAGATGGCCCCCAATATATTCAGGATTTTATTAAAGTTTGTAATTTAGATCTGCAGCCACCTGGCTGGAAGAGGTGTCACTGAGCGGATCTTAGGATCCAACCCTAAGGTATGGTGGATGTGGAATTCCAGTCTAAAGATCTGCAAATTGCTGGAGTTCTGCCTGGAGTTCCTGTAGTGTGCTCGCCTGCTTTTTGGTGCTGGTGTGGCTTGAGGCTTTTCTCTCTCTGCTTGGGCCTGTGAAAGCAGGCCAGTTTCTTCTGCCATTATAGGAACTTCCCCTGCTTCAATAAATTCTCTTCCTCCATAACTGTGTCTGGTCTGGAGGTTCATCTCAGTGACCTGAAGCTGTCTAGGACACCATGTAAGCTAGATACACAAGGAAGCGCATGCATCTGGAGTTCGTTTGTGGTGGCTGGAGGCCCGGGCACATCCATATTCTCTCTCTCCCCCTCTTCCTCTTTCTCTCTCTCAAATATTTTTTTTGTTTGTTTGTTTTTCAAGGTAGAGTCTCATTCTAGCCCAGGCTGACCTAGAATTCACTATGTCATCTCAGGGTGGCCTTGAAATCAAGGTGATCCTCCTACCTCTGCCTCCTGAGTGCTGGGATTAAAGGCGTGCACCACCAAGCCCAGCTCCAAATAAAATATGTTTTAAAAATTAGCACAAAACCAACTCTCCTCTCTCGTATACATACATCTCAAGCGGTAATTAGCTTTTATCTCAAAAGCAACACAGTGAATTCCAGGATAGCCTGGGCTAGAGTGAGACCCTCCCTCAAAAAAGCAAATAAGAATAATAACAAAAATTTGAAAATAAGGTGGAAGGAGAGGAGAAACACCTTGAGGTTGTCCTCTAACCTCTGCAAGTGGGCTGTGGCACACGTGTACCCATACACACACACACACACACACACACACACATAAATCAGTAGAGAATCTCAACCTTGTATTTGAGCCATCTCTTGAAAGTCAACTGCAAACTGACCAGCCTGGGAAAGCAGTCATCTCCCCACCAGGGAGACTATCTGGGTATGGAGTTTGGAAGGACGCAGGGCCCAGTGAGGTAGAGGAGCAGCAGAAATGAACTTGGAGGGAGAGGTCAGAGAGACCATCTAGGCCTGGCCCAAGGAAGGGGTTGGGGTACTGATTCAGCTTGGGAAGTGCCCCCACCCACAACGCTGACACTCAAACACAGCCCTGGATGACCGTGGCTCTGCGGGTTTGTCACGCGCTGGCTTTGTTTGGTCAGCACGTAATGCCCGCAGCCCAGATGGAGCCTGTGGCTGGTTTTATCAGTCACTCTGCTCA
This sequence comes from Orientallactaga sibirica, assembly GCA_036365145.1. Classification (NCBI taxonomy): domain Eukaryota; kingdom Metazoa; phylum Chordata; class Mammalia; order Rodentia; family Dipodidae; genus Orientallactaga; species Orientallactaga sibirica. The sequence continues at coordinate 22,399,510 of JAEOAD010000026.1, read as the reverse complement.
GAGACAGCCCCCTGCAGACTTCCACTCAATTTACCACTCCTGCTGGCACTCACCTCCTGCCCAGCAGGTCACAGATGCTATTTCTAACCCTTTCAGTGACCCTAAGAGATGTTACAAGCTGCTTTGTGCAGATGGGGAAACTGAGGCCCATGGAAATAAGATGACTCGCTCAGTATGTACCTTAAGGACAGATCTGGGATTCAAAGCAGAGGTGTGGGAACCCAAATCCTGTGTGTTTTTCTGATTTGGGTTTTTCGAGGTAGGGGCTCGCTCTAGCCCAGGCTGACCTGGAATTCACTATGCAGTCTCAGGGTGGCCTCAAACTCATAGAGATCCTCCTACTTCTGCCTCCTGAGTGGTGGGTGGGGTTAAAGGCGTGTGCTACTGCGCAGGGCTCCGTGTGTTTTCCTACACGTGCCTTTTGGATGGTTTGTGAGCCCTTTTGTGACACACGAGAATTTGTGACTCCCTGCATCCCTGTTGTTATTTTGGGGGCAATGAGGATTCAGGTAAGACTGTTGGTCATCCCCTCGTCATTTTTCCATGAGTTTTGTCATTACTGCTGTTGAGCAATTACGACATACCAGACATATATCTTGTTTATTTCTCACTTTGTCCTCGCACTAGTCCTATGACCAAAGTGGTCTCTTGTCTTCATATGGGGACTCAAGGCCCTGACAGGGGTTGCAATGTTCCCTGCCCTCCTGGGGTCAGCACCGAGATTTGAACCCTGACCCCTTCCAGCCCCAGTCTACAGGCTTCATCCAGGCTGCTCCCTCCACCCCTCACGCTCTCACAGTGCAGCCACCCACAACAACCCCACCCTGTGTGTGTAGGATAGGTCAGGTGGCATTGGAGAGGGAGTTGTGATCTATTTCTTCAGTGGGGAAACTGAGGCCAAGACTGAGAAGGGGACCTGCCCAGCTGGTACAACAAGATCAGAGTTCTGCCTCTCATCCCTCCACCAGCCTCCTCCTTTCCACAGCAAGTCTTTCCCCACCCCCCAGGGAGAGAGGAGGACAGTGATGGATTCGGGCCAGCCTTCATTTTCTTCCTCTATCCCCTCATCTCGAGCAGGCTCTTGGCCCTCCCCACTTCCCCTGCAGACTGATGACAAGTGAGAATGTCTGTGACCCACAGAAATTATCTTCCCTTCTCCTGCGCCGCATCATTTTCTGCCCTCTCGTCTGGACAAGCCTGGGTGATTTTTAGCTACAAAAAAAAAAAAAAAAAAAAAAAGGGGGGAAATTATCATTCAGGAAAAAAAAAAATAGGAGGCTCCCAGCTATCCAATAGACAGGCTGTCTCCGGGTGAAAATGAGAATCTCTGTCTTGTGAACTCAGGGGGACGCGGTGGGGGTGTTCACACTCGCAAGATGGTGATGAGCACCCCCCGGGGACCAGGTCTGCCACCACAGGGGGTTTTGGTGGATCAAGGTACCTGATGATTTTTCTGGAGGCACCCCAAAGTCCAGTACATGTGGGTGCATGCCTGGTGGGCTTCAAAGGGTAGGTGGTAGTCCTAAACCAGTGGTCATGCTTCAGGACCATGGAGCTCTCTCTCCAGCCTGCTGTAAGGATACCCTGAAGTTTCTCCCTCTCCATGCACACGAATACACATACACTGTGCCATGCACTCAGGCCCAGCTGGACAGGTTATTGACTTATTTTTGTACTTGACATATTTAGCCTTGCAAGAAAAGGCCTTGCAGGTAAAAGACCCATGAGTGTGTCCCACCAATAACCATGGCTATCCATTTCCCTAGACTTTTCCATGCAAAACTCATGATTTTTGTTCTGTTTGAAATAGGGTCTTGTTAGGCAGCCCAGGCAAGCTTTAAGCTCACGATCATCCTGCTTCAGCCTTCTGAGTGTTGGGTCTGAAAATGTGTGTCACTGCATTTTGTACAAATATCATGATTTTTAAATTGCACATGTGCATGAACACCAACACACACACTTACGCTCCCCAGAACACACACGCACACACACCTTAGGGTCTGAGTAAAACTCCTGCTCCTAGTCTGAGCTGGTCTGATCCTGCTGTGATCTTGGGTGAGTGACTTTGCCTCTCTGAGTCCCAGTTTCATTAGCTATACAATGGAGGTGGAGTCACCTAGCAGTGTGTGTCCCAGAGTGCAGTGTGACATCTCCTCAGACCCCGTCCCCAGGCTGTGGCTGCTGCTGTTCTTCAACAGACCAGGATGTGACTTTTCATGGTGGGTGGAAGGCAGAATTCTTGTTAGAAAGGAGGTTTGGTACCTCTCCTGACCTTCTCTCTGGCCATGGCTGTCATTTGGGGGTCAGAGATGGCTTCAAAGGGGTGACCGTGCTCACCTCCTCTTAGGTCCCCCCCAGGTCATATTTCTATGCTCGTACTAGCTACTTAAAGTCATTGCTGCAGGAGGAGGTGGGCCTCCAAGGTGATGCAGACACCCAGCTTCCCACACATCTGCCTTTCCACCAGATCCCCTGCTGCAGGGTCCCCAAGTCTCTAGGAGTCCCAAATTTGGGGGGTCTCTCTTCCCACACCCCATTTTTCCTATATTCACCTTTTTTTTGTTTTTGTTTTTTTGTTTTTCAAGGTAGGGTCTCACTCTAGCCCAGGCTGACCTGGAATTCAGTATGGAGTCTCACGGTGGCCTTGAACTCACAGTGATCCTCTTACCTCTGCCTCCCAAGCGCTGGGATTAAAAGTGTGCGCCACCACGCCCAGCTCTGTATTCAACTTTTTATCCCACACCTCAACCCAAGCAACAGATGGTTTCTGACTGCATGTGGATGCTGCTGGGAATGCAGGTGTCTTCCACGATGTTCGACCTTCGGTGGTTTGCAAGAGCGTGAAAGAGTACCTCTCCTCTCGCCTCCATCTTAGGGAAATGTTACCGGCTTACTATAAGTAGATTGCCAGTATGTGATGAGTTCATTTTTAAAATTTTTTTTAAAATTTATTTTTATTTTTATTTATTTTTGGAGAGAGACAGACAGAGAGGGAGAGGGAGACAGATAGAGAATGGGCGCGCCAGCAGTCTGTCAGCTGCTGTGAACGAAATCCAGATGCGTGCGCCCCCTTGTGGGCAAGTGCAGCATTGCGCCCTTGTGTCACTTTACATCTTGCTAAACGTGGGACCTGGAGATTGGAACCAGGTTCTTAGGCTTAGCAGGCAGGCGCCTTAACTGCTAAACCATCTCTCCAGCCCTTTTTTTAATTTTTAAAAGTATTTTGTTATTTATTTGAAAGAGAGAAAAGGAGGCAGAGAGAGAGAGAATGGGTGCTCCACAGCCTGTAGCCACTGCAAATGAACTGCAGATGCATGCACCACCTTGTATGTCCGGCTTACATGGTTGGTGGGGAATTGAACCTGGATCCTTTGGCTTTTCTGGCAAGTGCCTTAACTGCTAAGCCTCTCCTGTGGCTAGGGCTGGGGAGGCAACTCACACCTGGACAGTAGGAAACAACCAGACAGTCTCAGAGCCTGAGGCATCCCGTTCTTGCCACCCTCATTGCTCCCTGGTGACATCGTCTTTCCTGCAAACTCTCTCAGTGCACCATGATGTCATCCACCACTTTCCTGGGACTCTGCCACATGTGGTCATCAAACCCAAAGGGCTCTGGGCTTTGCACTACAGCTGACTTGTCCTTCCTGCTGGCTGCTGCTGGCCTCAGCTCCATCCTCAACAAACATGATCGGATTGCTTCAGCCTTCCAGTCTTATCTTGCATGACACTTCCCCTGGATGGCCTTGCATGACAACCCTAACCAAGGGCTGCCCTGTTGGAAGCTGTGAGCGGACTGGTTCCTGGACGGTCATCTATTTTCCCATGAGGCCTTAGGTCAGGCTTTCTGTCCTTGCAGGAGGTCCCCAGGAAAGGCACAGAGCCAAGAAAAAAAAATTTTTTTTTGGAGAGCCGGATGGGGTGGCGCATGCCTTTAATCCCAGCACTCGGGAGACAGAGGTAGGAGGATTATCATGAGTTCAAGGCCACCCTGAGACTACATAGTGAATTCCAGGTCAGCTTGGGCTAGAGTGAAACAGAAAGAAAGAAAGAAAGAAAGAAAGAAAGAAAGAAAGAAAGAAAGAAAGAAAGAAAGAAAGAAAGAAAGAAAGAGAGAAAGAGAGAGGGAGGGAGGGAAGGAGGAAGGAAGGAAGGAAAGAAGAAAGGAAGAAAAAAAGGAGAGAGGGAGGGAGGAAGGAAGAAGGGAGGGAGGGAAGATTTTCTGAACAATTGAGTGGGTAAGGGAAAGTGAGGAAGGAAAGATGTCACTAGTCTCAGAACTGCTGACCACTGACAAAGACTCAGAACAGCTCTGAACTTTACAAAGTCCCCATAGTCCCCTTGTTCGGAGTAAAAGGTATGCACTCGCAAGTGTATGTGCCCACACACTCACACACCCCAAAATAAAACAAATGGGGCTGGAGAGATGGCTCAGCAGTTAAGGCACTTGCCTGCAAAGCCTAACAACCCAAGTTCAATTCCCCAGGACCCACGTAAAGCCAGATGAACAAAGTGGCGTGTGCATATGGAGTTTGTTTGCAGCGGCTGGACACCCTGTCACATCCATTCTCTCTCACACCTTGCAAATAAATAAATAAAAACATTTAAGGGCTGAAAAGATGGCTTAGCGGTTAAGGTGTTTGCCTGTGAAGCCAAAGGACCCAGGTTCGATTTCCCAGGACCAATATAAACCAGATGTACAAGGTGGCGTATGCATCTGGAGTCCATTTACAGAGGCTGAAGGCCCTGATGCACCCATTCTCTCTCTCTCTCTCATAAACAAAAATGAATAAAAATATTTAAAACAGAGCTGGAGAGATAGCTTAGTGGTTAAGGCACATGCCTGTGAAGCCTAAGGACCCAGATTCAATTCTCCAGGTCCCATGTAAGCCAAATGCATATGGTGGCACATGGATCTGGAGTTCGTTAGCAGTGGCTAGAGGTCCTGGCATGCCCATTCTCTCTTTCTGTCTGTCCTCTCTCTGTCTCAAATAAATAAATATTTAAAACAACTGAAAAAGAGCACAGGAATCTGAGTATGGAAAAATAATAACACTCTGCTGTGCTCTCCCATCTTGAGGATGCGAGGCTGAAGACAGCGCCCACCTCCATGGGCAGTAGGTATTGGAACACATTAGAGGCAGTGGCTGGCTTATTTTAGGGGTCCAACAAATTCCTTCCAAAGTCGACCCAGTTCTTACACACTCATCAAAGCACCCATAGGTGTCTTTGGAAAGGACTGTTACAAACCTCCCAGTCCTGCCCAGCCAGAGGGTCTCTGGGCCAATGGTAAGGCCACTGTGGATGACTCTGTGCCACCCTAATGAATCCCACTTTGATGACCATCTTCCCTGCCAAGGTCATTCCTAGTGAACTTGAGCCCTCCATGGCTGGGGACCAGGTCACTCATCATTGCCAGCTCAGCACCTGGCATACAGGGGTGGCTTGTCAAATGTGGCCTTTCTCGTCACCCTCTTTCTGACCCTCCTTATGTCCCTACACTCTCTTCTGGATTTGACGTCATTCACCCTTGTCCTGCTGACCCTACGCTCCACTCAGAGAGCTTTCAAGTATATGACTTTGCCCTCCATGCAGGGAGGGTGGTTCTTGGCCATCACCTGATCCAGGGAGTGGGGGGCCACCCCTGCCCCAGGGGATTCCAAGCATAGCCAGCTGCGTTCTGTAAAGGAGGTTACAGGGCAGGACAGGGAGGCTGGCTCCATTCCCGTGCCCTGTTAGCTTTCCTATGCTCTACACTTCCCTCTGGAATTCTGGATTTGGAGCTCATTGCTACACAGGAAGGGAAGGAGGCATGAGACAAGTGAGCGAGGGCACCTGGGAGAGTTCTGGAAGGTCCTCGTGTAGCCCACCCTCCAGGGTCTCGTGGGCCGAACCCTAGGCCATATGGGGCCCTGGATTCCTCGGGCTCCTCAGGGATCACTTCCGGCTGGCCTGCTCCCATCATCTCCAGCCACACCTGCTGTTTCCAGCCTCTGTCCCCACAAGCCTTGCTCCCACGCCACCTTCAGAGACTCTGGATGACACATTCGCTCAGTCTCAACTGTCACTGGACTTGCTGGTCACCTGAAGTGGCTACTGACAAATCCTGGTCTACTTCCTGGCAGGGCTTTGCAGCCCCAGAAAAAGTCCATAAAGGAACCAGGCCAGGACCTAAAGAGCATGGCATCCCGGAGGGCATCTTCAAGCCCCACCACAGCCCACAGAGCAAGGCTCAGTCTTTCCTCTCTGGAAATGTTGATACTAAAACCCGAAGAGGGAGTCTGAATAGAAAGCAGGCGCCCCCTTTCGCCTCCCAATGGTTTCCAGGCGACATGTTGTCTGTTGCGGTCGCTGTCATACAAACCCTTTCCCCGTAAGACAGCAGGTCCCACAGGGACTAGGGGGTGAAGTGGAATATTTTATCAGCCATGTACATGTGTAAGAAGAAATGGGCTTGAATAGCCCAGCCACATCTTTCTGAATAGGGGGAAGGCAGAAGGGGGCAGAGAGGGCAGAAGGGACTTATCTCTACCTGGGGACCTGGGTTCCCACCTCACATCCTGGGTCACTGAGGAAGACATCCACATGGAGGGCTGAGCTGGGCACAGAGTTTAAAAGTCATCTTTTTCTGTATATAGAAGTAAGAATTCTGGGGCTGGAGAGATGGCTTAGTGGTAAAGACGCCTGCCTGTGAAGCCTAAGAATGCCCATTCAAATCTCCAGGTCCCACGTTTAGCCAGATACAAAAGTAACACAAGGGCTGGAGAGATGGCTTAGTGGTTAAACGCTTGCCTATGAAGCCTAAGGACCCCGGTTCAAGGCTCTATTCTCCAGGACCCACATAAGCCAGATGCACAAGGGGGTACATGCATTTGGAGTTTGTTTGCAGTGGCTGGAAGCCCTGGCCCTGCCATTCTCTCTCTCTCTCTCTCTCTCTCTCTCTCCCTGCCTATTTCTGTATCTCTCTCTCTCTCTCAAATACATAAATAAATAAAAATATTAAAAAAATAATAATAACACAAGTGCACAATGCCCACATGCGCACAAGGGGGCACACGTGTCTGGAGTTCATTCACAGCAGCTGAGAAGCCCTGGCACACCCATTCTCTCTCTGCCTCTTCCTCTCTGTTTCTCTCTCTCATTACAAAAAAAAGAATTCCAACTGGAGAGATGGCTCAGTAGTGAAGGCACTTGCCTGCAAAGCCCAACAACCCGGGTTTGATTCCCTAGTACCCATGTGAAGGCATATTCACAAAGTGGCCTATGAGTCTAGAGTTTGTTTGTAGGGGTTGGGAGGCCTTGGTGCACCCATCCGTTATCTGTCTCTCTTCCTCTATCTCTCGCTGCTTGCAAATAAATAAAAATATTTTTAAAAAGAACTAAGCATCCTATGTCTGTCTGTATGAAATATATATATTAGGTAAAAAATGAAAAGTAAATATTTTAAAACCACATGCCTGTAATTCTAGCTCTTGGGAGGCAGAGACAAGAATACCATAAGTTCAAAGCCAATTTTGTCTATGTAGTTAGTTCTAAGACAAAGTGAAGTCCTGTCTCTCAAAATAAATAAATAATAAACGAAATATTTTAAAATCATGTACAAATGGGGGATTCAGAGAACAGGGTCCACATTTCTCACTCATGGACCATTGTTGCTTTCATTTGTTTTGTTTTTATTTTTTAATTTAGATTTTAAATATTTTCTTAATTTATTTGAGAGAGAGAGAAGAGAGCACACCAGGGCCTTGAGCCACTGCAAATAAACTCCAGATGCATGCACCACTTTGTGTATCTGGCTTACATGAGTCCTGGGGAACCGAACCTGGGTCCTTTGGCTTCGTAGGCAAATGCCTTAACTGCTAAGTCATCTGTCCAGCCCTATTGATGTTTGTTTTTATTTTTGGAGATAAAGTGCAGCTAGCCTTGAACTCCTAGCAATCCTCCTGCCTCAGCCGCCCATCTGTTGGGATTCCAAGTATGTGCCATGACACCCCAGACTTTACTTGGGGTTAAAGGTCTTTTTGCTCCTGGATGAAGCAGTGTACTTGGGGGGAAGGGCTGGCTTCCTCCAGGTTCAATATCCAAGTCCATCCTCCAACCCCAGTGCACATAGCACTTGGGCTGACAGATGCAGCCTCCTCTCGGGATCCGAGGGGGCACACTGGATGGAAGGCCCACTTTCACCTATGCCCGCTGCCTCCCCTGCCTGCCTGGGCTCCATTCTCTATGGAGGTAAAGACCAGTCAAGAAACACTTGCTTTGCCTCAGGATCCTGTGACTGCGACCTCCCTGCAGGCTGTCACCCATTCACGTGGCACAGCAGCCACTCACACTGTGTCCTCAAGGAGATGGGTTCATCATGACATCATGTTTGTTTGGCCAGCCGGGCCATCTTGCAGGGGAGGGATAAGAACCCCATAGGATAGCAATGAATTTGGGGGGGACGGCGGGAGTGACACCTTCTTGGCAATGGCCAGAGCGGACACACCAACCCTGTCCTGTTCCGTAATGGTCGGGGGACATGGCAACCCTGTCCTGCTCTTTAATGGTCAGAGGGGACAAGGCAACCCCGTTGTGCACCCCCTACACCAGCTCACCCAGAAGCTGGTGAGCTTTCAAGAAAAAAAATGAGATAAGACAAGAGGGCTGCAGAGAGGAGAGGAGAGGGAGAGGTGAGGAACGGAGAACCCATCTGGGCCAGGCGTCACGTTGAAATTGCCCCGCATTAAAAATTCACCAGCCAGCGAAGTTTCAGGGGATTTGCTAGTAATTAGATGACAAAATGCTGGCAAATCTCAGGCTTGCCAAAGATGTTACTCAGGGGTCAGAGACTCCACACTTTCGGCTGGGTAATTTGTAAGTGTCAATCAATCAGCCATCAGAGAGAAGCACGATCTCAGGGCTGCATTCTAACGAAGTGGAGGCGCTGCCCGCCCGCCTGCCCACCCGCCCGCTGCAGTGGATCCAGACCCTGCGGCCCGCTCCAGCTCAGCGCCCACAGACCACCTCTGCGGCCCATCGGGGCCCCTGGTCCAACCCAAGCCTCCAACTTCTGCCTTAAGCTTTTCCCTCTTCAATCTCTTTGGAAAGTGGCATCTGGCCAAGAGGCAGCCTTCTCTCCTTCATGAACAGGTCCCTGTCTTGTGGATGTCACCCAAGGGTGAGATATGGGCTGTCTGCACCTGTAAAAGGATGGCCACTCAGGGTCAAGGACTCTTGGCTTTGCATCTCATAAGCTGCACCATACTCAGTCCCTGGGCCTCAGTGTTCCCATCTGTGATGTGGGGGCAAGAGGACCTGCCTTCTAGGGCAGGGGAGCCCAGGGAGGAACAGGCAGGACTACCCACCCACCCACAGATCGACTCACCTCCATCTACATGCTCTTTTACCTCAGGCACTGTGCTGAACACTGAGGGGTTAGCAGTGACCAGGAGCACAGACCTTGCCCTATGGAACATTCTAGATGGGGATGGAAGAAGAATGGACAAATACAGTCTACAGCTGAGGAGATGGCTCAGAGGTAAAGTTCTTGCAACACAAGCATGAGGACCTGAGTTTAGATCTAAGCACCCACATAAAAGCTGGGCATGGCAGGAGCCTGGAGTCCCAATGCCAGATTGGCAGGGATGGAAGGACCCCTGGGGCTTGCTGGTTAGCCTGACTACTGGATCTGTGAGCTCTAGGTCCAGTGAGAGATCTTGTCTCAAAAATGAAGGTGAAGAGGCTGGGGAGATGGCCTAGTGTTAAAGGCAATTTCTTGCAGAGCCTGCAGGCCCCACTGCCCATGAAAAACTAGATGCAAAGTGACCCATGCAGCTGCAATTTGTATGCAATGGCAAGAGACCTTGGTGCGCATACCTGAACTCATGTATAAACAATAAAATTTAAATAATAAGGTGGAGAGGAGTGACTAAGGATGACACCCAGAGTCAAACTCTGGCCTCCACACACATGCATATGTTGGCATGCACCCTTATATGATAATGCATATACACATTCATGCACACTACACATGCAAAGAAGGTCAAATATACAGCATGTCCGAGGGAGGTCAAAGGAAGACTGAGACAGTCAGGGTGATGGGGTGAAGGGACGCTGCATCCTATGCATGCAGGGAAGGCCTCCCTGCTCAGCACGCCAGGCAGAGGCCGGGGAAAACAAACGAGGCAGAGGGTCCTCAACAGAGTAACCAGAGAGGCCAAGGCCTAGGCTGTGGCCAGCTTGATATGTGGGGACACTCAGGTGCCCACCGTGGCTGGGACAGAGCAGACTGTTTTATTTTTATTTATTTGGAGAGAGAGAGAGAGAATGAATATGGGTGTGCCAGCACCTCTCGCCACTGCAAACGAACTCCAGACATAATGGCACCTTGTGCATCTGGCTTTATGTGGGTACTGGGGAATCAAATCCGGGCTGTTAGGCCTTACAAGCAAGCGCCTTTCATGTCTGAGCCATCTCTCCAGCCCCGAGCAGACTTTTAGTTGCATGAGAACTCGGTGGCAGGGGGCTCAGTGGCACAGCTTGTTCCTGGCATGTGTGAGGATGGGGTTCCATCCCAGCACAATCCTCATGAGACTGGAGGCCATGGGACAGAGGTGGGTGGGGACATGGCAGGCTCGCTCCCCTTGGGACTACAAGACTCCAAGAAGCTGCACTTGGAGAAGCCCAGCCTGGATGCCCAGATCAAACCTAATCTAGAAAGCCTAGGAAAACAGAGGGGTGGGGTGGGGGCATCATATGTTCTGTCTGCCTTGCACAGACTGTCACAGGTTTTTAAAAATATTTTTTATTTATTTGAGAAAGGGAGGGAGAGAAGGAGGGAGAGAGAGAGAGGAAGAAGCGGAGAGGATGGATACACCAGTGCCTCCAGCCACTGCAAACCAACTCCAGATGCATGCGCTACCATGTGCATCTGGCTTAAGTGGGTACTGGGGAATCGAAACTGGGTCCTTAGGCTTTGCAGGCAAGCACCTTGACTGCTAAACCATCTCTCCAGCCCCCTTTTTAAAAAAAAAAAAAAATATTTATTTATTTATTTATTTGAAAGAGAGAAAGAGACGGGGGGAAGAGAAAGAGGGAGGGAGGGAGGGAGAGAATGGGCATGCCAGGGACTCCAGCCACTTCAAACGAACTCCAGATGCATGCACCCCCTTGTGCATCTGGCTTACGTGGGTCCTGGAGAGTCAAACCAGGATCCTTTGGCTTTGCAGGTGAATGCCTCAACTGCTAAACCATCTCTCCAGCCCCCTCTCCAGCCCCCTTTAAAAGAAATATCTTTTTTTTTAATTTATTTTTTATTTTTATTTTTTGGTTTTGCAAGGTAGGGTCTCACTCTGGTCCAAGCTGACTTGGAATTAACTATGTAATCTCAGGGTGGTCTCGAACTCTCGGTGATCCTCCTACCTCTGCCTCCCAAGTGCTGGGATTAAAGGCATGAGCCACCACGCCCGGCTAGGAAATATCTTTGATTTATTTGAGAGAGAAAGGGAGGGAGAGAGAGGGAGCAGATGAGAGAGAGAGGCTGTCAGTTTTGATAGCTCATCCTCTCCCCCACTGCTCATGTGGAGTCAGGGAGACCAGGACCAGAAGCCCCACTCTGCTATTTCTAAGCTGTGTGACACTGGGCAAATGTATAAACCTCCCTGAGCCTCAGTTACAACACTTGGAAAATGGGCCTGAGCCCCACTCATGTGTCAAGGAGGCTGTGTCACAATATCACATGTAAATAAAAGAAGAAGGATCGGCCTCAGTGGGTCACCTCAGTGTCCTAAATGGTGAAAGAATTTTTCTGTTGTGCCAGGAGTGAATTCCTGCTTGAAAGCTAAGAGGCTGGAGCAGGGGATCTTTGCAGTTTATGTGTCTGTGTGCAAAGTGACTGTGCCCCATGGGGCTCATGTGCTGCTGTGTGTATCTATGTGCTTGGTGACTTCATCCAGTCTCCAGGGACAGGCCAGGGCATGTGTAAATCACCCTTCTCCCCAGCTCCCTTTCATTGTTTGCATTGTGGGGGGACAAAGTGCACGCTCCATCCCCACCCCAGGCCTGGGTCTCCAGCCAGCCTCTGCTGCAGGATCACCCGGGGTCGTGAAACTGCTCAAGGGGAAAATGAGAAACTCACGGTGTTTCACAGGCGGCCGCGGCTGTGCCTGCCCAGAAAGGCCTCCAAAGCCTCCAACCACAGATGGATGGACAGACAGATGCAGAGGGACCAGGGGGCAGGTGCTTGCTGCCCCACAATGTCTCCAAGGCATGCAGGCCATCAGGCTCCCTGCAACTGCAAGTCAAAATGAGTATGGGTGGTAAGCTGGGCCCTGGCTGCCCACAGCCTCAGGAGTTTCCCAGCCTTGGTGGTTCACGTGTCTAAGGATGGAGGGGAGCAAAGATGGGAATAGGGGCTGGGTAGATGGCTCAGAGGTTAGGGTACTTACCTGCGAATCCTAAGGACCCAAGTTCGATTCCCCAGTATCCACGTAAAGCCAGATGCACGAGGTGGTGCATGCATCTGGAATTTGTTTGAAGTGGCGAGAGGCCCTGGTGCACCCATTCTCTCTCTAGAGGCACACCAGGACCTCTAGCCATTGCAAAAGACCTCCAGACACATGCCCCAAAGTGTGCATCTGATTTATGTGGGTGCTGGGGAGTTGAAGCTGGGTCCTTATACTTTGCAAGCAAGTGCCTTAACTGCTAAGCCATCTCTCCAGCCCTGAAATAATTTTTTTTTAAAAAGAAGAAGAAGAATGGAAATAGAATGCGGCAGCTGCCTCTACTGAGCTCTGACTGTGTGACGAGGGCCTGAGCAGCATCAGCTACCTTCACCCTCATGGCACCACAAGCACAATGGATGTGCACGGGCAAGGCCACCCCGTGTGGCCCCACGTGAGGAGCCCTTCCATCTGGTGCCCTCTCCTTGCTCCTACCTCCAGCACGTCCGCTGGCCCAATGTCACACTGTTATTGGAGAGAGGTCTGTCTCTCGCCCTGGGATGTGACGAGGACTTTGTGTCCGGTCCCCTCACTGCTCTATTCCTGGTGGTAGGGGGCTCTTAGTATATATCATACCAACGGAGTTGAGGGGAGAAGGCAGCCCAGGGCTGACAGTCAGGGCTGGGTCAGGACCATAGTGCCTGGGGCCCTCGGTGGCCCTGTGGTCCTTGGTCTGCCTGTGGCAGGGGCCAGCTCGCTGCTCTTTGGCACGTCCTCCACGCCTGGCATTTGGCCAGGAGTGAGGACACTGGCTTAAGTTATTTTTTTTTTCTTTCTTTTTTGATGTTAGGGTCTCACTCTAGCCCAGGCTGACCTGGAATTCACTATGTAGTCTCAGGGTGGCCTTGAACTCACGGCATTCCTCCTACCTCTGCCCCCCAAGGGCTAGGATTAAAGGCATGCACCACCATGCCAGGCTTCAGGTCGTCTTTTGTAGACTCACTTTCCAGACTTGGAGCCTGGCCCTGTGCCCACTCAGAGAAGATGCCCCAGTGTGCTTCGAAGCCTGCCTTCGGATGGACTCTGGCTTTCACGGGCCAAGGTTCAGATGTGGGACCCACCTCCTGGGAGCCCATGTAAGTGTGTGTCCCATAGGTATCGCAGCCTACTAAGTTCAAGGTTGTGGGCTAGAGCTAGGCTTCCTGAGTCCCAGTTCTGGTCCCACTTGGAGCTGAGTGGTTTTCTGGTATGCCATAACACCTCTCTGATCCGTTGGTTCCTCATCCCAAAGAGGGGAGATGATGGGCCTTTAGCTCTGCCGGTGGTAGTAACCAGGCAGTTCATGTACTCCAGGGGCTTGATGCAGGGTCAGGGTATCCCTGGCTCGTGGAAGGCCTGGGCCCTCACACATCCCCATGCAGAGAGAATGTGGGCTGCCCGTGGAGGCTCTGCCACCTGCATGTTACAAGACACTGTGTCTGAGCTGCCCCACCTGACCACAAGCTCTAAACACCTGAGTCCAAATGTTGGGGATGAGGCACCAGCTTACCCCCAAGCCATCTATTGCTGGCAGCAGGATGGGTGTCAGGCCAACAGTGGCCACTAGCAAAAGCAATTTTACTTTTATTTATTTATTTATTTGAGAGAGAGAGATGTACAGAAATAGGCAGGTAGAGAGAGAAAGAATGGGCATGCCGGGGCCTCCAGCCACTGTAAACGAACTCCAGATGCGTGCGGCCCCTTGAGTATATGGCTTACATGGGTCCTGGGGAGTTGAAGCTGGGTCCTTTGGCTTTTCGGGCAAGTGCCTTAACCGCTAAGCCATCTCTGCAGCCTTTTTTTTTTTTTGTTTGTTTGTTTTGAGGTAGGGTCTCGCTCTAGCCCAGGCTGACCTGGAATTCACTATGTAGTCTCAGTGTGGCCTCAAACTCACAGCGATCCTCCTACTTCTGCCTCTGAAGTGTTGGGATTAAAGATGTGCACTCCATACCCAGCAATGAATGGCAGCATTTGGACTCAGGTGAAGCCACTGTGGCCAGGCTGGGCCTCAGTTTCTGCAAACATGGCTCCTTGCATCCTGAACAGCCCCAACTCCCCGCCCCCAGCCCCCCACACACCAATGGAGATGGCTGCTGCCTTTTTCCACCCCAGGATATCTAGAGCCCTCACCCTCCTCACACTGCAGGGGCCAAGTTCCCAGCATCCTTTTGGCCATGCATGCTGTATGGCACTCCCACTCTCCCCAGACGTGCAAGTGAGCAAGTAGCACCTCGCTGTCGGCAGCTCTGCCGCCTGGCTTTCCAATTCTGCTCACATCATGCCCACACCTGCCTGCCTCTGCTGCTCTCCTTCCCCAGGCTGGGTTTGGGGTGAAAGCATTGCCTATTAGCCAATCTGGACTCCTCTTCCTGTGAATTACCAGGCCTGATTGATATTCATAAGCGGACGCATCTGAGGCTTCAGCCACGTGACTCCTCCCTGCCTGTGGGATGACATGGGACGTGTGTGTGTGTGTGTGTGTGTGTGTGTGTGTACAGCCCTGACACATGGCTGCAGTCTTCAGAAGGGGACAGCATAGTCCTGGGACCATGGTAGCATTTCAGCCCCCGGAGTGGCTTAGAGACAGTAGTCGGGCTGCCAGCCAGGGTGGGTGAGCAAGAAGGGCTGTGCAGGGAGGAAGACCTGACACCATCCATGCCATTCCTCCCACTAGGACCTTCCCTTCCTTCTGTCCCCTTCCCCTGGCTGGAACATCATTTCCTTTAGAAGTTTCTAGCACCCCCACTTGGGGGCTCTGTCTACCATTTATTCCTTTTCTGTGATGCTGGGACTGGAACTCAAGACCTCATGCTTGCTAAGCCTGTGATCTGTCACTGAGCTGTGCCCCGCTCCCTCCCATTATTCAAGGTATGGCCCATGTCATTTGGTTTGCTGGTTTCTGGGGAGGAGTCCCTGGGGATCTGGGCTTGTTCCCTTGGCTAGCTCTCTAGTGCCAGGCATCGGTAAACTGGTGGAGTAAGTGGTTCAAATGGTGTTCCCTCAGACCTGGCTTGATTCAACATTTCCTGGGTCCTGGAACATTCTGGGAGGAACCTTGTTGTCGTCAGGTGAGGAAGCAGAGGCAGACTTGGGGACCTGAGGAACAGAACCCATATTGGGAGGTGCGGTCTCCAGCCTGCACTTTTGGGTTACAGGGTGGTACTTAACCCAGGACCCTGATGACAGCGGTCTCTTGGGAGGGGTCCCAACTTCAGAAGTCGCTTTTGCACCAGAAGCTGAGAGCATCCAACAAAATGCAAAGGGAATACGGGATAATAAACACAGGAAATACCAATACTGGCTGCCTGGATGGGAGACTGCGGAACTGAGGACGCCTTCAAACCCAGGCGGGCAAGGCTGCTGGGAACAGAAAAGAGGCGTTGGCTCCTCTATCTCCCCCTAAAACGAGGCCGCAGCGGCTGGGAGGCAGGCACGACGGAGTCTCTGTCCCTGATTTAGGCTCCGAAGTGAGGGCAGTGAGGCCTGGGGAATTGAGAAGAACCAGGACACAGAGAAATGAGGCCACATCCCAGATGCGGGGCTCTAAATTCAAAGCTTTCCCCTGGGAAATGGCTTCACAAGGACGGATCTTGGGAGTTGGAATGAACCGGATCTGGCTGCTAGAGGAGCCCGGGGCCCCTTTTCAACTTGGATTGGCACCATTTCCAATCCAAAGCTAACCTAGGTGGGTAGGAGCATGAGGGCATTCTACTGAGAAGCCACGAGCGCCTGGCAAGGTGGTGATGGGGGGCTGGGGGAGTGTTGATGGAACTTGCTGACTCAACTCCTCTCCTCTGGGATGAGCAGAGCTGGAGGCCGCCCTGCCATAGGGACCTGCTGGTGGCCTCACCATGGTTCTGGGCCCAGCTAGCTACAGATGGAGGAAGACAGAGCACAGGGCCTTCTGGTGTTGGTGGGAAATTAACTGGAAGTTCCCTCAACCCTGGGGAGCTTGAGGAGTGGCTCGGTGTCCCTAGCGGGGTGTACGTTCCTAAAATCCAAAGGAACGCCAAGGGAGGCCAGGCTCACTGGCCCAGCAGTAGACAGCTTCAGACCATGCTTGTCAAGGGGTCGAAAGACAGGGGCTGCCTAGATTCCAGAACACAGTGGAGCTGAGCGGGCAAGGCACTAGTGTCTGGAGGGACAGACCCAGCAGGAGAAGACCTTGCAGAAGCTAAGTCTTGGGAGTCCAGCAGAGACTTCTCTGATGAAGTAGGGTCTAGGTGTGAAGGATGGACAGGTGGCAAATGGGATGGAGGTGGGAGAGATGTAAGAGCAATGGAAGCCAAGCGTGGTTGTGCACGCCTTTAACCCCAGCACTTGGGAGGCAGAGGTAGGAGGATCACCATAGTCTGAGGTCACCCTGAGAAGACATAGTGAATTCCAGATCAGCCTGGGCTAGAGCGAGACTCTACCTTGGAAAAACAAACAAACAAACAAACAAACAAACAAACAAACAAACAAACAAAAAAGGGTAATGGATGGGGCCTAGAGAGACGTGGGTACAAGATATGTTTTAAGACCGTTATGGGAGCCTAACTGCACTGGTGGCTCCAATTGTCGAGGATCTCTACCCCCTTATCCATCCTTCAGAGACATATCCCTCTCTCGTGGACTCTGGGCCTAACCAAGGGACTTGTAGGCAATATCCAATGTGACCCAAGAAGCTTTGGACGAACCCCTTCCTCTCTGCTGTTGTACCTCCCATGAGGAGATGCCCGGCCTGTTGCAGGATGAGGCAGCACCAATGCAGCTAGACAAGGAGCGGGACAGGGCCAGCCAAGACCTGCAGAGCCAGTCAAGGACTTGTAGATGCAGGGAGAGGCACAGATGGCCAAGTGGAGACAGGAATAGCCTGCCACTTACACAGCCCTCAGCTAAGCAAGTATGTGCTGTCTTGAGCCACTGAGTTTTGGATTTTTTTTTTTTTTTTGGAGAGACTCAGAGAGAGAGAGAGAGAGAGAGAGAGAGAGAGAGAGAGACAAGAGAATGGGTGTGCCAGAAGCCTCTCAGCTACTGTGAATGAACTCCAGATGTGTGAGCCCCCTTGTGGGCAAGTGCAGCATTGCACCCTTGCATCACTTTGTGTCTGGCTAAACATAGGACCTGGAGAATTGATGGGCATTCTTAGGCTTAGGAGGCAGGCGCCTTAACCCCAAGCCATCTCTCCAACCTGAGTTTTGGAGTTGTTTTTTTTTAATTTTATTTGATTTATTTGAGACACACACACACAGAATGGGCATGCCAGGGCCTTCAGCTGCTGTAAACAAACTCCAGACACATGTGCCACCTGTGCATCTGACTTACGTGGGTCCTGGGGAATCAAATCTGGGTCCTTTGCCTTCGCAGGCAAATGCCTTAACCACTAAGCCATCTCTCTAGGCCTGGAGTTTTATTTTAATTGATGTGTGTATTTGTGTATGGGTGTGCATGTGCCACAATGCACATGTGGAGGACAGAGGACAACCACGAGGTGTATATGCTCTTCATACACCTTCTTGGAGACAGGCTCTCTTGCCAAGGCAAATGAACAATAGTCTAACGACCCTGTGAGCTTTGGATTCTTTTGGCTCCACCTCCCATTGCCTTAGGTGCACTGAAATCACAGACGCATATGCCACTTTGAGGCTGGCTTTACGTGCCAGAGAATCAAACTTGGGTTGGCAGCTTTTGCAAGCAAGTGCCTTTAACCACTGAACAATCTGCCCAGCCCTGAGTTTTGAGATTTCTTAAGCAACATTTCTGTGGCAGTAGGTAACTGCTACAAGAAGGAACCAGTAGTGCTGGTTGATGTACATACCTAAGAGACTATGAATTTTCCTCCAGCTGTGGCTTTGGCTGCTCTGATGGCTCAGTTTCATCATCAAGTTGACCTCTGGGCGTATCTGTGAGGTGTTTCTAGAGAGGTCTAACTGCGGGAAGACACATCCCGAAGCTTCCACTGCTGTGCCTTCCCACCAAGATGGGTTCTATCTCCTCAAACCATGAGCCAAAATAAAGTTTGTCTTCCCCCAGTTGCTTTTGTGAGGTCTTTTGCCATGGCAACAAGAAAAGTAACTAATACAGATGGGATGCTTGGTTGAATGTGGAGTTATCAGCCCCACCTCACTAACTCCAATTAGTTTGACAATGAGAATTTCAGCAAAGCTGTGCCCCCACCTCAACCTACAGATTTCCATGTGGGTACACGCTGACAGCACTTGGAATGGCAGTTCTTTTTTTTTTTTTTTTTTTTTTGGTTTTGCAAGGTAGGGTCTCACTCTGGTCCAGGCTGACCTGGAATTCACTATGTAGTCTCAGGGTGGCCTCGAACTCTCAGCGATCCTCCTACCTCTGCCTCCCGAGTGCTGGGATTAAAGGCATGCACCACCACGCCTGGCTTGGAATGGCAGTTCTTTAACTCTATGTGCACTGAGCACTGTGAACAGAGAGAGGGAAACTAAAATCATTTTTTTTTTGCTTGCACATGCTCTCTTCCTTTTTTTATAAATATTATTTTTTACTGACTTTTATACTTACATACAAAAAAAACCCATGTGATATTTCCCTTCCCTCTAAAATCATTTTTTAAAAATATTTTTGTTGATTTACTAGAGAGAGAAAGAGAAAGAGGGGGAGAAAGAGAAAGCATGGATGCAGCAGGGCCTCCTGCCACTACAAATGAACTCCAGCCTTATGTACAACTTTGTGCATTTGGGTGCTGGGGAATCAAACTCTGGCCATCAGGCTTTATAAACAAGTGCCTTTAACCACTGAGCCATCTCTCCAGCCCCAGAAAGTGAAGTCTTTTGACCCTTTCCACCAATAGTCTGTGAACTTAGCTAAGTCATGCTATCTTTCTGAGCCTCGCTGTCTTCATCTGCCAACAGAAACAATAGTTCCATCTTGGGGATGGGGAGATGGCTCAGCAGATAAAGGTGCTTGCTTGCAAAGTCAACCAGCCTGGGGTTCAGTTCCCCAGTACCCATGTAAAGCCAGATACACAAATGGCACATGCCTCTGGAATTCATTTGCAGCAGTAGCTAGAGGCTCTGGTGTGCCCATGCTTGCTCGCTCTCGCTCTCTCTCTCTCTCTTTCTCTCCCTGCTTGAAATAAATCAAGATATTTAAAGAACAGCTCCTTCTCTTCTGGTTGCTGTGAGGACCACCTGGCTTCTTGTGCCTGGCCCATGGTCAGGTTCAGTGATGGTGACCACTGTTGCCATGGTGACCTCAGATTCCTCAGTTTCTCCTTTAGGTTCAGATGCTGAAACTAAGCTTCAGTGGGAAGAGTAAGTCACAGCCTCTGTCCCTTGCCATCCAACGAGCATCCACAGTGAAATGGGGCTCAGTGCCCCTCAAACAACATTCTCCAGGGCAGGCCAAGTGCCCAGTAACGACCTGAAGGTGTCTGTCGGCTCAGTGATCCCAGTCTTGCTGGGCACCCATTCTCCCTGGAGTGAAGATACGAAATGTCCTCCCCAGTCTCCTGTAATTGAACTCATGGTCCCCAGCTGATGGTACTGTTTGAGGAGGTTGGGGATCCTTTAGGGCATAGGCCAAAGTGGTCAAAGTAGGTCTTAGGGGTAGGCCTTCGAAGGTTACAGCTCGGGTCTGGCTTCCTGCCTCCTGGTCAGCTGCCATGATATGAACAGGAGCCAAAGCCACGCTGTCATGAGGCAAATCTTTCCTCCCTGATGCTGTTTCTGCTGCTACATAATTAATACACAGCACAGGGCCTTCCCAGGCTACCAGGGAGACAGCAGCGAGCAGGAGGTGGCTCTCTGGGCAGACAGTGGGCACATTCTTTCTGAGAGGTAGCACACAGGACATGCACAGGGAACCGGGACACTTGTCATGGTGACTGGTTCCGGGGGGGGAGGGGAGGTGAGGAAGCAAGTCCCTAGATGTCAGGGTGTTACAGCATAGCAGTGACTGGCTCTGTAGGCAGATGGGCACTGCTGTTCTCCTGCTTGTGTGTGTGGGGGGGGGGAGTAGTTCAGGGGCTCCCTACTGCCCTTGAGTGTCTACCCCTTAATGTGGCACTGACCTACCAACATTCACTTCTGGTAGCCCTTCCTGGCTTCCCTTTGGGGCCATAGTCTCTGTCACCTTCATATATATGTTTTTTAATTTTTTAATTTATTTGAGAAAGACACAGAGAGATAGACAGAGAGAAAGAGACAGAATGGGCATGCCAGTGGCCTCTCAGCCACTGTGAACGAACTCCAGACGCATGCACCCCCTTGTGGGCAAGTGCAGCATTGTGCCCTTGCGTCTCTTTTTGCATCTGGCTAAACGTGGGACCTGGAGATTGGAACCAGGGTTCTTAGGCTTGGCAGGCAGGCACCTTAACCACTAAGCCATCTCTCCAGACCCTTTTTAATATTTTTAGAAAGTTATTTTATTTATTTGCAAGCAGAGAGAGAGAGAGAGAGAGAGAGAATGGATGCGCCAGGGCCTCCAGCCACTGCAAACGAACTCCAGATGCATGCACCCCCTTGTGCAACTGGCTTACGTGGGTCCTGGAGAGTTGAACTGGGATCCTTTGGCTTTGCAGGCAAATGCTTTAAATGCTAAGCCATTTCTCCAGCTCTGCCACCTTCTTCTGTTCGGAAGCCTCATTGGCTGTCTCCCCAGGGTGCCTGTGGAATCCGAGTAGGCACTACTTCACCACTCCTACCATGGGGCCTCCAGCCCCTGCCCAGGGCAAACGGGGGCACTTGTGAAATGTGCCCAGAACAAGTGTCAAGGGCTTAGGCTATGGTGGCCTAGAAGTTGACCTATCCCCCCCAAAAAAAATTCCACAAAGGTGACCGTCTTTGCAGAAGAAATGAGCCCCAGGGATCTTGGGATGAGGTTGCCCTATACTATCCAGGTGAGCTGAAAAGATCTGAGACATGGGGGCTGGAGAGATGGCTCAGCAATTAAGGCGCTTGTCTGCAAAGCCTGAGGACCTGAGTCTGATTCCCCAGGACCCACGTAAAGCCAGATGCACAAGGTGGCACATGCATCTGGAGTTCCTTTGCAGTAGCTAGAGGCCCTGGCACGCCCATTCTCTCTCTCTCGTAAATAAAATACTTTTCTTAAAGGCCACAGAAGAGGGAAACAAGGCTAGATGGTGAAGCTTCAGACTAAGGGAAACCTGGGGTCACTATACACTGAAGGGACATAGAAGTTCTCTCGAGCCTTTGGAGGGACCGAAGCACAATGACACCCTGACTTCAGACCACTGGCTTCCAGAACTCACGACTGAGATAAGCATCTGCTGCTTGAAGCTGGCAGTCTGTTATGTGGCCTCAGAACAGAACCACCCTGCCTGCCAGAAAGACTTTCTGGTAACGCAGGAAAAGAGGGCTCAGGGAACAGGAAGCTTCAGTAGGTGACAGCCCAACTTGGCCACACGTGACTGAGGCTGCATGAGGGGGGGCAGCTTGGCCTTTACTCCCATGTAGTAGAAACTATCTCGCTCTCCTCAGATAGCAGCAGGATGGCCCCTTCCCTGGAGTTTTCACAGGCCTTTCTTGGGTTAAGAACTCAAGAAGACACCAGATCCTTGGAGCTTTATAATGTGGGTCTATGGGGTGAACTTCTTCAGTTAACTCAAAGGGGACATCAAGGCCAATGCAGTTGAACTTGAGCATATTCCGTAGTGCCCAGGGAGCAGTGGCCTGCATGGGGTGGTAGAGTGGAGGCCATCCCCGTGCTTGCTGTCCTGCTGTTGTGGTACCAGGAGCTTCATGCTTAGCGGGATGGGAAGACATTGTTCAAACTTGAATGTGAAATATTGCCCACAGGCTCAGATGTTTGAACGCCTGGTCCCTGGTGGGTGGCGCTGTTTGAGGAGGTTGTGGAACCTTCAGGAGATGATGATGCAGGAGGTAGTGGGTTGCTTTTAGTTAGTCTTGAGGGTTACAGCTCAGCCGTTTCCTGGTCTGCCAAGATGTGAGCAAGCAGCCTCACGCTCCTGCTGCTATAGTCTTTCCTCAAATTACATAAATAAATCCTCCTCCTCTAAGTTGTCAGGTATCTGAGCGATGAGGCTGTTTTCAGTGTTTCTTACAGCAAGGCCTGTCATGGTGAATAACATATAACATATGGCCAAAGGGACATAGCAGGAGCCATGTGAGACCTCCCAGGTTGTGAGTCTGAGGGGCAGGGAAGGTGCTCCTCCTCCGTGCTGGCAGGGGACCTCCCGTGGACGGTGTAAGGACACACACCACCCTCTGGGTGGCGCATATCAGACCAAGCACGTTCATCTCCCAATGTCACTTGGGAGAGGTTATTCAGAGCCTAATGCTGGGGCTGGTCACAGCAGTTGGCACACACCACGGCCATGTCGTCTCTGTGGGAGGCAGCCAGAGCCATTCTCCTCACTTGCAACTTTGCAAGTTTCTGCTCTTTCGTTGAGGACTGTCAGAGTTGGCTTGCATTTCAGGCTCTGCAAAATTTCACC
Source organism: Orientallactaga sibirica (assembly GCA_036365145.1). Taxonomy (NCBI): domain Eukaryota; kingdom Metazoa; phylum Chordata; class Mammalia; order Rodentia; family Dipodidae; genus Orientallactaga; species Orientallactaga sibirica. The sequence continues at coordinate 22,376,617 of JAEOAD010000026.1, read as the reverse complement.
ATTCAGAACTACTGTGGCAAGATGCTTCCACTGGGAATGGAGGGGCTTAGGGGTTTGGACCCTATCTGTCCATCTTCTTTATTTATTATTTATTTTATTCATTTGAGAGAAAAAGAGGCGGCGGGGGAGATGGGCACACCAGGGCCTCCAGCCTCTGAAAACGAACTCCAGATGCATGCACCCCCTTGTGCATCTGGCTTACGTGGGTCCTGGAGAATTTGAACCAGCATCCTTTCGCTTTGCAGGCCTTAACCACTAAAGCCATCTCTCCAGCCCCTTATCTGTCCATCTTTGTACCCGAGCAAGTGTCAAGGGCTTAGGCTATGGTGGCCTAGAAGTTGACCTATCCCCCCCAAAAAAAAAAAAAAAGGTGATATCTTTGCAGAAGAAATGAACCCCAAGGATTTATTTGAGAAAGATCCGAACATGGGGCTGGAGAGATGGCTCAGCAGTTAAGGCCTGCAAAGCCTGAGGACCTGAGTCTGATTCCCAGGACCCACCAGATGCACAAAGTGGCACATGCATCTGGAGTTCCTTTGCAGTAGCTAGAGGCCCTGGCACGCCCATTCTCTCTCTCTCTGGCTTACATGGGTACTGGGGAATAGAACCTGGATCCTTAGGCTTCACAGGCAAACATCTTAACCGCTAAGCCATCTCTCCAACCCCATAGTCTTGCAGATGAAAAGGATCATCCAAGCCAGGCTTGGTGGCACATGCCTTTAATCCCAGCATTTGGGAGGCAGAGGTAGGATAATTTGCTGTGAGTTTGATGCCATCCTGAGACTACATAGTGAATTCCAGGTTAGCCTGGGCTAGAGTAAGACCTTACCTCAAAAAAAAAAAAAAAGGATCATCCATGAAGGGCCATTTACTAAGCTTTTGCTTTTCTTCCACAAGGCAAAGAGGAAGGCCAGGCTTGGTCAAAGGTGGTGCTGCACTTGAAGAGGCACCTGCCTTCCTCTTGGACCTTTTGGAAACTTCTGTCATGGGCAGCTGCTCAGCTCATTTCTCTAGCCTGCTTCCTCCCTTGTGCAATGGAGTGACAGTCTCTGCCTTTGATTCTAGTGTCTATGATTTTGTTTGTTTGTTTGTTTTTCGAGGTAGGGTCTCACTCTAGCTCAGGCTGACCTGGAATTCACTATGTAGTCTCAGGGTGGCCTTGAACTGACTGTGATCCTCCTACCTCTGCTGGGATTAAAGGCGTGCGCCACCACGCCCAGCATGACTGTGATGTTTTGTGAAGAGCAGGTATATGGAGTGACAGTGACAGTACCACCTGGATTCTAGGGACCAGGGAAAGAGAGGACTCTCAACCATTGTTGGGAAAGGCAGGAGAGCAGCAGCTGCCGGAATCCACACAAGCTCAGGGTGTTTGGCGTTGTCTCTGGTTCGAGGCTGGGGCACCAAGACCCCAGTGGAACATGGTCAGAAAAGCTTCAATTAAGGGAAGTGGGATCTATTAAGGAAGCTGGAGGGACATGCAGCCCTGGCTTCCGATTGAGGGTCCCCTTAATTGTGTTGCTGATGCAGAAGGCCCCAGCCCAGGCGTGGGGGACGCTGCCTTCATGCTGGGGTTCGGGATGACGGCTGCAGCTTTATAGAGCATACGTGGGGGATCTTCCCAGCCCTTGGCACATCCCGCTCACACATCCCAACCTGCGTTGTTCATCCTGTTGTCTCCTAGGTTCACAGCAAGGACTCCGAGGAGCTGGAAGGCCAAGGAGCACTCAGCACAAGATCATGCTGTAGGCACATGGCTTGGCTGGGTCTTGAGCCCAGGTTGTCTGCCTTCGGTCTGCTAGTGACGAGCAAAGGGACAGAATCAGGGTGCTGATGTAGTAACATCAGTGGGGTTTGGTTGAGTGGGGACTAGCTCACTTAAGGCAAGGGTCATCTTAGGGTTTGTGGCCAGCCTATTGTGACAACTCAGTTTTGCTACACACAGCAACCTGAATGCACGTAAACCAGTGGGCACAACGGTATTCCACTAAAACTTTATTAATGCGAACACACAGTAGTTGGATCATGCCCTTGGGCTGCCATTTGTTGACCTGGGGTTCATGTCACACTCTTCTATTTATCTTTATACCAATGGGCACATATTCCTGAGACTTTGGAAAACCATGGGCTGGGTGAGTGGGTCTGTGCTTGTGGTAACCATGTGAGAATGAACTCATGAAATGAAAAATAAAATAGAAGCTGGAGCTGGGCGCGGTGGCTCACGGCTATAATCCAGTACGTGGGAGGCTGACGTAGAATGAACACCATGAGTTTCAGGCCAGCCTGGGCTAGAGTGAGACCCTGCCCCATTTACCCCCACAAAAAGGGACTGGGGAGTGGGTCAGTGGGGAGAATCCTTGCTGTGCAAGTATGAGGACCCGAGTTCAGACCCCCTAAGGCTTGCCTGCTGCGTAGCTAGTCTAGCCAAACTGGTGAGCTTCTGTTCAGTGAGAGACCCTGTCTCAGAAAATAAGGAAGACATCAGATGTCAATCTCTGGCCTCTACATGCCCACGTGTGTGCATACACACAAAGTGCCCACACATATACACATGCAAAAATGAGGGGCCCTAAAGTTGGCTCTCCTGCCTCAGGCCCACTGTGTTTCTGGACAGCGTTGTAGTCACTGAGATGCTAAGACAAGATGAGTGCTTTGGGGCCAGGCCCTGTGCCCCGACTTGGAACACAGCAGCTCTTGTTTTATCTGTATCTACCTTTGGTCTTTGCACAAGGCTTGTTTGTAAAGGGGTTCCCTAGCCAGGTTTGGAAACTATCTCACAGGGGCTTGGGGCGCAGCACAGTGGTCCCTGAACCATCCTAAACCCGAGAACATCAAACTACCACCCCACCCCCCAACACAGAACAAGACAAAAACCACTCGGCCTTCCTGAGCTGTGCGCGCCGGGACTCCCAGCTCAGCCTCTGTAGGCTTGGGCACCTCCATGGCTCCAGTTTCTAAAACAGGGTGCCCCACTGAGCTGCCAGTGCACTGCCACACATGCCACCTTCAAGTACTAAAAGCCCCTGGAGGCCCACATACCAACTATGCCATCCCATTTCTGTTCCAGAGTGGGGCAGCACCTACCTCTGTGCCCTCCACAGCCGACCCCTATACCTCCCACTCAGCTCCACCTGCTCTCAGTCCACGCTCTGGTCACCTGTCCCCGGGGCTCTCCCCTTTCCCTGGTCAGCGTCACCCCTACCAGACGGAGTTGGAGCTAACCCCATGTACAGCGTATCCTGAGAACGTCACCCTCCTCTCAGATCGTTTCTGTATATCCACCCCCCCTGCAGAGGGCTGGGAAGAAAACTGGGGCCCATTCATTTCCTAACAAATACTAAGTACCAAGGGTGTGTTGGGCCAGGAGGACAAGGCACGCAGACCGGGATTGGATGTGCTGTTGGGGCTTACAATTAGAAGGATGGGAACCCCAAGGAACACGGCTGCCACAGAAGGACAACAGGCATGTGGCCTGTGCTTGCTGTCACTTTAGTCCAGGAGTTCAGCCAGACCAGGCAACATAGAAAGGTCTCAAAAATAAATAAGTTGGGCATGGTGGCACGCCGCCTTTAATCCCAGCACTTGGGAGGCAGAGGTAGGAGGATCATCATGAGTTCGAGGCCAGCCTGAAACTACATAGTGAATTCCAGATTAGCCTGGGCTAGAGCGAGATCCTACCTTGATAAACCAAAATAAATAAATATAGAAAAATAACTTATTTGCAATTTAGCCTTTTTTCTATGAATTGATTAAATGCTATAAAATTTTTTTTTTTTTTTTTTTTGGTTTTAAGACATAGGGTCTCACTCTAGCCCAGGATGACCTGGAATTCACTATGTAGTCTCAGGGTGGCCTTGAATTCACAGTGATCCTCCTCCCTCTGCCTCCTGAGTGCTGGGATTAAAAGGTGTGTGCCACCATGTCCAGCTCAAATTTTCCATTTTTTTTTCCTAAAAGGAGCAAGGAGGCACCTGGTGTCCCCAGAGCACAGGGCCAGTGGGAAAAACACCTGCAACGTGGGTGAGTCTGTCACTAGGAACCAAGCCTTAATACTGCTAACAACAACAAAAATAAGATGCCTACCTATTCCTGGTGAGGCTGAGACACACGAAGACAGAACCCAGGGGCTTTATTCACAGGACGGGAGCCTGTGTTCTATTTCCGTGAGGCATACCCAAGGGTTAAAGTCATTTTCATTAAAATTTAAATTTCAGCAGCCACTCACTCTCCCTTCTCCGTCCTTTGAACGTTTTGACTGGCAACCATTTCATATTTCAGTCTCCGCAGAACAAATTGAATTAGATGTTGAGACCGAGCTTGGCTCTGTTCAGCAAAGCCTGCACGCCCGGCTCCAGCTGATGGTGTCCGAGACCCCCCCGCCAGCACTGGGGCTGTGGCCTGAGGGAAGAGGGCTGGGCCTGCTCAGGGAGGCAGCAGAGAGGGGACCCAGGCAGGGGGCTGCTGGAGCCTGTCTGCTGCCCCACTTTTGTGTCCAGAAGTCTGCAGCAGACCCTGGTGCCCAGCCAGCAAGCACTGCCCACGTGAAAAATGTGGAATGACCAGGCTTCTGTCCTGCCTTCCTCCCATATGGGTGCACAGTGCATGCCTGCAACACAAGGGATGCCAGGCAGGTGTTCTACAAATGAATGATTGAATGAATGAATGAGGGTCTTATCTGGCTCTGCAGTGGGGGTGGCTGTCCTGAAGTGCCTGCCTCTTACCAAGAGGTGACAAGATGCTGACACTCTCAGAGTCACAGTGCTTGAGTTGGAACCTGAGCTCCCGGCTCAGGGCCTCCAAGCCCCCTGCGAGCCTGCCAGCCGGACAATGCCAGCTCCTTCCCTTAACTCCAGGCTGAGTCAGGGGCCTGCGCTGGGCTCTCTGCTGCTCCATGTGGAACCCATGGTGAATGATCTGGGACAGCAACACTAGGGTGTTCACTTCTCAACCACCAGGACCTGTCCTGGGCTGGGATGTGCTCTGTGAGGAATCCCAGGGGTGAAGGTGTCACACACAGGCTCCCTCCCACTGAGGTCCTCCCTCTGCACATGGGCCCTGCAGGTCTGCTCCACACTACTGGTCTGGGCTCCCTGGGCGAAGCCCTCATCCTCTCTATTCTACTTCTTGTTTGCAGGCCAGCCACAATCTCCTATTTGTCTTTCAAAAATCCTTCAAAACTGAGTGTGGAGATGCACACCTGTGATCCCAGGCTTGGGGACAGGACAAAGGACCAGGTGTGGACGGGATCCTAGTGCGGCTTCTGAGGATGGTCTGGCCATGGGACGATCCCTCTCAGTGGAGGGGGTTTGAATGGAGACCAGCATGATGCAGATGACCATCTCCACAGAGACGAAGAGAAGCATCAGGGACCTAGAAGACCACGTGCAGCCCCGGGAGGCCACAGTGCACTCAGGGGCTGGTGGCAGGGCCATGTGGACAGGACTGTGGTACCAGGGTGGGGCTTGTGGCTTATTTCAGAGCCCAGGGAAGGCCTAGAAAGGTTTTGTCCATACTCAGCCAGATGACACTGGCTGCCTGAGAGCTGAGCCTACCATGGGTGCGACGTGAAGGTGGGAGAAGGGACACCATGTGGAGAACTGGCTGCTTGTGCTTGCACAGGTGTGAGCCTACCCAGAGAGCAGGGCTGGGGACCGGCTGGGGCAGGAGGGGACATGGTCTCTGGCATCCTCACTCCCACTAGCCAGCTCTGGCTGGGGGCTGGTTGTGCCCTTCATGCTGGTGACCTCGAGTGGCCCCACAGCTCCTCTGCGATGAGGCTGCGGCTCAGTGTTTCATCACTTGGGGGCCGAGGACTCAGAGAAGCCACCCTCAGGAGCTCCTGAGGCTGAGCGCCCCAAACAGGCCTGAGTCCAGGGCCAGGCCTGCTGCTCACACTGAGCTGTGGCAGTGCGGACTCTGCTCTGGGAGCTTCTGGTCACACTTGTGCCATCCTAGTGCACTGGCAGATGCCCACTGCCCAGCCCACACGGGAGGCCCGGGCTCAGGGAAGGAGCCACCCCTCTGGGCTTTGTCCTTCACCGTGTGACTCTCAGGTCACTCGCAGCCAGGGAAATGAGAGCCTTCTCCACACACAGGAAGTAGCCCTCCATGCTGGTAGCCTGGCTTGGGGCCAGGCCATTCTGAAAACCAGGGCCTTGTGCCCATGAAAAAAACACACAGGCCAAGTTTCCTGCATAAAGTCAGAAGCCTCTTGGACGCTTGCTCGGATCCCTGCCCAGCACCCCGATCCAGAACCACGGAGCAGCCGAGGGGGGAAGAGCATCTTGACTTGGCCTGGTTGGTTAAGAGCCAGGGGGCTGGCCAAGGCACCATCACCCTGGCTCTGTGGAGAGACCATGTGGGGCAAAAGACAGCAGCACCATGTGGGTGCTGGCTGGAAGCAGCAGTGCTGGGACCAGATCGCAGCTGGCTGAAGGGCCTTGGCCCCTTGCTCCTTAGTATCTTGCTCCCTCTGGCGGGTGGCGCAGGGTGGCTGTGGGAAGGCCCTGATGCAGTCATAGGGCCTCCACCTGGCAATGGAGGGTGGCACACAGTGGTGACAGCACAGTGCAGCGGTGAGTCTGATACTGGGGTCCGGAGTGCAATGTTACAGGAGCCACGGGAGATCCCTGGTAACTGAGCTGAGGCTCAGGGTCCTATGAAGTACAGACGGGCTGCACAGAGGCCGAGTCCTGAGCCGTGCTCTGTCTCTTGGCCAGAAGCAGGAGGGGTCTCACGCAGCTGCCCTGCAGGGAGGTGAACCAGGGTTAAGGGAGCTTGCTAGTGCTCTCGGCTCCAGGGAGCAGGGAGAGAAAGGTTGGGAAACAGCTGAGCTATGCAGCAGGCATCCTGCTGTGGGCTCCTGGCTGGCTCTGCACCCTGCCCTCAGTCCCTCTGACCTTCTGCACTGAGGTCCCTGAGTGGCATCAGGACTGAGGGAGGGATCCAGGAGGTACCATCTCAGATCAGATGAAGGGACCACCTCACATGGTGTGTGACAATGAATGTGTCACCAGTGACACACCTGGAGCCAGATACCCGGGGCATCTTCTTTTGTCCCCGTCACCTTGACTCATGGAGGGTCCACTGCCACACCACGCCATGCCCCCAGCCCACACTTTAGCGAGCCAGAGAGGGAGCCCCATCCCCAGAGCCCACAGCCGCATACCCGGCGGTGCCAGCTCACAGCTGAAGGGTTTGTTCCTCATCGTTCTCACTGTCTTCCAGCTGCTCCAGGATCCCGTCCAACACCGCAGACCGCCTCTTCTTCAGGGGCTCTGTGGGAGCCCAGATGGCAAGAGAGGAGAAAAGAACAGTGGAAGGAGGCAGAAGAGGGAGGGAGGATGCAAAGAACATGTGGGGAGGAACGAGAGAAGACGAAAAGGAAGAGAAGTGAGATGCCTTGGTTAGAACCCAGCCACAGCCCCAAGTGCCTGGCCTGCTTCCCGCTGTGGCTGGCCACCTCAGCCTCTTCTACCCTCAGGGAGCGCAGGGCCCTGAAAGCTGCCTCTTCCCACAGGCCAGCGACCCATCCAAGCCAGGGGAGACAAAGCAGAAGCCGACCATGTTTTTGTGGAAGCCAGACTCTCATGGGAGGCTGGCACACTGTAGGAGTTTGTTTTTGATTTTTTATTTTTTGAGGTAGGGTCTCACTCTAGCCCAGGCTGACCTGGAATTCACTAAGTAGTCTCAGAGTGGCCTGGAACTCATGGCGATCCTCCTACCTCTGCCTCCCAAGTGCTGGGATTAAAGGCGTGTGCCACCACGCCGGCTACACTGTAGGAGTTTGATAAATGTTGGGTACCCAGCTGCAGAGCCTGAGCAACCCAGAGGTCATAGCTAAGGGCGGCTTGGAGAAGGGGTACTGACTTGGGCTCCGATGGCTGCAAGAGGCCTTTTCCATCAGGAGAGTGGGAGAGAATGAGAGAGAAAGCAGGCTTCGGATATACAGTACGAAGAAAAGGTGGAGGGATACAGGGCACAGTGAGCTCAGCAACATGCACATGGTCCCCAAACTCCACTGATTGAGGTCCTACTGTGCACTGTATCTCAACTGCCCTTACTTATTACCTTGTATAACTGAGAACAGTGAGTCACAGGTCAGTGTAAGGTGGCAAAACCAGGAAGTGGTGAACAACTTGAACTCCAGTCAAGACCAAGTTCACAGTCCAGGAAGGAATGGGCAGGGGAGGCTGGGTCTGCTACTCTAAACATGTGTTCATCGGTGAAGGCCTGACCATTCAAACCCCGTCCGCAAGAGGCTGACTCCTGTGGGAAGCCCTCCTGGTGCACACTTGCTGACCCATTGCCTCACCTCTAAACTCAGTGTCTCTGTCCTTCCCAGGGCCAGCCCAGCGCCTGACCCAGGAACCCCTGCTGGGGCACTTGGACTCCCTTGCTCCGCCTCACTCCTCCACACTGGTCTGACTGGGACACTGACCTGTCCCTTCCCCGGTGCACTGTCCTTCCACAGAGCCCTGCTCTCCGCTCTCTGATGCCCAGCTGCCGCGGCCTGGTCTTCCTCAACCCCCACTACCATGCCACCAGCCCCTCTGTTTGGGACACTGCCCTACTCGCTGTGTGTTCCCAACCTTGACACGGTGCCTGGCATGTCACAGGGGCTCCTGAGCTATCTCTGAGGGGAAAGAGTGAGTAGAGCGACAGGTCTGGGGGAGATGCTGCTGCTGGGGAAGCGGCTGTAACTACCAAAGCCAATTACCATGAACAGGAGCGGGGTGGAGGGCAGCCCAGTTCCCCATGGCTCCTCCCCGTGGTTGCCCCAGTCCACGCACTGGCATCTCGGCTTTGCAAGGCTGTCAGAAGAGCTCTGTTAACTGCCTGTAACTGTCCCATCTCTCCCCATCCCCGGGCAATTAGAAGCTGCCACACTGTGGGCCACTGAACCTCACAGGCTGGCAGCTTCCAGATTCCTGGTACCCCTGCTCCCACTACTTCAGGGCCCGTGCGCTGCCTGTGCTCCTCCCCCAAAGCCACTCAGGGTCCTCATCTTTGGGGTGAAGGTTCCCTATCTCCATATTTATACCCCAAGTCTCCTCAGAGCCATTCCCCACACAGCACTCACCCCAGCACACTCTGCTGGAGCAGGGTACCCCCAGCCTGAGCCTCAGCCCCACTCCCACGCAGTCATTTTCCAGAACTACCTGGCTGAAGGGAAAGGTGCCCAGCCTTTGGTTATCCCCTTAAGAGTCAGGTCCCCTGCCAGACAGACCCTGAGTTCCTTGCTCTGCCCTCCGGCACAAGGACACTGGGCTCTGTCTTTTGGGACATACAACCACCCCCATCTCCCTGGGCTGTGGGCACAGATGTGTTCTGGGTCCCCACCACTCCCTCTGGCTGGGTTCTGATCGTGTTTGGGGGAAATCCCACCATGCCAAGCCTGTTTATACTCAGACTTATAAGTAGGCAGAGTGAGCCATGATCCTTTTTGGGGACCCCAGGAGCCCCATGTCAAGAAACATGCCCCCATGTAGAACTGAACTGCCTGAAGCCTGATGGTCCTTCAGCTTCTGGTGACCTTCGGGGCCTGGGCCAGGTTGATATGTCAGGGCAGTGGACTAGTGAGAGGGCAGTCCTGGCCATGCCACCTGCATAGCCTTCTGAAGAGCTCCCAGCTCAAGGCCTGGCTCCTCCCGCAGGGCTGCGCTACCACTGCAGCGTCCCCAGCACACGGCGTACCTCAGTGTTTGCTAACGTAACAGTGAGTCAGCAAACACCCATGTAGGAGCGGGGCCGAGGCCAGAAGGCCATTGGTAGAAGACCCAGACCTCCTCAGCAGGCTGTCCTGGGCCACACTAGCCCGTGGAACCATGGACTAGCACAGTGACAAGGCCTTGAGACATTGCCTCATTGGGGAAACTGAGGCATGGAGAGAATGGCATGTAGCTAGAGACATACACAAGAAAGGAACTTTCTGCAGGGTCCCATCAGAGTTCCACAAAGGTGCAGGCACCCCCATGTCACAGGTGAAAAGATGCACGTGTAGACTCTTATGTGACACTCCACATCCCACAGCCACAGGTCTTATCTCAGCTTGCTCAAACTGCTGTGCCTGTGTGGTATCCTGAGGGGCCCTGCCTGGGAGGGGGCCATGGCCAGAGTCACTGAGAAGTGGGGGGCTTGGGAGCGGGAGGTGACAGAGTTCAAGGCTCCTAGGCTTTGGATCAGAAGACCTGGCACTGAAGAAGCTGCATCAACTTGAACAGGGGACCAAATCTAGTCCAAGGTTCAAGTACATCTGCTATAAATAGGGAGGAACTGATTGCTTTCTGTCTCCTTCCCACTACCCACCTTTCCCTGGTCTGCAGGGAGGCCCATCTCCAGGGCAGGAGAGGGGTCTCCTTCCTGCTGAACCCTATGTGCCCCCCCCCACTAGGTTGTCTTAACTGTGCTCAGGAAAGCAGCCCCAACACCAGCTCAGTTTGGATCCAGCTCCATTGTGGACTTGCTCTGTGAACGCAAGCAACAGACTTGGACTCCGTGCCTCAGTTTCCTCACCTGAAAATAGGGCTACTATTCATGCCGGCCTTGTGCAGCATGTGAGGCAGAGCAATGCCAGCCCGGTTAAAACAGGCAGATGGGCAGAGGGGCACAGACTGGGTGGGGAGCTCAGATGGGGGCAGGGATCAATCAGTAGCTGTTGGGAAATGAGAGAAGTAACTGACTCAGCAGGCCCAGGGGACTGGTCCCATTTCCTCCACCTGCAGGTAGAGAACAAGAGACATCTGAGGAGACACTGTGGGTGGGGCCTGGGATGTAGGGGCAGGCAGTGACCACAACTCCATGGCTATAGGACAGACTGACCGGCTGAATGACCTTGGGCAGGTCACTTCCTGGGGTGGCTGTGAGGGTTAGGGAGCTAAATGATGGGGGAGGCACACCTTGCTGGCCCTGCATCCCGTGGGTCTAGCTCAAGCCCGCACAGAGAGCTGAGTTCCCACTGTAGGCAGCCCCCATGTGGTGCTCAGGCTCGCCCTGCAGGAACAGCTGTTGAAATCCCACTTCCCCACATCAGAAGCCTCAGTGGGTCTTCACCAAGCAAACACAATGCGGAGCCCCGGAAAGGTGTAAACTAAATACAAGAAACAAGCTGTGCATTTTCTCTCAGCGTTACAGCTGCACCCAAAGATAAACAACAAGCGCCTGTCACCAAACGTCAATGCTGGAGAAATTAACTCGACAAAAAGCTCAGCCACCCCCCAGCCTTGCCCCCTCCCCCCAACCTCCAACCATCATGTTTGCATTTCTGGAGTTCCCATCTAATGATTTTATTTTTCAATTAATTCCTTGACAGAATGCCAGCCTGCGTCTCTCCCGTCCCTGGCTGGCAATGTCGCCCTGCGTGGAAGGAAGGCACGGGCAGGCGAGGGCGGGGGCAGGGCTGTCGGAGGACAAGAGAAATTGTTTCATGGGGTTTTGTTTTGGAGGCAGGACCCCAAGGAAAGGCAGGCTGGGGATGAGCTTGGCTGATGGGGAGCAGGATTTGGAGCTCTGGGGAGAGGCAGTGATTGGGCGGGGAGCTGCTAGGGAGCCCAAGGCTGGGTTCACGCAGCCAGGATCAAAGCTGCTTTTCAGGCTGGAGGCCTCAGGCAAGCTGCTTTACCTCTCTGGGCTATTTCTGCAGTTACAGGTGACAACAGCAGGCAGGTGGCTTAAGCCCAGTATGAGGCCAGCCTGGACAACATAGAAGACTCCATTTGGGGGGCGGGGGAAGAGTGACTAGAATCAAGGCCTTTAGAACCATATCCCGCACACATGGGGCCCTCGAGGTGGGACAACCACCCCCTCCTCCTCAAAACGCGCAGCAAACCAGCCTACAAGTATAGCAGCCACCGCCAGCTACCTTGGCACAAGGACTCAAGCCCTCGGGCTGGTCCTCTGCTATTGAGGGGTGGCTGGGAACTGGTGAGGAAGAGGCACATGGGGGTGCAGACACTTGTGTTCAGTGGGGTGGGTTGCTAGGACTCTGCTCTGCCCCTACCTCTTCCAGTTCCTGGGGACCTAGACTAAGTCACCAGTGCCAAGGGGTGACTTCCTGTAATGTGGAAAGAGCTGCCTGCCTGGACTTTGGAGCTAAGGCACCAGCTAAGCAGGGAAACCCTTCAGGGCCTGCACTGGGCAGGGGCCGAGGCCTTGCTGACCTACACCTAGGAGAGGAGCAGACTCGGATTCCAGCAGCCCACGGAAGTGAGGCTTTTGCCATCACCAGGGCCATCCAGCCCACAGCCCCATCAGACAGCACTAGGCAGGGAGGGCATGGGACCTGTGGGCAGGCCAGCATGTTTCAGGAAGAAGTGGGGAAACAGCTGAATGTAAGACTTTCCCTTCCCTTTCACCACCAACCACATAAGAGCTCTTTGCGGAGCCTCATCCCACTAAGCAAGACTGGGGGCACAAGGCAGGAATGAGTCCCCGGAAGCTGTCTATGTAACAGTTTGGGTGGGGACTTTCAAGTTGGGCCCTCGTTACCCCATGTTTCAGATGACCCAGGCTCAGAGGAAGTCCTGTGGCTGCAGATTTGCCACATGGGCTGGGGCTTAGGCTGTGCAGACTCCAGGGCCTTACCTCACAGCCAGTAAACTCAGACCGCAAGCCACCCACCCTGCCGTGGGAGGTAGCAGCCCAGCCGCCCTTGGGAAGGAACCCAGGGAAGTCACTAGCATAATGGGTCAGTGCATGGAGGGAGGGCCTCGAGAGGGAAGGGGGAACAGGCCAAAGTCACAAGGCAGCATCTGTACCAGCAGATTCTGACAAAGAGCTCAACAGAACCAGCCTGAAATGCTTGGGTGCCTGGACCCTACTCTAGTGGCTCCTGGGCAAATGGCCCACATGGGCACTGGGTTCTGTGAGGGCCACAGTCACTGCTACTAACAACTCACAGGGAAGGACATCAGGCTGACCTAGTTCTCCAAGCATCATCTCTGGGCATCAGGTTCAGGCAGCTGGACTGGCTATGTGTGGCTCTGTGCACACGGGAGCCCCATCCTGGACCAGTGTGGACTTATCTTGAGGTAGGGGAGGGGCACAGGCCAGGCTTAGGAAACCTCTGCAGATGGGGTGAATGTAGTGTCCAGGCGAAAGAGGACAGGCAGAGAGGACAAAGGACCAGGAGGTGAGGGGGTGGGGGATGGAAGGCACTTCGCTCCTCCCTGCCTGGACTGCTCTAATATTTGGGGACTCAGCCACTATTAGCTTCCTATCACCCCCTCCTGACCCGGGTCCAAGCAGAAGTGAAGAGGGAATAGTTAGTGACATCTCGGGGTCAGGTTCTGTCCGAGGAGCCAATCAGAGTCGTGATGGAATCATGCCGTCGGGGCTGTGCAGTGTACACTGCAGTGACGAGGCTCCCACGCATCATATAAATGCAAGCCCGCGTCCTGTCCTGTGAGGATGTGGGGACAGGGTGGCCGGCTTGATTTTCCAAGACCAGTTGCAATCTACTTCCCAGGGTCAGATCTTCGCATAGTCAAACAGTGGTGATTTCCACACTGCCCTGTGCTCACACCTGGCAGGTAGGACACAGATCTGCAGAGGCCTGTGGATGGCTCAGCAGGGCCTCAGGCCTACCCTCCTCTCTGTGTCACTGGGTACTGTACTTGAGACAGCAATGAAACCTGGAGTCGGGCCACACTACCACGAGGCCGACCTCCCCCTCAGCCCTTCTTTCCAGTGCTCTGGTCCGTAGGCCCCCATGACTTGCCCAGTGGTGGCCAGGCCGTGCCCCTCCCACGCCGCCCTGCAGTCCTCCTGTCAGTTGAATTCTGTGATCGATGAGGAGGTGCGGGGGAGATGGCCCGGCACAGCTGGCTTCCCCGTTAGCCCTAGCAGGGATTCCTGGCCTCGCCGGCGACGGCTGAGTGAAATGTTTGCAGAGCGCAGAGAACACAAGTCAATAACAATTTAGCTGGATTGGGAGCAAGTACCTTCCCCGCACGGACAGCCGTTCCCAGGGGAGGGGGGTAGCGTGTACAGGATATTGCCCAAGCACTCGGAAATGTTTCCGAAACACCACATGGTGAGGCTTGGGCGGGGGCCACATCTGCCCCAGCTGGCCTCAAGGATGCCCAGACTCCCAAGCATGGCTCTCGGCAGGCCTCCCACACCTCCTTCTCCACTTGTTTACTGGTCAGGAGCTGTCTGGACCAAATGGTCCCACTTTCTGATTCTGCACTCACCAGCTGCAGCCGATGGGGTGAAAAAAGAGCCTCTGGACTACCCTCATCTTCTTGTGATGGTCCACCTGTGCGCCTGGAGCCAGGGGAAGGACAGAACACAGCCCTCCGTGGGGATGAAACTCCTCCTGCACACCTCATGTCCTCCCAGGACCTTTGGAGGCAATCAAGCATACTCACCTGTGCCCACTTACTGCTGTGGCTCCAGATGAAGGGCTGAATCGGGAGCTTATGGAAAACCTCTGTCTCCAAGGAGCTGGAAGGAGCCATGGCCAGGGATATTTTGAATAATAAGTTCTGTGACTTCACACACAAGCTTGAACTTTCTGCCTGTGATTTTGAAAGCCTGATGATTATGTTTTCATGACCAAGATCAAGGAGGCCTATTTGCAAGGGCTGATGAGGATAATGGGCTCTTGTGGTCTCTGGTCTTTTGAAAGCGTGCTGTCCTGCAAATGAATGAACGAATGGACGTGGAAGTTATGGAAGGGGGTGTGTGGGAACAGCTGCAGGCTTTAAATATCATCTGTATGCTGATGATCTCCAAATGTATATCGCAGCCCAGACTTTGCCCCGAGCTCTGAACTTATCCACGCATCTGCCGGTGTCCCACGGGCCAGCCTGGCTGATGTCTCACACCCAGTACATTCACCCGTTTTCCTCAGCTTTCTGGGGAATATAAATCTGACCTTGGCTTTCCCCTCCTTCAATCTTCCAGGGGCTTGCCAGTGCATCTTGAGTGAAAGCTGGGCAACCTGCCATGCCAGCTAGACCCCGTTCGCCTCTCCTGTTTTCCACTCAGTCTTTGTGCTTGACGCGCTCTCCAGCCACAAAGGCCAGCTTCGCACACTTCTACCCCAGGGCCTTGGCAGAAACACCGACTCCTTGGGGATCTAACGACCATATCAAATACTCCCAGAGTATATTATATTCTTTCTAATTTTCTTCATAAAATTCACTATCATCAGACCTTTGTTGATATTTACATTTTCTGGCAATCACCTATCTTTCCCACTCAAATATTCCTTCCATGAAGGAATAAGGGAGCAAATGAATGAAAAACAAAGCCATGGAACTCCTTCCCAGGACAGATGACCCCGAGGCTGTCAGCTGGGATAGGGAAATGCCCTATAAACTCCAGAACTGTGCACTGTGAGAAAGGCCTGCACACTGCTGAAAAGGGCCAGGGAGCAAAGACTGCAGGTTCTGGGGGCATAGGGTCCCTGTCTCAGCCCTGCACTGAGAGAACAGCCAGAGACAAAACAGAAGTAGATGGGCATGGCTGTGTTCCAATAAAGCTTTATTTATAAAAACAGACTGAGGGCTTACACTGAGCTACCTGGGGGAGGAGCCTCCATTTAACAGAGTGGGCCACTTGGGACTCAGGAACTGCAAGGGTCCAGAGCTGTGTGTCCTCGGGGAATTCAAAAACATCTCGGGGGTCTGTCTGCAAGTCTAACATGGGGATGAGGCTTCCTTCTAGGGAGCTGTGAGGCTAAATACTATTAGGTATTTAAAACAGAGGTGGAGTATGTAAGAACTGCTGAGCACTATGCCCCAAAGAAAGCCCCAAAACAAAGCTCCCTCCCCTCCCCTCCCCTCCCCCCCCTCCCCTCCTTGGGGCTGACTTGGTCTTTAGGAAAGAGTCCCAGGGCTGCCTCTTTAGATGGGCGGGGTTTCTAGGAGCAAGGTTAGAAACATCAGGCTTCAGACCCATGGCCAGCTCTGGCTGCAAGTCTATCTAACAGTGGGCTGGAGTGAAGCCCCTGGCTTTGTAGAGTCCCAGTGCCACACCCAAGGTGGAGAGAGATGGCTGGGTTGGCAGCACACAGGGCCCAGAGTATGCCAGATGCTCAGCTGCCATCAACCACTGCCAGCACTGGGTTCTCACTGGGCGCATTCATCTGCCCTACTGACAGCTACGGAGCTCGATGTGTGTTCAGTATGAGAGGCAGGGGGTGGAGAGGCCCTGTCTCCTGGAGGGTAAGTTTGGAGGGAAAGGGGACTCAGCTGTGTGCTTGAGCAAACATGGTGGGCTGAGGTACTGGGAGGTGAGGTGTGGGTACAACACAGGACTCAGGAGAAAAAGCATGGGGTTGGGGAGATGGCTCAGTGGCCAAAATTTGTTGGCTCAGCTTCAATTCCCTAGTCACTCTGTAAAGCCAGATACTGGTTTGCAATGGCAAGAGGCCCTGACCTACCCATACACATATAAATAAATAATAGCTTAAAAAAAAAAAGGTGCCGGGCGTGGTGGCGCATGCCTTTAATCCCAGCACTCGGGAGGCAGAGGTTGGAGGATCGCCGTGAGTTCAAGGCCACCCTGAGACTACATAGTGAATTCCAGGTCAGCCTGGGCTAGAGTGAGACCCTACCTCGAAAAACAAAACAAAAAAAAAAAAATGGCCGTGTAAGTAAGGAAAACTCATCTGACACTGGCTGAGACTTGGAGGTGATGGAAGCCAGGCTGATGGCACAGGCCCAACATGGGCTCCTTTTCTGCCCCTGTGATGCCGAGAGGGCAACTGTGTTCCTTCCAGGCTGGTGGCCAACCAGGACACTCTCGTCTGTGTGGACGAGCTCTTCCTGCAGGTAATTTTCCTATCTCCCACCCTGGCCCGCCGAGCCCAGCCCAGCCTGGCCCGGTGGGCAGGGAACAGGGCCGCTGTTGGCAGCCACTTGCCATGCTGGTCATGTCTGCTCTCCCCGCTCTGGAGGTGAAAGGTGCAGATGCTAACCACAGCCCATCAGGCCTCCCCAGCTGGAATAAGACAACATAGAGAAGCAGAGCCATCCTCCCAGCCAAATAAAAGCCCATGTGCCAGGCCTCCCTGGCTGTGAGCGCTTAAGACCGGGATCGGCGGTGGATTTCTTTCCTGCCATTATATTCTCTGGCGTGTCCTCACAGGGTCCGCGGCCTGCCGGGCTCTGAAAGCTTTGCAGTGCTGCGACCCTGCTGGTTTGTAACACGCTCTGGAAGAAAGGGACACAGCTAGGGGCGGACTTCCCTCCTTCTTCCCTCCTTGCTCGCTCTTTTCCCATCCCACACACAAGGCGCTGAAGAATAGCACTTCACCTACTACGGGGCTACAGCTGGAGATGAGGAATCGGATTCTTAGCCAGGGAGAGAGGGAGGCAGAAGGCTGAGGGCAGGAGGACAGGAGCACCAGGAGGCTGTCCGCCTTCCTCCCTTTTCAATGTACCTGTCGGGTGCCGAGATTTTTGCCAACTCAGGGTGATTCTCCTGACCAAGGCTGAAGGCCTGCCCTTCCTTCCCTACTCAGTGTGCCAAGTGTGTCTCAAGCATTGGTTTGCAAGGGACACTATGATGTCTGACACATCACACAGGGACCCCTCCTGCTCTGTCACTGCTTTGTGAGAACTATGTTCTTATTGTGTGCTGTGCTCTGGGCCACTGACTGGCAACTCAGGAGACCAGGTGGCTCCAGGATGCAAACACCATCCCGGGCCCTGGCTGTGTGCCAGGGACCTTGCTTGCCGGCCCCTTCTCCCTGCTTTTTCCCTCTGGTCTCTTGCCACTGCCCAGGTTCCGCAGCACCAGGTCCTCCTCAACCCTCTGGACTCAGTGCTGAGTGGGCAGGGCAGGGCTTTTAGAGATGGAACAGGAAGAGGCGTGATGCTGATGACAATGACTCATTGTCCTGTCACTGAACATCAATCAGGACTGGTGTGTCACCTCCTTGGAGCCACGATGCCCTCAATGACCTGGACACCCTATGCTCACTGGCCACAGAAGAGATAGGAGGATGGACGGATGGACACACACACACACACAAAACACACTCACTCACAGTGTGCACACTGGATCCAACACAAAAGCGCTGCCTGGATAGATCAGTGGATGTAAACACTTGGCTGGCAGGATACCAGAAAGCCCAGGTTTGAATCCCAAATCTGCCAGGAGAGTAGCTGGTGCCCCGAGCAAGCTGCTCGCCTTCTCTGTGCCTCCTGGTGCGTTCAACAGAACACTGACAGTGTCACCTCTCCGAGCCTGCAGCAGCAATACCACAAACGCCTACGGGGTTGACAACGACGACAATGAGTATGGATTTAGCTTGAACTGCAGTTCAGCTGCCTGCCTTGACCCAGGGACCTTGGGTCTCTACCATTCCTCCTGGGTCAGTGGCGGAGCCATGGAGAAGTGGAGCCCTTGGGGAAGGGGTGGTGGCAGGGTGACACCTACTAGCTGTACCAGCCATGGTAAGGCTTCAGCTGGTGCCAAAGCTCCAGTGTAGTGGCTTTGGTACCCCCACCTCCTACCAGCCTCAAGAATGGCTCAAAGGCTACAGTGTCCCCAACAAGCTTGCTGCCAGTTCCTGCCTGGGGAAGGGCCGAGAGGCCTGTCTTTGATGCTGTAACCCATGGCCCACAGGGAGCCTTTGTGCTGGCCAATGCTGGGCAGCCTCCACCAGAGATCTGAGTGCCTTCCTGGCAAAGTGCAGGGGCCCGACGAGAGCTGGGCACAAGTCCCACCTGCCCTTAGGCTCTGCCAGGGCCCTGGAGGCACGGAACAATGTGGACTTCAGCACAAATGGGCTGGTACTTTTCACAGCAGGGAACGGAATGAGAGCGCAAAGAGGCCCAGTAAGGCTGTGGAGCCTGCAGCCCTGTTCTGAGAACTTGGACTGGGCAAGCATCTCCCAGACAATGGAGTGCTAGGTGGAGCATAGTGTTCTCAGGATAGCTGCGCTGCCAAGGAGCACTCTGCATGCCTAGTGGCCTTCTGACATCTGAGTGCAGAGACCAGAGCTGGAGGACCTGCATGGAGTACTCCACACACCTGGTGACCTTCTCCTGACATCTGAGTGCAGGGACCAGAGCTGGAGGACCCACATGGAGTACTCCACACGCCTGGTGACCTTCTCCTGACATCTGAGTGCAGGGACCAGAGCTGGAGGACCCACATGGACTACTCCACATGCCTGGTGACCTTCTCCTGACATCTGAGTGCAGAGACCAGAGCTGGAGGACCCGCATGGACTACTCCACACGCCTGGTGACCTTCTCCTGACATCTGAGTGCAGGGACCAGAGCTGGAGGACCGCATGGACTACTCCACACGCCTGGTGACCTTCTCCTGACATCTGAGTGCAGAGACCAGAGCTGGAGGACCCACATGGAGTACTCCACACACCTGATCTTCTCCTGACATCTGAGTGCAGAGACCAGAGCTGGAGGACCTGCATGGACTACTCCACACGCCTGATCTTCTCCTGACATCTGAGTGCAGAGACCAGAGCTGGAGGACCCGCATGGACTACTCCACACTCCTGGTGACCTTCTCCTGACATCTGAGTGCAGGGACCAGAGCTGGAGTGCAGAGACCAGAGCTGGACTATGGACTACTCCACACGCCTGGTGACCTTCTCCTGACATCTGAGTGCAGAGACCAGAGCTGGAGGACCTGCATGGACTACTCCACACACCTGATCTTCTCCTGACATCTGAGTGCAGAGACCAGGAGTTGGAGGACCCACACGCCTGGTGACCTTCTCCTGACATGGAGTACTCCACACGGTGACCTTCTCCTGACATCTGAGTGCAGGGACCAGAGCTGGTGACCTTCTCCTGACATCTGAGTGCAGGGACCAGAGCTGGAGGACCGCATGGAGTACTCCACATGCCTGGTGACCTCTCGTGACATCTGAGTGCAGGGACCAGAGCTGGAGGACCCACATGGAGTACTCCACACGCCTGGTGACCTTCTCCTGACATCTGAGTGCAGGGACCAGAGCTGGAGGACCCACATGGAGTACTCCACACGCCTGGTGACCTTCTCCTGACATCTGAGTGCAGGGACCAGAGCTGGAGGACCCACATGGAGTACTCCACATGCCTGGTGACCTTCTCCTGACATCTGAGTGCTAAGACCAGAGCTGGAGGACCCACATGGACTACTCCACACGCCTGGTGATCTTCTCCTGACATCTGAGTGCAGAGACCAGAGCTGGAGGACCTGCATGGACTACTCCACACACCTGATCTTCTCCTGACATCAGAGTGCAGAGACCAGAGTTGGAGGACCCACATGGAGTACTCCACACGCCTGGTGACCTTCTCCTGACATCTGAGTGCAGAGACCAGAGCTGGAGGACCGCATGGACTACTCCACACTCCTGGTGACCTTCTCCTGACATCTGAGTGCAGGGACCAGAGCTGGAGGACCCACATGGAGTACTCCACACGCCTGGTGACCTTCTCCTGACATCTGAGTGCAGGGACCAGAGCTGGAGGACCCACATGGAGTACTCCACATGCCTGGTGACCTTCTCCTGACATCTGAGTGCTAAGACCAGAGCTGGAGGACCCACATGGACTACTCCACACACCTGGTGACCTTCTCCTGACATCTGAGTGCAGAGACCAGAGCTGGAGGACCGCATGGACTACTGGACCTACATCTGAGTGCAGAGACACTGGACCTGGTGACCTTCTCCTGACATCTGAGTGCAGGGACCAGAGCTGGAGGACCCACATGGAGTACTCCACACGCCTGGTGACCTCTCGTGACATCTGAGTGCAGAGACCAGAGCTGGAGGACCCACATGGATTACTCCACACACCTGGTGACCTTCTCCTGACATCTGAGTGCAGAGACCAGAGCTGGAGGACCGCATGGACTACTCCACACACCTGGTGACCTTCTCCTGACATCTGAGTGCAGGGACCAGAGCTGGAGGACCCACATGGACTACTCCACACACCTGGTGACCTTCTCCTGACATCTGAGTGCAGAGACCAGAGCTGGAGGACCGCATGGACTACTCCACACACCTGGTGACCTCTCGTGACATCTGAGTGCAGGGACCAGAGCTGGAGGACCCACATGGACTACTCCACACGCCTGGTGACCTTCTCCTGACATCCGAGTGCAGGGACCAGAGCTGGAGGACCCACATGGAGTACTCCACACGCCTGGTGACCTTCTCCTGACATCTGAGTGCAGGGACCAGAGCTGGAGGACCGCATGGACTACTCCACACACCTGGTGACCTTCTCCTGACATCTGAGTGCAGGGACCAGAGCTGGAGGACCCACATGGACTACTCCACACTCCTGGTGACCTTCTCCTGACATCTGAGTGCAGAGACCAGAGCTGGAGGACCGCATGGACTACTCCACACACCTGGTGACCTCTCGTGACATCTGAGTGCAGGGACCAGAGCTGGAGGACCCACATGGACTACTCCACACGCCTGGTGACCTTCTCCTGACATCCGAGTGCAGGGACCAGAGCTGGAGGACCCACATGGAGTACTCCACACGCCTGGTGACCTTCTCCTGACATCTGAGTGCAGGGACCAGAGCTGGAGGACCGCATGGACTACTCCACACGCCTGGTGACCTTCTCCTGACATCTGAGTGCAGAGACCAGAGCTGGAGGACCGCATGGACTACTCCACACACCTGGTGACCTTCTCCTGACATCTGAGTGCAGGGACCAGAGCTGGAGGACCCACATGGAGAACTCCACACGCCTGGTGACCTTCTCCTGACATCCGAGTGCAGGGACCAGAGCTGGAGGACCCACATGGAGTACTCCACATGCCTGGTGACCTTCTCCTGACATCTGAGTGCAGGGACCAGAGCTGGAGGACCCACATGGAGTACTCCACACGCCTGGTGACCTCTCGTGACATCTGAGTGCAGAGATCAGAGCTGGAGGACCGCATGGACTACTCCACATGCCTGGTGACCTTCTCCTGACATCTGAGTGCAGAGACCAGAGCTGGAGGACCCACATGGAGTACTCCACACGCCTGGTGACCTTCTCCTGACATCTGAGTGCAGGGACCAGAGCTGGAGGACCCACATGGACTACTCCACACACCTGATGACCTTCTCCTGACATCTGAGTGCAGGGACCAGAGCTGGAGGACCTGCATGGAGTACTCCACATGCCTGGTGACCTCTCGTGACATCTGAGTGCAGAGACCAGAGCTGGAGGACCCACATGGACTACTCCACACACCTGATCTTCTCCTGACATCTGAGTGCAGAGACCAGAGCTGGAGGACCCGCATGGACTACTCCACACTCCTGGTGACCTTCTCCTGACATCTGAGTGCAGAGACCAGTCTTGAGGACCCACAATGAACTACTCCACATGCCTGGTGACCTCTCGTGACATCTGAGTGCAGAGACCAGAGCTGGAGGACCCACATGGAGTACTCCACACGCCTGGTGACCTTCTCCTGACATCTGAGTGCAGAGACCAGAGCTGAGGAGGACCCACATGGACCTACTCCACACTCCTGGTGACCTTCTCCTGACATCTGAGTGCTGAGACCAGAGCTGGGTGACCTCTCCTGACATCTGGACCCACAATGAGTATTCCACACGCCTGGTGACCTTCTCCTGACATCTGAGTGCAGAGACCAGAGCTGGAGGACCCACATGGAGTACTCCACACGCCTGGTGACCTCTCGTGACATCTGAGTGCAGAGATCAGAGCTGGAGGACCGCATGGACTACTCCACATGCCTGGTGACCTTCTCCTGACATCTGAGTGCAGAGACCAGAGCTGGAGGACCCACATGGAGTACTCCACACGCCTGGTGACCTCTCGTGACATCTGAGTGCAGAGACCAGAGCTGGAGGACCCACATGGAGTACTCCACACGCCTGGTGACCTTCTCCTGACATCTGAGTGCAGAGACCAGAGCTGGAGGACCCACATGGAGTACTCCACACTCCTGGTGACCTTCTCCTGACATCTGAGTGCTGAGACCAGAGTTGGAGGACCCACAATGAGTATTCCACACGCCTGGTGACCTTCTCCTGACATCTGAGTGCTAAGACCAGAGCTGGAGGACCCACATGGAGTACTCCACACGCCTGGTGACCTCTCGTGACATCTGAGTGCAGAGATCAGAGCTGGAGGACCCACATGGAGTACTCCACACGCCTGGTGACCTTTCCTGACATCTGAGTGCAGAGACCAGAGCTGGAGGACCTGCATGGAGTACTCCACACGCCTGGTGACCTTCTCTTGACATCTGAGTGCAGAGACCAGAGTTGGAGGACCCACATGGAGTACTCCACACACCTGGTGACCTTCTCCTGACACCTGAGTGCAGAGACCAGAGATGGAGGACCCACATGGACTACTCCACACATCTGGTGACCTTCTCCTGACATCTGAGTGCAGAGACCAGAGCTGGAGGACCCACATGGAGTACTCCACACACCTGATCTTCTCCTGACATCTGAGTGCAGGGACCAGAGCTGGAGGACCCGCAGGGAGTACTCCACACACCTGATGACCTTCTCCTGACATCTGAGTGCAGAGACCAGAGCTGGAGGACCCACATGGACTACTCCACACACCTGATCTTCTCCTGACATCTGAGTGCAGAGACCAGAGCTGGAGGACCCGCAGGGAGTACTCCACACGCCTGGTGACCTTCTCCTGACATCAGAGTGCAGAGACCAGAGCTGGAGGACCCGCATGGAGTACTCCACACACCTGGTGACCTTCTCCTGACATCTGAGTGCAGAGACCAGAGCTGGAGGACCTGCATAGAGTACTCCACACGCCTGATGACCTTCTCCTGACATCAGAGTGCAGAGACCAGAGCTGGAGGACCCGCATGGAGTACTCCACACACCTGGTGACCTTCTCCTGACATCTGAGTGCAGAAACCAGAGCTGGAGGACCCACATGGACTACTCCACACACCTGATCTTCTCCTGACATCTGAGTGCAGAGACCAGAGCTGGAGGACCCACATGGAGTACTCCACACGCCTGATGACCTTCTCCTGACATCAGAGTGCAGAGACCAGAGCTAGAGGACCCGCATGGACTACTCCACACGCCTGGTGACCTTCTCCTGACATCAGAGTGCAGAGACCAGAGCTGGAGGACCCGCATGGACTACTCCACACGCCTGGTGACCTTCTCCTGACATCTGAGTGCAGAAACCAGAGCTGGAGGACCCACATGGACTACTCCACACACCTGATCTTCTCCTGACATCTGAGTGCAGAGACCAGAGCTGGAGGACCTGCATAGAGTACTCCACACGCCTGATGACCTTCTCCTGACATCAGAGTGCAGAGACCAGAGCTAGAGGACCCGCATGGACTACTCCACACGCCTGGTGACCTTCTCCTGACATCAGAGTGCAGAGACCAGAGCTGGAGGACCCGCATGGACTACTCCACACGCCTGGTGACCTTCTCCTGACATCTGAGTGCAGAAACCAGAGTTGGAGGACCCGCATGGACTACTCCACACGCCTGGTGACCTTCTCCTGACATCTGAGTGCAGAGACCAGACCTAGAGGACCTGCCTGAGTTTCTTGCCTAATGTCTGCAGGGCCCTAGCTGTCCGAAGTCAGGTCGCCACTTGTAGGCTCAGTTCTGACTGTCAAGTAGGCTCTTCATGGACATCTTGTGGTTGCTGAAGAAGCAAATACTGTACTAATTCCTATCACTATTGTGCCTGTCCACCTCAGACCCTGCTGCAGATCACAGGTCTAGAGACAGCCCTTCCCCCGCAATGCCTGGCTTCTGACACATTCTTTCACCGGGGTGTGATGACGCTGTCTTCAGAGGTCAATTTATTGAATTGGCATCTCTCTACACAAGGTAGAAGTGCTGAGCCCACATTCTCACAGGCCTGGGCTGCACAGTGAGATGATCGCAGGCGAGGCAGCCCCCACCGGGGCTCCTGAGAATGTCTTGCACAAACATTTGCCGATGGGTGCATTTGGCTGTCGATCCTGTCGATAGGGACAGGTTCTGTGTGCTTGTCATGATTTGAGGACTGAGTTGTGAACTTACTTCTGTGTGTTCTGCCGTTGCTTCTCTACCTTATATGGTTGTCCGGGCTCCAATACGCCCACCTTTGGATGAAGGCCTGGCACAGAAGAGACCATACCAGGCATGGGCACAGGAAGTGACCACTGACAAAGATGATCACACCACAAAGGTGAGGCCAGGTCTAACTGGGTTAACAAAGCATAAGGAAGGGAATAAGAGCATGGTGAGAAAGCACAAGAGCAGTACAGAGAGGCAGGTGGCAGAAGATGGTTACTGGTGCCTGACACTTGGTACTGGGGCTGCTGAAGAAACAATACTGGTGGGCAGGGAGGGAAATGCTGCAGGGTCTCCAAGACACTCAGTGTTAGCCAAGTAAAGGGGAAGCGTTCTACACTAGGAAATAGCATGTACAAAGACACAGGGCCCTGCTTGGGGCTCAGAACAATGAACTCTGTGGGAAGTGTGGTTGGGAGGTGGTGTGGGTTTAGGAAGACTGAGGGAAGGCCAGGGTGTGTGTTCTAAAGATTTGCCCATGGGCTGGGGAGATGGCTTAGTGGTTAAGGCGTTTGCCTGTGAAGCCTAAGGACTCATGTTAGACTTTCTCCAGGTCCCACATAAGCCAGATGCACAAGGTGACACAAGTGTGCAAGGTTGCACATGTGCACAAGGTGGCACATATATCTGGAGTTCGACTGCAGGTGGGTGGAGGCCCTAGAGCACCAATTCTCTCTCTCTCGCATTAAAAAAAAAAAAAAGATCAATCTGTTGGGCTTGCCTCAGAAAAAAAAAATTGGCCTGCTGGCTGTGGTCAGAACCTTCCCCTATCCAAGCCACTTTTGTATCTCAGCATGCTTTCAGGGTGCAGTATTGTGGAATGCTCTCACCGCTTCTTAGCCCAGGTAAGACCAGTCACCTAGACTCCACCCTGCTCTCCCACCCACCCATGGGAAAGTCTCAGGACGGTTCTTTCAGCTTTCCTGACTGGGAGAAGGGACAGCTCATTCCTGACCTCAGCTTGGTTGATAGAGATGAGCACTCACAGCAAGCAACCTCCCCTGGGTGTTGCTCCCACCCAGGAGCAACAAAGGACACTCTGATGGAGAGGATCCAGAGATAACCAAGAGGAAGAGTGCCTGCCTGCTGAAATCTCAGCACAGACAGGAGACCCAAAGTGGGCCGACAGGCACCAGCAGCAGCTGCACTCTACGGCCTGGACAGAGCAGAGGAAGGCAATACAAGGTCAGGTGAGGACAATGGGAGCAAGAGGGGCAGGATGCCTCCAATGCTGCCCTCAGCCTCTCGCCTCCTTCTCACCCAACTGCCTGCCACACACTCTTCTGGAGATGAGGTCCAGGGACCTCTCCAGCCCCACCTGCCCTGAGGTCTGGGCACACTGGCCTCCTTTTTACCAGACTTGTGCCTCCCTCCAACCTTGGGCTCTTCCATCTGGATCAGCCTTTCCTGGACCACCGATGAAGCAATGCCCTCCCGACTCTTCCTGAACACGACTGGTGCCCAGAACACAAGGACACGCTAGTACCGAGGGCTTCCTGTCATGGACTCAACAGCCCACAGGGTGCCACCAAGGTGGTGTTAGCTCTGTGAGCAGAGCCCTGGCAGGAAGTGGACAACCTTTAAACAAGACATGCAGAAAGGTCCCATAGAGGGGTGCAGAGTGAGGCTGGTGACAGTATGGTCCCTGGCTCAGCCACCAGGAAGTACTGCCAACATCCCCAGGCCTCAGGGAGGCTTTGGAACCTGGACTGAGGACCACTAACTGTGGCCCTGCTAGGAGACGATGGGAAGCAGACACTCTAATCTTGCTTGCCTGCCGAGCCCCAATGCCCCAGCCACCGGCAAGCTAACAGGCCCAGAGCCTGGACATGCTGTGCACATGACCACCCTCACACGGGGTGGCCAGGGGCTTTGGCTTCACTTGTCTGAGTGAGGCAGTGCTCTAGAGACCCTAGACCACTCCTACCTTGAAAGGTTTTGGCTATCTTGTGCCACAGGGCCTGCACCATCACTCAGAGTCTGCCCACTCCAGCACCAGCCTTTGGCCATACAAGTGGGTGCTGGGTGTAGTGGTTTGATTCAGGTGTCTCCCATAAGCTTAGGTGTTCTAATGCTAGGCAGGGAATTAACACCTCCTGGAGGCAGTGTATTGTTGGGGATGGGCTTAGGCGTATTATAGCCAGTTTTCCCTTGCCAGTGTTTGGCACACTCTCCTGCTGTTGTTGTCCATCTGATGTTGGCCAGGAGGTGATGTCCACCCTCTGCTCATGCCATCGTTTTCCCCTGCTATCATGGAGCATCCCCTCAAGCCTGTAAGCCAAAATAAACCTTTCCCCGCCACAAGCTGCTCTTGGTTGGGTGATTTCTGCCAGCAATGCGAACCTGACTGCAATAGTATAGTTGGTGTCATTGGTGCTAGAAACCTGACTGTATGGCTTTGACCTTTTGGAGCTGATTTTTTTTTTTTTTTTTGAGGTAGGGTCTCACTCTGGCCCAGGCTGACCTGGAATTAATTATGTAGTCTCAGGGTGGCCTCAACCTCACAGCAATCCTACTACCTCTGCCTCCCGAGTACTGGGATTAAAGGCGTGCACCTCCATGCCCAGCTTTGGAGCTGATTTTGGAGAGGACTGTGGAAGGGTTTGAAATCGTGGCTTAAGAGATAACTTGGGAGCTGGGCGTGGTGGCGCATGCCTTTAATCCCAGCACTCGGGAGGCAGAGGTAGGAGGATCGCTGTGAGTTCAAGACCACCCTGAGACTACATAGTTAATTCCAGGTCAGCCTAGGCCAGAGTGAGACCCTACCTCAAAAAAAAAAAAAAAAAGATAACTTGAAGTGCTGTAAGTACAGCTTGATGGACTATTCTGGTCAGAGTTGAAAGACCTGAATGCAGTAAGATCTATGGATCGTGAGGTTTGGCTTGTGAGGGTGAGGTTTGCCTGGACTGGGCAGGAAGCAGTTTGTGTGAGAGGCTTGCTGTTATGCCCATGTCCTGAGAATTTGTGCAGGGTTGTATACATACAAATGGACTGGTGTGAGCAGATGGATATGACACAGAAAAAAATCTTTGGGCTGAAACTTCTGCCCATTCAGCTGCAATGATATGAGAGATTACAACCATTGAGATTGGGCCAGTTGACTTGCATTGGGACAACAGAAAAAATGCAGTCTTTTGAATGGGCCTGAATGCTGAAGGAGTGTCCCGTTCTTCAAAGTCTGCTTTATTCCCCCCACCCTGGATTAGCAAATTGTCACCCCACCTGGTATTATGGAGTATAAGAAATGCAGGAAAGAGAGGGTCATTGAATTTGCAATATGGTCTTGAGTGTTTTGGAAACGGCCATGGGCAGTGTGAAGGATTGCCTGCATGGAGATCTGATGGAGCCATGAGGAGGGACTGTGGGTTGCAGTGGAGACCCAGTGGAGATGCCAGGACCAGGAGATGGCTGCCAAGAAGAGCTGATGGCCCCAGATGAAGTTTTCTGTACTTTGAGTAGCCTAGCTGGAGGGGTGGAATTGGAACTCCAGAGACTTGTCACTGACTAGAGTTGCTGGATTGAAGAGACAGAGTTTGATGTTTGCCCTGTTTAAATCTTGTATTGGTGAAATATTTCTTTGCTATGCCCAATGCCATCTTTTGCAGTGTGTTTATTATGTGCCATTATGGATTTGGGGGGCATTTTTTGGTATTATGGCTCAGTTAAGATTTCAGACTATGGGAATGTCTGATCATTAAGACTGATAAAACTATGGGGACTTTTAAAAGTTGGACTGGGGCTGGAGGGATGGCTTAGTGGTTAAGGTGTTTGCCTGCAAAGCCAAAGGACCCAGGTTCAATTCCCCAGGACCCATGTTAGCCAGATGCACAAGGGGCACACACGTCTGGAGTTTGTTTGCAATGGCTAGAGGCCCTGATGCATCGATCCTCCCCCTCTCTCCCCTCCTCTTTCTCTATCAAATAAATAAAAATGTTGGACTGAATGCATTGCATTTTACATCATGGATCGTTATCAGTTTATGAGGGTTAGGGGTGGAATGTGGTGGTTTGATTCAAGTGGTCCCCCATAAACTTGGGTGTTCTGAATACTAGGTTCCCAGCTGATGGAGATTTGGGAATTAACATCTCCTGGAGGAAGTGCATTATTGGGGGCGGGCTTATGGGTATTATAACCAGTTTCTCCATGCCAGTTTGGCACACTCTCCTGCTATTGTCCATCTGATGTTGGCCAGGGGGTGATGTCCACCCTTGGCGCATGCCATTGTTTCCCCCTGCCATTGTGGAGCTTCCCCTCGAGCCTGTAAGCCAAAATAAATATTTTTTTCCCACAAGCTGTTCTTGGTTGGGTGATTTCTGCCAGCAATGCGAACCTGTCTACAACACTGTGACACAAGGCATTGAAGGCTTTCTGGAGGAACAAGAAACAGCAGCATGTGAGCTACGGGAAGCTGTGAGCACTTCACATCACTCCCATGCTGCCTGCCAGCTTCTCTGAGAAAGAACACGGGCTCTGGCCCTTGAGACCTGGGCGATCTGGCGAGGGTTTGGATAGCTGCTGGGCACATCTATTTCATTAGTGGGCTGTTTCCAAAGAGAGAGAGCCGCCAATAACTGAGCAGTCAAAACACTCACCACTGGGCTATATTAGTGCCTGGGCCTGACAGACGACCTCTTTCCCATGTGACACCCTATCTGTGTAGGGCAACTGCATTAGTAGGGCTGGCCTTCCACCCAGCTCTCAGTGGCTTTGGCTCAGCTTTGCCTGGTCACTGGGTGACGAACCCACAGTCCATTATCCCATTTCTTTCGGCTGCTTCCTTACTGGTCTGCTGGGCCCTGGCCCCTCTGCCATGGACTCAGTGGCCAGACCTACCATTGGCTCTTGTCACCCTTTGCTGTGCCTGCCCTCAGAAGTCCACCTAGTTCCTGTTTGTGGGTGTTCACACACATGGGCCACAGCATGTGTGTGGAGGTCAGAGGACAACTCTGTGGTGTTGGTCCTTGCCTCCCACCTCATGTGAGGCAGTCTTTCCGTCTCTCTCTACTCACCCCCTCACTCCAGCCTAGCTGACATCAAAATTTCTAGAAAATTCTCCTATTTCTGCCCCCTCCCTCCCATTTCACTATTAGCATGCTGGAGTTACAGAAGCCTGTCAGGCCCTCCACAGTTTTTCACATGGGCTCTGGGGATATGAGCTTGGACACTCAGGGTTGAACGGCAGGTGCTTATCCATTAAGCCATTTCTCCAGCCCCATGCCTTTTGTTTTTAACACTTACATTGAGATCCAACTCACATGCTGCTGGTATGTTCAGTTATATAACCATTAACATAAATTTTAGCATTTAGCATTTATATAAATTTAGCATTTCCTCACCCCCTCGGAAGAAACATGTACCTTAGCTCTCTCTCCCCAGGTCCCCCAGGATGAGGTATCACAAATCGACTTCCTGTCTCTATGGATGTGCCGTCCTGGGCATTTCCTATGGACAGAACCGGACGGCACTGGCCGACTCCCTCCAACATGGCAGCTGTGCAGCTGAGGCACCATGCGTGGACACTCTCCTCAACCTCTTCTGGAAACAGCGCAGGCCACACAGCGCAGTGGACAAGAGTTCTTGGACTCTAGTCATCATGCCAGGCAGGGAAGAGACCCTGTGCATCCTAGTGTCAAGACGTGGACAAGTTAAGTGACCCTTCCAGGTTCCAGTGGGCACACGCGCACAAAGACATACCAACGTACAGAAGGATGAGGCAGTGACAGAGCCCACAGTGTGGGGCACGTGGCTGGTGCAGAATGGACGCCAGTTCTTGGACTTGCAGACTCACCACCTTAGCAATTCCCTTCTCTCTGCAGAGTACTGAGGGTCTAAGGGCGCAGCTCTGGGCATCCCTGTGGGCTAGAGAGCCTTGGCTCTGCCTCTGGGTGGGGGCTGTGACAAGAGACCAGGAGACAAGCTGTGTCCGCCCCTCTTGAAACGCTGATGTGGGGCTCGGATTAATCAGAAAAGCACGGACTAGGAACAACCACTGTCCCCAACTGTGAAGTGACCGTTACAGTTGCACTGTGTCCCCCAGATCCTGACGCCCCCCCCCCCGACCTCAGGGGGTGGCCGTGCTTAAAGCAGGTAGGTGTATCATCGTGAGGCGTACTGGTGTGGGGAGACCTGAACCTGACAGTATCAGTGTCTTCAGAGGCCATATACACAGGGCCAGTGCCATGTGAAGACACAGGCAGGGCCCAGGGTGGTGAGTCTACAGATCACAGAGTGCCAAACACTGCCAGCTGTCACCAGAAGCCAGGAGAGAAGCACACGACAGACTTAGCCTGCCACACCTTGATTTTGGATTGGTAGCCCCGGAGCTGTCTCACGTCCCAGTGTGGACAGCCTTGTTACCCCAGCCCTGGGAGTCAGGCTGTGACCTTGGGCAAGTCACCTACGCCTGCCAGGCCTCTCTTCTGGGCAGAGGCTACACGAGGCCAAGGATGGCACCAAGTGTCTACTCGGGACAGATGGAATCTGGACAGCCAGGAGGAGTGGAGCGGGAGCTTTAGAAGCAGACATGTGGCCAAGCCGAGGGAAGGCTCTCAGGCTTTGTTCTCAGGGCTGTTCCAGAAGGGCCAGGTGCAGGCAACTTTTCCTTCCTTGTTTTTTCTTTTTCTTTTTTTTTAAACTTTAATTTAAAAGCCTCCTTCTGACTGCCAGCAGAGCCCCTGCCATTTTTTCTAGGCGGATATAAAAATACATCTGGACCCTGCGCTGAAATGGGCTATTCACAGCTCTAAACACCCGTGCGCTCAGCTGGTGAGGCGCGGAGGCAGTGGGACTGGGGGAGCCTGAACCTCAAGACGAAGAGAGAAGCTGGTGGGGAGTCTGGAGAGGGTCCCCGAGGGGCTGCATCACAGGGACTCGGGTGGGAGGTGTGCTGGAGCGGCTGAGAAGCTGCATCTGGTGGTTGCTTGGCCCAAGTTTGCAAGGCAGAGACGAGAGGGCCTGGGAGGGAGGCCCAGCTGAGACGCCCCATCCCCACCCTAGCCTTGCTCACATCCGCCGCCAGGATTTTTCCATCTAGGACAATTTCTTTCCTGTGCCTGGGAAAACTCAGAGCAATCTGTTCACTGAAGGAGTTGCCCAAACCCTGTCCTGGCTTCTCTACATACTGCTCCTCACTACTTCCCTCTCTCTGTCCTCTGTCCTGTGGTCAGTCCCTCTTAGGATGGGCTTCAAGGATTGGCTCTGCAACTGGACTACCTCTGTTCAAATCCTGGTTCCACCACGTACAAGCCGTGTGGAGGCTGGGAAGCTGCTTACTGTCTTTGAGCCTTGGCTTGGTCAGGTCTACAGGAGGGAGGCAGTGCCAAGAGAAGGAAGGAGTCAGTGAGCACTTTGGCCCCAGGTCAGCCCATCGCCCAGCACAGGGGATGCCGCTCTCCAGATACTGCCTGATATTACAGGGTCCACTGCTCACCCCAAGCACAGCAGCTCTTCTGTATTCACACTTTGAACAAAGTACAGGGTTCTCCAAAAATAGCAGAGCAAACCTTCCTAGCTCTAGTCCCCAAAAGGTGACAGAAATGAGGTTGCACTGCTATGTGCCCACTGCATGCACTGGAGTGTAGTGGTTTCAAACTGTCGAGGGTAGGGTGAGGACTCAAGGCTAAAACTGGTCTTGGATAATCCAGAACACTGGAATAGGACAGTAAGAGCTTAGAGGTGTCCTAGGGAAAGGGTGAGAGGAAGAGACAGCTGGCTTCCAGGCTGATGCAAGGGGACACTCAGGGTCTCAGGACAACAGAGGGAACAGAGAAGGCCACAGCCTCCCTAGCCTACGGTCTATTAGCAGTCTCTCCCTATACTTGACCCCACAGAACCAGTCCACCTCCGCTTCAAGGAGGCTTGGCCCAGGGAAATTGCCTCTACTAAGAATCCCTGGGGCCTGTTCAGAGGGAGATTTTGTCCCACGGCTCCTCTGCTATCTGTGCTCCCTCTTTCTAGAGTCAGCGGCTGTAACAGACAGCTTCAGGTTCGCTGAGATGAACTTCCAGACCAGGCACAGTTATGGAGGAAGGGATATTATTTATTGAAGCTCACAGATCCAGGGGAAGTTCCATAATGGCAGGAGAAGCGGCCTGCTCTCACAGGACCAGGCAAGAGAGAGAAAAACCAAGCCGCCAGCTACACAGCACACAGAGCAAAACTACAGCCAAAAAGTCACACAGCACACTTCAGGAACACCTGCTGGCACACTTTGCATATCTTTACAATGGAATCTCAAACCCACCACCACACCTTAAAATCAGCCCCCCCGTGACATTGCCTCTAGCAAGGTGATTGCAGATGCAAACTATAACTAATAAAACACTGAATATATTGGGGGACATATATTCAAACTACCACAGCGGCCTTGGTGTGGCCCTTGGAACCCGAGTTCCATAGGCTCCGAAGCTCACAACCTTAGCCTTCTCCTGTGAAGGAGAACTGGTCTCCCATTTCAACATGGGGGAGTCTGAGGCACTGGCCAAGGTGCACCTTCAAGGCAGTCTCGTGTTTCCTTTCTTGTTCCACTCACCCATTTCCTCTTGTTCCAGAATTCCAGCCCAGATGCACCCTGCCCTGGTGCACCTGTCTGCATGTTTCTCTGACTCGACCTTGAACTGCACTGTCCTTTCTATTCTTAGGATGGGGTGCTGTGCTTAGCAACCACCTAGCAAGGTGGTCTCTTTTTCACCAAGGGTCTCAAAAACATGTCCCCGGCCTGGGGTAGATGGTCAGGGTGGCCATGGCTTAGATGTCCTGCCAAGATAGACTTTCAAGCCTCCATTTCAGACTTCAAAGACGTATTAGGACAAGAGTATACCCTGTTTGTGGAGAACGGGTTGCTTGGTTATTGCATCACCAAAGACATAGATATACCTAGTCTTTGTGGTTCTGCACCCACAACACACGTGGCCTTGGGACTCTGAACAATGAATACCCCAATCTACCCATGGCTTGCTAGGAAAACCTACAGTCCAGAGTGCAGCTGGGCATGGCATAGAGAACCCCACAGGGGCCAGTGCCTGCCACTGTCCTGCTGCAGCCCTGCGGAACAAAGGTTTGGGCCTTACCTCTCTCCAAGCATCCCTCTATTCTAGGAACTGCGACATTTCACCATCGCTGACCTCTGAGGACTCTGCGGTGTTTCTCAGCCTTTCTTATTGCTGTGTAACTCTCTCCACCTCAACCACTAGGATGGTTCTGTCCCCGGGAACCCCCAAGCTTGGATGGACAGCTGACACCTCCTGCCTTGGCCAGCTTCAAGCTCCCGGCTGTGCATGAGCAGCTACCCAGGCTTCAGACCCCGACCACCCAGGTCTCTAGGTCTTATTGATTCCCTGGCCTTACTGCCTTGTCCTAACACCCCAGAAGAAAGTCTGTTCCCGTGTAGAGGGGAAGTATGACTCAGGCTGGACTGATGCTTAGCCTGGAAGCCAGCTTTTAAGACCACGGAAGGTGGTGGAAGGCTGCCAGCACAGCGTGGAGGCCGACTTTTCAGAAGCTTCCCTGGAAACCAACCTCATTCTGTACAGTTGGCAGAACAGCAGACAGACCTTCTGCCTTTAGAAGCTGGGGCACCCTCCTCACCCAGTCCCTCCTGCTCTTTGGGAATTGCCCCTGGGTGCCAGAGGACCACAGTGCTAAAGGCACACCAGCACTGACAATGCCAACCTGTCCCGAACCATCTGTGCCCCATCACCTGTAGGGAGTGCTCTGAGCTGGTGAAGAAGGGCCGTGTGGGATGGGAGCTGGGCTCTGCTGGCCTGGATGAAAAACACAGGCTAGTGACTTCAGGGGGTCCCAGGGTGACCTAACACCATCTTCCTATGTGTGAGGAGCAGATCCTTGCTCTCCTCCCTGCTGCTCCCCAGGCCTTGTGAGCCAGGTGTTGCCATCCCTTGCCTGCTGCTGCTGAGAGCCGTCTCTCAGGTAGGTGTGTGTCTCAGATGTGCTGAGCTCTTATACACGTGAGACTGCGTGACTTACACTGTGGGCTTGGACATACGGTCTGAGAGGTGACACTGCAGCTGAGAACACGTTTCCAAGGCAAATGCCCACGGGTTCACTTGCAGACTGGTGCCTTAAGCAAGTGAGACAAAGAGATGTGTTCCCTTCCGCTACTCACTCCCTTACCTTATCCCCAAGGGACACTGCCTGAATCAACAAATGCTACAGAGGGGGTGACAGCTGTGGGCCACCTGTGCACTCTGCAGGCTTGCAGCACCCTGGGTGGAGGTGAGACAGCCAGTAAGGAAGGAGAGTGCTATCGATGGTCAGGATGCAACAGGCAGCATGGTGCTGAGGCTCTCGGGTGGGGCAACCCTGAGGCATTCTGGCTCTGTGACCTGGTGAGAACCTTACTGCAACCTCCAGAGACTGCTGGGGAGCCAAGCAGGGCAGGAGCTGCCCCTGGGCCCTGTGCCCACCTCAGATCTGAGTTCCTGGTCCTGCTGCTGCCATTGCCAGGATCGGACTCCCACACTGAGGGCGAACGCAGGCAGGGTTCTAAGTATGCTGGACTGGACTTGCCTTCGTGACTCCTGCTGGATGCCTAATAAGAGGACATCAGCCCCACGCTGTCCTGCTCTAATCTACAAGCCGCCGGCAGGTCTGTGATGCAGCAAATATTTGGGGGGTGATCTGGGCAGTTAGTCTGAGGAAGGTGGCTTGTGCCGATCCTAGGCTCTCAGTGCACAAATATGTTGGCTAAGCCTGAGTCCCTGTACCTTGAAATGCAAACTCAGCCAGAACTTGAATATCATGTCTTACCTCTGACAGGAGCCCAACACCCCCCCCCCATTGAAACACAGATTTGAATGTGTACATGGCACATACCTTCAACAGAAAAGTGGGGGAGACACTCCAACTCCTGGGTTTGCTTCTGTCAGCATCCACAGTACAGTGAGTTGACAGACTTCAAATGCAGGAGGCCAAGGGGACTCAGCTGCCTCCCTTCCTTGGTCTATGTACCACGCCATCAGTCCCCTTACTCTCTTGACCACTGCCCAAACATAGCACCATCACCTCCTGCGGTGGGGTTGTACCCCTGGGGTCAGGGATTCACATGCATGGTGAGAGGCAGATCTGATGTCACAGGACACATTGACCTTGCATGGCACTGTCTGGCTGGGTGGAACAGGAGTGTCTGAGATGCTGCCTCGGCTTCTGCTCTTTGGGGCCTGTTCTCTGCACACCCCTCTTGCATCGACAACGACTTTTTCTTTCCTACTGTGCTGAACACATGCCTCTGACAACCAGACAGGTCACTCACTGCAGGCCCCATCTCAGCACTGGGCAGAAACACCTGGCACCAGTAAGGGAGAATGGTCAATGGTGAGCAACTCTGTCCTGTCCCTCCTCACTAACTTCTCCACCCTGGGTCTCCACGCAGTGCCCCGTCCACCACTCAAGTGTCACCAGCCAGTGAGGGCTCAGTGATGTGTCCCTGTCACTCTTCAGGTGCCCACCCAGCATGGTGAAGAAGTGGGAAATGAGAAATGAGACGTTCACTAGAGCGACCCTACAATTAAAGCTGCGGTTGTTTACTATAGCAGAACTCTGCCTGCCAACGCCAGCCGCCATCACATCCCCCCTCCCCAAGTGTTTATTTAAGCCAACACATTGCACTGCTAATTGGATAGCATTCCATGTGAAAATAGACCTTTTAAAACAACAGCGGCGGCGGCAGAAACAGCTGCAACTGCGAAAGTACAAAGGCGCAGTGGCTCAGGAGGGAGAATTAAAGGCGCCTTGTGTGGGGAAAAATAATATTCTGGTTTCCGGATGCCCGTCTGCTCTGTGTCCTTTCCGTTCCGGGTGGTCCTTTCGTCTTTCTACTTTGTGACCTGCCTGCGCTGAGCAGAGAGAGGAGGGGGCTGCATCTGGATACAATCCCAATAGCAACTGGTGATAGCACAGCCAACTGGGCTAGTCCCACCTGCCCAGGAGTCCCACCCACCTCCAGGTGAGAGGAGGTCACACCGTCGGCTCAGGAGGGTGGAGGAAGATGGCAGTGCAAAGGAAACCCACAGTTCTTCTGGGGACTGGCTGTGCCCAGGAGATGCTTTCTGAGGTAACCTCTCTGCAGATCTCTAAATGGAGGGTTCTTTTCCAGAGTGAGGCACAGAGATGGCAACTCGCTGAACCAATGAATGACAGAGAGAGGCCATCCTGTCCCCAGCTCTGTCAAGTAGCCACTGCATGACCCTGAGCCGCATGTTCAGGCCTTTGAGCCTGTTTCCTTAATGGAGTGTCATGGAAATGAACACCAACACACCTAACGTCCAGTACTGACCCTTCCAAAGACGAGGCTTAAGAAGCCATTGATTTTTATCAATTCAGAGATGCCGCTGTGACCAAGAGACACGAATGGCACTGAAGACGTGACACACAGCTGCCTGGGAGACTACCGTGGCAGTAGGCAGGGTGTGTATGAACCCTTGACTTCCTGCCATGCCCTGGTCTCCTTCTGTCAGCAACCTCATCTCTGGCCTTCCCACCCCCAACAAATGCACGCTGGGGCAGGTTGGGTGAGAAGTGCCGGGTCATCATGCCTGGAGGTTCAGACAACAGCAGCATCTCCGGGGGGTGGGGGGCATGGTGTGCCACTCACTGCAAACATCCCAGGTGAGGTGAGTTTGCCAGCTCATCATTGTGGCTTCCTGAGTAAAGGGCTCTGGGCACCAGTGGGTAGGTGGCCTAGTCCCTCCCCTGACTTGCCTTGCCATGCCATTTCAGTGCCAACCTGGGGCAGGCACACAAGGAACCAGGGAAGGAGCCTCTATATATTTCCACCCAATCACGGTGTCCTGGGCTGGGCTGGGTGATGCCTGTGGTGAACATGTTGATGTAAAGCATTCACAAAGGCCTCTTGCTATACTTGCCCAGTGTGGGGTCTTCTGGGTTCTGCAGCAGCCACCCGCATGGCGCCTCTCTTTTGGGGGGCTCTCCCTCCCAGCTGTGCTTGATTCAGAAGAGCCTGTAGGTCAGAGTCCCCAAGGACGTGAGAGGCCCAATGTAGGCCTCGTGGAGAAAGGACGTGGATCTGAATCCCTCGTTTAGGGACGATGGAGACAGGCATCTGCTCAGAGTTGAGCCATGACTGGTGGCAGGGACTCCTGTTCTCTCAACCAGAAGGGGAGAGGCCAGGAAAAGAGCTCCATACTGGGAGCTGAGACCCCAAGCCTCCCCCATGCTGGTGCCCTCCCCTCAGCTCTGTGGCCTCCCTGCCTCTCCCCCAGTCACCACTGCTCTTCCCCCCCCCCCATCTTCTGCATCTGATGGCGACTTGGGGCAGGCCTCCCGGCAACCAGCTGCTCCGCGTGGAAAGGCCAGCTGAAGGGATCTGAGGGAACCGAGTCCAGCAGGGCCTGGGTGCCTCTTAAAGGAGGACTCCTTCCCACAAAGCTTCACAGAGAGTGTGTGTGTGTCATGGGGGGCAGCTCAGGGGAGGAGGGCGATACAGGGCTCCTCTGCTGGCTGTCCAGGTTCCACTAATTCATGACTCTGAGCACAGTAGAGTGATTCCCCCTCTCAGGTCCCCACGCTGCAGGGAGGTGGACAGCACTGACTGCTCCACTTACCAGATAATCCAGTGCCCCACACACACCACACACAGGGGGAACGGGGTGGGGGGGGTGGAGAGCAATACAACAGCCTCAAGGTGCGAGAACAGCAAGGGACTTTTCAGGGGGACTGATCACGGCAGACTACTTTGGGCAACACCAGCTTGCTGGCATAGACTGCACAAAGGACCCAGGTCCTGGCATGGAGGTGAGCCACTGCAGGGATAGTGGATCCAGAAATGCAAGTCCCAGGGCTATGGGCTGAGCCCTTGTTGTCCTCGGCTGCCCTTTCTCTTCCTGGAGCCAGGAACAGAGGGACAGAGAGGAGGAGCTGCCACCTCCGGAAGTCACCACACAGGGCCGAGCTGGGCTTCTGAATAACCTTGCCTTTGGCCTGGATGCTGCACAGGGTAACTGGGTGGTGGGCCCCTTGTGCCCCAGGGACTCCCTTCTGCTCTTATGATGCCCCAGAGCAAAACCACATGAATGTGGTAAGGGGGTGCAGGAACCTCTAGGCCCTTGAGCAAAGTCAGCTGTGACACTAGCTTCGGGTAGGAGGACATCCAGTGTGTAGAGGAGGGCTTCCAGCTGAGGCGCTGGCCTGCAGATGCCCCTCCTGCCCATCAGCAACACCATGCCACCAGCACCAGCCCCTCCCCAACAAGGCCAACAGAGGGAAGAGAGCCAGGCCCTGTTCTCAGAACACCACCATTGGCACCCCGAAAGCTCTGGTTCACAGGAGGAGAAAGTAAGGCATGGGGCAAGCAAGTCACTTATCTAAGGTCAGACAGCAGTTACGAGGCAGTGCTGGGATTCAAACTCATGCAGTTTGTGTGGTAACCACCAGCCCTGGGGTTGGCCTTTGTGGGAGACATTTCTCCAGGGCAGCTCCCTCCATGGTGCTCACAGCATTTTCCAGGCTGCCCAGCCCTGGGGCCACCCAGACCAGGGACTTGCCCTGACGTGGAGAGGCCTGAGAAACAGGGTAGTGTGGGGTCCTGTATAAGTGTAATGGACGGACACACACACACACACACACACTCTGCCAAGTCCCCCAAAACCCAACAGCTCTTCCTTCAAAGATGTTGTATAAATCAGGGAAGAGAGACAGGGTATAAGATGGTGTCTCTGAACTCGGAGAGGCATGGACCACACTCACCTTTGCATCCTGCTTGGTGAGGAAGTCCACGAAGCCGAACCCTCTGTGTGCACCTGTCCCTGTCATCTTCTTTGGCAAGCGCACGGTCTTCAGTTCCCCGAAGGTGCTAGAGACAAGAGGAGGACACAGGAGGTGGGGTTGGAAGGATGGAGTCTCACACTCCCATCTCTGCAGGTTACCAGAGTGCTCACGGCACACCCACCCACCTATATCGGCGCAAATTCCCCACATGGCTGACCTATCCTCTGGGCCAACAATCAGACTGGAAGTGCTGATGGGACATTTTCACTTCCACTGCTGCCAGATGAAGGACACCTGTCCTTCCTTCCTTCCTTCCTTCCTTCCTTCCTTCCTTCCTTCCTTCCTTCCTTCCTTCCTTCCTTCCTTCCTTCCCTCCCTCCCTCCCTCCCTCCCTCCCTCCCGGCCAGACTTGCACACAAAGGCCAGGTTGGGGAGGCCTCAGAACTGCTCTATTTGAGAACTGGGGCTCCGAACACAGGGCTGTTAGGGTTCAGCCCCCACACGCTGAGCCCAGCACTCGGCAAGCCCACACTGACTCAACCCATACCAAGCAGGCAAGCATGGAAACCTTTTTATTAACGGAGGACCCAGCACCGAAAGTGCCTTCAGGGCTCAGTGCTCTGGTGATGCACAGCTCCTTCCCCTGAGCCCAAGTCCCCTCCCCAAGCTTCCCTTGTGCTGTCTTCTGAGTGGCGAGGCTGTGCTCTGGAGAAGCAAACGATCAGGTAAACAGGGCCTGGGCCGCTCCTTGGCTCAGCCCTCTCTCCTCTCCTCTCCTCTCCTCTCCTCTCCTCTCCTCTCCTCTCCTCTCCTCTCCTCCCCTCCCCTCCCTCCCCTCCCCTCCCCTCCCCTCCCCTCTCTTCCCCTCCCCTCTCCACCAAGCCAACCTTTGAGAGACTCTGGGACAAAAGGATTGTGCGTTCTCAGGCTCCCTGGCATTCTTGTCTCTCCCCACCCCCAGTTCCCACCTAATGTCCATTTATCAAATGTATATGTGCAAATTTCCACTGATAAATATTTAATGTGCATGGCATCTGAAGAGAGGTATTATTTTATTTGAAAATCTACACACACATCCAAACACGATGGTCTGCAATGCTTCGGGCCAAAGACCGGTCGGGTAAAGCACCGCAAAGGCCGTAAGCACTCAGGAAATGATATAAGCTAAATCTGAAGCGTTAACCCGCAGCCCTGCCAGCATGACCAGGCATCTGCCGGCCCCATTTCCGAAGGCAGGACAGTGTGTAAATGTGGTATTATGAAGCCTCAAAATGAATCGGCACGTCTCCTTGGAGCTCTCCCTGGCGGCACCGCGCCCCCTCCCAGCATCTCTGTGCAGGACGCTGAGAACAGCGCTGGTGACAAGGCCAGCCTCCCCCAGAGAAGGAGGAGAAAGGGGTCTGGTTAGTCGAATTGCTTCGAGAAGGCTCTAGGCTGACTTGGAGGGGGCTGGGTTGAGGACCAGAGGCTGGGCATGTGGGATGAGAAGGCAAGGCAGAAGAGCAGAGGAGTATAGCCCACAAACCCTGCTTGATTCTGCCACCTAAAGGCCAACACATCCCATGACACTGCCACCTCTGGTCCCTGTACCAAGTCCCTTGCCTCTACGGAGCTGCAGGGGACAGGGGACTCAAGGAAAAGTTTGCTGGCAGGTTGATCTACATAAACGATCCTTTGGTCCTCAGTTCTCTTGAAGTCTCTGGGACTGAGGCCTGTGGGAGCCCTGAGGACCCAGACGTGAGGGCTGCACTGACAGGGCTTCAGCCCGCCACAGGGTTCTGCAGGCATACCCATCTTCCAGGTGCCTGTGTGCTGCTGCCTCTAAGCATTCCCAAGGCAGGACCGGATGCCATGTTTGCAATGCCACCGCCCTGAAAGCATTTCTTGGGGCTGGAAGTCAGCTCCACAATGGCAGTCACTCATGGCTAGATCTGCAGCCTGGAGTCTCATGCCCACGTGAGTGCTGGATGTACTCCTGCAATGAAGCCAACAGTGGCCCTCAGGGTCTTAAAGCTTCAGCCATACAGTTCAAGAAGTGCCTCACAGACATGAGACAGTTCCACCTAAGGCCTAGCTCTAATCCTTCAGCTCTTCCTTAGCCCAGCTCTCATGCCTCACTCTTAGAAGAAGTCCCTGTGGTTCAGGAGACTCCTGAAGAAACAGCGGGGACATCAATCACCTCGGGGTTATTGCCCCCATTTACTAGGGAGGCAGCAGCCGGCTTGTGAGAGCATCTGGGGGTGTCTGAATGGGAATCCAGGCACATGCTCCCTTGCTCTGCCAACTCACTTCTGCCCCCTGATGGGGACCGGACACTTGCAGGAGCTGGGGACTTCCTAGCCAAGATGTGGCCAGGTCTGAGTGGAGGAGAACCTGCTTGGGAGGGTGGCTGGAAAGCCTTGTACAAACCCTCAAGGTGCCAGTAAGATACCCAAGGCCACCAGGCAAAGGAGACTGAGACTGTTCCCTCTGTCTGGCTGCATGTGCATGGAGAGAGAGAGTGAGGCGGGGAGGGAATGACAGAGAGAGGGAGAGAGATGGGGGGAGGAAGAGAGGGGCTGTGAGGTTAATTCCTAACCTCTGCAGCAGGCTGCGAGCTGCAGATGCTTGGTGCATGGCAAGCAGCGGAGGATCCAGGGCAAGGCTGGGAAAATGATTAAAAGGTGGAGGGAGAAGCTGGGGAGGAGGGGCTGAAGGGCATGAGTGTCTGTGGCCTGCACAAGAGTGCTTAGGACAGAGCCACAGCACAACGAAGAATGACACGCCAGAGCCACCAGGGAGGAAGCGGGAGTGGTGAAGGCTGGGAGTTAAGAGTGCTGTCCTAGGCAGCTGGTCAATGTTGGGGAAGCCACACTCCCCTTCTCAGGGCTTCCAGGCTGCCTAAAGACCATGGTGACACTGGTGGGAAGTTTCTTCTTCCAAGAACAGGGCAAGAGTTAAAGGGTTAGATCTTAGGAGTGACTTCCCGATGTCTGTGGACACTTTTTTATTTTTAGTTTTTGGTTTTTCAAGGTATGGTCTCACTCTAGCCCAGGCTGACCTGGAACTCATTATGTAGTCTCAGGCTGGCCTGAACTTGCAGCAATCCTCTTACCTTGGCCTCCCAAGTGCTGGGATTAAACAATGTGCCACCATGCCTTGCTTGTGGACACTTCTTAAAACATATGGCTGAGGGCTGGAGAGATGGCTTAGCAGTTAAACGCTTGCCTGTGAAGCCTAAGGACCCCAGTTCAAGGCTCGATTCCCCAGTACCCACGTAAGCCAGACGCACAAGGGGGCACATATATCTGGAGTTTGTTTGTAGTGGCTGGAGGCCCTGGTGTATCCATTCTCTCTGTCACTCTCAAATAAATAAATAAATAAATATAAATAAATAAAAAACATATGGCTGAGGCTTTAAAACACTGTCATTGCTGAAGAGTGCCTGCCACCTGCCCAGTCCGCGATCTGTCATCCCCAGGTGTGACAAGCCTGGGTCAAGGGTCTTCTATTGGACAGACTTGAGAAAACCAAGGGGCAGAGAGTAAGACTGACTGGAACTCAGACCCAGGCAAGCTTCTGTCCTTGCGGTCCAGGGACAGTGCTTGATGGACCTGGCTCTGGGGCTGTGAACTGTGGATAACAGGAGGCCAAAACTAAGGATTGCAGAGAGATAGGCAAAGAGAATTAAAAGAAAAAAAAGTCTGGGGGAGAAAAAACAATGAAATAACTTTTGCTCCCTGGAGATGAGCAACATATAAAGATGAGCCATCACGAAGGTTCTTATCTGACAGTGAGGTCTGCGGGCATTTCTAAGAGTGGCCTTTGAAGGGAGTTCCTCTTGAACCCTATCTCCCAGGAGCCAAGGCCATGGTCAGCAGGGAGAGGCTGGGCAGAGCCACTGTGAGCTGGGGAGTGAGGGAAGGAAACAGCACCCAGGGATTCATCCCCAGCCCAGTCGCACGCTAGGGGACGGAGCTGCGCACGCTCCCCACTGTGTAGATAATAGAAACCACAAAATAGCAATTACTGTATCCGAAGCTGTGAATAAAGAGGCCAGAGCGGGCTTTTAAACATGGCCCTCCTCCCCTCCCCCACCACGCTCACACTTCCCTAACAAACTCACACCTCACTTTTCCAATTATTTCATTCACCCTGGGTTCACCAATTACTCCTCCCGCACTGCGGCCCCACCCCCTCTGCCACACACCACTGCCACTGCGTGACTGGTGGCGGGTCCGTGGGTTTGCAACAACTCGGGTCTCTAATTTCTTCCAAGATGTGCAGGGTGGGAGGGGGTGCTCACATGTGGAAGAAGGCGCCCTGATAAATAAGTCTGGTATGCAAAG
Organism: Orientallactaga sibirica; assembly: GCA_036365145.1. NCBI lineage: Eukaryota > Metazoa > Chordata > Mammalia > Rodentia > Dipodidae > Orientallactaga > Orientallactaga sibirica. The sequence continues at coordinate 22,332,514 of JAEOAD010000026.1, read as the reverse complement.
CATGTGCCCACGCAGGTTCCTTGTCTTGCAAGATGAGCCCTGGACCCATCCTCTGTCTCTCCCTCTCCACGGAGTGAAGAGATGGACCCAGGAGGAAGGAACTGAGAGGGAAGAGGAGGTGAGAGAGAACCCCCTAGAGGGTTCAGCAGTTTCAAACTGCTGTGGAGCCTGGTCCTGGGCTGGAGGTGGGGGCAGGGTGGGAAGCAGCTTTAACCCTTCCTGTATGCCATGGCTAAGGAGCGATCAGGGCACAGCCCATGGAGCAGAGGCCTCTCTGCTCCAGTCGGAAGTCTGGAAAGGGCAGCATTGAGATCAAGTGTGGGGTCACATGGAAAGTTTGTTGGCAGGCCTTCTCCCCATCTGCGCTCAAGGCAGTGTTGGGAAAGAGTCTGCTGCCACCCAAGGGACCCAGAGAGCAGTGCTGTGTTGGGAACTAGACGAAGGGCAGGTTTTGTGATAGAACACATAGGCTTCCTCTCTCCTTCCAGGCCTACAAAGAAACAGCCAAGACTGTCGGCCTGAAAGACCCCTCACAATAGCCCACCAGCACTAGCTTCCTAACACACTACCCACTGCACAACCTGCCAAGCAGTCACTGGCTTGGGTGATCCTGTGTGCTTTGTGGTGTGCTGGACACCTGGCCATGAACTCACAAGGCCTCACCACTCCTACTTTACAGGAGGGGAAAACTCAGCCTGGTCACTGTGTGAATAAAGAGGTCTCAGTGGGCTTTTAAACTTGGCCCTATAGGAGTCACCCAAGGTGGCAAGGGGTTGAGCTGGGTTCCAGAGGGGATGGTTAGTCCCTAGGTTTGTGGTTTTATTCCTAAGAGTGTCTACAGTTACCTGGTCTACCAACAACCAGGCCAACCCCCCGCACCCCCAAACGCACCAGGTCTGTGCAGAGTCTATGGGGTCTGTCAGGAGCCTGCGCAGCTGGGAGGAGCTGTAGAGAGAGGGCTGCGGCTGCAGCAGGGAGCATGCCCTGCTCGTTCTGACTCTTGACAGGACTTTGGGTTTGTAAGGCCTGAGCTCTCAATTGACCAGGGTCCAGCACTGAGGGCTTTGAGCCCTGCCACCCTCCCAAAGGAGGGCCTGCCAGGGTCTCAAGGGCCAGGAAGAGTTTGCACTGGAGATGCCTATGGAGCCAGCAGCTGCCCATGTCCTGTCCTTGGCTCCCTCACCCAAAGTCCCTGTGTGGCCAAGGGTCCCCCACAGGCATGTGGAACATCAGGGAACTGGCACCTGGGACCAAACCCAGCATCAGCTACAGCACTGGCTTTGGTGGTAGAGGCTACACTGCCCGCTGTTCTGGGATGCAGAAAGCCACAGCCTCATGAGATGGCTGGGGACAGGCTGCCTCAGCCAGTCCCGAACCTCAAGAAATGGGGCAACAGTTACTTGCACTCCTGCAGGAGAACCTGCCCTGATCTCACACCCACAGTGCTTGGCTCAAGGACTTCCCCGCCCTTGGAATAGTCCTGCCTCAGCACCAAGGCTGTGCTGTGGGACCCTCACTCTTCTTGCTCTGAGGCCACTTGTCCCCACCCTCCTCACTCCCGTGGAGAACCTGCACTGCCAAGGCCTGGGCCTCTGGCTTGTTACCTGGCTCCTCATGACCTGGCTGTTCCCACACTTGCTTCTTGTCATTCTCTTCTCACCCCAAATGCTGCCTTCTCCACAGGCCTCTGTCACCTCCTTGGCCAAGCCAGCCACTGTCTGTCCCATCTCCTCACTGGCTGACTGGCTCTTTCATCTACTTATGCTCCCCTCCTTTTGCTAGAAAATAGAACATGCAGGGTCCTTCTACTCCGTTTAACCCACAGGCACTGCAGCTATACCAGACCCTCAGGACATGCTCCCCACTCCCTCTAAACACAAGGTCAGGATTCACAGGGTTCTCTCAGGGTGCCAGGCCCCCGTTCTTCTCACACACTATCTCGCATTACTTGCGGAATGTTCATTTAGGCACAATCACACCCGGGGACAGCACATTGTCTCTACCACTCAAGATGATGCACTTTTACATAAGGTAACCACAAGTCAGTGCGAGGAGTGTCACAGGGACACTGTTGCTCTGTCCACGGGGTTAATCCTTAGACAGTGATGTTCTGAAACAAGATGATGATATAGGCTCTCTGTGGATGACCTGGGCTGAGATGGACCTGTGAAGGGCAGCTCAGAGTGGGTCCACCTGCGTGGGGTATTCCTGGACCTCCAGGTGTGTGGACAAGTGTGCACAGTCAGTGTCAGGCCTGTGCCACAGAAGGGCAATGGCATGGGCCTGTGACTAGAGCCATAGGCAGGAATGGAGTCTCCCTCTGTCCCTGTGCTGGCTCTTTCAAAAAGTGTCTTTGAGGGCTGGAGAAATGGCTTAGTGGTTAAGGCATTTGCCTGTGAAGCCAAAGGACCCAGGTTCGATTCCCCAGGACCCACATAAGCCAGATGCACAAGGGGCACATGTATCTGGAGTTCATTTGCAGTGGCTAGAAGCCCTGGCATGCCTATTCTCTCTGTGTCTGTCTCTCTTCTATCTATCTCTGCTTGCAAATAAATAAATTTATTTTTTTAAAAAAGTGTCTTTGAGCTAGGCATGGTGGCACATGCCTTTAATCCCAGCACTCAGGAGGCAGAGGTGGGAGGGTCACTGTGAGTTCAAGGCCACCCTGAGACTGCATAGTGAATTCCAGGTAAGCCTGGGTCAGAGTTGAGACCCTCCCTCCAAAAAACCCAAAAGAAAACAAAACAACAACAAACAAGTGTCTTTCACGATGACCTCTTTCAATTACCCACCCCTTGGACCTGGCAAGAGCTGGGTGTAAAGGTTACCCCACCATCACCTGTCACTTTTGCCTCTCAGAGGCTAAAAATGGTTTCATGAGGAAGTGGAGGACTGCGTTTTAACTTCTCTAAATAGCTTCTGCAGGCCCTTGCCAGGCAGGCATGACCTTCCTGTTTTCTAGATGAGAAACCCCAGGGATGAACAGCTGTCTTCAAAGCTAACTCGAGTTGGAGCTCGGGGTATATGACACCTTTCCCAAGCAGCTTCAGCGAGGGGACAGGGCAGTGGTGGTCCCTAGTCTGGCTCTCAGGGGGTGATTCTGGATGTGTCACTTTCTGGCTGTACTGATCATCAGTAGGAGGCAGTGAGGTGTGTGGAAATATGGGGAGCTGTGTCAGGTTGGTAGAAGGGTCAGGAGGCTGGCCATGCCCAAGTTCACGAGGCGGTAGGTGGGCACAGCTAGCAGCTAACACTATCTCCGAGAGGTCCTGAGCACTCACCCACATCAGCGGTGAGCCCGTCAGAGATGTAGGAGCCACGCCATCGTTCTTGGTCGTTCTTGGACCGGCACTCGTAGTGCTACCCAGACGAGCTTCAGGATGAGCAGAAGCTTACGCATGGTTCAGGGCCACTGCTCCACTGCGGGGTGTGAGGCCTCTCAGCCTCGAGGTGGACACCTGGAGCTCGGCTTCCAAGGGTCCCCTCCCTCACTTTCCTTCCCAGAAGCCCGGGTGTTGGTGGCCTCACCCTCGTCCCTTAGGTCTAGCAGGTGCTAATACTCTCATGCTCTCACGCTCTCACGCAGTGGCTGCTCGGGAGTCCACACTACTTGAGGATGTACAGGGTCTTGCCACAGAGGTGTTCTGCACAGGGTGCCCTGGACACAGACGCCCTTTCCCCCACTCTCCCTCCTCACAGCTAACTCAGGCAGGAGGTGAGGAGCCTTGTGGTTTGGGCACCAGGGGGCTGCACATGCACCTGGCCAACACCTGAACATGCCACACACACGCTCTGACACTGTGGTGTGCTCATAGTAAACTCATGTTTTCTAGCTCTTCCTCTTTAATGTATGCATTAGAAGTGCATGTACAAAAAAAAAAAAAAAAAAGAAGTGCACGTACAGGAGCTGGAGAGATTGTTTAGCGGTTAAGGCATTTGCCTGCAAAAGCCAAAGGACCTCAGTTCAATTCCCCAGGACCCACATAAGCCAGATGCACAAGGGGGCGCATGAGTCTGGAGTTTGTTTGCTGTGGCTGGAGGCCCTGGCACACCCACTCTCACTCTCTCTTGGCCTCCTTCTCTCTTGCTTTCTCAAATAAATAAATTAAATAAAATAAATTTTTAAAAAGTGCATGTACATCACAGATACATTCTCAGCATTGTCTCACTGTGCAGCTGCACCATTAAGGATGCATGTGCACCATATGCATCCTTAGAAAGGCTTGAACACCAGAACATAAAGGGTGACCTATCACCCAATTAGAAATGGAAGTTCTGGAAACCAGTATTTGGTATAAAAGAGGATTTGGAAGTGAAACATCACCCTTTAAAATGGGTGCTTCTCAGAGTCCTACTGAGGGGCATCAAGCAGTACTGTGTAAAAAGGCCTATGTTGTTCTGGGAGATATTCAGGCAGCTCCTCTGCTGAGGACCTGGTCAGGGCCTTTAATATCAGAGACATGAAGGATCTATTTGGACGAGGGAGAAGATACAGTGCTTCGCAGACACATTTAGCCACTGAGTACTACTATTTTTCCCTAAACAAGTAAACCTAGACAGGCCTAGTGGCCCAGACCAGTTGCCCCAGCTACTCAGGAGGCTGAGGCAGCAGGTTCACAAGTTCAAGACCAGCCTGGCAACTTAGTAAGTCTGAGAAATAAAAGGTGAAAAGAGGGCTAGGGATATGGTGCTACGGTGTTTGACTAGCATGCAGGAGGCTCTGGGTTTCCATCTGGAGTACCCCCACTACAAAAGAAAAAGAAAAGGGAAAAGAAAAAAGAAAAAGAAAGGAAACAAAAAGCCGGGCGTGGTGGTGCAAGCCTTTAATCCCAGCACTTGGGAGGCAGAGGTAGGAGGATCTCTGAGAGTTCGAGGCCACCCTGAGACTACATAGTGAATTCCAGGTCAGCCTGGACCAGAGTGAAACCCTACCTCTCAAAACAAAAAACAAAACAAAACAAAAAAAGAAAACAAAAGAAACAAGCTGCTGTTGGGCTCTTTTCGGATACTGCTGGGAAGTATGTGGGATGAGAAGGCAGGCAGCTGTTTGGGCAGCCCAAACACACAGGAAGGGCCTGGTCTTTAGCACCTCCTAACTGCCAGCGAGTGCACAAAGCACATGGCGACTTTGCAGAGGGTCCTGTTCTGACACTGAGAAGTCAAGTCCCAGCACCCAGAGTTCTGGAGACCTGGGACTTTGTCCCAGCCCTACCGCCACATTTCTGAGATGGTTTTGTCATCTGTAAAATGGGAATTGTTACCCTACCATACAGGGCTGTTGAATCCACAGTCTCTGGCCATGTGAGGAACTAGGTGAGTAGATGCTGTCACACTTCCGAATGATCTGAACTGACCCCAAGCAAGGGAGGCCTCCTAGGGGCCACAGGTGTCCAGCAGAGAAGCCACGATAACCTAGGGGCCCACGAGGAGAGGGTCAGACAGGGCTTTGAGGGTCTTGGCACTCAGGAGTTTTGTGTGTGCCCATGTCCCACTGGTCTTACAAGGCAGAAGAAAGAAGTCCCTTCAGGGAGATGTCGTAGCACCTCTGCCTACCCTGGGCTGGGCTGAGCGAGCCCATTGGAACAGCAGCCCCCCTTCCCCCCTCGGGCCTGAGCACACATCCTGGCCAGGCCCGCCCTCCGCCTGGTGAGTTAATGAAACGCTCGGCACGGCGCTCCCGTGCTCTCTGCCTCTGGTCTGCAGCGGCCTCGAGAACAGCTAATCCTATTACAAGAAAATAAAGTGGATAATTCAAGCTAATGAAATCGTTACAAGAATGTGGCCAGCCAGAGGTGGACATTCAGAACCAGAAACACCCTTCACTGTCACTGTCCTCAGGACAGCAAGTGTCTGAAAGGGGGAGGGCGGGGATTAAAGGGAGACAGGTGAAAAAGAGCCAGTTTCATAAGAACTAAAAACCGGGCAAGGAATTAATTGGCAACGTATCTTGCTTTTCGCAATCCTCTCTCCCACACTGCCAGAGGAGAGAAATCCAGCCGACCCCGCTGGGGACAATTGTGTGCAGTCCCCCCGTGTTGCTCTGCCCATGTCCCACCCCACTGCTCTCAGTGCTGCACATCACACCAAGCTCACACCTCCAACACTGCCCAGACCGGCCCTGGGCCACTGCTGCGGAGCTGGGACTCCAGACTTCGCTGGGGGCCAGACGATGGGTGACAACAGAAGATGGGACGAACAGGGGCTGGGACTCTGAGCAAGGCCAGGGCACCAGGCAGGATGTCAGCCCTGCCAATGGCTACACCTGCTTGGGCCTGTTCATGCCCACTCACAGCCGGGCTTTGGAAGGCTGCCCTCAAGACAGCCATTCCCCTTCTGAACACCTGCTATCCCCGTCAGTCCCCACCCCCACAAACACCGAAAGGGCTCGACTACTCTGGGATGCACTGTGACACTTAAAACCACCACGATGACGACTGTATGACACCAACCATGTTACCTCAAGCTCCTTCCCGCAGTCCTGCGGGTTTCTGAAACCAGTCACCACCAGCCCAAACACCACAAGCCCAAGGAAAAGACTCTTCTGACAACCACGAACCCAACCAGGGACTACGGTCAGGAGGATGCGAAGGCAACAGGAGACAGGGATCGTGAGGAAGACCCAGTCACTGGGCCATTAGAGACCCCCTCCCCATTGAGAGCAGCATGTGGCTGGAGTCGCCAATGCCACCAGTACTGCCTGACCAGGAGGCAGGATCCCGAGCCAGGAGAGCAGAGGCCTGGGGCTGTCAGATTCCGCCTCTGGAGGTACATGAAGCGATGTGCTCTAACAGCATCTCTGGGAAACAGGTCCCCGGTGCTGGCTGAACCCCTGCATGGTGCAGGGAAGCAGAGCCTCTGGGGAGCCTGGATGGGTGAGCCAGGGCTACTTCTGAGGACAAGGCCAGCCATGTGCTGTCAGTCACAGGATTCCCACGGTCTTACCGTGTGGGGACTCTGCACCTAGAACCAGAGACTCTCGGAGGAAGGACAGGCCAAGAAAAACAGCACTGAGCTGCTAATGCCTTCCCCAGGGAGCCTTGGACAGCGCCCCCTCAGGAGAGGCCTTATTTCTAGTCACTTTGTAAACTGCTTCCTTATCCCAGAGCAGCTGAGAAGGGCACAGGGGTCAACAGTGGCAGATTCCAAAAGGCTTCACAAAGTGACAGCTGGCAGCCAGGGCTAGAGCAAGGTGTGTGCGCTTTTTCTAGAAAGTCCGATAGTAACCAGTTTTGGCGTTGTGACTACTCAGCTCTTCTGGCACTAAGGCAGCCAGAGACAATATGCAAATGGACAGGAGTGGCTGGGTGCCAATAAAACCATGCTGGCCCCCATGAGCCTAGGGCCAGGCATCTTGCTACAGGCCTCAGAACCTATAAACCTAAGTGTTACCCTGGCTAAAGTGAGGGAAGCAGAGTGCCAGTGAGGGTGCCACCCCCGACAGCTCCCACCAGGGCTCTGCACAGGGCTCACCTGACTCCTCCACCTTTCCCCTTTTCCTCAGGTCTCGGGTGTGTGCCCTCCTCTGGGGTACAGTGATGCTTCCTCTCCCTGTTGCACCACCGGCGTGGCCCCCAGCACACCATGTCTGCTGACTGCTGACCAGTGTGCTCATTAGCCCATGCTTGTCTTTCCTGTGTTCTCCTCTCATGACCAGGTCCTTGGCACCGGAAGTAGCTGCCTTCTGCAGGGCCAGAGCAATCCCCTGGGTGAGTATGACCTGAGGTCTCTGTTGGTCAGTGAATTTCTACTTTGTTCCACTGAACCCCACTCTGGGCACAGTCACTGACTTCTGCCCTTGAACCCACGGCTCAGCATCTAGCTGAAGTCACCACCAGACAAAAGACAGAGAAAGTGCCAGAGGCTGAGGAGAGGGCAGACTTGGAATGGGGCTTCTGAAGAGCTCAGCATTCCAGAAGTTTCTTCTGACACCAGCATACCCCAGGACTCCCCCCACCCCACTGCTATGGCACTGGAAAGCCCATACTGGACATGTCCCCTACCCCTGGCCTGAGCCCCAGGCATCCAGCCCCACCCTGCTCAAGGCTAGGAGGACGTTGACTGCCTCCCATACTGTGGTGGGAAGTTCCCGGACTGCTAAGTGAACAGCTTGGGAAGTGGCCACTTTCCTTAGGCCCGAGGTGTGCAGCTTCAGCACCTGAGTGACCTCAGAAAGCCAGGCTTGGGTTGGCCAGGGGCCGGTGGCAGAGACAGCCCCGCAGGAGCTGAAAGAGGCAGTGCTGGGAGACGGCACAGGCGGGAAGGCCTTGGAGGCCTCCCGGGCAGTGGGAGACAGTGAGGCAGACAGTGAGCAGTGTTGATTCATGCAGCCGAGCCTGCCAACATGCTGGGGGGAGGAAAGCAACTCACCCAGGCTGGGACAAATGTTATCTTTAAAAGTCTGGGAAAGAAAACAACAATAAAACACCTCGCCATCAGGATGGCTGGTGAGTTTTGAGAGGCAGGGAGAGCATGAGATGGATCTGTGAGCGGCACCATTTGTTTAGGGCCAAACAAACTAACACAGATACTCAATTCCTCAGGGAAGAGGGAGCTGAGACAACATGGCCCATGGGTGACTGGGAGCCACAGGGCCCTGTGAGGGGCCAAGTGAGGGCTGGGGCCTGGAGCAGAGATGGGCCCTTGGAGGTCTGGCTTCTGGTCGGCTGGGCCCAGTGGCCTGCAGGAAGGTGACCACCAATGAACTGCAGCATGCAAATGAGAAAACCAGGGCTATGCCATTGCGTGTGCTGGTGGAGGGCTCCTTTCTTTCTTTTTCTTTCTTTCTTTCTTTTTTTTTTTTTTTTTTTTTTGGTTTTCTTAGGTAGGGTCTCTCTCTAGCTCAGGCTGACCTGGAATTCACTATGTAGTCTCAGGGTGGCCTTGAACTCGCGGCAATCCTCCTACCTCTGCCTCCCAAGTGCTGGGATTAAAGGTGTGCGCCACCACGTCTGGCTTCCTTTCTTGATTAAAAACATCCAGTTAAGGACTGGAGAGATGGCTTAGTGGTTAAGGTGCTTGCCCGTGAAGCCCAAAGGACCCAGGTTTGATTCCCCAGGACTCATGTAAGCCAGATGCACAAGGTGGCACATGTGTCTGGAGTTCATTTGCAATGGATGGAGTCCCTGGCACACCCATTCTGTTTGTCTGTCTCTCTCTCTCTCAAATAAATATTAAAAAAAAAAAAAAAGTTAAGGCCAGATAGGATTTGGGGTGTGGAAAAAATGAAGGTGCCTGAGGCAGAAGTGAGTGAGGCAAGTCTCTGCACCTCTGCAGCCGCACTGTTGGGCAGTGAGGTGAGAGGCAGTGGCAGAGCTGCTGAGGAGGGAGAAGGAAGTGGCCATGGCTCTGGCCACGAGCTGAGCACTTGGCTTCTAGTGCAGGAGCAGGCAGACCGTAGGTGCCTGTCCTTGCCAGCCCACCTTGGCTCCATCTACAAAATAGGGAAGTGTGACCACAGCTTTCTCTGAGGCGCAGCTGGTGACTAGAGAGTGCTGGCAGGACTGTGGTGACATGCGCCTTGGGGTGGGGGTGCGGGGTGTGGAGTTACTGTCAGAGAAAATAATCACAGCTTCTCCCATCCGTGTGGAGAAGGATGGCTTCTCTGGCTGCATCTGAGCACTCACCTGAACCACATGGGTGTGTGCAACCCCCTGTGGGAAGCAACCACTTCAACAGTAGTCTGCAACCCCCAGGAGGGACTGGCCCAAACTGGAGAGGAGGACAGGACTGTCCTTGGCCTCAGCTTGACTGTGATAACTATTACATGTGAGAACCCATCTCATGGGCACCACTGAGTGGGCACACAGTGAGCACTCTTAAGGTCAAGGAGATCTGTAAGCAAGCACCTGAAGGACAGGATGAGCAGAGTCTGCACACAGGACTCTTTAGAATAGTAGTCCTCACCGTGAAACATGCCTGTCATCCCAGCACTCAATGGGCTGAGAGCCATGCCACTCTGGGCTACACAGATCTCAAAGAGAAAAATCCAAGTGCTATTTTCCACAAACCAGTAAAGGGTGCTGAGCCAAGCAGAGCCTCACTTGGTAGCTGAGGAAGAAGAGGCGCTAGCCCCACCTACCTACATGATGCCAAGAGTTAGAGATGGGCCCGGGGCTCAGACCATCCCGACAGCCCAGGCATGTCCTATTTCAGCTCTCCAACTTTAAACAGGGAAGTTCCCCAATGGCCTGGAGTGCACGCTCAAGTTCTAGGTGTGACTGCACTTGATGGTGATCAGGCACCTTGAAAAGAACAGGTTACAATGGTGGGGTGAGGTTGCAGGGACTGCTACTGTAGTGCGCTGGGGGCAGCCTACCAAGCTAGAGCCATTACTTGCTCTGCAAATGTCCCCCCAGACCTCCCAGCCTCTGCAGGTAGGTGGAGTTAGAAGCCCTGTGATGTATGAGCACTGTGGCTCTCCTCACAGCCATGGTAAAAGAGAGGCTGGATAACTGTGTGGAGCTGGACTCCTCAGAGCCCCACTGGACCTGCTCGTCCACCTGCTGTCCCTGCGGCAAGTCCAGTTCATCTGATCTCTGCAGCGCGGAGGGCCTGGGGCAGGCAGGCTGCCTGGGAGCTGCTGAGACAGACAGGGAGATGAGTTCAAGGAGCCTCCACCAGGGAGCGCCAGAGTTCAGGCTGCACATCCTGAGTGGGTCTGGTTCTCCACAGTTAGGAGGCCCCTGCTGGACATCGGGGCTTCACAAGGCATGGCGAAGCAAAGCCCAGTCTGCTCACTGCAGCCTTTCAGCACTTGGACAGCGATTCCCACCTGACTGAAAAGGAAAGGGTGAGAGAGGAGGGCTGGCAAGCCAGGGCCCCCAAATCTGACCTCTAGACTTCCTGGGGACATACAATTCTACAGGATGCTCTGGGATTCAAAGTCACACTATCCACACAGAAATGACGTGTACCACGCACATGGAACTACTTTCTCTGGCTCTTCACAGAACATCTCACAGCCCTCTTCTCATTCCTACCCACACCCGATTCCACCCCGTGGTATCACACCGTCCCATCCCTGTCCCCCTGAAGCCCAAGATCCTTTATTTCCTAACTCCCTGTGTCATTTGTTTTTCTTAATCAGGTATTATGGCGGGGGGGGGGAGACTATTGAGAGGCCAAGGAAGACCCAAGTCAACCTGCCATTAGGGAGGTTTGCAGCAAGCGTCAGGGCTCACCACATCACCTCCTGGCACATCGCTCACCCGAGGAGCCCCAACGAGGGTTGGTGCTCAGGTAGCACGCCATCACAGGCTGACCCAGCATTATCCACAGCACCCCTAAACCCAGCCTTGCTCTGCATTGAGCAGAAAGAGGGAACACCAGCCTTGCCGCCTGTCCTGAGAGTGATAAAACAAGGAATCTGGAAGTGGGGTTCCCTTCTCCCCAACACACATACAACACAGGGGTTGGAGGCAGCCACAGTGTTAGAAGACTTCCCTGCCTGGACATCGTGGAGGTGTGAGGCCCATGAAAACAAGCAGGGCTGAGGGCGGCGTTCAGGGTAAAGTGCTGGCTGGGCATACAGAAGCCCTGGTTCCACCCTCAGCACCACCAAGAAAATGGTTACTTGGGTCTGAAAACAAACCTCCCATGTGCCAATCGCTGTTAGACAGCAAGTCAGTGCTTCACAGGCACCCGAGGTAAAGAACCAGGGTTTTGTTTTGTTTCTTCCCAATCGACTGTGGAACGATATTTTTATAAAATATCAATAAAATCAATCTCTACAAAACTGAAGGGAAGGGGCTGGGGAGTGGCTCAGGGCACATGAGAGAGAGAGAGGGGGTGGGTACTGTGTGTGCAGGATGCACGTCAACAGTGAGAAGGGCCAGTGGGCTAACCCTGGCTGTCTGTGGGCAGAACTCGAATAGAACGTATGTTCCACCCAGTGGCCCATCTCAAATGTTGGCTGTAGCCAGGTGGGTAGATGGTGACAGCTCAGCTCCCCTGTCCCTGGCAGTGTCCCACCCCTACTGCCCTGGGAGCTCTCTCACTCACAACTGCACGGTGGGCAAAGCCCGGGGCCTCCTCAGCTGAGTCTACATGGCTCAGAAATGGGGTCAGTTCTCCGACATGCCTCGACCAGCCACACCACAGCTGTGCCAGGACCTTTCCTCACTGTCCTGTTCGTCCTGCTCCCTGGGGTCACTCACTGGCCCCTAAATCACCTGTCCCTAAGCCCTGCTTCAGGCTCTGCATCCAGGAGATCCAGAGGAAGACAGACACTTAAGTCCCACATCCTTCACACCACATACATGGCGTCTACAAAGAGAATCCTACAGGCTGTGAGCTCTGAAAGGAGAGAAACTGACACCTCACACTGGGACCCTTCCAGCCTGCTCATTCCTTCCTCCTCAGAGTTCAGTGCTAAGAGCATAATGTTCGTTCTTGTATGCATGGTGCCTGGTGGGTCCACATTCATCCCTTTTCCCCTAGGCTTCCAGGAAGCTCAGACTGGACCCAGAATTCCATTGCAGGAACCTTCATTGGCCTAAGACTTGGGCCATAATCTTTCAGGCACAATTACTGGCCCCTCTTGTCCCTACTTACACACTGCTCTGTTTGCACCTTTCCCAGATTCCATGGAGGCTGCCACCAAAGTGGCCTTGTAGGCAGGTTGGAGTGCCAGCAGAGTGAGCTTGGGGAATTTCTAGTTGCTTGAAGCCCACAGGCAGCCTCTCCTCCATACTCCATGCGAGCTCTACCTTAGCCTATCTGCTGTCCAGCAGCTTGTCACACAGGTTCTGGGGTAGAGATGAGGATTTCCAGGCAAAATACAGGAGGACCTGTGACGTGTGAGCTCCTGACAAAGAACAAGCAAGCACTGTGAGCATGTCCACTATGACAAGAGACATGCCTAAAATGAATTCAGCCCTTGAGCCACTGGGGGTGTACACCAGGCAAGCCCTCAATAATGTAACCCAGAGCACCATGCATCTTTCTGTGCTGTGCGTGACACGTGGTGGCAGCTTCTGCTTTGGGCCCTGGGTGCATCTTCTGAACCCCTGCGGGTGTTCTCAGGTTTCATCCTCCCACCTGAGCCTGTAGAAAATCCTGGTAGGGGTTGGTGCTGGCAGGCACAATGCTCATCCTGGTGCAGACATTCTGCCATATGAGGGGCATCTTTCAAGCAGCTCCAGGTTCTCTGGGGGTATAGAATGGTAGGCTGGAGCCACTCCCACCAGAGCTGGGTTACCTGTGTTTTGGTCGTGATTGCTATAGGCCAAGGCCACCTCTCAGGGATGCCATGCCTGCCCACTGAGCGACACCTCCAGGTACCAGTGACCCCATCATAAACCTGCACTGCCTGCTTCCCGGCACCATCCAATTCACGGCCCATGCCCACATATGCACACCAGCTCTGTGAAGGAAGGTCTCACCAGTTTGGCCCCACAACTCTACCACATGTGCAATCATTCAAGAAATGAACAAGCATAAAAATCAGGAACATTGGGGTTGGAGGGATGGCTTAGCAGTTAAGGCGTTTGCCTGCAAAGACAAAGGACCCAGGTTCAATTCCCCAAGACCCACGTTAGCCAGATGCACAAGGGGGCACATGCATCTGGAGTTTGTTTGCAGTGGCTGGAGGCCCTGGCATGCCCATTCTCTCTCTCTCTCCCTCTTTCTGTCAAATAAATAAATAAATAAAAATAAAAATATTTTTAAAAATCAGGAACACATCACTTCTCAGCCTTTTGGCTAAGATCAAGTGTAAAAATCAGAAACACAAAGATTGGGGTGCCATGCTTCACCCCAGTCTCTAAAATACAGTAGCCACAGGTATCACTTAGTCTGTAAGTGCCAATAAGCATCTGGCCTGTCCATATAAGCACCCATTTACATTGGAGCCCCCCAATTTAGTTCTGTACACACACAAAGCTCATGTAGACTAAGATGCCATGTAAATGAATTTGTGGAGGCAAGAGGGAGCTGAGGGTCTAGTCTCTCCTACTGCACACCCAGCCTCCCTCGACAATGACTTTTCTCCAGCAAGTTCCTCACAGCCATGGTTGCAGCGGCAAGCAGGAGGGGCGAGGCAGGGACAGTTGCCATGATACGCGCCGTGGTCATTTAGCCTCAGAGCTCCAGCTCCCGTGGAATAACTTAACGACCTATTGCTGAAAGGGAGGAAGGAGGACAGGTGTCATGTGGCTTCACGTCCCACTGCCAAAAAAAAATCAGCTAAGTTCCTGCAGCCAAAGGAGGACCACGGATGGGGAGATGCGAGAGTGAGGACATGTCTCATCAGGACCTAGGTGGGAATGCCTTCCTGATCTAGTGTTATGGGAGGGAAACAGGTGAATAAGAAACAATGCACGGGTGTGCATCAGAGCCATCTTCCTCTGGCCCCAGAGGTGTGTGGGTCGGCGTCCAGATGCTCTCTGTGGGAGGCTTTGGCGGCCCTTCCTCTGGCCTTCTCCTGGGTTTTGAGAACCAGATGGTCTGGTTGTATATGGTGGGGAGTCTTCATTGTCAAAGTAAAGGATCTGGAATCCTGCATGTCTGTGAGGATGCTGCCAGGGGTTTAACTGAGGAGGGAAGACTAACCCTGAGTACAGGCAGTGGACTGGGCTCCCTGACTGAATAAAAAGGCAAAAAAGGAGAAAGCCAGCTGAGCCCTGGCATTCCGCCATCTCTGCTTCTGGCTGACTGGGGTGGGAGTGAGCAGCCCCCCCCCACCTCTGTACCTTCACCAGCCATGATGAAGACCCACACCCCCACCAAAAAAAGCCTTCCATAATGGGTGTGCTAGTGCATGCCTTTAATCCTAGCACTTGGGAGGCTGAGGTAGGAGGATCGCGATGAGTTTGAGGCTAGCCTGGCATACAGAGTGAGTTCCAGGTCAGCCTGGGATTGAGTGAGACCCTGTCTTGAAGGGAAAAAGTCATAAATATTAACTAACTCACTAACCTCTTCTGTAAGCTGCATCTTGTGGGGTCTCAGGTCTCAGCAATGAGAAAAGCAAACACCAGCCCCACCAAAGCAAACTGGCCCAGAACTTTCCCAGAGGTGCCAGGGCTGCTGGAAGGAGTGTACAGTGGCAGACGTCACCCAAAAATGCCTGCAAGCAGTGCCTGGAGCAAGGCAGACCCAAGTGGGGTGGACTGTCCTGAAGGGAGGGCAGGCAGAAGGAGGCTCCACTGAACACAGGGAAGGTGTCTGCCAGGGGTGGCCGGCTGAGTTACGAAGGTGGGGCAGTGAGGAACCCAGCGTGGAAACAGAACAATCCTGCATACACTGGCCTAGTGGTTACCAGCCACCACCCACAGAGTGCCCCTAGATGATCAGAGCCATGCTGGGCCTCACCACTGAATGAATGGCAAGGGTATGAAGTGGGCACTACTCATTACAACCCACGTGCTTTAAACAAGGGAACTGAGGAAGAAATACACACCTGCCCCAGGTCGAAACTATGGCCAGTGACTAAAGGCCTCAGCCATAAAGATACTGTAATCCTTTTTTTTTTTTTTTTTTTTTCAAAGTAGGGCTTCACTCTAGCCCAGGCTGACCTGGAATTCACTGTGTATTCTCAGGGTGGCCTTAAACTCATGGCGATCCTCCTACCTCTGCCTCCTGAGTGCTGCAATTAAAGGCGTGTGCCACCACGCCTGGCTTTATATATAATCTTTTTTTTTTTTGGTTTTTCGAGGTAGGGTCTCACTCTAGCTCAGGCTGACCTGGAATTCACTATGTAGTCTCAGGGTGGCCTCAAACTCACAGCGATCCTCCTACCTCTGCCTCCTGAGTGCTGGGATTAAAGGCGTGTGCCACCACGCCCGGCTTTATATAATCTTTATACAAGGGTGATCGTAGAGGCCCAAGCTGAGACAAGCCAAGTGGGGATTAGACCCAAGAGCTGCCTGTTCTCTGGTCTTCCCACAATGCTAGCCTGCTCTTTGCAGATCAGACCTGGTTGGCTCAAGTTCACAAAGAGCAGCTTCGAGGAAGCTGTCTCTCTCCTCCATTGGGAGACCCTCTTCCCCAGCTGCCCGAGTCTGTCCTGTCTGTAAGACAGGGCGTCTCAAACACTGTAAGAAGTGTGAATGTGGTGTGAACATGCGGGTGTTGGACAGGGCTCGGGAAGATGAGGCGGGGCTGGCATCACATTAAGTGGGGTGCCTCTGGGTATCGCTTGCTCCTGAGTCTGTCATATAGTCATCATTCACTAACTCACTGTGTTTGCTTTCCTTTGCTGTGACAAACATCTGAGACACAACTTAGAAGGTTTATTCCAGCTCACAATTTGGAGGTTTCAGTTGTGTTCAGATGGCTCTGTTGCTTTGGGGTTTCTGTGAGGCAGCGCAGCAAAAAGGAAGAGACCAGGGTCCCACAGTCCACTGAGGGCTCGTTCCTAAAAACCAAAGACGTCCCGGCTAGGACTCACCTCTTAAGATCTCCACCACTTGCCAATGTCTGGAGCACATAAACCTCTGGGGCTATTTCCGATCCAAATAGCATCCATGCTCATGGGCCTTGTCCTAGGTATGGTGCTGGCTGCTAGGGCCACCAAGATGGTGGAAGGACAGGTTACTGCCTTCACTCAGCATGTTGGGTATACTCCCACTTAGAAGGAGTGCATGCAGAAAGAGGGAAATGAAAGAGAAGAGAGAAATGAGCTTTAAAAGTTCACACCTTTACACCTCCCCACCAAGCCTTGCCAGTTTGACACTAAGACATGTGTATGCTAGAGTTGAGCCAAGGAATAAACACAGGAGAGGTCACGGCAGCAGGCTTTCTAGTGCTGTGGGTGAGAGTGGCAAATACAGAAGGGGAGGGGGAGGAAGAGGGACCCCACACCATAGTCCTGGAGGAGGCTGGAGTTAGCAGAATGAACAAACCACATGGGTGTGTGTACACACGTGTGTCCCCCAGTGCTGTCTGCTAAGACGGCCTGGTTCTCATTCATCTGCACAAGGCCTCTGGTATGGCAAGGAGAGGCTGCAGAGCCCAAGAACACCGATGAACAAGATGCAGCACTGGGGGCGGCCCCACCCCAAGAATTCTGCAGCCCCAGACCTACGAGGGGCCAATGCTAGTGTGTGGGCTCTAAGCCCCAGAACAGTCACATCTGGCATCTGATCGGAGTCTCTAAATCCTGTCACCCACTGGAAGGAAAGTGGGCTCCTTGGAGAGAGGGAGGGTTCCAGGTCTGGAGCTGAGACAGTGAAAGATGAGCTAAAAGAAGGCGGTGGGGAGAAAAGAAAAAGCTGGGGCATGAGAAAGTACAAAACTCATCCAACTTGGAAGGAATCTTCCCATGGGCTAGACTGTGGACAAGTCTATACTGAAAAATACGAAAATGAGTATTCTGTGTATGTCCAAGAGAAAGGATGGGGAGAAGAATACACATTCCTAAGTGGGATGGCTTATTCTGTCAACTTGGCAGGCCCTAGAGCCTCCTGTGAGGGATCACCTTGATTAGGTGTACTATGTATGAGCAGCACCCTCCCGGGGGCTCGGGTTCTGGACCGCAGAACGGGAGAGCGCGGGCTGACCAGCAGCTCTCTGCTTCTTTCTCACCATGGACCTGCTTCAAGCTCCCGTCACCATGCCTTCTCCGCCATGATGGTCTGTAACCAGGTCATAACAACGAGAATGGAACTAATACAATATTCACAGAAAGAATGATGACGTCACAAAACCGCCATCTGGTCAGGAGCACAGTGACATAACTCAGGCGAGAGCCACCAGTCTTACAGTATCCTCTAGATGTTCCCTCACTAGTGACCAAAATAAAAACAAGAACATGGTGGGAAACCCGAACACGACTTTATGCCAGGGATCAAAGAGCCAGGCAGGGACAAGCCAGCAATGTACCTAGGGGTCAGAGCCCAACTTGCAACCATCCATGGGGGCAGTAACAAAACAAAAGGCCCCTGGATTCCACTGTGGCCTGCGTCGTGAACAAAGAGGGAACATTTCCAAAGCCAAAGGAACCCAGAGGCCGAGGGCTGCCTGCCACACGGGTTCCTCCTGAGACACTGTTCCCTCAAGCGGAAACATTTTACACAAACACCATCCTGAGAACCCAGGGAAGCCTATCTGCACCACGTGATTTGGATAACTGTATCTATTCTGGTTAGAGACCATCTTGTTCTTTAAACAATGCTCTTCGTAATAATTCAGATGAAGCAGCAGCAACACTCTTTACAACTCAAGCTCCAGAGGACTGGAAACAATTAGTAAGAACGTGTGTGAAGAGAGAATAACAGAGGAATCTGAGACTCTCATGTCCTGTATTTTTGAATTTTGTCTTTTTTTGGGGGGGGAGCAGGGCACAGGAGGACTTTATCATTTTAACCAGCAACTGACTCAGACCTTAAGACTGACAGTCTCCTTAAAGTCTTTTAAAAATAGCTCCAGGCCAGTGAGACCCTATCTCAGAAAGGGAAGGTGGTGACTAAGGAATGACACCTGAGGCTGTCCTCTAGCTTACACATGCACACACATGTGCACACACACACTCAGTAACCTCTCACGGCTGCAGCTGAGAGTCCTGTGTCAGGCAGCAGACAGGCTCTGCCCAGCACCAGTGGCTTAGATGGAACAGGTGCTTTCAGCTGCTGTTCTGCCCTTGTCCTGAATGAAGGACAGACACCCACGTTCCTCTGGTGCAGACCCGATGGTGCCCCATCAAGAGGCTCCACGAAGCCCACCTTGGACCCCAGCTCCTCAAACACCAGCACAAAAGGGGGAGAGCAGAGGCAGCGCAGTGTGCTCGCCTTCTCATCATGGTTGCTTTGCTTGTCGCTCAGCAAGCAGCCTCGCTGGCCGAAGATGTGCTCTGCGGCCTGCTGAATCCTGCTCTAGGATCAAAGAACAGCAGCAGGAGGAAAAGCCTGGCGCACAGAGCCCCTTCTGTGGGAGGAGGGGGGCTCGGCTGGTGAGCGTGCCAGCACCATATCAGCCACTCAGAGGCAGTGATGAGGACCCTTGCAAAGGGAGGGGCAGATGAGCCAATGACATGAGGAAATGAAGCCCCAAAGACAGTGATGTGTGATATGAAGGTGTGCGGGATTAAGAGAGCACACGCACACAAATAAGGGGCTGTAGAGATGGCACAGTGGTTAAGGGTGTTGCCTGCAGAGCCTAGTGACCCAAGTTTGATTCCCTAGTATCCAGGAAGAGCCACATGCACAGTGGCGCACACATTTGTAGTTCATTTGAAGTGGCTGGAGGCCCTGGAGCACCCATACTCTGTCTCTCATATCTCTCTCTCTCTGCTGCCTGCAAATAAATATATATTTTTTAAATGATTTGTTTGAAATGATAGGATGTAGTCAACCTGTGAATGACAACACAGTCGTGAAGAAGCAAAGCTGCATCAGAATATCTGATTCTATTTGGCCACATTTTGCAGATTTCAGACCAAATTCAGCCTGGCTCTAAACTTGACTTTCTTTTCCTTCAGTGTTGGGGACTGAACCTAGAGTCTCGTGCATGGTAGGTATGGACTGAACCAATGAGCTACATCCATAAATCGCCAAGCCTGGTCTTGAATTCACTTCATAGACCAGGCTGGCCTTGAACTTGATCCTCCTGTTTTAGCCTCACGAGAAGCGGAGGTGACAGGCCTGGCTTTGCTGCCACAGCTTGAGTCTAGGTCCACACCTCTGTGGCTGTTGACGCACTGGGTTCTGCCTTCCTGCACATGGCGATGTGCACCCTGCGCTTCCTCTCACTGACGTGAGCCTTGCAAAACTCCTTTCCATGTGCTTCCCTTCGCTTCTCAACAGACGTCAGAAGTGAGAGGACAGCCTCAGTTCCTGCCATCCTACAGACCAGGAAACCAAGGCTCTGAGGGGCTCTGTAGGGCAGTTGCCCCCAGGTCTGAGCCTTGCTACCATCTTCTCTGCCTTTGGCTGCAGGCCTGGGGCATCACCTCATGCTCCCTTCCCAACTGTCAAGCTGAAAGAAGCTTTCAGCTGTGTGCTGCTGTGTGAACACGTGAGGGGACACGGTGGGAACCTATGCTTGGCCTCTGGCACAGGGCCAGCCCTAAAGAAGTAATGACAGGCAGAGGTTTCCGTGGGTGACATAGCCCCATGGGCCTCTGGGCATCTTTGGGGCTAGTTCTGGTTATCACAATGACCAGCAGCATAGCTGGCAAGTCCTGGGCATAGAACAAGTTGCCCCTCCATGGCCACTGGAACCCTCCCGGGAAGCTATGCAGCTTGCTGCAGTCCCCCCACCCCCATAAGGCCACTGCACACCCAACCTCATTGTCTCTCACCCTGGGGGATGTTCACAGAATCTCTGGCTTTTACCCAATAATTGCCAGTAGTTCTTTCCAAGGTATGGTGACCCCAAATGACCCTGGGCACTGTCAAAAGTCCCCTGACAGGCAAAAATGCCCCAGCTGATCACAACCACCACAGACACCCCTACCTCCCCCACCTTTGAGACAGTAGTTCTCCTCGGCTCTGTGGTGCCGACAGGCCGAGACAAGCCAGCCTCGGATCCCCTCACAACAATGAACCCAAAGGAAGAGAGACTGCTCAGGGTAGAAGTCTGGGCAGAGCTGGGGCTTTTTGGGTAGGAAAAAAAAAAAAGACACCTGGGAAGGAGGAGGAGCATGGAGCCGGGCGTAATCCCAGCAACACTTGGGAGACAGAGGTAGGAGGATCACTCTTGAGTTCAAAGCCAGCCTGGAGCTACAGATTGAGTTCCACATCAGCCTAGGCTAAAGTGAGACTCTGCCTCTGCCTCACAAAAATAAATGAGGCTGGAGAGATGGCTTAGCGGTTAAAGCGCTTGCCTGCAAAGCCTAAGGACCCATGTTTGACTCTCCAGATCCCAAGTTAGCCAGATGCAAAGGTAAGGCAAGTGCAAGGTTGCACATGCCCACTAGGTGGCGCAAGTGCCTGGAGTTCCATTATGGTAGCTGAGACCCTGGCACGCCATTTCTCTCTCCCCCATCTCTAAATAAATAAATAATAAAGAGGTGCATGGCCTCCCTCGCCCTCTCTGGCTCGCTCTATTTGGAGGACAGCTCCCAAGTGTCCTCAGCTTATGGCACAACTGAGCCTGCTTCCCAGCCACCAAGCACTTGCCTTCTGGGGTAGTTCAGTTTTTTTTTTTTTTTGGTTTTGCGAGGTAGGGTCTCACTCTAGCCCAGGCTGACCTGGAATTCACTATGTAGTCTCAGGGTGGCCTCGAACTCTCAGCAATCCTCCTACCTCTGCCTCCCCAGTGCTGGGATTAAAGGCATGCGCCACCACGCCCGGCTCTTTGTTTTTGTTTTTTAATGAGTAAAACCAAAACAAACTTAACTGAACAAACAGGGAATTTTCAAGTGCTTGAGTAGAAGGCAGTGAACACAGGCATTATTTATTCCCCTGCCTGGGCGCACTGTGCTGGGAAGGAAACACGCACGGAGGGAGAAGAATCTAAGGAAGACGACTGCATCCTCCTGGGCTTCAATTCAGCAGAGAGGAAAGCAGAGACAGGCTGTTGGCCAGATCAGCATGGCTCAGCTCTCCACAGGCACCTCTTCCCTTTCTAGCTCCCCAGCTCCCGGCTCTGGGGCTGGGGTCACCCCCAGCTTTGCCGGCTGCAGCCCTGGCTGCTGGGAGCCAAGAATGAAACCTCGCTAATTCAATCAATGAACTCTGACAAGCCTAAATGGTTGTTTGGATGGAACATCTCTCATCCCGCCTCTCTGGCTGCCCCAAACCTCAAATAAAATAAATTAAATAAAACACGAGATACAATCTGAGCCTTTTATGGCTGCTGTTTCTAGCGGGAGTCAGAAAAATGCTAATCGTGCCTGTGTTTTCCTTCCTCCTGTCGGCTGTTTTCTTTTCCTCCCTGAGAGCACCCCATCCTCCTGCTTCTCTGGGTGGCGGGGGTGGGGTGGGCTGGGATATTATTCAACACACTGCCATAGGTGTCTTCAGCCAATCGGAGGCGATGGCAGCCGCTTGCACCTTGCTGACAGCTGCTGTCAAAACACTCTCTCAACCGGCAGCCCGATAATAACTCGAAAATGAGATAGAAATGAGTGACTCCTTGTGAGTGGATGCGCTGGCATTCTCCACAGCCCACGGGTCCTGAGTGAGACTAGGGGACACTTGGGGACACTACGGAGTCTCCGACCCAGTCCAGCAAGGTAGCTCACGCCTGTAATCCTAGCGCCAGAGAATCTCCAGCCCCTGCAGGGAGATTGGCCAAATAAACAGAAACCAAGCAGCCAGACCTGGAAGATCCTCGCAGAAAGATGACCTGTCCCCTGAGGGGACTTCAGAACTGCTCCAAGACCCTTCCCCTGAGGTCTGCTATCCTGAGATGTAGCTGATGTGTGCCTGGAATCTTCCAGAGGAATCAAACCACAAGATGCCTTCTGTCCACTGATGTGGGGGTGGGGTGGGGGTTGTGCTGGGACCCCAGCAAGATAGAGAATCCTAGCTGCTACGATTTGCCTGCACCTCTTGTAGCCCACACTGGGCTACTGGGCTGGCCTCCTCAGGCTAATGTCAACCTCAGCACAACTTATTTGGATAAACACAGGTGAGGTCCAGGGAGGACCAAATGCTCGGTCTGTGCTCCCTGGGAAAGGCAGGGCTTGCAACGGCAGGCCTTCAGACACTGCCTCCTTGCAGGGCAGGGCGGCTGACTCGTCAGCTTCTGGAAGGGCCAGGACAGGGATGGAAGATCTGTGACGCTCACTCACTTGAGGATATGGAACAGCTCTGACAATGGCAAAGTACCATCCCAGGGCAGAGGCTTAGAGGTCTTAAAAAAGTGAAAAAAAAAAAAAAAAAAAGCCGGGTGTGGTGGCGCACGCCTTTAAACCCAGCACTTGGGAGGCAGAGGTTGGAGGATCACCAAGAGTTTGAGTCCACCCTGAGACTACATAGTGAATTCCAGGTCAGCCTGAGCTAGAATGAGACCCTACCTCGGAAAACCAAAAATAAATAGATAAATAAATAAATAAATAAATAAATAAATAAATAAATAAATAAAGTGAAAAAAATCTATGATGCCTTCTCTCTTTTTGTATAAACTGCTATGTTAGGAGTCAGTCAGGTGATGGAGAGACTGGGATGAAAAAAAAAAGCCATGACTTTACTGCAATTTAAGGTAGCAGAGTGCACTTGTCCCAGGGAAGGGCAACGGGGCTGCCTGGATTAACCCCTCTTCCCTGTGACTTGTCTTCCCTCGCCCCCACATTATTCCAAGCCCATGAGTTGGTGAAAACATTTAGCTTCCTGTGCTTGCGTGTGACAATGAGCACCTTGTATAAGCATGCCTGTGTCACCCCGGTCTACTTTGAACAGTAAACTCCTGTAAAGACAGGATCAGCTGGTATAACTCACTGTGTAGCCCAGCCATTGTAGGAGGCTTTGAAGCGCACACTTGGAAGGACAAGAGGCTCTCAGCATCCGTGAACAGGGGAGTCGCCTGTTTGGGGGTTATGTCTGTCAAACTTGCCTTACTGATCTAGGGAAGGAACGCACTTGGAACCCAGGTTTGGGGGCCTCAGTTGCAACACTTAACAGCTATGAGACCCCAGGCAAGTACTTCACCTCTCCGCCCTCCCGTCCCCTCTTCTGAAAAGCAGAGATATTAATACCAGCCTTTCGGTGGAGGCGTGCGAGAGGACTCAGATGGCGGGCGGGCCTGTGCTGTGCTGAGCTATGATGCTATGCTGGAAATGAAAGCTGTTTTTGTGTGTTTGTTTCCCAGATTCTCTGTAATGAGATGAGCTTCAGCATCAGGAGGGAAGAATTTCCAGAGTAAAGCTTGATTTGCTCACAGAGAGAGAAGGGTTCTGAGGAGTGGTGTAAGTCTGGAAATTTTAAGACGAGTTGCAGAAATACCCCATTGAGAGCAGTGCTGTCCTGGCTGCATTTAAGGCAATGAAATTCTACGCAGGGGGCTCTGGAGTTCAAGAGCAAGGCTAACCCAGTCAGGGAGGAGAGAAGACAGAGCTGCTCTAGAGAGGCTTGAAGCCATTCATGCGGCCCCTCCACACCTTCCCCCAGCAGCTCAGCTCCAGGGATATGGAGCTGAAGAAATGGGTTTCCTTCTAATTCCACAGCCATCTGTGAGACGCACGTAGAGGAGGAGGAGGGCGCCTCCAAGCTGACCATACGGTTACTCTGGGTGCTTCCTGGGCACGTGTATCTGTGCAGCGACCATACTGAACCCACCCTGTGATGTGCTTTTTTCCTCAATGCTGGCTCCACAGTCTCACTCTCTCCCATGAAGTTCTCCAGAACACTGCAGAGGTTCCCAGAGTCCTCCCTCATTCCCTCCACCCCTGCTCTATGCCAACATTTCATCACGTTTCCAATTTTTCACTGTCATAAGCAACCCCTCACAGAAGATTCCTGCACAGAAAAAGTGTGTTCACATTTCTATTGACTTCCTGAGGACAAACCTCTGGAATCAGAATGACCAGATCAGAGGATGGAACAACGGAAAGAAAGGGTCCTGGATTGTGCTGGCCAGAACCATGGTCCAAGGTAGGTTTCTGGCCCTGAACAGCTTGGGTGTTGTATGCACACTCAAAGTTCACATTCTGGAGACTTGGTCCCCACAACAGTGTGGAAGGTAGAGGTGGGGTGGGGTGACTGGGCCAGGACCACCTTTCTGAAGGGATTAGTGCTGTTCTTGAAGAGGGGGGTCTCTTTGGAACTGTTTCCTAGAAAGCAGGTTGTTAGAGTCTGTCTGTCCGTCTGTCTCTCCCTCATGCTCTCAGTGACAGGTGAAGAACTAGAAAGAATTGCACCTCTTTCCTTCTGCTTTGGTTGCTAGGGAGCAGACTGAAGTCTAATGCCCTTTTACTAAAGCATCCCCCCCCAGCTGGTTTAGGTCTGAATCATTCTGGAAGTAGGTGAGGAGCCATGTGACTTTCAGAACTACACGTGTCTGAAAAGGAAATGGTGTGTCTCCTCCAAATGAAGGTCTAGTGTAGGACTCAAAGCCAGAGCCCACGTTCTGACTCAAGTGCTTTGAAAGAGTGTCCGCGGGCCATTACGCCCCCCCCCATGACAGATGGTGCAAAGAACGTATCTGGGATGGCCGCAGGCCCCTACATGTCCTTGGGTGTTGCTTCTTTTTTTAGAGAGCGAGTGAGCGAGCGAACGAGCGAGAGAGTGAGACAGAGACACAGAGAGAGGAGAGATAGAGAACTGGTGTGCAAGGGCCTCAGCCACTGCAATCAAACTCCAGACGCTTGCACCACCTAGTGGGCATGTGCGACCTTGTGCTTGCCTCACCTTCGTGCGTCTGGCTAATGTGGGATCTGGAGAGTCGAACGTGGGTTCTTAGGCTTTGCAGGCAAGCGACTTAACTGCTAAGCCATCTCTACAGCCCAAGTGTTCTGACCCTAGATCAAAGCAGGGATTACACTGAGCCTGCTCTCATGGCCAGAGGACGTAGTCTGTGACAGGGGAAGGGGACACGGCACAGTGAGGCCACCACGCCTCCATCCAGTGGTGACAGTATTCCTAATGATGAGCAGCCACAGTCCTACTGCACCATGTGGATGAACAACAGAGAGAGCTCTCGGTCGTGGCCATTATGTGGGAGGATTTTAATTTCAGTTTAAGGGGCTGGAGGTAAAGCACATGCTTAGTATGCACTAGGCCCATGGAATTAAAAGTACTATGTCTGCGTGGCAGATGATCTTTGTAGACATTTTTATATACTCACCACTCATAGATAATGAGCAAGTGGCCAGAAGCAGCCAGTGGGAGAGGAACAAGAAATAAACCAAACCCAACAGGAAAACCCTGGGCCCAGGGCTCAGCTGTCTTCTGTGTCTTGTGCTGGCTCAGACGGAGTACTGCAGGAGGACCTGAGGGACACTGCGGTAGCATCATCCATGAGAGGCTGCTTCACCTGCTCCCAGTTGAGGATCAGAGAGGCCAAGCACTTTCCCAGCGACACACAGCAGGTCAAGGGCAGGCTGGGGACAAGACCAGCCCTGGTATCTGCTACAAATTCCAGGCATAAGCCACAATAGATGAGAGTTGTCCCAGGACCAGAAGGGACACCTAGTGTCCAGACAGACTCACTGACGTTGGTCCTTGCAGAGAATCAGACATAACTGAACATCTTGCTGTGGGCCCCAGAGAAGCCAGTCACAAAACGGCTACACAAGTTGAGACTTGACAGTGGACAAGCCCTGTCTCTACTCACTTGCCTCCCTAAACTAAGGCGTGGTGGTGCACACCCTGATCCCAGCACTGAGGAAGCTAAGGCAGAAGGACTGCAAGTTCCAGCTAGCCTGGGCTACAGAGACAGAAGCTGTCCAATCAAATAACAAGCCAGACTCTTCCCCCTCCTGGAGCTCCCATGGCTCTATCCCCTCCCGGAGCTCCCACGGCTCTATCCCCCTCCCGCAGCTCCCACGGCTCTATCCCCCTCCCGCAGCTCCCATGGCTCTATCCTCCTCCTGGAGCTCCCACGGCTCTATCCTCCTGGAGCTCCCACGGCTCTATCCTCCTGGAGCTCCCACGGCTCTATCCTCCTCCTGGAGCTCCCACGGCTCTATCCCCCTCCTGGAGCTCACATTGTTCTGTGTCCCTGGATTGGCCTTGGAGATACTCAGTCAATGTCTAAGTCCACCAACTGCTTCACTGCCACAAGTCAACAGCTGGACCCTCCCAATGCCAGGGAGTTCTGTGATATGGGAAGGGCTGGAAATTGCTGCTGCAGGGAGGTCCTTGGGTGCCCCAGGTCCCACAGTATTCAGCATCTATGATGCAGGGAGGTGTGGGTCACAGAGAAACAGGCAAGCAAGCATAGGGCATGACTTAGCAACCCAGGGCACTGATTGGCTTGGGCAGTAAATGCCCCCTTTCCTTACAAAGCACCTAGCAACTTGCTGGCAAGGGCTGGACACATGCACACCTGCTTTGAAACAACAGAAGTGGGTTATTCCCTTAGCAATCCCTGGTTGTGTCTCATAATGTCCCTTTTCTATTTAGACAGGTCCTGGAAAACATCCTGAAACCGAGGAAGATGAGCCGATCTGGCCTGGACTGGTTTTCAGTATATGCAGATCAAGGTGTTGAGTCCTCAACTTTTTTCAGGGACATGCCCCTATTAGGGCACCCACACACACAGGATTAAGATCAGATGCACCATGGGAAGGGATATGCACAGTAGTATAGAACTCCAGCCTGTCATCAGAAGCACCCAAATCTATGCACCCAGTAACCAGCTCCTCCTTCTCCCAGACCCTGTAAAAAGGAGTTGTGCTAACCTGAGCCATGTTTGGATCATGTTACACAATTAACTTTCTTTTTTAAAAATATATTTTATTTATTTGACAGAGAAAGAGGCAGAGAGAGAGGGGGCGGAGAATGGGTGTGCCAGGGCCTCCAGCCACTGCAAACAAACTCCAGACATAGGCATCCCCTTGTGCACCTGGCTTACGTGGGTCCTAGAGAATCAAAACGGGATCTTTTGGCTTTGCAGGCAAATGCCTTACCCGCTAAGCCATCTCTCCAGCCCACCACAATTATCTTTGTATGTGTGTAATTCTATGAAATTTTTTCACATGTATGTTCAAAGACCTCTAACTACAGTGAAGACAGCAAAGTGTGCATCACCAGGACCCCTTACACAGACACAGCTCCTGGCCTCCCGGTCCTGCCTCCCTTCCAAACTCCTGGCAATCACTAACCTGTTTCTCCGCCCGCCTGTCCTGTCACTTCAAGAGCACTACAGAAGCAGAGTCACATCATCACAGCCTTCAGGAATTTGCGCTGCACCTAGTGTCTTTCTCCGGGGGTAGTCCAGGCTGCCGGGATCCTTAGTGGTGTGTTCCTCTCCAGCTCAGCAGTCTAGTGCATGCACATGGCACGTACGTCTAAACAGCACCCACGAAGACAGCTGGGTCATTTCCAAGCTTTGGCTATGACAACTGAAGCAGCTTGAGAATTTGTACCAAGGCTTCGTTTTTGTTCTGCTTTTGCAGCTATGACTGGCATCTACAATCACCCACCTGCAGTGTCCACCTCGATGGGTTTTAGGGTATCCACTACAGTCACCTTGAGAACATTTCCACCACCCTGTATCCATCAACTACTCCCAGCCTCACTTCCCCAGCCCTAAACAACTGCTGTTCTATGTGAGCCTCCTGTGCTACAGGTAACCTCCACCATCAACTTGACTGGTCATAGAATCCATGGAAAACACAACTCAAGGTGAGTGTATGAGGACATTTTCAGAAAGATTTAGCGGAGAAGGACAGGCCCACCCTATCTGGGCAGCACAATGCCATGGACTTGGATATAGGATTGATCTCTGTGCTTGCAGACTGCAGATGCCACATGAGCAGCCGTCTTCCACTCCTGCCACCATGCCTTCCCCGTCACAATGGACTGCATCCTCCGTGAGCCAAAACCAATCCTTTCTTCCTGAAGATTTCTACAGTGGCACTGGAGATGTGGGCTGAGTCTGGCTGCTCTCACTTCACACCATGTTCCACGAACACAAATCATAGAGTTCAATCCTCTGATCTTGTGAGGGCCACATACTATTCTCTTGTACAGCCCTGCCACATTTCTCCATCTACGCATGGGAACAGCTTCTCTCTGGTACTGAGGCTCAAGACCATGCCTGGCTTAGGGTGGTAGCTCTGAAAGCAGATGCACTGAAAGGACATGGAGTAGGTGCCGGGTAGCACATGAAAGGGTGATAAAGGCTGTTTTCCCTCCCCCAGGGCATGATGGGAAAGATGGTTACACTAGAGCATCGGGGACCACAGGGACCAGTGAGGTCCTGCGCCCTGCTGCTATGAGCTAGGGAGCTGGCAGTCCCCTGAGTGGTGGGCACAGGCACAAAGGAAACCCTGAGTACAGGATAGTGCGAGTCTGGCAGGGCCTTGTGCCCCATGGTGCTCTATCTACCACAGGCAGAGGGGTCCCGCGAGGCCCAGGGGTACAGGAAATGCTGAGCTCATGGCTCACACCACGGACCTACCCAGACTGTTCACAGAAGAATCAAAGAGCAGGACTATGGACTGCAGCTGCAGCTGGCTGAAGTTACCTGCGATGTATTATGGAGGAGGGGAGGGGCTGAGTGACTCACTGCCTCCCTCGTACTGCTCCATCCCTGGATGTGGCATGTCACCCTGCTAGTCACCTAGGACCCGATGTAAGTATTGTGCTCAGTTCTCTCCATCCCAGCCCTCACCAAAGCAAAATGGCCTGTCACCCCATGTCCACAGTTGCTACCTGGCCCAGACGACTCAGAACACCCTAACAGCCACTCACCTATGAGTCCCTATTATCCTGACAAGATCCTTAACAAACCTTCGAATACTCAGAGACCTGAAGGAAGTGCTGAAGGCCAACAGTCCTCAGCTGTCATGGAAAGAACAAAGACACCACACAATGGGCCCCCAAAAGCATTGGTAACCTGAGGTGGGTGGCGGCAGCAGAGCGGACAGTTCTGAGAAGCAGGTAGTGGCAGGGCAGTCCTTGCAAGCACAGCATGTGACAGATGACAAGATACCCATCCTGGCTGCCCAGCACAGGGAAGAATAGCCCTCTGTCACTA
Organism: Orientallactaga sibirica; assembly: GCA_036365145.1. Taxonomy (NCBI): domain Eukaryota; kingdom Metazoa; phylum Chordata; class Mammalia; order Rodentia; family Dipodidae; genus Orientallactaga; species Orientallactaga sibirica. The sequence continues at coordinate 22,302,988 of JAEOAD010000026.1, read as the reverse complement.
GTCAGGATGGGCCAATGGAACAGCGTGTGGAGAAAATTCCCCACACTGCCACCTCACACCACACCACACCACACCACACCACACCACACCACACCCGATCCCAGAGCAACTCGCCCCGTGGAGGAGGCCGGCTCAGAGTACAGACAGACTGACTGACCTGATGGAGGAGGTGGGCTTACAGAACATGGACAGACAGATTCACCTGAGAGAGGAGGCTGGCTTCACAGAACCTGGGAGCAGGTAAGAGGCAGAGAGCTCGGGAACAGGAAGGAGACAAGGGAGGATCCTGAAATGAAGGCCCTCAGCTGTGAGAGGGAGGAAAGCTGCCACAGGACAGGAGGGACACGGCCATCACAGCCACCAGCGACTTGGATTCAGAACACACAAAATGACACAACCAATTAGACAATAAGAAAAATTAATTTAAAAAATCAAACTATCAGACAGAAATTGGCCTTGATATCCACAACCTCAAAGTGCCTAGCACTACCTTCACAAGACCCTCATAATAGGAGGAAAAGATGACATCAAAATAAAAGAGAGGCTAATGGAGAGAGGGCAGGGGATATGAGTGTGGATTTGCAAAGGTGAAAGTGGGGGATAGGAGGGAATTATCATGGTTCATTGTCTATAATTATGGAAGATGTCAATAAAAAAATTTAAAAAAATCAAACAACCCAAGTTTAAAAATGGGTAAGGGACTTGAGCAGGCAGGCAGGCAGACATTCTGTTCTGTAAGAGGCTATCCAAATGGCACAGAAACACATTTGTTTATCTCGGGCATTAGCAAGCACAGAGTGCAATCCACAGAGCCAAGAGGCCACCCTGACCCACCAGGACAGCTAGAGATGGGAGCTGGCCAGGCCAAGGCTCCCAACATCAAGTGCATGTACTTGGAACTGCTCCAGGATGTACTCGGAGATGGGTCCTGAAGTCCCACCACCCATCATAGCATCTCCATCCAGCATTCCCCACTCCCCCCCAATGCTACAGAGTGCTTAAGAAGACAGCTCAAGAGCTCGAGAGATGGCTTAGTGGTTAAGGCGCTTGCCTGCAAAGCCTAAGGACTCATGTTCCACTCCCCAGATCCTATGTAAGCCAGACACAAGGTGACACCTACGCAAGGTTGCACAGGCGCACAAGGTGGTGCAGGCGTTTGGAGTTCAATTACAGTGGCTGGAGGCCTTGGCATGCCAATTCTTTCTCTCCCATTAAAAATAAGGCCAATCTGTTGGGCTTGCCTTAAAAAAAAAAAAAAAAAAAAGAAAACCAAATAAAGACAGCTCAAGAGCACCATCTGAAATACCCACAATCCCACAGTATCACATGCCCAGCAGTAAGACAGACATGCACTGCAGTCAACATGACGGACTGAGAGCTGCAACACGCCAGCAAGCTGGGGAGAATGGGAGGGGTCTGTTGACATCTGGTGCATTCTGGCTGTGTGGTTGTAGGATGGGCACCATGTGGAGATAGCTGGGGACATCAATGTCTTCTGCTGGACGCTGGCTGCAGATCTGTGAGTGTTCAGGAGATCACACTCTGTGCCAATTTCTGCGTGTGTAGATGTCTGTGAAAATGGTCCCAGCTTCAGATCCTTGTGGTCATTCGTAAGCACCACAGCTCTCCACTGAACAAATGTCTTCTCAAAAGCCTTCCTGGGCTAAAGAGATGGCTTGCCTGTGAAGCCTAAGGACCCAGGTTCTAGTCCCTAGTACCCATATAAGCCAGATGCACATGCATCTGGAGTTCATTTGCAGTGGCTGAAAGCCCTGGAGTGCCTATTTGTCTGTCTGCCTCTTCCTCTCTCTCTCGCTCTCCCTCCCTCTCAAATAATAAACATTAAAAAAAAACACAAACCTTTGCTGACTGCCCATCTGAGACCCCATAGAGAACAGTATCCCTATGAACCTGTTTGGAAGCCGGGCATTTGCAGATGTGCCAGTGTGGGCATCACCTTGTGACTGACACCCTCATGAGGAGCAGCAGCTGTGAGACAGAGAGGTAACTGCAATCCGGGGAGCCTGGGGGACAGGTGTCCTCCCATCCCAGGCCATGCTGCGGAGAGGAAAGGGCCAGAAGCTCCTGGGAAAGGGATGTGGACAGCCAGGAGCACTTGGAGCAGAACCCTCAGGGCTGGGCACGGGGAGTGTGGCGCACAGGAAGGCTCAGCCCTCCCTCCATGGTCACAGTCACTATCACAGGAAATGAGGCCACAGGGATGGACAGTGCTGTCCACAAAGTTGGCACCACAGGTGTGCTGGGCACAGGAGACACCAGCATGGACTTAAGGCCTCACACACCTGGTGTGAACTTGCCCATTCACACCCTAGCAGGTGGTTCACATCTCTGAGGAAGACAATAGGAGATAAAAAGCAGCCCTCCATGTGGAGCAGGCAGCCCTCTTCTGCTTCCCCATGTGGACATTCCTGGCCTTCAAGGGCAGTTCTAGGGTGGCAAGGTGGACTCTGGAGTGGGAGCTGGCTATGCTCCTGCAGAGCTTGTGACCTTGAGGGAACTCCTGAGCTTCTCTGGGCTGCACAGACCTCAAGTTTATCTAGCAGGATTCCAGAAAATGGCTTCCCACAGTGGGTCTGCATGCTCAGCGGGCATGTTTGGAGCATCAGCTGTGTGTGCCAAGCACCCGGATCACATCGGACCTGGCAGCCTGGGGGTGGGTTTGGGGCACTAAGCAGACAGCCATAGAGAGAGATCCAAGAGGAGCCTGTGAGGCAGGCCGGGAGAAGTAGGAGAGGCTAGGCCATGGCGGCTGGGGGTGGGAGGAGCTGACAGGGGAGGGGGTGTGAGCTTCAGGGCTTGATGTAGATGGTGATACACACGGTGGGTTCTGTGCCCACAGCGTAGTCCCGACAATGCACCATGGGATTTCACTTTCCGAGAGAGAAGTCTTGGGCACAGAAAGGGTTGGTAACATGCCTGGGTCACGTAGCTAAGAGTGGTGACACTGGAAAAGAAACTCGGGTGACCTGTCCCAAGCTGTGCCCTTTAGCAAACTGCCTTGAAGGCCTGGTGACACCACCATCACACTAGTAGGACATGGGTGATAACTAATGATACCCAGATGCCTCTACATGTGTAGGCAGTTTCCAAATGGACTCCAGAGCACTTGGAGAAGAAGTTGGGAGGGAGGGGTGGAAGGGGTGGAAAGAGAGGAAGGCTCCGTGGCCAAGTCTCAGCTCCGGATGCAGATCCGGCAGAAACTCCAGCATCTACAGAGACCAGGCAGGGACTCCGGAGCAAGCAGTCTGCAGAGATGCAGCGGAACCAAGCTAAGGGAACGAGATCTTCTGATTTTCCTTTGTCAAAAACCAGAGCTGTGTGTGCCCCCTGCACATTGTACACAAGGGACAGGACTCAGCACCCCAACACTGCGTGGGCCAGGTGACCATGACACAGCTGCACCAGGCCACTTCTCAGGAGGCACCCCAGGCCTGCAGAGTGCGAGAACCAAGCAAGAAAGAGTGCCCGTGTTGCCTCTGTGGGGTGGCCCTTCTCATTCGATGACCCTGTGCACCCTCTTTTCCCAGGAGGATGGCAGCACAAGGGCCATTAGCGGAGGAAACCGAGGTATGTTCTAGGGATGTGTTCTAGGCCTACAAGGAGTCAACAATACGAGATCTTCTCCATAAAAAGCCAGGGGCTTGTGCATGGCCAGCGTTCCACAGTGAATGGCTGGTGACAGAGGAGAGCCAGTCCCTCCGGGCCTCAGTCTCCATGACTGTCACATGCTTGGTTCTGAGAGTCTGGAATGTGGGGCTACTCACTTTGAATACAGGAGGCAAGAAGCTGACCACTGGGACCTTCCAGAAAGAGGGAAACAGATCCTCACAGGGCTGGGATGACCCACACTTATTCCTCCCAGGAGACACGCACAAGGAGGAGCTCATGGACTAAGGCCCAGCCAAGACGGTGTCGCTCTCACAGATGGCCTGTCAGCAGCACCTGACCCCCATGGCTGGCAGGACAAAACAGCACCAGGAGGAAAAAACTGGAGGAGTCCAGTTTTCTCCACTCTCAAGATAGTGGGATCTTCTGAGTAGGAACTGCCCTGGGGCCTGTGCTAAGGAGGAGCTGAGGCTGTTGTGTCCTCACTGCCAGCTGCTGGGCCTTCTTTCACACCATAGACCATGACACCATCTTCCCAAGCTTCATGCCAAACACGTGAAGTGGAGCAGAGGCACCCAGCTCCACTCCAGGGCCCCTGGGGATGGCCACTTTGTCATCCCACTGCACAGAACTGCACATACTCACTGCTCCCATCTGCCCAGGTCCTGAGGGCAGGGGTAGCTCAGGCAAGCAGAGCAGGGACCTCTGGAACCTAGCCCATGGCCAGGGTGCACTTGGCCCCATTGCTCTGGAGGGGCCATGAGGACACACCCAGGACACCCTCAGTGGGATGGCTACAAGTGTGCCCCTCCAAACTGACAATGACACCTCCCGGCATGTCAGCATTCAACCCACTGCACGCTGGGCCTTCCACTGCCCAAGCAGGGAGGCAGCAAGAGCCCCAGGCTGCAGATGAGGAAAGTGAGGCCAAACCACGTCCTCCTCTGCCCACCACTTTGTGGGCAGGAACAATCTAATCTGCAGGCCTGGTGCCACGGGGACACTCGGCTTCCAGATGAGGCCGTAGAACACTGAGTCAGGTGTGGAGCCTGTGTCACTCTGCAGCTCGTGTGCCTGTGAGGCCAGCCCCCTTCACATGGTGAAGAAGCAGCCCCTTTCTGAATGAAGGAGATCCCACCTACCAGAAACCAGAGTCTCAAGGCAAGGCTGCCATGCAGAAGACAGTGGACGTGGGCCAGCCGAGGACTTTGTGGCCAGGCCACTTGGCCTCTGTTACCTCATCTAGTGCTCGAGGACAGCCAGGCCAGCTGCCTTGAGGATGAATAACCATGAGGAGCGTCCAGGCCATGCTGAGCTGGAAGCAGTGGCACTCTGCTTTGACAATTGCCCCCCATAGGTGCTTTGCTATGGAAGGGCATCATTGGACACGAAGGGTGGGACTGAGCCCCAGCTGCAGATGCTTCGGCTTGCAGAGCTTGTGCCTGCAACGGGAGGACAAGCCGTAGCTGCCTGTAAAGACTGGGCCTGTGAGGCCTTCCTCTGGCTCTATCTGTCCCAGGAACTTGCCATGGAGGGAGAGAAAAATCAAAACAAACCTCTAAATCAAACAAACCCCTAAGAGGATTCACGCAGGAGGCGGACCTTAGAGCCTGGGCCCCTGCTGTGGCCGGGAGCCCTTTCTGCCCTGGCTGTGGATGATAAGTTGTGGACACTCACAGAAAACGTGTCCAGAGTTTGGAGTACCCCTGTTGGTCTTCTACACTGCCTTCTAAAGGGTGGAAGGACCTGGCTGGACTTTTCCCTCAGGGACAGAGAGGAGAGGACGATGCAAAAGCCTAGAGAACTTTGGAGGACTGGGAGCTGCTGTTGAAGACACAGCTGTCTGGAGTTAGGCAGACCCTGGTTCAAATCCTGGTTCCACTGATGTTTAAACACAGTAAACACTTATTAACCACCTGCTATGCCTCAGAGCTCCACACGGATACTCTCGGAGTCCTCCAACAGGCACGGGAAGCCACATGGAGGGGAGAAGCTGAGCCACACACAGCAGTGAGTGGGCTGGATATGGGCTCTAGGCCGACCGTAACTGAGCTGCAGGCTGTGGCAACATGGGAACCCCACTGCACTGCAGCCCACAGACCTAGTGCACGACAGCAGTGACCACCAGCGCTTGTCACTGCACCACCACTACAGACGGGTCAGCACCGGCCCTGCGTGGTTATCTGACACATGCAGGAGACCACGGCCCAGAGCGTGAGCAGCAGACACATCACTGCTTCATCTACCACTGGGCTGATGGCAGCTTTTCTAAAGGGGGATTCTCAAACTGCCCCGATGATGTGGACCTCTGCCTCCCATCTGGGAACTGTGGGGACTGCTTTATGGGGTAGAAGTGTGGCTCGGGAGTGGGGGAGCCTCCAGGAAGAGCCCAGGTGGTACTGCCTCAAGGTTGCTGAGCTGTCTCCTCCCTGGCCTGCTGCATGCAGTGACGGTGACAGTGTATACGAGGTCATTTTCCTCTTGACACACTGCAGCCCCAGGGGCCCAGCACAGTGTCAGCTACAAAAAAAAAACCCTCGCCACACAGGGTGCCCAGTGAAACAAACTGCAGCCCCAGGAGCCCAGCACAGTGCCTGCTACAAATAACCCTTGCCATGCAGTGTGCCCAGCGAAACAAACTGGGGGACAACAGCTCCTTCTAGACCCAGGTTGACAGAGGGAAAGCCTCAAGCCCCAGCACTGGGGTAGAACACTCGACTCCATGCGGGCTCAGCTGCAGTCCTGGGCGGAATGTACCACATTCTGGAGCCTCTGGTTTCCCTCAGGTGCAGCAGCATCCCTACTACCCTGTGGGCTTGGACAGGATCAGCACAGGTAGATGCTGCACACACCTTGAAGGCAGGCTTGTTGATTTTTACCACCCCAGCAGGAAAAGCCCCACATCTGCCTGACACAACGGACCATACTGGTTACCCCAAGCCCTAAAACCACCTCATCGCCAGTGCCCTCTGAGGCCAGTGGCTTTGTCTAGAATGGTACCTGGGGCTCCTTGGACCACATTCACATCCCTGGGAAGGCTCACAGTGACCCCTGCTGTCTGCCACTGAAATCTGCCTGAAACCCACAAGTCACTAACAAAGCAAGGCAGAGCCTGCTGAAGGGTTTCAGCTTCCAGGGGCTTATGAGCAGTCCTGTCAGAACAATGGTGGGACACAGAAACACTTGTAATTACGTCCTGTGGACACTAATTCCCTGTCCTTTAAAAGTACACAGAACACTCAGATCAAACAAAGCACTTCCCCTTCCCTGCAGCCTTTTGTCTCCCAGGATAAGTGTCACCCCAAATATCCCACGGACCCAAGTGATGCTGTCATCTCCGAGGGATGTAACTTCCCGATCAACACGTACTGTTCTTAGCAGGCTCCTTTTGATCTGGCAGGTCTTAAATTGGACTCTTTTGAAGCCAGCAAGTGCAGACCACATACTACACCCATGGTGGTGCTGCCCTCAGAAACCCCTGACTCTGGCCCTGGTGCTAAGACAGGGGAAACACGCCCCAGAAGTAAGTGCATCTAACCAGGCTGGAAACCACCATCCTAGCTCAGTTACTGTAGAGGCCAGCATCTCCACTGATCACAGCTGTTCACACCAGTACCCCAGGACACGACATGAACAAACAAGAAGACAAGGGTTCTGAAATGAATTGCCTCACAGAGCCCTGCTCCCTGAAGCTCACAGCGAGAGCAGAGAAGGCAAATTTCATGAAGGTGATTCCTGTCAACCCAACTTGGGATGCATCAGGCAACCACAGTTTACCCTGCAAGATGCCAACAGGTCATTCTAACAAGGACTTCGTGTGAGAATGCCTCAAGTAGAGACTGAGTGACTGAGGCCTCAGACAGAAAATTCTGGTCACTATCGTGCTAACTGCGGGGCTGAGTCCCAAGAGCACTCTGAGACCCCGGCCATCAGGTTGGAGGGACAAATTCACCTGCTGTGGCTGAGGGCTATGCAGTTGCAACCATCTGCACACACCTGGGGGTGGCTCTGGACCCAGTCCCTGCTCTCATGTCATGTCACAGAATGTTTCCTTCACTCATGCCTAAACAATGTCTCTCCTGATTCAAGTAGCTGTTATGTATGTGCTGGCGCAGGGATGGCAAGCTGATGGCCATGGGTAGGACAGGCTGAGTCCTGCCTGTGTGGTTTGCCTTCACAAAGAGAATCTGCCCCTGAGGAATCCCCGTAGGAATTCAGGCTGATGGACAGTCTTCCAAGCTTTAAGCACCACAGGCCTCTCTCCATCCAGACTCCTACCTGGCATCACGGTGGGGTGAAGGGAGTCCTACAGCAACCACCCCAGTGCCCAGAGGCCCACCTCTGAGTGTCCTCACTGGCCTGGCCCCAGAGCTGAGGCTGCCACTCCTGTGACCAGGTGACCATGGCTTGTACTGCGCATGCATCTGCCCGAAGGGCTTTTCCCAGAAAGCAACTTAGATGAGTCCCATTCCTGGGGGTACCTGAGGGCGCCTCAGGAGCTGCACCCTACCTGGCCGATGGAATCTGACTCTCTGAGGGTGCAGAGGGATGTAAGTCACCAGGTGGTGTGGATCTGCTTCAGGGAAAGCTACTGGGTGATCTGGATGGTGGACATTTCCAGCGCACCGAGGGCAGTGTTGGGGTACAACTCCACGAGCTTGTGCCCTTCCTGCTTGGCAATGGAGACCGGGATATTGAGCATGCCTGGCTGTCCTCCCACCTGTGAGAAGGGCGGCCCGGCCTCTCTGATCCTGCACCAGGCTCCCTGAGGTTACGGGGAATGGGTCACAGGCAGCCAGAAGATCTTTGAAAACTCACTGCACTGGCCCGCGCAGCAGAGTCCAAAACCCAGGCTGCCTCCCCAGCTTCCAGGAGAGGCTCTGCCCATGGGCTGGAGCCAGAGACTCACCTGAAGAGCTCCCGGATCTCCCGCTGGTTGGCCTGGAAGGGGATGTTGCGCACCAGGATCTTGGAGGTCATTGGCTTCCTGGGGATCTGTTTGTTCCAAATGGGTGTCAAGGCTGGCCTGTGGGAGTGGGGAGCAAGTTATGAGGTGTGTTGACTGGTCACTCCCCAAACCAGTCCTGCCATCTTCCCACTCCGAAAGCTCACTGCCGTCATTTCAAGTCCTGCTTGCCCATGGAGACCTTCCACTGCTCTGACTCAGGGTGGGGGAGAATCCAGACTCGGAGTTAACAAGCCACCCGTGAACGCCACACTGGCCACACAAAATCTGTTATTTTGGGTGTGAAGTGAACTATTCCTGGGAAGACTGGAACAAGTGTCTACTGTCCCAGACAGACTACCAGTGACAGACTAAAGACATGACTCTACATAAACGAGTTTAACTGGGGTTACCTCAAGGGGCATGGGTGACTTGCAGGCAGCTACACATGACCCCATGCCAAGCAACCACTAATGGCCTATATAGCATCAGGGAAGGAGGGTTCTCGAGTGAGGCTAGTGTCCCCTCCCCACTCCATGATGGCCACCTTGTGCAGTCAATCATAGCGGGGGGGGAGGGTCCTGGAGTGAGGCTAGTGTCCCTCCCCACTCCATGATGGCCACCTTGTGCAGTCAATCATAGCGGGGGGGAGGGTCCTGGAGTGAGGCTAGTGTCCCTCCCCACTCCATGATGACCATCTTGTGCAGTCAATCACAGCAGGGGGAGGGTCCTGGAGTGAGGCTAGTGTCCCTCCCCACTCCATGATGACCATCTTGTGCAGTCAATCATAGCGGGGGGAAGGGTCCTGGAGTGAGGCTAGTGTCCCCTCCCCACTCCATGATGACCACCTTGTGCAGTCAATCATAGCGGGGGGGAGGGTCCTGGAGTAAGGCTAGTGTCCCTCCCCACTCCATGATGACCACCTTGTGCAGCTGCTGAAAGTTCATGAGGACAACGGCCAAGTCACACCTCAAGGACAACATTCCACAAGCATGGACAGTGACGTGGCCTTTCTGTGCCTTAGTTTACCCAAATGTAGAGAGGGGGTCTAGTGGTGGTGTCAGTGTCATCAGAGCGTCAGGGGACTCATGGGGAACAGTCAGGGAGGACAGCTATTACTGAATTACTTCCTCTGCACCCCACCTCCTCAGAGGCCTCCCAGTCTTCTACAAATAGTAGCCAACTCCGTCCTCTTCCTGGTCTCGCCCCTGCCTTGAGGCCAGTGCATATTTAACCTCGCGTCCTGGACCATGCTGTCCGTCATGTGGCTGGTGTGGTTCACCTCAAGATCAAACCAAAACTGCACACCTCCAGTGGCTAGGCTGGCCTGTTCTGTTCTGGTGCACAGGCCCTTGCAGAAGCCTCTCCCCCGCTGTGTAGAGCCGGCAGGGCAGCTGAAGTGGCCGCAGAACTTCTGAGACTAGGCCACAGGAGGCTCTGCTTCCTCCCCGTCCCTTGGATATTTTGTGGTGGGGAAACCTGCTGCCAAGTCCTAAGGACACTCGAGAAGTCTCAGCATGCAGCTTTCAGTGAGGCCCTGAGGCCTCCTGCCCATGGCCATGTGGGAGTCGCCACAGAAGCTGACCTGCCATTCCCGGGCAAGTACCCAATGACTGAACCTCAGCTGATGTCCTGACTGCCCTCAGGTGACCCAGAGCTGGCCCCCGCTGACCTGCTCCTGGACTCCCATGTGCTCATCCACACCATTGCTGTAAGCCGCTGGTTTGGGGAGGCTGGTTATGCAGCAACAGACAGCTGTATTATTAATACTGCAGCCGGGCAGCCCCACGCAGTGACTGACAACCAGCAGACAGTGCCCAGGAAGGGTGCCAGGGGCACCATGGCTTCCCATAGTTTTGCTCAATTAACGAGTGACTCTCTGACCAGTAGGCTCAGCCCAGGGCACAGGGCCTAGAAAAGAAAGGTAGCCACCCTGGCTGGGTGCTCACTGGCATGGCTTGTGCAAGACGCCCTACACACATGCCTTACTTCATAGACCATGTCACCCGCCCAAGGTCATACAGCCAGATTAGAACCCGGATTCAAGCTCTGGGCTCAAAGCCAAACTCTTACTTCCAGCGTGGGAACCCCACTAGCCTCTGGGCACTCCCAATCCAAACCGTCTCCTTGCCGAGGATGCTGGGACAGCACAGGCTGACGATGGAAACCTGCAGCCGCTCCACACTAGAGAACAAAGCCGACGGAGCAGCACAACCCAGACAACCAACCACAACACATGACTGGCTTCCTGGGAATTACCAATACAGATCTCAGGCCAGCCATAGGACTGTGCGAGGTGACCACTTGGACACCAGAGGCAGGCAGGTGATGACCATGGCTTACTGGGGCACACTGTGTCCTGGGTACTGTCAGGAGCTGCTCAAGGGTGCTGGTTCACTTGCATGGACGAGCAGGCGGAGATAAGGAGCTAACTCCTCCCCACCCCTGGCTATTCCAGGAAACCAGGCAAGCAGGCCAGCCCTGACTCCAACATCAACTCTCTAGCAGGAAGCGGGTCTGGGCACTGCGGCCCACTGAGAAAGACGGGTGTGCACAGGGACCGTCCAGGTCTTAGGACGCCAGTGATGCTTAGCCCAAGCCTCAGACCTGCTGCGCTACTGACCTGCCACCAAGATGAGTGTGTGGACTTAGGTTTCTCTCCAGGGACTTGTGGGTACAAGGCAAGCACTTTGCCTCTGAGCTACACCCCCAACCCCACTTACTCCTTTTATCAGGAAGATGTGCACAAAACCTCGGCTGGGGGTCAAGCACTGACCCGCTCAGTAGGGAAGCAGGTTTGGACTTGTCCAATGGCAGCCTTAATTGGAAGTCTTAAATGTGTGCAGGGTCAGGTGGAAAGGACATGTGATGTGTATAAGAAATCTGGGCAGCCAGCACCAAAGTCAGAGAGGACAGAGGGGACACAAGACTCACGTAGTGGCCCGTTCTGAGATCCGCACTTCCAGCTTGTGGCCATCCACAACATGACCCTAGGAGACAAGATGGCACGGCTTGTCACTTACCACCCTTACTCTTCAGCAGCACCTAGCCCTGCTGCTGGACAACCTAGCAGAGGGGTTGGTCAAGGACAGAGATGTGTTTCCTGGAAAGGGCTCCCCTAAACCAGGCAGCAACTGGTGGCCACCTAGCCAGCATCCTGTCGGTCTCCTGACCACACAGTGGCCACAGGAGCTTCCCTTGTTACAGGCGTCTTCAGGAAGAAGAGCCCACAGGCCTGACTTGCAGAATGCTCCCTCAGCTCCATGCCAGTGCGAAGCCCCTGCAAGTTGCACACAAGAGGCCCCAGCAGCAGTCTCCACAGGCAGAGCTGGCACATTAGCAAAATGACCCTGGAAATCTCCAGAACCTCCCAGAAGACACCAGAGAGTGCTCTGTGTGCACGATCTTTGGTGGCACATGCACACATGCCTGCCCATGGCAGACAGTCACATGCAGAACTAACTGCACATGGTATTCATGCAAATGGAAGTTTAGACTCTTGAAACGTGTGACAGAGAAAATACAGACCGCTGGATTTGTAGAGCAGAAGTAAAATCAATATACAGCATCTAGTAATACAATAGGATTTCTTTTCTTTCTTTTCTGAGGTAGGTTCTCATTCTAGCTCCAGCTGACCCAGAACTCACTCTGTAGTCCCAGGCTGACCTTGAACTCACAGCAATCTTCCTACCTCTGCCTCCCAAGAGCTGGGATTAAAAGCGTGTGGACTATGCCTGACTCATAAAGTGGGATTTTTTTTTTTTTTTTTTTTTTTTTTTTTTTTTTTTTGGTTTTTCAAGGTAGGGTCTCACTCTAGCCCAGGCTGACCTGTAATTCCCTATGTAGTCTCAGGGATGGCCTTGAACTCACAGAGATCCTCCTATCTCTGCCTCCCAAGTGCTGGGATTAAAGGGGTGCACCATAATGAGGGATTTTTAATGTCTTTGAAAAATATAAGCCAACACCCAGAGGGAAAGCTAACATGCTGACTTCTGCCCTGCAGGGAGGGCCTGGGATGTGGGTGGCAGCAGAGGGCGTGAGGCCCAGCTATTTGCAGAGCTGCTGCAAAACCCAGGCTGCTTGCTCTCTACAGCCCAGCTCTACTCTGGCTGCTGAGGGTCCCCATCTGCCTGGGGGACATATGGCCTGTAGAGGGATAGCTCTCCCTCCTCTGTTGAAGCAGAACCCTGAATCTAAGACCAAATGGTTCTTGGCTCCTCCTCCCACGTTTGCCCTACCCTGGCCCAAGCTATCATGCTGTCTTGCACAAGTGACTCAGCTATACAAAGCTCATTCCGACCCCAAAGCCATGGCCACAGGCCCTTTGCATATGCGGCTCCCACCTCCCAGCTGCTCTCCTCACAGGTCTCTTTGCAGCTGACTTCTCCATGTCTCTCAGTCTGACTGTCACTGTCTGGAGGAGCCTTCCCTGCTCATGGCACGCTATAGTCTCCCCCTGGGGTGGTGACTTTTTTAGCCAAAACTTCTGAATGCTGCCTGTTGTTTTCTCCAGACCCAGCACAGTACCAGGTACAAGTCAGGCCCAAGTGAAAGTGTTGTGGGTGGAACAAATGAATCCAAGCGCCCACGGAGGGTGAGCAAGGCTCCTGATTCTTCTTGGGCCAGGGTCCCAGGGTTCCCAGATTACCTGGAGCTGCTTGAGGGCTTTCTGGGCCTGCTCCAGCTTCCTGTACTCCACAAACCCGAACCCCATGGAGAGCAGTGATCCTGAGAGACGAGATACGGGAGGGGAGGAAGGACGCTCAGCACAGCCTGAGACCTCTGGTTCTAACCCTGGGTCCTGTTTCATTTTCTCTTCCCCTTTCACATCCCCTTTTCTTCCAGAAAGACCCCAGCTCTCTCCCAGTGGGCCATTTGTGACCAGACATCCTGATGAATCTGCCAGTGGGGTTACAGACCTGCCACCTGAGACCTGGTTGGCTATTAATTAACAGATGATTGACATGATAATTAACTTCATAATAGAATTCTGCCTTTGGGAGGGAGTGGGCTCTATCAGGGATGACCATGGTTGTGATAAGGGGTGACCAGACCAGGCCGCAGCCAACATAACTCAGAGGCAGATATGGGCGTGGATCATGAGTGCATGCAAAGACTTCCTTTCCACATGTCCTCTGACCACGGGAAGAGAGCCGACACATTAGAGATCTAAGAGTTAGGGTGGACGGCAACAGCCCTTGAACACACTCTATCAGACTTGCGCTTACTGACCAGGCATGTTTGCACATGTGAGCTGGTGTGGAGGTGTGTGTCCTATGCTCCCATGTGGCAGTCTCTGTCTCTCAGAACAGGACCTTACTTAAAACATGCTCCTCACAGAGGTAATCAAGCTAAAAAGAAGTCACTAGAATGGCTCAAGTTCAACATGACTGATGCTCTTCACAACTGGGAGTAAGCCACTGTGGTGCATGTCTATATCCCCAACACTCAGGACACTGAGGCAGGAGGATGAGTAAATAAACAAATAAATGAGAGGGGTAGCTTTGAATCTAGGACAGTTATACACAATGAGAATGCCAAGTGGACCCAGAGCTGGATGTCCACAGGTAGGGGTGGGGTGGGGGGCCTGGAACAGCTCCTTCCCCTGCAGCCCTTGGCAAAAAAAAGTTCTGAGTTTTGGCCCCCAAACTGGTTCTGCTGGGCAGCCTGAGCAGACGACACATGTGATCTCCAACTTCTATAGTGTATCTACTTAACACCCAGGTGGCTCCTCACTCCCTCTGGCATGCTTCCTACCTGTGGGTCCCAGGACCTGCCTGAGGAACACCTGAGCAGCAAACACCATAGCTCTTCAGCACTGCACATGGCAGGTGCCCAGGACAGGGCTAGGCTGGCCCAAAAATATCCCCACCAATCCTGCCAATCCAAGAGACTTGGGGCAGGGACCACATGGCTGTGGGAAAGCCAGGGCTTAGTTCGGCCCAACCGTATAGAGACACCAGGGCCAGGAGACCCAGGGCACAATGGAGAAATGAGGGTGCTTTGCACGTGGCCCACCCAGCCACTAGCCAGAGAGGCACAAGATTCATGACTCAGGGGAATGTTCTAGAACTCATATATCTGGTTTATTTCCCTCTGATGGCAGGAGGGAAAGCCAAGGCCAGTCACTCATTGCTACATCAGGGAAAGTTCCAGAGAGTAAAGGTGGAGGCTTCACTGTAGAGTGGTGTCCCTGTGGAACTGCTCCAAAGCTGCCTGGCTGTCTAGGAAGGTTCCCGAGTGAGACGAACCGGTATGCAGAGCAGGATGTTCAGGGAATCAGATGGGGGCTTTTGTAGACAAGCCAGCAAAGAGCTGGAGGTGACAACGCCTGAAAACCAGAGGCCTCAAGACGCACAGGGAGAACCCACCCTGGGACATGGCTCCCCCAAGACCTTTCTCCACAGATATAGAGGAAACGCACCTGCTTTGTTCTTCTTCTTGGAGACCCAGCAGCTCTTCACTGCGCCCACTCTGGAGAACACCTGCAAAAGATGGTCACCACAGGGGTCAGTGGACAGGCTGCACGCCACGACCACTTCCTCGTGACACCTGTCCCCCATACCCAGAACCCTCCGTGCTGGGCTACGTCAAGGTTTTGAGAGTCACACAGGTGCTGCTGGTTGTCAAACTGCAGATGACCCCGAGCTGGGATGAAAGGCGGAGCACACGGCATGGGATCTGCCCACAGGCTTCCACCCCGTCCACGCCTCTCTGCCAACTCAAGAGCCCGCTCACCTCCCTCAGCATCTCCTCTGTGGTGCTGAAGTTGAGGTTCTTAATAAACAGGGTGCACCCAGGAAGGCTCTCCTCTTCCTCCTCCTCTTCTTCCTCCTCCTCTTCCATCTTGGCTATGGAGGCCTCTTCTACTTCCTCAGCTTCCTTCTCACCTTCTGGGGTCTCACCATCTGCTGCTGCCCCCATTGCCAAACAAACAAATCCATTACACAATGCCAACTCAGCAAAGTCCCAGGGCTTAAAGCTCAGAACCTACTCCAGCACAGGGTCTCTGTCTCCATAGGCACTGTACTTCAGGAGGAACGTGCAGAGCTTCAGCAGAGAGACAAAGAGACAGACAGGCAGACAGACGCCCTGCTGCTGGCCCAGTTTCAAAGAAAAGGGAGTATGAACCAGAGCAAAACTATGAGTGCTAAATAGGCCCAGGCCACGCTAACATGAACCTCAAAACAAATTACTCCGTGAACTATTTCTTGAACCATGAGCCTAAGTGAAACACTATTTTTGTTAAAAAAGAAAAGAAAAGGAAAGGAAAGGAAAGAACTTGGTGAACTTTGAAACTAAAATGTAACTTAAAATTTCTTCTCAAGAACTACAGATTGGGGGGCTGGGGAAATGGCTTAGCAGTTAAGGCATTTTTCTGCAAAGCCTAAGGATCCCGGTTCGATTCCCCAGGACCCACATAAGCCAGATGCACAAGGGGGCACATGCATCTGGAGTTCATTTGCAGTGGCTGGAGGCCCTGGAGTGCCCATTCTCTCTTTCTATCTGCCTCTTTCTCTCTCTCAAATAAATAATTAAATAAAAAAATTTTACTTAAAAAAATTACAGATTGAGAGCTAGAGAGATGGATCAGTGGTTAAGGTACTGCTTTTAGGAACTAATATCTCAGGTTAGATTCCCCAGTGCCCATGTAGAGCCAGATGCACAAGGGGGCACATACATCTGAAAGTTGTTTGCAGGGGATGGAGGCTCTGGTATGCCATTTCTCTCTTCTCTCTGCTTGCAAATAAATAAATACAAATTTTAAAACAAAAAAATTATAGATTGAGATGAAACTGAGATGCCTAAATGATCCTTGGGCCTAAGGGATTCCACCCAAACCCCCGTACGCACTGCACTCTGGCAGTGTATGCAGGTTTCGCCTGCACACACAGTACATATTAGAGTTATAGATGATAGTGAAAACGGGAAAAACACTACCTGGTCTCATATGGAGACTAGGAACGTCACAGGACCAAAGAACGAGTACTGTGCAGCCACTACAGATGACACTGCCGATGACGTCACACACGGGCCACACCGTACACTATGTCTTCACCCGCAATCCTTCTAAACCTGCTGGAGACCAATGCAGTCCTGTCACGCTAAGGACATGCACACACATGCAGACACACGGGCAGAGAGAACAACGAAAAGCCAGGGCTCCTAAGTGGTGGCCGTGTTTCTAGCTGTCAGCATGGCTCTGAGGAACACTCCAGGAAGACGGAAGAGCAAATGGGAAGTCATGGGTTGAGTGTCAGGAGGGGAGGACAGGAAAAGGTCTGTCACAGCCCGCAGTGCAGCTGAGCGGGGACTCCACTGGCTTCCCCAACTTCCAACCTACACCCAGTCCCCAGTGTCAGGAAGAACATGGCCCGGCCTTCCGCCAACAGCCCAGGCCCTGGCTGAGCTAGTGAGACAAGCGGCAGTTTCCCGAGATCTGGGAATGGAGTTGGGAAGGGGAGCAGGGGAGACTGAAGTCAGAAGCAAGGAGATGGGACCCGTGGACAGGACCCACAGCTGAGCGAGCTGGGTCAGCCTTGGCCCTGCCAGGTGCAAGCTGAGCCAGTGACAGAAGCGCCTGCCTCAGCCCCTCACCTGGAAGCCCACACTCTCCTGCACCCGGCCGTGGGCTCTTCTGAGGTCCACGTACCCATGACACAGCTACATGCCTCGGCAGTCACCTTCACAACTAACCGAGTGGCTTCCTCCCTCCAGTGCCACCCCTGGCTTGCCAGCTTCTCTGACCGCACCCCAGGCCCTTTCTCTGCCTCACTCTGTACCAACCACACTGGCTTCTTGGTTGATTGACAGGCCTTGGCACATACTGCCCCGCCCACTCTGCGCATCCACCCTCCTCTGGTCTGGCTTCCTGACAGGTGGCAGCACAAACTCCTCTCCTTCAGGGCTCTTCCTGTCCACTGCAGTTCTAGCGGTGGCCCCCTGGTGTCGCTTTCCTCTTCTTTCTTTCAGAGCCACTGTGAGGTCACCTTACTTACTGGTTCATGTCAGTGTGTCCCCAACTATAAGGACAGCTCGAGAACACGACTGAGCCTGACTCAGTGACCACATTCCCAACACCGGGCTCAGTGTGGGTGCTCCAGAGACAGCTGTGGACATGAATTTGTCTCACACTCAGCTTGCGCCTGCGCAAACTGGGTTCACAGGCATCTGTGGGGGTCACAGGACAAGCTCAGTCCTCAGGGCAACAGGCTGGCTCCACCTTTGCGAGCCTGCACAAGTCAGACAAGCTCTCTGTGCTTCCTCATCTATAAAAGGGAACAACGGTGGTGCTCCTGCAAGATGCCACAAGAACCATGTGTAGAAGCCTGGGCCTGCCACCAGTACCCAAGAAATGACAGTCTGCTTATTCTCAACTCTACCCCTCCCTCCTATGCACACTGGGAATAAAAAAGTATGCTGGGCTGGAGAGATGGCTTAGCAGCTAAGATGCTTGCCGGCAAAGTCGAAGGATGCAAGTTCAATTCTCCAATACCCACATAAGCCAGATGCACATGGTGACACATGTGTCTGGAGCTCGTTTGCAGTGGCCCTGACGGGTGGGGGCGGCCAGCACCAGGATAATAAAACGAGACTTCCTGTTAACAAGTGCTTCTGCCCCTGCCCCATGTGGGAAGACAGATGAGGGAGAAAGAAACGGGTAATTGAGAGACTCAAGCATGGTTGTCAACGAATTCAGAACCAGGAACCAGGGTGACAAGGAAGGAGTGGAAAGGAGGAGAGCTGGGCCAGGGGAGGGCAAGGACCTAGAATCTTGGCGGGCTGAGGGCCTGGGAGAGGCAGGGAGGATGTGCTCCCATCTGCAGCCAGCACAGTAAAACCCAGTCACGCGCGGCCACACACGGTGCTAGTATAATCAGGCCACAGGATTCGGCGTCCAAGGCCTGTTATCAGTGGCACGCAGCTTTGTGGGACCTCCCCCGACTCGGAGCCCTTTATCTGAAGGTGAGGGTCTTGGTTGTGAGGAGATAAAACATGCTGTAAACGTCCCTCAGGACCTGTGCAGGGAGTAGGACATTGGTGCAGAAAAGCATGGGGGGAACCTCAGGAAAATCTCCCTCCCCCCAGCCTCTCCCTCCTTCTTTCCTACCCTGTGAGAATCCAAGTCTGGATTTTCACCTCAGCCCGCCCAGGTTTTCATGCCACAGGGCTGGGAAAACTGGGAACATATGGGGAACAGTGTGCAGAGGGCTGGGTGGGAAGAAGCAGGTGAAAATAGTCCGGGGCCAGGGTCAGGGAGGGGCTAAGTAGTCAAAAAAGGGGACAAAAAGGCCAGAAGTGGCACTGGTGAGATTGATGTGGGCAGTGTGGTGGGCAGGGCACAGCCAGGTTCAGCTTCCTAGTGCAACTGAGGTCAGGCAGCCAGCAGAGGCCCCAAGCTCTGTGACCTCTGCAAATCAGTCTGGGGCTCAGAGCATGGCTGGTGGGGACACTGACCGCTGACACAGGCTGATGACCAGGGGCCAGGGGAACGCTGATTCCTGGCCTGGGAAGTCCCCTGTGCTTCAGAGCACGTGCACCCACCCCAGCCCTGCACAGGGACACACATGTACACGCACCCAGCCCTGCACAGGGACACACATATACACGCACCCAGCCCTGCGCAGGGACACACATGTACATGCAGACCAGCCTCACATAGGGACACACATGTACACACAGATCAACCTCACTCAGGGACACACACACGAACACACAGACCAGCCCTGCAGAGGAACATACATGAGCATGCAGATGAGCCTCACATGGGGACATACATGTACATCCAAACAAGCCCTGCCCAGGGACATGTGTTTACAAAGACCAGCCACACACAGGGACACACATGTGCACACAAACTAGCCCCGCACAGGGACACACAGATCTCGGCAGCCACACATTTGAAGCAGTAACAGTGACCTGCAGACTACGTCTCTCCTTCCATCCTGGCAAAGGCCTCAGTAGTTCCTGGGGTCGTCACCATTTATAGACAAGAGACCGAGACTCCTGGAAGAGGCGCTTGCCCAGCCACGGCATGGGGAGCAAAGTTAACAGCACCCTGGACACAGCCTCACAGGCGAGGACACAAAGTACCGGGCGCTGGCAGGCAGGGAGCAAGGGCTGCCCTTGGGGATCATTCTCAGACAGGTCCCTATGGGTGCTGTGGTCAGCAGGGAAGTGGAGGTGTGGCTTGAGCAGTGGACAAGCCAGTGAAGACTCACGTGGAGTGTCCTTCCAGACAGTGAGAAGCACTCGAAGCCACCTCCAGGGCGGCTAGGCGTACCTATTACTGTGATTGGCAGTGTCACTGACCACTCACAGGCTGACAGGACCTGGAACCACCTCAAGCCTCATGTCAGAGGCTCGGCTCAGAGACGTGTTACCTGCCCTCCCGGAAAGAAGACAGAGGCACACTTTTCCCATAGGCCTTCACTCCCTTGGTGTCTATGTGTGGGGTAACCCTGCATTATGCCTGAGGCCGCAGAGACAGCCCGGCCCTTGGCGTCAGGTTCACAGTCTGGTCAAGATGATGGGAAACAGGAGAAGCAAAGAAAGAATCAACACAATGGTGACCAGTGTCCTGGAAGAACAGATGATCATAGAGGGAGCTGCGTGTCAGGACATGGTGGGTGAGCACAGCCACAAAGCAGGCACACTGGGAAAGCACAGTGCCTCACCACCTGCCCAACACTGCCCGCAGCAGGGTGTGCACCCTCAGGGACCTCGATCCTGGCTTGAGAGGACTAATCTTGAACAAAAAGGATGACTGAGGCTCCAGTGCAGCATCAGCACTGAGGAACAAGGGAGCCGGAGGTCTGGGTGACAGTGGGGTGAGAACACACCAGGGCGAGGGTGGGTGGCTCGTGGCCAAGCACTTGCCAAGCGTCCACAACCAGCAATAAGACAAGCCACAGCCACGGGAAGAGAGTATGTAGATGGCAGCTCAGGCAGGCCCCAGGGGACTCTAGTTCATGGTAAGGAGGGGCCGCTGGAAGGTTTCCATCAGCCAGTGACAGCCCAGCCACCAGGATGCTCTGGGGTCCTCAGAGAGCTGACTGAAGGACTAAACTTCTGACCAGAACCAGGTCTGCAGACCAGCCGGCTCTGAAGAGCCACGATGGAACAGTGAGCAGTGACACGGACGAGCCAGACGAGGCTGTCTGAGGTGTCCAGGGGACTTCAATGAGAACCTAACACCTAGCAGCTCTGCTCCTCCACCTTCTACTGCCCTTGCTGCAACACGTATGCATGTATGTACATTTACTATGTAAAAGCAATACAGATGGGCAACAGGGGCCTTAGTATCTCTTTTTGAAAAAAATCCTTATTTTAGTAAACTAAGCAATCCATAACCCTATCCTAGGAAAGGATGGGAGCTGTTAAACTAATGGGTAAAATCTTGACGTCTAGGGCTGGAGAGATGGCTTAGGTTTCACAGGCAAGTGCCTTAACTGCTAAGAACCCAGGTTTGAGACCCCAGTCCCCCATAAGCACAAGGTGGCACATGCGTCTGGAGTTTGTTTGCAGTGGCTAGAGGCCCTGGCATACCCATTCATATTCTCTCTCTCTCTCTCACCTGCCTCTTTCTCTCTCAAATAAAATGAATAAAAATAAAATATTTTAAAAGAAAATCTTGACTTCACATTCCTTGAAACCTCACTAGAGGCCTCTGATTCTACATTGTGATATGGTCCCAGGCTTGCTGCTTGCTGCCAGCCACGACGTATACTCCTACCCACTCTGGGATCCACTGGTCTGTTGGGCAACACAGGACTATTCAGCCAGTGGCGTGATGGGCATTTCCAGCTGCCCCTCGCTGTCCTCCCACAGTCCCATGGCACGACGACTGCAGACTTAGCTCTTACCTGCTTCCGGCAGCACGTGGTCCTTTTCCAGTGGCTCTGCTGGGGTGACGTGGGACTCTTTCTTCTGTGGGGCTGCATCGAGGACACCAACTGGAGCCCACTCCAAAAACAGGGGGACATGGTGGAACTGTGGAGACAGGGGTGCTGGTGCTGTGGGAGGGGTTCAGTGACAAAAGCCTGAGGGTCAGAGGCCATGGAGCCAGGTGTGTGGGGGGAGGTGCTGGGCCCTGAGCCCCTCATGTTGCAGATGCCTGGGAACAACCTTCAGGCCCCTGTACTGTATTTCAGCTGTGAGGGAGAAGCTTGTTGCCATATGACATGAAGTGGATCTCAGGCCCCTTGTGACATGGGGAGTGGGACAGGGTGGCAAAATCACCAGTGCAGCCGTCCAGACAGCCTGCACTCTTGCCAGGTGCACATCTCTCTAGACATGTGCACCTCCTCAGGTGACACGTGTGCATAGGCAGGCGTGCTTGCATGTGTAGTTTTCTGCAAAAGGTTAAATGACACACAGATACACTACCCCAAGAGTGAGTGGGCTACGTGTCCACATATTCCACTCAAATTTCACATGACACACAAGTATTACAAGTTAATTATGTTTAAGAAAAACCAAGAGCTGGGCATGATGGTGCACACCTTTAATCCCAGCTCTTGGGAAGCAGAGGTAGGAGGATTGCCGAGAGTTCAAGGCCACGCTGAGACTACAGAGTGAATTACATGTTAGCCTGGGCTTAGTGAGACCCTACCTTGAAAACCAAAAACCAAAAAAAGGAACAAAAGAAAGAAAGAAAGAAAGAAAGAAAGAAAGAAAGAAGGAAGGAAGGAAGGAAGGAAGGAAGGAAGGAAGGAAGGAAGGAAGGAAAGGGAGGGAGGGAGGGAGGGAGGGAGGGGGGGAGGGAGGGAGGGAGGGAGGGAGGGAGGGAAAGAAAGACAGACACAAGCTTGAGTGTGAGACAGGCTGCACTACCTTTTAGCTGTGTGTGACTTTGGGCCTCAGTAGCCACACGCGTGAAGTGGGATAACCACATGGTTGATGAATTGCTGAAACAGTCGAAGGCCCCACCTTGTCAGTGCCCTGGATTTGCCACTTGCACTCTGCAAGAGACCTTTGATAACAAGCATGTTTTCCAAAAGTGGTAGAAGGGGCGTGGGTGTCAGCATTCCAGGAGTGCTCACATCTCAATCCTGCGCCTACCTAGGTAACTGTGTTCATGGGCCAGGCACAGACCCATTTCTGACAGTATAGTTAGCAGAACCCCAGGCTGGGGACTGTCGTGGGGCCAAACAGCAGAAGATGGAAATCATTTCCTCACCTGCTCCTAAGGATAACAGGGGAAGGGGAAGATGGTGGAGATGAGGATGACCAAGGTCTATAAGCACAAAAGCATCAAGCAAACAGAAATTCCTGATTCTTACAGTGGGTGGAATGGTGGCTCCAAAAATGTGCCAAGTCTTGACCCTGAACTGAACACCACTAAGGGATGGATGAGATGGTCCTGTACTAACTAGCTGGGGACCGTGACTCCAGTAATGCCCCTTGGAAGAGCAGGACAGAGGGAGGCTGGGGACTGAGGTCAGGCGGTGTCCTGGTGAAGATGAAGACACAGACGGGGAGACATCCAGGCCACGTGACATGGGCACTGCCTGAAGTGGGGCGGACACTGCCTCGCAGCTGCAGATGGGGAAGCCCACTGCACTGTAGGTCTGGAAGTGTAGCTGTCAGCTTTATGATAGATGCCTGTAGTTTTATGCCACTGGGGCAATGGTTATTTATCATGCAGCTCCAGGAAACTCACACCTGCATTTTCTTTTCTAATTTTTTTGAAAAATTTGAGAGAAAGAGGTAGATAAAGAGACAGAGATTGGTTGAACCAGGGCCTTCAGCCACTGCAAATGAACTCCAGATGCATGCACCACCTTGTGCATCTGGCTTATGCGGGAACTGGGAAATCCAACCTGGGTCCTCTGGCTTTGCAGGCAAGTGCCTTAAGCACTAAGCCATCTCTCCAGCCCTGCATTTTCTTTTCGTCCACCAAGAATCAGGAGACAGCCTGGAGCACAGTGCCCCCGGAGCAGGGCGGTAAGAGGAGCAGGAAGATTCAAGCGAGTTGAGGGAGGAAGAGGGAGCAGAGGACATCTGCTCACTGCTGGATCCCGGGGCCACTGTCCGGCACAGAGGAGGGTTGGACAGCAACACATGACATCGATGTGGGTCTGAAAGACCACTCTGACTCTCAGGTAGCATCTTACAGGACACTTACCCATGTGGTCCCGGTAGCATTTCAGAGCTTTCTTCACTTCCTCTTCACTGCCGAAATCCACAAAGATGTACCCTGAGAGAGGACAGGCAGGTGAGTGTGGCCCTGCACACCATGGGAGTGACGGGACACTCTTAGGTGTTGATCTCCAGGCTGCTCCACCTGCCCCAGTCACACTTCCTCCGAAGAGCTTCAGACCGGGTGGCCTGGTTTTGTGGATATCTTGGGTTCCAGGAGCCAGAAACACTGGCCTTTCTGCCCATCCCAACCTCAGCCTACTCCTGACACTCTCTGGAGAAGTGTCAAAGGTGGCTGTGCTGAGACCCAGCTCCACACGGCAAAGGCCACCTCCACAACCAGTCTGTGGAGCTCAGAAACGGCAGCTGAAGAGTCCTTCCTGAGGGGAGCTTGACCTTGGGAGGCAGCTGAGCAGGGTCACATTGAAGCAGCTATGGGACGTGCCCAAGGCCCACGGCTATCTGACCACAAGGCTGAAACTCAGTCCAAAGCGCAGGCACTTTCTGTATGAACTGCAGGACTTTTCTGTGCATCGCCTCTCCCGTTCTCATCTGCAGGCACATCTGCCCCAGGAATCCTCATGCCCTTCCTTCGCCATCGGCTTCTGGGCTAGGTCCAGGGGAGGGGCGTATATTCAAACTGGCATAGACCCACCTCCACCCCAGGAAACGATGGGCTCTGTGCCCAGGCTGGAGCA
Organism: Orientallactaga sibirica; assembly: GCA_036365145.1. Taxonomy (NCBI): domain Eukaryota; kingdom Metazoa; phylum Chordata; class Mammalia; order Rodentia; family Dipodidae; genus Orientallactaga; species Orientallactaga sibirica. The sequence goes on along the minus strand of JAEOAD010000026.1, from coordinate 22,278,574 downwards.
CACACTCTGAAGTCCCTGCCTGGCCCCAGCCGGCCTCCTCTCTAGCTATCTGGCAGCCACGTTTGCTGCCCCCACGAGCCACACGAAGCTGGCGCGCTGCAGCTCTAGACCCTCAAGCTGGTTCTCTTGCTCCACAACTACTTCCTGCTCCCCATTTGCTTTCTCAGTGGCCCTGAGCCAGGGCCACAACCACCAGCAGCCGCCGACTGTAGAGTGTAACAGCAGCTCCCAAGGAGTGGATGAGGAGGCCAGCATGAACTCTAAATACTCACTCCTCACAGCTGGGTGACGAGTGTCTGCCCATTCACAAAGGTCCTGAGGCTGGTCCTCTACCCAAGTTCACAGGGCTCCTAAGTGGCCAGGCTGGGCTGGACCCTCTCTACCTCACAGCGCTCTCTCTGCAGGGAGAGTCAGAAGGTTGAGCACATCAGCCTGGTACCTGGTATGTTAACGCCAAGAGTGAAATGAATGGAGACACAGGAGGGTGTGTAGACCATCCCTAGTGCATGGGCACCTTCTTCCACACTGCTCTGCCCAAACGGCCTCTTCCTGCCAATGACTCCTCACACCTTCCAGGACCCAGACTCCCTGGGCTGCGTCCTTCGAGGGCTCTGAGAGAGACAACTACACTGCTGTATCCTCCAGGTCTAACCAAGCAGGTACCAGCGTTTCCTGGCTCTCCTCCTGAGGGCAGCCACATCACTGCTTAGCCGTTAACACACTTGCTGGCAAAGCCAAAGGACCCAGGTTCCATTCCCCAGTACCCAAGTGAAGCCAGATGCACAAGGTGGTACACATTTCTGGAGTTCGTTTGCAGTGGCTAGTGGCCCTGGTGAGCCCATTCTATCTCTCTCTCAAATAAATAAAATTTTTTAATTTTAATGTAAGTCTCAAGTATTTTATCTTAGAATTCAAAACTTTTTGTTAACCAGGCCAGGGATTGTAGCTCAATGCTAGAGCACTTGAGGGACTAGGGAAATGGCTCAGCAGTTAAAGGTGTTTGCTTACAAAGCCTGTCAGCTTGGGCTCAATTTCCCAGTTACCCATGAAAAGCCAAATGGGCATTTGTTTACAGAAGGAGAGATCCTGGTGCACCCATACACCCACACACATGCAAATAAATAAAAATATTTCTGAGGCCTGGAGAGATGCCTGAGCAGTTAAGGCATTTGCCTACAAAGCCAAAGGACCCAGGTTCGATTCCCCAGGACCCACATTAGCCAGATGCACAAGGGGCACATGCGCCTGGAGTTCATTTGCAGTGGCTGGAGGCCCTGGTGCGCCCACTCTCATTTTCTCTCTCTCTCTCCCTCCCTCCCTCCCTTCCTCTTTCTGTCAAATAAATAAATAAAAATACAAAATAAAAAATAGTTCTTGAAAAAGTCCTTGACAATTTCGTAACATCTATGAAGCTGGCATTACTATTATGCTTGTCTATGATTTTTTTTATTTTTGAGGCAGGGGCCTGGCTAGTGGCTTAGACTGACCTCAACTAGAGAACCTCCTGCCTCAGTCTCCTGAGTGCTGGGATTATAGGTGTGCAACATTATGATTGGCTGAATTCTTCCAAAAAACATTTCCCCTCATTTTTGGCTAGCAATTAGGGAATCCAGCCCAATATGAGTATGTATGCATGCATGTCTTCTCTGAAGGAGACTACGGGCCCTGGCACGCCTGCTCTCTCTCTATTCACCTCCCTCTCTGTCTCTTTCCCTCTCTCAAATAAATAAATACATTTAAAAAAGAAAAATTTGGGCTGGATGGGCTAGAGAAATTAGTGGTTAAGGTGCTTGTCTATGAAACCAAAGGACCAGGTTCAATTCCCCAGGACCCATGTAAGCAAGACGCACAAGGAGGCATATGCATCTGGAGTTCCTTTGCAATGGCTGGAGGCCCTGGCATGCACATTCTTTTTCTCTCTCCCGGCCTATTTTTCTCTCTTTCTCTCAAATAAATAAAAAAAATAAAATAAATAAATAAAAGATGTTTAAAAAATTGGGGCTGGAAAGATGGCTTAGCAATTAAGGCACTTGCCTGCAAAGCCTAAGGACCCATGTTTGACTCTCCAGGTCCCACATAAGCTAGACATACAAGGTGATGCAAATGTGCAGTTTCACATGCACAAAAGGTGGTACACATGTTTGGAGTTTGTTTGAAGTGGCTAGAGGCCTGAGTGCACCAATTGTCTTTATCTCTCATTAAAAATTTTCTTAAAAGGGCTGGAGAAATGGCTTAGTGTTTAAGGCACTTGTCTGCAAAGCCAAAGGACCCAGGTTCAATTCCCCAGAACGTAAGCTAGATGCACAAGGGGGTGCATGCATCTGGAGTTCATTTGCATTGGCTGGAGGCCCTGGCACATCCATTCATTCTCTTTCTCTCCAATAAATAAAAATAAAATAAAATACTTTAAAAAATTTTTAATAATAATTTTTTTAAAAAGAAAAATTTGGTGGTGGTGGGGGGGTTGTGCCTGCCTCAATCCCAGCACTCAGGAGGCAGAGGTAGGAGGATGACTGTGAGTTTGAATCCAGCCTGACATTACATAGTGAATTCCAGGTCAGCCTGGGCCAGAGTGAAATGAGACCCCCACCACGTTGAAAAAAAATAAATTTACTGTACATGTTGAAGTGAGCAGCGTGTACATGTATATGTAGGCGGCATGTACACTGGAACAAAACAACAGTCATCATCCCAGACACCCACCCCCACGGCAGGAGCTGCCGCATTCTGCTCATTTAGCAAAAATGCCCCATGCTGCGCTGCCCATGTGTGCTGATGACAGTCCTGGTGCCCTACAGACACCTGTGCACTGGGTCATCCTGCATCTCCCTGCCCCTGTGCAATCTTGGAACTTGTGTCCTTGGCATGCGACTGCTTTCTATAATGTACAAAGGACACTTTTCAACACACTATCTGATGACCGCTAACGAATGCTGCAGAGAGGAAGTAAGGAAAGAGGACAGAAGAGTTACCAGGGAAGGCCTGGCTGAGCAGGCAAAAGGAGGGTCATTCCTCACACTGCAGCCTGTGTGACCTTTCTGAGTCCCCTCTGCTTAGCACCAGCAGCTTCCAGGTGCTGGAGGAAACCCAATCCCACCAAGCCCATGTGAGCTCCTGGCTCCTCCTGCCAGCTCCACCCCTTCCTTCCACTCCAATCCCAGAACAGGTGTTCCTCAGCTCCCGTGCGTCCCTTTCCTGAGCCTCTTCCCTCTCTACCCTTCAACCCAGAGTCCCCTGGAGCTTGATCTAGCAAACTTAACCCAGACTGAGTCATGTCCACATCCTCTTTCACTGCAGACTGCAACTGTGGATGGCAGCACTTGGATTTTAAGCTGTGATTGGCCACCTGCCTGCCAGCCCAACATCCCTAAGCCTAGGGGGGGCGTGACTCTCTCCCTTTGCTGTTGCAAGAGCCCTTAACCTTTTCCTGCCCTTTGCACGCTTGTCATCAGACATGCTCAACAGTGGCCTTATCTGCCTCATGGCCCTCTATTCCCACCAGCATGCCAACTCCATGGGCGTGGGGGCACCTGACTTGCTCACTGCTGTGTCCCCAGCCCCAAAGCAGTGCCTGCCACAGAGCACCTGCTCAATGAACACTGGCTGAGTGACTGGCAGACAGAGACAGGGACAGGATCTGCCCGGGCACACCTGCAGGTGCACTGCTCACCCTACTGAGAACTGATGGCAGTGACCACCTGGCCCACCCAGAGGACCTGGTGCCCATCAGCCCAAGGCTAGACACAGGCCTGTGTGCATGCCAGGGTGTGCCTCTGGCCCTGGGCACACACCCTCACCTTCTTGCTCCTCCACAGCCTGCTCCTCCTCGCTCTCTTGCCCCGAGTCAGAGTCAAAGTTCAGGTAGTCAGTGGCTGACTTGTTCTTTCCTTTCGGGGGCTCAGCATCCAGTGCATCATTGGCCCATGTGGCCACCTGGGTCCTATTCTGGTGAACGGACAGGAACTCCTGGAAGTTGGCATCTTCTTTCAGCTATGGGGAAGAGGAAGAGGCGAGAGGGTTTGGAGAGAGCTTAGCCTCTCTAGACCTCCTTCATCTCGGCTCTGTGAGGCTCCCTCTAGGACACAAGACACCTTCTCCAGTTCCCCTGGCACTTTTTGTGTGCTGTGGTCCTGGAAGCAGAAGACAGGCACTGAAGGTCACAGGTGGGGAAGGGGACAGAGGTGCATCGCCCTGGGTGGGCCCGCTTTCTGGGACCACCAAAGAGCCTTGCTTCTCTCCCAGTGCGTGCCCACCCTGCCAATACGCACAGGGCTGGGGGAGTACCACATACTTTCTTAGTTTCTGGGGAATGGAACCTTGGGACGGCTGCTTGGGCTGGCTGGGTTTCTGGGCATGTTTGCTCCAGGCTCGGGGCTTCGTCGGATCTCCAAAAGACTTGCAGAACTCCACCTGTGTGCGTGAGAGAGGGAGTTTCCACACCCGCTGTGGCACTGGGCACAAGCATCCTGCCCTTCAGCACCTGGAATTCAGGTTCTATAGTTGCCATTGTTTTGCTGAGTCACTTGAAGCAAATTAATGTCAACCCCAACCTTGGCTTCAGCCACCAATTTTTGGGCTCACCTCCACATGATGAGTCAAAACAAGACCTCACTATGATCGTTTGGCTAAAAGGACGTGCTGTGTCCATCAAACTGGGCTCTAAATATTCACGTTCATACCCACAGGCTAGTGCGGCTCTTGCCTTTGTCAGAGAAGCTTCTCCCTGCTGTCAGCAGTGACTACAAGGGAGACTGAAAACCTGCCCAGGTGCTGAGAATGAGTGACTGCTGAGTGCTCAGGGCTAAGTGAGAAATCTCTATCAAGTCCTCTCAGGCTCAGGGAACACTGAGGAAGAGGGGGTGGAAAGGATGTAAGAGCCAAAGGATTGGGGAGGAGTGCTGCGGAAAGCTGTCTTCCAGACATGACATGGCCACGGCCCTCATGACCTCACAGCAGCTGACATTACCTGCACGAGACCGGCACAACCTTGGGCCCGTCAACATCCCATCATGGGTGATGAAGGGGGAAAAGTGACACCAAACATAGAAGAATGGCTAGTTGGAAAGAAGGGGTTCAGTGGAAGGGGGGGACAAAAGAAGGTACTGGAAGGGGATTATGATCAAGATACATGATATACATGTATGAAAATTTTCAGTAAGTTAAAAAAAAAAACAAGCCCTCAAGCAGTTCTCAGGCACTTGAAAACTTGTGTACCACAGAGTTGGGCCACAGCCCTCAGAGGCTGAAGGAGGCCAGCCTTGGGACTTGAATGTTGAGTGTTAGACAAAGTGGCATTACTGTAGATGGCCACACAAGGGTCAAGACCTTCCCAGACTCACTGTGATCTGGGATGTGTCAATAAAGCTCCTGTTGAAATGGCTCAGCGCCTTCTGAGCCTCTTCCTCCGACTTGAAGCCAATGAAGCCGAATTTGCGGAACTTGCCGTCTTTGGTGAACTTCAGGCTGCAGTCGGTCAGCGTGCCGAAGGCGGCGAACAGCTGCCGGAAACGCTCCTCCTTCATCTAGGGTAGAAGGTGTCATGAGCAAGGAGCCGGGGTCCCCAGAGCAAAGGGGCAAAAAGCAAATGGGCTGGAAATCCAAAGGCCCCAGGATTCTCTGAGGCGACCAGAGGGGAGCAGGTGGCAATGTGTGCTTTCCTAGTGAGGCCAGGTCCCAGCTTTGAACCTGACATCAGCTGTGTGACCTTGAGCAGGCCTAGTCACTTTACTGAGGATGAAATGAGACCCAGGGTGAGAGACAATGCCCTCACTCTTCCCCATAGGGCCTGCTGCAAGGATAGGACCAATTACAGCATTGACACTACAGTGGGGACACGACCAAGGCTTGTCAAAATAATTAAATGAGAGGCTGGGGAGATGGCTCAGCAGTTAAAGGTACTGGCTTGCAAACCTGCTGGTGTGAGTTCAATTCCCCAGCATCTCACTGCACCTTTGTCATTGGGAGGCAGAGCCAGGGGGTTCTGGGAGCTTGTGGACTAATTAGACTGACACAGCAGTGACAAAATAGCAGCAGAGACTGTCACATGAAAAAGATGGGAAAAAAAGACAAATGCCCTGAGGGCATCTTCTAACCAACCACACACGTACCATGGCATACATGCCCCCCCAACATACACACAAAATAATAAAAATATAATAAATATGGGCTGGAGAGATGGCTTAGCAGTTTAGGCGCCTGCCTGCTAAGCCTAAAGAATGTTGGTTCCAATCTCCAGGTCCCACGTTTACCCAGATGCAAAGTGACGCAAGGGCGCAATGCTGCACTTGCTCACAAGAGTGCGCACACATCTGGAGTTCCTTCACAGCAGCTGAGAGGCTGCTTGCGCGCCCATTCTCTCCCTCCCTCTCCCTCTGTCTCTCTCCAAAAAAAAAAAGAAAAGAAAAAAATATAATAAATAAAATGGGGTTTGGAGCAATGGCTTGCCTGCAAAGCCTAATGACCTGGCTTCAATTCCCCAGTACCCACGTAAAACCAGATGCATAGTGACACGTGCATCTGGAGGTTATTTGCAGTGGCTAGAGGCCCTGGCGCACCCATTGGGTGTGTGTGTGTGTGTGTCTATCTGCTTGCAAATAAATAAAAATATATTTAAAATTAAAAATATATATAAAGTGAGTGAATATGGGAAACCGTATAAATAATGCTGACTGCGGGACAGAATAGGGCCCACCAAAGGTGCCCACATCCTTATCCCCATTACATTTTATACTCTGTATACATGAAGCTCTGACTGGCCTTGAACTAGAGATCTTCCTGTCCTCCCTCCCCAGTCCCAAGTTCAGAGATTACTGGTGTGAGGCACCACACCAACTGCAAAAGCGTTTTGCAAATGTGATTAAGAATCTTTTTATTTTGTTTTGTTTTTCGAGGTAGGTTCTCACTCTAGCCCAGGTTGACCTAGAACTCATTCTGGCATCATATTTACAGGATAAAAGGTGTGTGCCACCACGCCCAGTATGATTAAGTATCTTGACATGGGCTGGAGAGATTGCCTAGTTGTTAAGGCACTTGCCTGCAAAGCCAAAGGACCCAGGTTTGATTCCCCAGGACTCACATAAGGCAGATGCACAAGGTGGCACATGCATATGGAATTTGTTTGCAGTAGCTGGAGGCCCTGGTATGCCCACTCTCTGACTCTCTCTCTCTCAAATAAATAAAGTTAAAAAAAATTAAAAGGTAAACCTTTCAAGAGGAAAATCATAAAAAAAAAAAAAAAAAGAATCTTGACATGATGCATACCTATAATCCCAGCATTGGGAAGCAGAGGCAGGAGGATTACATGTTCTAAGCCAGACTGGACTACATAGCCAGACACTGTCTCAAAGTCAAACTTGTTTTGGCTGTTGGTGTTGTTGAGTGCCCCTCACCCCCACCGCCTCACACACAGATCTCTCGGTCTGGGTTTAGAAAACTCAATGAGTGATGAGGGTAGCCTGGCTGGTGTGAGGATGGTGGGAAGCTAGGAGCCAGCTCTCCGTCACATGGGGACTTTTTAAACATATCCTCCTAAGACTACAGGTGTGTACCACACTTGGCTTTGAAACAAGTTTGGAAATGTAAGAATTCTGATCTCATCAAAATCATATAATTCCTCAGCCTTAGCCCTAGGAGCAGTTGGGATTAACAGGTGTGCACCTCTCTTTTGAATTCATTTTACAGTGGAGAAAATGATATACCTGAGGTCTCTAGAATCAAGGGCTCTAACTCAGCTCAGGACGATGATTCTCATTTTATTACTTTGAAATATATGTATTTATTCATTTGCAAGGAAAGAGATAGAATGCATGTGTATGGGCATGTTAGGACCTCTCGTCACTGTAAACCAACTCCATATGCATGCGCCACTCTGTGCCCCTGGCTTTTACACGGGTACTGGGGAACTGAACCTAGGCCTTCAGGTTCTGCAAGCAAGCACCCGTAACTACCAAGCCATCAACCCAGGTCCCTCGCTCAGCTTTCTATTTTGAGGTTTTTTTTGAGGCAGGGTCTCATTCTAGCCCAGTATAAGCTGAAACTCACTTTGTAGCCCAGTCTTGCCTGGAACTCAGATCCTACCACAGCCTTCAGTGCTGAGATTAGAGGTGTGGGCCACCACAACTAGCCATTTCTTAGAAATGAAGTAGCATGTAGCCCAGGCTGTCCTCCAACTTGCTATGTAGCTAAGAATGACTTCTGATAATTCTGCCCCCACCTCCCAAGTGTCAGGATTACAGATGTGTACCACCACACCCTACCTGATCTTATATACTATTGTACTATGTGAAATGTTTTAGTCAGGCCAAGGTCCTTCCCACCCAGCAAGGAAAACAAAGGGAATTTTTTTTTTTTTTTCCAGGTAGGGTCTTGCTAGTCTAGGCAAGGCTGACATGGAATTCACTATGTAGTCTCAGACTGGCCTCAAACTCAGTGATCCTCCTACCTCTGCCTCTCAAATGCTGGGATTAAAGGCTTATGACACCATAACAGAGGGTGGGGTCAGGGGAGGAAAGGAGAGAGAATAGGCCCACTAGGGCCTCCAGCCATACATACGCCACCCTGTACATCTGGCTTTATGTGGGTACTGGGAAATCAAACTCAGGTTGTTAGGCTTTGCAGGCAAGCCTCTTAACTACTGAGCAATCTCCCCAGCCCTGGAAAAATTTAAGCCCAAAACAATAAAAGAGAAATGGTTTTGGAGAAATACCCCAGGGATGGCTTATTCTATCTACATTTGGGCATGAACCTTCTGTGTGAGGCTGTCCATCCATGAACCTAGTGTGTGAGGTTCTCCATGCATGAACAGGAAGGATCCCTCCAGTACATGTCATCATTTTATTCATTCATACATACACACACTTCTTCACTTATCCAGCATGCCAACCAAGTGCCAGGTTCTGGGCTGGGCTCTAGGCAAGAAGAAATATATGGCTGGGACCCCTTCTCCGTTCAATAGATAAATGGTTTAAATCCCTTCACATCACTGGACATTTCTACCTTCCTTAAAGACCAGAACAGGACAGGACAAGCATGGTGATGCATGCCTTTAATAATCTCAGAAGGTAGGAGGATGGCCATGAGTTCCAGGCCACCCTGAGATTACATAGTGAATTCCAGGTCAGCCTGGGCAAGAGCAAGATCCTGCCTCAAAAAAACAAAAATTAAAATTAAAAAAAAAAGGACGGGAGAGGGCTGGAGATATGGCTCAGCGATTAAGGTTCTTGCCTGCAAAGCCTAAGGCCCAAAGTTCAATTCCCTACGACCCACATAAGCCAGATGCACAGATGGCGCATGCATCTGGAGTTTGTTTGCAGCAGCTGGAGGCCCTGGTGTGCCCATTCTCCCCCGCCAACCTCTCTCAAATAAATAAAAATTATTTTTTTAAAAAAGACGCGGGGCTGGAGGGATGGCTTATCGGTTAAGGCGTTTGCCTGCAAAGCCAAAGGACCCAGATTCGATTCCCCAGAACCCACGTTAGCCAAATGCACGAGGGGGCACACGTGTCTGGAGGCCTTGGCGCGCCCAAATTCTCTGTCAAATAAATAAATAAAAATATATTTTAAAAAAAAGACGGGGCAGGTCCTCCGAGGTCTCACCCCATGTGCTTGCCCAAAAGACGCCGGAGGACCAGAGCTGTTCGGTCGAGAGTCCAGCAAGTCTCATAATAATTATAGCAGCAGACCGGGTCGCGCGGGGAGGAGCCCAGGATCCGCCCCCGTGCGCTCTGCGTCTCCCGAGTCCCGTCCCACAGCGGAGGAAATCCCTCCATTCTCCCGGCCGCCCCTGGTCCGGACGGCCCACTTTAGGGTTCAAAACCCGGATCTTCATTCACCCCATTCGAGAGGTTCTTCACGATCAGTCGTGACATGACGCCAACGTCCCCACGCTCCTGATGGCAGCACCACCGCACGGGGCCTTCTCACAACCTGCACGCCGCAGCGATGGGCGCCGCCATCTTTGACAGGTCACGTGGCCCGTCCTCGGCCCCGCCCCTCCAGGAAGTAGGCGGGGCCAATCAGACCCGGCGGAGGAAATCCCACCCTCAGACCCAGGCCTGAGCGCACGGACACTGCGCAGGCGCTGTTTCTCTGGCGGCGGCAATGCCGGGCAATGCCGGGCAAAGCCGGAAAGGAGCGCGGGTTCCTAGCGTCCGTGGAGTACTGCTGGGATGTGAGCAGAGTTGAGCGGGCCAGTTCGCTATTTATTTTGATTATTATTTCAGTTTAGTTTTATGATTTCACTTTTTCAATTTAATTTATTTATTCACCTTTTCAATTTGATTTTATTATTTAGTCCAAAGACAGCTCTGCAAGTGAGAAACAGAGTAGCGAGTCTGGATTCCCTTGTAGCACGGGGAGGCTGAGGCTTAGAGAAGCTGGCAGGCACCATGATTCAGTGACGGAGAATGTCATGTGAATATCAGAAGGTAAACTGAGGACCAGAGGAGTGAAACACATTGCTCAAAGTCATATAGCTACCAAATAGAAAAGACAAGACTTTAAAGTTTATTTTACTTGCATGCACGTGTGTGCCAAGGCTTCTTGCCACTGAAACGAACATCAGACACATGTACCATGTTTCTGCATGTGACTTACGTGGATGGCTTGAGAATTGAACCCGGACTGGCAGGCTTTGCAAACAAGTGCTTTTTAACCTCTGAGCAGTCTTCCAAGCCCCAAGGCTGATATTTGAACTGGGGTATGCCTAGCACCCCACAGTGAGTGCCCACAGCGTCCACTCTCACCCTCCAGGCATTCTGCAGGTTTCTGCTGAGCTTCCAATCTCCCACTGGCCAACCCGGAAGTCAAGAATACTGCAGTAAACATAGGATAATTCTCTATGTTCCTAGGATTCAAGGGCATAAGATTTTAAAGCTCCTAGGATACAGTTCGAATTCTCCGGGGGACGTTTAAAATGAAAACTCCCAATCTCTCTCCTGAAAATCCATTTTTCTTTACTGCTCCCCGCAGAGTCTTAGCTGCACAGGAGTCCCCCCTCCCCCAAGCTTCTCTCAGTCTCTTGCCATACAGTTCTGGTGCTATTGTTAAAAGCTTTATTGAAGCCAGGCATGGTGGTGTATGCCCTTCATCCAGTACTCAGGAGACAGAGGTAGGAGGATCGCTGTGAGTTCAAGGCCAGCCTGAGACTACATAGTGAATTCTAGGTCAGCCTGGGCTAGAGGGAGACACTACCTTGAAAAAAAAAAAAAAAAAACTTGAGACAGAATTTGCATATTATACTTCACCTATCTAAAGGGTGCATGCAATTCGATGGTTGTTAGTATAGAGTTTTGCAACATGACCACAATCAACATTAGAACATCCCAAAGGAAATCTGCACCCTCTACCTGTCACTGCTAATCCTCCTCCCTCCAGTCCCTGGAAACCGTGAATCTGCTTGCCGCCTCTGGTCTATTCATTCTGGACGTTTGATGTAAATGAAATCATACAGTGTGTGGTCCTGGGGACTGGCTTCTTCCACTCAGCATCATGTTTTCAAGGCTCGCCCATGCCGCAGCGCAAGTCAGCTCTTCATCCCATGTGTAACTGACTCGCATCAAACGTCTGCTTATAACATGTTACATCTCTCCACCCATCAGCGGATGGACATTTGGGCTGCTTCCACTTTGTGGCTATTCCGAATACTTGTATATACTTGAATATTTGTATGCATGATTTTATGCGGACATGTGTTTTTCTCATGGCCATGGTCCTAGGAGAGGTATTGCAAAACCATTCTTCAAAATGTCTGCCCCATTTACATTTCTAAGAGTAGAATGTAAATGTTCCAGTTTCCCCTCATTTCTTCTAACAGTTTAATTAGTTCATCTTGATTTATAGTTATCCAAGTGGGTCTGTTACTGCTGATGTCATTTGGATTTCCCTATTGGCTAATAAAGTCAGCCATCTGCACATCTCTGAATGCACCCACTGCCCATCTTCAAGACCAGCCCCTGCACCAGTGTCTTCCTCGATGTACCCCGTATGCAGGGAATGCATAGCGTAAGTCTGCAGGAATCACTGCTGGGAACACAGCTTATTCAACATTGTAGACAGGTGACTGGTTTTCTCCACAGTATGTCTCCAAAGGGGCCTCATCAGATCCACGTGTGCAAAGCACCCCAGCACATAACAAGTGGGGCTACATACCAGCTGCTCATTGGATGCTAAGTGTCAATGGAGAGCTGTAGGTTCCTGGAGCCTGTGCCATTGTTGAAGAGAGCTGGGTGGCCGATCATGTTCTCCGAAGAAATGCAGAGCTAGCGGGAGGCAAGTGCTACATTCAAAGGGTCCTAGGCGATCAGAAGAGGACTTGTCAAGAAGTGTGGGCACTGCAGGAATGCTGGCAGCTCTTCTCAAAACACACCTATGTCCTGACCCCTGGTCCCTGTGAACGTCACTCATAACTTTGATTCCCAGTATCACAAAGCAGAAGGAGGAGGGCGAGCAGGGGGAAAGGGGAATGCAGAGAAAGGAAAAGAAATGAACAAACTGAGGGCAAGTAAATATTTATTTATTTGCAAGCAGAGAGAGGCAGAGAAAAGAGAGACAAGGAGAGAGAATGGGGATGCCAAGGCCTCTAGCCATTGCAAACAAATTCCAGACATATGTGCCACTTTGTGCATCTGCCTTTATGTGGCTACTGGGGAAATCACACCTGGGTGGTTAGGCTTTGCAAGCAAACACCTTAACCACTGGGCAATCTCGCCAGCCCCAACTCCAGGGAGATTTAACTAAGGAGGGAAGACCTTCCCTGAATATGGGGCTGGGGTCGTACTCAAAAAGGAGACAAGTGGACTGGAGAGATGGCTTAGCAGTTAAGGCACTTGCCTATGAGGTCTAAGGACTCAGGTCCGACTCTCCAGACAACAAAGTGACACAAACATGCAAGGTCACATGTACGCACAAGGGGGGCACACGTGTCTGGAGTTCGATTGCAGGCCGTGGTGTGCCAATTCTCTCTATTGCTCTTGCTCTCTCTTGCATAAAAAATGGCTGGTCTGTTGGGCTTGCCTCAGAAAAGAAGTGGGACTGAATGCATTGCATTTTGTATCATGAATGGCTGACAGTTTATAGGGGCTAGGGGCAGAATGTAGTGGTTTGAATTATGTGACCCCATAAAACTCATGTGTTTTGAATACTTGCTTCCCAGCTGGTGGCAATTTGGAAGGTGGAGGCTTGCTGTAGAAAGTGTGTTGTTGGGGCAAGTTTAGGGGTGTTACAGTCAGCTCCCCTTTGCTAGAGTGGGGCTCACTCTTCTGATGCTGTTGTCCACACGATCTTTGCAAGAAAGTGATGTCCAGCTCTGCTCTACCATCTTTCTCCTGCCATCACGGAGCTTCCCGTCAAGACTGTGAGCCAAAATAGTGCTTTCCTCCCATCAGCTGCTTTGGGTCAAGTGTTTACACCAACACTGAGAAAGTAACTGCAACAAAGGCCCTTTCCAGACTACTGGCCTCTCCTTTGGACCAATCAAACTACTTTGTTCTCCAACATATATAAACCTCCTGACCAGAGTTCTACTTGGCAACCCACTTTCCAGGACCCCTCTCTACCATCCAGCGCTTTGTACTTTCACTTCTCAGGAAACAGTATAAGCCTTTTCTCTAAGCTTGCTTTTCTCTAATAAAGCTTATTTTGGGCTGGAGATGGCATAAAGCTCCTTAAAAAAAGTATCCTTCACAGTTGGGGTCCCACGTGGATGGCACACGCCAGTGCCCAAATCCCAGCACCTGAGGAGACTGAGTCTCTCTCTCCAAAAATAAATTAAAAATAAATAATTAAATAAATTTAAAAAAAGTATCCTTCAGGAGTGGTGGCACACGCCTCCAGCACCCAAGGAGACTTCAAGGCCAGATTGGGGCTGCAGATTTGAGTTCCAGGTCAGCCTGGGCTATAGCTAGACCCTGCTTCAACCTTCCTCCAAAATAAATAAATAAATAACTTATCCCCCCCACCACCACCAAGGTAGGGTTTCACTCTAACTCAGGCTGACCTGGAATTCACTAAGTAGTCTCAGGGTGACCTTGAACTCACAGTGATCCTCCTTCCTCTGCCTCCCGAGTGCTGGGATTAAAGGCATGTGCCACCACGCCCGGCTAAATAACTTATCAACCTGAAGAATGAATCTCATGGACAACAAAAGACAAGACAAATAACTCATGGCTCTTGACTCAGTAGAGCTCTGGTGGCTGTTGGGAGCCTGGCACCCTAGTTCTTGATTAAGCCTACGTAAGATTCATGACAAGGCTCCCTCACTCTCAAAGAGCCTCGTTACAAGACCAGAGTAATGTATGATGAACAAACAAAGGCGAAAATAATCGAGAATTTTAAGTGATGAATGCTACTGTTTCTTCCTCAACAAGGCGGGGTCTTCAGCATGGGCTGCGGGCAACATTCCAAAGACTGTGGAAGGAGAGCAACTGTCCAGTCTTGAAAGTGGTGTCACTGTTGCAGTGACCTTCTCCTTGCTGGAACAGAACACCCAGCCTCCAGGGAATCTTCATGATGGCAGGGAAAGCATGGCATGAGTAGAGGCTGGACTTCACCTCTGCTACAGCAGGTAGACACCACTAGCAGAAGAGTGAGCCAAGTTCTGGCAATGGAGGGCTGTGTGCAACACCCCTAAGCCTCCCCCCCCCAGCAACACACCTACTCCAATGAGGTTCCACCTCCCAAACTGCCATTAGCTGGGGACCATTCAGAACACATGGGGGACATCTGATTCAAACCACTACATTTCACCTCTAGCCCCCATAAACACATGACTATGATGTAAAATGCAATGCATTCAGTTCAATGTTAAAAGTCTCCATAGTTTGTTAATACCCAAACTGTTCAAATATCCCTTACTCTAAAGTCTCTTAACTGTGAGTTTGGTAAACCAAAAACACATAAAGGCACAGAGTAAACGTTCACACTGCAAGAGATGGCATTGGCCATAGCAAGGGACAATTGGACCAAAGCAATACCTAAAACAAACAGGGCAAACATCAAATCCTGTAGCTCCAAGCCCAACATCTGTAGCCAGTGACAAAGTCTCTGGAGTTCCAATCCCATCCCTTCAGCTGGGTCCCTGACAGCCCAGAGAATAATCCACCCCAAGCCACCTGCCTCACAGTTCTGGCATCTTAGAAAAGAAAATCCCAGTCTCCACTGCAACCCACAGTCCATCCTTCTGGCTTCATTGGGCCTCGCTGCAGAGACTCCAGCAACCCTGCCTCACATTGCCCAGTGGCCATCTCCAACAAAACCATGTTGCATGTCCAATGACCCTCTCTTTCCTGGATTTGTTATACCCCCATAGTACCAGGAAGGCTATCAAATTGTTAATTCAGGGGAGAATAAAGCAGCCAATGGGAGGAAAGTTTTTCTGTTGGCTTAGTCTCAAGGGAAGCTCCATGATGGCAGGGGGAAAGCTTGACATGAGCAGAGGCTGGACATCATCCAAGAGATTGAGTCAGGTTCCATCAAAGGGAACCATTAAAACACTCCAAAGCCTGCCCCCCCCCCCGCCAAAAAACCACTTTTTCCAGCAAGGCTCTACTCCCCAAGTTTCTATCAGCTGGGGACCAAGTATTTAGAACATGTGAGTTTATGGGGGGCTTTTGATTCAAACCACCACAGTTACCTCAGCCAAGGGGTCAAGTTTGAGGTCAACAGTGGTGAGTCACATTAACAGCGTGTAATTTGAATTTGAATGATAAGGGCATTTTGACCTCTGCTGCATGATTTCTTGGGGAGATGTAAAATCAACAGCTGCTCCCATGCTAAGCAGTGAGGACAGTCCAAAGCTCATACAAGCTCATCTTGATGAATAAGACAAGGTTACTAGGGGTTACTCACAAAGTGGTGGGTGACTACCAAAGACCGCACTGTCCCCATCACTCACCTGTCAAGTTCCTCTTCTCTATGGCTGGGAGTCTAAGAGGAATTATTACCCTCTGGGTGACAACTAGCTAGAATCACTCTCAGAGGCTCAGATAACGCATGGCACAAACCCAACCCGACTCTGGGGAAGCCACGTGTCTGTGTGTGTTCTCTGTGTTTGCTCTTATCGTGGATTCTGCCAGCCCTTCCCATGGAAGGCTATAGTCTGACATGGTGGCTTTCTGCAAGGCAGAGTGATCCTGGCTGGGATTTGGAAGACTTATCCCAGCACCCAAGGAGACTGAGGTAGGAGGATCTCCACGAGTTCAAGGCCAGATTGGGGCTGCAGATTTGAGTTTCAGGTCAGCCTGGGCTATAGCTAGACCCTGCTTCAACCCTCCTCCAAAATAAATAAATAACTTATCTCCCCCCCTCCCCGCCGCCAAGGTAGGGTCTCACTCTAGCTCAGGCTGACCTGGAATTCACTAAGTAGTCTCAGGGTGGCCTTGAACTCACAGTGATCCTCCTTCCTCTGCCTCCCGAGTGCTGGGATTAAAGGCATGCGCCACCACGCCCGGCTAAATAACTTTTCAACCTGAAGAATGAATCTCATGGACAACAAAAGACAAGACAAATAACTCATGGTTCTTGACTCAGTAGAGCTCTGGTGGCTGTTGGGAGCCTGGCACCCTAGTTCTTGATTAAGCCCACGTAAGATTCATGACAAGGCTCCCTCACTCTCAAAGAGACTCGTTACAAGACCAGAGTAATGTATGATGAACAAACAAAGACGAAAATAATCGAGAATTTTAAGTGATGAATGCTACTGTTTCTTCCTCAACAAGGCGGGGTCTTCAGCATGGGCTGCGGGCAACATTCCAAAGACTGTGGAAGGAGAGCAACTGTCCAGTCTTGAAAGTGGTGTCACTGTTGCAGTGACCTTCTCCTTGCTGGAACTGAACACCCAGCCTCCAGGGAATCTTCATGATGGCAGGGAAAGCATGGCATGAGTAGAGGCTGGACTTCACCTCTGCTACAGCAGGTAGACACCACTAGCAGAAGAGTGAGCCAAGTTCTGGCAATGGAGGACTGTGTGCAACACCCCTAAGCGCCCCCCCAGCAACACACCTACTCCAATGAGGTTCCACCTCCCAAGCTGCCATTAGCTGGGGACCATTCAGAACACATGGGGGACATCTGATTCAAACCACTACATTTCACCTCTAGCCCCCATAAACACATGACTATGATGTAAAATGCAATGCATTCAGTTCAATGTTAAAAGTCTCCATAGTTTGTTAATACCCAAACTGTTCAAATATCCCTTACTCTAAAGTCTCTTAACTGTGAGTTTGGTAAACCAAAAACACATAAAGGCACAGAGTAAACGTTCACACTGCAAGAGATGGCATTGGCCATAGCAAGGGACAATTGGACCAAAGCAATGCCTAAAACAAACAGGGCAAACATCAAATCCTGTAGCTCCACGCCCAACATCTGTAGCCAGTGACAAAGTCTCTGGAGTTCCAATCCCATCCCTTCAGCTGGGTCCCTGACAGCCCAGAGAATAATCCACCCCAAGCCACCTGCCTCACAGTTCTGGCATCTTAGAAAAGAAAATCCCGAAGTCTCCACCGCAACCCACAGTCCATCCTCCTGGCTTCATTGGGCCTCGCTGCAGAGACTCCAGCAACCCTGCCTCACACTGCCCAGTGGCCATCTCCAACAAAACCATGTTGCATGTCCAATGACCCTCTCTTTCCTGGATTTGTTATACCCCCATAGTACCAGGAAGGCTATAAAATTGTTAATTCAGGGGAGAATAAAGCAGCCAATGGGAGGAAAGTTTTTCTGTTGGCTTAGTCTCAAGGGAAGCTCCATGATGGCAGGGGGAAAGCTTGACATGAGCAGAGGCTGGACATCATCCAAGAGATTGAGTCAGGTTCCATCAAAGGGAACCATTAAAACACTCCAAAGCCTGCCCCCCCCCCCGCCAAAAAACCACTTTTTCCAGCAAGGCTCTACTCCCCAAGTTTCTATCAGCTGGGGACCAAGTATTTAGAACATGTGAGTTTATGGGGGGCTTTTGATTCAAACCACCAGTTACCTCAGCCAAGGGGTCAAGTTTGAGGTCAACAGTGGTGAGTCACATTAACAGCATGTAATTTGAATTTGAATGATAAGGGCATTTTGACCTCTGCTGCATGATTTCTTGGGGAGATGTAAAATCAACAGCTGCTCCCATGCTAAGCAGTGAGGACAGTCCAAAGCTCATACAAGCTCATCTTGATGAATAAGACAAGGTTCCCAGGGGTTACTCACAAAGTGGTGGATAACTACCAAAGGCCGCACTGTCCCCATCACTCACCTGTCAAGTTCCTCTTCTCTATGGCTGGAAGTCTAAGAGGAATTATTACCCTCTGGGTGACAGCTAGCTAGAATCACTCTCAGAGGCTCGGATAACACATGGCACAAACCCAACCCGACTCTGGGGAAGCCACGTGTCTGTGTGTGTTCTCTGTGTTTGCTCTTATCGTGGATTCTGCCAGCCCTTCCCATGGAAGGCTATAGTCTGACATGGTGGCTTTCTGCAAGGCAGTGATCCTGGCTGGGATTTGGAAGACTTATCTTACGACAGTCTCTCATCATGAGAAAACACCTAGACAGGGCTGGAGAGATGGCTTAGTGGTTAAGGCACCTACCTGCCAAGCCTAAGAACACCCGTTTGATTCTCCAGGTCCCACATTTAGCCAGACGCGAAGTGACGCAAGGACGCAATGCCACACTTGCCCACAAGGGGGTGCACACATCTGGAGTTCATTCACAGCAGCTGAGAGGCTTCTGGCGTGCCCATCTCTGACTCTTCCCCTGTGTTTCTCTCTCTCTTTCTCTCTCTCTCTCTCTCTCTCTCTCAAAAAGGAAATGAAAAAAAAAAAAAAAAAAGAGAAGAGAAAAGAAAAGGACCCAGACAACCACAAGTTCCCTAACCAGTGCTCCTCAGAAGTGTCACAGTCATCAGACAAGGGATGTGGGCTGGGAAGATGGCTCAGGAGTTAAAGGTGCGTTCTTGCACAGCCCAACATCCTGGGTTTACTTCCCCTGTACCCATGTAAAGCCAGATGCATAAAATGGTGCATGCCCAGCACCTGGGAGGCAAAGGTAGGAGGATCGCCATGAATTCGAGGCCACCCTGAGACTACATAGTTAATTCCAGGTCAGCCTGGGCCGGAGTGAGACCCTACCTCAAACCCCCTCCCCAAAAAAAAATGGTGCATGCGTCTAGAGTTCATTTGTAGTTGGCAGGAGGACCTGGCATGCCCATACTCACTCTCTGTCTCTTTTTCCTTCATCTCCCTCTCTTTCCCCTTCTCAAATAACTAAATAAAAATATTGAAAGGGAAAAAACAAAACAAGTGATATGAGAGGAGCCGTTGCAGCCAGAAGGAGTGTAAAGAGCCAGGACTAATATAGAATGCAATCCTGGCATAGGAAAAAGGACATTTGGGGACTTTGGGGAATGATACTGTGTCACAGTGGGTCATCGGTGATAACTACTGAACCAGAATGATGGTGACAGTGAGGAGGAACAGGGTGTGCAGTTCTGGGGGTGGGTGGGATGCTCTGTAATGTTCTCACCATTTTTCTGCTAGTCTAAAACTAAAGTGGAGTTTATTAAATGATAGTCTTAAAAATATTTAATTAATTTATTTATTTGAGAGAGAGGGGTGGTGGGGAGGGAGAGAATGGGCATGCCAGGGCCTCCAGTCACTGCAAATGAATTCCAGACATGTGTCACCACATGTACATGGCTTACGTGGGTCTTCAGGCTTCACGGGAAGGTGCCTTAACTGCTAAGCCATCTCTCCAGCCCCCTTAAATGATAGTTTTATTGAAAAGGAGTTTAAATGAAGGATGTAGTTCTGCTTTATTATGGGTGTGAGTGTGTATGTATGTACAGGTGCATGTGTACCTATGTGTGGCGGTCAGAAGACAACCTGGGCTGTCATCTTCAGGAACACCATCCACCTTTTTGAGACAAGGTCTCTCACTGGCCCGGTGCTCTCCCATTAGGCTAGGCTGGTGAGCTGCACTGTGGTGGCTTGATTCCGCTGTCCCCGTACCCTCATGTGTTTTGAACGCTTGGTCCCTCACTGATGGCAACTTGGGAGGTGGAGCCTTGCTGGAGGAGGTGTGTCACTGGAGGTGGAGCTTGAGGCTTATCTCTACCTTGCCAGTGTTAGTTCAGCTCACTCTCCTGCTGCTGTCATCCACATGCTGTGACAGAGGCAATGCTCAGCCTCTGTTCATGCCATGCTTTCCCTGCCACCACAAAGCTTCCCCTTGAAGACTGTAAGCCAAATTAAAAGCTTTCCTCCCATCAGTTGCTTTTGGTTGGGTGTTTTTCCCCAGCCATGAGAAGGGAACCACGACACCCAGGGAGCTCCTGACTCTACCTCCCCAGCGCTGGGATTACAGACACACACCACCACACCTGGCATTTTTGTGTAGGTTCTGGGGATTGAACTCACATCCTCATCTTATGAGGCAAGCATTTTTCCCACTGAGTCCTCTCTCCAGCCCCAGTTATTCCATATTTATAGGTGTGGATTAGTTGCCAATGCATGTCACAGTGTCATAAGTCACCGAGACAGCACATTTCCACATCTTGCCAGCTCTCATCAGGTTTTGGCAGAGGGTGCCTCACAGTGAGCATGGCAGGAGGCCCATGATGTCTGTCATCTCCAAAGAGGCTCAGAGATGGGACATTTGCGGGATTTTCAGGTGTACACAAATTCTTGGGGCATCAAAGGAAACCAAGACCCAGAAAGGAGGAAACTCTTGCCAAGATCACGGGGGGGGGGTGGGTGTCAAGGCCAGAGTCATGCTGGGTTCCCCTTGCTCCCTTCTACTTGTGGTGACCTTTAGGGACCAGGACTCAGGTAGCAGGAGGGATGAGAGAGAAGGGCATCTTGGCGCAGTGTCATTGTGGGTCCAGCAGTCCATGGCCTATTGCTGGGCATTGCTAAGCACGGGCTGGGACTGTGAGGAAGCTGGGCTGGGCTGCTGGACGTGGCCGGGGACCTTGGACTGTGGGGGTTAAAGCCAGTCTTATCGTCAGGAACCCACTCTGGTGCCAGAGATGGCCCTCCCTTCTCACAAGGTCTTAGTGTGCCTCATCTTCACCCAGAGGAAATGGGACTGATAACACCCCCCCACCCCAGAACACCTGAATATTCCATAGTCTAAGGTTCTGCACTCACCCACTCCAAGACCCTGCTCCCCTCAGCCCCTCCTGCGCCCGGGATGTTGGTGGCCAAAGACACCTGGGAACAGAGAGGCCTCAGCCCATCACTCTCCAAGCCCCTCTGAAGGGCATCCCCCATGTCAGGCACTTGAGGGTTCTGGGTGATGGGCTAACTTGAGACAGGAGGCCAAGTCCACACCTGCACTAGTCCAACCATTCACCTGCGACATGTGGAGGTATGGGAGACCCCTTTGCTCTCAGCAGTGAACTGTAAATGCTTATGTGGATCAGAAATTGCAAGTCATTCATCAGACAGACCTTGGCTGGGGGAGCACGAGTCTCACTCTAAGAGCAGCTGATGGAGTCTTGTTCTGAGACCCTGAGTGGCCATGACATGTCACCTGAGGACAGAGGCAGGTGGGTCGAGTGGGCTGGGCACAACACTGAAATCATCATCTTTCCTTTTACATCTTCCAGCTCTGTTGTGGACAGTCACTACCTGGATGCGGTGACGCATGCCTTTAATCCCAGCACTCGGGAGGCAGAAGTAGGAGGATCGCCATGAGTTCGAGGCCACCCTGAGACTACAGAATGAATTCCAGATCAGTCTGGGCTAGAGCAAGACCCTACTTTGAAAAACCAAAAAAAAAAAAAAAAAAAAGTTTATTTGCTGACTTTGACCTCCAGGGTCCAGCAGCTGACCAGTGCATCCCATCCAACACATGACTTGGCACATTGGTTTCAAGTGGCTTCCTCCCTCCCTTCTTTCTCTCCTTTCTTTCTCCTTTTTTCGAGGTAGGGTCTCACTGTAGCCCCGGCTGACCTCTGACCTGGAATTCACTGTGCAGTCTCAGGGTGCCCTCAAACTCTCAACAAGCCACCCACCTCCGCTTCCCAAGTGCTGGGATTAAGAGTATGAGCCACCATTTCTGGCCAGTCTTTCCTTTTGAAGCAGGGTCTCACTCTAGCTCAGGCTGACCAGGAACTTACTCTGTAGCCCAGGCTGGCCTGAAACTCATGACGATTCTCTTAACTCAGTCTCTCAAGTGTTGGGATTTAAAGGTGTGCTCCAATGCCAGTCATGGTGGTGCACACCTTTAATCCTTTAATCCCAGAACTTGGGAGGCAGAGGTAGGAGGATTGCTGTAAATCTGAGGCCACCCTGAGACTACACAGTGAATTGCAGGTTAGCCTGGGCTAGAATGAGACCCTACCTTGAAACCTTGAAAAACCAAAGGAAAAAAAAGGTGCACTCCACCATGCTTGTTCTTTAGCAGTTTTTAATTAATTATTGTGTGTGTAATGTGGCTTTAAAATTTTATTTGCAAGCAGAAGAGGGATAGAATGGGCGCATCAGGGCCTCCAGCTGCTGCAAACAAACTCCAGACACATGCTCAACCTTGTGCATCTGGCTTTACATGCATACTGGGAAATCAAACTCAGGTCATTTGGCTTTGCAGGCAAGTGCCTTGACCACTGAGCATCTCTCTCTCCAGCCCATATGTGAATGTGTGGTGTATGCACATGTGCATGCATGGAGGCCAGAGGAGCGTGTGGGGAGGAGGCCTTCTCTAGCCCTCACCTGTGTCATTCCTAACCACTGAGCAATCTCTGCAGCCCCACTCTGCTGTTTCCTTGGCATGGAAGCTTTCATGGAACCCAGAACTACCATTTTTGGTCAGGCTGGCTGATCAGCAAGCCCCAGTGATTCTCCGGTCTCCACTTCTCCATTTCCCACAGCACTGGGGTTATAAAAAAAAAAAAAGCTGGCCTGGCTGCACCCAGCTGTTTGCATGGGTGCTGATGAATTGAACTTGGGGCAAATCAGGCCCTCTCAGCACTCCTGCGAGCGAGCAAGTGCCCTTACCCACAGAGCCATCTCCCCAGCCTGCACTTACAAGGCGTCCTCATTCTTTTCCATCCAGCTTAGCTGTTTTCCCAGATGGTTGTAAAAACAAGTGAAGCTGGGCATGGTGGCATATGTCTTTAATGCCAGCACTCTGGAGGCAGAGGGTTTGAGGACACCCTGAGACTATATAGTGAATTCAAGGTCAGCCGGAGCTAGAGTGAGACCCTACCTCAAGTCCCCCCTCCGCCCCCCCCCAGATTTTAAGGGCTTACTCTGGTCCCACATTAGTGGCCTTCAAAAGACATTCCCCAGGTATATGGGCAACATCCAAGGACATCTGTAAATTCCATGTGAAGGAAGGTCAAGGCCGCTCAGTTCACTGAGCAAATGCTGCGCATCACCACCGATTGGCCAAATTCTATGAACCTCAGGACATTCAAATCCTCAAAAGTGCTTCCATCAAGATCTGCTTTACGCCAGGTGTGGTGGCACACACCTTTAATCCCAGTACTCTAGAGGCAGCGATAGGAGGAATGCCATGAGTTCAAGGCTACCCTGAGGCTACATAGTGAATTCCAGGTCAGCCTGGGCTAGAGTGAAACCCTACCTAGAGGGGGAAAAAAAAAGATCTGCTGTACTTTGTGTGGTGGTGGTGGTAGTGGTGGTGGTGGTATGTGTACATGGGTGACTGGAGACCAGGGGTTGATGTCAGGTGTCCTACTCGATAGCTCTCATTTTTTTGAGACAGTCTCTCACTGAACCTGGAATGCACTGGTTGGGTCAGACTGGCTAGCCAGCGAGCCCCTGGGATGCTCCTATCTCTGCCTCCCCAGTGCTGGGGTTATAGGCAAGAGCTGTCATGTCTGGCTTTTACAGGTCATCATGCTTGTGTGGCAAGAACTTTACTGACAGCGTCATCTCCGGAGCACCAAGACCCCTGCTTTTCACAGCGCATCCCTAGGTTATCAGAGCCCCAAGTCCTTACATCATGGAACACCATTGGTGGGAAATGCCTTAAGACCATCAGTGAATTGGGCTGTGGTTTAACTAGACAGAAGAAGCAAACCCATTCGCTCGTGTATTCATTCATTTGTCTCAATATTTAATAAGATTCTGCTTTGTGTCTGACACACTCCAGGCACTGATGTCCCCAAGGTGGTCAGAGCAGACATGGGGCAGATAGTCTGCTGGGAGAGAGGGAGCCACGAGGCTGGAATAAAGCCCTGTTGTCATCATTATTGTATAATCTTGTGGAATAAGCTCTTTCTACCGTAGACTCCACCTTGGAGAAGAGAGCTGTGTCTCTCCAAGGTCACCTCTACGGCTAATGCCCTTGACTGAAAACTGTCCCCCAAGCCAGTGCGGTGCCGGCCGCTGTTCTTTCAGTGCACAGCACCACCATCTCCCCTCTGTTATCCCCCCACACTACCTGGAAGGGACAGAAAAGACCATGGCCACGAAGCAGCTCATTCTGAGAGGGTGACTCCGAGCCCATGCACAGAGGAGACAGAGATCCAGATTCAAATCTCATCTCTTTATTCAATTCAATTCATCTACTTGAGAAAGAGGCAGAAAGTGCTCACTTCGGCAGCACATATACTAAAATTGGAACGATACAGAGATTAGCATGGCCCCTGCATTCCATACTAAAGAAAGAGGCAGAAAGAGAGAGAGAGAGGGGAAGAATATGGTTATGCCAGGGCTTGTAGCCACTGCAAACTCCAGAAGGATGTGCAACCTTGTGCATCTGCTTTATGTGAGTACTGGGGAATCAAACTTGGGTCCTTAGGCCTTGCAGGCAAGCGCTTTAACCACTGAACCATCTCTCCAGCCCTCAAATCCTATTTCTTTTTAATTTTTTTTTTTAGAGAGTTAGGGTGAGAGCAAGGGAGAGAGAGAGAATTGGCACGCCAGGGCCTCAGTCCCTGCAATCGAGTTCTAAATGTTTGTGCCATCTAGTGCACATGTATGACCTGTGCTTGTGTCACCTTTGTGCATCTGCTTATGTGGGATCTAGAAAGAGATTGAACCCGAGTCCTTAGGCTTTGCAGGCAAGCACCTTAACCGCTAAGCCATCTCTCCAGCCCCTCAAATTCTATTTTTGATGCTTCCTGTTGTGTGACCTTGGACAAGCCAGTCACCCTCTGACACTCACCCTTATTTTGAAAAAACAAGACCACTTTTGGGGTAGTGGAGGGTTAGAGAACATATACTGTTTAGCCCAATATCAACAGCAATGACATCACATTTTGATGATCCAAGCACTGATTAGCTAGCTGGTCTTGCTTATACCTCACCATAACCTGTTGATGTAAAGATTATTATGGAAAGAAATCGAGAACACAAAAGAGCTGAAGCAATTTACCTGAGCCAGGACAAGGCTTCCATATCTGCATCCTACCCCACTGCTCATGGCATGACCTGAGTCAGCCCCGTTTATGCCTCTTTGCTGGTTTGGGTCTTTTGCTAAATACCAACCCCAACCCTCCACCTCTTTTCCTTTTCTTTCTTGGGTGATGGTGCAGTCAGCTCACGTTGCTGGGACAAACTTCCAAACCAGACACAGTTCATGGGAGGAAGGGGTTTATTTGACGCTCACAGATCCAGGGGAAGGTCCACTGATGGTGGGAGAAGTTTGGCCCCCTTTCACAGAGAGATGCAACCACACAGCCAGCTCTACAAGAAAGAGCAAAACAGGCAGCAGCCAGCAGGGAAATCCAGGCAGAGCTCAAGCACTCTGCATACCTTTAGGCTGGAAATCATATCTACTCCCAGTAACACCTTAGGGCTGGACCCCAAGATCTGCACCCTAGTGACACATCCGCCAGCCAGGCAGCTGGACAAAAGCTTTTGTAAAACATCTGAGTCTATTGGGGGACATGCATTCAAACCACCCCAGGTGGGGACCATCTTGACTCAGGCTGAGACGCTGCATGCAATTCTCCACAGATACCAGCAGGGGGAACCAGAGCCCCGCGGAGAGGGCAAAGTTTAGTCCTCATTTTTGCTTGAACCACCAGAAAGATCCTGCTGGAGACAGCTCCCCGCTGCAGTTGAGTGGTAAACATTTCTGCAGACATGGATAGATTTGAACCTCGAGGGGATGAGCAAGCAAGAAGTCAACATACTGATTGCAACAGTGTATGATCCAGCTGGGGAACTGTGGCTTCTGGGTCCAAGGATTGGATGGGTCAGAGGGCTTGCTGGTGCTCTGAGGGAGGGAGGGCGCGCCCAGAGGTGGCGCAGGGTAAAGAAAGGTCAAGAAGGGTACGGAACTGCAGCACTGAGCTCTTGGTAGGCTGGGAAGTGCCCCTGATATAATGGCCTCTGTAACGATGTCACTGGTCTTGGGTTGGGATATGATTCTGGAATGGCCCGGTGGACCATAGAGGACAAGAGGGGGACCCATGAGAATGTAAACTGGGGGCCTGAGTCTAGTCAGAGCAGAACCTTGGCCTTGCTGGTTTGAATATTCGCCAAGAGCTCTTTGTTTCTCTGTCAGGAACCGGGCAATGGCATGACCCTGGCTGGCCTCAAACTCCCAATCCTCCTGCCTCAGTCTCTGGAGTGATGGCTGGGTCACAACTCTCAGCATATTTCAAACTATGGACCCACTTTGGCTATGATAAGTTGTATCCTTGCAAAAGAACAAAGTTCTCAAGTTTTAATTTTTTTATTAATTTTTTTTTATTTGAGAGAGAGAAGAAGAAAGAGAGGGAGAATGGGTAGACCAGGGCCTCCAACCACTGCAAATGAACTCCAGAGCATGTGCCACCATGCACATCTGGCTTACATGGGTACTGGGGAACTGAACCTGGGTTCTTAGGCTTCACAGGCACATGCCTTAACTGCTAAGCCATCTCCCTAGCTCTAATTTTTTTCTATTTTTTAAGATTTTAGAAAATTTTTATTTATTTATTAGAGACAAAGGGGGGGGGGGAGAGAGAGAGAAAGTGAGAATAGATACACCAGGGCCTCTAGCCACTGCAGACAAACTCCAGACACATGCGCCATCATGTGCATCTGGCTTACGTGGGACCTGGAGAATTGAACCGGAGTCCTTAGGCTTCGCAGGCATGAGCCTTAACCGCTAAGCCATCTCTCCAGCCCATAATTTTTTTCTATTTTTTGTACAAAGTCCCAAACATCCCAGGTGGACCTAGAACTTGCTATGCAGCCAAAGATGACTTTGAACTTCCAATTCTCCTGCCTGTACCTTCCAAGCACTGGGATTATAGGGTTTGCCATCACGACCAGTTTATAAGGTGTTGGATACTGAACCCAGGGCTTACTGCATGCTAGTCAAGCAGCCTATCAACTGAGCCCTTTCTCTCCTTCCCTTCCTTTCTTCCTTCATTCCTTCCTTCTTTCCAATATTTATTTTAGAAAGAGAATAAATAAGTGTGCCAGGGCCTCCTGCCACAAACTATAGATGCATGCACTGATTATATATCTGGCTTTAGGTGAGTACTCAGGAACTGAAGCCAGACAAAATAACATTTTTCAAGAGAAAGAAAGGGGCTGGGGAGATGGTGCTTGCTTGCAAAGCCTGCTGACCCAGTTTTGATTCCCTAGTACCCATGTAAAGCTACATGCACAAAATGGCACATGCCTGGAGTCTGTAGTGGCTGGAGGTCCTGGTGCGTCCATACTTACTCCCTCTCTGTAAACACACATTGAAAATAATCTCAAATATTTAAAAGTGTGTGTGTGTGTGTGTGTATGCCCATGCCCACATATGGAGGTCTGAAGACACTTTGGAAGGAAGGGGGGCAGTGAATGGGCATACCAGGGCCCCTATCCACTGCAAATGAACTCCAACTACGCGTGCTGCTTTGTACACGGCTTTACGTGAGTACTGGAGAATCAAACCCGGCTCGTTAGGCTTTACAGGCAAGCACCTTACCTGCTGAACCCTCTCCAACTCTCTACCTTCTTTGTCTTTGCTGCCACATGTGAGCTAGTCTAAGTGGCCCACAAGCTTCCAGATTCTCCCAGCTCCTTCTCCCAATGCTGGAGGCTTGGAATCACATACTCATGCACCACCTGGCATCCAGCTTGACATGGGTAGTGGGGGATTGAACTGGAGTCGGCAAGCTTGCAAGTAAGCACCTTAAAACACTGAGCCAAAATCTCTCCAGCCCCTTTTAAGACAGAGTCTCACTAGTTATACCAGGCTGGCCTCATACTCAGTCCTCCTGCTGGGATTACAGGCATGAGCCACCGCACCACACCCAGCAAGTTTCAAGCTTTTTTGTTTTTGTTTTTTTGTTTTTCAAGGTAGGGTCTCACTCTAGCTCAGGCTGACCTGGAATTCACTATGAAGTGAATGGCATGCGCCTTGTTTGGGGAGAGTGTCCCCCAAGTGCCAGGACAAACTGGTTTGTGGCACTGTGAAGTTTTTACCTGGTCACAGCTGACCTGGAACTGGGTGTGAGCCCACAGGGGCTGGGGACACTGAATGACAATGGGAAAAATCCTCCGACTCTGTGGGCTGAGTCTGGCTGTCACTATAGTCACCCTCCCCAACCTGTGACCACTTCTCACTTCTCTTTGCTCCCACACAGTCCCTGACAACACAAGATGGTGCTGGGCTTGCTGTGAGATGCCCTGTTGCAGGTGAAATGTCACTTCCAAAATAATTATAAGTTGAAGTCCAAAGTCCCAATGCCTCAATATGTGACTTCATTTGGAAATGAGGTTGTGGCAGGTGTTATGTGTCAAGGTGAACAATTTCCCCCAGGCGGAGGGGGAGTGGAGAGGGGCGGAAAGAGACAGACAGGAGAGCGGGAGGAGAGAGAATGGGTACACCAGGGTCTCTTGCCACTGCAAATGAACTCCAGATGCATGCGCCACTTTGCATCTGGCTTTATGTGGGTCCTGGGGAACCAAACCTGGGACAGCAGGCTTGGTAGCAAGCACCTCTAACTGCTGAGCTATCTTCCCAGCCCTTGAAGGGATTTTTGCTAGGGCTCATGAATGGGATCTGGGAAGCAGGCTTGGCCAATGACTTGCTCATCTGTCAAATGGTTGACCTGGCTGTTCTTTTTCAACAGCTCCCTAGGGCTGCCCTGGGGCTCAGTGGTACATTGTAGGGTCCTGTGGTCAGTATCATAGATGAGGGAGGAGTCCAGGAGACCCCACACCTCCCAGAGTAAAGAGCAAACTGATGATTAGAGGAAGAGGCAGAATGGGAGCACCAGGGCCTCCAGCCACTGCAAACAAACTCCAGATGCGTGAGCCCCCTTGTTCATCTGGCTTATGTAGGTCCTGGGGAATATAAACCTGGATCCTTTGGCTTTGCAGGTCAAATGCCTTAACTGGTGAGCCCTCTCTCCAGCCCTTAGTCCTTTTAATAGTTGCGTGCTAGTCCATACTCTGGACACAACAGTCATGACTCGGCCATTTCCCTTCTGAGGGTCAGGCGGGTCACGTTCAGTTGTTTCATGTTATAAAATGTGCTGCAACCAATGCCCTTGATCATGTCCTTTGAGCCCAGAATGCTGCAGCATTTCTGCTCCTCTAGAAAAAAGGTCTGGAAGTGGGTGACGGGCAGGGCAGCTTGGGGAATTTTAGCTTTGACCACACTGCTTTCCACAGAGATTCTAGCAATTCATACTCCGTCAGTCCCCAAGGGGCCTGCTGCCCCAAGGCCAGAGTGTTGTGTGCGAGCAAGAGACAGTGGGGACGAGCTATGAACCAGGCACGCGGAAACTGCCCATTCACTTCAACGTTGGCATTCAAGCCTCTATGAAATGCATTATTGTGAAAAAATGGTTTTTGCTTTTTGGGGAATGAAATCAGTGTTCTAGTCATACGTCTAGAAAAAAGTATATGTGCAAGCAGAGAGAGAAGGGAGTGAATGAATGTGCCATAACCTCTAGCCACTACAGATGAACTCCAGATGCATGTGCTACTGTGCATATGGCTATGCGTGGGGACTGGGGAATGGAACTCCAGTGGTTAGCCTTTGTAGCCAAGTACCATAACTGCTGAGCCATCTCTCCAGCCCTTCTAGTTACACTCTTACTGCATTTCCCAAGGGGAAAGGCTGAGGATGTATAAGTGGGGGGAGGAGAACCTGGGGCGGAGCGGTGGTAACCAGAAGCGGAGTAGCAGGGGGGTCTGTGGGGCAGGATTCAATGCCTGTGGTGGTCTCAGGAGTTGGCTCAGGTTCCCAGGAAGGAAAATTGTCATATGGAGGAAAAACGACTGACTCCATCCAGATCCCTGCTGCCCGGTTGGCGTCCCCAACTCTCTGGCATCTGTGTTCTTGGGCTCCTAATGTCCCCAGCTCAGCTCTTTGGGAGACTGGCCACGGGACTCTGGAGGAGCTGTGGCCTCACTGATGGAGGAAGAAGTATGTAGGGCTTTCTGCTGTCCTGGGGTGGCCGGGAGGCAATGCGGAGGTGAAAGACCTGTTCCTCCCTGGAGCCCAGATAGCTCAGGGTGGAGTTCTCACCCAAGAGTGCCCACAGGGTCAAGAAGGGACAGCCCAGGCTGCACTCTTGCTGGACGCTGGACTTGCCGGTGTTGTGACATTTCCCGGGACCATCCATTACTAAATCCCTCACACACCACTCTTGTTTGAGTCTTTGTGCTTCTAGACAGACCCTAAGATGGCCCAAGCGTTCCTTCAGCTGTCATTGTATTCATCTTAGAGACACCCAGGAGCAGTCCAGAGAGCCGCCAACCCGCCGCTCACTGAGATGAGCCTGTGGATGCTTATGGCATGCATTGGGAACCTCAGGGTCTGGGGGCTCATGAGCTGCCTTTAAAAAAATATTTTATTTACAGAGAGAGAGAGAGAGAGAGAGAGAATGGATGCATCAGTGCCTTGGGCCACTACAAATGAACTCCAGAAGCATGTGCCACCATGTGCATCTTGCTTACATGGGTTCTGGAGAGTAGAATCTGGTTCCTTGGTCTTTGTAGGCAAGCGCCTTAACTGTTAAGCCATCTCTCCAGCCCCCTATTAATTTTCAATAGAGGGTCTCCAGCCCATGCTGGCCTGGAACACACTCTGTAGTCTCAGGGTGGCCTCAAACTCAGATCCTCCCACCTCTGCCTCCCAGGTGCTGGGATTAAAGGTGTGCACCATCATACCCAGCTTGGTCTTGCTTTTCTACCTCCAGAAATGCTTCCTAAAAATAGTTACCACCCACTCCACCACTGACAGGCTGGGCCATCTTGTACACCCACCTCCTCCTCCTCACTGGATTTGCCCTTCTTCGCAGTAACAGCACCTGAATCATATAGCAATGAGAAGCCGAAACTCATTGCCTGCTTGTTTCCATGGTGATGCTGAGGCGCCTTCAGTGACTCCTCCCCTGTCCACTGGAGCCTCAGTTTCTCCCTCTGCTGGTGGGAACACAGCACCTCTCTCCAGGATGTGGTGCAAAGTGGTGGGATAGATGCACAGCCGTGCATACAGAAGGTGCCCAGACATGTCCCAAGCCACACTCGGATCACAACCGGAGAAGTCAAGGCACAATGCTGGATCAGAAGAGAAACAATCTGTAAACCATTTCCATAAGAGTATTGTTATCACACAATGTATTTAAAAACACACACACACATTTTATTCATTTATTTCCAAGGAGAGAGAAAGGGCATGCCAGGGCCTCCAGCCATTGCAAATGAACTCGAGACACATGTGCCACCTTGAGCATCTGGCTTTATATGGATACTGGGGAAATCAAACCCAGGTCGTTAGGCTTTGCAGATGAGTGCCTTAACTGCTGAGCCATCTCTCCAGCCCACACGATGTATTTCTGTCATACTCGCGTGTCCAGGGTACTCAAATGTAACAGTAAAGCCGAGGTCTCTCCTGATGCTCCCTGGAGACAATCACGGTAACTTCCTCACTACCCGCTGCCATTTCACGGGGTCTATAATTCTGTTGGATGGATATGATCTGTGTAAGTACACTAGATCGTCTCAGACACGATTGAAAGGATCATCCGTTCCTGGTGCACGAGGAATGTTTGCCATCGGGAGGTGACACACGTCAGCATGAGGTAGAATGCGCTCAGCCTCCGTCTAGACGGCTTGGCGTGCAGCTAGCTGGCGAGCTGGTAACCCGTTTAGTTAGTCTGTCCCCAGTGGACACTCAGGGAATGGTACTTCTCCACGGTTTGGTGTGAGTCATGTCGTGCACACATCTGTAGGCTCACAGATCTTCACACATGTGCCACAGTGGCCCTCTTTCACTTGGTATCTGTGGGGACTGGTTCCTGGGCCTCCTTGGAGGTGTGAGTCCTGTGTACAAAGTAGTGTGTACAGCATTTGCAAATAAGCTGTGCACTTACATTTTATAGTACTGGGGATTGAACTTAGCACCTTGCACGTGTTAGGCATAAGTTCTACCACAAAGTCCTCCCTTTCCCATTGATTTTTATTTTGAGACAGGGTCTCACCAAATTGTGCAGGCAGACATTGAAGTTTTAGATCCCCTTGCCTCAGCCTAGTAGGTAGCTGGGATCACAGGCCTGCGCCATCAGGCCTGGCCCCTTCTGTATGCGGTGGGTCATATCTGGATGACTATAACACCACCGGATGTAAATGCTGCATGAGTACTTGCTCTGCTGTGTTGGTCGTGGCTGATGAGAAAGAAAGTGTGTACATGTTCCATAGAAATGTAGTGTCTGAGCAGTTTTGTCTGCGGGTGGTCGGATCCGCTGACGCACGATGCACTTGCTGACTCTACAAGGACCACTGCAGTCGGCCTGGGGCCAAGGGGACCCAGGGACTTTGTCAAGGACGGACTCTTACTGTAGCTTTTGAGATGTCCTAAATAGAAATAGGGAGTCTATGTAAGGAGCTCAAGGCTTGGGCTAGAGGAGTTTCAGGATGAATGTTGAAAGGTAAGGACCAGATCAGGAATGGTGAGGTGAAGTGAGGTAAGGGTGTGGACAGAACACGGAACACGTCCTTCATCTCACCGAGTTGATCAGCCTCATCTTCCAGAGACAGACACATCCTTGCTTGTGTCAGAGTGATTTCTGTCAGACTTTATAATTCATGTGGGGATAGAAACAATGTTGGTTTCAGTATTGAGTAGTTAAGTTTTCAGGTCCTGGACTGGAAAGATGGCTCAGGTATTACAGGCAATGGGTATTTGTAGGAAGAGGCAGACATATGCCCCGTGGCTCTCCGCTCTCCAGGCTGGAGGCTGCGTAGGAAAGGCTGGTTGGTTCATCTGATGGAGACACAGGCGGTTCCATGACACGGCGTGGGGAGCTGGCACTGGGGACGAGGCTCCCTCCCAGTCTACTCCATTGTTGTCCACCTGATGTTGGCCAGGTGATGTCTACCCTCTGCTCATGCCATTGTTTTCCCCTGCCATCATGGAACTTCCCCTCAAGTCTAAGCCAAAATAAACCTTTTTCCTATAAGCTGCTCTTGGTCGGGTGTTTTCTGCCAGCAATGTGAACCTGACTGCAACAATGGGTGTAGCTCCCGTATACCATCTCTTCTTGATGGACACTTAGCCCAAGTGCCCACAAGAGGGATGACACTGGAAACAGCCTATTTACTATTCTCCCTAATAGAACAAGAGCTGCATGGCACACCCTTATTCATTCATTCACTCATTCATTCATTCATTCAGGGTAGTGAGAAATAGCTGGCCCTAGGCCAGTGAGCATGCTCAGTAGGATGGGAGGCAGGAAGGCTGCTAAGATCTTCCATGTGAGTTTGGGGCCATTTTCAGAATAGTGCTATACACACCACCTGGCCACCCACAGCGAATAGACTAGAAAGTCACCTGAAACCAGTCTAAGAAGGTCTGAGAACAGACAGCTGATTGACATTCAGTAGCCACATCTCAAAGCAACTAAGTGGCAGTGTTGTGCAGATGTTCCCGGTCATGCTTAGTCCTCAGTACCGCCCTCCTCTCCCCCGCAGGCTCTAAGAGCCCCACGTTACAGGTGAGGAAGACAAGGTGAAGGTCCGGGGACTTCTCCAGCCTGTTTCCTCAAGATTCTGGTTGAGTGGGAGAACCGGGTGAGAGATTGACATGAACTCTGATCCTAACCGGAGCCAGTGGCCAGCCTGACCCTCGCATGGTCTAACATGCAGGCTGTACCACGTTCCCTACACTCCCCCGCTCCCCCACTTCCCCTGGGTTCCCATCTTACCCTATGACCTTGTTAGAACTAAACAATTAAGCTGCCCATGTCACTATTAACTAGACTCCAGGTTTTATTCGGACTTCCCACGCATGTCCCATGCCCACGATGAAAATGCAGACTCGGTTTCTGTAGGACCCAGCTCCATGGTATGGGGATAAGGTAGAGAGGCGTGTTCTCTGACCAAGGCCTGTCCAAACCCAGGCTGTGTGACCTCGGGCAGGGCAGGTGTGTCATTCCCATTAGCAAACAAACCCACACTATGTGGTTACACTCAGCCCTCCTTCCCCCAGTTCTAGGCATAGATATAGCGTTGAGTGACTTAGGAACTCTAAGCCCCAGGCTTTGGGCCCCTAATTCTGCTGTGTTCTGATAAGTCCAGTTGGCCATTCAGCCACAAGTCAGAGGTGGGGCTGGGACCCTGCTGAGGCAGGCAGGGTTACTGTTGCTGGCTCTATGCAAGCATGAAAGGACCCCTTCATGTGCACCACACAGGGACCAACTAAGAGCTCTCTCCATAGCCGAAGGCCCTGGGACCTCCTGTAGGGCATCTTTCCCATGTCCTTCCCGCCCCCAAGTCTTTTGCTTTGTTTGCTCAGCACATGACAACCCCCATTCTGTTCCGTTTAACGCAGAAGGTCTGACCATGAGCTCTTGAAGATCATGCGGAAGACAAAGCAAGGATCCATCCGAGTCCCTGTGAGGCAGAAAGCATGCAGAAGTCTGGGCCCCTCTCCAGACCCACCAAGATCAGACCCCAGGGATGGGGCTCGGGATGCTGGATCAAAGTCCGATCCAGGAGCTGTGACCCTGGCTCCACTTCCTAACATGATTCTACAGCCCTGTCTTCACGGAGCAGTCAGGTCTCTGAGATTAGGAGGGACAAGGAGAGAGGCACCCTTTAAGGGTCCAGGAGTGGGCTGTGCAAATTTGGCCTCTGCTCACCTGGTCATTCTTATACGATTCCAGTTAAGTGTCCACACAGAGGATATTTGTGAAGGACAAAGGAAGCTAGTCCCTTCCCTTACCATATTGGGGCATCTGCACCCCACCTACTGAACAAGGAGGGTTGAAAGACTCTTGGCAAACAAGTGCATGAAGATTGCCTGATGCAGAACTCTGCCCATTGGAAGGTTCTGTTCCGTTCAAAATGTGTGCCAGCATCATCTCGTGTTTGGCATATACTTACTCCCTGTTGTATGACACTGTCCTCTGAGCAGAACAACTTGCCATTTTTTAATTATTTTATTTATTTTTGGAGAGAGACACAGAGAGAGAGACAGACAGACAGAGAGGGAGACAGATAGAGATGGGCGCACCAGCAGTCTCTCAGCTGCTGTGAACGAAATCCAGATGTGTGCGCCCCCTTGTGGACAAGTGCTGCATTGCGCCCTTGCATCACTTTGCATCTGGCTAAACGTGGGACCTGGAGATTGGAAAGAGCGTTCTTAGGCTTAGCAGGCAGGTGCCTTAACCGCTAAAGCCATCTCCCCAGCCCTCCAACTTGCCATTTTTGACAGGGGCAGGGTCAGCGACAGCTGTGACATCTCACGAGAGACCCTTGAGATTGGGTCTGTTGGAGATGGAGGGGGAAGGAAAGGTCATCAGATCCTCACCTGAGAGGTCAGGTGTACCCTGTGACAGTGGTTTGCCATGACACATGAGATTGTGTCTCGGGGGTAGCAGAGCGTAGCAGGTCTAAGGGTAGACGCTGCTTCTGTGCAGCTAACGGGAAGTCAGCGTCCACAACGGGATGAGGCCGAT
This sequence comes from Orientallactaga sibirica, assembly GCA_036365145.1. Classification (NCBI taxonomy): domain Eukaryota; kingdom Metazoa; phylum Chordata; class Mammalia; order Rodentia; family Dipodidae; genus Orientallactaga; species Orientallactaga sibirica. The sequence continues at coordinate 22,242,718 of JAEOAD010000026.1, read as the reverse complement.
TTCGAAGCTACGGCTGTTTTGGGATCCTCTGCGCTCCTGTCAGTGACCCTTCCCCCTGCTTTGTAAGGAAGCGCAGTGAACTCCGAGGGTCCATCACGTGCAGCTTTGCTGGACTCCCAATCCCACGTCAGTCTGTTGTTGGTGCCCTAGGTGGGCAGAGCAGGCGCTTGTCAGCACCTCCCCGGAAAAGGGTTCACACAACATACTGAGTGCAACTCCCCCAAGGGCTCTGTATACATGTGTGTCTGCATGAACGCCCGCACACGCATGTGTATGTATGTATTTCCAGGGAGACCACTCAAAGCTTCTTTCTGGAGCCATTACTATAAGTCCACAGACTTCGAGTTTTGAATACCTCCCTTTGTGATAGTGTCTTCATTGTCAGGTCTCCTGGCCTCACGTTAGTGCACCCACCCTGCGAAGTCCTACAGCTAGTCAGGGCTCCCACACATCTCCCTTTCCTGGATGCTGCTACCCAGAACTCAGTGTTGGCATTTTGGTGTGAGTCTTTAGAGATGAATGTGTGTAGTGTCTGCGGCCTGTATGCTAATGTGGTGCCCTGCAAGCTGACCTGCAGTAGCCGATGGAGTTGTCTACACTGACCAGAACATTGGGTATCCCCTTTGTCACAAGGAAAACCAAGCTGGTGAGTGACAGTCACTTCAGTTCATTTTAAGACAGACCCTGGGGAAGGTTCCTTGGAGTTCCAAGAATCTGTCCTAGAGGGAACCCCAGGGAAGGAATATCAAATTTCTAAAGGTGACATTCAGGTTGACCTCCTGGTTTTTGACACTGAGCTGGCTCTCAGTTGTCCCAAATTGGAGTGAGGACTGCTGAGTGGAGAAGGGTCCTGGGAAGAGCATGTGGTGGGGGCAGTTTTTCACTTCTGTAGAGGGTAGTTTCTGGGGAGCAATGGTCTGCAGGTAACCAACACCCCAAGCTCACAGCACGCAGGGGAACAAGGGAAGAGTCCTGAAAGAGGTGTTGGTGGCACATTGTGACATCCTCTACTTTAGACTCTGAAGAGTGGAGAAAATATGCTATCATGGAATGTGAGGCAAAGTTTTATTGGGTAAAAAAGAAAGAAAAGAATAAAAGCTGGTGTACACCAGGACCACACCCAGAGTTCGGGTTCTCAAGATGTAGCATTGTACGGTTCGGAGTGCCAGCTTTTATTGGAAATAACCACATGATGTTCATAGAAAAAACAGGATGAAGTTAAGCCATAAATCACAACTTACATTCTTAGAAGATTATAGGGAAGAAAAACAGAACAAACATGTGAACAGGTCTTTTGGTCAGTTAAAGGAAGCGCCTGGGGGGGTGTGAGGTAGGCCTGCCGCTTATCTACCCTTAAGGTGACTTCTATTTTTCTCTAAGCTTGATGTAAAGAAACATTTTGCTCTCTTTACATCCACCCCCCCCCCCTCCCTCCCCAAGATCTAGGACCCGCCTCCTGCAGACATGGAAGTTAGTCTCTGGAAGTTAGGCACTGATCCCAGCTGCCCGCTTCCCAGCCCTCCTGCTCCACAGTCACTGGAGCCTGGTGTGGATTTAGGGACAATAAAACCATCAAAGGGCTTGGAGAAGGGTGGTGATGCAAGAAAGGAATATCCTGCCCAGGAAGTATGACTCAAGGCAAGATGAGGAGGGGCCAGTTCTGGGGAGGGAGGAGAGGTGAACACGTGGGATGGCTTAGGGACCATCTGGCTTGGACAAGGCAGATAGATGCATCCTGTCAGCTGCCACTCAGGTTCCCGTCTCTCCAGGAATTTGGAATCAAGGCTACTCTTGTCTACTCTGGTTGTCAATACCTCTGACAATATATCCTTAGAAGTCAGCCCCTACCTCAGGCCTTGTCTACTACCTCAAGCCTAGGCCATTTGGACACACATTCTGCCAACCTTATGTTTTACCACCTGGCCTTCACTTCTCTTCACTCCTGGAGATGCCCTTGGCTCACAGGACCAAGTCAGGGGATGTGCTTGAGTGTCTGTCCTGCTCAGGACACTGGGGATATGGAGCAACGTGCTGGCGACACCCAGTCTCTGCCCTTGACATATGTCCCTTGTGTGGGGAAACAGCATCTTCTCATCCGTTTTGTGATGGGAGATCAGGCAGTGACGGAGGCTGGGGAGTGATTCAGGACAAGGTGAGGAGAGTCACGGGGTCACCTTGTTAGAATCACCAGCCCCTCATCTCCTCCTCTGATGGTTTCCCATGAGACTCAGGAGGAGAGGAAGTGATTGTGGCAGGTAATGTAGAAGCTCACTTCCAGAACACAGGAAGATGCTTAGCAGACCTCAGGCAGCCATTACCATCTCCTCCGCACTGCTCCTCTGCAAGGCTTCCTGTAGACTCTCCCGCCTCGCACTTTCCATCACCTTGCCAGGAGCCACTCAGTCATCTTTAGATTAGCTCAGATGCCACCTCCTCCAGGCGACTTCTGCTTTGCCTTGCACTGCACTGAGATCTCCCTGAAGCCGCTGGCTCTGGTTGTCATCCCTTCCTAGGTGTCCTCAGCTGCTGAGGCCAAGGCCATCCTCTCTTCTTGAGTGGACCACAGGACAGGTTTACCTGGATGCAGGTTTACAAAGGCCTGTTCTCCGAAGGGTCATTTGAGCTCCAGAGCTTGTTGCAGGACTAAGGCTGTCACTACCCACACTGCAGGATAGATACCACCTTCCTCTGTTCATGCCTGCCTCCATTGCCCTCCCAGGGGTCATGTCCTAGGGGACAATGAAATACACTTTGTCTTAGTACCCATCTCCTGAGACACCCCAACCTGTGACATCTTCAAACGACATATGCCTGTTCCACTGGAGTAGCAGTGACGACCATTGCAGACTTAATAAAATTTATCAGCACCCCCTGCCCCTGGCACACTCAGAGCAACCTGTGGGTTCTCACGAGTGCTCAGCGGTGAGGAACTCATCTCCGTGTATATAGATCAGGACGAGGGCTCCGAGATGGAAGGCTTGCCCACCGTTTCGTAGCAGACAAGAGACGATTGTGACGGCATACAAACATGTGCCCATAAGTTTGATTTCCGGGTTAGTCTATCTGTATTTGCCTGCTCATCTCAGGCTAGGCTTCCCATCCACACGGCCTCCATGATCCAATCGGCATCTCACCCCCAGAAAGCCCCCTGCCTTGCCTTGTACTCCACAGAAAGCCAGATGCACCAAGGGGTGCCTGAATCTGGAGTGGCAAGAGGCCCTGGGGCACTCATTCATGCTCTGTCTCCCCTCTCTCTGCTTGCAAAGAAAAACAAGTTTAAAACGTGTGATCGCAGTAGCACAATGTTAGGTCTGACAGGCCCCAATGTGGAGTCACCAAGGACAGCAGGATGGAGACAGAGACATAAGGAAGGGGATTATCTACATTCCTCAAGAAACCACCCAGCCATTATCTCCTCCTCGCCTCAATGCCCCCAGGTCAGTCACGGTTTCTTGTCCCCTTATTTTGTAAGTCACCCGGTCTCTGTTCTGGTGTCACATCTTGGCTATCTTAGATCTCCCCTCAGCTCTTCCTTTCCTTCCCCCAACTGAAAGCCCTATAAAGCCCACTACCTGAGGAACTCAGGTGGGCCTGAGCTCCGCTCTTGGGAGTCAGCCCTGGCAGCTCGTGCTTTTCCCAAATAAAGCTTTCATCTTTGCCTCATTGGTTTGCCTGGTCAGGGTCACTCCCGAACCTTACACATAGTACAGACAGATTCATGTTTCAGGCTTAGTGTTCTGACTCGCTTTGTAGTCTGAGAAGCACAACTTCTCTGAACACTTTTATTCATGTGTAAAGTGATATTTTTGCTCACAGTACATAGTCGGGATTTTGGAGCTGTATTTATTGCATAAACAGTAGCCAGAGTTTATCCAGGGACCTAATGAACAGGGCTTGGGCTGTGAGAAGATGGCCCATCACATCACTTAGGGTGGTCTAACAACATTCTTGGAAGCTGACTTTTGCCCCCATTCACATGGCTAGCTAGTTGCAGGGTACCAATTCCTGTCAGATAGTTTCTCTCCTGGAAGTCCAAGTGTCCCCAAAAGTAAGAGTGCCAATGGCAGGTGTACCACCCTCTATGAGCTAGCCTTGGCAGACAACACCACTTCTATCATAATTTATCAACTGTAGGAGTCCCAGGCTGGCCCATCCAGTTCCAAGGAGTGTGGACACAGATCCTACTTCTTGGTGGGCCTTGGAGAAATGAACAGGAAGTGACATGATCACTTTCAGAAACCATGTGCTGTTCTGTTCACCTACTGGCTCCATGTCCACCCGTGATCCCTCCCTGAGTTCATTCCAAGCACACGACACGGGCCGCGTCACCCCATGGCAGTGATTTGGAAGTCCTGAGAACAATCTTAGCCACCAGAACATTTCCCTGGCTGCTGCTGCTTCTGTCGTCCACTGCCTGGAACCACGGCCTGTTGAAGCCAGTTGCACCTATGACTTTGGTCGTCACTGCAAGCAGACATTTGGAGATCTTGAGGTTTACTCAACGCACGCCTCCGGATGCCGGCTGCCTTTTGACAGGGCGACAGACCGTCTACAGGAACCTCTCAAGGTGGTGCACATACAAGAATCACCAAGTTAGAGATCTACCGCCGACCCGTAATCAGGACAAGTCACTCATTCTCCAATGAATTTGGGGGAGGAAGTCTCCTGGAGACACCCTGCTCCATTCTCAAGAATTGTCATTCAGCCATACAAATTGTGCTTTGCAGCCTGTCTGGGGTCGACCACATCACTGAAACTGTTACCACGACTTCTCAGCAAGCCCAGCCAGAAGTCAAGCATAACAGTGGGGCCTAGGGCACGGCCATTCTGCCCAGTGTAGCATTACTCAGCCATCTTTGCTCCGCACACTCGGCTGGAGTTTGTGAAGACCTTCTGAGCTGTGAGATGTGATCTGAGCTCCCCTTTTCCAGTGTTAGAAAAAGAAGGAGACAGGTAGGAGTATGTATGAGTAGATTCTAGTCGTGGAGGGACACTTCACATCTCAGCAGCGGAGACTCTGGAAATGCAAGGTGCCCTTCCAGCGTTGGGCCAGGGTGGTTTTATGTCCAGGGAGAGGGTATGGAAAAAGCATTAGCAAGTTGAAGAGAGAAGTTTGCCTTGCCTCTTTCATGAGATAGCCAGCCAGGTATCTGGCTCCCCTGGGGTTGTGAAAACAGCAGGGGCAGTCCCCTGACAGACTTCTTGGTGGTCAGCAGAAGTATGATGAATTCCTCAGCGCCTCAATAGAGCTTTGCCAACTCCTTCACCCAGTCCTCTCCAAGCATCACAAGTTCTCTGCCAAAGCATCTGTACTCCTAACGGCTGGGTCTTCCTCCCCTAGGAACAGGGTGGCAGGGGAAGACCTCGGCAGCTGCGCAGGGGGTTGGGTACCAACACTGCACCAGACAGGGCCTGCCTCGTGCCCAGGCTCAGCTTGAGTACTCTGCTCAGCCCACCTTCCACATCTAGGCCGGGCCAGCTCTGGTGGCCATATGGTTCCAGGGAGGTTTCACCTCAGCCCCTCCCATGGGATCTTTAAGCCATAATTGCTGACCCCGGAAGTGTTGGTGCTGAGTTTATCAAGAAGCTAAATGCTAGCATTGTGCCTTCAGCTCCAGAGCCAAAACTCATAAACACTCACCCCTCCATTCGTTACTCTAATTCCATCAGCAAGCTGACCAGGCCTGACCTGTCTGAGGTCTCCTCTGATTTATGATTTCACCAACAGGTGCAGCAGAAGCTGAGAAGGTATCTGGGTAGATGGGAGGAGGGGGAGGCTGGGTCAAGAGCTCTGACAGCTGTCCCCAGCCATCCTGCAGCAGGAGGAGGGTCCCAGCTGCCCTGGGAAGAAGCAATTCTGCCATGTGTGCCGGTGACAAGAGAAGCAGATATGTGAGGTCTCACTTCCCTCCCACTCATATCTCTTCAGGATCACCAGAAAGCAGGACCTTATCCCCCCCTTGGGTATGTTTGCTGTCAGAGGACAACTTTGAATGTGATCCTCACCTTTTACCCTGTTTAAGGCAGAGCCATCGCTCTGTATTCTCTGGGCTAGGTAGCCAGGAAACTTTCGATTCTCCTGTCTCCATTGGCACTGTGGTACATTACACACACACTACTACATCTGGCTTTTAATGAGGTCCTGGGATCAGAACTCCGGCCCTCATGTTTGCATAGCAAGTACTTTATCCACTGAGCCATCTCCCCAGCCCCTGGAGCCCATTCTCAGCAGTACCCCTGAGATAGGGTAGTGGGACAACTCCCAGCACAGAGTTTATACAATCATTTTTTTCAGGCATTATGACAGTTTTTAATATACATACAAATCCTAACTATAGATCCTGCCGCATGCTGAGAAAGTCCAGCCATAATGGTGGGACAGACCGTGTGCATTGAGAGTAGTGTGGCTCTTTTTAAAGACTTGTCTCCCCTTGGAATGTGCCGTAGGCATCATTTTCTGAATTCAAAGGGCTTTAACTACCTGATCTGGAAAGGGGATGGCTTCAGCACCAGGATCCAGAGTGGGTGGCCACCTAGGACCAGTTAGAGTTAGTGGGTGGAAGGATCCTTGACGATCCTGACCTCAGCTCCAATTTCCCAGTCACTATTGGATGACATAGAATTGACTCTTAATTGTGGATCTAGTTAACTATAGATTCAAATCTCATCTCTACCAATGTGAGGATTACTAAGGTAAGTGCTGGGCCATTCTTAAGAGTAGATAACACCGGGCGTGGTGTTGTACGCCTTTAATCCCAGCACTTGGGAGGCAGAGGTAGAAGGATCGCCATGAGTTTGAGGTCACCCTGAGACTACACAGTGAATTCCTGGTCAGCCTGAGCTAGAGAGAGACCCTACCTCAAAAAAAAAAAAGTTTAAAAGAGTAGATACAAGCCAAGCTCAGTTTTCACCAATCTGCATGACACGGTGCATTTATTGCAGGGCTGGCTCTCAGGTAAGATGGTGGGACAACCTCAGTGGACCTTCTTAGTGTCCACCCCAGGACCCAGAAGAAACTTAACCCAAGTTGTCATGTAGCCATTTTCTCAGAATTAAGACATTTCCTCACAGTTAAGACATTGCAGCCTGGAGGGAGGAGAGATGCTCATACCACTCAGGCTCGGGCGCCCAAGCAGTTAACAATGTTCACAGGGCCCCTGGCCCAAGGGTACAAGGCTAGAAAAGCAGTCGCCATTACAGAGGAAACGCTCTTGGTGGAGACCTCTAGGCATGCTCTTTCTGGGGTCGTCCCCCATGCTGAGGTGGGCTTTTCTGGGATGCAGCTGCCCTTGAGTCATCCATACCCTGTGCCCATACTGCTATAAACGACCCCAATGAACTCATCGGCTTACCAAACTAGACTTGGGAAGAAATTTTCATGGCTCCCCAGGAAAAGTCGCACAACCACGAGCGCCCTCAGGGGTCACTGGCAGCATCCTGCCTCTCAAGCAGGGACAGGAGGAAGCACACGAAGGTATGGTGTCAGGCAAAGTCCCAGAGAGGGCAGCCGCAGAGCTACGGGGATGTTTCAAGTCCTCTCTCCAGTGGGCGTCATGGACCCGGGCCTCTGTGTCCCCCACGTGCACTGTGCCCGTGTGTCACCAGTTTCCTCGCCAACAGTAAGTGGTGGCTATTAGGATTCAGAGTACGATGGACAATCAAGTCTGTTCCAGACAAAATGAAGACCAGGGATGTTCGCTGTGAAACTTCCTGAGTGCTTATCATCATCATCATCTCACGGGTGCCGAGGGGGCCTTTGGCACAAACAGGAGGGGCAAAGTCAGGGCTCATCACCATGAATGGCAGCAGGGATGATGGCAAGATAGAAGGGACAGCCATGCTGATAGCAGCAGGGAGACACTTTTTTGGAGAGAGACAGCAAGGGGGGGGGGAGGAAGACAGATGGGTGTGCCAGCAGTCTCTCAGCTGCTGTGAATGAAATCCAGATGCATGCGCCCCCTTGTGGTCAAGTGCGGCATTGAGCCCTTGCGTCACTTTGCATCTGGCTAAACGTGGGACCTGGAGATTGGAACCGGGTTCTTATGCTTAGCAGGCAGGCGTCTTAACCACTAAGCCATCTCTCCAGCCCTTTGTTTTTAAAATATGTGTTTGAGAGAGAACGGGCACCTCCAGCCATTGCAAATGAACTCCAGACACGTGCACCCACCCCCTTGCACATCTGGCTTACATGGGTTCTGGAGAATTGAACCAGGATCCTTTGGCTTTGCAGGCAAATGCCTTCACCACTCAGCCATCTCTCCAGCCCCAGAGAGACACTGACTAGAGAGTGACCCACACTAAAGACGAAGAGGCCCAAGCTGGCACAGAGGACCTCAATGGGAGAAACATTCAAGTACCAGTCGCTCAGTCCTCATTAGAACTCAACATAAGCCAGGAAAAGAGGCTGACAGCAGACTAAGTGGGTGTTTTGATTGATTGTGATGTAGATTAGGAACAAGGTGGTCTTTTTTCCTGACAGTCAGCTAGGGAGTGGCCCACAGAAACATGGATACCACCTTTACCTGCACTGGCAAGACCAGAACCCACATCAGAGGCAATCTCAGTCAAGATAGCTATAAACCTCAAACTCCAGTGACAGCTTCCTGAGTCAGCCCCTTGAACCCACCAACCAATGGGGTCTCTCCCTTACACACCTGCGCCTGCTGCTGAGGCTCATACTAACTGGATGCCTGGTTCATATAAGTAGGCCTGAGCCATGTGTGTGAGCCCTCTTGGCTCCTGACTTCTGTCTCCTTGCCCTCTGACCCTCTTGGCCTCTTTGTCCCTTACTGCTTTTGTTACCCTCTCCTTCTGCTCTTAGCCCCTCTGTGAGGAGAATGTGCTTGGTCTCCCCTCCTACCTGGCTGGGACGGGGAGAGTTTTCTTTTAAATATGAAAGTGATATCTAGAGAAAGAGGAAGATACGGAAAGAGAAAATGGTCATGCTAGGGCCTCCAGCCACAGCAAACAAGTGCAAAATGTTTGTGTCACCTTGTGCATCTAGCTTATGTGGGTACTGGGGAATCAAACCTGGGTCCTCAGGCTTTGCAGGCAAGCACCTTAACCACTAAGCAATCTCTTCAGCCCAAGGAGAACTTTTTGCTTGGGTGCTTTTCTGGTTTGCTTTCCACATGTGTGAGCCTCTTTCCAATAGGCTTATTTCCCCAAAGAGACATTTTCCTGTGTAAGGAAAACTTTTCTCCATCTCCCCTCCCCATTCCCAGCCAGCTGGGAAGGAGGAGAAATTTCTTTGGCTTGGGCTTTCCTGCTTTTCTTTTTTTAAAGTATTTTTATTTAATTATTTATTTATTTGAAAGAGAGAGAAAAGAGAGAGGCAGGCAGATAGAGAATGGGTGGCCTCCAGCCACTGCAAACAAACGCCAGATGCATGAACCAACTTGTCTGACTTATGTAGGTCCTGGCCTGGGGAAATCAAACCTAGGGTCTTTGGCTTTGTAGGCCAGTGCCTTAACCACTAAGCCATCTCTCCAGCCCTGCTTTTCTTAATCCTAACTCTCCTTAAAATATAATTCATAGTTCATGGTTTACCCTCCTTGGGTCTACATTTTTAATTTTTTTTTTTTTTTTTTTTTGGTTTTTCGGTAGGGTCTCACTCTGGTCCAGGCTGACCTGGAATTAACTATGTAGTCTCAGGGTGGCCTCGAACTCATGGTGATCCTCCTACCTCTGCCTCCCGAGTGCTGGGATTAAAGGCGTGCGCCACCACGCCTGGCTCATTTTTAATTTTTTGATAACTTGTACAAGGACCTGAAGTTAGAGTTCATGGGCCTGGTGATCTCCTGCATCTTAGTAGAGTTCTAACCCCCCCATGGGACTCCAACCCCACATCAATTATTTGGTTTGACTTTATCCTTCTCAACCCTGCCCTGTGCTCAAGAATATCACCATCAAGTAAAGACAGAGGGCAGAAGAGCCAGAAGACGTCAACATGAAGCAGCAGCAGTGTGATGGAAGGACTAGGAGACACCCAGCTAGTTGCTGCTGTTATGTCAGCATCCATGGGTTCAGATCAGTGGGGCCCATGAACACTGGTCCCTTCCTGTTCCCTTTTAGTTCTGGGAGGACTGCTGGGGGATATGCTAACATCTGTCCTTGGTTTCCAAAACCCTGTCCTGAACGCCAACACCTGTTAGGATCCAGATGGAAGGATGGGTGTTATACATGTGGTATGTGATTGTGTGTGAAGTTATTTTGTTTCAGACTCTGGCGTACTTTCACTGGTCATGGAAGAGGGTGTTAGATACACCGAGGCATTACTTTGAGGTTTTGGTTTGGCTGAGAATATATTCTTTTTCTCCCATTTCAAAATTGACATTTTTGGGGTAATAAGAGTCCGTATGCCAACAACTGCGGGGATAAGTTACCTCAGATGAAATGTGCCTGTAGATTTAGACACATCTGTCATATAGAAGTGTTCCATCACGATTTCTACATATCAAGTTCATTTCTGTTATGTCACCAAGTGTAAGGGTTGTTCACAAGTGAGACGCCTCCATCGGTCTGAGGCCCACCTTCAGGGCTGGGCTGTGACGCTCACATGGCTTGCTCTCTTGGGTGTTCAGTAGTAAGAAAGTCAGACTTCCTATGGGGCCAACCAACCGCTCTGCCTGCACAGTCCATAGGATCGAGGCTGCCTTCTGGGATTGGGGCTTGTGTCTCATGGAAATGTTGATCATCCCAAAAGACTCAGCCAGGAAGCCAAGAACTCAATCTCAGCCTCTGGGAGCCATGACGGAGTCAAGACCATCTCACCAGGCCTTTGTCTGCCCACAGCAGACTATGGGCCTGATCCCTGCTTCTTCCCATCCGTGGATCAGAGAGTGGCTGGCTTCTATTTTTGCAGGAAGTAGATGGAGAATGCCCAGGTCCACTCAGAATCCAGGGATGAGTGGATAGATGAGGGGATACAAGTAGCACTGGGGCAATAAGACTGAGTGGAACTCAGTCTGTTGTCATAGCAACCAGAGCTTAGACCAGAAGGCAAGCAGTAGGGTCTTCCCCTGGCATCAATGCCCAGGAGTTTCCTGGACAGGACTAGAAAGTTCTGAGCAGATTGTCAGGGATCTTCATAGCCCAGGACTTACGTGGAGTGAAGGGCAGACACACCCACCATATACCATCACAGGATATGCCTTCCCCCTCCTTACATCCTTACCAACAATGCCAGGTTCAACCAGCATGACAGGAAGAGGGGTATCTAACTAGTTTTCCCTTACATGAAGACACGCATTTCCGTGTATGCCCTCTTTCTGTTGTACACGGTACTTGATCAAGGAATTTAAGAACACATTTTTCTCGTTCTCTTAAAAAAAATGAATGGTATTAAGAGCACAAAATTTATAGTTTTTTCTTATTTTAATAAGAGAAACAAACACTTTAGCCGGGCGTGGTGGCGCACGCCTTTAATCCCAGCACTCGGGAGGAAGAGGTAGGAGGATTGCCATGAGTTCGAGGCCACCCTGAGATTACAGAGTGAATTCCAGGTCAGCCTGGGCTATAGTAAAACCCTACCTCGAAAAACCAAAAAAAAAAAAAAAAAAAAAAAAAAAAAAACACTTTAATCACCATTCAAAACAGCTTTCCTTATGGCATTTTCATCATTTGGGTTGATTTTCCCCATTTCCTGCTCCTATTGTATCCCTCTGCCCTCTGTTCCCCCGTCCACTTTCATGTCATGTGTATTCTATTACCCTCCCCACCCCCTCTCCAAGTAGCATGGCTCCTGTCTGGTTACCTGGATTTTTCACTTGTGTGCACACGCGCCATAGTCAGAGGCTAGGATCTGCATGAGAAATTTGAGCCTAGGTTAACTCAGGCCTTTGATTCTAGCTCCATCCATTTTCCTTCACCATTCATAATTCTTTCTCTTCGCAGCTGAATAGAACCCCACTGTGCATATGGACCACGTCTCCACTATCCGTTCCTCAGTTGATGGGTCCCTAGGTGGATTCCGTTTCCTTGCTCTTGCGAGTAGAGCAGCAATCAACATGGATGTCCAAGAGCCTCTGTGGGAGGGTATGGCGTCCTTTGGGTGTATATATGCACCCAGGAGTGACAAAGCCGGGTCACGTGGTAGTGAGACAGGCAGGCATTGGGAATAGCTTGGCAAACTGGGGCACTACTTGGCTCAGGCAGTAAACACCCCCCTTTCCTACCAGTGCACCTAGCTAGTGTCCTGTTGGCAGAATGGGATTCCCACTACCCCCTCCCCAACATCTGCATCAAAGTGCACGCACACCTGCTTTAAACAGCTCCTTGCTAACACCTCATTTCCATTCTAACATGTTCAAAACTAAACCCATGTTTGGGAGACAGGGCTCTGCTCTGGCCTGGCCTCATTTTGGGTACAGGCACAGTAAGACAAACTGTGCCTTAAGTGAACGTTCAGGATCCCCTGTTTACCGTGTCATGCCTATGCATACTTGGGTGCATGTGATTAAATTCAGATGCATCATGGGTAGGGAAATGTGCGGTAGAAAAAAAGGTGAATAAACTCAAGCCTGCCAGCCAAGCCAGAGACCCACTCAAACTCGGTCCCATGAAGAAGCCTGGCAATCCCGCTCTAGGGGCCGGCTGCTCTGTGGCATGTCCTGCCCTCGTGTACACTTGCCTTACCCTCTAATGAGATTTCTCACTGCTCTGCCATCTGTGTGCAGCTCAGTCCTTTGAATAAGACACCAAAACCTGAAACGCCCAGAGACCACAGTAACAATTTTAAGTTTTTTTTAAATGTTTTGTTTTGAGAAGCCTCCACACTGGTTTCCGTAGTGGCTTTACCAGTTTACACTCCACTGACAGTGAATAAGGGCTCCACTTTCCCCATATCCTCACCAGCATTTGTCATTGTTTTGATTACAGCCACTAACCAGGGTGAAATGAACTTTCAAATAGCTTTACTTTGCATTTCTTTGATGGCTATGGATGTTGAACACGTCAATATAGCACCCATTAGTATTTCTTCTTTTGAGAGTTGTCTGTTCAGTTCATTGGCTCATTTATTGGTTAGCAATGTTTTTGGTGTGTTTTGCATATATTTTTTATAGTTTGGATATTACTTTTCTAAAGTACACCCAGAAATGGTACTTCCTCAGCAAAAGCTTCAGGATTGCTCAAATCTCTCCTTGTTCTTGGACCAGCCCCTTGTCTCTGCCGGTCAGCTCCGGCTCTAGCTCTGTGGCACCACCTCGTTTCCACACCAACACGTCACCGTTGATTCTTTTAACAGCTCATGAAAGGAAGTGTCTGAAGAATTCTAAGTCACATTAACCTCTCCAAGCAAGCGCTGACCTCCAGCCATGTAACCGTGCAACCCTGACATGGTCTTGTCACCCTCAGTAAGGAGACACGTGGAGCTTTCCTGAGGGGGCTGAGGGGAAGGATGAAAGCAAGCCTTTGGGAATTGACATTTCTGAGACATTTCTAAAGATAAGCTCTGATCTGTTCGTGACAACATACACAAGAATGGTGGCCTCGGTGAGTGCTATGGTGAGACTCAGGGCTGAGTAGAGACCACCAGGCCCACTGCTGTTTATAAGTAAATTGTATCATGTTCAATGCCAAAAGGCATTGATGTAGGTACCCAAATGCTCCAAGTTATACCACCAATTGGCCATCTCATCACACCCCCCAAGGCTCCTGGGCACAACTTGAACCTTATAGAGACCATTTCTCTGCCTACCTCACCCTGGTTCAACCATCTGTCTGCACTGGGGTTGCTTATCTTGTTGCAGACCAGTTGTGGGTCCTTACCATTTCCCGGGGTTGTTGGCCACTGACTTCCCGGGCGAGCGAGGGAGGAGTTGGTGCGGGGGAGAGCAGGGTCCATCCTGGAGCAGTGGGTGAGTGCAGTGACGGGCAATGAACACCTGGGAGACCATCTGATGAACAGCACTTGTTTATTCAAAAGGGGAGTGGGTTTAAAACACTTGGGGAAGGTTGAGATGGCACATACAGACTATATGGCGATCGGATGCATGGTTTATGGGTTGCTGTCTAATTGGTTATAAGGGAGCTAATGGCGGAAGAGCTATGTAACTCCAAAGCTGTGAGTGAGGAGCTGGCGGAAAAAGCTACGTGACTTCAGCCACATGAAGGTCTCTTGGGCAGCTAGCCACAAGGTCAGGAACTGTTGGGGGGGGGGGCAAAGGCTGAATTATGGAATGGTCAAGCTTTTGGGATAGGGGGAGGGCCTCACCAGTTCTGCCCACTCTGGGCGATGACAGGGCACACTACAACCTTGCCCTAGGGTAGGGAAGGCCAGTCACCGTCGCCAGGGTGGGTTCCGGACAATAGAGCCAGCTGCAACCCCACAGCCCAAGGTCCCCGGCCATATCCAACAGTTCAGGCCAGCCTCCTCACAGTCCCAGCCCATTTTTAGCAATGCCCAACAACCAGTGGTCCCATTTTAGACTGAAAAGTTTAGGGTCTCAGGAGAGAGAGCAGTCATTTCCCACAGGTGTACAGCAGTGGTTATTCTAGAGGCTATTGCTTGTCCGTGCTGAGGGCCTCATGACCCCCAGCTCAAAACCCAAGACCCTTATCCCCTTAGCCTAAGAGGGAGAAGGTCCTCTGAGTAATTCTCAGCTGCAGGTGAGAACTCCAAGGTCAGCGAGTGACTTAAGCAGAGGAGGTAGGTAGCAAGAGGTGCTTGTCATTTTCATCTTTCTGAAACTCACGATGAAGTTTAGTGGCACAGAACATGCAGCGTTGCCACGAGGTCACTACAGACCCTAACCGTCACTCAGGATTACGTTCCTAGTGGTTTTTCTCTAGTCTTTTCAGACATCACATATGGAAATGGCTGAACCACAAATTTGCTAGCCAACCATGAGCTCAGAGGAAAGGGATTCCCATACTCCAAGGCCAACAGCTAACCCCCATTAGGGAACCAGGCTGATCCGATAGTCACATGTGCAAGGCGCGTACCTGTGGAATCTCATTTGGGTTATCAGCCACAGGCTCCCTCAACTTTACTGTAATTCTTGGTTGGCTTAACAGACCACGAGAAGCCAAGTGTAAGTTAATGTTAACCGAGAGGCTGTAGGGATGACAGTCTTGGAGCTCTGAGAGAATAAGGGGGAGCCTCTAACCCCAATCGTGGAAACAGACCTGAGTCCAAGCTAGAAAGGACTTGGGGGTTCACAGACAGATGACAAACTTTCTCAGATTCACTGAGCTTGTCACCAAAACTGCCAAGGGAAAGATCTATCGCCTTCTTTCAGCCAAGGGTCTGGCTTGGTTGTAACCCCCAATTCAGTTTGCTTTCAATGCAGGAGTAAGCCCAGCCAGGCCTTAAGGGACTCTTGGAAGCATAAACACTATGACGAAGAAATGAAAGAATGATTCCACAGTGTCAGCCCAACCTTTCCTTCTAGTGAGTTTGTTTTAGTAAATTCCTATTTATACTTTGACTTTTGAACAGGAAGAATGCTTCTTGGCCAAACAGGCCATGAGCTTGACATTTATCAACCTCACTTTTTTCTGCAGAACAGGGAATAGCAAGACCAAAGAGGACTCCAGAGAGAAGTCTGCAGAAATTGGCAAGATGGGTGAGCATCTGACCAGCCAGGAATGTGAGAGTGACCAGCAGGAGATGGACAGGCCACATGCCCAATGAACAAGCATGATGACATGGCAGGCTGACCCTGTTCTCCATTGTCCCCCAAACCTACCCTGTGGAAACACAGGGTTCGACATTATCGGATAGCACTGAGGACCAGAAGTGGGGTGTCTGTGGATGAGTCTGGGCACGCTTATCCAAGTTGGAACATTCCTGTCATAGGAAGAGTCCAGGATCAAGACATCAGTTGAAAGGAAATCAAAGGTGGGAAAGAGGGAAATGACCTTGGGAACTTCTCAGGACAGAAGCCAACAGGACCTCCTGCAAGGGGCCTTAGAAGCACACATGACCTCCTGATGTCCTTAATGTCCCTAACTGTTGAAATGAAGCACATTTTCAATCTTGTGCACGTAAATGAGTGGGTGGCCCTAAGTCTGAGAAATTATCTAAATTCTCATTTTTTAATTATACGTAGGCTTTGTTTATTTCTTTGAGGCAAGCTCTTACTATGTAGCCGAGGCTGTCCTCAAACTCTAAATCCTCCTGCCTCTGCTGAAATTACAGGTGTGCACCACTATGTCAAACTACTCAATCTCCTCCCTCCCTCCCAAGACGACATAGCCATGCCCCTGAGGGAGTAGTGGAGTTCAGGAACATAGTCAGCCTCATGGTTGACCTACAGGGGTGAGGTGAGGAGTCCCAGCCATTGCCATGCCTTCCCCACTGTAATGAGCACAGCTATTCAAACCACGGGTCCAAATAAGTCCTTCCTGTCTTCCCAACGGATGAAGGATAAAGGATCATGGGGCTTTGAATGGGACTCAAGTTTGATTAGCCACTGTTTCTGCTTTATTCAATGCCCCAACCCAGGAGCTCAATGGTTAAGGGTCTCACCATTCAGTTTTGTCAAGTTGGGCTCTAGTAGTGCCACAGGTTTTCACCAGGAACTTGAAGGACGAGTCTACTAGAGCCTATGAAGAGGTCCCCGGAGAAGGCTGTGTTTCCACCCACCTGCCTGCTTTGCCCTTGCTGCGAGCGCATCTACACTGTTGCTTCCATTGTTCGGCTTCTTCAGCCTTCCAACTTGTGCTGAAGGGCAGACATTCTCCAAAGATTCTCCAAGGTTTTCAGCACCAGATTGGGGACCGACAAGACGTTCAGCCTATGAACTGAGCAGCTACGGGGTTCTCAGCTTCTCCAGCCTGCAGCCAGCCATTGTTGGACCGCCCAGCCCCTGTCGTGGCAGCCAGTCTCCTGCTTCTCCTTGTGCTCCAATGTTCATTCCACTACTTCTGTTCCTCTACAGAGCCTCACTAACTGACCCCGACGCTGGTTGCTGCCATTGAGCAGGATCAGCGCATGAGCAACTAAGCCAGACCATCCTGCTGCATTTGGCAGCTTGGAGACCCGTATCAGAATCCTTGCTGCATCCTCCTTTGTGACGTTATCCACAGACCCTCTGAGACTTTCAAGGTCACTGAGCCTGGGTGTCCCCTCAGCTTTCTAAAGATTTTATTTTTATTTTATTTATTTATTATTAGAGACAGAGGGAAAGAGTGAGAATGGGCACGCCAAGGCCTCTGGCCACTGCACATGAACTCCAGACACATATACACCCCCTTGTGCATCTGGCTTACATGGGACCTGGAGAATCGAACCAGGATCCTTAGGCTTCCCAAACATGTGCCTTAACCACTAAGCCATCTCTCCAGCCCCCTCAGCTTTCTTTAAGCGGATCTGGCCTTTCAATCAAAAAAATCAAAATCTTCAACCCTCCTCAGCCCAGAGGTTCATATCACATCACCACATACCCAGTTCCCGGCACAGAAACATCAGATGGCCGTGCAGTCCTGTTGGACTTGTCCCTGACTGTGTGAGGTTCCCCTAAAACAAGTCTCGTTTCGAGACCTGGAAGTGAGGCAGAAGAACCCGTGGTCCAGTGGACTCAGAACAGCAGAGGGTGGAGAAGCATGGGCCAGAGTTGAAGTTTGAAGAGGACTAACCTCTCCCATGGGGATCCTGACACCACCCAGTCCACAGCAGTGTGGTGGAGTGGAGAAGTGATCTGTTATGACGCACGCTTGTCCCATCCCCCAAGGCAGAAGAGACCTTAGGACAATACTAGGGCCACCACTGACTTCTGACTTAGTCTCAGCCTGATTGTCCCAGCACAGTGGATCCTGTGATAATCCATGAGCTTGGGAAGACCTCTTTCCTTACTCTCACGGGTTACAGAGACCGATGGCATAAGAGGAGTGCTGTGGGAAAGTCACTGTTTTGCACGTACAGTGTCAGGACTTAAAGCTATTTTTGCCTGGTCTTTTGGCTCATGTAATCATTTGACATTGTGATGAGTTGAATGAAAATATCCCCCATAGCCTTTTATTTATTTATTTTTTTTTGGGTTTTTTGAGGTAGGGTTTCACTCTGGTCCAGGCTGACCTGGAATTAACTATGTAGTCTCAGGGTGGCCTTGAACTCATGGCGATCCTCCTACCTCTGCCTCCCGAGTGCTGGGATTAAAGGCGTGCACCACCACGCCCAGCTCCCCGTAGCCTTTAAAAAAAAATTTTAAAGCAGAGACAGAAAGTGTGTGGATGGAAAGAGCACGCATGAACATAGGCTTGCCAGGGCTTTCTGCCACCATAAATAAACTCCACATGGAGGCACCACTTTGCATCTGGTTTTATGTGAGCACTGAGGAAGCCAGCCCTGGCCATTGGGGTTTGTAAGCAAATGTCTTTAACCAATGAGCTCTCTCCAGCCCCCTCAGGTATTTAAGTTCCTACTTAGTCCCCAGCTGATGGAGTCCTTGGGAGGTGGAGCCTTGTTGTAGGAGGCATATTGCTGGGAGAGAACATTGAAGTTGATTAGCCTGTGTGTGGAGAGACAGCGCGTGTTGCTGGTCCCTCCCGCCTCTCTGCTGGGACTGTATGATGAAGTAAGCCCGTTTCTTCTACCATCATGAAGCTTAAAACTGAAAGCTTGAAATGAGTCCTTTCCTCCTATAAGCTGCTTCTGGTTGGGTGTTGTCCCAGCAACGAGAAGGGAACTGCTACGGGGCTGATATTTGAGATTGGAATTAGAGTTTAACTTTGTCAATTCCATGCGGTTCAAATTCTTGATCCCCTAGGAAATCGGGGAGAATCCCATCTCGTCATAGACAGCTTCACGTTATTTGAGCCTGTCTTTATTTCACGGTCACATACCATGCCAACAGCCACATTCGATAGAATTCCTGATGCTGTGTAAGGAAGTGAGAACTTTAGATAGGAGACTCCCTGCTTCAAGAATCCCACATTTTGTTTAAGAATTGGTATCTGTTCAGAGTTAGAAACAGTTCTGTATATGGTCTCTTAAGGGACACTGTCATAGCAAGATGTCCTGTTGACATGAACATACTTAAGGGTTCTGCTTGAGAGTTCCCAACTCACCCCCTGCTAAGTGGAGCCAGGGTATCTTAGAGAAAAGTAAGTTCAATAAAATCTTGCCCAGGAAAACATGCTTGAAGACTAGCCATGTTTTTTTTTTAGGCACCAGCTTGAAAGTGGCCATCCTGACCAATATGACAATTTTAAGAAAAACCCCAGAGCTTGTCATTATATTCTAAGGTAGAGATTAAGACTCTTGGGCAGGGATACTAGACAGGGATAGACCAGTTCTATCACAGGAGAAAGGAGACAACTCAAGAATGCTGACTGTTTTCATTGACAACTGTCTTGAACTCTTTAAAGAGATTCGGCTTAGAGAAAAGTCACATGGACATTGTATGTCTTTAGCATCTCCCTGTCCAAGGCAGACATGTGGTCCCATGAAAGACACTTGTAAACTCACTGTCCCATTATCTTCAATGAGCCTCACAGTCTGGGGATCTTTTTCTGTAAGTCCTGTGTCTCCTATCGCTGAGCAAACCAGTCCTCCATACAGGGCTTCAAAGGACACAAGGTGCCAAAGTTCTATCCCTTCTCTGCTAAGAAATAACAGAACCAGCTCCCTTCTGGCTAGCTGGTGATGACAGGCACTTTCACACCCCAAGCCATGGCTAGCTGTTCCCAGCACAGAACACATCGGCTGGTCCTGGGGTTTTGACCAGAACTGCTCCTGGAAGTGAACAGGAATAGAACAGATGACAAAACAACCTGGAGTTGGTTTAAATCCAACCTTTCCTCCATGGGCTCATTCCAACAAGCACACTCACATCTGGTTTTTCAGAAAGCTGAAAAATTGTCAAACCAGATTGAAGTCATCAACCTCCACTTTGTTAAGATTACCAATGAATCTTAGCTAAGATAAATCCAGGAAATATTACATGGGAATCCTCAGATCACATCAGAGCCATAGAAACTCCTGGCATTTGATCAAGCTCAGACAAGGACCTCAGGAACAAAACGCCAATGGAGACTCTGAGGACAATACAGAGCCTCCCATCAAAAGCAAGTGCCTAGAACCCCAGAAGGAGACCCCAAATTCCTCCAGGCTACAAAGCTGCCTTCGTGAGACAAGTGCAGGCTTCATCAATCCAAGTACCAATAGCCAGAAATCAGATGCCCCGAAAGGCTCCAAATTCTAGGAATGTTCTCGTCCCCAAAAATTCTGCAGTGTTGGCACCAAAATGATACTTAATGCAGCATTTCTTCTCTCCACATTGCCTTCATGAGACTCTTGTGAAGCACTGCATTGCAAGTCACCCAGAAGGAGTCAGCCAAGAGACTGAGCTCTTTGCCTGCCAGGTTCCCCCACGTCTGGGTTAGCCAATCATGGAAGCTGACTGTTGAGCTCCTCTCTAAAGTCCTCCCTTCCTGGACTTCCAGTTAAGATGGCAGCATAGGAACCATGCCAGAACAGTTTAGGGGAGAAAAAGCAAAAAGCCAGCAAAATACACTCTTCTACTAAAAAGTGAAGTGTATAGTAAATTATCAACCACAGCAGAGAAGTAGGAGAGATCCAGAGCATCTAGAACACACAGAAGCAGGCAGAAGCGGCTCCAGCAGTGGCAGAGTGTTCCATGCGGCTGCAGCCTTCAAAGCCACTCACAAACTCAAATGTGGAAGGAAGACGGCAGAGACCAATGGAGTGGCTTGTGAGGAAGAGGATCAAGTGAACCAGCGGGTGGACTTCAGCCTGCATCTACAGCCTCCCCTCCTCCACCATCAGCACAAGCGCCAGCAAGGACCAGAGACCTGGGGAAGGGAGCTCACCTACACAGTACCTGCACGATCAGAGCAGCGACCCACAGACACAGCCAGCATTCTTGAGCCCACAGCACAGCAAAGAGGGACCCAAGTGGCCGTGCAGCATGAGATCAAAGCTGTCCCAGAAGGTAACGTATTACACCAGGTCAGTACCCACCAAGTAAGCCTGGTATATAGCCTTGCATCAGAAGGACTAATTGCACCATCCATGTCAGTAAATTATATATTAAATCTGATGGATGGTTGGATTTGGTATTCTTAAATAAGCTATATTTTGGGCTGTTCATTTGTTGCTTCCTGATTTATAGTGCCTTTGTTTCCTCTTCTGTCATTTGTTGGGGAAGGTTCTCACTTGGTCACAAGCTGACCTTGGAACCCTATACAGACCAGAAATCTTAGCCTCCCAATTGACAGGAATAAGGGTGTGGGCAACACACATCCTTAGGGACTGTGACTTTGTTAGAGGATCTGTTTGTCATAATACCTACTTTTGCATACATACCCTGTGTTGTTTTTCATTGAATGTGTACGTTGTTTAGTTAACTTTTTAGAATTTGTATTGTTCTATTCAGCCAACTTTAATACTCTCATAGCAGGCAAACCCAACATCTAGGGACATTTTTCTGGTTACTCTGAGAGTCTTAAGAGCCACCCCTAGCACCTTGAGCTCCTACCCTGAAGATATTATAACATCAGATTGATACACCTAATATTACTGCAGATAATTAGAAAACCCAAGCATTAAATTAATCCAAGATGCAACAATCTCTAATACAAGAAACAAAAAATTAAGACAATAATCCCAGCACTCGGGAGGCTACATAGTGAATTCCAGGTCAGCCTGAGCTAGAGTGAGACCCTACCTCAAAAAAACAGAAAAAAAAAAAAACAGAAAAAAATTAAGACAATATAAATCCATCAAAAAGTATTAATGCATCAGAAATTACCTTCAGTGAGAATGATTTAGAGGAAGTGCCTGAGAAAGATCTCAAGAGAATGATTATAAATATGTTCAAAGGAATCAAAGAACATACAGAAAACAATTTAATGAAATAAGGAGGTCAAGCTGGGCATGGTGGTGCACTTGGGAGGCAGAGATAGGATCGCCATGAGTTTGAGGCCACCCTGAGACTACATAGTTAATTCCAGGTTAGCCTAAGCTAGAGTGAGACCCTACCTCGAAAAAAAAAAAAAATTCAGGGTATAGTAGAAGATTTTCACTCCAAAGGCATAGTAGGTGTTTAACAAAATCATACAAGTTCTCAGTTTCCCTCCTCCACCTCCGAGAGGTCATGAAGGACAGGGCTGTGGTAGGAAAGAAAACAGCTCTACCTTCTGTCAAATATCACCCCCCGCCCACATCCCTTGCTGACCATCAGTTCTGATGTGCCAGGAATATGTCTACAGAGATGCCCTTCTTTGATAACTAACCACAAACCAAAGATTTGGTGTAGATTGTGAAAATACTTTCAAAAGCAACACACAAATCTGACAAGACTTAATATAACCTAAGAATGGGTCAGCCATACCTCCCAAGTACTTCAAACAATGGCTGCCTCTGCACCCAGAGGGCAAGAGGGTATTGGGGTCGAGGCTACTAGAGATCGCCTTCAAGCAGAGTCACAGAAGCCAGACCCCCTGCAGCAGCATCCCAGCTGCTCTTCCCCAGGCAGGAGTGTGCAGGATTCTACCACACAGCATATGCCATCTCCATCCAGAGAGCTCCCATGAATCCCAGCTGCATCGAGGCTCTGTTGAACCCCAATGGGACCCAACCAGCTCTGCATCAAACTGGAGGGTGTTCTTTCTCCCTCACTGTAGCAGACAGCTTCAGGTTCGCTGAGATGAACTTCCAGACCAGGCACAGTTGTGGAGGAAGGGATATTTATTGAAGCTTACAGATCCAGGGGAAGTTCCATAATGGCAAAAGAAGCTGGCCTGCCTTCACAGGGCCAAGCAGAGAAATTAAAAAAAAAAACACCAGCCACACAGCACAGCACACTTTAGGAACTCTTACTGGGCACACTTTGCATATCTTTACAATGGAATCCCAAACCCACCATCACACCTTAAGATCCGCCCAATGACAGCCTCCAGCAAGGTGGCTGCAGATGCAAACTATAAGCTAATAAAACACTGAGTATATTGGGGGCCATATAGTCAAACTACCACACTCACCCTAAAACTCAGACCAGTACCTGGCGCTCTCAAATCTGGTTCTGTGGGAAGTTACCTATGTCGGGAGGAATGAAGGAAGAAAATACCTGTCTACCGTGGAGCCAGGGAAGAGTGTACAGAACAGTTTTTCCAGGGGAAAAGTAAAGTCCTACAAGGTCTGAGATGCATTGCAAGACCAACGACTCAAAATGCTTGGATCTTGGTTTAAATAAGCTAGTGATGATGATCCCTAGGAGATCTGGACTGCTTTACAGGTTACTTGATACAGAAATATGGATTTTGTTTTAAAGATTTTATTTTTATTTATTTATTTATTAGGGATAGAGAGAGGGAAAGAGATAAAGAGAATGGGCGCACCAGGACCTCTAGCCACTGCAAACGAACTCCAGACACATGAGCCCTCTTGTGCATCTGGCTTACGTGGGACCTGGAGAATCAAACCAGGGTCCTTAGGCTTCACAGACAAACGCCTTAACCGCTAAGCCATCTCTCCAGCCCAAATATGGAATTTTTTAAAAATTTATTTTGCAAGCAGATGGACCGATAGAATGTCATACCAGGGCCTCTAGCCACTGCAAGTGAACTCCAGATATGTACCACTGTGTATCTGGCTTTTATAAATGTGGGTATTGGAGAATTGAACCCAGGTCATTGGGCTTTTCAGGCAAGCGCTTTAGCCACTGAGCCATCTCTCTCCAGACCCCTCCATGGAATTATTTGCTATGGTCAAGGTGTTATCCAGAAGTTCTTAAAGATGCAACACTTAGGTGTGCTGCAAATGAAGGTGCTCTGCTAGCCAGTAATAGAGGGATAGAAGGTGAGGCAAGACGAGATGAGACACACCATGGGTCACAGCTTTGTGAAGTAGCTCCCCATCTTGTGGACAAGGACTCACATCTGTCTACTTGGGTGTCACTTAACCTATAGTAGAAACTCCACAGTTCACTTCCAGATCACACTTATAAGGGCAAACAGCTGGGCGTGGTGGCACAAGCCTTTAATCCCAGCACTCAGGCGGCAGAGGGAGGAGGACCACCCCGAGTTCAAGGCCACCCTGAGAATACAGTGAATTCCAGGTCAGCCTGGGCTAGAGTGAGAAGATCATGACATCAAGCTGAAAAGAGGGGGGGAGGGGATATGATGGAGAGTGAAGTTTCAAAGGGGAAAGTGAGGGAGGGAAGTACCATGGGACATTGTCTACAATTAAAGTTGTCAATACAAAAAAAAAAAAAAAAAAAAGACAAACAGCCCACAGGAAGCTTTGGTGAAGCTACAGTCAAGTTCAACCTCTGTTTAGGACCTCACAGTCAAGTCAGCCTCCTGGTGCTAATTTGGTGCCAGGCAACTCAGTCTTCTGGTCATGCCAGTTCTCAGCAGTGTCAAGTAGGAAGCCCCGTCTATACTGAGCCTGAATTCCCCAAGGTCACTACTGCTTCAGCTTTAAGGAGGAGAGAAAGTCCCAAGTAGAAGGACAAAAACACAACAACATAAGAGCAAGCTTCCCGATCTTACAAGGAAAGAGCTCTATTATCCCATGGAGGAGATGGTTGTGGAAACTCAGCAAGTTCCTCCCTGGCCCCTCTGGAGGATGAGAATGAGTGACTTTAGAGGGAGATGTGAACAGAGAAAGGGATTGAGAGCTCAATTTGGGGTATCTACAAGGTTTGGGCATCCTTTAGAGCACAAAGTATACCTCATGGGAAAGATGGAAAGGTTTTAGCATTAAAGCTTGAAGGAGGGGCTGGAGAGATGGTCCCGATCCACCCATCTCATGACAGGGAATCAGCTGTCTTGTCTTGACCTTTGCCTTGGGTTGGTCTATCTGGAGAACAACAAGCATGCCTGTTGTGATGGAAGAGATTGTCCTAAAGATGAAGAACTATTGCCATGTTCTCTCAGTTCACCAAACCTGACTGTCTCCAGCATGTCCATGAACGAGGTCACCTGGAATAGGTGTTCAGCTCTCTGAAGACTCCCCCACCTTGGAAACACTGTGGGTCCCTCAGCGCCATCTTTGAGTTATCTATCTGCCTCCGTGCCTGGTCATCCACCAGTGCAGAGCTAGTCCACAGTGGTGTTCTGTTATTCTACTTATGTATAAGGCCCCTTCTAATTCCTCCAGAGACAGCATCAACCACGCTGGAGACCGATAATGGAGAAGCATAGGATGCAAGACTCCAGCCCTGTGCTCTGCTGCATGCCTCAAGCCAAGGCCCCCAGAGCTCACCATGGTCAGTTTCTTAGAAAGCATGTTTATGGCCATCCTGAATGACCCGCTGCACCACAGTGCCAGCCTGAGCCAGTTGACCCTATTCCTCAGGAGGTTTACGATGACCTGGCTTCTGTCAACTTGGAATTTTTTGGATGCACTGAGGTCCTTTAGGCAGCCCAAATAAGTCTGCCATTACTGTCACCTGCCCAGGATATTTAACGAGACAAACTTTCCATTGGAAGCCTATTCTCATACGAGAGTCTGGAAATTCCCAGATCAAACTGACAGCAACTTAAGATAAACTTGATGCCCCCGATGAAGCAGATTGCTTTTGAGTACAGTGGCCATGAAGATCCCATGGCCAAAAAGGATTCTGGCCAAGAATCCGAGTCAACTCCCTAAGACAGTGCCAAAAAGGAGCAGAAGCTGTGGAGGACGGCTGTGGTTGAAGAGTAAGAACAGCTCGTTGACGTGAAGGTCGTGGAGCCCTACAGGATGGTCATTTCTCATGGAGGAGACAAAGGATGCCATGGGTATGGTCCAAATATGCCATCGTTGTATTTGCTACTTGTTCCCACCGCCCCCAAAAAAATTGCCACTAGCTTGAAATCAGACATTAATTAATTAAATGAATTGATGGGAGATAGCTGATTCAAACCACCACCACCTCTGCTTTCATTGGGCATCTCATTTCCTATTTTATAGTCTGTGTTCCCAGCTCATGTGACAAGGTGCCAACAATCAGTTCAGCAGACACCAGTGGCTGGATGCTTTCCTAACTTTTGTGCCAGTGCTTGAGCCACCAGGAAACAAGCTCTGAACTGACAGAGAGCTTCCTGTTACATTTTCCTACTCGTTTCCAGGATCTCTCCTTGTCTGGTCAGTGTGAACTTCTACAGTCCCTTTTGCGTTTTGGTGCACAGGCCAGGAATAAGACTTTGGCATCACCAGGTCGGGATGCAAAAGCAATCTTCCAAATAAAATCTCAACGCATTTGGCTCCATTTTCCATATGGGGAAAGCAAAGCCTGAAGGTCACAAGTGTTAGCGCTCTCATTGACCTTCTGGCAAGTGTGGAGTGGTAAGGACGGAGCCTGGCCAGCAAAGTCAGTTCCCGGATTAGTTATCCAGATGCCACATGGCCTATGCATACCACAGTTCTCAATGTCCCTTAAGAAGTGGCCATCGAAGGTATGCATTATTCATCCCTAAGGGGAGTTGAGTTACTCAAGACATCAATGAATCCATGTTAATACTAAACTTTGAGAAATATCTTCCAAGAAAAGACTTGGGAGGGTAGAGACAAGGATGCGGATACCAGTCCTAGTCTGTTAGGCGGGTACTTTAGGTGGGCCTCAGTATCCAATATGTGTTCAAAGGAGATACCAGGCTCGAGGACTCACAGACCCTTCCTAGCACTTAGCTATGGACAATGGGACTCAAAGTGTTTCAGTGACCAGAGCTGTTGAAACGCGTGTTAACTAGCTCGGGTACCTTCAGAGGTCGAGTTTTGGAAAAGCCATTTTGTTTACAATAGAAAGGACTCACATATGCCCAGAGACAACAGTCACCTTTGCCATGGCACAGCTGGTGGACCTTTCTGCCTTGGTAAGGGTTGGTCTCTTGCAAGTAATTTATGTTTGTAAGATTTGGCAGGGGAGAGCAGGGAAGGCCTCAAAGCCTGGAAAGGCCCTTGACCTTGTCTGTATGCGTCTTGCTTAGCTGTGTGTTAGGAGCATTTGACAGGCCGTAGGCCTCAACACTTAGCAAGAACAGGCTCAAGACCCTGGAGGCTGCCCAAGAAGTTTTGAGGGACACCATCCCAGACCTTCAGACTTCAGAAGGGCACAGGAAATGGTTCATGGAGGCCCTCGTTCAGGCCCAGCTCACCAGGCAGTGTCAGGCTGAAGAAACCCCTGGTGCACCAGGCCCAGGTCTTCCCGGAGTTGCATGGTTCAGGAATGAAGCCCAAAGCAGGCAATGAACTGTATCTAAAGCTGACAAATACTTCCTGTGAACACGTGGCAGTGCTAGAAGTCTCCTGAGCAGATCAACTACAAAAGGTCCTTGTGGACTAGGCCAGGAGGACATACTAGAAACCTGTGACAATCTTGAAGACATTTCCTCTTATTAAAGTAGCCCACGGCAAAACGCAGAGACAGATCTGAGCTTGCCGCCCAGCTCCTTGTTCGACCTGGAAGACAAAGACTGTTTTCTGTGACTGGCGCTCCCAGTAGTATTGGCTTCTATGCAGCCCAGGCAGAGCACACTTGGACATCTCGAGTGTGCTTTTTGGCTTCGCTTTTGCACCAACTCTGCTTCTAAAGCTCCTCAGTGTTTAGGGAGAGGGTTTTGGTCTCTGGCTCCTTCCTCAGCTATGTCCATTAGTGCCCTCGCTCATTCCCAGGGTCCAACGTGCTGTGGAGTCTCCCTGCCACAGTTCCTCACGTTATAGGGACAAGGCCTTTCACATATTCATTTCTTTAAAATTAATGCATGAGAGTATGGACATGCCCGGGCCTCCTGCCACTGCCAACAAACTCCAGATGCATGCCCACTACTTTGTGTAACTCGCTTTATGTGAGTACTGGGAAGTCAAACCCTGGTCAACAGGCTTTGCAAACAGGTGTCTAACCACTGACCCATCTTCTCAACTCCTCCCATAATCATTTCTGATATGTATTGGGGGTCTGGGTTCTCAGGAGCTCAGCCCTGGAAGTGTTCCATCACACACTCAGCATCCCCTGCTCTCCCACCCCAGGTAGCCCCACTGCGATTGAGGCTGCCATCTTCATTTAACAAAGTTACACCATACTTAGTGTGGGCTTCAAAGGACCCGAATCTCCACCCCACCCCCAACTAGACAGAATACGTTCAGAGAAGCAGGGGATTCCGAAGCTAAGGTCTAGGAAAATAAACCCAATAGGATCTGGAGCAGAGCCTTCAGCGCAACGGTTAGACTCACGGTAACTGTTACACACGAGGGAATAGGGGCCGGCTCAGGCTATGTGACCACGCCGGAGCTGTGAGAGTAGCCATGAGGCGAGGACCCTCCTAGAGTCTTGAGGTGACTTTATGTCACTGAGGATTGTCATACCAACCCTCCAGAGCTAGTCCCACAATTACACCACCTGCTGGTCTTCATGTCCGTTGCCCACTCTGGTCAAGCACTGAAGTCAGTTTCCCGAGGCTACATTAGGGAGGAAGACTAAGGTTTTCTGCACAGGGCCTGGGACCGAGTCAGGAGTTGGTGCAGTTCTGGGGGCTCCACTTCTCCTGCAAGCTTGTTTCAACTAGAAGTCCTCTGGGAACCACTCAACACAGTAAGTCCTACCATCCATCTAGGCAGTTCTGCCTCAGCAATAAGGAGGCACTGCTGAACCCCTTCTTTCCAGCTAGTCTCTTCTAATTTGATATCATTTTCTCCTTTTATTATGCAGGACTTGCACTCAGCCACTGAGTCTGGAAGACAGCATTGTAAGTACTCCCCCCTTCCTGTTAGCTCTGGCATTCTTTCTTCCACCTCTTCCACAATGGTCCCTGAACCTTGGAGGGTGTGACAGCTGTCTGTCTCCATGATCATCACCACGTCACTTTGCCAGTGATTGTGACTGAAGCATGAGACACATGTGAGGTCAGGTACACTAACCCTCACCTCACAGCAGCACCTGGTCCCAAGCACAGGCTTGATTCCCACCCATAGGGACATCCTGCCTGGAGCCAGGTTCTTCACCCCAGATGAAGGGAGGGCTTTGTGGATGAGCAGTCCCACCTCCACACATGTCATACACAACTCTGAAGTGTTTGTGCTTTCCCATGCAGCCCTGGGGAGCAAGATCACCTGCTGTGGGAAGTTGTAGTCTTTCTTTTTATGAGCCTCAGCAAAAGAAAAAGTCACTCCCCTCTGATGAGCAGCCTGCCTCCTACAACCCTGCCTTGGACTCTCAAGGCAGCTGAAGTCAATCACTGGCCAGCGGGAATACAATAAATGTGACAAGGTGACAAGTGAAACGTAACAGCCTAAAATACTTTCCAAGGTTTTCCCAGGGGACCTGTGTATTAGAGATACCTAACCAAGAATTAAAGGATGTACTGGAGATACCTAGCCCGACTGTGGAAGCTACCTCTCCCAAACACGTCACGGGCAGCTAACTTCAGCGTGGTACCAGGTGGCGGTCTTAACTTCAGTTATGGAAGTGCCTTGGTTAAACTCAGTTTATGTGGCTGTGAGGTGTCCTTCCAGCATGTGTGCGTTGTGGACAGCCTTAGGGATTGTCAGGGCAGGAGAGGATGACAGATGCTCCCAGAGACCCAGGAGGCTCCAGTAGGATTCACTGCACCTGCAGGGGTTGAAAGTGACTGTCCACACCTGTGGCTAGCTCTAGTGAGCGTCAAAGTCCTTCCCACAGCACTGGAACCTTCTGAGCAGGATTATAGCCAACACCTGGTGTCAGTAGAACTGCCTGCCCCAGGTGCCTGGACTTAGCTATTCACAACACTGGAACTTTCTGAACAGAAAGACAGCCAACACCTCCAATCATCACTAGTGGGCGCTGCACCTGTCCGGTGCCTGGACTTGAACATTCACAGTTCAAGGACACAAGAGAACAAGGTTAGAGATGAGGGACCACTCATGGAATAGGGGTGCCACCCCTCTCAGGGGTTTCTGACTCAGCCCTTTCTGTGGAAGAACTTAGGTTTAAGGATCCAGGCTGAGGTTTTTAACTATGTGTCATGGAGAACTTCAGTTCCAAGGCCTTGGACACTGGTATCTTAAGACACTTTGTCATGCAAGGAGCTGAACACGATAAAGAAATAGATTCAGATGCAGAAGAGTGCCACGGGGTACTTGGGACCAGGTCCAGCCCACCTGGCCAGAGTTAATATTTGAGGTCATTTCAGTATGTAGACCCAGGAGGACCGGGTTTACCCTTTGACGAGTTTTATGAAGTCCACCTTCTCTGATAACAAGTCCACATTTTCTTTTCAACAGCCAACAGTGAGTCATCTAGGCAGCAGAAGCGCATGTTATGTCTCCACCTTCACAACGGGAAGTGGGGATTCAGTTTCCCTAAGTGCTCGGGAATCCTACAGCCTCGGCACTAAACTCCGTTTCAACTCTCCAGAGGCAGTTTGGGCCCCACCTGACGTGCCTCTGCACTGCTTCCCAGATTGACCCAGGTTTCTTACATAGCAACCCTAGTCTGGCAGAAGCTGAGAAAAGCTTAGGCGATACAATGACTTAAGTTCTCCCCAGCACGAAAGCAGCCCAGTAAATAGGTTCCTGTCCCATCCTATCCTAGGATCTGCTTATAGCTGTAAGTGTTTGAGGTGTTTGGTTTTGGTGGCACTGGGGATGAGACCCAGGTGTCAGGCCGTCACCCTACCACTTAGTCACATCCCCAGCCCTTTACTTTTGTCATCTCCATCTGTTTGGAGGAGTATCCAGAACTCACCCCCAGGAAAGGCCAGCAGAAAGCTTTTCACACAGAGCCAGAGAAGAGGAGGACTTGTTTCCACAGGGGACCAGGACAACAAAGGGTGTGCATGAGAGACCAGGGAGCATTTTCAAGGTCAGAGCCATCACCTTCTGCTTCTACCACAACCCAACTAAGACCCTGTGTTGCCCCTTGTCCCACCCCTGTTAAGGATCCCATGTCACACACAGAATCTGTAGGTGGGTGATATGGAAAACACTTGTGGGTCCCAGACCTGGAGGGCTCTAAAGAAAAGGAAGGTTGAGTCTTTAGTTCCCATGCAGGTTCAAGACATTTCAGCCTCCTCTCCCAGATCTTCCTCCCCCCCCGTGGCTTGTTGGGTGCAGAGCCCATGAGGCCTTTTGCATAGAAAGATACAGCTTTCCTTCCTAGATCTAAGTAGCTGCCTCTATTTGAATTTCAGATACTTCCCGCCTTGAACTTAAAGCAAGCTTAACATCACTTCTTTCTTTTCCCATGTCAGAAAGCTTTGAGACCCTTGCAGAGTTGCTTACGTGCTAGAATAGCTTGAGGGACAGAGAGAAAAGTGAACATGTCCCCCTCCTCCCCCGAAAACTTGGCTTAGGAGAGGAAGAAAAAGAGGCCTCTGGAACAGAGGCAGGCAGTGAGGCCAGACCCGTCCTTTTAACCCGCCCCTTGGTGCTGCCCTCTCTTCCCATTGGCTGGCTGCCTGATGACTTGCACCTGGCTTGTGAGGCGCAGCTTTCCTCCAGGTGTTGGTTCTAAGTACTGTGATGCTAAGTTCCTATTATGCCAACCGCCCTGTATAATGCTTCCCTGTATATGCTGCCCCACACTCTCAAACACTCTCGTTTGCACAAGCGTTCATAAGGAAGAGCACGCACCCTCACTATCGAACTACAGCCTTGAAGGAAGTTCCTCCCACAGAAACCTCCGTGTCAAAGATCAAGATCGCTGCACCTTTGTGACAAGGCAGCTGGTGCCTGTGAACAAGCCATGGCTGTGGGTTTGGCCCCCAGAGCCTGGCCAGACCCCGACTAACAAAACCGTCCTTCATTCTTCCCTCTGGGTCTCACCTGCTTCCCCACAACCACCTGCTAGCACTTAGTATTGTGTTCGTTTCATCCTGCATAGGTTCTGGATAGCTGGATGTGAGTTTATTCAAGTCCTGTCCAAAGCCAAATCACCCCGAGCCCAAACCCCAGCTCGACAGTGTGTTTGACTCCAGAGCTGTTCATTTGCTTTTCTTTACTTCAGTTTCCCCAACTGAAACACAGTGATTCTCTTAACCCAGAATGGAGAAGATTATCAAGCTAGTATCTGTGTATGCTTGGAACATAGGGAGTAGAATCGATTAAAAATGTTGGACAGGGCCAGGAGTGATGGCTCATGCCTTTAATCCCAGCGGTT
This sequence comes from Orientallactaga sibirica, assembly GCA_036365145.1. Taxonomy (NCBI): domain Eukaryota; kingdom Metazoa; phylum Chordata; class Mammalia; order Rodentia; family Dipodidae; genus Orientallactaga; species Orientallactaga sibirica. Next base: position 22,210,688 of record JAEOAD010000026.1, on the reverse strand, counting down.
GGAAGGCAGAGGTAGGAGGATCACTGTGAGTTCGAGGCCACCCTGAGACTACATAGTGAATTCTAGGTAAGCATGGGCTAAAGCGAGATCCAACTCAAAAAAACAAAAGAAAAAAATGTTGGACAGAGGCTGGGGAAATGGCTTTGTGCTTAAGGCACTTGCCTGCAAAGCCTAAAGACCTGGGTTTGAATCCCCAGTACCCACGTAACGCCTGATGCATAAAGTGGCACATGCATCTAGAGTCTGTTTGCAGCAGCTACAGATCCTGCAGTGCCCATTCCTCTCCCTCCCTTGCTTTGCTATCTTTCTCCTTGCAAATACATAAATAAAAAATATTTTTAAGAGCTGGGCATGGTGGCGCATGCCTTTAATCCCAGCACTCAGGAGGCAGAGGTAGGAGGATTACAGTGAGTTCGAGGCCACCCTGAGAATAAAGAGGAATTCCAGGTCAGCTTGGGAAGACCCTACCTCAAAAAACCAAAATATATATATTTTAAATGTCAGGACAGCTGGGTGCAGTGGCAGGGATGGGGGTGCATGTCTGTAATCCCAGGCCCTGGGAGATTGGGACAGGAGGGTTTTCAGTTTGAGACCAACCTGAGCTACATAGCATGACCCCGCCACAAAACAAAATCAGTGAGGGGGAAAAGAGGCCTGGTGTTTAAATGCCCTCTGTGGGCTGGTTGAGGAAAATGCCCCCAAGCTTTTACCCTTGTAGGTATCTCCACTTTCCCAAACAGACCAACCGAAAGGTGAGGTTACATGCAACCAGAGAGCAGGCTCGGCCTTGAACTTGGGTCTAGCAGGTTCCAAATGTGTATTTCTTCCCCCATCACTCCTTCCTCTGTGCTATGGAGCACACATTCCATCGTGCTACAATGGGATTGCAAGGGCAACTCTCCCAAGTCCAAACTCCTCTGTTTATAACTCTCCTCACCGCGTACACGTCAACAGCAATGTCTTCAGACTTCCTATTTCTAGACTGAAGAGGGGAGGAGACAGGGCCCAGGACTCCTTTGGGCATGTGCATCCTTCTGGAAGGTCGCTGTGGGTCCTTTCTAGAATAGGCAAGACAGGAACCCATAGAGATCACCTGATTCCATCAGCAATAATTACATGTAATCGTCTCAGAACAGCCTAAAGTCTACCTGGACACAGACATTATCATGACAGAGGTTGTGGACTTGTGTCTGTTTCCCTTACTGCCGGGTTTCTAGTGTCCGAGGCACACAGTAGGTCCTCTGACGTACACCATACTGACAGATGACAGTGGCTATATGACTGAGTGACTGTGTGCAGGATGAAGGGCATGGTGGCCCAGTGGCTAAGCAGGTCAGCTGTGACAACAGAGGGATGTATATTCAGTCTAGCCCCTGGGGGTGGGGCAAGGTGGAGACAAAAGCTCTGAAAGTCTTGCATCCCAGGAAAGCCCTCTGTCTGGGTAAGACAGGACAGTGGTCCACCGTCTCTATTCATGTCTAGATGCCCAACTTCTCTGAGCCTCAGAGTCCTCAGCTGTAAGTGGGGACAGCGATACCGCCCGCCCCATAGGTGTGATGTGAGGGTTCAATGAGACTTGATGCTGAAGACTTGCCTGCACGGAGCTCCACTGCTGGTGGATACTGCTTCCACCTTTACTTCAGCTCGCCCCTGGGGCTTGCAAAAGCCACTCACTTCCTCACAGCTGACTCTCACCCTGCTTAAAATAAGAGCTTTGCTTTTAGGGGAGTGGAGGGGAGACACATACCAACCAGAAACGTCAGGAATAGTATCTCCTGAGCTTTCCCCTGCAGAGATGTGGCCTCCCCCTCCTCCACCCAGTCTGAGTTCTTTTTTGGGGGGTTTGAGGTAGGGTCTCACTCTAGCCCAGGCTGACCTGGAATTCACTTTGTAGCCTCAGAGAGTGGCCTCAAACTCACAATGATCCTCCTACCTCTGCCTCCCAAGTGCTGGGATTAAAGGCGTGTGCCACCATGCCCCCAGCCTGAGTTCTTAGCAGTCATCTCTGGCTGCTCCACGCCGATTTCTAACAGATGTTCGTTCCTCTAATGAGCCTCACTGTAATCTCAAGGCCTTAATATAGTGCCGGGGTGTGAGAAGTTCGAAGCGGCTGTCATCATTACCGCAAGGATGGTCTGCTCATTGTTTGGGACTGTCTTCCTCTGATTGCTCCATGCAGGGGGATTCATTTGCTCCCATCTCCTCATAGCTACATATACCATGGGCCCCCACTCCTGTCCAAATTAAAAAAGTGTCCATCAGAACCTTCTAGAAAGTGTTTGGCACACTATGATAGGGAAATGTCAGAGGAAGGAGCTTGAGGGGGAGAGGGGTGGTTCACTGTAGACCTGAAGTCAATATTGCTGCTGGCTCTTGGGCTCCTGGGGAGGATGGAGCCGTTTCCAGTCCCTGTCGGATCCTGTACTGTTCATCTGAATGGTCTTGGAGCCTCAGGTGGGGATCAGATCGAGTGAGCGGTCTCCACACTTTGCTCAGGCCGACAAGCCTTCCTGGTGGTTTTCTACGTCCCTTGCATTACGTCAGACTCTGGGCACAGAAATCTAAGTCAGCCCCAGAGCTGCATGAGGCATAATGAACAGCTCATTCAGAGAGGCACAGAGCCACCACTGTGTGACTCGGTTTGAAAAAAAAAAAATCCCTGGGCTGGAGGGATGGCTCAGTGGTGAAAGGTGCTTATATGCAAAGCCTGATGTCCTGAGTTTGATTCCACAGTGCCGACGATAGAGCCAGATGCACAAAGTAGCACATGGGTCTGGAGTGTGTTTGCAGTGGCAGGAGGCCCTGGCATGCCCGTTCTCTCATTCTCTCTCCTTGCAAATAATAATAAAAAGAATAAAATAAAAAGTGAAAAACTACCTGTAAATATTCCAAAATTTAAGATCACCAAGGTCTGGTTATAAGCATTTCATATAAGAGGCAGTTAACTGTAAAAACATTAATAAGACATTAGATATTCCCAAGCTAATTTATTTATTTATTTTTATTTCAGAGTAAGAATGGGTATGCCAGAGCCTCTAGCCACTGCAAATGAACTCTAGATACTTGTTCCACCTTGTGCATCTGACTTTACGTGGGTACTGCTGGGAATTGAATCTGGGTCCTTAGGCTTTGCAGGCAAGTGCCTTAACCACTAAGCAATCTTTCCAGCCAAATTTATTTAGTTATTTAATGAGAGAGAGAGAGAGAGAGAGAGAGAGAGGCAGATAGAGACAGAGATAGACATGGGAGAGAGAGAGGGAGGGAGGGAGAGAATGAGCATGCCAGGGCCTCTTGCCACTGCAAACAAACTCCAGGCGCATCTTGTGTATCTAGCTTTATGTGGATACTGAGGTATCAAATGGAGGTCCTTAGGCTTTGCAGGCAAGCACCTTAACCATTGAACAATCACCTCTCCAGCACCCAATCTTTTGTAATTAATTAATTTAATTTGTATGTGTGTGGAAGGTGAGTGTGCCAGGGTCTCTTCTTGAACACATCTGGCTTTCCATGGGTGCTGGGGAATTGAACATAGGGCTTCAGGCTTTGCAAGCAAGCAGCTCTGACCACTGAGCAATCTCTCCAGCCCCTCAAGTTCTGATGAAGTGGCAGGCACTATGTTAAGAATGTCATTTAGGAGCCGGGCGTGGTGGCGCATGCTTTTAATCCCAGCACTTGGGAGGCAGAGGTAGGAGGATTGCCGTGAGTTCGAGGCCACCCTGAGACTACATAGTTAATTCCAGGTCAGCCTGGACCAGAGTGAGACCCTACCTCGAAAAACCAAAAAAAAAAAAAAAAAAAAAAAAAGAATGTTGTCATTTAGGGGCTGGAGAGATGGCTTAGCGGTTAAACGCTTGCCTATGGAGCCTATGGACCCCGGTTCGAGGCTCGATTCTCCAGGACCCACGTAAGCCAGATGCACAAGGGGGTGCATGCATCTGGAGTTCGTTTGCAGTGGCTGGAGGCCCTGGCGCACCCATTCTCTCTCTCTCTCTCTCTCTCTCTCTACCTGCTTATTTCTGTATCTCTCTCTCTCAAATAAATAAATAAAATATTAAAAAAAAAAAAGAATGCCATTTAGGGCTGGAGAGATGGCTTAGCGGTTAAGCGCTTGCCTGTGAAGCCTAAGGACCCCAGTTCGAGGCTCAATTCTCCAGGACCCACGTAAGCCAGATGCACAAAGGTGGTGCACGCATCTGGAGTTCGTTTGCAGTGGCTGGAGGCCCTGGTGTGCCTGTTCTCTTTCTCTCTACCTGCCTATTTCTGTACCTCTCTCTCTCAAATAAATAAATAATAAAATATTTAAAAAAAAAGAATGTCATTTAATTCTCATATCACTCTCTGAGGTAGATGCTTCCAGCCCCTCTTTTTTTTTTTTTTTTTTTGAGGTCTCACTCTAGCTCAGGCTGACCTGGAACTCACAACAGTCCTCCTACCTCTGATTCCTGAGTGCTGGGATTGAAGGCATGCACCACCATACCCGGCATTTCCAGCCCCTCTGGATAAAGTGAAATCATTTAACTAAGGCTATAGAGTCAGCAGGTGGCCTTAAAAATACTTGAACATAGCCGGGTGTGGTGGCACACGCCTTTAATCCCAGCACTTGGGAGGCAGAGGTAGGAGGATCACTGTGAGTTCGAGGCCACCCTGAGAATACATAGTGAATTCCAGGTCAGCCTGGATCAGAGTGAGACCCTACCTCGAAAAAAAAAAAAAAACTTGAACATGGAGGCATCCTTCCCTAAAAGTGAATCTTGACCATCTTCCTGAAGTGCATGTCCCTCCAAAGGGCTGGAGGTGCGCAGTTCAGCAGTGGAGCGCCTGCCTGGCTTGAGCAATCCAAAGCACTGGGGAGGTGGAGACAGGAGCTTGCTAGCTAGCTAGTCTAGCCAAATCCGTGAGCTCCATGGTCACCAATGTGCACTTGAACCTCTATTGAAGTCAAATTCTCAGGAAGTTAAAAGTTATATAAAGTGGTGATAATACTATACAGGCATAAGGATTCCCTCCTGTGGAGCAAGCTTCAAATCCAGTTATAGAACTGTCAGTCACCTCGGAATCAGGTGTCAGAAGCCTATAGCTGGGGAGAATGTAGGCTTAGGAGAGAACTTTACTAGTTCCCTATTGCTCAATGGATGTGTTCTCAAACGGCCTCCTAAATACTTATCTTTATGTCTACAGATCAGTTCTGCTGGCCACACCAGTCAGAAAAGCTTTATTTTATTTTATTTTATTTTATTTTATTTTATTTATTTATTTATTTGCAAAGAGAGAGAGAAGAAAGAGACAGAGAGAATGGGAGCACCAGGGCCTCCAACTGCTGCAAACAGACTCCAGATGCATGCTCCACTTTGTGCATCTAGCTTTATGTGGGTACTGGGGAATCGAACTCAGGTCCTTAGGCTCTGAAGGCAAGCACTTTAACTGCTGAGCCATCTCTCCAGCCCAGAAAAGATTTTTTTTTTTAATTTTGGCAATGGAAGGAAGTCATGTAGAGAATCATAACTGGGCAACTGTTGAAAATACGTGACCTATGAGTGCTCAGCTCTTACTGGAACATTCCTTTAAGTTGTGTATGTTGGGCTTTTGTCACAGCAATGAAAGTCTGTTTGGTGGGAGTGGAAAACCAGTCAAAGTAATAATAGGTAAAAACTATGGTTTTAATAATAGGTAAAAACTAATGTCTAGGGAACATTGTGGAAGATGAGAGTGACAGAGTGTAAGTGCTGGAAGGTGGGAAGGAACACTGTGGAACTCTGGTATGGAGACATGACAAGACCATTCCATCCATGAACTGACACCAGATGTCATTACTGGCCTGTGATGGGCCAATCAACATTGTTATAATAGAGGAGCAACTCGGGAGGCCACTCCTCTTCCTAATGACTGACAGTTAAGGTTTCTGGAGAGTCTGTGGCATGGCCACTGGTAAGAAAACCAAGTAGGGACTGAAGGGAGACTGAGGGGATAAGGGAAGGTAATGTGGGGTATACATTGCATCTGGCTAAGTGGGACCTGGAGATTCAAACAAGCATTCTTAGACTTCACAGACAAGTGCCATAATTGCTAAGTCATCTCTCCAGCCCAGAACAGGCTACTTTTAAGTGTGAGATATCCCCAGAGACTCATGTTTTTGAGTGTTTGGTGCCAGCTGTTGGTGCTGTTTTGGAGCCTTTGGCATGTGGAGCCTACCTGGAAGAAGAAGGACACTGAGGACAGGCCTTGATGTTTACAGGCCTGCTTGCTTCCTGTGTGCTGTGCTTCCTGGTCCACTGAGATGTGAGCAAGCAGTGACCCCACAGCTCCCTGCTGCAACGCTCTGCCCGCCATGATGGACTCTGTCCCCTCACGCTGAGACAAAGAACCATCCCCTCCATCGAGCTGGTTTCTGTCAGGTATCTGGTCCCAGTGATGAGAAAAGTAACTATTAACAGAACACAACCCAGAACATATTTCAGTAGCTTCTCCAGAAAGACTGAGGTATTCAGTCCCACTTGCGAGTCTCATTGCCAGCCCAGGTATGAGAATGAACCATCAGTGGTCACCAAGTTGGGGAATGGCTTTGTGAAGGCACTGGCAGTGTCCATCTGCAGCAGGTCTGCTTGAGGCTTGGACTGATCGTGTCACATCTTCTTCTAAGGAAAGTGCCACAGTGTCCTTAGCACAGTCGCCATGGAGCACAGACTCTACTCTGTGATTGTAAAGGTGGAGGGTGGCATGTTACAGGTGCTTGGAGTGCTGACTGTCGAGTGCGTTCAGCCATCAGCCCCTTCACAGATCACACCAGCTGCGGAGGGCCGTGTGGCTCATGGTCACATACAGGGGGATGGCTCAACATCGAATGTCTCAGAACAGCCGAGGTGCTGGTCTCCACCCATGTTGATCCAACTTGAGACCATATTAAAGGACCATTTTATTTCCAGAATATTCCATGCAGTTGACTAAAGCTTTGAGCCTTTAGTCATAGCTCAAATCCCAGCTTCTCTTACACCTCTGCTTTCTCCCTTCCATAGCATTAAGATTACCCCCTAAAAAGACTCCTCCAAAGACAAGCAGGGATACTCGCCAACAATGCTGGGGTATCTGCTTAACTTCATTGCTGTGACAAAAGCCCAACATACACAACTTAAAGGAAGTGTTGCAGTCAGCTTCGCTTTGCTGGACAAAGATCTGACCAAAAGCAGCTTATAGGGGGAATGGACTTTATTTTAGGCTTACAAAACTCAGAACACCTTCAATGGCAGAAGCAGCTGGCTCATGTCCATCAATGCATGGCACAGTGACACAGCCAAACAGCAAATGCCAACACCAGCAAAGCACATACCACCAGAGCTCAAAACTGCCCTCCCACACCAGAGGGCTGGACTCCAAGACCCGTCCCTGGTGACATATCTCTGCCCCAGTAGGGCTTTGCCCACTGGAGACTCAAGATTCAAGCCTGAGTCTATGGGGCCACACACTCAAACTAGCACAGGAAAGAATCACTTGTTTTAGCTTCTGATTTCAGAGGCTTTGGCCCACAGACCTGCTCCATGGCCTCTGAGTCCGTGGGGAAGGAGAAACATTGTGGCAGCATGGTATGGCTTGAATCTGAAGTGTCCCCCTCAGGCTCAGGCTTCGAAAAGCCTAAGGAGTCATGTTCAAATTTCTAGGTCCCACGTAGCCAGACACACAGTGATGCAAGCATGCAATGTTGCACATGTGCCACAAGGGAGCGCACGTGTCAGAAATATATACACGTTTAACTTTGACAATGATGAATATACCATATTTTGTATAATAGCCTTCCAGAGTGTACATTTTTAAACTTGTTCTGAGGGTAGCCAGGGCCAAAGGTTGATGCCATAGAGCCACTGGGTGCCATTAAAGCCTATACAAATATATTTTGGGTCTCAGTACTTATTTAAGGATGTCCTGGCAGAAGTAGAAGAGATTCACCATTGTTCCCAGTATAAGGAAGTCTTTTGAATTAAGCAACCCTTGGTTAGAGTCATCCATATATATTTTAGATTTGAAAATAACCCTTTTGCCAGGCATGGTAGTGCACGCCTTTAATCCCACACTTGGGAGGCAGAGGTAGGAGGATCACTGTGAGTTCGAGGCCATCCTGAGACTACATAGTTAATTCCAGGTCAGCCTGGGCTACAGTGAGACTGTACCTCAAAAAAAAAAAAAGAAAAGAAAAGAAAGAAAAAGAAAGAAAGAAAGAGAAAGAAGTTGTTTTGCATGAGAATGGGAACTCTCCTCCCTTAGCAGCAATTGTATCCCCAACCCCACACCCTGAAGTATTGCCCTCTCCACTCTTTCCTGAGGCTTCTGATTCTGAGGAATCAGCAATCATCCTCCCTGCAGGAGGTGCCTGATACTCCTCAGTGTGCACCCATCTTTGCCTCTAGGCCTATAACCAGACATAAGGATAGGCATGCCCCTAAAGGTGAGATAAAAAGCATGACACAATGGGGCATGGAGAGATGGCTTAGCGGTTAAGGCAAATGCAAAGCCTAAGGACCCAGCCTCAATTCTTCAGGTACCACATAAGCCAGATGCACGTGGTAGAGCATGCGTTTGGAGTTAGTTTGCAGTAGCTAGAGGCCGTGGTGCACCCATTCTCCCTCTCTCTCTCCCCCCTCTCTCTGTCTCAAATAAATAAAAATAAAAAAGCCTAACACAAGAGGAGGTGAGGTATACCCCTAAAGAACTTCAGGAGTTTTCTAATTTGTACAGGCAGAAACATGGGGGATATGTGTGGGAATGGATTTTAAGGGTGTGGAAAGATGGAATATAAGATCATTGAAATGGGCCCATTGAGCAGAGATTTTAGATTTAGCACTGCAGCTTGTGCAGTTGGAAGAGGTGCCAAGAGTTTGTTTGGTGGGCTGAAGTATGGATCCAAAGATGGCCTACTGTGAATGAGCTCAAGCTGCCTGATATCCCTTGGCTTATTATTTATTTATTTATTTATTTATTTATTTATTTTTGGTTTTTGCAAGGTAGGGTCTCACTCTGGTCCAGGCTGACCTGGAATTCACTATGTAGTCTCAGAGTGGCCTCGAACTATCGGCAATCCTCCTACCTCTGCCTCCCGAGTGCTGGGATTAAAGGCGTGCGCCACCACACCCGGCTCCCTTGGCTTATTAATGAAGGGATTAAAAGGCTTAGAGAACTTGGTATGCTGGAGTGGATTTGCAATGTAAACTCATCTTTGCCCCCACAACAGGAACGTCCAAAAGATGTGCCCTTTACTAAGACTATAAGAAACATATTGAGGGGAGCACTAGCATACTTAAAGTTGCCAATAGTTGCTATAATATGTAAAAAAGACATCACAGTGGGAGACACAGGTGCTGCATTAGGTGACCTAGATGCCATGGGTCTAACTGAATCTCAAGTTAACAAGGGCCAAGTGGCAGTGCTGAATCATCAAAGGCAAGGTGAGTGTATTTACTGTAATGGACAGCGTGGGCAAAACAATGTGCATAAAGGTATGACTCGTATGGACCTTGGTACTGGCTGATTAATCATGGTGTTCCCAGAAGTCAAATAGATAAGAAGCCTACTGTGTTCCTGCTTGATCTATATAAGCATTAAAATTCCAGAGCAAAGGAACAAAAAGTCACTTTGAATTACAGCAACAGAGAATCAAGGCCTGTTAATCAGTTTCCAGACTTGAGCCAGTTTACAGATCCTGAGCCCCTCATTGAAGAGGCAGCCAGGTCCCCCTGAGGAAAGACTTTCCTAAACCCCCAAAAGTTTCAATATTAAGCTTATTGCTATCCTTCCATAGAGGGACCTATGGCCTTTTTGCTAGGGTAACTGTACACTGAGGTAAAGGAAATCACCAGACCTTTCAGGGCCTACTGGACACTGGCTCTGAATTGACATTGATTCCAGGAGACCCCAAATAGCATCATGGCCCTCCAATTAAAGCAGGTGCTTGCAAAGGTCAGGTGATCAATGAAGTTTTGGCAAATGTTAGACTGAGTGGATCCCCGAACTCACCCTGTGGTTATTCCTCCAGTCCCAGAATGCATAATTGGGATATAGTTAGAAATTGGCAGAACCCCCACATTGGTTCCCTGACTTGTGGAGTGAGGACTATTGTGGTTGGAAAGGCCAAATGAAAGCCATTGAGGCTCCCACCACCAGGGAAAATAGTGAACCAAAAATAGTATTGCATGGAGGGATTGCAGAAATTAATGCTACTATAAAGGACTTGAAGGATGCAGGGAGGTGGTTCCCACCAAGTGTCCCTTTAACTCTCCTATTTGGCCTGTTCAGAAGACAGATCCTGAAGAATGAGTGGATTATCAGAAACTAAATTAGGTGGTGACTCCAACTGCAACTGCTGTATCAGATGTGGTTTCTTTACTTGAGCAGATTAACACATCTCCTAGTACCTGGTATGCAGCTATTGATCTTGCGAATGCTTTCTTCCCCATACCTGAACATAAGGACCACCAGAAGCAATTTGCCTTCAGCTGGCAAGGTCAGCAGTACACCTTTACTGTTTTGCCTCAAGGTTATATTAACTTTCCAGCCCTGAGTCATAGCTTACTTTGCAGGGATATTGATCACCTGTCCCTTCCACAAGGTGTCACGTTGGTCCATTATATTGATGACATTATGCTAATTGGATCAAATGAGCAGGAGGTGGCAACCACTCTAGAGTTGCTTGTACAACATATGTGCATCAGAGGATGGGAAATAAATCCATCCAAAATTCAAGGACCTTCCACTTCAGTGAAATTTCTAGTTCACTGGTGTGGGGCATGCAGGGATATTCCTTCTAAGGTGAAGGATAAGTTGTTGCACCTGGCCCCTCCCACCACTAAGAAAGAAGCACAATGTCTAATGGGCCTATTTGGATTTTGGAGACAGCACATTCCTCACTTGGGTGTGTTACTCCATCCCATGTACCAAGTGACTCGGAAAAGCTACTAGTTTTCAGTGGGGCCCAGAATACAAGAAGGCTCTTCAACAGGTCCAGGCTGCTGTATCCCTTGGGGCATATGATCCAGCAGATCTGATGGTACTTGAGATGTCCGTGGCAGATAGGGATGCTGTTAAGAGCCTTTGGCAGGCTCCCATATGTGAATCACAGGGGAGACACTTGAGATTTTGGAGCAAGGCAATGCCATCATTTGCAGGCAATTATTCTCCCTTTGAGAGCAGCTCTTGGCCTGCTATTGGGCCTTAGTGGAAACTGAACATTTGATAATTCTAACCAGCAACAAGTCTCTGGAGTTAAAATTCTGCCCCTCCAGCTAGGCTACTCAGAGTCCTGGAAAACTTCACCCAGGCCCAGCAGCTCTCCTTAGCAGCCATCTCATGGTCCCAGCATCTCCCCTGGGTCTTCACTGTAACCCACAGTCCATTCTCATAGCTCCATCGGGTTTCCATGTAGGCATCCAGCAAACCTGCTTCACATGCCCATGGCCATTTCCAAAACACAAGACCATGTTGCAAATTCAGTGACCCTCTCTTTCTTGCATTTCTTATTCTCCATAATACCAGGTGGGGTGCTAATTTGTTAATCCAGGGGAGAATAAAGCAGACTTTAAAGAATAGGACACTCCTTCAGCATTCTGGCCCCTTCAAAAGACTGCATTCTTTCTGTTGTCCCAGTACAGATCAGCTGGCCCAATCTCAATGGTTGTAATCTCTCAATTGCAGCTGAACAGGCAGCAGTTTCAGCCTAAAGATTTCTTTCTGTGCCATATCCCTCTGCTAACACCAGTCCATTTCTACACAAAGCAATCCTGCACAAGTTCTCAGGACATGGGCTGTTATGGGGTCCGATGTCGCACAAGTAAGACTATCAACTCATGGAACATGAGGCAAAGTTTTATTGGGTAAAAAAAAGAAAAGAAAATGAAAGCAAGCTGGTGCACCAAGTCTACATCCAGAGTTCAAGATCTCAGGATGCAGCCTCGAACTGTTTGGAGGGTCAGCTTTTATTGAAAAAAAAAAATGTTTATTGCAAAAATAGGATGGGAGTTAAGCCATAAACCACAACTCACATTCTTAGAAGATTACAGGGAAGAAAAAAAAATGAACTTGTGAACAGGTCTGTTGGTCAGTTACAGGAAGCGCCCAGCGGGTGTGAGGTAGGCCTTCTACCAAGAGTCTTCAAATTTCTGGCTTATCTATCCTTAAGGATTTTGCTTAACAATGCAGGCCCAGGGTAATGCTATTCAGACCAACAGAACATCCTGTTTATTTACCATCCCACCTGCTCAAGCAACTGTTTCATTCCATTCTTTTATAGGCTCCTATAAGGAAGTAACTTCTATTGTTCTCTAAGCTTGATGTAAAGAAATCATAACATTTTTTCTCTTTACAGGGCATAACAGCAAGCCTCTCACACAAACTGCTTCTAGCCCAGTCCAAGCAATGCTCTTTCTCACCCTCATAAGTCAAACCTCAAAGTCCATAGTTTTTACTGTATTCAGGTCTTTCAACTCTGACCAGAATAATCCATCAAGCTGTACTTACAGCACTGCAAGAAGACTCTTAGGCCAAGGTTTCAAAGCCTTCCACATTCCTCTTAAAAATCAGCTCCAAAAAGCCAAAGCCACATAGTCAGGTGTCTAGCAGAAAATGACACCACTCCTTAGTACCAACTTTACTGTTGCAGTCAGGTTCACATTGCTGGCAGAAATCATCTAACCAAGAGCAGCTTGTGGAAGAAAAGGTTTTATTTTGGCTTACAGACTCAAGGGGAAGCTCCATCATGGCAGAGAAAAATAATGGCATGAGCAAAGGGTGGACATCACCCCCTGGCCAACATAAGGTAGACAACAGGAACAGGAGAGTGTGCCAAACACTGGCATGGGGAAACTGGCTATAACACCCATAGGCCTGTCCCCAACAATACACCGCCGCCTCCAGGAGGCCTTAATTTCCAATTGTCATCAGCTAGGGAGACTAGCACTCAGAATACCTAAGTTTATGGAGGACACCTCAATCAAACCACACCCAGATTCACAGGTCCAGGAATCAAGGGGTAGAAATGGGAATGGTCCCACTTATCATCACCCTGAGTGACCCATTAACCAATTTTGCTTCCTGTTCCTGCAACCTTATGTTCTGCTGGCCTAGAGGTCTTAGTGCCAAAGGGGGGAGTGCTTTTACCAGGAAGCATAAAGAATATTACATTGAACTGGAAGCTAAGACTTCCTTCTGGCCACTTTGGGCTCCGATGCCCTCCAGTCAACAGGCTAAGAAAGGTTACAGCATTAGCGGTGGTGATTGGTCCAGACTACCAAGGGGCAATCGGATTACTCCTCCACAATAGAGGTAAGGAAGAGTATGTCTGGAGTGCAGGAGATCCTTTAGGGAGTTTCTTAGTGTTACCATGCCCTATTATCAAAGTCAATGGACAACTGCAACAACCCAATTGAGGTAGTGTGATAAATGGCCCAGATCCATGGGTCACCCCTCCAGGTAAGGAACCAAGACCTGCTGAGGTGCTCGCTGAAGGTGGAGGAAATGCAGAATGAGTAGTAGAAGGTAGTTACAAATATCAGCTAAGGCCATGTGACCAGTTACAAAAACAAGGACTGTAATTGCTGTTTCTGTCCCTACCTCGTTAAGGAGTATTTACATTATTACACCAATATTAAGATTGTATCACTAGCTGTTGTTGAAAATACTAAGCATTCCTCAAAGAACCTTGCTTTGTGTTGGGGAAGACTGAATTTCCCATTGTACATGGGATAGTTATATCATGTTAGGCGGAATAGCTTGTCACTATTTTCATTTGGAAATTAAGTATGACGTAAGGAGATATGGTTTGGTGTCAAGTTGACAAGGGGTAGACTTGTGATGGTTAAGATGCTGTCAACTTGATCTGTTTAGGAATCCACACACATTCCTTTTGGGTGGGTCTCTGAGGTTGCTTCCAGGAAGGATTAATTGAAGGAGGAAGTCCTTCCCCCAGGTTGAGTGCTTCCCCTAGAGTAGGCAGACCCTGTCAGAGGGGGACTTTATGTAAGGAAGCTCTGGGCGAAAAGAGCCCCTTCCTTCCACTTGACTGCTGGAGCTGCTTGCTGCCTTCCAGCATGGATTGAAGACCAACGTCAACTGAAGACCAGCGGCTCCACAGGAAGCCTCCAAGCCTTCAGTGATGCATTGGACTGCTGAAGCATCTAGCCACTTGGACCGAGCAGGTACTAGGTTCCTTGACTATTGGGCCTGCAACTGCTATTGGACTACCTGCCGTAAGCTAATCCAGTAAGTCCCCTTTTAATATAATTCATTCAATCAGTTTTGTTCCTCTAGAGAACCCTGACTAATACATGAGTGAAGAGCTGAAAAATGGGGGCAATTATATGACAGCAGAGGAATCACATACCTCTTTGATCTGGACTATGAACCTGATGAGTTCACAGTGGATGCTGCTCGATACGGAAAAGTGTCTCACTTTGTGAATCACAGTTGTGACCCAAGTATTTAATGTTTTCATCAATAACCTTGATACTCGTCTTCCCAGGATAGCATTATTTTCCATGAACCATAAAGGCTGGAGAAGAGCTGACTTTTGATTAGCAAATGAAAAAGGTTCTGGGACGTTATCTTTTGACCCCAGCCCTGCCAAAAAGAGGGTGAGAACTGAATGCAAATGTGGAGCAGTGACTTGCAGAGGTTACCTCAACTGAATTTTCAGGAATTGAAACTGATGATAATTATGGGGTTTTTTTCCCCTAATGTTAACAGTCTAAATGTCTTTGGGAATCTTTCATAGTATGAAGACTATACCTATGTTAATTTACAGCTAATGTCTCAAGACATTTGCCAAATACCTTATGCTGCTTCTGGTGAGGCTACAGCATCACATGACACTTTTTTTGAAGTGCATGTATTTGATAGTTAGATACCAAATGTGGAAGACAACTACTTACAAGTCAGCACATGCTTAGTTAAATCTATGTGAATAGACAGTTGCCCCTGTCAGTGTTTGAACAATGTTAAAATGAGGATGTAATGGAGTCGGAGAGATGGCTTAGCAGTTAAGGCACTTGCCTGCTAAGCTTAAGGACCCATGTTCAACTCAGATCCCACGTAAGCCAGATGCACAAAGGTAAGGCAAGCACAAGGTCCCACATGTTCACTAGGTGATGCAAGCATCTGGAGTTCAAATTCAATGGCTGAGGCCTTGGCGCGCCAATTCTCTCTCTCTCTTGGTCTCTCTAAAATTAAAAAAAGAAGAAAGAAAATAATTTAAAAAATTTTAAATGAGGAGGTAATGGTTGCTGATGGAAAATAGCTCACTTTGATTCAAAGAAACATAATTCAGTTTGGGCAAATGTACAACCTCTATTTTTGTTGCTATATTGTTGTTCCTGTTTAATACTGAACTTGTATTTGAGGCACATATGTGATACTGATTTTTTTACTCTATTTTCTACTTTCCCAGTATAGGATAAACTGGTTGCATGTTTGGAGCCTCATAGTATGTCTATTAACTGGAATTTGCAGAATGTGTCAAGATAAATATATGTATATACTTTTTAGTGCCAAAAATGTATGGTTGATGCATCATGAGATTGATCTAACAGGCTTCATCATACTTCAGTGGCCAGCTCCAATCAGCAATGGGGAGAAATCATACGATCAGCATACACTGGACCCTTTGGTCTTGGAGCCCTTTCCTTGTCTGTGTCATGGACTGCAAAGAACATGGGCTATGGAACTGCATAAATGTGTGTATGCATCTAAGACCTGTGTGTACAGATGGCGTGGACTAGTCCAATTCCTCAACCTCTCAGAGCTCTAATCCTTTTATCAATAAAACGAGGGTTAAGAGCTGGAGAGATGGTTAGTAGTTAAAGCACCTGCCTGAAAAGCCAAAGGACCCTGTTTTGAATCCCCAGGACCCATGTAAGCCAGATTTACAAGGTGGCATATGCATCTGGAATTTATTTGCAGTGGCTAGCGGCCCTGGTGTGCCCATTCTCTTTCTATCTGCATCTTTATCTCTCTCCTCCTCTCTCTCTCAATAAATAAATAAATAAATAAATAAATAAATAAATAAATAAATAAATAAATAATCTGGGCACATGCCTTTAATCCCAGCACTCAGGAGGCAGAAGTAGGAGGATTCCCATGAGTTCGAGGTCACCCTGAGACTACATAGTGAATTCCAGGTCAGCCTGAGCTAGAGTGAGACCCTACCTCAAAAAAAAAAAAAAAAAAAAAAAATAAAATAAAATAAAAATAAAGTTTAAAACAAACTTTTATAAAATGAGGGTTAATACAGTTCCTACCCTGTTGGGCTGTCATGACCATTAAGGGATAGACTTGGTGTGCAGAGATGGGGATGTCCAGGCACCAGGATGTAAAGCACCTCTCCAGAGCTGTGGTAACCCCTGGGGAAAAAAAAAAGCCTGTTGTCGTGGTTTGAATGCAAAATGCCTCTCCCTTCCCACACGTACACACCCATAAGCACCTGTATTTGAACACTTGGTTCCTATCAAAGTGGCATTATCTGGAAAGGCTGTGGAACCTTAGGAGGCAGGGCCTTGTTGTTCTCTGTACTTCCAGTGTCTGTGGATGTCATGAACCTGCCACGTCACTCTCAAAGAACCGTGGGATGGTTCATCTAGACTGTCCACTTGATGGGATTGGAACCACCTTGGAGACACATTTCTGGGTATATGAGTGATGGCTGACCACACAGCAACTACCTCCGAAGCCATCACATTATCTCCATGTGGCAAATGAGGAAACTGAGGCAATAAGAGGGTCAGTATTTCAGGACTACAGTGACTGGGAAATAACTTGAGGCCAGCCTGTTCTCTTCACCATAACCCCATCCTCCCTCTCCCATGTGCATGAACATGAAAGGCCTAGTGTCTTTTCTTTCTTTTCTCCAAACTTCTATGGCCAGCATAGAAATGAGAGGGGATCAGAGCCCACCATCTTTCCCAGCACTAGATAATGCTTCTTTCCCTATGGCCATTCCTCTAAGAAAGCCAGCAGCCAGCAAAGTCAACAGACTCCTTCTCTGCAGGCCATCTCAGAGCCGTGACCTCAGTCCTGTGCTTTGTAAAGAGGAGAGCGAAGACCACCGTGACACAGCCATTATTTGCCTTGGGCTCTGGTGGCCTGCTATGATGCTGCTGCTGATCGTCTCTGCTTAAAATTCCATTATTTTGGTCATCATGGATGCTGGGGTTCATTTGGTGTTTTAAAAAATGTTACATTAGGAGGTTGGAGAGATGGCTCAGCAGTTAAGACACTTGCCTGCCAAACCTAATGACCCAGGTTCAATCCCCTAGTACCCACATAATGCCAATGCACAAAGTGGCACATGCATCTGAAGTTCGTCTGCAGGGGCTAGAAGCCCTGGAATGCCCATTCTCTCTCTCTCCTTGTAAATAAATATGTTTTAAAAATATATTATGTTAAGGGCTGGAGAGATGGCTTAGCGGTTAAGGCGCCTCCCTACTAAGCCCAAGAATGCTGGTTCCAATCTCCAGGTCCCATGTTTAGCCAGATGCAGGGACGCAAGGACGCAATGCCGCACTTGCCCACAAGGGGGCACACACATCTGGAGTTCATTCACAGCAGTTGAGAGGCTGCTGGTCTGCCCATGTTATCTTAGTTACTGAGATTTTTGGCACCCTTTAGATTTTTTTCCTCAAGCAACAAAATAGGAAGGAGGAGAGGGGAAGAAAAAGAAGAGAAAGAGAGACAGAGACAAGAAGAAAGAGATAGAGGGAAAAAGAAGACAGGAAGAGTGGAAAACAGAAGAGACAGAGTAAGAAGAAGAGTGGGAATATAGGCCTGCAGAGAGGTTCGGTATTGACATCCTGTCACTTATACCACATTCTACAGGCCATCGCAGGTGACAGGCCAATACAGCGTTAGGGGTGGGAGGGTAGATTCATCCTTTGTTTATTTTTGAGACAGGATCCCACTATGTAGCCCCAGGTGAGCCTTGAACTCATGATCTTCCTGCCTCAGCCTCCCAGGAACTGAGATTACTTTAGCTTTAGTGAGAAAATCTGCAAGTCAGTGGCAAAGGCCATGAAGTCAAGAAACTGAGGAGGTAGGACCACTGGAGTACATCACAGGAGACAATGTGATTTGTCACATCAATTGTACCATAGAATCCAAATCAGGTGTCCAAGCATCCAGGAGTCCACTTTCGTACTTGCTACCTCAGTCAAAGGTCTGTCAGGGTCAAGACAGATGAACTGGAGTGTTCAGAAGCACTTGTCCCACAAGCCTGATCCCCAGAGTTGGAATCCTCAGCACCCAGTAAAGCTGGATACAAGTAGTACACACATCTGTAATCCCAACTGCCTACTGTGATGGGAGATGAAATGAGGGGAACCCCAAAGTTTATAGGCCAGTCTGGTGTTTGCAAACAACACGAGATCCTGTCTCTAATGATGTGGAAGGCAAGGACTGACACACAATGATTATCCTCTGACCTCCACACACACATCATGGCACACACCTGTCCAGATTGGTGTGTCCCCTACACACACACACACACACACACACACACAAAATACAGGAAGACAGATGTGTGTCAGAGACTTACACTGGAGGCTCTCCCTCTCCCACGGAGCAGAATGGAGACATGGAACTGACACTTTCTACTCCAGGGCAAGGAAACGACACCTGGAGTAAGTGACCCAGAGAACAAATCTCAAACCCTCCCAGGGAGGCACAAATGGTGAGCTTTGACTTGGCTCCTTCCGAGAAGCAGGAGACAAATGCTGGAAGGATAATCTGCTATGAACAAAAGGTAAGTAGCTGCCTTAGCAAAGCCTTTACTTACAGAATTTATCAGAGCCGCAAGAGTGGGTATCTCCATGAATGCTGTATTGGAGAGTTACTGTGGGTCATTTTCTGTCAACAGGGATACCTGGCACTGTAGACAGGACCCAGCAACAAGCATATGAAGATACTACATGGTCCTCAGAGGCTCCAGGAACATCTAGCAATGGTATTAGAAAGTCCTCCTTCTGTCAAAGTCAACTGAAGGTCAGGGAGTGTGACTAATGATGAGATATCTCCAAAGAACCTACTCAGGCACCCAGGGTAGGACACATCTGTCCAGGGAACACAGAGCCATCTATGACATGACTCACCAAGTAGGAACTGACACACTGTTTCTCCCTGCCTGGCCCCAACCTGCTCAAACTCAGAAACCCAAATTCACCAGTGGGGTGGGAAAGAAAAGCCCATTATCAGATCCTGCCTGGAGGAAAGATGATTTACTTCTAAATCCAGGTGGAAAGTTTGGCCCTTAGAAGGTACTGGTCATCTTAATTGTTGCAATGTGTGGTGATCTGGTGACCACTGAGTCTTTGGCTATTAAAGACTTGGTGGGAATTGTAGGTGTGTGGTGGTCAATCTTGACTGTCAAGTTGGTTGACTGGGAGATGACCAGGGAATTAGTGAAGGCCACCTCTGGGTTTGTCTGTGAGGGCTTCCAGAACACAATAAAGCCCTAATCAGTGGTTTAATTCACTGATAAGATTCAAAATTTCACCAGACTGTTAGAGGCAAAACAGAGTGTGAGATCTTATAGGATTTATGTGGAGCTAGAGGACCGGCCTTTCCCACACAAGAACACTGAGCCAGGTGTCTTTCTCTCCCATCCACAGGGATTCACTCAGCTCCTAGAACAGGAGAAGAAACACATAGCAATACCATGGAGCCCATACTTCCCCTTGGAAAGAAAACTCACTTGTGGCTTTCGTTTTCCAGTACCTCATTATTTCATTAGCCACAGGGACAGGGGTGTCACTGAGCCAACATTCACACAGATGTTTGGCTGCCCTGCTTAGAAGTTAAACAGTATAATATATCCAGCCTCTTAAAAATTTATTATAGAGAAGAGAGAGAATGGGCATGCCAGGGCCCCTAGCCCCTGCAAACAAACTCCAGACGAATGTGCCACCATGTACTTACATGGGTACTGGGGAATCAAACCTAGGTCCTTAGGCTTTGCAGGCACACACCGTAACTGTTAAGCCTTTTCTCCAGCCCCAGTCTTTTTTTTTAATGTGTGGGGTATTTGTGTATGTGGTGTGCATGTGTATTCATATGTGTGAGCACACGTGTATACAAATGCATGTGTATGTATGAGTGTGTGGAGGTCAGAAGAAAGCCTTGGGAGCCATCCTCTGGAATGTCATTCACCTTCTTTGGGTCTCTCAGTGGCCTGGAGCTCACCAATTAGGCTAGACTGGCTGGCCAGCAAGCTTCAGGGACCCTCCAGTTTCCGCCTCCACAGGGCTGGGATTACTGCATGCTGCATGCCTGACATTTTACTTGATAATGATTGCACTCAGCTCCTCATGCTTGCAATGCAGGCACCCTACCAAACAAGCTAACCCCCCAGCCCTGTGTCCAACATTTTGGCACTTTGTTATCATCTACAAAGTGTACCTCAAGAACTGCATAATCAAGTTACCAAAAAAAAAAAAAAATCCAAAAAAAGCCCCAAAAACAAAAATTCCAACAAGCCAGGTGTGGTGGCATACACCTTTAATCTCAGCACTTAGGAGCAGAGGTAAAAGGACTGCTATGAGTTCAAGCAAGACTCTATCTTGAAAAAATAAAATCCAACTCATGCTTTAAGTAAGTTTCCAGTGCTGTGTTGGGCTGCATTCAGAGCTATCCATGGACTTGGGTTGGACATGCCTGCATGAACTAGGATGTGAGCGTTGTAGCTCACATGACTTTCTACAATGCATGTCCCTAGGTGTCCCAACACTCTTGAAGTTAATCATCTCTACCCATCACTTGCCCACAGTCCCACAGGAAGAATCAAGTTTCTTGTATATGTCATGCTCTGAGTCCCCCCACTGACCTCATGCAAGCTGTTCCTTCTACCAGAGACACCTGTCCATCCCTTACTCTGCCCTCATCCTCTTTCAGGGGTCTTATTCCAGCGGTCACTGCTTCTCAGAGGGGACCTCTCATCCTGTGCTCCCACAGCACACAGAACATTCTACAAACACTGTGCGTTCCTGACATCATTGTATTGTCTATTCTGCTCTCACTCATTACATTTATAACAACAGTGACTCTGTCTACCTGAGAGGTTATGTTTTGTTGGCACACAACACAGCATTTGTCACAAACTGTTGCTAAATTGATCTGTATTTTCAGTCCCACCTGTGTGAGCTGACTGGGCAAAAATGAAACCCCAAGGGAAGATGCCTCCAAGGGCTCTAAGAAAGTTTCTAAAAGTGAGCAAAGTGAGGAGGGATAATATTTTGAACAAAAAATGTTTTGACAGGTAACTCTAAAGTATGCATTTTTTCCAAAGTGTCATTTCCTTGCCTGGATCAAGTTTTGTTACTTTCCCAATCCCCACTCTAATACCCAAAGCAGGGAGTGATCATAATTCACAGATTAAAATAAAAACAGCCACATTCTCCAAGTAACACTGACATTTGGCCAAATGTCTCAGCCAGAAAAGTACGTGAATGTCGGATGCCATGCAGGACATGCTAGATTCCTTTTATTCACTCAGAAATGTAGCAGGGAACTACACAGTCTGGCTTGGATGCACTCCCACTTTCTGGAGTCAGAAGGGAAAAAAAAAACAATAAAACCTGTCCAGTGATGTCATGAACTCCTCCATTTGTGAAGAGACGTCATTTCTAAAGTGGCTTTTTCTTTTTCTTAGCTTGAGATGTTTCCTAAATATTTATTTTTTTTAAAAAAACACAGCAGGGTTCTTCAAAGTCAGAGGCCAAAATAGACCTAATCTAAGAGGGAAAGGAGGACATGGTTGCTTGGCAACCAAAAGAGTAGGCAGCTGGGGAGGAACCAGGAGAAGGACAGGAGCCCAGTGCCAAGGGAAGCAGGATGCTCCATGCACACTTCCTTCTGACAGCCAGAGCTGTCCTTTGGATTCTCATTCTACCCTGGTTCACATTCACTTTCGAACCTTATCCACTGAGCTATTGATGAGGACTGAAGTGTGAACCCCGACCCACAGTGCCTGACCTACAGACAGTGTGTGAATTGGTTTCAGGTCTAAATCTTTGTCTTCTTTATATCTCATTTTGTTCAAGGAAAGACATCTTTAGCTACAAAGAAAAAAAGTATAAATATTGCCCATGATCTTATGATCTTCATAACTTCCATGAACATAGTTTTTTTTGGTTACTGATTTCTTTCAAGGTCGGGTCTCATTCTAGCTCAGGCTGACCTGGCACTCACAGTAGCAGAAGCCAGTAAGCTAGAAAAGGGATATAAAGGGAATAGAAAGGGACGGAGGAGGGACTTAATAGGATGGTATTGTATATATTTAAGTAGAACAGATTAATGGAGGTGAAAAGACATAAGTGAGGTCAGGAGAAGAGACTAAGTAAAGGAAAGGTGCAGGGAGGGCTAATCAAAATCTAAGAGGATTTAAATAAGT
The DNA here is from genome assembly GCA_036365145.1 of Orientallactaga sibirica. Classification (NCBI taxonomy): domain Eukaryota; kingdom Metazoa; phylum Chordata; class Mammalia; order Rodentia; family Dipodidae; genus Orientallactaga; species Orientallactaga sibirica. The sequence goes on along the minus strand of JAEOAD010000026.1, from coordinate 22,188,286 downwards.
CATATGGAAATCTACTTTGCTCCACAATGGAACATTCAGAAGCAATAGATTGTTACTAGAAAATTTTCAGTGCCAGGGATGGGATAACTTCTAGTGAGTTGTTGGCCAGGGAGGTCCCTGAAACCCCCAAAACATTATAGGCCATTGCCAAGGCCCTTGGTTTCTCACCAGGAATAGATAGTAAGACCCTATTGCTGAAGACTCCACTTACTTGTGCTGCAAGGTCACTGAGAAATCCTGAGCTGAAAGCCTCCTCCATGGACCAGCTGACAGAAAGCTGGAAAAAGCTACGCTGCATGCAGTTCAATGGGAGAGAGAGAAAACACCAGTGAAGATACTCAACAGTGAACACTGCAAGCTTTAAATTTGGCCTGCCAGGCCAAATGAGCCAATGGGTGCAATAGCAGCATGTCTGTTATGGGGGATACCAACTGCGCTATAATTGGACTGGAGGCCCGCTCCATGTGAGGGAATACATCCCTGATACTGAAAACCTACAACAGGGGTAGTCATGAGCCCTAGGGGTGTAATGTCTGCTGGTGGCTAAATGTATACACTATGCTCAGCAAACTTCCCAGTAAGCATTTCTCTTAATGTCCAGAGCCATATATTTTGTTTTGTTTTGTTTGTTTTTCTGAGGTAGGGTCTCACTCTAGCTCAGACTGATCTGGAATTCACTATGTAGTCTCAGGGTGGCCTTGAACTCACAGCGATCCTCCTACCTCTGCCTCCCGAGTGCTGGGATTAAGTTGTGCACCATCACACCTGGCTCTTCCATACCCATATATTAATGCTACTTTCACTTTTGGTTAGAGAAGCTTCTCTCTTCAGATGGTGGTGACCTTGGGATGACTCAAAAGGCACCATGGTGCTGAGAAGGGACAGAGGAGTGCTCAGCACTGAAACATCTCTACACACCTTCCAAGGCTCAGGGTCCATTGCAGAAGAGGCAGCAGAAAGAATGTAAGAGCCAAAGGAAGGGTAGGACTCCTTACAAGGTGCTCCTCCAGACACAAAATGGTCTGGATATCCATGACCTCACAGTGCCTGAAACTACCTACACAAGACCATCATAATGGGAGGAAAAGATGATAACATCAAAATTAAAAGAGACTGGGGCTGGAGAGATGGCTTAGCGGTTAAGGCATCTGCCTGCGAAGCCTAAGAATGCCCATTTGATTCTCCAGGTCCCACGTTTAGCCAGACACAAAAAGTGACCCAAGGGTGCAATGCCGTATTTGACCACAAAGGGGCTCACACCTCTGGAGTTCGTTCACAGCAGTTGAAAGGCTGCTGGCAAGCCCATTCTCTCTCTGTCTCTCTCAAATTAAAAAAAAGAGAGAGAGACTGATTAAGAGGGTGAGAGTGGAGTTTCAAAGGGGAAAGTGGAGGGAGGGAGGAAAATACCATGGGATATTGTCTACAATTAAGGAAGTTGTCAATAAAAAAAAAAAAAAAAGGGAAAAAACCCACCGAAGCAGAAATTCAGAGACTACAAAGAACTCAACTCTAAATCAGACTGCCAACAGTCCTGACATGGCTCAGGGAACACTGTGGGAGAGGGGCGGAAAGATTGTAAAAGCCACAGAGTGGGTAGGAGTACCTCAAGGCTCGATCCCCTGCTATCCCATGGGGACTGACTGAGGTCTTCATGTCCCACAGTGCAGACGATGATAAAACAGAGGAGGGACCCCATGATGTCAGGGGCTGGGATGAGGGGATGGAAGAGTATAATCTGTTATATATAAAATAAATTTTGTTTTGTTTTGTTTTTCAAGGTAGGGTCTCACTCCGGCTCAGGCTGACCTGGAATTCACTATGTAGTCTCAGGGTAGCCTCGAACTCTCGGCGATCCTCCCACCTCTGCCTCCAGAGTGATGGGATTAAAGGCGTGCGCCACCACGCCCGGCAAAATAAAAATTTTTTAAAAATCAAAATTCTTTGACATCCTACTTTCCTTTCATTTCTGTGGACTTGGCATTAGTAAAATGGATACTAAGAACAGTGAGGGGGCTAGGCAGATGGCTCAATCAGTAAAGTGCTTAACACATAAACATGAGAACCTGAGTTTGGATCCCCATCACCATGTAAAAGGTGGGCATGGTGTCACAACCTATAATCCCACCATTGAGGAGGCAGGAACAAGGGATCCCTGAGGTCTGCTGGACAGCTAGTCTAGTTGAAATAGTGAGTTCTAGGTGCAATGAGAAACCCTGTCTCAAAAAACAAGATGGGGAATTAGCTGGGCGTGGTGGCGCACGCCTTTAATCCCAGCACTCGGGAGGCAGAGGTAGGAGGATCGCCATGAGTTTGAGGCTACCCTGAAACTACATAGTTAATTCCAGGTCAGCCTGGGCCGGAGTGAGACCCTACCTCGAAAAACCAAAACAAAAAAAATGTTCAATGGTAAGTGTTATAGTATAGCATTATACTGCCAGAACTACAATCTCTGAGAGAGGAGGATACAGAGTTCCAGTCTAGCCAACCACACACAGCAAAAGAGTATCTTTGGAGAGATGGCTCAGCGGTTAAGGGTCTTGCCTACAAAGCCTAATGATCTGGGTTCAATTACCCAGTTCCCACATAAAGCCTGATGCATAAGGTAGCACATGCATCTGGAGTTGGTTTGCAGAAGCTAGAAGCCCTGATCCCCATTCTCATTCTGTTTGGCTCTCTATCTCTCTCTGCTTGCAAATAAATAAATAATAAATATATTTTTTAAATTAGAAAAAATTAGGAGGGTGGTTTTGCTGTGACAATTCCCATGTCATTCATCACCACTGATTCTGGCCAGCTAGACAGGTATCCCCTTCTCTCACCAACCCATGTGTGTCCCTCCTAAAACTATGAGCTCTGTCCAATAGGAAGATTCCTAGGTGGAGGAGGACCCTTCTTATCCAAAACAGGGCTGTTACGCAGTCTTGGATGTAAGAGTAGCTGTGTTCTCCGCAAGAACCTCCAAACATGTTCTCCAAAATCAAAAGAAACAAACAGGAAAAAAAAAGAGGTGTGACATCATGAGTGATAAGGGATTTGAAGACAATACCACAAATCACATACTTAAGTTGATTACTTGGCAAAACTTAAAAGTCTACGCTTAAAAGTCTACTCTTAAAAGTCTGAAATGTCAAAAGAAAGAAAGAAAGAAAGAAAGAAAGAAAGAAAGAAAGAAAGAAAGAAAGAGAGAGGGGAGGGAGGGAGGGGGGGAGGGGAGGGGAGGGGAGGAGGGGAGGGGAGGGGAGGAGGGGAGGGGAGGGGAGGGGAGGGGGGGAGGGGAGGGAGGGGGAGGGGAGGGGGAGGGGGAGGGGAGGGGAGGAGGGGGGGGAGGGGGAGGGGAGGGGAGGGGGGGAGGGGGGAGGAGGGGAGGGGGAGGGAGAGGAGGAGGGGGAGGAGAGGAGGGAGAGGAGAGGAGAGGAGAGGAGGAGGAGGCTTAACAGTTAAGGCACTTGATTGCAAAGCCAAAGGACCCAGTTAAGGCACTTGATTGCAAAGCCAAAGGACCCAGGTTCGATTCCCCAGTACCCACATAAGCCAGATGCACAAGGTGACACATCTGGAGTTTGTTTGCAGTGGCTGGAGGTTCTGGCACGCCCATTCATATTCTCTCTCCCTCCCTCCCTCTTTTCCTTCTTTTTCTCTCTTGAATAGATAGAAAAAAATATCTTTTAACAAAGTCTGAGGGTTGGAGAGATGGCTTAGTGATCAAGGTGCTTGCCTGTGAAGTCAAAGGACTCATGTTTGATCTCTCTCCAGATCCCATGTAAACCACACACATAAGCTGATAGAAGTGCGAGGACGCATATGCACATTAGGTGGCGCAAGTGTCTGGAGTTTGGTTGTAGTGGCTGAGCCAACCCCCCCCCCCCTTTAAAAAAGTCTGAAATGTCAAGGTCTTATGAGAATACAGATAGTAGAAGCTATTGCACACTTCTCTTGGAGGAAAGTAGTTCAATATTTTATAATAAAATGCAACAATTATATACTCTCTGAGCCAATAATTCTATTCCTCAAATTATACCAGAGAAATTGTTTTACATGTGTCCCAGGGACATGTACATATAGTACCATCAGGCAGAGCACCATCACAAATACCCAAGAACAGAACAGTGGACCATGCACTGCAGGATATGCATCACCAGCAAAGCCTAAGGACCTGAGTTCAATTCCCCAGTACCCACATAAAACCAGATGCACAAGGTGACAAATGCATCTGGAGGTCGTTTGCAGTAGCTAGAGGCCCTGGAATGCCATATTTTCTCTGTCTGTGTCCTTCTTTCTCTCTCAAATAAGTATTTTAAAATAAAAATAAATAAATGAATAAAAAATAGTCTCTAGGGGTTGGCCCTGTTCTAGAAAGGCTAAGACAGCAGGAAGCAGAATTCCAGGTAGCCTAAATAACACAGCTAGAGGTGGAGCCTTACTAGAGGAGGGGTGTTGCTAGGGGCAGGCTTTGGGATGTAATGACCCAGCTTTCCCCCACCAGAACTCAGCCCACTCTTGTTTTCTACCAGCTGCTATGATAAAAGGGAAGGTCAGCCTCTGCTCTATCATCCTGTTCCTACCATGAGCAAACTTCCCCCTTGAAACTATCCCATCAAAATAAAAATCTCGGGCTGGAGAGACGGCTCTGTGGTTAATGACTCTTGCTTGTAAGGCCTGATGGCCTGGTGTGGTTCCCCAGTACCCACATACAGCCAGAAGCACACAGTGCCACATGCATCTGAAGTTTATTTGTAGGAGGCACTGGTGTGTGTACACGTACGCACACACACACACACACACACACTCTCTCTCTCTCTCTCCCCTCTCTATCTCCTTCCTCTCTAACCCTCTCCCTGTCCCCTCTCTCTGCCTTCTTCCCCCTCTTCTCCCCTTTCTTTCCTTCTTCCTCTTCTCCTTCCTCTCCTCTCTCTCCTTCCCCTCCTCCTCCACTTCCTTCTCTCCCTCCCCTATTCCTCTCCCTCTCTCTCCCCTCTCCTTCCCCTCCCTCTCCTCCTTTCTCTCTGCTTGCAAATAATTTTTTTTTAATTTTAGAGAGAGAATGGGAGGGAGAGAGAGAATTGGCACAGTAGGGCCCCAGCCATTGCAATTAAATTCCAGACGCTTGCACCACCTAGTGGGCATATATGACCTTGTGCTTGCCTCACCTTTGTGTAGCTGGCTAACATGGGATCTGGAGAGTCGAACATGGGTCCTTAGGCTTTAGAGGCAAAAGCCTTAAACACTAAGCCATCTCTCCAGCCAATAATATTTTTAAAAATTCTTGGGCTAGAGATAAACCCTTAGTTGTTTAGAATTTTTGTCTAGCATCTACAATGCCCTGGGTTCAATCCCCATCACTCCATCAACTGAGCATGATGGCTTACACCTATAATCCAAGAACTGGAGTGGTAAGAGACAGAAAAATCAGCTCAAGGTAATCTTTGAGTGAAATGACAAATTCAAAGTCACCCTGGTTGACCTGAGTCGACCTCTTAAAATAATGACTTAAAGCTGGACATGCCTTTAATCCCAGAACTCGGGAGGCAGAGGTAGGAGGATCTCCGTGAGTTCAAGGCCACCCTGAGACTACACAGTGAATTCCAGGTCAGCCTGGGCTAGAGTGAGACCCTACCTCGAAAAACCAAATAATAATAATAATAATAACTTAAGAAAAAGCAAATTAAATAATGAAATAAAACCAGGACGGGAGGGTGATCTGGCTGTGAAATAAGTCACCCCAGTCATCCTCAGGACTGACTGTGTTGATCTTGCTGGCTAGGGAGTTTAGCCCATCCCCCCTCACTGATCCATGCCCATTTCTTTCTGTTTTTTTTTATTGACAACTTCTATACTTACATATCAAAAATGCATGATATTTCCCTCCCCCATTCCCATTTCTTATGATGCTGCATGCTCTGTCCAGAAATAGGACATTAATAGTAAAAGAGAGCCATTTCACTATGCACAAGGATCCTTATTTGGTATAGGAGTGGTTCCCATACACTGCTACAACCTTCAAACAATCTGCATCTGAGAAACAGAAATGAACTCCAGAGCCAGTGTCTGGACTGCAAATTCCAGGCAGCCTGGGATATATAATGAATTCCAGATTAGGAATGACCCTATTTCAAAAAATAAAAAGTATATGTATATACATGCATGTATATAAACATATTTTAGGGGCTGGAGAGATGATTCAGTGGTTAAAGGCAATTACTTGCAAAGCCTATCACTCCAGGTTCAACTCCCTGAACCCATGGAAATCCAGATACACAAAGTGGACATGTGTCTGGAGTGCATCTGTTGTGTTAAGAGGCCCTGGCCTACCTCCTCTCATTCATTCATATTCATAATCTCTCCTCTCTCTCTCAGGTAATTAAATAAAAGTATTTTGAAAATATTTTAAAGGTATTCGACATCATTAATAATCATGGAAATTCAAAACAATATCACAATTACATGCTATTTAAGCTCATTACTTGTAAAAAAAACTTAAAATTATGACAATACAGTGCTGTAGAGATTGCTCAGTGGTTAAAGGTGATTGATTACAAGCATTGGGAGTTGGTTCTCTGTGTCCCCACTTCCCTCCCTCCCTTCCTCCTCCTTTCTCTCTCTCCTCTCAAATAAATAATTTATTTATTTTTGGTTTTTCAAGGTAGAGTCTTACTCTAGCCCAGACTGACCTGGAATTCACTATGTAGTCCCAGGCTGGCCTCAAATTCAAAGTGATCCTCCTACCTCTGCCTCTGAGTGATGGGATTAAAGGTGTGCACCACCATACCTGGCATAATAAGTAAAATTAAAAAAAAACAATACTGCAGACTGGGGAAATGTCTTAGCAGTTAAGGCGTTTGTCTGTGAAGCCTAAGAACCCCAGTTCAATTCCCCAGGAGCCACGTAAGCCTGATGCACCAGGGCACGCATGCACCTGGAGTTCATTTGCAGAGGTCCTGGCCTGTCCATTCTTTGTTTCTCTCTATCTGCCTCTTTCTCTCTCTCTTTCTCAAATAAATATATAAATAAAATATTAAAAAACAATTCTGCATATATCAAGTGATGACAATACAGATCTATAAATAGAATCACTTTAGAAATCATTATAATACTATATATCATAAATTACAAAAATTTATATACTTTCTAAGCCACTAATTCTATTTCTAAATATACCCTTGACAAATGTTACATGTGTCTTGGGGACAGGAAAATATACTCATATTAGAATTTCACACTGACTCCAAACCTGAAAAAAAACACCAGTGCCCATCACTACGAGTAAAATGACCCATAGCAAGACACACTCACAACAGAATACTATACTGCACTCAAATAAATTGCAGCAGACACACCAACATGGATGAGTATGATATAAATATTCCGTACAACTTCACACACTCTTAAAGTGAAAAACTACTAAAATTGAAAATGAGATTTGTCCAGGGTGCTTGTTAAGGCCTGTAATTCCAGCTACTAGGGAGGCTGAGTCAGGCAGCAGGTTAAGATCCGCCAAACCTACTGAGAGACTAAAACCAAAATGGGTAACAATGCAAACTTATAAACTTATAAACAATAAACCTGGGAATGTAGCTTATACCTGCGTAGAATCTTCACTAGCTTCGGGAAGGAGAGAGAGGAGAAAGAGCAGGAGGCAGAGGGATGGCAGGGAAGTGGGAAGAGAGACAGAGGTTCAACTCCCGAGTAACCACATAAATCCAGATGTATAAACTGTACCATACATCTGGAGTAGATTTGCAGAGGCAAATGCCCTTGCATGTTCATTCATTCATTTTCATCTTCATTCTTTCATTTATATTGTCCCATATTGATTTATTCATTCATTCTCTACCTCCCTCCCTCTCCTTCTCCCCATCCTCTCCTCTCCACTCAAATAAATGAATAAACGTGTTTTTTAAATACCTGAAATCTCAGACTGAAGCAGAAATATCACCAGCTCCAGGGCAAAGGGGTTCAAACAGATGTCAATTCATGCATGGACTATAGAATGAATCCCTAAGCCAAGGAGAAAAAAAAAAATTAAGGATGGAAGAAGAGAAAATTATTCAGTGGTGAATTAGGTCTATGAACCCAGCGCTTGGGAGGCTGAGGAATGGGAATAGTGGGTTTGACTACTCCTTAGAGCGCTAAGTAGAAACCACACCAGCCTGGGCTAAGAAAAGAAACTGCCTGAAACACCAACCAAAGTGAGCAATAACAGAAAAAAATATATATATATACACTAGGAAAAGCGTGAATCACTCCTTAAAATTGTAATAAATTTCCACCTGTGAAGGCAGGTACCCATTAAAGGGCTCAGTGAGGGGGTAGTAAAGGATTTAGAAAGTTCCCCAAAATAGGGGCTGGTTAAGGTGCTTGCCTGTGAAGACTAAGGACCCAGGTTCGATTCCCTAGTACCTACGTAAGCCAGACGCACATGGTGCCACACGCATCTGAAGTTCATCTGCAGTGGCTACAGGCCTTAGTGTGCCATTCTCTCTATCTGCCTCTCTCCCTCTCTATATATAATAAATAAATAATAAATAAAAGGAAAAGGAGGGCTGGAGAGATGGCTTAGGGGTTAAGGCGCCTGCCTCCTAACCCTCAGAACACTGGTTCCAATCTTCAGCGGTTCCAATCTCCAGGTCCCACGTTTAGCCAGATGCAAAGTGATGCAAGGGCGCAATGCCGCACTTGACCACAAGGGGGCGCACACTCCTGGATTTCGTTCACAGCAGCTGAGACACTGCTGGTGCGCCCATCTCTGTCTCCCTCTCCCTCTCTCTGTCTCTTTCTGTGTCCCTCTCCAAAAAAAATAATAAAAAAAAAAAAAAAAAAAGGAAAGGAAAAGGATTAGAAAGAAAAAAGAAATTTCCAGAAAACAACCAAACCCACAGTGCTTAGACTCCTGAGGAGGCCTGGAAATTCTAGAAACATTCTACCTACGTTTGTGATGAGACCTGAAAGCTACAAAAAAAAAAAAAAATCAAAGTGATCAATCAGGATCAAAAGAGAAGGTTCACAATGCCAAGAAAACCGCCGAAGGCCACACTGCCCACCACGTGCCGCTCCAGTCAGTCAGGTGGGGGGTGCTGGAAATGAGGATGGCAAATGGAAAACCCGCCTCAGCTACGGGGCGACTGCAGACAGGAATGGAGAACCCACTGAGACACTTCTTGAGAGAAGATCAAAGAGCACACGACGGCTGCCGAGCGGCTGGCGGCAGCTCCCAGCGCTGGCGACCAGCGCCCGCCTCCGGGGTCCGCGCCCCGGCGCCCAGCGGCGCACGCGTCCGGAGTCCATTGCGGCCCGGCAGGCCCTGGCGTGCCCGTTCTCACTGCCTCTCTCTCCGTCTCCTCACAGACAAATAAAATTAAACAAACGGCAAAAAGAGACCTGGGAGTATGGCGTTTGCCTTCAGTGAAATCCCCAGTACCTACGGAAGGAGGGGGACATAGCCGAGACTGGGTGAGGAAGTGGGGGGCCAGGGAGAAGATGGGCAGAGGTGGACGACAGAGGACCAGGAGGAGGACAAAGAAGAAAAAGCAAAGTAACGAGTATTTTTACAGCGCGGAATCCCGTCGGTCGGTGGACGGAGACTCGCAGACACCTCACGCGCCCACACTAGGCCGCGGCGCGCCGGGCGCTAAAGTTGAGGCCGAGCCGACGAGGCGGCGCCGGGGGCCCGGCGGGAGGGCGGTGGGCGGCCCCGGAGGACCCTCCCCCGGCACAGTGACACCCGTCCCCACGCCCGCAAACCCCAGGACCACCACAGAAGCAACAACCCAGGACGACACACTGGGAAAAGTGAGGTCCATGGAAAGTTCCAGAAGGCAACCAAACCCACCAAGCTGAGGGGCAGTCTCCTGAGGAGAAGGTCGAGACGTGGCAGAAATCCCACCTCCTGCCACAAGGAGTACCGGGGCCCACGCGGCCCAACGGTCGGAAATCAGTAGCTGAGGAGGAGCCCACGAAGCCGAGACAACTCGACGCTTCGCGGGCTCCCCCGCGCGCACGCGCGCAGTCTGTCAGGTGCCCAAGAAGGCGGACCGGAAATGAGCGGAGGAAGGAGAGCGTCACGGCGCCCCCTGCTGGTGGGCGCGACCCAGCCCGTCACCGGGAAAGTGCGCCTCCAGGGGCCAGGTGGAGCAGTGCATGGAGGGGAGGAAGGGGTAACTTTTGGAGTCTCGGCGCCAAAATTTTCCAAACCATTGGACGAAAGTAGACGTTAGAAATAGCTTTACATAATTCAGGACAGAGCCAACGTTGAAGGCACAGAAGGAAGAGAAATAGAAGAAACACAACGTTCCATGTTCTCCTTTGAGTTTCTTTTCCAGATTAGAACACTTGACATGAGCTCTTACCTTTTAACAACTTTTGAAGTGCACACTATGCTATGAATATCTGTCGCATCATGTCCTCCTTGATGGTGCGCTGGCGTTACACAGCTGAACTTCCCATCTTACACCAGCCTTGGTGACTGGTTCAAGATGGCATCTTGCACCATCTACAATCCCTGTTTGGGACTTAGAAGTAATTTACCCTCAGAAACAGAGCGTCCTCTTGTTTAGATGAACACATCTCTTGCGTCATTAAGCAACAGGTTCAAAGGGAACTACAGAAAGAAGGGGAGCTCCAGTTTCAGTGAGACACTGTTTCAGGGAAATAGAACAGGAGAGCAGAAGACTAATGGAGAAGGACACCCATGTGTTCCTCTGGCACCCACACGTGACGAAGGGAGAGCACATCTGCACACACACCTCTCACACCACACACACACACACACACTCTCTCTCTCTCTCTCTCTCTCTCGCTCTCTTTTACCAAAAGCAGTCTACAGATCTATTGCAATCCCCATCAAAATTCTAGTGTCACTCTTTACTGAAGTAGAAAAAGAATGCTAGGATTGGAGAGATAGTTCAGAAGTTAAATGTACTTCCTGTATAAACCTGATGGCCTGCAGGGACCTGAAACTTCCAGAGTTCAAATCTCCTCGATCTCACATAAACGGCTGGGTGAGGCCATGCCCAGCTGTAACCCTAGTCTCCCAAAGGGGAGCAGAGACCAGGGAATCACCTGGGCTAGCAAAAAGCCACAGCTCTGGCATCAGTAAGAGACTCCAGCTCACACAAGAAGGGGCAGAGGAAAGATGAAGGGACACCTGATGATGTGCTTTGGTCACCATAGACGAGTGCACCCCACCACAGACAAGGGTATAGGGTGCCACAAGGGCACATACACATGCACACACAATACACACAGAGCCAGACACACAACACAGACCACATTACACACTCATACACAAGCAAAACAGGACAAAACAATCTTAAAGTTAATTTGAAAACACTAAAGACCTATGCAATCCTGAGCAACAAAAATGAGGCTGAGGAATCACCATAATTGAGTTCAAAGTCTATTACAGAACCATAGTAATAAAAACAGCATGGTCCTGGCACAAAAGAGACAAGTAGATCAATAGAACAGAATAGAGTATCCAGATATAAACCCATGCAGCTATAGCTACCTGGTTTTTGAACAGAAAAATGCTAAAAATACTCATAGAGAAAAGACAGCCTTTTAAATAGACAGTCCTAGGAAAACTGCATATCTATATGTAGAAGAATGAAACTAGATCCTTACCTCTCTCCATGCACAAGACTTCAAATGGATCAAAGATCCTAACATCAGCTCTGAAACTCCTGGAGGAAAAAGTAGGGGAAATATTTCAACATAGGCACTGGCAAAGACTCTCTAAATAGGATTCTAGTCACTCAGGAAATAAGGTCAATAATAAACTAATGTGACCTTGTGAAATTAAAACACTTTTGTACAACAAAGGACACTATTAGTCAAACAGTATACAAAATGAAAGGAAATCTTTACCAGCTATATATCAGATAGAGGGTTAATATCTACAATATACAAACAACTCATAAAACTAAATACAGGGCTGGAGAGATGGCTTAGCAGTTAAAGCACTTGCCTGCAAAGCCATTCCTCAGAACCCATGTAAGCCAGATGCACAAGGGGGCACATGCATATGTAGTTCGTTTGCAGTAGCTGGAGGCCCTGGCGCACCCATTCTCTCCCTCTCTCTCCCTCTCTCTCTCTGTCTGCCTATTTTTCTCTCTCTTTCAAATAAATAAATAAACAAAATATTTTAAAAAATAAATACAGGCTGGAGGGATGGCTTAGCAGTTAGGGCACTTGCCTACAAAGCCATAGGACCCAGGTTCAATTCTCCAGGACCCACATAAGCCAGATGCACAAGGTGGCGCATGCATCTGGAGTTTGTTTGCACTGGCTGGAGGTCCTGGCATGCCCATTCTTTCTGTCTCTGTCTCTGTCTCTCTTAAATAAATAAATAAAAACTAAGAAAAAGAACTCAATAAAAAATGAGGGCTGGGGGCAGGGGTTGGGGAAATGGCTTAGTAGTTAAGGTGTTTTCCTGCAAAGCCTAAGGACCCCAGTTCAATTCCCCATAAGCCAGATGCACAAGGGGGCACATGTATCTGGAGTTCATTTAGACTGGCTAGAAGCCCTGGTGTGCCCGTTTTCAGTCTCTCTCTCTCTCTCTCTCTCTCTCTCTCTCTCTCAAGTAAATAAATAAATAAAATATTTTTTAAAGTGGGGGCTAGTAGCCAGGTGTGGTGGCACATGCCTTTAATCCCAGCACTTGGGAGGCAGAGGTAGGAGGATCACCATGAATTCAAGGCCACTATGAGACTACATAGTGGATTCCAGGTCAACCTTGCCTAGAGTGAGACCTTACCTCAAAAAAATAAAACAAAACAAAACAAAACAAAAAATGGGGCCAGTAACCGGGCATGGTGGCACATACCTTTAATCCCAGCACTCAGGAGGCAGAGGTAGGAGGATTGCCTTGAGTTTGAGACCATCCTGAGACTGCATAGTGAATTCCAGGTCATCCTGGGCTACTGCAAGACCCTATTTCTAAAAACAAAAAGGGGGGGCTATAGAACTGAATATAGAGTTCTCCAAAGAAATAATACAAATCACAATAAATATTTTTTTTGAAAAGTCTAAATATATTGATATTTAGACTTCAGGGAAACACAAATTAAAATTACTTTGAGATGCCATCTCACTGCAATTAAGGTTCAAGGTCATCAGTGGGGTTGGGGAGATAGCTCAGTGGATGACATGCTTGTCTGTAACTCTCTTGAGTACCTGAGTTCAGATACCCAGACCCCACATAAAGCCTGAAGAATGACAGACTCTGCCTCAAATGAAGTGGAAGGCAATGATCAACTCCAGAAAGTCATTCACTGACCTCCCCATGTAAACCATGGTATGTGCATGCCCATAGCCACACACATACCTCATATCACACACACACACACCCCAAAATTTTAATTAAATCTTTAAAATAAAAAAGAAGCTCAATGTCATCCTCTAAAAAGCAAGTTCAAGGCCAACCTGAGCTACATGGAAATTCATCTCAAAAAAGGTAGAAAACATAGAAAGAAGGGGAAAAAACTACAAATAAGTGAAAATATCAAAGAAATGAAAAAGAGAAAATCAAAGCTGAAAAAAGTAACAGTGATTAGATAGGGTCCATGTACACCACATTCGTGCATAGAAATCACATGCAGAATTCCATTAATATGCACACTTCATATGTGTTAGTGAAAGGCACAAACAATTCACACATTCACCTAGCTTTAACCAAATTAATCTGTAGAATCATGAAATTCCTATCAAATTACAAAAGTGGTTCTTTTATTTATTTTTTTTTTTTTGGTTTTTTGGTTTTTCGAGGTAGGGTCTCACTCTGGCCCAGGCTGACCTGGAATTAACTATGCAATCTCAGGGTGGCCTTGAACTCATGGGCCTTCCTCTGCCTCCCGAATTAAAGTCAAAAGTGGTTCTTTTTGTATAAACTTTCTATTGGGGCTTCTTGCTCCTGGGCAGTCATGGTATTTCCAGTTCTTTGATGCTCTGTTCTTGGGGACCTGGCTGCACATGGGGACGTTCAGCAGTATCGTCACTCCTACTTACCACGCACCACGTGGACATCCTCCTCCAGCGAGTTAGGGCAACAAAGACGACTACGGACCAGAAAGCCAAAGAAACTAGCAGGCACCAAGGAGCCAACACATATCAAGCCAATCCAGGCTGGTGCATTAGTAGGAATCAGATATAATTAAACCCCAGACATGTCCTCCAGCGCCCCCTATTGGTTATGTGCAACAGAGCCTTTGCCCAAGGACATGTGGTTTTCAGAGGCCGGCTGAAGTAGTAAGTAGGGGTGGGAGGGAGGAGTCAATCTGGAGTTTAAAGACATCAGAAGAATTTTTGCTGAAATGAACACAAAGAGAAAGTAAGACGGAAGATACAAAAGAATGTTTAAGACAGGTGGACGATGGAGCCAAAACTGACATACATACACACATGTACAGATGTTTTTGACATTGGGCACTGAATCCAGCTCCTTTTGCACCCTAAGCTTTCACTCCACCATTGAGCTATGTCTCCAGACATGTATAGCTTTATAAAGAGGAGATAAAGAATAATATAAAGGTATTTTAATGAGAGTTGACTGAAAATCTTTCAGACCAGCTGGAAGATAACATTAAGATATCAGAAGTGCCAGGCGTGGTGGCGCACGCCTTTAATCCCAGCACTGGGGAGGCAGAGGTAGGAAGATCGCCGTGAGTTCGAGGCTACCCTGAGACTACATAGATAATTCCAGGTCAGCATGGACCAGAGTGAGACCCTACCTCGCAAAACCAAAAAAAAGAAAAAAAAAAAAAGATATCAGAAGCTCCATTATTCCTAAGTGGAATAAATAAAAACGAATTGTGTCTTAGTAAAACCCCAGAAAACCAAAAATAAAATGAGAAATCTGAAAGACAGCCAGAAGATTTAAAAAATCATTTTCAAATTCATAATGGCTACACTGACAGATCCCTTGTCAACATACCTCCAACCTGAAAACTAGATATCTTCAGTGTATTGAAATAAATACTTGTTAAGCTATATAATTCTGGATTCATGAGTACAACGAGTTGAACAGCTCTAGTTCAGTCTGGTGGAAGAAATCTCTGAAAATGTGAGGCAAAATAAACCATTCCTCCCATTAAAAAGGAAAACTTTAAAACTGCATGTCCACTGAAAATGTTCTTTAAGACTCACTACACCAATTCCTGATAAACAGAGTCCCTTGAAGAACAGCAAGATCATCGCTAAATACTCTAGGTGTTCCTCCAGTAAGTGATGAATAATTCCTGGGAAACATTCAGAGATGTAAGAACTGATAACACTGAAAAGACAAATGGGTCATCTTAAATTAATATTTTTAAATCTTTATTTATTTGTTATGTGTATGAACATACCAGAGTCTCTTGCCGCTAAACAGACACATGCACTACTTTTAGTGTTGGGCTTTACATGGGTGCTGGGAATTGAACTCAGGCTGGCAGGCTTCACAGGCAGCACCTTTAACCACTGAATCACCTTCCCAGTCTCTTAAATTAATATTGAACACATGAAGCAATATATATGCAAATACATAAACATATACACGTATGTTTATAGCCTTAAACTTCAGAGATGTATTTCTCACAGCTTCAGAGGATAAATATAAGTGATTCAAGACCAAGGTGCTAGTAAGGTCAAAGTGTGGTGAAGTCCCCCTTTCTTACATTGTCCCCTATATGGCTGGAAAGATGGCTTAGCAGTTAAGGTGCTTACCTGTGAAACCTAAGGACCCAGACAAACATACCATAAGCAGAGCCAATAGATTACCCACAGAATGGGAGAACATTTTTGCCAGCTGACAGAGGCCAAATATCTAGAATCTACAAAGAACTAAAAAAAAAAAAAAAAAAAACTAAACAATGAAAAAATCAAATAACCCACTCAAAAAGGGTTAGAGAACTGAATAGGGAGTTCTTGGAGGAAGAATTACAAATAGCTTACACACACTGAAAAAAATGTTCAACATTCCTAACCATCAGAAAAATGCAAATTAACATAACTATGAGATTCCACCTTACTCCAGTAAGGATGGCAATCATTAAAAAAATCAAATGTGGGGCTGGATGGCAATCATAAATGCTTGCCTATGAAGCCTAAGGACCAAATGGCTTGATTCTGGACCCATGTAAGCCAGATGGCATCTGGAGTTCATTTGCACAGTTAAGGCCTGCCTATTTCTGTATCTCTGCCTCTCTCAAATAAATAAATAAATAAATAATAAAATATTTTTTTAAAAATCAAATGTGGGCTGGAGAGATGGCTTTACAGTTAAGGCACTTGCCTACGAAGTCTAAAGACCCATGATTGGCTCTCCAGATTCCACGTAAGCCAGATGCACAAAGGTGAGGCAAGCATAAAGTCACACATGCCCACTAGGTGGTGAAAGCATCTAAAATTCAATTGCAGTGGCTGAGGCCCTGGTATGCCCTCTCTCTCTCTGTCTCTCTCTCTCTTTTCTCTCACTTGCTCTAAAAAATAAAATAAAAAAAAATTTTTTAAATCAAATGACAACAAATGTCAGCAAGGATGAGGGGAAAGAGGAACCCTCATTCACTGTTGGCGGGAATGCAAACTTGTACAACCACTATGGAAATCAATATGGAGATTACTGAAAAAGATGAATATAGAACTACCAACAGACCCAGTTTTTCCCTTACTGGGCATTTATCCTAAATGCTCCATGCTTCACTACAGAGATATTTGCTCAGCCATGTTTATAGGTGCTCAGTTCATAATAGTAACTGGAAGCAACCCAAATAAATATATTTTTAAAAATAATGATAAAAAACAGAAAAGGAAATGAGAAATAAATGGAAAAATATTGCTGGGTGTGGTTGCTCATGCCTGGGCTAGAGTGAGACTGTGCTTTAAAAGTAAAATATAAGGGCTGGAGAGATGACTCAGCAGTTAAGGCCCTTGCCTCCCTAGTACTCTCCTGAAGGCAGATGCACAAGGTGGCATATGTTTCCTCAGTTTGTTTGCAGTGGCTAGAGGCCCTGGCGCATCCATTCCCTCTCTGACTATCGGCCTCTTTCTCTAACTCTCTGGCAAATAAATGGAATATAAAAATAAATTTAAAAACTATTCCTTGGTGGTCTGTACTTGTACTCACAGCAATCAGGAAATAGCGGAGCATCTTGAATTGTACCAAGACTGAGAGTATTTGAGCAGAAACAGCTTTGAGCCAGTGACAGACAGCTCCTGTGTACTCTTTTTTAAACGTTATTTATTTTTTTTTTTTTTTTTTTTTTTGAGAGACACAGAGAGAGAGAGAGAGAGAGAGAAAGAGAGAGAGAGGAAGACAGAGATGGGCGCTGCGAACGAAATCCAGATGCGTGTGCCCCCTTGTGGTCAAGTGGGGCATTGTGCCCTTGCGTCACTTTGCATCTGGCTAAACGTGGGACCTGGAGATTGGAACCGCTGGAGATTGGAACCGCTGGAGATTGGAACCAGTGTTCTTAGGCTTAGGAGGCAGGCGCCTTAACCACTAAGCCATCTCTCCAGCCCTCCCGTGTACTCTTGTGTGGCTTCCCCAGTAGATTTGCAGTTCCTTCAATAATTTTGTCTTGGTATAATAGCCTTTGGCACAGAGCCACACACAGATGGTTGGGTGTATCAGTCGTTCACCAGGGCTTTGAGTAGCAGTCAATTTTCCATGAGTTAGAGGAGCTCCAATTCCAGACCACAGGAAATCCATCCACCATCCATCCACCCATTATCCACCCACCTCTCCATTAGCTAATATCTATCTATGGTCCTGGGCATGGAGCCAGGTACTAGCTACAGTGATGAACAAGACAGTCAGCATTCTTGTCCTTTTGCCGGTAACAGTATAGTGTATGGAGGAAGCTGGCTGTGAGTGAAAAGCTGACACTGAAACCCTGTCCATTTGCTTGACACTGTCCCATGAGTTCATTCTTTTTTAGGTATTATTTTGCTCTAGTGATGAAGAAAGTTATGCTTAAATTGAGTTTTCAGTTTGGCAATATTTGTGAGAAACTTCCTAGTGCTTTCTTTAATTTCAGGTGTAATTGCAAATAGAGTTTTATGTTTTTACATTTAGAGTTCTCTCATGTTGTTTTCGACATAGACATTACAGAATCACATAACTTACATAACATGGGAAAAGTGAAATTATCCATTGCCAGAGTAAACTCTGATCATGATCTCATATACCAATATTGAGATAAATGGTAGAAAATATTTCTTCTTTATGCATCTATAATTATTTCTCTTTCCAGTTTTAGATGAAATTAACAAATATCAATGACCCGAGGCAAGAGTCCCTACTCCTCTTTGATTCCCCAAGCTGTTAAACTTGGTAATATACAAGAGTTACTAGTTTTCTCTTCAAAACCATGTAGGTGGGCCTGGAGAGATGGCTTAGCAGTTAAGCACTTGCCTGTGAAGTCTAAGGACCCTGGTTCGAGGCTCAATTCTCCAGAACCCATGTTTGGGACCTTTATTCTGTTCCATTGATCTACATGTCTGATTTTGTGCCACTACCATGCTGTTTTTGTTATTATGGCTCTATAATATAGGTTAATATCAGGTATAGTGATACCAACAGCCTTATTTTTATTGCTCAAAATTATTTTGAATATTCAAGGATTTTTATGCTTCCAAATTAATTTTAGGATTGTTTTTTTCTATTTCCATGAAGAATGCCATTGGAATTTTGGTGGAGATTGCATTAAATGCGTAGATTGCTTTTGGTAAGATTGCCATTTTCTGTGCTGGTTTTGACTGAATGTGCATACTGCTCAGTTGAATTTTAGAATTTGTTAGTAAATTGCTCTACCCAGTCTACTAGAATACTTGAATAGCAGGCAAATTCAACACCTAGGGTCACTTCTGCTGTTTCTGTTGGATATAAGAGCTACACCTGGCATCTTAAACTCCTACCTTTAATCCCAACACTTGGGAGGCAGAGGTAGGAGGATCACCATGAGTTCAAAGCCACCCTGAGACTACATAGTTAATTCCAAGTCAGCCTGAGCCAGAATGGGACCCTACCTCAAAAAAACATAAATAAATAAGTAAATATAAGAAAATTGATTTTTAAAAAGCCAAGGGCTGGAGACATGGTTTAGCAGTTAAGACACATGCCTGAGAAGCTTAAGGACCTCAGTTTGAATCTCCAGGTCCCATGAAAGCCAGATGCACATGGTGGCGCATGCATCTGGAATTTGTTTGTAGTGGCTAGAGGCCTGGTATGTCCATTCTCACTCTCCTCTCTCTTTTCCTCTCTCTGTCTCAAATAAATAAATAAGTAAACAAATAAATAAATAAACAAACTCATACCCTGAAGATATAGAAAGTCAAATGTACATGGCTAAGAACACTTCAGATAATTAGAAAACCCAAGTATCAAATTAACTCAAGATGCAAAAATCTTTACATTATAATACAAGAAACACAAAAATCAAGATAATACAATCCCACCAAAAATTATAAATCCATTATAAATGACCTCCACTGAGACTGTTTTTAAATGAAATGCCTGACAAAGATTTTAAAAAAACAAATGATTATATCTGTGCTCAAAGAAGTCAACAAAGAAATCAAAGGACTCAAAGAAGAAAACAAACTCCTGAAGGAATCCCAAGAGAACACAGGAAACCAATGCGGAAGAGAAAGAAAAGCACACTTGTAAGGAGCCAGGAAAAAATAAACCATACTCAAATAATAGTTAAGCTGAGTGTGGTGGTGCATGCCTTTAATCCTAGCACTCAGGAGGCAGAGGATTGCTATGAGTTCAAGGCCACCCTGAGACTACATAGTGAATTCTAGGTCAGCCTGGGCTAGAGCCAGACCCTACCTCAAAAAACAAAACAAAAAGTTAATATTGTAAGAGAATAAAGGAAAATCTGGAAGAACTACAAAACAAGAAGAATGGCAAGAATAAATATACACCTTTCAATAATAACTCTTAATAGCAACAGCCTCAGTTCCCCAAATAAAAGACACAGGTTTGCAGGCTGGGTTAAAAAGCAGGATCCTGCTGGGTGTGATGGTGCATGGCTACCCTAAGACTACATAGTGAATTCCAGGTCAGCCTTGTCTAGAGTGAGACCCTACCTTGAAAAAAAGAAAAGAAAAGAAAAGAAAAGAAAAGAAAAGAAAAGAAAAGAAAAGAAAAGAAAAGAAAAGAAAAGAAAAGAAAGCAAGATCCTTTGATTTGTTGCCTTCAAGAAATTTACCTTTCCATAAAAGACACTATCTTAGGGTGAAAGAATGGAAAACGGTATTTCAAACAAATGGGCTTAGAAAACATGCAAGTGAAGCAGGGCGTGGTGGCGCACTGCCTTTTGTCCCAGCACTCAGGAGGCAGAGGTACGAGAATAGCTGTGAGTTCAAGGCCACCCTGAGACTACATAGTGCATTCCAGGTCAGCCTGGGCTAGAGTGAAACGCAAGACCCTACCTCAAAAGATCCACCCCCCAAAAGAAAGAAAGAAAGAAAGAGATAAAAAAGAAAACATGCAAGTGTCACTATCTTAATATCTGACAGGATAGACTTCAAACCAACATTAGTTATGTCATTTTACTAGATGCACAAGGTGGTGCATGTGTCTGGAGTTTGTTTTCAGTGGCTAGAATTCCTGGAGTGCCCATTCCCACCCCCCTGCCTCTTTCCCTCTCTCAAATAAATAAATAAAAATAAAAATAAAGCCAAAAAAAGAAGGTCATTTTATATTGATTAAAGGAACACTCCAACAGGAGGACATTACAATTCTAAACACATTTGCACCTAACATGGGGGCTCCCAATTTCATCAAACAGACACTACTAGAATTAAGGTCACAGATAACACCAAACACAGTTGTGGTGGGTGACTTCAACACCCCACTCTCATTAATTGATAGGTCATCCTGACAAAAAATAAACAGAGAAGCATATGGATTAAATGAGGTTATAGAACAAAGGACTTAATAGATATCTACATAACATTCCATCCAAATGCTGCAGAATATACATTCTTTTTAGTAGCACATGGAACATTCTCTAAAATAGGCCATATATTAGGACACAAAGCAAATCTTAACAAATACAGGAAAATTAAGATAATCCCTTGCACTCTATCCAATCATAATGGGATTAAACTATAAATCAACAGCAAGAAAAACTATAGAGCATACACAAAATCCTGGAAACTAAACAATACACTACTAAATGATGAATGGGTCAATGAAGAAATCAAGAAGGAAATTAAACAATTCATAGAATCAAACGATAATGAGAACACAACATCCCAAAACCTTTGGGACACAATGAAGGCAGTTGTAAGAGAGAATTTATAGCTTTAAGTGCCTATATTAAGAAATTAGAAAGGTCATTAGCCAGGCGTGGTGGCGCACGCCTTTAATCCCAGCACTCGGGAGGCAGAGGTAGGAGGATCGCCAAGAGTTCAAGGCCACCCTGAGACTACATAGTTAATTCCAGGTCAGCCTGGGCCAGAGTGAGACCCTACCTCGCAAAACCAAAAAAAAAAAAAAAAAGAAAAAAAAAGAAATTAGAAAGGTCAAAGTAAACAACTTAATGTTCACCTTAAGGCCTTGGAAAAAAAAGAATAAGGCAAACCAAAAATCAGTAGACAGGAAGAAATAATAAAGATTAAAGCAGAAATGAATGAAATAGAAACCAAAAAACAATCCAAAGAATCAATGAAACAAAGAGTTTTTCTTTAAAAGAATAAACAAGATTGATACACCCTTAGCAAATCTAACCAAAAGAAAGAGAGAAGAGACACAAATCAATAAAATTAGAGATGAAAAAGACACTATTACAACAGATACCAAAGAAATTCAGAAAATCATAAGGACAAACAGATAATCTAATAAAGCCAAAGTCCCTAAGGATAGGTGTTGTCCCACACCCTTAATCCTGACAACTGAGAGGTTGAGGTTTCCTGTCTGAAATGGATCCCAGGTCAGCCTGGGGCTGAGTCAGACCCTGCCCCCAGGAATCACAGAAGAAAGACAAAAGCCCTATACATCAGGAAGTATCTAAGGCAACAATAGTCAACACAAAAAAAAAAAAAATACAGCTTGAGAATGGAAAACCAACCAAGAATATATAACACATAACTGTTCTGAAATGGAACGAGATTAGCACTTCCAGTGCAGACCTAGGTACCTGCTTTTGTTTAAGTAGGCCCTGTTACCTTTTGGGACGGCTTCCAATCTCACTAATGCTGAGTACCCAACTCAATCCTTCTCTGTTGCACTGTAGATCTGGTGTTTTAATCGGCTGTGCTGGATGCCCTGTGGCCAGGGGCTGAATGAGTCCTCTGGTGGTTCTTCACAGCGCTGGGGTTGGAAGAGGGGAGACTATGCAGGATACCTGGAGTTGTACTGGAGCTGTTCAGCTGGCCCCATTTGTGTTCTCCTCCAGCAGCTGCTCAGCTGATCTCTGCTATCTTCCCCTTCAGGTTTCTTGACTTTGCAAGCAGGGTGATGTGAGTGGAAAATCCTTCCACCTGATTTCCACTTTTGCAGTTCTGTACTGGCCAGGTGGTATTCAGACTAGGGCTGCTGGTGCCTCGGCGGGATTCTGGCCAGTTTCCTCCTTTCTGAAAGATCTGAGTCTCTCCTGCTTCTCTCCTGCTTCTCTCCTGTGGTTGATAATAACTTATACACCTTCAGTTTTTGGTAGAAGAGTGATCTTTGCTGTTTTTCTGTTTGTTTGTTTGTTTGTTTGTTTGTTTGTTTGTTTGTTTGTTTTTTCCCTCCCTAGGCTACTTTGGCATGGCTACTATGCCACCATCTTACCTGGAAGTCCCAGATTTATGTTTTTATTAAACACTATGGATTGACAATGGATTCACAAAAATAGCATATTTTATACTCATCATTGTACATTTTGAATATATTTTATTTATCTATTTGAGAAAAAGAGGCAGACAAAGAAGAAGCAGGAGTGGCTTCTTGACACTGTATACAAAGTCCATACACAAGTGCCACTTAGTGCATCTTGCTTTACATTGATACTGGGGAATTGAAACTAAGTTTTTAGGCTTTGAAATTGAGTGCCTTTAACAACTGAGTCATCTCTCCAGCTCAATGTTTGAAAGTTTTATATAGTCTAATAGAATAATTTCAAAAGTGTAAGCTCAAACATTAAAATTTAAATATATTTAAAATTCTCAAATCTTTACCATATTGATGCCTGTCATTCTAAAATGTTTATTTAATACTTTAGTTCTGTCCACTGAACCTTGCACTGAAATGTGAACACTGTGTCATGTTTTTATTTTTATTTATTTATTTTTTTGGGGGGGGTTATAGGTTTTGAGGTAGGGTCTTCACACCTAAAGTTTTTAAATTCCATTAATGTAGAATCATCATTACTGCTATACAGTACTAATTATGTCCAGTATATGGGAATAGACATGTTTATTATAGAAGTGAATTTTAAAAGTTTTAAACTTGAGGGCTGGAGAGATGGCTTAGTGGTTAAGGTGCCTGCCTGCTAAGCCTAAGAACCCGGTTCCAATCTCCAGGTCCCACGTTTAGCCAGATGCAAAGTGATGCAAGGGCACAATGCCGCACTTGCCCACAAGGGGGCGCACGCATCTGGATTTCGTTCACAGCAGCTGAGAGACTGCTGGCATGCCCATTCTCTATCTGTCTCCTCTCCCTCTCTCTCTGTCTGTCTCTCTCTGTGTCTCTCTCCAAAAAAAAAATAATAATTAAAAGTTTTAAATTTGAGATTTAATTAAAAGCATTATAGATGGAGACATTTGAAATGCATTCTGAAGTAGTCACACACATATCACACTTCAGTAGATAAGTATAATTAAATCATATAGCTAGAAATTTGATTCTAGTCCTTGAAAAGAGATCACTATTCGAACTAAGGTACTGTGTATTACTTTCTTTTGTCAAGTTCTAGAATGTCATGAGTCAAATAAGTTTTTAAACTGGCTTTCACATATTTTGATATTTCCAGCAAATTTATCAGAGAATATTAGATCACAACCCACAGATCATATGTTTAATTTTTGCAAGTGGAGTTTTTTAAGATTTTATTTATTTATTAGAGAGAGAGAGAGAGAATGGGTGTGCAAGGGCCTCTAGCCACTGCAAATGAACTCCAGACGCTTGCACCACCATGTGCATCTGGCTTACCTGAGACCTAGAGAATCCAACTGGGGTCCTTAAGCTTTGCAGGCATGTGCCTGAACCACAAAGCCATCTCTCCAGCCCTACAAGTGGAGTTTTTATACATAATGATAATGCCATGTTTTTCTACATATGTATTTAATGCCATGGTTTTTGCTGGCAGAAATCACATATGTATTTAAGGCTCGAGGGGGAAGCTCCATGATGGCAGGAAAAATGATGGCATGAAGATGGACATAACATATGACAACAGCAACCGGAGAGTGTTAATAATACCCATAAGCCCGCCCCAACAATACTCTGCCTCCAGGAGGTGTTAATTCTACCATCAGCTGGGAACAATTCAGAACACTTGAAGTTTATGGGGACACCTTAAACCACCACAGAGTTTGTTAAAAATTAACATATGACATGTTAACTTTTATCTACTGACAATAAAATGTGGATTATTTTCAAGGACTAATTCCTTAAATTGAAAATTTGATTAAATTTTAGACAAGGGCAGGGTTTTGCTAAGAATCTGAAAATAATGCATTTATTATATTATGTGAGTTGTATTATTTTTATTGTACTAAAACCTCACCCTTCAGAAATGACATATATTCAATAGACCATTAGTAAGCACACTTTTCATTAGATGAATCTAGAATATTACACGTTTATACTACTCATGTAAACTTACAAAAGTAGAAATTTTCCTTTGACTATTTAAAGTAATTCTCAAATAGTTCAATTCTTTAACAGTCTCACTTAAATGTCATGTTTTCTGTTTTTTAAATATTTTATTTACTTATTTATTTGAGAGAGAGATAGAGAGAGAGGAAGAGGCACAGAGAAAGAGAGAATGGGCACACCAGGGCCTCCAGCCACAGCAAACGAACTCCAGATGCATGCACCCCCTTGTGCATCTGGCTTATGTGGGTCCTGAGGAATAGAACCAGGGTCCTTAGGCTTTGCAGGCAAACGCCTTAACCGCTAAGCCATTTCCCCAGCCCAAGTGTCATGTTTTCTAAATGATATTCACATGTCACCCATTGACTGTTTAAAATCTTATTCATATGATCTGACTGTGTTTCAGATACCAGAAGAGCTGCAAAATAAGCATGAATGGAAAATTGAATAGAAACCAGAATCAGGTATATGGTCAAAATTGTATTGAATATTGGTTATTTAATAGATTTCTGAAGTAAACTAAACAACAAATTCTTTTCCTTTCTTTGACTAATGGGTTCTACATTAAATATTTTGTCACATACATTGAATGAAATATGTAAAACTGTAAGCATTCCTGAGGAAGAATATAATATCATCATTAATAATGTTCCACAAATTTTTTCTAAATATCAAAATGTCTACATATTTCTTATTTTCTGGTGAATAATGTCTTCACTTGTATCATTCTTGCAAAGTGGCAAGCTTTAACTTTGAAATTATTCATAGAAAACTAAGCCTTTCCCTGTTTATGGTACCCAAACCCAGACTAATTGGTAATATCATTAAACAATTCCAGTCCATAAACTGTCACTTTACAAGTATTGGGATAAAGCTGCTGTCTTTTACTTTTCATTGCTTGACCTTTATCCCTTAGGCAAGTTCTAGATTCTTTAGCCTTGAATAAAAATACCTCATTTAATTTTTCTCAAGTTATTTTGCATAGTTCCTCTTACACTCCTCTGCATTTTCTAGAGATTCTATCCAAATTGATTCATTCATAATTTCACAAATATTTTTCCTCACCTCTAGCTGCATTTCTTTTAATTCACAGACATTTCACTTCATTTTTTCAAGTTTTATAAACATTGTAGAACTTACAGGAAGATCATGACAAGAAGTTTCTCGGATGAAGCCTTGAATTCTCCTAAGAATTTCATGTAACTTTATTTACTGCTGTTCATACTTGGCAGTAAAGAAATGCTTTTGCATTATGAAAGAATGATATTACAAATATCCAAGGTAACAAGCCCGCTAAGATTTCTAGTGTTCATTTACTCTTAGTAGTCTTCCCCTAGACAAAAAAGACAGAACAAAATAGTTTTACTTCCAAAAATGACATTTAAAATACCAAATATAAATTTCATTTACATTTCCTAAATTGCTATTAATGATATAGTATACAGACTTATCTTAAATATTATTGCATGATATTTGTAAACTGAGTGCTATCTGAAAATAATGTTGTTTTATTTACTTTGGCCTTTGACATGTTATGTATGTGTGTGCTAAAAACTTAATTATAAAAAATTTTAATTACAGAATAAATTGCATAAAGAAATCACATGTAGTTCATACTCCCATTGGGTTATAATCTTATGTCTTCTCTTCTCCGACCTCATTCCACTGAGGTCCCACCTCAGAGCAGATATTGTTCTTCACCATGAGGTCATGAATGCATCAGTTATTTTCTGTGGGCATAAGGACATGCTTCAGGACATTTCTTCCCAAACTGTGACTTACATTCTTTCCCCTTCCACGTTCCCTGAGCCTTGATGTGTTTGTTAGAAGTCTCCTTTAGCATTGAATATTTAGTACCCAACCTCTGGATTTCCTCTTCAATGAGTTTGAGTGTCCTCAGCATCTATGGCCATTTTCCTGGAGCTTGTGTTCAGGCTGTCAGTGAGAGCAGCACTCATGTTTAATTTGCCACTTCCTCTGTTTGTAAAAACACTTTTGACAATTACAGTGTTAACAGCTAAGAGGGAGTCAAGTATCTTTGTTAGGCAGTTAAGGTGGCTGGGCCCCTCAAAGTAAGAAGCAGGGATGTCTTTGGGCCTAACCTTGCAGTCTCCACTTTGCTAGAGACCAGAGGATGATCTCTTCCCTAGATGTGTTCTTCCACAAACAGCCTGAGCCCCTCCTGGGAAGGAGGTCTCTCCTAGGGTTTAAATCTAGCCCTACTATGGTAGGTGGTTCAACTCCCAGAACTTGGCGTCATGGCTGGCCTCTTCCTGAGACAACCCCTAGCCCAAACCAATCACTGCCTGTCTTTGTTCACCTGAGCCAGAAGGCAAGACCAACCACTAGAAGGTTATAAATAGATGCGTGCAAGGGGACAAGCTTTTGTTTTCTCGACAGCCTGTTCATCACTTCTGATGAGTTCTTCCTCAGCTCAGCCTGGTGGTGCCAACCGAAGGGAGCACCCCAACCCCTACTTTCCACATGGGCTCCTTACCCCTCCTGCTCTCCACATGGCAGGAGTTTGTCATACTTTCTTTTCTGTCCTCTGCTCGGTTTTTCCAGGCCCACCAGATGGGCTCTCAAACCATGTGCATATATTCATCTTCCTTCCTTTGTAAATATAATAATGTAATAATTATCCTTTTTAGTCTTATTTTATTCAATTCTTTGATTAAAATTAAACATGAACCCAGAGTTTGGAGTTCAAGGGCTTTCCTGAACCTCTAGCACCCCCATTACACAATCAAATGTTTTTTTTAATATACTTTATTTTATTTTATTTACTTATTCTAGAGAAAGAGGCAGAGAGAGAGAGAGAGAATGGGCACACCTGGGCATCCAGCCACTGCAAACAAATTCCAGATGCATGCAACCCTTGTGCATGTGGTTTACATGGTCCTGGAGAATTGAACCAGGGTCCTTTGGCTTTGCAGGCAAACACCTTAAACTGCTAAGCCATCTCTCCAGCCCCATAATCAAATGTTTTTCACAGAAAGACACACTTACATGTGGCCCAAGCCAGAGGTTTTAGATATCTAAGATGAGCCACGTCCAGGGCAGAAATTATTTTACTGGAAATTAAAAATATCCACATTTAGATTCTTATATTTATTATACTTAGCATACATCTTGAGGATTTTTAAAATTAATTTTTCTATGTACTGAGTTCCCAGCTTGCTTTTCATTTCATAGTGCTACCCTGATTTTACGTCTTGTTGCTAGTTCTGGTATTTCTTTCTTTTTTCTCTGACTGTGAAAATGCAAAAGCACTGTAAATGAGTTGGATGGGAACAACTGCGTGGATGTCCACAATAATGTCTAAGGAATCATTCCATGAATCATTTAGCCTCTTTCCATGCTCCAAAAAGAAGGAAATCCTTTTGGGGGGGAAAAAAAGAAGAAGGAATTCCTTTTAGGAAAAAAAAAAAAAAAGCCAGCAGAAAGCCAGAACAAAGAGAGAATTATCAATAAAGAGCAGGCCAACAAGAGACTCATAGACTGGAAAGCAAAGCCAGGATGGGATGGGCCTGAGAGATAAGACAGATGCAGTTTCCATGCAAAAAATAATCAGTACAGAACCAACTTCCCAATGCCAGAGGCACTGGTGATTCCTTCAGACCTTATCTCCCTGACTTCAGAGTCAGCAGCCATGCTAATTGCTCTTATCTGGCTAATAGAGACTCAGTTTTTGATAGTTTCAAAGATTATGGTTATAGTTACCTGCAAAAGAAAAGGATAAAGCCTTAAGAAGCTAGATAACTTACTTCTTCAGATCTTAGTGGGATTTAGAAAATACATTACTTTACAGGTGCATGCCTGTAAAGCCCAAGGACCCAGGTTCAATTCTCCAGGTCCCACGTAAGCTAGATGCACATGGTGGCATCTGGCTAGAGGCCCTGGTGTGTCCATTCTCCCTCTCTCTGTCTCCTCTCTGACACTAATAAATAAATAAAAATAAATCTTAAAAAAAAAGATAATACATTACTGGTTGTGAGAGCAATGGAGTCCCTCTGAGCTCTGGAAAGGTGTGTAGCTTAGTGGTTAGAATGCCAGACACAAGATCATTAGAAGTCCACAAGGCAGTGGCTATTGAGCTCTTGTCTTTCAACTGAAAAAGGATTAGCAAGTGTAGACACACAGAGGGTAAATTAAGAAAGATTTAGTTTAGGAAAATAAAGCAGAAAAGCCCATCCGAGAAGTCCCAACCTGAGTGGGTTCCCAAGAAGCTAACCCTCGTGGTAACTTGCCTTGGGTTTCTCTTTTAGACCCTTGGAGATGTAAATTAGGTATACAGTTGGAATGGATATATTGAGAATTTTGATTAGTTGGTGCAACAGAAAAGAAAGAGTAGAGTCAGAAAGAACCCACAAGTAAGGGACAAACAGCCCATGCAAGATTTTTCAGGAGGGAGAAAGATCCAGGAAGCTGTTCCTGATCTCCATCTTGAGTCATCCCGGAGCTGTCATCTAATCTCACCAGGGGTTGACACCTATGTTCCTTTAGGTCTGTGTCCCTGAGTGACTACCTGCAAAAGAAGACAATCTTGCTTCTAATCTCTTTTCCTTCATCTTTATCTAACATTCTGTGCAAAAGTTTGTTCTTATCTAAAACCTGAAATTCATAGAGAGCAAATGGAGTTCTGTGCTAATAGTGAATGGGATAAACAAGATTTAAGCTGGTTTCTTCTTATATCTAAAGCCAGTGGTCTTTATGATTTTTCTCTATGCGTGACAGTGTCTTTTTTGAGGCAAGCCTTATTTTTATGAGAGAGAGAGAAAGAATTGGAGCATCAGGGCCTCCAGCCTCTGTAATCGAATTCCAGAAGTGTGCGCCATCTTGTGCACATGTGCAGCCTCGCATGTTTGCATCACCTTGTGTGTCTGGCTTATGTGGGACCTGGAGAGTCTAACATGGGTCCTTAGGCTTCTCAGGCAAGTGCCTTAACCACTAAGCCATCTCTCCAGCTAAGGACTGTATCTTATTTATTTATTTATTTATTTATTTATTTATTTATTTACTTACTTATTTGGTAGAGAGAGAGGGAGAGAGAGAGAAAGAGAGAATGGGCACATCAGGGCCTCCAGCCACTGCAAATGAACTCCAGACTCATGCACCTCCTTTTGCAGCTGGCTAACGTGGGTCCTGGGGAATCAAACCTGGGTCCTTTGGCTTTGCAGGCAAATGTCTTAACCACTAAGCCATCCCACCAGCCCAAGGACTGTTTCTTAATAAGTGAATGGAGCTATGCTTCTAGTGATAGCAAGGAGTCAAAGTTGAGGATAAAATTAGCAATTATAGAAGCAAACATGGAACTATTTATAAGGGAAGAGGGGTTAAGGAGCAAAACACTGGGTAGGGTTAGCAGAAAGGTTTTAGACAGTAGGAAAGAATCTAAGCATTTATGAAAAGTTTGATGCAGATGATATAGGAATCGAGGCGCTACATAAAACATGAAACTTTTCTCAAAAGCAGTATTAAAGCTGTGGGATCCATTGAGTCAAGACAAATAGGTGGTTGTTTTTAAGTATGTTTCATTGTTGGGACTGACAGCCAGCAAAGCTTGTGATGTGATCCAGATCTACAGTTAGAGAACAACTGGCAGAGCAGGAATATGGGAAGACATCTCATTTGCAGGGAAAGGGGGGAGTGTGAAGTTGAGAACAAAGTGTATATTAAGACAATTTTAGTCGTGTGAACTAGAAGCTAAATGAAGCATAGCACAAGTTGCTCTCCATTGAATAGCAAATTTATATTGGTATTTAGGATTTTTCTGTTCAGTCATGATTGCTGGATCAAAGTTTTCCTTTAGAAATCTTAGCCATTTTAATTAAATCTGTATTGTTATTTTTGTCCCATGGATTTCTATCATGTTTATGTTTTTAGCCAGAAAAATATACAAGCATTCAAAAAGAAAATTCACCAAGACCCCCAAAACAAAGTAACCCTTCCTCAAGTTAATAATGATGATTTCTTCCCACAAGAATTTGGCATGAATGTGTGGGAAAACGGGTTATGTTTCTTCTATGTCTCTTTTTCTCTTCAGAATCTCCTGGCAAATATCATCAATCAAAAGTCAAGACTTTTGTTTTTGGAATGGAATTTGAAATTGTTTTGCCTAAACTCTGCAAGACTTAATAAGTACCATCTTTCAACATCAAACAACCTTACTATTGACCTGAATGATTCTGTTCCACATAAATCAGCCAAATAAACTCTGAAATGCTATATAAATTGGGTTAGAAGCAAGTACTAGAAAAAACCTGAAATGCTCAGTTTACTCATTCTTACTCCTTTGCTGAACATATTGGATTGAAGTTGAGACCATAGTGCAAAGGTCAATGTCAACTTAATGTTTTCAGAATTTTTTTTTTTTTTTTTGTTTTTCAAGGTAGGGTCTCACTCTAGCCTAGGCTGACCTGGAACTCACTATGTAGTCTCAGGGTAACTTTGAACTCATGGCGATCCTCCTACCTCTGCCTCCTGAGTGCTGGGATTAAAGGTGTGCGCCACCATGCCCAGCTCAGACATTTTTTAGGTTCATTTTTCTCCTTTGTTGTGAATGATATGATTCTGCCTTGGTCACTTTGTATATTTCAAGTCCCATGTTCAAATCCATATATTTACAAAGATTTCCCTTGGGTTGCTCATGAATTTCTAATATTTCTGCAAAGTAAAGATGTGTGTCCCCTCCACTGCAGATTGCAGGAACCACACTGATTCACCTTGCTATGCTGAAATGGCTCACGTGTTTCCTCTTACAATGGGAGACTAAGGTAACCAGAGAAACACTGCCATATTAATATAGTGAAAATACACAGTACCATTGTAAGTTCGGGAGTGACCACGACAACGCAAACCACTCTGAGGCAAAGATGATAGCTTTTATTCAGGAAAAGCATGAGCTGCCAGGGCTGGCTCATGAAAGAGGAGCACAGCCAACCTGAGTTTGCAGATAGTGGGATTTATATGGCTTCTTCAGTTGGGGGAAGGTGAGGAAGGGGAAAAGCTGAACAAAGCCGGGCATGGTGGTGCAGGCCTTTAATCCCAGCACTCTGGAGGCAGAGGTAGGAGGATCCCCATGAGTTCAAGGCCACCCTGAGAATACATAGTGAATTCCAGGTCAGCCTGGGCTAGAGTGAGACCCTACCTTGAAAAAAAAAAATAATTTAAAAAAAAAAGACACCAGAACAGTGACCAGGTGACTTATGAGATAAGGAGGCAGGAAACCATTGACCTGGGGGGGCATTGTTAGCCATGGAAGGGATAATGGCTGGGCAGTTTCTTGAGGAATGTGGATAATTCACTTCCTTTTGTCTCTTTCCCAATCCTGCTGTCCTTGGTGACTCCATTTTGGGACCTGTCCAACCTAGTGTGTGTGTGTGTGTGTGTGTGTGTGTGTGTGTGTGTGTGTCACCATGTGTGCCGTAGTGCTCTTGTGAAGCTCAGAGGAGAACTTCAAGAGTTGGTCTTGCCTTCCACATTGTTTCAGGCAGGGCCTTTCTCTCTTTGTTCAAGAGAACATTGTGCCCAAGGAAGCCATCAAATGTCTCTTGCTTAATAACTCATTTAGCCATCTTCTTTATGGGGGAGGACACTGTCCACACATGCCTGTTCCCTTACACCACCGCCTCCCGACCAATCTTGACTCAGTGACAATGAGACAGACATCCCCACAGAACAGCACTATTGTTTAGTGTCACACATCTGCAGGTATGGTTGCCTGTAGCATGCTGTTGGCAATGGTACTACAAATGTGTACACGTGCTAGCTTGCCTCAGACACTTGTGACATGTTGGTGGCTAACAGCATTCACTGTGCAAGTACATGGAACTTTAACACAGATATAACATCATTTCTGAGAGCATATGGATGGACTTTGTATTATACAGGTCTTATAAAGGTTAATGTGAGGTCGTGAACACATCAGTCAATTAAAGGCCCTGGCACACACATCTTCTCTCTCTCTCTCTCTCTCTCTCTCTCTCTGTGTGTGTGTGTGTGTGTGTGTGTGTGTGTTTGCAAATAAATACAATACAATGAAATAATAGAATGCTATGTACAATTAATTATTGGGAAAATCACTTTTTTTTCAATGTTTTGATTTATTATTTCTTTGCAAGTAGAGAGAGATAAAAGAGAGACAGACTGAGAGAACAGGCCCACCAAGGCCTCTAGCTGCTGCAAATGAACTCCAGATGTATGTGCCACTTTGTGTATCTGCCTTTACGTGGGTACTGGGGATTCAAACTCAGGTTGTTAGGCTTTGCAGGCAAGTGCCTTAAATGCTGAGCCATCTCTCCAGCCACAAGAAAATCACTTTCAATCATGAGTACAGTGCTCTAGAAGGTTAAATAAACTGGGAATGGAAAGCAGTCAAAACTTTGCTCTTGGAAGCTGGGTGTGGTGGCGCACACCTTTAATCCCAGCACTCAGGAGGCAGAGGTAGGAGGATCAACATGAGTTCAAGGCCACCCTGAGAATACAGAGTGAATTCCAGGTCAGCCTGGGCTAGAGTGAGACCCTACCTTGAAAAAAAAAAAAAACTTTGCTCTTGGGCTGGAGAGATAGCTTAGCATTTAAGGCACTAGGAAGCCTAAGGACTCATGTTCGACTCTCCAGGTCCCACATAAGCCAGATGCACAGTAATACAAGCATGCAAGGTTGCACATGCACACAAGGGGGCAGATGCATCTGGAATTCAACTGCAGTAGTTGGATCCCCTAGCATGCTAATTCTTTCTCTCCCTCTCCTTCTCTCCTTCTCTCTCTCTCTCTCTCTCTCTCGCATAGATAAAGGCAATCTGTTGGGCTTGCCTAAAAAAAAAAAATCTTTGTTCTTGGGCTGGAGAAATGGCTTGGTGGATAAGGCTTAAGGACCCAGGGCAGGAGAGATGGCTTAGTGGTTAAGGCTCCCCTAATCCTAAGAACGCTGGTTCCAATCACCAGTGGTTCCAATCTCCAGATCCCACGTTTAGCCAGATGTAAAGTGACACAAGGGTGCAATGCCACACTTGACCACAAGGGGGCGCACGTATCTGGATTTTGTTCACAGCAGTTGAGAGGCTGCTGATGCGCCCATCTCTATCTGTCTTCCTCTCCCTCTCTCTCTGTCTCTCAAAAAAAAAAAAAAAAAAGATAAGGACCCAGGTTCGATTCCCCAGGATCCATGTAAAGCCAGATGCACAAAGTGGCACATGCATCTGGAGTTCATGTGCAGTGGCTAGAAGCCCTGGCACGTCCATTTTTTCTCTCTCTCTCTTTCTCTCTCTCTCTCTCTCATAAATAAATAAAAAATATTTTTTAAAACTTTGCTCATGGGCTGGAGAGATTGCTTAGCAGTTAAAGGCACTTGCTGGCAAAGCCTGACTGTCCATGTTTGATTCCTCAGTACCCACATAAATTCAGATGCGCATTCATCCTGGAGTTTGTTTGCAGTGTCAAGAGGCCCTGGCATGCTTGTTCATTCTTCTCTCTCTTCCCTCTTCTCTCTCTTCTGTGAAGCTCTCAGATGTGGAGGCTTGACAGCTGATGCAACACCACCAGTTAATGACCATTTGGCACAGTTAACATGAGTAGAACGAAAGTTGATGGTTAAAATAGACGTACAGTATTTTCAGATATGAAAACCTTCTAATAGAAAATTTAAAATCCTTAATCTCAACACTTGGTTTCCAGGTAGCTAAGAACTTTAAGGAGTTTGTAAATCTGCTTGGGTCTGAGACAAAGGGGAGCTTGACCTTGAACTCACTTGGGTTGTAACATCCTTTAAATCACATATGCCAGTCTAGAAATTATAATTTCCTTATTGGGAGCAAGAAATGGTGATAGAACAGAGAACAAGCATAATAGCATTCTAACCTGGTAAGTGCAGTCTTAAGCAGAAAGGCATTTGACTAGCAGAGAGCAAATGGTTAGTCTCTGGTCGTCTGTAGGACACTCAAGCAGTGCAGCAAAGAGAATTGGGAGCTGCCGAGGGCTTTGAGCACCAAGGGAATCTCAGTGTGGGGAGGAGACAGGAGAGCCAAGTCTGTCTTCTAGTCTGCTGATGTCAGCAATCATCAGGGACTGCGCGGGGAGTGGGGGTGGGGAGGGGGCAGGAGGCATGATCACATTCGGGATTACTGGTGCCATGCCACTCTGCTTTGAGATCACCTTTGTTTGTGCTGACCCAGGGAAAGGGAAAACTGAAGGAGAATTACACCTGTGCTGGTGGCACACCAAGATGACAGGGTCTTGCCTTTAGACCTTTACCCAGAGAGTGCGTTACACTGTGCTTATGGCCTTGTGACACAAGACGACGGGGCTTTATCTGTGTCTAGCCTGCTTAGGCCATTCGAGAAAGAAGACAAGCAGAGGTCAAGCCCACTTGAGAAAGATTAGGGATGGTGTGGCTTCAGCATAACTGCCACCCCCATGTGAACTGGACACATCCTACAGCATGATCCAGACACCCCACAATGCAGAGTGCTAACCTCCCTGCTTCCCCACAAGAAGACTTTAACGCTCTCTCTCAGGCTGGAGAAATGGCCCAGAGGTTAAGGCACTTGCCTGCAAAGCCTGATCACCCAAGATTGATTCCCCAGTACCCATGTAAAGCCAGATGCACAGAGTGGCACATGCATCTGGAGTTCATTTTCAAGGGTCCTGGTGCACCTATTCTCCTCTCTCTTTCTCTTTATCCCTGCCCCCCCAAAATAAATAAATAAAAGCTCTCTTTCTCTTTCTAGGTGGTTCAAAGCTCCTTTCTCCTTTTCTTTGCTCTGAAGCCCATCAGCCCCTTTGTTGGCATTAATTTGTGGGCCCCAAACAAACGATCTCAGTCCTTAGCAGTTATAGAGAAAGTGTGAAGGGTGGAGGTGACATGCTTGTCTTGTTTTTGAGGCTGGGTCTTGCTTTGTAGCCCAGACTGGTCTTGAACTCCCATTCCTCCTGCCTCAGCCTCCTGGGTGTGAAGACTACAGGTGTGTGTCAACAGTCTTTTGAAAAGTGGCATCCATTCATATTGGTTGCAAAATGCAGGATGTTACAGGCTCCACAGTGGCCTTTTCTGGTTTTGGGCCACAGTATTCTTTCAGCCATAGAATAGCAATGAGAACTGGAAGGTATCTGGTTAGATTTATGGACATCCTGGGCTGGGAAGGTGAGGCCTCTTATAAGTATGCAATAGAGACCTAACTCTGCAGAGGCTCCAGATACAGGCCAAGCTTGGGAAGGACCTTAGATTGAGAGAAGGAGGCAGCTGGGTCTGTACCTCAAGTATCAGGCTTGCTCTTTGTCCCACTTATCTACTGTGTGAACCAAACAACCCCAAACTTGGTGACTGAAGACAGAGATTGTTTCTCTGGGTTGACCAGGCAGTTCTTCCTTGGGGCACATTGTGCAGTTCTTGTCATACATTAGCAGAATCTGGTATCCCCAGAGGGCTGCTTGTCTGCCTTGTGGGGTGACTGGACTTGGGAGGCAGGAGAGCTGGTGGCTGATTGGACAGTTCAGCTCCATGGAGCTGATTGGCCTTCCGCACAGCATGGCAGTGGACAGTTAGTTACCTGGGAGTTGGGTTCATCTCAGCAAGAGTCCTGAGGACAGGAAGTGGAAGCCACCAGTCCCCTAAGATCCTTAAACACATACAGCATCACATCCACTATTAAACAAAGCCAGCAGAGCGGCCCATGCTCAGGGGAGAAGACAACAGCCCTGAGCCTTGGCGGTCTAGTGAAAAAAGAGTTTGTGGCCACCTGAATTTTCTATTCTCCATCTAGGACCCAAGGGGCTGTTTTCAGTTAGAAATTAGTCTAGTATCATCTGTAATGAGGGACTTTGCTTCTCATACAGCTCTGTCTATTACAAGACCAGTCACAGCCACTGTCAAGCTCTCCCCTTAAGAGCTCTGAAAAGTAGCTTGGGAAATGAGGAGACCAGGTACAGACATGACAGGCCTAGGTGGCACAAGCTCCTGGGCACAGTTGGAAGCTGGAATTGGAATCTGGCTCTCTCCCATATGGAGAGGGTTTGGTGCTGGCTGGTTGGTCTCCCAGCTCTAAACCCAAGAGCTGAAGGAGAGGAGCTGGACTTCCCTTTGGCTGAAAATCAGACACAGGTCTTTGCAGGCAAAGCTCCCCTGTGAGCCATTATAACTTCCAT
The DNA here is from genome assembly GCA_036365145.1 of Orientallactaga sibirica. Classification (NCBI taxonomy): domain Eukaryota; kingdom Metazoa; phylum Chordata; class Mammalia; order Rodentia; family Dipodidae; genus Orientallactaga; species Orientallactaga sibirica. The sequence goes on along the minus strand of JAEOAD010000026.1, from coordinate 22,151,362 downwards.
GTGACTGCTGTGGCCCTGGAATGTCAGTACGAGCTCTCAAAGCCACTGTACTGCCCCTCAGTCTTTGGGAATTCCCTCCTGATCTGCCAGCGGCAGCAGCTGGGCAGGATGGCAAAGTCAGCTATATCCCGGGAGCCAAAACGCCAGGTCGTGTAGCATCTGTAGGCACAGTGTCGCAGCAGGTGGTTGGTGGCCTCTGCCTCCAGAGCCAGCAAGGGTTCCTGGTAGAGCAGGAGGAGCTGCAGGGTTTGTCTGGAGAGCACGAGCTTCCTGAAGAGCTCGGAGGTGGTGATGCAGGGCCCCGGTTTCCTGCGGCAGCACAGCTCCTCCAGGCACCTGCGGCTCGCAGGGAGCTGAGATGGGAGGCAGCTTCCGCACTGGCACCAGCCAGGACTCTCCTTAGGCCTGGTAGTCACCTCTCCCCGAAGTGGATGCATCTCCTCTGATTGTCCAGGAATGGGGGATGGGTTGTGGAAAAATAAGGGCAGCTTGGACAGGTCTGTGAAGTCCATCGGGGGTCTCTGAAAAAGCCAAGTTTCCAGAGTCATCAGCAATGACAACCCCTGGACTTCTAGAATCTTTAGCTTTAGGAACTTCTAGAATCACATTTAATATCACCTTCATGTCATTTATTACATGTGTGTATCAGGACTGGCAGGCAGTTATCATTCAGTCTTTGAAGACTCTCAGGTGATATGTATGCTTGCCTCCACTTTACATAGCTGCAAAATGAAGTTCAGAAAAGCTGGCCATCCACTGAGCCATGAACAGCCTCTGCCCTGGCTGCCCTAGTGGGTATCTCCCCTCCTGCATAATTCCTCTCACCAGGACAGGAGATGAGTAGTTGTGGAGTGAGAGGTGATAACTGCACGCTATTGTGATGTGCTAACTCTAACCGAATTGTATACTTAGGATGGCTGAAATGGTCAAGGTTGTGTTGTATGTTTTGTCATGTGCACATTCTTAAACACTAGATAGTTCACCCCATTTTTTTGTGGGTTTGGTTTTTATTTATTTATTTATTTTTTTTGGTTTTTCAAGGTAAGGTCTCACTCTAGCCTAGGCTGACATGGAATTCTCTATGTAGTCTCAGTGTGGCCTTGAACTCTCAGCAATTCTCCTACCTCTGCCTGCCCAGTGCTGGGATTAAAGGCATGCGCACCACATGCACATTTTTTTTTCTTCCGTTTTTGAAGCAAGTTCTCATGCAGTCTAGGCTGACCTTGCTATATGAACTTCTGATTCTCCTGCCTCTACCTCCCAAGTGCTAAAATTATGGGCACGGACCACAATGCTCAGCTATATACTTCACTTTCTACCCAAACTCCACAAGGGCATTCTAAGAATGGAAGGATTTTGGCCAGTTTCTCTCAAGGTGACATATAAAATCACAAATATTAGAGACTCTGATCCAACAACAAGAGAAAGAAGAGCACATCCCATTAAAATTGAAACTTGGACACTTGGGAGGCAGAGGTAAGACGATCGCCATGAGTTCAAGGCCAGCCTGAGACTGCATAGTGAATTCCAGGTCAGCCTGGGCTACAGTGAGATCCTATCTCAAAAAAAAAAAAAAAAAAAATTGAAACTTGGAGCTGGGGATGCCACAGCATTAAAGGTGCTTGCTTGAAAAGCCTGCTGGCCTGGGTTTGATTCCCCAGTATGATACCAATCCAGATGAAAAAAAAAAAAAAAAAAAAAAAAACCCAAGCAGCTGGCATTTGTGAACATCAGTAAGAAATTCTGGTTTGTGTGTGTGTATGTGTGTGCACACATACATACACACACAAAGTATTTTTAAAAAGAGAAAGAATGTTGTCTTAATATTTGAAAACCAATCTATAAAGTCCAGCAACTGGGGAGGCTGAGGCAGGAGGATCAGAAGTTTTGGGCAGTCCTAGCAACTTAGCAAGACTTTGTCCCAAAATAAAATCCAAACAGTTCAGTTGCACAATGCTTCCCTGGGATCAAACCTCAGTACCCCTTTCCCCCAAATCAATCAGTGCAATTCACCATATCTCAAAGGAAAACAAAGCCTCACAGATCATCTTAAACCAAGTAGGAAATAAATCATCATATTATTATTGCATATGCATTTGTGACAAAATTATCTTCACAAACTAGGCACAAAAGGGATTTTTAAAATTTTGACAAAGCATTCTTTAAATACTACAATTACTGTAGTGAATATTGAAATTAAAAAGCTGTCTCCCATTACAGACATTGAGCCAGAGAGGCCCGTGATGTCACTTCCCTGTGGTGCCCTGCTGGGGCTTGCTAATGCCCTGACCTCCAGATGCGAAGAGGCAGGAGTTTCTCCCAAGGGCTAGAAGTGCCCTGCGCACTTTAACTTCATTATCTTGCCTTCCTTCTCAGGCAGAATAAAATTTGCTGGATTTTAAATTTTTTTTGAGGCAAGCCCAATGGACTGCCTTTTTTTTTAAATGTGAGAATAAGGGGGGGAGCAAATAGAGAGAATGGGTGGGTGCACCGGGGCCTCTAGTCACTGCAAACAAATTCCAGACACATGTGCCACCTTGTGCATCTGGCTTATGTACTGAGAAATCAAACCTGTGTCCTCAGGCTTTGCAGGCAAGTGCCTTAACCACTAAGCCATGTCTCCAGACCTTACATTTTATTTATTTATTTATTTACTTATTTATTTATTTATTTATTTATTTAGAAGGGGGAGGGAGGGAGGAAGGACTGGGCATACCAGGGCTTTTGGCACTCCAGACTTTTGCTCCACTTTGTATATCTGCCTTTACATGGATACTAGGGTAATGAAACCCAGCCTTCAGGCTCTACAAGTAAGCACCTTTAATCCCGAACTTTCTCTCCAGCTCACCTTTGTTGTTTTAAGCCACTGGTGTGGTCACTGGTAATGGCAGTTCCAGAGAGCCAGGACAGCTACAAGATGCTCAGGAGCCAGGAGTGCTGGAGTGAATGAGCACAGCCCCCTGGGAGCACGTTTGCTGATATCTCCTAGAACCAAACACAGGCCTGCAGCCTGGCTCTGGGGTACACTCAAGAGTGTGCCACGTGTTTACATTCGCAGAATGGCTGGAATTTTGCCCAATGTCCATCCACACTAGGATGGATAAATTGGACATGTATAAAGTGGAAATCATACAAAAGGGAGAATGAATTATTGCCATGAATGATACTGAGTGACAACAGCCATTCACTCAACAAAGTACATAGTGAGTGTGATGCTGTAGTTCAGATGTTTTGTTCGGTTTTTGTTTTTGTTTGAAGCAGGGTCTCATTGTGTTGCCCAGCCTGGTCTGAATTCCTGAGCTTAAGTAACCTTTCAAATGCTGGGATTACAGGTACACAAAGGTGTACCTAGCTTGTACAATTTAATTTTTATTAAATTCTACATGAGGTAAAACTAACCCTTGGATAGAGAATAATCTCTATTTGTAAGGGAAGGTACCAATTTTGTGGATCAATAAGAGGGTCTTCTAAGAATATGTCTCTCTCTCCTTCTCTGTCACCCCCCCAACCCTAGGCAAGCACCCTACAACTGAGTTATATTCGTAGACCAGGACACCCAATGTTGAAGTCTGGGTGCTGGGTCCATGAGCAAATTTACTTTGCTACAATTCATGAACTGATTTTGCATTACCGTGTTCATGTTTAATAACAATTTCAAAAAGACTAAATGTTTAAACTTACTGGGACTTCTTGGCCTTTGACAACTTGCAGACTTTTCCCAAGCAGCCGCTGGTCCACCATCCAGATGTGGGGCTCATCCACAAAGGACACATACTTTAATGTCTAGGAAAAGAAGACTTAAAAGCTTTTCTGTTTTGCACAGAATTATCAAGAATTGCCTATCCAAACAGATCCAAGAGTTACTGTCATTTATCTAATAGCAAGCAAGCTAACCCCAAGCTCTTTCTAACCAAGAATGTATGATTTCTGAGTCTAAGGGTAAATGAGAAATGGAAGCCCACATGCCTGACCTTGCAGAGCTAGCCTGCCTGCATCCAGCACCTACTGGTACAGCCTGAGTGTCGTGTAACAGTGTTTGGCTGTCTTCTCTCAATGTCACTTTCCCTGCATTCAGAATCTTGGCAAAGTTATGGTATTGAAACTTAAATTCATCCCATCCTAGGCCATGAAGTGATTGTTTTTAGTTTCAAAGATTAATTTTCCTCTTTCTCTTCTTCTCCCCTTCCTCCTCCTTTTCCTCATGCTAGAGAGAGACAGCAATGCTCGTGGAGGTCCCACACTTTTGATTTTGGGAGAAAGTCATGGAGAATGCTAGGCATGTTGGCACACGCCTTTAATCCCAGCACTCGGGAGGCAGAGGTAGGAGGATTGCCATGAGTTCATGGACACCTTGAGACTGCACAGTGAATTCTAGGTCAGCCTGGGATAGAGTGAGACCCTACCTTGAAAAACAAAATGGTCATGGAGGTGAGTTGAGTTGACCTGCCTGCTTTATAAGTTCCAAATTAATAAGCATGATAACAGACGAGGCTGAAGTCCCTGAGCCTAGTTCCCTGCTTTGGACCTCTTGCCAGAACCCACTGTTAGCAGGATCTTCAATATACATGTATTCACCCACACCCATGTATGCATGTATACATCTACATGCATAAAACATTTGTAGAGAATACCTACATTAGATTATGTATGCACTTATTTTCTAACATATAAATCATAACGTGCATATTGTTCTTCTATTTGCTCTTTTCCTCTCAACAAAGAATCTCAGGTATCTGTGATGGCAGACCATAAATGAGTGGTTAAGACCTGTATTCTCTAGGGCTAGCCTACCTAGAGTGGAATCTCAGCTCTACCATTCACTAGCTGTATTGACTGTTTAATCTCTCTCTCTCTCTCTCTCTCTCTCTCTCTCTGTCTCTGTGTGTGTGTGTGTGTGTGTGTGTGTGTGTGTGTGTGATATTTTTTGAGATACATATGATCTTGTTGCCCAGGCTGGCCTGGAACTTTAGACAATCCTTCCAAGTCCTGGGATTACAGGCATGAGCCACTATAGCACTATAGCTGGCTTTCTACCTGTGTGTTGTTACTGTTCTTTCTCTCTCTCTTTCTCTCTCTGAACAAAATCTCACCAGAAGTCTTGATCTTCCTGCCTCAGCATTCTGGGTGCTGAGATTATGAGATTCCAGGCATGTGCTGTCCCACCTGGTCCCACTGTTCCCAGTGAGTGTCTGCTGCTGCCTCCTGTGGCTTACCATCACCCAGTAGACATTGCATTGATGCTGGTTCTTCGTGCTGACAATCCTTTCTTCTTTTTCTGGTGGTGTGAGGGATTGAACCCAAGACCTCATGTATGCTAGGTGAGCAGTCTAGCACTGAGTTACACCTCAAGCCTCCTTTATTATTAATAATTGAACAAGCTTGCTGCATCGACCATCTTTTGCACTGTGTGGGTCTCTTATGAGGGATTCTCTAGGGCAGGCATAGAGAAGTAGAAATTGTAGGCTATAAAGTATGCCCCATTTAATGTCAGTCACTGCCAAATTGTTCCCCAAAGTCATTATACTATTTTTGGGCGGCTGTGCCTTTTCAAGGGGTGACAAAAACTAGAACATGGAAATTGTCTTCCCCACACATCTGTCCTCTCCATTTTTGTGTCTCTTATTCCTAGACTCCAAAGGAGATAACAGAGATATGGTTGATGGGATGTTTAACCTCTCTGGAGTGAAACCTGTGATTCTGGCCTACTCCTCTGTACATTTCCACCATGTGAAGGAGCCCATGGGTGTTTGGGTGTCCCACAGAGCAGCATGCCTTACCGGCTTGGGCTCCACGATCGACTCACACTTCTTCCTGTAATAATACTCGTTGACTGCGCAAGGCTCACAGCATTTGCAACAGGGATAAATGCGGGAGCGACAGAAAGCGCTTGAGTACGTGTTGATGAGGAAGTCGATGAACACAGTTGCCTGGGGAAAGGCAGACAGACAGGTGTCACAGTGCTGAAACTGCTTTTGGCCAAATCATCTTCTTCAAGCGTGGGAAAGACAGTCTCTTACCAAACCAAAGTAGGAAAGGGTGGATCCAATGTACACGACCAGCTGGATGATGTCAAATTTCCCTCCCTGAAAACAGAAACTCAGTTGAGGGCCGGAGAGATGGCTTAGCAGTTAAAGCGCCTGCCTCCTAATCCTAAGAATGCTGGTTCCAATCTCCAGGTCCCACGTTTAGCCAGATGCAAAGTGACGCAAGGGCGCAATGCCACACTTGACCACAAGGGGGCGCATGCATCTGGATTTCATTCACAGCAGCTGAGAGACTGCTGGCACGCCCATCTCTATCTGTCTTCCTCTCCCTCTCTCTCTGTCTCTCTCCAAAAGAAAAATAAAAGAAAGAAAGAAAGAAAAGAAACTCCATTGAAATCCAGAGCCTGCGCTCTGTTGTAGGTTCTGGCTCTAGCAGGGAGCAGAGCCTCGTGCTGGCACATGCCCACTGTCACAGGGACTGCAAGACCTCACGTATCCTGTTTCTGCTGTCTAGAAATTTTAAACATGTATGGCCATTAAAGGGATAATCCCTGAAGGTAGTTTTCTGTACAAGGCTAGGGTGTCAAGCAAGCTATGCAGAGGTGGTATGACATTACTTGGGCAGCAGGGAGTGTCTGGACTGTCCGTCTATGCAACACTGTCCTGGGCATCCATTCTCAATGATCTGTCCACTCCCGGCTGCATTTCCTTGTTTGCTGTGCTGCCATGTGAAATTGACCACATGCTGCTGAGCAGGGTGTTCTGGGCACATGTTGAATTTCTCGCACCTTCTTCTGAGATAGCATTCCTGTTTTCTTTTGGAGAGCTATGTCCCTTCATCCTCAGTCCACACAGGCTTTTTCTCTTGCCCCTGGCCCAGGTCAGGACTGGTCCACAGCTAGCCATTGAGAGTGTGGTCTGTCCCAGTCACTGTGACTGTGCAACACTAGGCTTGTGGCCCACATGAAGCTGAGCAGCGGCTTCTGCCCAAGGCCTCCACTGAAACTTCTGGCAAATAGTTCTTTGTTCACTGAGGTTGCTAACCCGGTAAGGAACAGGAGCTATCTGACACCACCATGGAGACATGCTCAGTGCTAAGGATAGTGTCAATGTGGGCGAAGAGATAGAAGAGATGAAGAGGCGGATTCCTGGTGACCCCATCTGACCCCTGAATCCAGCCATATCTAACACCCAAAATTATGCCTAGGTTTTTCAGTTATGTAAAGCAGAAGACTCCATTTGAGTTATCTTCTGTTACAGAATATTTTGCAAAGGGTTTCGTTCATTCATTCTTTCTTTATTTTTTCAAAGTAGAGTCTCACTCTAGCCCAGGCTGACTTGGCACTCTCTCTGTAGTCCCAGGCTGGCCTTGAACTCACAGTAATCCTATCTCTGCCTCCCAAGGGCTGGGATTAAAAGTGTGTGCCACCACACCTGGGTTTTTTTTTTTTTTTTTTTTTTTTTTTTTTTGGTTTTGCAAGGTAGGGTTTCACTCTGGTCCAGGCTGACCTGGAATTCACTCTGTATTCTCAGGGTGGCCTCGAACTCTCGGCAATCCTCCTACCTCTGCCTCCCGAGTGCTGGGATCAAAGGCATGCGCCACCACGCCCGGCGGGTTTTTAAAATTATTAATACATTTTTCATTTATTAGTCATTCACTTTTCTAAATACCCAAATGTGGGAACTGAATGTGCCCCATACTGACTAGTGTCTGCAGGCTAGAAAGAGGCCCTGGAGAGAGAGGCTGCCAGCAGTTTCCCCACACCTCATGTTAGAGCTTCCTTATTCACTCTAGAGCTCCATGTTCTGTCACCTCCAACACGAGCAAGGAAAATTCTAGAAGACGCAAGTACAAGAAGGCTCTGATGCTAACTGCTTGTAAGTTCCAGCTTGTAACTGAGCAACAATATCTACAAGCGCAGTGAGATAGCCACGCCCACCAACCTTTACTGCCTGATCCTTGGAAGCACCCTTGGGGCTGGCTATGAGCTTTCAGTCCCACTTTGGCATATCCCAGCGCACGAATGCCAACACACCTGCAGTGTCCACATGCAAGTAGAAAGGTTTGTTTCAGGACAGCCCAGGGTGCTGCAGTGTTTATCCTCCTGAGGTGTCTTCTGGGTGTCACACCCTGGGACAGGCTGGGTAAATGCAACACAATGTCTGAACAGACACAAACAACTGTCCACAGTCACACTGGCTCCCTGTTCAGTGTGGACACTGCCCCATAGTCAAGGCGGAAATCTTGACAACCTTGGTCAACTTGTAGGAAACAGAAACAGGAACCTTCTTCTTCATTAACTGGAGGGGGCTTTCCCAAGGCGCTGGGCATATTCTTACGGGGTGTCTTCAAATGGAGCGGGAGCATCTGGCTTTCAGGCTCTTGATGGGAGCTGGCAGTTCCTGCTTCTGGTCTGGAAGGTGTGGTGTACCTTTCCCTCCCATAATCTTGTTCCAGCATTCCTGACTGAACCAGGTTCTTGTCCAGATGAGTTGGCTGTGCCAGGGTGTCTACCTCCTGAATGCTAAGATTGAAGGAGTGCACCACCATGCCTGGCTTCATTCTTTTTTATTTAAAAAAAAAAAAAAAAAAAAAAAAAGGCCAGGCATAGTGGCACATGTTTTTAATCCCAGCACTTGGGAGGCTGGGGTGGGAGAATCGATGTGAATTTGAGGTCAACTACATAGTGAATTCCAGGTCAGTCTGGGCTACAGCAAGACCCTACCTCAAAAAAAAACTTTTTTTTATAGCTAGGTGTGTGGCATATCCTTTTTATCCCAGCACTCATGAGGAGGCTAAGGTAGTAAGATCACCATGAGTTCAAGGCCAGCCTGGTATACAGAAAGAGTTTCAGGTCAACCTTTGCTAGAATGAGACCCTGCTTCAAAAAATTTTTAAAGGGGCTGGAAAGATTGCTCAGTGGTTAAAGTCACTCGCTTGCAAAGACCGCAGGCCCAGGTTTGATTCACAAGTACCCTCATAAAACCAGATGCTCAAAGGTGCGCCTGTATCTGGAGTTTATTTGTTGTGGCAAGAGTCCTAACCTGCCTATATTTTTAAAACAGAAAAAAGGTTTGATTTATGGTTATTCACTGTTTCTGTGTGCCATGGCACCCATATTGATGCCATAGGACAACTGTGGGTCCATCCTTGCCTTCCACCTCTTTTGAGGAAGGGTTTTAATTGTTTTTCATCACTCCCTTTGCAAGCTTCTAGGAAATTCTCCTCTTTTATGACTGGGATTGCAGAAGCTCTCCACAGTTTATGGCTTTGACTTGGAGTCTGAAGATCCAAACTCAAGTACTAAGAGTTAAACAACAAGCACTTGATCCACTGAGCAACTCCCCAACCTTTCCTTCTTTCCCCTTCCTCCCTCCCTTCCTTCCTTCCTTCCTTCCTTCCTTCCTTCCTTCCTTCCTTCCTTCCTTCCTTCCTCCCCCCTACTTCCCTCCCTCCTTTCTTCTCCTTTCCCTCCCTCCCTGCATCCCTCCATCTCTTCATCTTTCTTTCCTTCCAGGACTTCCCTCCCTCCCTTTCTCCCACTGTCTCTTTCTATTTGTGTGTATCTTTTTCCTTTTATCAGAGTATTTTTTACAGTTGAATATTAAGCTGGGTATGATGGCTCAAGCCTTTTATCCTAGTGCTTGCTATGAGCTTGGGACCAGTCTGAGCTACAAAGTGAGCTGCAGATCAGCCTGGGCTAAAGTGAGACCTTGGGCTGAACAGATGGCTTAGAGGTTAAGGTGCTTGCCTATGAAGCCTAAGGACCTAGGTTCGATTCTCCAGGTCCCACGTAAGCCAGATACACATGTGTCTGGAGTTTATTTGCAGTGGCTAGAGGCCCTGGCATGCCCATTTTCTCTCTCTTTCTCTTTCTCTCATCTCTAACAAATAAATAACTAAAAATAAACTTAAAGGGAGACCTTGCCTCAAAATATTAAAAAGTTCAGTATTAGCTTTGCACAGTGGCAGTATCGTAGCCAATGAGGTTTATCCAAGGCACAATTATTGCTAATTGAAAAAGTTCAGTATCAGAGCTGGTCATGGTGGTGCTCACCATTATTCCAGCACTTGGGAGGATGAGGCAGGAAGCTCTAGAATTTGAAGGCAGTTGGGCCAAATAGTAAAAGCTTGTCTCAAAACAAAATAAAACAAACAAGTGCAGGTTGAAGATTATCATTTTTCCTCCATCTCATTTCTGTGAAATGCACAGAGCCATCAAGCATTCACCACAGTGATAGTTAGGACACAGTCGTAGATTGCAGTGCCAGGAATGGAAGGAGAGACTTACAGTGCCAAAAACCAGGATGTCAAAACGGATCCCAAAGACTTTGATTAGCGTCCGTTTTTCAACATTGTTTTCCTTATAGTACTTGGCGTATCTGTGGGAGGAAAAGGATCCGTTTACAAAGTTCTTTCTAAAGGTGCTGGTGTTCTCTGGAGAGAAAAGCCAACAGGAAGCCAGTTGAGCCAGTCTCTAGGTTTCTGCAGTAGGCAAAGGAAAGAACACAGTCCACTCCAGCCAAGTGGAACCAGAGCTAACCGCCCAGACCCCTCAGCTGCCATCACAGATCCATCAAAAATTGTCTTTTGGGCTGGAGAGATGGCTTAGGGGTTAAGGTGCCTGCCTCCTAAGCCTAAGAACACTGGTTCCAATCTCCAGCAGTTCCAATCTCCAGGTCCCACGTTTAGCCACATGCAGAGTGACACAAGAGCGCAATGCCACACTTGACCACAAGGGGGTGCACACATCTGGATTTCGTTCGCAGCAGCTGAGACCCTGCTGGCGCACCCATCTCTGTCTTCCTCTCCCTCCCTCTCTCTCTCTCTCTCCCCCTCTCTCTGTCTCTCTCTCTCTGTGTCTCTCTCCAAAAAAATAATTAAAAATTAAAAAATAAATTTAAAAAATTGTTTTGTGGCCGGTAATGTGGCTTAATGGTCAAGGCACTTGCCTGCAAAGCCTAAGGACCTGAGTTCAGTTCTCCAGTGCCCACATAAAGCCAGATATAAGCCAGGAGTGGTGACTCACATCTTTAATCCCAGCACTCGGGAGGCAGAGGTAGGAGGATCACTGTGAGTTTAAGGCCACCCTGAGATTACATAGTGAATTCCAGGTCAGCCTGGGCTACAGTGAGACCCTATCTCGAAAGAACAAATAATAATAATAATAATAATAATAATAATAATAATAATAATAATAAAGCCAGATACACAAGATGGTGAGTGCATCTGGAATTCGTTTGCAGTGGCTGGAGGCCCTGACTCACCCATTATCCCTGTCTGTCTCTCTCGTCTCTCTCTCTCTCTCCTTGCAAATAAATAAATTTAAAAAAAATTTTAAACTTTTTATTTGAGAGAAACAGTGAGAGAAAGGGGCAGTTAGAGAGAGAATGGGCATGCCAGGGCTTCCAGCTGCTGCAAATAAACTCCAGATGCATGTGCCACCTTTGTGCATCTGGCTTACGTGTCCTGGGGAACTGAACCTGGGTCCTTTGGCTTCGCAGGCAAGTGTCTTAACCACTAAGACATCTCTCCAGCCCCAACAAAAATATTTTTAATTGGCTTTCAGTTTCATATGAAAATGATGACATAAAACAAAAGAGAGACCAATTGGAAGGGGAAAGAGATTAGATGGAGGGTGGACTTGAGAGGGGGGACAATAGGAGTGGGGAGGAATTATCATGACTTATTGTTTATACTTGTGGGAGCTGTCAATAAAGCGTTTTAAAACAGGGGACTGCAGAGATGGCTTAGCAGTTAAGGTGTTTGCCTGCAAAGCCAAAGGACCTCAGTTCAATGCCCCAGGATCCATGTAAGCCAGATGCACAAGGTGGCGCATGTATCTGGAGTTTGTTTGCAGTGGCTGGAGGCCCTGGCATGCCCATTCTCTCTTACTCTCCCTCTCTCTGTCCATCTGCCTCTCTCTAATAAAATAAATAAATAAATAAAATTTTTTAAAAGTTGTAAAACAAAAGAAAATGAACAAAATTTTAAGCAATATAGGATTAACATTAAGCAAAGGAATTAAAAGAATTACCTGTGCCCTTTAATCCCAGCACTCTCCTGAGCAATAAAAAGTTATTTAAGGGCTGGGGAAATGGCTTAGCAGTTAAGGCCTTTGCCTGAGAAGCCTAAGGACTCCAGTTCAATTCCCTAGGACCCACGTAGCCAGATGCACAAGGGGGCGCATGTGTCTGGAGTTTGTTTGCAGTGGCTGGATGCTCTGGCATGCCCATTCTTTTTCTATCTGCCTCTTTCTCTCCCTCTCTCAAATAAATAAATATCTTTTTAAAAAATTACTTCAAGCAGGACTGGAGAGATAGCTTAGCGGTTAAGGTGCCTGCCTGCTAAGCCTAAGAACCTGGTTCCAATCTCCAGGTCCCGCATTTAGCCAGATGCAGTGACACAAGGGCACAATGCCTCACTTGACCACAAGGGGGCGCACGCATCTGGATTTCGTTCACAGCAGCTGAGAGACTGCTGGCGCACCCATTCTCTATCTGTCTCCCTCTCCTCTCTCTGTCTCTCTCTGTGTCTCTCTCCAAAAATAAAAAATAAAATAAAATAAAATAAAATTACTTCAAGCAATGTCATTATGTCTGTGTGTGTGTGTGTGTGTGTGTGTGTGTGTATGGTACCTGTGTGGACGTGTTTGTGTGTGTGTGCATTTGTTTGTGGGTATGTGTGCATGTGTGTGCACATGTGAGGAGGCCAGAGGTTGATATCTTCTTCAGTTGTCTTCCTCAGATACTCTCCACCTTATTTTTTTTTGTAATTTTTCACTTATTCATTTGTGAAGTAAGAGAGAGCTAGAGTATGGGTGCACCAGGACCCCTGCTGCTGCAAATGAACTCAAGGTGCATATGCTACTTTGTGCATCTGGCTTTATATAGGTACTGGGAAGTCGATTCTAGGCCAGAAGGTTTTACAAGCAAATACCATTAACCACTGAGCCAGCCTTCCAGCCCTCCACTTTTTTTTTTTTTTTTAGGCAAGGTCTTCCACTAAGCTTGGAGCTTACCAATTTGGCTAGACTAGATGGCCAAAAAGCCACAGAAATCCTCCTTTCTCTGTGTCTCCAGTCCTGGGATCACAGGCACACACTGAACTCAGGTTCCCATCCTTGTGCAGGAAGCACTTTCCCCACCGAGCCATCTAGCAAGCTGCAATGTGATGGGAATATACACCCAGAGATAGAGTGGAGAAGCCCATGTGGATGTGAAGGCAGAGATGGGAGTGGTTCAACTACAAGTTCTGGAGCCACCAGAAGCTAGAAGGTACAAGAGAGGATGTCCTTTTAAGTCTTCAGAGGGAGTGTGGGTCTTCTGACACCTTGATTTCCGACTTCTGGCTTCTCTGAAAAAATATCTGTTGTTTAAAGCCATTTGTGGCAATTGGTCACAGCAGCCGTAGAAGATGAATACACACAGATGTTCTAGATGTGTAAGTGCATGATGCATCCCCTACCTCACACGTGATGTAAATAACCTGAGAATATTTTAGTGAATTTTTTTTTTCAAGGTAGGGTCTAACTCTAGCCCAGGCTGATCTGGAATTCACTATGTAGTCTCAGGGTGGCCTTGAACTCACAGTGATCCTCCTATCTGTGCTTCCCAAGTACTGGGATTAAAGGCGTGCGCCACCACGCCCGGCTTAGTGAACTTTTTTCTGAGGACAAATTATGTAATGTAAGCTTCTTTAACTTCTTATGTGTTAGAAAGTTTCATTTTCTCAAATACCTGAAATAGCTTGTGATTTTCTTCTCTTTGGGGGGAGCTATTTGAAAGTGACTTGTCTGCTCATCAGATCATCACAATTTATTTTTTGCCATAAATTTCTTCTGGCCATTCAACAATAATTGTCCTGATGCTAAAAAAATCAGCCATCACAACCCCCTCAGGCCTCAGAAAGCTCAGATCTCACAAGGAGCCAATGTTCTCAGGCTTAGCTCTGATGCTTGCTTATGTCTGCTTGGTACAGTGCCCTGCATGCTCAGTGCTTAAAAACACACATAACAGGGGCTGGAGAAATGGCTTAGAGGTTAAGGCGTTTGCCTGTGAAGCCAAAGGATCCCAGTTCGATTCTCCAGGACCCACATAAGGCAGATGCACAAGGGGGCACATGCATCTGGAGTTCATTTGCAGTGGCTAGAGGCCCTGGCGTGCCCATTCTCTCTCTGTCTGCCTCTCTTCTATCTCTCTCTCTCTGCTTGCAAATAAATAAATAATTTTTAAAAACACACCTAACAACAACAAAACCATCCAAGAAGGACAATCAGGGGACTACTCATCCTGTCCTGACTTTTTCACTAACAGTCGTAGTCTATTCAGCAGAGCGGAATGGACAGTCAACAAGTTACCTAAGCTGAAAGCTGCTGAGCCCTGGGTGAAACTCCATTGACCCAGAGGAGGCAAGTTGCACCAGTGCAAACTCACTGGAGCCAGACCTATTACAGACATAAGCAATGCAGGCCACATATAAGGCTATAAAGGAGTGGTGAGACAGTAATGGAGTAAAAACCACATGCCCCATCCCCAGAGGACTGCTCTGCTCCAGCCAATGGCTGCTGTGTGAAAAATGGACCCAGAATTGTTAAATGTTTTTTTCCCATAAATAACAGGAAGTCCAGATTTTTATGTGAGAATATCACAACTTTTACATTAAACAAGCACCAAAAAAGCAAACAAAAGTTAGAAAATGGGGCTGGACAGATGGCTTAACAGTTAAGGCATTTGCTTGCAAAGCCAAAGGATCCCAGTTCGATTCTCCAGGACCCATGTAAACCAGATGCACAAGGGGATGCACACATCTGGAGTTTGTTTCCAGTGGCTGGAGGCCCTGGCATGCCCAATTTCTCCCTTTCTCTCTCTCTGCCTCTTTCTCTCTCTCAAATAAATAAATAAATAAATAAATAAATAAATAAATAAATAAATTAAAAGTTAGAAAATACTATTAAGAGCTACCTGCCAGTTTCTGATGCTGGAAATATAAAGGAACCTTATAATTTGAGCAGACCTCTCTGGACGTCACCGAGAAGGATGGCATGCGGGTTAAGTAGCTCTGTGTGTGCATGCACAGACCAAGCCGAGTTTTGTTTTTTGTTTTGCTGTACTGAGCACTGGCTCTGTATCCTCATATGAACAAGGAAGATGAGCAAACACTTGCTCTACCAGTGAACTAGATCCCCAGCATTGTTTTCAGTCTTGTAAACAATTTTATTTACTTCATTTTTTAATACCCAAGACTGGACTCCTATTGGAACTCATGATGTAGCTGCAGCTCTGGCCTTAAACTTCTGAATCCCCTGTCTCACAATTGCTGGGATGGCAGACATGCAACACCATGCCCATCTTTGTATTTTAAGATAGGATCTCACTAAGTTGGCTGATCTGAAGCACTCTGTAACCCTGCCAGGCCTTGAACTTCTGCTCCTTCTCTCTCGGCCTCCTGAGTAGCTAGGATAATCTCTTATTTTATGCATTCTCCCAGAATCTTGCAACCTAGTTGTAAAGACAAAATGAGAGAAGACAGACCATAGCATCTAGACTAGCACTTCTCAAATTTCAACATGCACATGCAACATGAACATGATCCAAGGATCAGTCAAGTGCAGTTTTCCGCCCTGACTCTGCCTCCCACTGCTCTAGAGCTCTCTGTGTCTGAGTCTTGGGACCCAAACCCCAGTGGGCAGGCTTGCAGAACAAGCATCTTTAACCAGAGTCCTCTCCGCAGCCCCTCTGTTCTGTTTTTGGCCATCCCAGGTGAGTTTTGCTATTCTTCAACTAAATGGATCATGAAGTGTCTACTCACTTCGGCTTCTTTTCTCCCAACAGAATGTGTGTAAAACCAACTCCCCTGGGGTCATGCGTGTATCATCAGTACTGTGTTCCTTTTTTATTTATGCTGAGTAGCGTTTTTATTGGATAAATCTGCCACACTTCGTCTTATTGCTAGGTATTTGAGCAGTTTGATGTATTTGCTATTGCAAACAAGACTGCTATGTGTACAAATATTTGTTTAGTTTTTGTTTTATTTTTTGGTGAGATTTTGGGTCGTTCATGCTGGCCTCGAACTTGCCTTGTAGCAAGACTGGGTTTGTCCTCCTGCCTCTGCCTCTCAAGTGCTGGGATTAAAGGTGTAGGTCACCGTGCCCAGCTTATAAACTAACCTTTTTGTGGACATACACTTCCACTTATCTTGAGTAAATACCCAAGAATGGGATTGTGGGGTTTCTGGATTATAGGGCAGATGTTTAACATTACAGGAAGCTTCCCCATGGCACTCTAGCGTGGCCATAAACCATTCCATTGCCCCCAGGAAAGCAGGAGTGCTCCGGTTGTTTTCGTTCCTTGTCTTTTAAACTTTAGCCACTCCAGCCAGTGAGTAGCTGGATCTTGCTGTGGTTTGGTTTTGCATGTCCCTGCTGACTAATGCTCTTGAGCAGCTGCAACGTTTCATTTACTTACTTTTTTTTTTTTTTTGTCTATTCACCCCTATCAGGATATACACTCTATTGAAATGGCAACTTTGACTCTTGTTTACTGATGTCTGCTCATTGAGATATAGAGTGCTCTTACCTGAAGTTGTAGCCAGGGTACAAGGAATCATTCATGGTCTTGTCGTCCAGGCGACGGAAGCTGTATTTGGGACGGCAGTGATGGGACCAGCTGTCCAGGTTGCAGTCCCAGTAGATCTCAATGCCCATGATTCCTCCCTGAGGAGTCAACAGGAGAAGCTGCTAAGTCTGCCGGGCATTGGTTATGCCTGACACTGCCCTGCATAGCCATCTAGCTTCAGGAAAAAATTGCTTCTCTTTGTATGTGGGGAGGGGGTGCACACACACACACACACATGCGTGTAGTGTGGTATAATGTGTATGGTGTGTGCAGTTGTGCACATGCCCCAAGCACGTACATGTGACAGCCAGAGGAGAATGTCTGGTGTTCTCAATGGCTCTTCCATTTTTTCCTTCTGGTGGAATCTCTCCCTGAATCCAGAGCTGCCCTTTTCAGGAACTCCAGGAATTCTCTAGTCTCTATCTCCCTCAAGACTGGGGTTTCAGATAAGTGTGACCACATCCAGCTGTTTTCAGGGATTGCTAGGGAATCCATCTCAGAGAGAATCAGGCTTCTCAGGCCCTCATGCTTGCAAGGCATATACCTAAAATCTCAGAACGCAAGAGGCTGGCGCAGGTGGATGGAGAGTTCTAGGTCAGCACGGACTGCATATTGAGACCAGTCATAGGCCGGTCACTGTGACCACTGAAGCAAGATGCTTGGCTGCCGGTTTTGATGGAGGAAAGGACTGAGAACCAAAACATACAGGAGCGCAAGGGCCCAAGTTGGAAGTGGCCAGCACCTGCATTCTCCCCTGGAGCCTCCAGAGGGCGTGTGGCCTGCTGACAGCTGGATTTCAGCTCAGTGAGAGGAATCCTGGACTTCTGACCTCCAGACAGAAGAAAAGGCGCTTTGTTTTCCTCTGCCCTGTTTGTGGTCATTCACTACAGGAAACTGATGCGCTAAGTGGCTCCCTCACAGCACTGTGGAACTTGGTGAAGGAATATAGATAAAGTCCCTGGCACCATCCTCAACAAATGTGAGCCGCAATTTCCAGACTTAGTGTGTCGTCCTCTTGATGATTTATCACCCTCTACCCCCAGTACACACACCACTATACAAAGGCATCAACAACCTGAATGGCCACATCTGAAAAGCTGTCTCCTGTTTCCCGGAAGATGTCACCTAGTCGGAAGATGGGACACTGCGGATTCTGAGTCTTGTGAAACGTACAAGAGATGTTGAGGCCTGGCAAGATGTTTCTCCTGTGCCGAATTGAAAGTAAACACGTGCATTAACAACTTTCTCCAAGGCCTGCCATGGTGGTGCACGCCTGTAGTCCCAACATTCAGGAGGCAGAGGTAGGAAGGTAGCTACAATGTCAAGGCCAATCTGGTCTATATAACAAGCTCCAGACCAACAAGGGCTACACAGTGAGATGCTGTCTCAAAAAGGCTTAAAAAATAGGGCTAGAGAGGTGGCTTAGCAGTTAAGGCATTTGCCTGCAAAGCCTAAGGTCCCAGGTTTGACTACCCAGTACCCACAAAAGCCAGATACATAAAGTGGTGCATATGTCTGGAGTTCGTTTGCAGTGGCTAGAGGCTCTGGTGCATCCATTCTCTCTCCATCTGCCTCTCTTTCTCTCTCTTAAATAAACAAATAAAAAAAATTTTAAAAGTTGAAAAAATAAACAAATAAAAACTCCCTGGAGAAAAGAAGACCTGATACACAGTGCCTACTGACTACTATGGGGTAAACACCCACTTCATGGCTGGTGTTAAGCTCCCAGTGGGACATCACTGAACTTGGCATTGCCCAACTACAACAGATCCATCTCTCATTGGAGCCATGTGGCAGCTCCTCCGTCTCCTGGGGACCCTTGTGGAGTAGTCATGTGGTGCCAGGAGAGGAGAGGGACAGTTTGAATGACCAATAGCATATGGCAGAAATGGCAGGATGTCACTTCCAAAAACTGCGTTTTTCCATCTCGGTTACCCTTGCTCATCTGCTCGCTCAGATCACCTGCTCTAGGGAAGCCAGCTGCCCTGTCATAAGGACACTCAAGATGGCCTGAGGATAGGTGTACATGGTGAAGAATGGAGTCCTCCTGCCAACAGCCACAGGAGTGGGCCCCAGTGAAGCTGAGAGGGACAGTAGCTCTGGGCTGACAGCTTGTTGATGACCCTGTGACCCTGAGCCAGAACACCCACCAAGACCTTCCAGATTCCTAACCCGTGAAATGAGGAAGAGAATAAGGTTCTGTAAATCCAGGCTTCCTAGGTTTTGGGGCCATTTGTTACGCAGCCATAAACACAACCATTCTGGATACTTACGTGGTGTAGTTGTGTCCTGGGAAGTCAACATTGTTCTTGATGAGTACTGTGAAGTTTTCAGCACTGCTCAAGAGTGCAGGCCTGGGAGAGAGCAGTGAGGATCAGCGACCTTGGGAACAGAGAGAGGCATGCCACAAGAGGCTTTGGGTTTTGGGTTTTAGTCATTAAAATGAATAGTGAGGGGCTGGAGAGATGGCTTAGCAGTTAAGGCGCCTGCCTCCTAAGCCTAAGAATGCTAGTTCCAATCTCCAGCGGTTCCAATCTCCAGGTCCCACGTTTAGCCAGATGCAAAATAATGCAAGGGCGCAATGCCGCACTTGACCACAAGGCGGCGCACGCATCTGGATTTCGTTTGCAGCAGCTGAGAGGCTGCTGGCACACCCATCTCTATCTGTCTTCCTCTCCCTATCTCTGTGTCTCTCTCTGTCTCTCTCCAAAAAATAAAAATAAAAAATAAATAAAATGAATAGTGAGAAAGAGATCCAGCAACTTAGTGGACAAAACCTTCCAAATTCTTTGAGAATAGGTTTCTCCTTTCTTGAGATCCCCATAGCATTTTTGTCACTCCTGATGCTCTGACATAATCATATGTTTGGCTTTTGTGGAGTAGTGTACTGATGCATGTTTAACCAAGTAGCTCTCTAAGGGAAAGAAACCCTACTATGTAGTGTTTGCTGACTGTCACGGTAAATACTCTCACCATGGTGTCTAGCTCCTAAATAGGCCATCACTGACCTTGAAATTGTGAATGGATGAGCAGAATCAGCTTTGAGCCAGTGCCAGCCAGCTCTCGTGTACTTTTGTGTGGCTTCCCCGATAGATTTGCAGTTCTTCCAAGGCTGGACAATAATTTTGTCTTGTTATGGCCAGCCTTTGGCACAGAGCCACACAGAGATGGTTAGGTTTATCAGTCGTTCACCAGGGCTTTGAGTAGCATTCAATTCTCCATGAGTTAGAGGAGCCCCAATTCTAAGTCACAGGAAATCCATCCACCATCCATCCACCCACCCTTCCATTAACAAATATCTATGGTCCTGGGCATGGAGCCAGGTACTGACTACAGCGATGAACAAGTCAGTCAGCATTCTTGTCCTTTTGCAGGTAACAGTATCGTACATGGAGGAAGCTGGCTGTGAGTGAAAAGCTGACACTGAAATCCTGTTTCCTGGTCCACCCAGCAGCAGCAGGCAAGGGTAGAAGATATATGGAAGGAGTCACCAAGCATTGCCCCTGTCCTGTCCTGGCTCTGGCTCTGGATCTGCTGTGACACAGCTGTCATGAACAATGTGGGTTTTGCCTCTCTAGCATCTGTGTCCCTCCTCCTGGCAGCCCCACCTCAGCTTCCTCCTTCTGGAGCAGCCAAGCTCTCTTCCACTCCTTCCAGAGGGTTGGGCGGGAATAATGCTACCTCCACGTGACCCAAGGCCGTCCATTCCCCTTGACCATGGCAATTGGTTCATAGGCAGCCATGTGACTTAGACATGCTGATGAGAACATTCCAGGACTTTTATGGGAACAACTGGGGAAAAAAAAACTCACTTTTGCTGGGATTTGTTAGTGGGAAGATTAGGGCAATTCTTGCATCCTTTGGATCACCATGTGAGGAAAGCCAAAATAGAAGAGAGAATGACTAAGAGAGAAGAAAAAAGGAAGAGTCTTACTAACATCACGTGAAGCCTGGATCAAGCCTTGCCTGAAGCCAGGAACCCTGCATGCCTCATTTACTACAGTCAAAAATACAAGCTGGGCTGGAGAGATGGCTTAGCGGTTACGACATTTGCCTATGAAGCTTAAGGGCCCAAGTTCAATTCCCCAGGACCCACATAAGCCAGATGCAAAAGATGGCAGATGTGTCTGGAGTTGGTTTGCCATGGCTAGAGGCCCTGGTGTGCCCATTCTCATTATTAAAATGAAATAAAATAAACCACAAGCCAAGGGCTGGAGAAACTGCTCAGGGGTTAAGGTGCTTGCTTACAAAGCCTGACAGTCTGGGTTCAATTCCTCAGTACCCACATAAAGTCAAACACACAAAGTGGCACATGCATCTGGAGTGAGTTTGTAGTGGTAAGGGCCCTGGCATGCTCATACTCTCCCTCCAACTCCTTTTCAAGTAAATAAATAAATGTATTTAAAAAAAAAAAAAAGGCTGGAGAGATGGCTTAGTGCTTAAGGCACTTGCCTGCAAAGCCTAAGAACCCAGGTTCGATTCTCCAGGACCCATGTAAGCCAGATGCACAAGGTGGTACATGCATCTGGAATTGGTTTGCAGTGGCTGGATGCCCTTGCATGTCCCTTCTATTTCTATCTGCCTCTTCCTCTCTCTCTCTTAAATAAATAATTTTTTTTTTTTTTTGGGTTTTGCGAGATAGGGTCTCACTCTGGTCCAGGCTGACCTGGAATTAACTATGTAGTCTCAGGGTGGCCTTGAACTCTTGGCAATCCTCCTACCTCTGCCTCCCGAGTGCTGGGATTAAAGGCGTGCGCCACCACGCCCAGCTAAATAAATGTTTTAAAAAGCCAAAAAATGACACCATGTCTTTTCCTGAAAGCAGTTTAATAACATTGATTTTCTGTCATTTGAATCAAAAAATATTATTTACAACAAATTCCTAGTATATACTGGACTCTGTCCTTAGAGCATTCTCAGTTGCATGTTAAATGAACAAATGGTTTAGTGAACCATCTTAGCTAGCTCATATACTGCATGAGGAATCCAAACTTCAGGGAACCTTTTGTCCAAGGTTACATCAAAATGCATCCCAAGGGCTGGAGAGATGGCTTAGCGGTTAAGGCGCCTGCTTCCTAAGCCTGAGAATGCCAGTTCCAATCTCCAGCAGTTCCAATCTCCAGGTCCCACGTTTAGCCAGATGCAAAGTGACGCAAGGGCACAATGCCGCACTTGACGGCAAGGGGGCGCATGCATCTGGAGTTCATTCGCAGCAACTGAGAGGCACCCATCTCTATCTGTCTTCCTCTTCCCCTCTCTCTGTGTCTCTCTCCAAAAAATAAAATAAAATGCATCCCAAGAGGCTGAGTGTGTGTCATGTTCCCAATACCAGCACTTGGGAGTCTGGGGCCAGAGGAACGTAAGTTGGAAGCCAGCCTCAGCTACACAGTGAGACCCTGTGTCAGAGTTCAAGGACAGATACTTGGAGACCCCCAGTATCTGTCTGATGAATGATGGATGGGTGGGAGAGCCAAACTGTAAACCACAGCCACCTGAGAAGCCCTGGTCTGGAACCAAGCAGTGTTAGGGTGTGGGTGTAGGCTGGCGGCCCACTCATGTCTGTGCAGAACCTTCATTGACAAGGAAACTTCCCTGACCTAGAAATAAACTTGGGCTGACAACTGAGGACAACACAGGGCAGTGCTGCCCACTGCATCACGCTGATTTTGGGGGGAACTTGTCCTGAGCTTCCAGCATGTCAGCATTTCTTTGTCTTACACAAGCTGATGGGGTAGCCCTAAGTCATGTTGGTCTGAGTGGCCATGAGGCATATGTGGCCATTAACATTAAAATTCAATTCAAATTCAGTTGCTCGGGTTCAGTAGCTTTATTTCACACACTCAGCAACCACAGGTAGTTGGTGGCTCCTATACTGGACAAGATGGGCACAAAATTTTCCCATCACTGCAAAAGATTCTGTTGGACAGAGCTGGGATGAAATCACCAGATTTCTTGGGGCATGTGTGTGTGTATGTCTGTGTAAACATGTGACATTTTACAATTGCATAAATACCATCTCAATTCTTATAAGAGCCCTCTGACATAGGCACAATTTTCACTCTTATTTTACAGATGAGGAGACTGCTGCTCAGGAAGGTTAGGCTACTTGCCCAAAGTCACCCAGCAAAGATGTGTTAGAGGCAGGAATTTGATCTTGGTCTTCTTGTTCTCTGTTGAAATGCATCAGCCTTTGTGGTTTCTGGAATTTTTATCCTGACTTTGTATGTTAAAGAGAAAAACTATGTAATGCCTGTTGGTGTCTGGCTAAATGCATATATTATGCTCACCAGTAAGCACTTCTCTTAATGTCATACCTGTATATTAATGATACTTTCACTTTTGGGTTAGAGAAGGTTCTTTTTTCAGGTAGCAGTGACCTCTGGGATGAGTCAAAAGGCACCATACTGCTGAGAAGTGACAGAGGAGTGTCAGCACTGAGACATCTCTATCACACCTTCCAAGGCTCAAGGTCCATTGTGGAAGAGGTGGCGGAAAGAATGTAAGAGCCAAAGGAAGGGTAGGACTCCTTACAATGCACTCTTACATACATAAAATGGCCCGGATGTCTATGACCTCACAGAGCCTGATACTACCTACACAAGAACATCATAATAGGAGGAAAAGATCATGACATCAAAATAAAAGACAGACCAAAGCCGGGCATGATGGCACACGCCTTTAATCCCAGTACTCAGAGGTAGAGGCAGGAGGATCACCATGAGTTCAAGGCTACCTTGAGACTACATAGTGAATTCTAGGTTAGCCTGGGCTAGAATGAGACCCTACCTCAAACCCACCCCCCCCCCAAAAAAAGAGAGAGAAACTAACTTATGGGGGAGGACATATGATGGCGAGTGGGTCTGTGAAGGGGAACGTAGGGGAGGGGAGGTAATTATCATGGTTTATTGTCTATAATTATGGAAGCTGTCAATTAAAAAAGCTTAAAGGGGAAAAACTTATACAAGGTACCACTAAATCTGTTATGACATGTATTTGATTTGAAAACATTTCCTTTTCCTCTTCCCTCCATTTCTCTCTCCCTCCCTTCCATCTTTCTTCTTCTTACTTTTGTGTGGGGGCATGTGCATGTATGTACTTGTTCATGTATGTGGGTACACATGCATGTGGAGTCCAAAAGATAACCTCAGGTAAGAAGCCCTGGTCTGGAACCAAGCAGTGTTAGGGTGTGGGTGTAGGCTGGCGGCCCATTCATGTCTGTGCAGAACCTTCATTGACAAGGAAACTTCCCTGACCTAGAAATAAACTTGGGCTGACAACTGAGGGCAACACAGGGCAGTGCTGCCCACTGCATCACGCTGATTTTGGGGGGAACTTGTCCTGAGCTTCCAGCATGTCAGCATTTCTTTGTCTTACACAAGCTGATGGGGTAGCCCTAAGTCATTTTGGTCTGAGTAGCCATGAGGCATATGTGGCCATTAACATTAAAATTCAATTCAAATTCAGTTGCTCGGGTTCAGTAGCTTTAGTTCACACACTCAGCAACCACAGGTAGTTAGTGGTTCCTATACTGGACAAGATGGGCACAAAATTTTCCCATCACTGCAAAAGATTCTGTTGGACAGAGCTGGGATGAAATCACCAGATTTCTTGGGGCATGTGTGTGTGTATGTCTGTGTAAACATGTGACATTTTACAATTGCATAAATACCATCTCAATTCTTATAAGAGCCCTCTGACATAGGCACAATTTTCACTCTTATTTTACAGATGAGGAGACTGCTGCTCAGGAAGGTTAGGCTACTTGCCCAAAGTCACCCAGCAAAGATGTGTTAGAGGCAGGAATTTGATCTTGGTCTTCTTGTTCTCTGTTGAAATGCATCAGCCTTTGTGGTTTCTGGAATTTTTATCCTGACTTTGTATGTTAAAGAGAAAAAACTATGTAATGCCTGTTGGTGTCTGGCTAAATGCATATATTATGCTCACCAGTAAGCACTTCTCTTAATGTCATACCTGTATATTAATGATACTTTCACTTTTGGGTTAGAGAAGGTTCTTTTTCAGGTAGCAGTGACCTCTGGGATGAGTCAAAAGGCACCATACTGCTGAGAAGTGACAGAGGAGTGTCAGCACTGAGACATCTCTATCACACCTTCCAAGGCTCAAGGTCCATTGTGGAAGAGGTGGCGGAAAGAATGTAAGAGCCAAAGGAAGGGTAGGACTCCTTACAATGCACTCTTACATACATAAAATGGCCCGGATGTCTATGACCTCACAGAGCCTGATACTACCTACACAAGAACATCATACTAAGAGGAAAAGATCATGACATCAAAATAAAAGACAGACCAAAGCCGGGCATGATGGCACACGCCTTTAATCCCAGTACTCAGATTTAGAGGCAGGAGGATCACCATGAGTTCAAGGCGACCTTGAGACTACATAGTGAATTCCAGGTTAGCCTGGGCTAGAATGAGACCCTACCTCAAACCCACCCCCCCAAAAAAAAGAGAGAGAAACTAACTTATGGGGGAGGACATATGATGGAGAGTGGATCTGTGAAGGGGAACGTAGGGGAGGGGAGGTAATTATCATGGTTTATTGTCTATAATTATGGAAGCTGTCAATTAAAAAAGCTTAAAGGGGAAAAACTTATACAAGGTACCACTAAATCTGTTATGACATGTATTTGATTTGAAAACATTTCCTTTTCCTCTTCCCTCCATTTCTCTCTCCCTCCCTTCCATCTTTCTTCTTCTTACTTTTGTGTGGGGGCATGTGCATGTATGTACTTGTTCATGTATGTGGGTACACATGCATGTGGAGTCCAAAAGATAACCTCAGGTATTGTTCCTCAGGTACCATCCATCTTTTTTTCTTTCTTTTTTTTTTTTTTTTTTTTTTTTTTTTTTTTTTTTTTTTGGTTCATGAGGTAGGGTCTCACTCTGGTCCAGGCTGACCTGGAATTAACTATGTAGTCTCAGGGTGGCCTCGAACTCTCAGTGATCCTCCTACCTCTGCCTCCCAAGTGCTGGGATTAAAGGCGTGCGCCACCACACCCGGCTCCATCCGTCTTTTTTGAAACAGTATCTCTTATTGGCCTGGAACTCTCCTATTGAGGCTATACTGACCGGCCAATGAGTCCCAGGGATCTGCCTGTCTCCACTCCCCAGCTCTGGGATTCCAGCATGCTATATCTACAGTGTGGGTCTGGGAGATTGAATCCAGGTCCTCTTGCTCTCAAGGCAGGCACTTACTTCACCAGCTGAGCTATCTTCCAGCTCCTTTCTTTCTGCTCTTAATCACTATGAGCACTGGCAGGCTGTGAGTCTCAGAGAGGGTCTGTAATAGCTGAGATATGGGCACACAAGGGCATCCAGGATGTAGCTACATAGAGGCTGGTTCTGAACATGTTAATATGTTAGCATGTTAATAGCTAGCACCACCTTCCCAGAGATACCCATTTGTGCCAAGGAATATGCCTGGGAGAGGGGTCCCCAAGGCTGTGCTGCCCAGCAAAGCCCTCACCTGGTCATTGCTGATAGCCACTTTGTCTGTTCCCTCATGCAACTCACCGGGGGGCCTCTTCCACCTCCTCAATGGGGCACCAGGCAGAGACCTCGCAGGTCTTCTTGTTCCCTTTGTATGTGATGCACTTGCCAGTCTGGATTCCTATTGGGTCCAAGGAGTTAAAGAAGCACAGTGTGAGCAGACCAGAGAGAGGAACTTCTCAGGACTCACAGTGTGAGCAGACCAGAGAGAGGAACTTCTCAGGAGTCACAGTGTGAGCAGACAGGAACTTCTCAGGAGTCACAGTGTGAGCAGACAGGAACTTCTCAGGAGTCACAGTGTGAGCAGACAGGAACTTCTCAGGAGTCACAGTGTGAGCAGACAGAGAGGAACTTCTCAGACTCACTGTGTGAGCAGACAGAGAGGAACTTCTCAGGACTCACTGTGTAGCAGACAGGAACTTCTCAGGACTCACAGTGTGAACAGATAGAGAGAGGAACTTCTCTGGATTCACAATGGATTCAGTTCCATGTTCTTCTTCAAGTCTACATAGCTTCTACAAGTCCCATACTCACTGTACACCACCCCAAGCAAAGCAAGGCCCTGGGCACTAACCCTTTAGAGAGGAGAAGTGAAGGCAAAGAAAGACGTGGGTGTCTGATGGCGCTTTGGTATCTTTGTGAGAACGTTGCTGGAAAGGTGAGCTCTGAACATATGCACTATAGCATGGCTTCTGACCAGCATGTCTGAGTCCCTCCAGGAGAACACAGACTGCCCACAGAGTGAAGAGCCATGGGGTGTACTTGGGGCATCATCCTGGAGTTTCAGGAAGAGGAAAAAATGGATGTAGAAAAGCCACATTGTTATGGTCATTGTGCCAACTCACACACATGTTCTAGACCAGAACACAACACTTATGCACCTTTGTAAGTGTTTGCACCACCACTCATGATTTTCATTCTCCTCTCTCTCTCTCTCTCTCTCTCTCTCTCTCTTTTGAGACAGGGTCTTATGTATCCCAGGCTGGCCTTAAACTTGGTATGTAGCTTGGGATGGCCTTGAACTCCACCTTTTGAGTTGAGTGCTGGGACTACAGACGTGCACTATCACAACCAGTTATGAAGTGCTGGGATTGAACCCAGGGCTTCACACATGTTAGGCCAGCACTCTGTCATCTGTCTGTCTACATTAAAACATGAGATAAAGCCGGGCGTTGTGGCGCACGCCTTTAATCCCAGCACTCGGGAGGCAGAGGTAGGAGGATCACTGAGAGTTCGAGGCCACCCTGAGACTACATAGTTAATTCCAGGTCAGCCTGGACCAGAGTGAAACCCTACCTTGAAAAACCAAAAAAAAAAAAAAAAAAAAAACATGAGATAAGGTCATTCTTCAGGGTCATGGCTCTGGCTCAGTGGTGGACAACTTGCCTGGCCTGCACAAGGCCCTAGGTTCAATCTACAGTACTGTTGCACTCCACAAAAAAAAAAAAAAAAAAAAAAAGAAAAGAAAAGAAAAAAGACGAAAAATAAAAGGTTGTCTACAGGTCAATATGGGTTTTGTCTCCATGGCCCTAGGCATTCAAATTCATGCTCTTTCACATTGGGGGAGGTTCAGGGAGAAAGTAGAATACTGAGATGAGTATTATTCCAACAATTAAACCCTGAATGTGGAGGCTGTGTGGAGCTTCTCTCACTGAGAAAGTGGGGACAGACAGGGTGATAGAAAGCAAGAGCCAGAAGCTAAGAATGCTCCAACCAGGCATCATGAATGTCACCAAGGTGCCAGGCCATTTACCCTCAAGGACTCAAGGGAGTCACAAGAATGTACCTTTGCTTTGTGGGTCCATCCAGCCCTTTTTACAACTCCGGTCAGAGGAACAGAGTGTCCTGGGGGTTGGAAACTGCAGGAAAATGGACAGAGAGTGAGGAGTGAGCATTGAGAGACACTAAGATATGGAGAAGTCAACGTCCACATGCACACAAAATCCCGCCCTCCGCAGCAACACTCGCAATAGCCAAACATGAGTACAGACCAAATGCCCATCAGTGGGTAAGTGGACAAACAAAAGGGGGTACAGTCACACACGGACTCTTGTTCAGCCAAGTACTAATTTGTGCTGTACCACAGACAGGCCTTCAGCATGGTGAAGGAATCCTGACACAGAGGCCATGGACCATACGATTCCACTGATTGGAAATTGTCCCAAATCAGCAAGTCTATAGGGGCAGAAAGCAGACTGGAGATGGCCAGTGGCTGTAGGGAAGGGAGAATGGGGACTGACTGCCAATGGGGAAAGAATTTCCTCTGGAGTCAAAGTTCCTTTGGGGCTAGGGAAATGTTCTAGAATTTCATAGCAGAAGGATGACGACACATAATGTTACAAAAAAAAAAAAAAAACTTCACTGAATTATATACCCGAGGCCGTAGGGTTTATAGTAAATGAATTATGTCTCCACTAAAAAGAAGAATAAAGAAAGATATAAATAGGTATTTTCCCATGGAGACCACTCCCATCTGGGCAGAGAGGCTCCTAATTCAGGTTGGAGCTGTTTGACTTTCTTGTTTAGTCTGTTAAAATAAATCTTACTGCCGGGCGTGGTGGCACATGCCTTTAATCCCAGTACTTGGGAGGCAGAGGTAGGAGGATCGCCGTGAGTTCAAGGCCACCCTGAGACTACATAGTGAATTCCAGGTCAGCCTGTGCTAGAGTGAGACCCTACCTCGAAAAACCAAAAAAAATTAATTAATTAATTAATAAATAAAATAAAATAAATCTTACATAATTTTTTTGTTGTTGTTTTTTGTTTTTGTTTTTTTGGGGGTTGTTGTTGTTGTTCTTTGAGGCAGGGTCACACTCCAGTCCAGGCTGACCTGAAATTCACTACGTCGTCTCAGGATGGCCTTGAACTCACAGCGATTCTCCTATCTCTGCATCCCGAGTGCTGGGATTAAAGGTGTGCACCACCACATCTGGCTTCATAATTATTATTTTTTTTTTTTTGAGAGAGTCAGAGAGAGAGAGAGAATAGGCGTGCCTCTCAGCCGCTGTGAATGAACCCCAGATGCGTGCACCCCCTTGTGGGCAAGTGTGGCATTGTGCCCTTGCATCACTTTGCATCTGGCTAAACATGGGACCTGGAGAATCGAACAGGCGTTCTTAGGCTTAGCAGGCAGGTGCCTTAACTGCTAAGCCATCTCTCCAGACCTCATAATTATTTTTTAAAAGATAAAAATGGGGCGGGAGAGATGACTTAGCAGTTAAGGCGCTTGCCTGCAAAACCTAAGGGCCCATTGGTTCCCCAGAACCAATGTAAGTCAGACACACAAGGTGGCACATATGCACAAGGTCACACATGCACACAAGGTGGCGCATGTGTCTGGAGTTTGACTGCAGTGGCTAGAGGCCCTAGTGCACCAATTATCTCTTTCTCTTGCTCATTATCTCTCTCTCATAAAATATAAAAATAAAAAGATACAAATAGCATGTATCATGTCAGCATAGCTCAGAAGGATTTTCAGGGATGGCTTTCAGGATAGAAAGCAGGTGGCATGGTCCTGGTGCTCCTGTGGCTATAGAACTGAATGATGCAGACAGGTGCCAAGATGGCAGCAGTGATGTGGAAGTAAGGAACATTGCAGGCACTGTCCTGGCCTGAGAAAATGAGGTCAGCTGTTTCTCAGGGCCAAGGGACAGAACAAGGAACAGAGAAATGAGATGGCTTTGTTTTATGCATGCGAGATTTCCCATTTTCTTTTTCTTTTTCAGTTTGTGTTTGTGCATCTTCAGGCCTGTACACATATGTGCATGTGGAGGTCAGGGGACAACCTTGGGTGTTGTTCCTTAGGAACACCATTCAAAGTATGGTTGCACCAGGGCCTCTTGCAACTGCAAACAAACTCCACATGCATGCATTATTTTGTGCATTTGGCTTTGTGTGGGTACTGGGGACTCAAACTTGAGCCATCAAGCTTTACAAGCAAGCACCTTTAACTGCTGAGCCATCTCTCCAGCCTCTATTCACTTTTTTCAAAACAGGGTCTCTCATTAGCCAGAAGCTCACCAATTAAGTTGGAATGGCTAGCTAGTGAGCTCTGGGGATCCTCCTATATCTGCCTCCCTAGTGCTGGGACTGCAGATACATACCAATACACCTGGCTTTTCATGTGGGTTTTGGAAATCAAACCCTGATCCTGTATTTGAGTAGCAAGCACTTTACCATCTAAGTTGACTTGTGGTTTACCAGCCATTCTCAGGGATGACAGAATATGACATAAGCATGAGAACAGCCTCTATGTATCAGGGCAAGGACCCAAGTCTTGGATCCAAGTACAATGGGCTGTGTGAGAACAGCTTCTTCTCTGGCTGAGTGACTTTGACCAAGTCACATTACCTCTCTTGTTGTCCTCTGTGTAGAAGAAGGACAAGCAGATTTGTATTATATGGTTGCTGTGAAGATGAAATAAGTTACAGAAAAAGAAGGTTTAGCATATGTACTTGCTTAAGTCAATGGCTCTGATAGTTTCAAACTCTTTCATGCTCTTTTTTTTTTGGGGGGGGGGGGTTGGGTTGCCTTCTTTCTATCACCTACCAGACCCATGACTTCTTCCCTTGTGACTTCTAAGGTAAAATATCAAAACCTTTGACTGCAAAGTGAGGGTCATATCTTGAATCCTGACTGCCTGCCTGAAACATAATCGCCTTGATGATCATGGACTGAGTGAATAATCTTTAATGTGGTTCATGGACATTTATGTGATCTTCATTATCAACTGGAAAGACTCAGAAAAAAAAGACAAATCAATTCTATTTTTTTTTTTTTTTTTGCTTTGTTTGGTTTTTTTCGAGATAGAGTCTCACTCTAGCCCAGGCTGACCTGGAACTCATTCTGTAGTCCTAGGTTGGCCTCAAACTCACAGACATCCTCCTATGTCTGCCTCCCAAGTGCTGGGATTAAAAGTGTGCACCGGAGTCAGGCATGGTGGCACAAGCCTTTAATCCCAGGGAGACAGGGATAGGAGGATCATCATGAGTTCAAAGCTACCCTGAGACTACATAGTGAATTCCAGGTCTGCCTGGGCAACAGTAAGACCTTACCTCAAAAAACAAAAACAAAATTGTACACCACCATGCCTGACCAATTCTATTTTTATCTCTAAAATAAATTCTTAAATTAAAACAATGTCAACAATAATAACCTTAGTTTTGTGACTATTGAAGGGTTGGAGCCATTTTGGTGACTCTCCCAGCAGGAGGTGGAATGTTTCCTCCTTCGGAGTTGGATATGTGCTGTGAACCAACACAAGGCAGTAGAAGTAACCCAGCCAGCTCCAGACTAAGCCTTAAGAAGGCCTAGAATCTTCTGAAGTTTGTCTCTGGTGCCCCTGACTTGCTTAAGAAAGTTTAGCTCCTCTGTTCAACAGAACATGTGAACAGACTCTCATAAGGGGAAAAATCTTGAGACTTTCTGGAAATAAAGTTGCTTGGGCTGGGTGTGGTCTGTCATGCCTATAACCCCAACACTTGAGAAGCTGAGATAGGAAGATTGCCATAAGTTTGAGGTCAGCCTGGACTACAGAGTGAGTTCAAGGTCAGCTGGTTCTAGAGTAAGATCCTGCCTCAAACCAAAAAAATAAGAAAAATAAATAAATAAATCTGGGATAGGGAGATGTTTTAGCAGTTAAAGGCACTTGCTTGCAAAGCTTGCTGGCCTGGGTTCAATTCCACAGCATCTATGTAAAAGCCAGATGTACAAAGTGGTGCATGTGTCTGGAGATCATCGGTAGCAACAAGAAGCCTTGGCACACCTATTCTCATTCTTTCTCTTTCTTTCTTTTTCAGTTTTTTTTTTAGGTTGCTTTATATTTTGAGCCTCCAGACATGCTGAATGACTATGGCCTTGTGAGAACAAGAGAGATTAACAGAAGAACCACCTGGCTGAGCTCTGTCCATTGTGGCCCCGTGAGAATTAAACAAGGCTATGTGAAATCCACCAGGGGGAGTTTGAGTAACAGGAACAAGCACAAACATGATGGTGTACAACTAAGGCTTGGCCATATTTACTGGCATGACCAGAGATAGAGTGGGGGCTAACATGCAAAGAAAGGAGGCAAATATCCAGTTAGGCTGACCCAGGCCAGCTTGCCGCATAAGCTAACCCCATGGACTTACTCTCCAGGCTATCAGTGCCCCCAACAGAGTAATCTACTGTCATTTCAGGAACAGTTTCAATCTTAACAGCAGAAGGGCTGTGAAATTTGACAGATTGTCAGAAAGAGGTAGGAAAGGTCAAGGGCATGGAGAGGGCAAAATTGAGTAGAGATGAGAAGCGGGCTTGTCACAACTGATATACAGGGTGCCACTCTAGGAAGTGGGATGAACAAACCAATTTGAGCTGTTTGACAATGATCCCCAGACCCTGGTCTATAGACACTTTACAGTAAGGCCTGGCAGGAGAAGCTAGAGAATGAACATACCCAGTTTCTAGGCCTAGCTTCTCCCACAGCAAGCTGTATTATCCATGGAGAAGTCACTTAGCCTCTCTGAGTCTTTGTTGTGACCTATAAATGAGGTCTGGGATGCTGTTTTCCTCCTAAAATTGCAAGGCTCCAGTGATATGTAAAGTAGTCATGCCAATGCCAAGAATCACGTCCTGAGCTACCCAGAGACCCAGTGACAGAAAGAGCAAGGGTCCAGTCTGCTCAGGCCCCTGGTGCTCAGCTGGAAACAGACCTGTTAGCATCCGGAATGCTTATTGTCTGTGTGACCCCTTACCTCAGGACATAAGCCCTGTTCTTGGCCTTCTGTCTTGAGAAAATTTGTCATCACAAAAAATGAGTTCCCCTGTGGAGAAAAAGGAGAGGAGAGGTGGGGCCTTGGACAACAAAGCTACTTGAGCATCATAATATGGGTTGCTAAGTGCCTGGGGGCGAACCCTTTCACTCTTCTAAGCTTCTAGAAATCCAGGGCTGTGGGCAATGGAGACCATGCCGGAGGCTTAATATCAAAGCTGCATGAGCCGCCCCTCTGGGCCCACAGGAAGAAAGGAGTGTTCAAGTGGTGGAGGAGTCATTTCCCAATCCAGCCTCCAAAGCAGCCTTGTCATTTTTCTGACACAGTAAAATCCTATTCAATTGAGATTCTGGAGACCTGGGGAGGCAGAGGTGGGGCGTAGGGGGTACCCCATGAAGGTTGTTCAGATTTTCCAGGGCCTAATGGAAGGACCATAGATTTCCTCCACCTGGACAATTGCTGGCTTTTAATGCCCTGCTTTTAGAAACATACAAACAGCAGCTTGGGCTTGAAGTGTTTTTTGAAAAGTGCTCTGGCACCCCAGGGCTGCAAATGGGCCCTTTGGTCCCTCTCACCCCCATCTGTTCCCTGGTATCCTCAGCCTCTCTCTCATTTCTCCTTTTTGGTAGCCCTACTTTCATTCACTCTGCTTGCAAACTGAGCCAGTGGCATGCCCTTTTCTGTGACCCACTCCTTTCCTCTCTTGGTCACCTACATCTTTTCTGTATAAAGACCAGGAACAATCTCTAGACCTTTTTTGATGATAAAAGGCCACAGACCACGACGAAGAGTAACAAGCTCTCTGCCCTTCTGAATCTGGGCAGACCTGCTGACGTAGGAGCCCTGCTTTAAAAGCTATGTATATATCAGTGTGAGTGAATCAGATCATGTCTGAAATGCATTGGGACACGCTGCTATTTTCAGCAGCCTGGGAGGACTTGATATAGCAGAGGTGCGTCTTTGAGCTGCTGGATCTGACCCAGTTTGGCAATTTTTAGGTTTCCTCAGTTGGGATCTTTCAGAACTTTTTAAATAAGGCCAATATTTCTCTCCTTCTCTCTCTCTCTCTTCTCTAGACAAGTTCTCATATATCACAGACTAGCCTTTAACTTGCTATGGAGCCAAGGATGATCTTGAACTTCTGATCTTCCTGCCTCCACCTCCTAAGTGCGGGAATTACAGGCATACTCCACTTCATCCCATTTTATGCAGTGCTGGGGATAGAAACCAGGGCTTCATGCATGCCAAGCAAGTGCTCTACCAACTGAGCTACACCTCCAGTCTTGGGCGAATGTTTCTCTAAGTCTCAGCGTTGACAACCAGGCAGAGGGTACAGCAACCAGGGACTCACCTGCAGAGGGAAGGTGTAGTCTGCCGTGTCGAAGACACTCTGCACCAACTTCTTCAGCCCGCCTTCTATGGCCACCTGGCTCACCTCTGCTATCCCTTTGACCTTGGTATGAACTGAGCTGATGACAGGCTCTTTACGCTGGTACAGCTTGTCACTCACCAAAGCGAAGCTAAGGGACAGACAGAAAAGCCTCAGTGGTTTTCTCACACACCAGGGTAGTGATTTGTGCCGCAGACTCACAAGGTGGCGTCTTTTCACTCCCTGCTTCTGCTACATGGCCTGCTCTTCTTCTTCCCTTTCGTTCTCTGCCATCTGGGACTAGCAGTTGTACCTGCCTCACGGGGCCCACAGGCAAACTCCTGACCTAGGATCTGACTCCCGCCCAGAGACCACTGGCTTCTAGAAAACTGTAGTCCCCATTCCTCTGCTCTAGTATTGCCTAATGTAGACTTAGGTTTAGTGGACAAGTTCTCAACTTCTGGTAGCTTTGTCTGGGGCTCAGTTACACATGAGCATCTTCTCCAAGGCTCTGCCTGTCTCTTATTTCAATAAGAAACAGGATTCCCTGTTTCCATAGATCCTCTTGCCCTGAACAATTAAGGCTTTGTTTCAAATGTTTCATTTACTCATTCAGCATCATTGGTTCCTTCCTTCTCTCTGCCCAGCCCCTTTGTGATCTTCTCAGGACATAAGAAGTCCAAATCAAGAGCTCCACTCTAATGAGCCAGACAGGGTGAACCAAGACATGGTGCCAGCTGAGTGATAAAAATCATTCAGGGACCTTTCAAGTCCCTTCCCTGTGACTGTAACCCACACAGGGCTGGGGAGCCCTCTGCGGCTCTGATGCACAGTCAAGAGTGAGGCCACCAGAAAGCTCGTGAAAAGACAGTTTCCATTTGGTACCAGGAAGAGCATCCCTAGGTCCCAGCAATAAAGCTCTTAGGCATGTGCCACTGAGAAATCCCCATACTCGTGCCCAAGGAGCAGTGTGCAGGAAGGTTTCTGCAGCGTTATTTCTAAGAGGAAGAACTGGAAAGAACCTATGTTCTCAAACACTGCAGGGATGCATTCATACTGCAGCAGAGAAAATGAGTTGACTAGAGCTGCTTGATCAACATGGAGCAAGCTGCCATCTGAAACAGCAGTCTACATTCACACCAATACTTGTCCAGGAATATCTGTACCAGTACTGTTCACAATAGCTAAAAGGTGGAAGTGATACAGATATTCATTAATAGATGAATGGACAGACAGGTTGTGGGCTGTCCACACAATGGAATATTTTTCAGCCACTAAAAGGAATGAAATTCTGATGCACTAGTGTCTGCTGAGTGAAGGGAAGCACAAACGTCATTCTGTTTATGTGAAATACCTAGACGAGGGAAATCCACTGAGGCCGAGGAGGAGGTTTCCAAGGCTGGGGGAAAGACACATGGGGGTGACCGCAATGAGTATGAGGTATGAGATTTTCTTTTCTTTCCTTTCCTTTTTTCTTTCTTTCTTTCTTTCTTTCTTTCTTTCTTTCTTTCTTTCTTTCTTTTTTTGTTTGTTTTTGGAAGTACGGTCTCACTCTAGCCCAGGCTGACCTGGAATTCACTATGTAGTCTCAGGATCACCTCGAACTCACAGCGATCCTCCTACCTCAGCCTCCCAAGGGCTGGGATTAAAGGCGTGCACCACCCTGCCTGGCTGAGATTTTCTTTTAAGATGACAAAAATATATTTAGCCAAATTCATGCTCCACTTAGTGCACACCTTGATGTGATGCTGAAGCAAGGCTTTATGAGCAAGTGCCTTTAACTGCTGAGCCATCTCCCCAGCCCAGTTAAGTTTTATTTCTTAAGCTTCATATTGACAATACATTTTAATATTTCTATGATATTCATTAAAAAGGAAAGAGCATCAAAAAAGATGTTGGGGCTAGAGATCCCAATGTGGGGTGCAATCAGCATGTTTGACACAGAGCTTAACAGTGACCCCTATTCACTCATCCCTCTCACAGCACACGCACAACACATGCAGTGTTTTCTCAGGTTGGATATTGCAGCATTCTCCCAGAGCAACACTTGCCTGCCATTTGGGAAGTTCAGTTCTGATCTGCTATCCATTAAAGAGAAGGGCTTCCTGCCACTGCAAATGAACTCCAGACACATGCATCACTTTGTGGATCTGGCTTTACATGCATAGTGGTGATTAAACCCAGGCCATCAGGCTTTGCAAGCAAGCGCCTTTAACCACTGAGCATCTTTCCAGGATGAAGCCACCTGTTCTGCACTCTTGACCTCGCTTGGTGATTCAGAAGCCAGATCACCTCTCTTGACAGTAAATTTGGTCCTGGGAAGAGGCTATAACCCCTTGGTCCCTAATCCTTACAACTATTCAGTGCTAAGAAGCTACAAATCTATGCATTCAATTGTAGACAAAGTAAACAGAGTGTTAAGGATCTAGCAGGGCCTGGAAGAATGGGTAAAATTGGAGGCAGGGAGTCTGACAGGTGGAAGAAAACTGATGTGGGAGAAGGCAGGACCACCCCAAGTCCTTTCAGGCCAGGCTGGCCAAAGGAAAGGTTGTACAGTGGAGGAGCAGAGGTAGTGTGGGGCTGGAGAAGGAGGCTGGACTGCAGGACCCCGAGACTGGCTCTTGCCTGACTCACCAGATATAGAGACAAGAGCCCACCAGGAAGGTGTTCCTCAGAGTCCTGATCCATACACTGTGAATCTTAAGAACTTTAACAGACTGATACTCACATAACTGGCCCCCTCTCAGCATGGTGAAAAGGTTCTCAGAACTCTGCAGAAAGGAAGTGCCTCTCAGCAAAGTCTGTCTGTCCCTTACAGCACCTGAGCTCTAAGCTAACTAAAGGGAAAGGAGAGCTCCAGAGAGTTAGCTATCTTCAAATCTCTTTAACGCACACCTAACCCCAGATCTCAGGGCTGACAGCTTTCCCTCCCAGCAAAGGCACTAGCTCCTGAGATTAAATGTCAGGTCAAAGGTCATACACACTTGGGTCAATTCCTTGTGTCAGACAGCAGAAGGTTGCACCCTTTCATGTGCCTACCAGCACAGCAAGAGTATGTTCACCACCTCTTTCAGGAGTTTTGACAGACAGGAGCATGGCCTTGTGTGTGTGGTTGAGATGGTAAAGAATATGGGCAGCACACTGGGATATCAGTGTGGGGACAAGGACAGACATATCAGCAGTGTAAAGTCACTTGATGGGACACAGGGTGGAACTGCAACTGAAGGTGAAAGACCTGAGGATAGGAAAGAAGGGCCTAACCATTAGAACAGTCCCAGGATGTAGCAAGCTTTCCCTGTGGTTGCTAGTTGGTAACAATGACAGTGACAATGGCGATGGTGGTATTGTTGATCTCCATTTATCCCACCAGCTTCCCCCTGCACCAATCCTTTTCCATCTGCACTTTAACTGTATTTGTCATCTTAAAAATAAACCCTCCTTCCATCCCACATGCTTCTTCCACCACTCGGTGCCTCTCTCCTCTTCTGGAGCTGAGTCTTTGAACGAGTGACTCACCACATCCACTTCCGCAGCTCCATTCACTCCTCCACCCACTCCAGTCTGGCTCCCCCCCCCACACCACCAGTTCTCCAACACCTCCCTTGCCAAGTCATCGTCACTGAATCCAGCAGACATGCCAGAGGCACCACAATTGACTCCGCTGCCCATGGGCCACGTCCCCCTCCTTCTTCCATTAGCCTCTAGGAATCCACATTCTCCTGACTTCCTTGGATCTCTATGCCTCCCATCCTCTCAGAGTCCTTTGGGGGCTTCTGTGTGCCCTGTTGCTTAAAGGTTAGTGCTGCTAAGGGTCTGTCCCAGGCCTCTTGCTTTCATCTACCTTGCCTCTTTCTGGTCAGTTGTCACTTGTAGCTATGTCCACGGTTCTAATAACCACCTATGGGTTGGTGGTATATAATCTATATTATAGTTCTGGACCCCTATAGCCAACAACCCATTCAACATGCACATTTGTATGTCCACCTTAATGCCTTTTTCTCTGAATTCATCCTTCACCCCAACTTGCATTTTCTCTTGAATTTCCCATTGCTCTACCAATTTTCCATCTGTTTCTCAAGTCAGAAATACAACACAGTGCTTGACACATTCTATCCTCCTTCCTCCTCATCTACTCATTCAGTTATAAATCCTTTCATTTGAGCCTGGAATGGTAAGATCCTGATTCAAAAAAAAAAAAAAAAAAATGGAGGGCTGAAGAGATGGTTTAGCAGGTAAGGCACTTGCCTACAAAGCCAAAGAACCCAGGTTCAGTTCCCCAGGATCCACATGAGCCAGATGCACAGGGTGGCACATGCATCTGGAGTTCATTTGCAATGGCTAGAGGCCCTGGCACACCCATTCTCTCTCTCTTCCACTCCCATCTCTCCCTGACTCTCTCAAATAACCAAATAAATAAAAACCAACCAGAGCCAGGCGTGGTGGTGCACGCCTTTAATCCCAGCACTTGGGAGGCAGATGTAGGAGGATCGCCATGAGTTCAAGGCCACTCTGAGAATACAGAGTGAAACCCTACCTCGGAAAAAAAAAAAAAAACAAACATATTGGTTTATCTTCCTGATATTACTCAACACTATCTATCTTCTCCCCGACCACTGTCACTTCCTCAGTCCAGGTTGCCATCAACTCTCAACTGGAGGATCCAGCACTGGAGTCTCACCCTCCTTGGCCCTGTGGCCTTCACTCTTTGCCCAGAGCATGGATGCTGACTGCAATGATCAAGTTCAATCTTGGCTCTGCCTCCAACTAGCTATGTGACCTTGGGCAGGTTACCTAACCAGAGAGACTTTTAAAGGCTCTTAAGTAATTCATAAAAACTCTGACAGGGCCAAAGATTTGGTTGGCTTGGACAGTATACAGGTAGGAAGCGCTATTCTTTGTGCTCAGGCTGCATGAAGCCCTGGGGTCATTTCAGAGTTCTGCCGGTTCCAGGGGCAGAATGTGCTCACCCAGAGCTGTACTCCTATCCTATGCTCTGAGTACTTAAGACCCCAGAATTATCTTCCCAGGTGTCCCCAAGCCATTCCCACATTTATTCAGAGGCAGAGGGAGGTTTGATGCCCACTCAGAAGAGAAGGCATTGTGAAGACAGAGAGAGAGAGGATAGAAGACACTGGCCTTGAAGACTGGCGTGATGGGCCCACCAGACAAAAGACACAAGCATCCACTAGAAGCTGGAAGAAGCAAAGAACAGATTCTTCCTGGGAGCTCTGGAAGGATTATGGCCCTACTGATACCTCATTTCAGCTCAGGGATGCTGATGTCTAGCTTCCAAAACTATAAGAGAATCAATTTCCATGTAAGTGGCTATTTGTTATATCAGCTAGCAGGGCCTGAGGCAGCTGTTCACATGCATCTGCAGTGAGAAAGCAGATAGAGGTGAATGCTGGGGCTCAACTTGCCTTCCCCTTTGTACTCAGTCTGATGCCACCCATGTTCAGAGTGGGTTTTCCCTCCTCAGATAAACCTCTCTGAAAACACCCTCACAGACACACCCAGAGGTCTGCCTCCTTGGTGATTCCAAATCCAGTCAAACACTCTGGTTTCTCTTCAGATCGCATAAATCTTTAACCTTTTACCAAATCCAGTCAAGTTGATAATGAAGACGAACCATCACAGGGAGTAAATCTGGGAATGGCCAGGACCAGTCACAGGTGAGCTGTAAAATTAAGTTATGACACACACTGGAAATCCTCTCGCAAGATGGGGAATGCCCTAAACGTAGACAGCCTGTTCAAATTGATGACCCACTTTATGAGCAAACTTATAGTATTATGGGGTTGTGAGATAGTCCAATCAGTAATGTGCTTGCCTCAGAAGCATAAGGACCTGAGTTTGAGCCCCAGTAACCATATAACAATGCCAAGCATGGAGGCATTGCCTGTAACCCCAGCATTGGAGAGGTGGAGACGGGAGGTTCCCTGGGGCTTGCTGGCTAGCCAGTCTAGCCTAATTGGTGAGCTCCAGGCCAAGGATAGATCCCATCTCAAGAAAATGTGGACAGTGTTCCTGAGGATGACAGCCAAGGTTGCCCTCTGGCCTACCCACGCACACACGTGTGGGCACACACACTAAACAAAGGAAGCAATCATAAGGATTATTTATTAGAATCAAATAGGCTAAGACATGTCTCATACTGAGGACAAAACCTGTTCGATGCTAAACACTCACCAATACTCCATAGGTGTCAGGGCATTTGAAGCAGAATGATCTAGACTCTACATAAACTCTTTTTAAAATTTTTTATTTATATTTATTTATTTGAGAGCTAGAATGAGGCAGAGGAAGAGAGAGAGAGAGAGAATGGGCACACCAGGGCCTCCAGCCACTGTAAACGAACACCAGACACATGCACCCTTGTTCATCTGGCTTACGTGTGTCCTGGAGAATTGAACCAGGGTCCTTTGGTTTTGTAGGCAAATGCATTAACCACTAAGCCATCTCTCCAGCCCTACATAAATGTTTAATGTCTTCTGCGTGTGAACATTCACACCGTGGCATGTAGCAGTGGTTAACCCTTCATGTCTTCCCAGCACTCTCAAGGCTATACTCAGTCTGGGCCTTTGCTGCTCTCTGCAGTGTCCCTTGGCCTCCCTTCTCAGGCACTGTACTCACCAGCCAGCTGGCACTCATGCAGTCCTGTGATTAATCCTCATTCCTTGTGTTAACAGCTCAAGAGGCTGGGCTAGAGTGGACTCCAGAAGCCCATGTGTGTGCCAATCCACAGAGAAGCCTCTGCCATTGCACATGGGCATGGAAAAAAAAAAAGGCCATCCACTCAGGCAGCCTCTCATAAAGCTAATGGGATTTGTGCTTAGATATTTTTTTCTTGTGAAATTATGTGTTTCAGATTTAACAGTTCAGTGCTAGACATGAATAAAAGGATGTTGCGGATGGTAGTGGCTATGGTTTTCTTTTGTGATGTATGTATACATGCATGTTTGCATGTGTGGAGTAGAGGCCAGACATCACCTCCTTGCCACAGCCCACGGCAAAACAGCAGCAGGGCAATGAGTCAAGTTCTGGCAAAGAAGAGCTGGCTCTAACACCCCACAGCCACCCCCAACAACACACCTCCTCCAGCAAGGCTCCACCTCACAAATCACCATCAGCTGAGGATCAAGCATTCAAAACACATGGGTTTATGGGAGACCACTAATTCAAACCACCACATTCTTCCCCTGGCCCCCATAAACTGATAAGCATCCATGATGTAAAATACAATGCATTCGGTCCAACTTTAAAAATTCCCTAAAATAAAAAATTTTTTAAAGGCTGGAGAGATGGCTTAGAGGTTAAGGGATTTAACTGCAAAGCCAAAGGACCCAGGTTCGATTCCCCAGGAGCCACATAAGCCAGATACACAAGGGGGCACATGCATCTGAAGTTCGTTTGCAGTGACTGGAGGCCCTGGCATGTCCATTCTCTCTCTCTCTCTCTCTCTCTCTCTCTCTCTCTCTCTCCCCCATGTGCCTTTTTCTCACACACACACTTTCTCTCTCAAATAAAAAATAAAAATTTAACATAATTTTTTTAAGAGGCTGGAGAGATTACTTAGCAGTTAAAAGGACCCAGGTTCGATTCCCAGTACTCATGTAAGCCAGAAGCACAAGGTGGTATATGCATCTAGAGTTCATTTGCAGTGGCTGGAGGCCCTGGCATGCCCATTCCCTCTCTCTCTCTCTCAAATAAATAAAATATTTTAAAAGCTTTTTAAAAGGTGTATTCATCTAGTGAACTGTTTGTCAATCAGCCATAAAAAGTATAATGCACTAATACACTGAATATTGAGAACATGCTAAGAGTGAAAGAAACCAGTCACAAAGGACCACACATCACATGGGTTCATTTATATTCAGAATAGATAAATCCATAGAAGCAGAAAGTAGACTAGTGAGTCCTGAGCTGAGTGTCAGTGGGGAAGCTGAGCATAATGGCTATGTGAACTAAAGTTCCCAAGAAAGCATCGCATCAACTTTGTTCAAGGCTGAATGGACTGATAGAGCTCCCGTGATCACAGAGAGATGGAATGTTGCAGGAGCAGAGCCAAATTACCTTGGGTACCTTTAGCCACTTAATACCATCTATTGCCCACCTCTGTGTCTGATCTAACATGCTGGTGACTATCAGTTGATCAGGAGTGATCGTTTTTGGAATGTGCAAACAGACCACCAGCTTTCACTAATCCACGGGCTAAGAATGTCTTCAGATAGTATTCAAAGCTTATGGTGATTTCCCCGCTGCCCCCACTTGGCTGCAACAATCCACTTAAGGTCAGCCAATGTATTTGAAATGTGCCTTGATTTATGACTTATAAAACCTTCATGAAATTAACAAGTTGGAACATGGAACTGGGGTAACCTAAATCTGTGGATCCCAGGCCATGGTCATTCATATTTGGCTCCAGAATAAACTGTCTCTTATCCCCTTTGAGGAGACAGCTATGTCTTTTGGGTTGATAAAAATGTTCCAGAATTGACTGTGGTGACAGCTGTATAAACTCTGTGAGCACACTAAAAGCCACTAACTTGTAAACTTTAAATGGATGGACTATATGGGATATGAATTATGTCTCCATAAGCTGCTTAAAAAGGGCCTTCCAGCCAGGCATGGTGGCGTATGCCTTTAATCCCAGCTCTTGGGAGGCTGAGGCAGGAGGATTGCTGTGAGTTCAAGGCCACCCTGAGACTACATACTGAATTCCAGGTCAGCCTGGGCTAGAGTGAGACCCTACCTCGAAAAGCTAAAAAAATACATAATTTTTAAATTAAAAAGGGCCTTCCTTCCTAGCCTTCTAAAATGACATTTACAAGCCTGGTCCTATCCTTCCATTTGTAAACACAAAGATGACTCAGATTCACCAGGTGTAATCCCGCAACCTCCCTGGGAGCAATGGGTGTTGGTCTGTGTATCTCCCAACTCCCCCAGCCCGCCCTGCCCTGCTCACCCTGGCAGGCCTTGGCTGGTGCTGACAGGAGGCACACAGTGAGCCACACAGCCTCCCTCTCTCCCTCCCTCCCTCTCTCGCTCCCTCTGTGGCTTCCTTCTGCTGCAGCCAGCAGCTGCTTCCTCCTGCCAGAGCATCTCAGAGTTGAAAACCACATGGAATTCAGCATGTGCACCTGAAGCAGCACCCTGGGGTTTTTACCACGTCATCTAACCTGCAGAGTTTGCACATCCCACGCCCCACTTACCTAACGTAGGAAAAGACGATCATGTGCAAGACCCACTTAATGGTGCCATAATTCGTGCTCTGGATCCGGGTGATTTTGTTTGTCTCATACTGTAAGACATCACTCCAGCTGCAGCATGCTGGCATGGTGAAAGGCCCACTTCTTTGTTCAGGCTGGACTTAAGCTCCACACTCCCAGGCTAGACCCCAGCTAGCCCCCTCCCACCAGAAAGAGGAGAATAAAACGTACTGATTCTTAGCAGGAGCCTATAATGTTGAGCTCCTCCCATGACTGCAGTGGGGGCGGGCCCTGGCAGCTGCCCAGATGTGAGTGGAATAAACAAGAAGAACCAAGTCCTACAGGCCTGACTGGCAGCTGACCCCACCCCCGCCTGCCTCCCCCAGACGCCTGCATAAAGATGGTGTTTAGAAAACAGGCATTTTTAGAATTCTGTCTTTCACTTCTTCTTTCACTTTTTTGAACTCATCTCATCTGGGAGAAAGAGTCAGCCATTCAAATGTCATGAGCCTGGGTACTTCCTCTGTGACTCAGAAAAGAGCTGAGATACTTCCATGGCCTCGAGCCCCACTCAGATTGTTTTAGGATTATTTATATGTTTGTTTGTTTGTTTGTTTGTTTGTTTGTTTGTTTGTTGTATTTTGGTTTTGTTTCATTTTTATTTTGTTTAGTTTAGCTCTGTGGTTTTATTTATTTATTTTTGAGATAGAGTCTCAT
Organism: Orientallactaga sibirica; assembly: GCA_036365145.1. Classification (NCBI taxonomy): domain Eukaryota; kingdom Metazoa; phylum Chordata; class Mammalia; order Rodentia; family Dipodidae; genus Orientallactaga; species Orientallactaga sibirica. The sequence goes on along the minus strand of JAEOAD010000026.1, from coordinate 22,107,208 downwards.
GTAGCCCAGGCTAGCCTTCAATTTGCTAGGTAGCTCTGGCTGGTCTTGAACTCATGATCCTCCTACCTCCGTCCCTAATGCTAAGATTACAGATATGCACCAGCACCACACTGGGCTGTCTAATTTCTACAACCCTTTGTCCAGCTCAGATGCGTAGAAACATGAGGGGAATGAAAGTCTGCTCTTCTTCCTCCAGCCCTGCCCGTATGCTGGTGACGAATGATGGTGACTGAATAAGACTCATTGTGGGGTGTGAAACACTTGATTTCTCACTTGACCCTCTAGATTCCACCCTGTTCTGTGCCCTGGGAAGTCCACCCATGACCTGGCCCAGTCAGCTCCAGACGAAGAACAAAGCTGAAGTCCAACAAGACCAGCTCTCTTGACCAAACAAGGAGACCACCCACCAGAGAGGGGCAGGACATGACCGCACATGAGAAAGGATGGGGTCCTTGGAGGATCCTAACGAAGGAACAGTTGGAATAAAATCCCGTTTTCCCTTTCCTTTCCTTTCCTTTCCTTTCCTTTCCTTTCCTTTCCTTTCCTTTCCTTTCCTTTCTTTCTTTCTTTCTTTCTTTCTTTCTTTCTTTCTTTCTTTCTTTCTTTCTTTCTGAGATAGTCTCATGTAACCAAGACTGACCTCAAACTTGCTATATAGCTGAGGCTGGCCTTGAATTCCTGGTCCTTCCACCTCTATATCCCAAATGCTGGGATCACAGGCTTGCACCAGCGTGCCACGCTTGAATTCCTGTTTTGAGAGGCTCAAAGAAAAGCAGGCTTGTATAAAATTAGTCAGCTTCAACTACAGAGTACAAAGAGGACCTAGGACCCTGTTTCCTTCACAGCAATACAGCCAAGACCCACGTGGAATGAAGCAGGCATCCCTTTTTCTGCAGCTCTACACCAACCTGCAAATTTAAGCTGCTACTCTGGGTCAAGGTGACTTAGCTCCTCCAGGCAAGAGTGGAACATTTCATTCTCATTTGTACAAATGCAGATAGTAAAGTTTTTGATAGTCTGTGACTTTAGAGGACAGTGTTTTGCAGTGAGAAGAAAAAAAAAGCAACAATCACTCAGGGGTATTATCACCCTACAGCTACAAAGAAATACTGTTCTCTGTTATCTCTGCAGCCAGTTTTATGCATTTCTGTTATCCCAGCCTGATTAGTGGTCAGGCAGATCTTCACATTTCCAACTTGAGCTCATTTGTACTTTCTCACCCTATGATCAGTCAGTGCTCCTATTCAGGAGACTGGAGAGCTGGATAATAGTCTCCAAGGCCTGTGCTGCTCAGTTGTTTACTGGCTGTGGCTTTGTCCTTTAGGCTTGAGTGGTAAGTACGGTCTCCCCATTGTTGCCAGCTCAGGCAGTGTATGATCTCTTAGTGTTTTCTCTTAATTCTGTCCACACCTTTGAAAATGGCCTCATTATTAGTTTGTCCCCTTGAGTATGCCATCACTCTGCCAGGACTCTGAGTGATACAGTAATCTGTAAAAAGAGCATATGGACAGGGCTCCCATTAGGACGGCAAAGCCTGATTGTTAGAAGTAGTGGGCTAGGTCTGGGGAAATGGCTTAGTGGTTAAGGCGTTTGCCTGCAAAGCCTGAGAACTCCGGTTCAATTCCCCAGGATCCACGTAAGCCAGATGCACAAGGGGGTGCATGAATCTGGAGTTTGTTTGCGGCAGCGGCTAGAGGCCCTGGCATGCCCATTCTTTCTCTCTATCTGCCTCTTCCTCTGTCTCTCTCTCTCAAATAAATAAATACAAAAAAAAAAAAAAGAAGAAGAAGAAGAAAAGAAAAAAGAACTAGCGGGCTAGCTAGCTGCCTGGTTTCCAATCCTAGCTTTACAACTGTGTGGCTTTGGACAGTTCTATTTCTGCCATTCATTCATCCATTCCCAAGAGCACCAGGAACTAGTAGATACAGCAGTGAATATGCAGGTAATTCAAATGCCCATCAACAGGTGAATAAATCAACAGAATGGAGTCCATCCATACAATGGAATATTAGTCAGCCATAAAAGGAATGCATAGTCACATTCTACAGAATGGATGAACTCTGAAAACAGCATGATGAGCGGAAGGAGCCACATCTCATGATGCCAGTTACAGGAAGTGTCCAGTATATGTAAATCACTCTAGCTTAGCCCTTGCTACCACCTGCTGAAGGGCTCACCCACTGAACTCTTTCCTGACCCTTCACACTCTTCCTTCACTTCTGCAGTCCTCTCTCCACTATGTCACCACCATCACCACTGTAGGGATGCTGTTCTCCCTGAGGTTACCACTAACCTCTCAGTCACCAGATTTATTCCTTATTTTGCTTGACCTCTGGGATGCATTCAACCATGACCACTCTCCACTTGGAGCAATTTCTCATCTTGATATCTATGACTCCTGTGGGTCCCAAGTTGTGTCCTGATTTCTCTTTTTTTTTTTTTTTGGTTTTTCGAGAAAGGGTCTCACTTTAGCTCAGGCTGACCTGGAATTCACTGTGTAGTCTCAGGGTGGCCTCGAACTCACAGCGATCCTCCTACCTCTGCCTCCCGAGTGCTGGGATTAAAGGCGTGCGCCACCACGCCCGGCTTTGATTTCTCATTTTTAACTCTATGACTTTTTTTTTTAAAAGACAGGGTCTCATGTAACCCAAGCTGATCTTCAGCTCACTATATAACTGAGGATGACCTTGAACTTATGATCCTCCTGTCTCTACCTACCAGTGCTAAAATAATACAGGTGCACACCACCATCTGGATGTATGTGGTGCTGGAGATGAAACCAGGGCTTCATGCGTGCTAGACAAGCACTCTGCCAACTGAGCTACATCCCCAGCCCCTACATCTGTGAATCAGTCTTTGACTCTCTTCTCCCCATAAATATCAGTTCTAGTAATTCTCAGCATTTTTATGTTTCTATCAGTGAACAGAGGATAGATTATGCTGCAATAACAAAGCACCTTCAAATTTCCATGGCTTAAAATAATGATTTATTTCTCACCCATACTACTTGTCCATACAGGTCACCCAGAGACCAAGACTAATAGAAGAGCCATTGTCTTGAATTCTTTTTGTCGTCATTGTTGCTGTTTGGAGATAAGGTCTCACTCTAGCCCAAGGCTGACCTGGACTCACTCTGTAGCCCCAGGCTGGCCTGGAATTCACAATCCTCCCACCTCGGCCTCCTGAGTGCTGGGACTAAAGGTGCCTGACCCCATGCCCAGCTAGTCTTGAATTCTTGAATGAGACCCCTGGAGTTCTCATAGAATCGATTAAATGCTATATGCTAGAAATGATGCACTCCCTACTACTTGTCACTCACTGGACTAAGTTAGTCATTTGGTCCCACCAACTGGTAGGGAGCCAGGAATTCCAATCTCACTATACATCCCCGGTGTATCAAGATATGGAGAAGCAGGGCTGGAGAGATGGCTTAGCAGTTAAGGCGCCTGCCTGCTAAGCCTAAGAACGCCTGTTCAATCTCTAGGTCCCAAGTTTAGCCAGACACAAGTGACACAAGCATGCAATGTAACGCTTGCCCACAAGGGGGCACATGTATCGAGTTCGTTCACAGTGGCTGAGAGGCTTCTGGGGTGCCCATTCTCTGTCTGTCTCTTCCTCTCTGTCTCTGTCTCTCTCTCTCAAATAATAATAATATTTTTTTTTAAGAAATGGGGAAGCATAAATATTTCGTGAACAGTGTTAATGACTATTGCATCTTCTTCCTGTGAAATTATGTCCACGTACATGCTTTTGTGTGTGTGTGTGTGTGTGTGTGTGTGTGTGTGTGTGTGTGTGTGTTGTAGTTACCTTCTCATTGCTAGGACAAAATACCTGACCAAAAGAGCTGATGGAGGAAAGGGTTCATTTTGCTTACAGTCTTAAGAGGAAGTTTCATGGTGGCAGGAGAAAGCATGGCACGAGTAGAGGCTGGACATCACCTCTGCCACAACAGGCGGAAAACAACAACAAAAGAGTGAGCTATGAGACTACAAGCCCAGCATTTTCATGGGTTCTAGGGTTCTGAACTCAGGTCCTCATACTTGTGCAGCAAGTACTTTAGTAAGTGAGTTGTCTCCCAGCCCCTACATCTTTTTAGGAATCATCAAATGTTGGGGCTAGAACATGGTTCAGTGGTAGAGTGTTTGTCCAACATGTGCAAGACCTTAGGTTCAATTCCTAGCACCACCAAAATAAAAATTAATAAATAAATAAAACATAAATCACCCAATACTAAGAGCAAAAGAGATAGGAGGGACATACATGTACATTATATACTTAGTAATAATACATGTGGCTAAAACAGGGCCTACTACAAAATTCCTGAGGCATAGTACAAAATGATAATGGGTAGTCCCCTACTCCAGTGAATTTCAAGATGATGGCAACAAAGCATTAAATCAAGCTTGGGTCTCTTCAAAGCATGCATGGAACTTGATGTGACTGCACAGGTTCCAGGCCCATGACTCCCTCACATCCAGAGGCTGTGAAGATGGTCTCTGGGAAAGGAACTGGGGGGACTAGTCAGCTTGACAACAGGCTTGGCCTCTTTCTTCCATCTGATTTTTTTCTGCTATATATTTGTGTTACTTTTCTGTGCAGAATCTCCGCCTCCAGATCAGTCCTGCCTTCTGAGCTCCACACCTGTGCAGCTGTGAACTTCCAGACCTGAATATCCCACAGACACTTCAAACCACAGCTCCAAAATCACAGTCCCTCAAAACCATCCTTCAAGTAAGGACCAATGAGAGGAGAGAGAGTGTGGAACAGACCTCTCTTCCTCTAGGCTTGGTTCTGAGGGAAAAGAGAGGTAAGAGTCAAGGGAATAAGAGGGCCTGAGTGGAACATGGGTAATGGCCATCTGTCTCTCTGTGCGGTGGGAAGCCACGTTGTGAGCTGAACAAGGGTTAGGGGTTTTGAAGAGTGACTTTCTTAGAAAAGGAGAGAGCGAGTGTGTGTGTGTGTGTGTGTGTGTGTGTGTGTGTGTTCTGGTTACAAGTTACTGCAGGCCAGGTTTCTTTCTTGAGCAGAAAAAGGAAGCTGGGCACTCAGGAGGCAGAGGTAGGAGGATTGCTGTAAGTTCAAGGCCACCCTGAAACTACATAGTGAATTCCAGGTCAGCCTGAGCTAGAAGGAGACCCTATCTCCAAAAACCAAAAGAAAAAGAAAGAAAGAAAGAAAGAAAGAAAGAAAGAAAGAAAGAAAGAAAGAAAGAAAGAAAGAAAGAAAGAGAAAGAGGGAGGAAGGAAGAGAAAGAGGAGGGTTTGTTTTATTGGGCTAGTGGTTTTGTTTTCTTTTTGAACAGATAAAGTCAGCTGCACTATTTCTTGAGAGCTGTGAGTGTACAGGAAACATAGCCCCATCTCATGAGAATCTATTAGTAGAAGCAGAAGCTAAATGGTCCTGTGCTGAGGTTGCTCTTTCGATTTGTCTTCATTCTGTTGTTGGTTCCCTCTGTCTGTCTCTCTGGACACTCACTGGGTGTCTCTATAATCACTCATTTTCTTGCTTCTTTGAGGCCATGACCCAACCAGGCTATCAGTTCAAGTGCAAGTCCAGGCTCACCACCTAACTCCAGAATCCAAGGAGAGTGAATATGATTAGTTTAGCCATTTATGAGATGTGACTGTGAAGGAGCCATAAAACAAACTTGACAACCTTCTTAAAGACAGGAAGAAAAGAAAGTGAGAGCCAGGGAGTGGCTCAGAACAGAGGCCTCAAGCCTGGAGGACTACTTGGGTGGAACTATTGAGTGGAACAACTCTGAGGCCTGTCTAGACCATCTCCCAGAGTCCTGAGTGGGAGTGACTCTGGATACCTTTAGCAGTGATCTGTTCTTTACTGAGGCCACTGTCCCACTTCCCCAAACCACTTCCTGGTGGAACTCCCCAAGTAAACCACTGGACCCCAAATCCTTTAGTGAAAGAGAGAGAGAGTGTGTGTGTGTGTGTGTGTGTGTGAGATGTACCTTCATTCAGCCTTATGGGTGTTACAGAGTCAGGAAGCAACAGTGGAGGCAGTGGGTCTGTCTAGACAGAATGAACAGTGACCTGAAGGAAGACACCCAGCTTGCAGACTGAGCAGAGGTGTGTGGCGGGCAGGGAGAACAGGAGTCACTGTGCCCCCGGAAGCCATGGGAAGAACTGGTGCAAATAAGCCAGTGGCCACAGGAAATGGTAAGAGCAGTGAGAGGACTGTGTAAGTAAGGCAGCACTGTAAGGGGATAACAGGAAACTGTTAGAATAGGGCAGACCAGACAGCATTAAACATAAAGATAAGCAGCAACTCAGGCTAGGATGAAAGCATTTAAAATTGAGGGGAGGTGAGTAGAGGGGAGATTGTGGAAATTTGAAGAGACATTTCACTACTGGACACGGGATGAAACCCCAGAAGTGAAGAGGATCAGCTACAAAGTCTTCTTTCTGTCTGGATCACGCGCATTTTGAAGTAAGGAGGAAGGCAAACAGACAGCTGGGTAGCCTTTTGAAATAACTCACTGATGACGTCACCACTTAAGCCTCTCCCTGGCTGGTGTTCAGTTCTTCCTTCTTAAGTCTCAGTGTCTGTGTCAACACTGCTGTGTCTTTGCAGCAATGACGCAAGTCTCTTCCTTGGCCCTCTGGTGTGTCATGTTCCAGCGCGGTTCACTGTGGTCGGTGGTGATATACATGTAACAGAAAATTTCCATTTAATTATTATAATTATTCATTTTATTTATTTTTTTTTGAGGCATAGTCTCATGTAGCCCAGGCTGGCCTTGAACTCACTATGATCTGAGGACAAATTTGAACTCCTGATCCTCTTTCCACCTCCAAGTGCTGGGACTTCAGGTTTGTACCGCCAAACCTGGCTTAAATTACTTTTTTAAAAAATTCATTTGCAGACAAACAGACAAACAGACAGACAGACAGAGAGAGTGTGTGTATGGATGTGCCAGGATCTCCTGCTACTGCATATGCCACTTTGTGCATCTGGCTTAATGTGGTTGCTAGGGGAATCAAACCCAGGTCGTTAGACTTTGCAGGCAAGTGCCTTAACTACTGAGCCATCTCTCCAGCCTTTGAATTCCTTTATAAAAAATATTTTATTTTATTTATTTGAGGGAGAGAGAGAATGGGCGTGCCAGGACCTTCAGCCACTGTGAGTGAACTCCGGATGCATGCACCCTCTTGTGCATCTGGCTTACGTGGGTCCTGGGGAATTGAAGCTGGGTCCTTTGGCTTTGCAGGCAAGTGCCTTAACTGCTAATCCGTCTCTCCAGCCCACCGTGAATTCCTTTTAACATTAAGCAAACATCACCAACAAACATGTCTTAGTCCATTTCCTGTTGCAATAGCAAAATGCCTGAGATAAGGTCATTTATAAATAAGTTTGTTTAGCTCACAATTCTGGAGGTGGGCAGTCCAGGAGCACGGTGGTGCTGGCATCTCTTTGGTACCTGGTGATGTCTTCTTGCTCCAGCATGATGTCGCAAACATTATAACTACTTCCACTTTGGGGGGTGATGGCTATTGTGAATAATTCTGCTATGAACAAGGGCATATTACATTTCTGTACTTGTCCCGGCTTTCAATCCTGTGTTTAGTGTGTACGTGTGTTGTGTAAATGTATATGTACCATGTACACATGTGCAGAGGCCAAAGGGAAACATCAAGCGTATTTCTCTATCACTTCTCTACCTTATTTCACTGCGCTAGAAGCTCGCGGTTTCTTTTCAGTTAGACTGGTTGACCAGCAAGCCCCAGCCATCTTCCTGTCTCTGCCTCTCTCAGTGCTGCGTTACAGGCATGTGCGGCCGTGCTCTGGCCGTGCTCTGGCCGTGCTCTGGCCGTGCTCTGGCCGTGCTCTGGCTGTGCTCAGCTTGTACGTGGGCGCTGAGATTGAACTCAGGGCCTCACGCTTGTGCAGCAAGTGCTCTTACCTACTGATCCGTCTCCCCAGACCCCTGCTTTCAATCTTTTGGTCATTGTTTCTTGAGTCAGGGTCTCACTCTATGGTTCAGGCTGGCCCTTAAACTTACTGTGTAGCTTGGGCTGGCCTCAAACCTGAAGTAATCCTCCTGTCTCAGCCTCCTGAATGCTGGTATTAAAGGCATGAGACAGCTCCTGCTTTCAATTATTTTGGGTCTATGTAGTCACCTGTGGAGTTGCTGGACCATATGGAATTCTGTATTTAAGCTTTTGAGGAAACAAGTGTTGCTTTTGTTTTTTATTTAATCTACCAGAATATCCACGTGTGCCTACTGCTTCTTCTTCCTCAAAGCTGCAAATCTCACTGTGGGGGGAGGAAACCCCTTCTTGGCATTAATGAGTCATCTCTCACAGAAGCAGAGATAAAAGCCATCCCTTCATTCCAGGCAGGCATTCTGCTACAGAAAATAAAGGGGAAAACAGAATAAAGTTGTACTGAATAAATGGAAATTCAGAGGAGAGAGGGGGGCAGCCGGGAGGGGATGGGAGAGGCTGTGGTGTGAAGACCTAGCAGCTCCAAGTCTCGTGAGAGTAGTGCCCTTCACAGGCTTGCTCCCAAGCATGCATCCAGTTGCAGCTTCTCATTTTTCCATGAGATTCCATCTTCCATTGTTGCCTCTAAGCATCTGAATAGTAAGCCTTCTTGTGTGACATAGTGTGACTATATTCCTAACAATCGAACAACCTTCACTAACATGCAGCCTCCTTCCATACATTCCCCAAATGGACAGCACCTTCATGCCAATGACACTGAGTTGTTTGGGCCTGTGCTGCGACATGGCATCCATCAGAAGAGTCTGAGCCCCGCTCAAGAGTGCCAGGCCAAACAGAGAATCCAATGGAACAGGTTGGAACTGTGTCCCCCAGGCGGGAGCACAGAATGACACCACAGGAAAAAGCAGGACCAGCAAACAGGAAGCTAGGTCAAGGGGCTTAGCTCAGGATCTCTGGGACCCTCAAGAAAAGGGGTGGTGAGAACCCCTTGGTTCTGCACCCCCCTCCACTGAAATTGATAGAGCCTAGGATTTGAAATTGTCTCCACTCAGGCTGGAGAGATGGCTCAGAGGTTAAAGGTGCTTCATTGGTAATTTCTCCACCCGACTCACTGCTTTCATCAAAGCATTTCTCATTGTCCATCAATCATCTTATCCGCTCAAATCAAATTTCCCTTGGTGCTTGCATTCTCTCTTTTTATACCCACCCTATTTCCCTTATGCCTGTAACAGTCTTCCACTTAGCATCTGCCTAGCCCATTCCGTACCCTCCCTTGCAGCTCCAGTTACCACCCGGATTAAGCGCAAGCTGAGTAACAGTACTTCTTTCCCCAAGTGAATGTCTTAACAGCTCAAATGCCCTGGGGCTTGGCAAACACAGAGGAAAAGCTCAGATTGCCTAATTTTCATGAAAGGACTTGTCAGACTGCTAAGTGTGAGCAACATGCCTGAGACATGTGTTCAGTGACTGAGACATGAGAACAGTGTTTCGTGAGCTGCAGCTACAAGGATGGCAATGGTGGGGGATGGTAATGTTTTCAGAAGACAAGGATAGTGACCGCTGCAGGCCCAAGTTCAAAATCTTAGTATTTAAATATCCAACTGATGCAAAGATTAATAGTTTGGGTTTTTTGGCCATGCCCAATTTCCCCTTCTAGCTTAAGCTGAAATCAGCAGACCTCTGTATCCTTAGCCATGGCATGTTGGACCAAGGTGAATATATCTCCTCAGAAAGCCAAATGCTTGGCTGGCTGGAAGCCAAAACATCTCTATGAGGAATATAATAGAGATGGGACTGGGGATATAGCTCAGCTGGTAGAGTGCTTGTCTAGTATGCACGAAGCCCTGGATTCCATCCCTAGTACTATATGAACTGAGTAAGGTGGCCCAAGCATATAAATCGAGCACTTAGTAGAGGTAGGAGGATTAGAAGTTCAAGGTGGAAGCCGGGCGTGGTGGCGCACGCCTTTAATCCCAGCACTTGGGAGGCATAGGTAGGAAGATTGCCGAGAGTTCGAGGCCACCCTGAGACTACATAGTTAATTCCAGGTCAGCCTGGACCAGAGTGAGACCCTACCTCGAAAAAACCAAAAAAAAAAAAAAAAAAAAAAGAAGAAAAGTTCAAGGTTGAGTATACCAATGAATATAGCGTATATTAGCCAACTCTGAGTACCTGATTTCGGATCCTCAGACCCACATAAAGGCCAAAAGTTGTGACAGACTTCTGTAATCCTAGTGTGCTTATGGTGAGATGGGAGGCAGAGACAGGATAATTTCATGAAAGCTTGTGAATGGAGCCATGGGAAAGAGACCTTGCCTCAAGCAAGGTGGAAAGCGAGGACACACCTGAGGTGGTCCACTGACCTCCATAAGCCCACGGTGGCACGTATATGTCTGCACTCATGCACATACACAAACACACCAAAATATTTAGATGAATCTGAATGAAGAGACAAAGACCTGGAGGAATCAAGTTTTCAAAAAAAGCACATAAGCTGGGTATGGTGGTACAAGTAGGGTCTTACCATCTAGTTCTGGTGGGCAACCAAAAGCCTTGGCAATAGCCGGTAACATTGGAAGTTAAGTCCTTGGTGTGAACTATTGTTTTTCTTTTGCTTTGCGGGCTGGTGATGGACTCAGGAGTCTTGTTCCTGCTAGGCAGGCTAGGCAAGTGCTCTACCACTGGGTTGTGCTCCAGCACTGGAATTATTGTTTCAATCAGCTCCAAGGCCATGTCTGCATAAATGTGCTGGGCCCTGACACCTCAGAGGTCACTGATTTCACAAACTCCACAAAGCTGTCCCTGATCCATAGCAGAAAGAGCTCGCCCTCTCTGAACCACCACGCCTGGCTTGCACTTAAACTTTTAAAGTGTTAGAACTATTAAAAAAAAAAACGGGGGGAGGGGCTGGAGAGATGGCTTAGCAGCTAAGGTGCTTGCCTGCAAAGCCAAAGGATCCTGGTTCGATTCTCCAGGACCCACATAAGTCAGATGCACAAGGGGGTGCATGCATCTGGAGTTTGTTTGCAGTGACTGGAATCCCTGATGGGCCCATTCTCTCTCTCTCTCTGCCTCTTTCCCTCTCTCAAATAAATTAGTTAATTTAATTAAATATAAAAAAAGAAAAGGGCTGAAGAGATGACTTAGCGGTTACGGTGCATGCCTGCAAAGCCTAAGGACCCAGATTCAATTCTCCAGGTCCCACGTAAGCCAGATGCATGTGGTGGCGCATGCGTCTGGAGTTCGTTTGCAGTGGCTAGGGGCCCTGGCATGCCCATTCTCACTGTCTCCCTCTCTCTGACTGTAATAAATAAAAATAAAAAAGAAGGTCTGAAGCCAGGCATGGTGGCGCATGCCTTTAATCCCAGCACTCGGGAGGCAGAGGTAGGAGGATCGCCGAGAGTTCGAGGCCACCCTGAGACTACATAGTTAATTCCAGGTCAGCCTGGACCAGAGTGAGACCCTACCTCGCAAAACCAAAAAAAAAAAAAAAAAAAAAAAAAGAAGGTCTGGAGAGATGGCTTAGCAGGTAAGGTGCTTGCCTGCAAAGCCAAAGGACCCAGGTTCAATTCCCCAGGACCCATGTAAGCCAGATGCACATGCGTTAGTTCATTTGCAGTGGTTGGAGGGCATGCCTATTCTTTCTCTCTCTCCCTTAAATAAACAAATAAAATATTTTTTAAAAGAACTGTTAAAGAAATATGGGGATTTTAGAAGTTGGGCTAAATGCATTTATGAGATGGCCATGAACCCATGGGGGCAAGATTGGAGAATTGTGACTTAAAAATGATATGTTTGGGAGCTGAGGAGATGACTCGGTAGTTAAAGGTGCTTGCTCTGCAAGCTTGCCAACTCAGTTTGATCCCTAGAACCCCCATGAAGTCAGATACAAAATGGTGCACACATCTGTAATTCTAACCTGACGATGGCAAGGGAGGAGGAACCAGGAGAATCTCAAAGCCAGCAGGCCAACTAGACTGGTCCTCCCAGTGACAAAACAGCAAGCGAGACCCTATTTCAAACTATGTAGAAACAGAGACCAGACTCCAAGACTATCCTCTGACCTCCACATGTCTTAGTGTGTGCATATTCATACACACACACACACACACACACACACACACACACACAGACAAGAGATGGACTTCTGATGGTTTATATTGATTGCCAACTAGAATCATTCAGGAAACAAGCCTCTGGGCTTGCCGGTGAGGGATGATCTTGATGAGGTTAATTGAGGCGAAAAGACCTACTTTAACTGTGAGCAGCACCATTCATTCCACAGGCTGAGGCCCTGGTCTGGATGAGAAGGAGAAAGCAAAGTGAACACAAGAACTCACCACTCTCTGCCACTGTACTGCGTACTCAATGTAACCACCATGTCCTTGCCACAAACTGTAAACTGAAATAAACCCTTCCTTCCTCAAGTTGCCTCTGGTCATGTGTGTGATCACAGTAACAATAAAGTAACCAATACAGGCAGAGTTTTAACCCCTCTGAGCTTGTTTCCTGGCCTACTTTTTAAAAATATATATTTATTTATTTATTTAAGAGAGAGAAAGAGGCACAGAGAGAGAGCAAGAGAGAGAGAGAGAGAAAAAGGCATGCTAGGATTTCCAGCCACTGAAAACAAAATCCAGACACATGCACCATCTTGTACATCTGGCTTACTTGGGTTCTGGGGAATCAAACGTTGGTCCTTTGGCTCTGCAGGCCAGTGCCTTAATGGCTAAGCCATCTCTCCAGCCCTCTGGGCTACTTTAATAAAGGAAGGATCCAAGCTAAATTTTGTAAAGCACCTGAAACCCACCAGAATGAAGGGCCCTAAGGCCATGGGCAGGTAGCCTGATCTTGGTATAAATAGTAGAACAAGAAACCAAATTGGTTTGTGTGCTGAGGGAATGGAGAGAAAAATCTCAATTAGACTATTTAGAAAACCCCTTGTAGGCCTAACAAGATTGACTATGAGGAGGCTGAGGTAGGAGGTAAGATAGAGGCCAGCCTAGGCTACAAGAGTGAGTTCCAAGTAAGCCTAGGCTAGAGTGAGACCCTGCCTTGAAACAAAACAAAACAGAACAAAACAAAACAAAACAAAACAAAACAAAACAAAAAACACTGACTATAATGAGTGAGATTCTAGCCCTTACTTTTTCTGTCTCCAGAAAGATCAGAGTCAGTCATCCCAAATTCAAGATTCCACTCCGGGGCTGACGAGATGGCTCAGCGCTTAAGATGCTTGCCTGAAAATCCTAACAACCCGGGTTAAATTCCCCAGCACCCACACAAAGCCAGATGCACAAAGTGGCACATGTATCTGGAGCTTATTTGTAGTGGCTGGGGATCCTGGCATGCCCATTCTCTCTCTCTCTTTCTCCTCTCTCTCTTCTATCTATATCTGTTTGTAAATAAATAATAAATATTTTTTAAAAGATTCCACTCTGTCCAAAGATAGTTCCATGACCTTAGACAAGACCCTTTTTCTTTCCATGCCTCAGTGTCCCAAGAGGACAGAGGGGGGAGCCTGTCCAGGATCGCATTGGAGCTATCTGTGGTACCTGTTAGAACCAGCAGAGGGCAGCAATACACCAACATTCACTGTAGAGTCTGCACTGCTCTCGTCTGTCAGGAAAACTACTGAAATACTAGTGGTGTATGTCACTGTTTCTCAAAGAAGCAGATCTTACCCTCAGTGCCCAGGCAGAACAGGTCTTTCCACAGTGTATGCACAAAAATTTAGAGGCTCAGAAGCATGAGAAACTTAACCAAAGCCATGTGCAAACAACGGACTAGAAATTTTGGTCATAGCACATCCTCAATTTAAACCATTTGACTAGGAGGAGCACACTGCTGTGTCTGGGCTGCATAGCATCAATAATTTCTTATCTGCTTTATGGTTCTGATCATCAATATTAAAAAAAAATCCCCTTTAATCCCAGCACTTGGGAGGCAGAGGTAAGAGGATCACTGTGAGTTCTAGGCCACCCTAAGACTAGAGTGAGTTCCAGATCAGCCTGGGCTGGAGTGGGGCCCTACCTCGAAAAAAAAGAAGAAGAAAAAATCTCTTTTCCGGGTGTGGTGGCGCATGCCTTTAATCCCAGCACTTGGGAAGCAGATGTAGGAGGATCGCTATGAGTTCGAGGCCACCCTGAAACTACATAATGAATTCCAGATCAGCCTGGGCTAGAGTGAAACACTACCTCAAAAAAAAAAAAAAAAAAAAAAGCCGGGCATGGTGGCGCACGCCTTTAATCCCAGCACTCGGGAGGCAGAGGTAGGATCGCCGAGAGTTCGAGGCCACCCTGAGACTACATGGTTAATTCCAGGTCAGCCTGGACCAGAGTGAGACCCTACCTCACAAAAAAAAAAAAAAAGAAAGAAATTCTCATCCAGTTTACAAGTGAGCAAACAGACTTCTAGAAGTTACACCATTTGGCTTAGCACTTTCTTTTGGGGGTTGAGGGAAGGGTTTTCAAGGTAGGGTCTCACTCTGGCCCAGGCTGACCTGGAATTCACTATGTAGTCCCAGGCTGGCCTCAAATTCACAGTGATCATCCTACCTCTGCCTCCCGAGTGCTGGGATTAGAGGCGTGTGCCACCCCACTGGGCTAACACCGTTTGTTTGTTCGTTTGTTTGTTTTGTTTTTGAGGTAGGGTCTCACTCTAGCTCAGGCTGACCTGGAATTCACTATGTAGTCTCAGGGTGGTCTTGAACTCACAGCAATCCTCCTACCTCTGCCTCCCGAGTGCTGGGATTAAAGGCGTGCACCACCACGCCCTGCAGCACTTTCTTTTTGAAAAGTCATCAACTAGAATCTCTCCCATTATTTTCTTTTGTCCCTCTTCCTCCATCCTCTCTCCACTGAACCTTTTCTTTTTTTCCATTGTCTGACATTTCTATAACCTTGTTCTAGAGAGGGCAGAGCAAGGTCTCAAACCATCTCAAAAGCTAGTTTGGCAAGCACTGTAGGAATGCACAGGTCACTGCAGACCTGAGCACACTGGAGGCTTGCTACTGAACCCTTTCTTCTTTCCAATTAGTCCCTCTTCTATTCTGATGTCATTTGTTCTCTCTCTTCCTCCATCCTTTACGACATGCTGATGGGCCCAATGTTAGGCAGGTTTTTTTTTTTTTTTTTTTTTTTTTTTTTTTTTTTTAAGAGAGTACATTTTTAAAGCATAGTGCTTATCACACACATCTTTTTTAAAAAAATATTTTATTATTTATTTATTTGAGAGAGAGAGAGATACAGAACTAGGCAGGTAGAGAGAGAGAGAGAGAGAGAGAGAGAGAGAATGGGCATGCCAGGGCCTCCAGCCACTGCAAACGAACTCCAGATGCATGCACCCCCTTGTGCATCTGGCTTACGTGGGTCCTGGAGAATCAAGCCTCGAACCGGGGTCCTTAGGCTTCATAGGCAAGCGTTTAACCGCTAAGCCATCTCTCCAGCCCCCTGTTAGGCAGGTTTTATGCAGGTAATGACAGCCACTGTGAGGCCATGAACGCAACCACTTTGTGCCTCGAAGACAGTGTCCAAAGCATTCATCTCCATCCTTTGGCTCTTACTTTTTTTTTCTGCCCCTTCTTCAGCAATGGTTCCTGAGCCTTGGAAGGTGATAGATATATCTAATTTAGTACTGAACACTCAACTGTCACAGTGCATCGATGACTTCTGAGTCTCCCCAGCAGTCACCACATTCTGAAAAGAAAAGCTTCTCATCAGACTGAAAAGAGAGACTGATTGAGAGGGGGAGGGGATATGATGGAGAGTGAAGTTTCAAAGGGGAAAGTGGGGGGAGGGAGGGAAATAACACGGGATATTGTCTACAATTAAAGAAGTTGTCAATAAAATAAAAATAATAAAATAAAATAAAGCTTCTCAATA
This sequence comes from Orientallactaga sibirica, assembly GCA_036365145.1. NCBI lineage: Eukaryota > Metazoa > Chordata > Mammalia > Rodentia > Dipodidae > Orientallactaga > Orientallactaga sibirica. The sequence goes on along the minus strand of JAEOAD010000026.1, from coordinate 22,091,364 downwards.
AAAAGTGAGAGTATGGGCTGGAGAGATGGCTTAGTGGTGAAGGTGCCTGCCTCCTAAGCCTAAGAACGCTTGTTCGATTCTCCAAGTCCCGTGGTTAGCCAGACGCAGTGACGCAAGGGCGCAATGCCACACTTGCCCACAAGGGGGCGCACGCGACTGGAGTTAGTTCACAGCAGCTGAGAGGTCGCTGGCACACCCATTCTCTGTCTCTCCCTCTGACTCTTTCTCAAAAAAAAAGTGAGAGTAATACTAATACATAGGAATAAACATAAATATTTAGAGGACAATTTTGTGAGCATAATATATCCATTTAGACAAACAGCAGCAGTAACTTATCCCCAGGACTTATGAACTTTCAGTCACAGGTTTTTGACTAGGTTTTCAGTACCAGGCGTGAATTCCCTTTTATGGAGCAGCCTCAAATCTAATCTGAGAGCAATTGGTTACTGCTACAGCAGACATACCACTATTGTCTGGCTGGCCGATGGTGCAGCTTGAAGAGTCCACTTTTCTTCCTAGCAGCCTGCATAGCACTTTCCAGCACTATGACAGCAAGTCATCAGGAAACTTCCAGCTTAGTTCTAGCTTGATTTCTCAGTGTCTGTTAGCATTTTCTTAATTTTAATTGGCTCAATCTTAGTAGGCTCTCAGAAATATTAGCTGAACAAGGACACAGCTTGGGTGTTCTACAGGTTTTTTCTAATATTTTGTATATTTATGTATGTGTGCAACAGCACACATGTGGAGACCAGATGATAACCTTAGAGTGTTTCTCCTTGCCTTCAACCTTCTTTGCACATGGGGCCTCTCTTGCTGCAGCAGCAGCTGCTGCTTGAGAGCTTCTGGATTTTTTTTTTTTTTATCTCTGCCTTCCACTTTTTTGCTGGAGGTGTGAAGTGAGGTAGGATTACAAACATAGGCACCACTTTGCATCTGGCTTTATGTGAATGCTGGAGAATCAAACTCAGGTCAGCAGGCTTGCATAGAAAGCACCTTTAACCACTGAGCCATCTCTCCAGCCCTCTTATTCAGTTTCCCAGCCCCCCTCTCAATCCCAGAAGCCTTTACTGAGAGCCTCCCCTTTTCTTTTGAAAGAGAGAGAGACACACATAGAGAGAGAGAGGCAGAGAGAGAGGGAGAGGAAGACAGATAGAGCTGGGCACTCCAGCAGCCTCTTAGCTGCTGCAAATGAAATCCAGATGCGTGCGCCCCCTTGTGGTCAAGTGCAGCATTGAGCCCTTGTGTCACTTTGCATCTGGCTAAACGTGGGACCTGGAGATTGGAACCACTGGAGATTGGAACCAGCGTTCTTAGGCTTAGGAGGCAGGCGCCTTAACTGCTAAGCCATCTCTCCAGCCCTGTTTTCTTCTTTTTAAAATTTTATTTTATTATTTGCAAGGAGAGAGAAAGAATATGAACACAGGCATGCCAGGACCTCTAGTCACTGCAGACAAACTTCAGATGCATGCACCACTCAGTGTATCTGGCCTTATGTGGGCACTGGGGAATCAAACCCAAGTTGTTAGGCTTTGCAGGCAAGTACCTTAACCACTAAGCCATCTCTCCAGCCCACTTTGCAGCAGTTTTGATGTGATGAAGCATAATGGAGTCTAATGCAAATATTAGCCCTTGCTTGCAGAAGGGTTGACAAAATCCCTTTCTCTGTCTCAGCACCTACACCAGTCATTAGCAGTCCTTCAGAAACTGGAATAGCTTTTGATCAACAGTGGTTCTCAAAAGGGACTCTCAGAAGACATTCCTGTTGCCAGTTCCAGATTCTGATACCTACCCACTAACCACTTGGTCACTTGCTGATGGTCATTTGTTCTGTTTGTGTGTGCAAAGGCTTCAACAGACTCCTGGGTTGGATAAGATGACATGTCACAGAAAAGCACGACCCAAATGGGTCACTTTGATACAACACACAAACTGCAAAGTAGTGCTTACAGCCACCCAAAACTGGCAGCAGTTTCTCCAGCTTCCTGCCTCCACCCAGATCCCTCTGCCCTTGCCTGCACACCCCTTGTTGTGACTTCACATGGGAGCAATGCAAACCCTGAGGAGAAGCAACCATGACTGGACTTGTGTCTGTCTCTTTAGAACAGGAACCATCCTCCCCAGCCCATTCGCTCTCACCTCTCATTGGCCAGAAAGCCACTTACTAATTAGCAAAAGCAATGGAATTGTCATGAAGCTTAGACCAGTAGTTCTCCACTAAGACTATTTTGTACCCCCAAGTGACCTTCATTAACGTCTGGGAACATTTTTGGTTGTCACAGTGACTAGACACCCAAAATGCACAGGACAGCCCGCTAACAAATTGCTCCAAAATGTTTACAGTGCTGAGGTTAAGAACTAGCTGGATGGATTCACACGGATTCACCCTCTGGGGCAGGGCTTGGGGCTGGGAGCTTCCTCCAAGAGCCACAGGGAGGATGATGCCACATAAGTGGGGTTCAGGCTGGGGTTCAGCTCTGTTGGTAGAGTGCTTGCTAAGCATGCACAAAGCCCTGAATTCAATGCACAAAATGGCACTTGCATCTGGTGTTCATTTGCAGTGGTAGGAGGCCCTAATGTACTCATACTCAGTTTTGCTGTCTGCCTATTTCACTGTTTCTCTCTCTCAAATAAATATTTTTTTAAATAAAATAGGTGAAATAATAGGTAATTCGTGGGGGAGTTGGAAGAAGTAATTAACCTTCTAAGCTGACAGTGCTTCATGAATGTGAAAAGAAATCAAATTGTAAGGGATTCTTATGAAATGTCAGGGATAATTTTAAAAAGGAAATCCCAGAAGGGCTTAGAAGGAATGCAAACTAAGAGGTAAACACAGATATAGAAAGAGCGAAATGGCCATGGGAGGAACTGAGGTGGGTAGGGGTAAGAAAGATCCCAGGATCTTGCTCTACCCTTGCTGTTCCTCTTTGCTAAGTACATGAGACAAAGGAATACCACTCTAAGAAAAATGGCAACACAAGAGGCTGGGGGTGTAGCTCAGCTGGTAGAGTGCTTGCCTAGCATGCACGAAACCCTGGGTTCTATCCCCAGCATCTTATAAACTGGTGGGTGGTACAGGCCTGTAATCCCAGCACTCAGGAGGTAGAAGCAAGAGGACCAAAAGCTCCAGGTATAATCTGCTATCCAGAGAGTTCAAGGCCCTTGTGGACCTCATGAGACTCTGTCTCAAAAAAAAAAAAAAAAAAAAATCATGCCTTTAATCCCATTACTCAGGAGGCAGAGGTAGGCAGATCACCATGAATTCGAGGCCACCCTGAGACTACATAGTGAATTCCAGGTCAGCCTGAGCTAGAGTGAGACTCTACCTCAAAAAACCAAATAAATAAATAAATAAATAATCAGGGGCTAGAAAGATTGCTTAGTGGTTAAGGCACTTTTCCTGGGAAGCTGAACGACTCGGGTTCGATTCTCCAGTACCTACATAAGCCAGATGCACAAGGTGGTGCATGTGTCTGGAGTTCATTTTCAATGGCTAGAGGCCTTGGTGTGCTCATTCTCCCTTCCTCTCTTCCTTCTTTCTTCCCTCTCTGTCTCTCTATCTGCCTCATTCTCTTGCTCTCTTTCTCTCTCTCTCTCAAATAAATAAATAAAATATTAAAAAAATCAAAAACCAAGGCGACACACATGTGATGATTACCAGCAACAGGTCTTAGGATCAGAGACAATAGGAAGTGGTGGAGACAGTGGCTAACAGGACAGTGCATGTACACTAGAAGCGGGCAGCCATTCCTCAGCTCCAGACAGTGCACCACACAGCCTGGCTGGGTTTTCTAAGGTTCCAAGGCAGCTCAGATATTTATTTATTTTTATTTATTTATTTATTTATTTATTTATTTATTTATTTATTTGCAGGGAGATAGAGAATGGGTATTCCAGGGCCTCCTGCCACTATAAACTCCAGATACGTGCGTCACATTGTGCACCTAGATTTATGTGGTTACTGAGGAATTGAATCAAGGCCCAGAATGTCAGAGTGCAAGCAAGTGCCTTTAACCACAGAGCCATCTCCCCAGCCCAGATATCTAAATTTTTAATGTGAAACGTCTACATTTAAAAATGTTTGTTCTTAAAAACAAACACTCTGAAAGTCAAGTACTACATAAATGACAATTTTAGCTCATGGAGATGCTGGTCTGTGGTCTCCTGGGTAGGTTCGAAGGTGAATCTTTGCTGGAAGGATGACAGCACTGATGGCAGGGAGATGTCTGTACAAAACGGAGAGCTAGTGCTAGGAGTATACATTAGTAGTACAGTGCTTGCCTAGCATGTGTGAGGTCCTAGGTTCAAACCCTAGTACGACATGAAACAAGAACCCGGGATTGAGTAAATGACTCAGTGGATAATGTGCTTATTGCACACAGTGATGACCTGAGTTCAGAACCCACATAAAAGTCAGATACTGTAGTGGGCATCTGAAATCCCATCTCACCTGTAGTGAGAAGGTGATGGAAACAGGAGAATCCCCTTCCCAACCAAGCTCATGGGCCGGCTAGCCTGATGGAGAACAATAACATAAAAGGAGATAGATCCTGAGTGGAACAAGGAGGAAGGCAAGGACCACACCATTGGTTGTCTTTTCACCTGCACACATGTGCAGTGGCCCATGCATGATTGCACATACACACACATAAAGATTTAAAAATAAGGGCTTGCCAGGAGTGGTGGCACACACCTTTAATCCCAGCATTCGGGAGGCAGAGGTAGGAGGATCACCAAGAGTTCAAGGCCACCCTGAGACTACACAGTGAATATTCCAGGTCAGCCTGAGCTAGAGTGAGACCCTACCTCAAAAAATCAAAATAAATAAAATAAAAATAAGGTCTGGAGAGATGGCTTAGTGGTTGAGGCACTTACCTGCTAAGCCTAAGGATCCATGTTTGACTCTCCAGATCCCATGTAAGCCAGATGCGCAAAGGTGAGGCAAGCACAAGGTCGCGTGATCCCACTAGGTGGCGCAAGCATCTGGAGTCCAATTGCAATGGCTGAGGCCCTGGCATGCCAATTTCTCTCTCTCCATCTCTCTCTCTCTCTCTTGCTCGCTCTTTCACTCTCTGTATCTAAAATAAAAATAAATAAATAAATACAAATAATAATACATGCTCTGCCTTAGGGTCATTGTTTTGGAAACTCCTGTGCCACAAAAGCAAAGTTGAGGAAAAAGGGAATGTGCAGAATGAAGCACAAAGAACAATGAGACAGAGACCCAAGTGAACCATGTGCCCCATGGAAGCTGCAGGAGCAGAAACCAGGAGTGCTGGGGCTGGGATGCTGCATGCTGTTGGACTGCAGGCCACTGTCAATGAATTTGTCTCAATGAATCTGGAACTTTCACCATGATGTACACCATGTGAGAGCCAAGACCACCTTTGAGATACCTGCTTTGCTTGCAACCATGACCCTTTGCCCTGGGCCTGTGGCATTCTGGATTTGTTCTGTTCTCGATTGTGGCCAAGTGTCACGTGTACAATAAATCATCCCTTGCTGTCTCAGCTGAATAATAATAATAATAAAACCCACCGAGAACATGATAGCTGAACAGAATCCATCAATCTTTTCTGAAAGAGAGGTGTCCAACAATTCCATCCATGTCCACAAGTATTTGTTCAGTGTTCATATAGACCCATGGATCAATGTGAGCTTCCCCATCATGCAGGTGGGGAAACCAAGGCTCACAGAGAGTCCATATGCACAAGCTATTAACAAGAGGCCCCTGAAAATGGTCCTCTTTGCTCATGGATTATACTCTGGCTTGAAGATCATTCAGAGCAAGGGACAGAACACTTCCGCCTAAAGGACTCTGCCTGGCTTTGTTCCCCTCCCCACCCACCCTGCATGGCTGGCATCTCCTTGCAGTAAGTACTAGGACATTAAACCCAGGGTTTCGTGCATGGTAGGAAAGCATGCTACCGAGCTGCACCCCACGGCCCAGCTCCTGCTGGCACTTTTTTTTTTAATTTTTATTTTTAATTTATTTTTGGAGAGAGACACAGAGAGAGACAGAGAGGGAGAGAGAGACAGATAGAGGTGGGCGCACCAGCAGTCTCTCAGCTTCTGTGAACGAAATCCAGATGCATGCGTCCCCTTGTGGTGAAGTGCGGCATTGCGCCCTTGCGTCACTTTGCATCTGGCTAAACATGGGACCTGGAGATTGGAACCGGGTTCTTAGGCTTAGCAGGCAGGCACCTTAACCATTAAGCCATCTCTCCAGCCCCTGCTGGCACTTTTTTAACCTCTGCCTTGTGGTGAATGTGACTGTTCGGCAATGCTTGGTATGTAATAGCTTATATTCTTCTCCAGAGAGTCTGCTTCTGGAAACATGGTCATCTACAGTCCTTGCTCCTGCCCCTCTGGATCCTCCACGTTCATCTAAAGTCACACGTCCCTGGAATGGGGACCAAGCACAGTGGAGGCCTGGGCAGCCCAGTGCTGCCTGACGTGAGGCTCCTTTTACTTGCACCTTGTGCTCTCACCCTAGTAGGCGGCCTCATTGTTCCTGGTGTGCTGTTGTTTGAGGCTCCATTCATCTCCATTCCTCTCCTTGCTCTACCTACCACCACTTACTGCCTGGTCTCTTCATCTTGGTATCAGCCCTGCAACTCAGTATGAAGGTTTATGTTGGAGTTTGAATGTGAAATGCCGCTCATGTGTTTGAATGCTTGTACCCAACTGGTGGTGCTGTTTGAGAAGGTTATAGAACCTTTAGCAAGAGGCACCTTGCTGGAAGAAGTGAGTCACAGGGTTTGATAGCCTGACCCTACTTCCTGTCCTCTCTCTGCTTCCTGACTTCCAATGCAGTGTTGCCTCACATTCTTTGCCATGCCTTCCCCCACCACGATGAACTGTATCCCTTCAAACTGTAAGCAGAAATAAGCCCTTCCTCCCTTAAGTTGCTTCTTACCAGGCATTTCGTAACAAGAATAGTAGCTAATACTCCCATCCCTCAATAGATCTGTTGCAAGTTTAAGCCCCTCTGCTTCTTCAAGCATCTGCTCCTCAGAGGATTCCAGTGACCAGAGGACTACGTTACAATGTGAGCTCATGGAGCTTGCCACCATCCAAACTCATGGCTATCTACTGTCAAGGAGGTAGTTTCATACTGTAATGGTTAGAACCACAGGCTTTAGGATTGGGGGAGTCAGGGGTGAGTTCTACTCACGTATGGCATGACTTTTAGGAAATCTCTTACCCACCTTCTTTTTCCCCATCCATTGCATCAATGATTCTCAGCCAGGAGCAACTTTGCCTCCCTCTCCTGCCCCATTTGCATCAGGTAGAGACATCTTTTTGTTATGACTAGGTGACCTTACTGCCATCTAGCAGAGGTCAGAGATACTGTTAAACATTCAACAATACACAAAGCAGCACTCCATGACTGACTTATCCAGCTTCATGTCCACAGTGAGGATGCTGAAAGTCTCGTGTTCAATGGTGATCCTAACAGTAGTGACTCAAAGAGCTAGCCTCAGAACCTTGGGCTCATTTGCTTAGGTCTGTCATTTCTACCTCCCTCACCCACCTGTAAAGTCCACAATGACAGGGAACAGATGATTCTAGACTAATGTTCTGTATCATCAATGATGAACACAGGAGGTGTTAAATATATTTCAGTGGGGCTGGAGGGATGGATTAGCAGTTAAGGCATTTATTTGCCTGTAAAGCCAAAGGACCCAGGCTCGATTGCCCAGGACCCATGTTAGCCAGATGCACAAGGGGGTACACGCATCTGGAGTTCGTTTGTAGTGGCTGGAGGCCCTGATGCATCCTCTCTCTCTCTCCTTCTTTCTCTGTCAAATTAATAAATGAAAATTAAAAATATTCTTTAAAGATATCTCAATGGTTAAAGGCACTTGCTTGCAAAGACTGCTGGCTTAGGTTTGATTCCCTAGCACTGATATAAAGACAGATGTACAAAGAGGCACATACATCTGGAATTCATTTGCAGTGGAAAGAAGCTCTGGTGCACCTGTACTCATTTTCTCTCCCCTCACAAATACTTAAAATATTTAGAAAATATTCTAAAAAATAAATTATTAATTGTTGAAATATTTATCAAAAGAGTACAAATCAACAATCTATGAGTATAACTCAACAAAATTATCTTTTTTTCTAGCTACCAGTACTGTCTTTCTAGCCTCTGGTTCAATGCCCGAGGCATAACTGATCTTCAATATTTGTTGAATGAATGACTAAATGAGAATGAAATATTATTTACTCATTAATCACTACTTTATATGCTTTGGAGAAATACTGGAAACTAGAGACATAGAGCTGGTCTTTTCCTTGTGATTTGTAACAAGAGATCTGTTGCAAAAACCCGAGATGTCTGCCAGCCAAGCCATTTGCAGGGAGCCAGGACCAAAGTCGCCTCAAGTTTAGCATGCATGTCTTGCTCAGTTTAGGCAAAAAAGGAAACCAGGCTGGGCTTTGTGAGGCCTCACTGTGAAACAAGAACTGTTTTCTGGGCCCAGAATCTGCTCTGTCCCATGTTTAATTTCTTCCATCTGTCTGGTATCTGACCTCTGTTGCCCTCAAAGCCATTGCCACATATTGTCTGCACATGTTCCCATATAAGGTGATGTCTCTCTCCCTCCTTCTCTCTCTCTCTCTCTCTCTCTCCTTCTCTTTCTCAGGGTTGGACAACAGAGGCACTTGCTTCCTCCACCCTCTCACCCTCCCTCTGCCTGCCCTGGCAGCCTTTGCTGCCCGGATGGCCGGCTGCAAGCGGGAAGGGGCAGGGGGCTGCCAAGGAATGCTGTGGGTTTATTTTTACCCAAGCTGCGTTCTTTGCCTGGCCTGCAGGCCCCAGGCACTTGGGGATGTCACATGCCGATAAGACAGGGGTGAGTGAGCTCCGTGGCTCAAATCTGCAACACCCCAGGTGTGAGACATCATTGTGGAGTTGGGGAGTGGGGGAGTTGGGATTCTGAGGTCATGAGATTTTCCTGTTCCCACTGCCCTGGGTCTGATTCCCAGAAAGGCAAGTTTGATATTTCTGAGAAGCAACGGCAGGAACTGAGAACTGTAGCCACCAAAGCCCATCTCCAGGCAAGATTCAATATCCACCATAGAATATGAGGATCCAGGTATCTGAGTGAACTCATAAACTGTGTGACCCTGGGCAAGGGGCCTGATGACCTCACTGACTGTCAGTTTCCTTTTCTCTCAAAACAATATCAGTGCACCTATGTGGTACTGTTCTGTTGTCCCAGTGAAAACACACTCGGCCAGGTAGGATTTATTGTCTGTTTTGTTCCCTGTTGTTGCAGACACAGCTAGAAGAGTGTTGGCACATAGTAGGTGATCAAGTATGTGTTGAGAATTAGATGAACTACTACTTTTCAGTTGTCAGCACCCACGAGACGGTAACTGATTCAATGGCTATTTACTTAGCACCTATTATGCACCAGGTTCTTTTAGGTGTTGGAATAAGGCAATGAACAAGGCAGACAAGGTCCCCGCCTTCAGAAAGCCTCTCTTTCTAGTAGATGAGACATATAAAGAGCAAGATTCAGAGTTCTAAGTGTTTTGAAAAATTCTAAGGGGTTGGATAGATTGCTCAGTGGTTAAGGCACTTGCCTTCAATGCCCGATGACCCAGGTTCGATTTCCCGGTGCCCATGTAAAGCCAGACGCACTAAGTGGTACATGCATCTGGAGTTCACTTGCAGTGGCTAGAGGCTCTAGTAAGCCCATATTCTCATCTTCCCTGCCGCCCTCTCCCTTCATCTCTCTCTCCTTGCAAATAAATAAATAAATAAATAAATAAATAAATAATATATTTTTTGATTTTTAAAAATTAATTTAATTTATTTATTTGAAAGAGAAAGAGAGAGAAATAGGCAGGTAGATAAAAGAGAGAGAGAATGGGCACACCAGGGCCTCCAGCCACTGCAAACAAACTCCAGGTGCATGCATCCCCTTGTGCATATGCTTACATGGGTCCTGGAGAAGTGAACCTGGGTCATTTGGCCTTGCAGGCAAGCACTTTAACCACTATGCCATCTCTCCAGCCACCCCCCCCCTTTGTTTTTGATTTTTCAACGTAGGGTTTCACTGTAGCCCAGGCTGACCTGGAATTCACTATGTAGTCTCAGGCTGGCCTTGAACTCATAACAATCCTCTTACCTCTGCCTCCCACGTTCTGGGATCAAAGGTGTGCACCACCATGCCCAGCCAAATAAATAGAATATTTAAAAAAAAAAAAAAAAAGAACCACAAAACTGAGCCTATGACCAACAGTATGCATAATACAGTGACAGAGAATGACTGGTGGAATTATTAGGTAAAAGAGCCAAAAATGGTCTCTTTGAGAAAGAAGCACTTGAGCTGAGGTTTGAAAGAGCAGAATGAGCCTGGACTATGAAGAGCCATAAAAGAGCAACCAAGTGGAAGGAATCGCTGTGCAAAGGTCCTGGGGCTGGGACAGGCTGAGCCAAATTTGGTATATTTGAGCAAATTAAAGGAAGCCAGCAGTTGGGGAGGTGTGAGAGAAGGAGCAACAGTACTGAAATTAAGCCTGTCCACACAACCCCTGAGACTTGGGCTGTAGAGAGCAAAGGCAGCTTGGGAGATTGGAGGTGGACTTTCTGGCCTCTCAAGGTCTTGACTGCTCACCTTTTCTTTCTTTTCTCATAAGTGGAGTTGAGGCTTCCCTAACATAAAGTCAACCACTTTATTATTTTTATTTTTTATAGTGCTGGGGATTGAACCCAGGGCCCTGTACTTGCTTGGAAAGTACTCTGCCACTGGGCTACATCCCATTCCCAAATCAACCATTTTAAAAGGGAATAATTCAGCAGCCTAATTACATTCATGATCTTGTACAACTGCCACTGCCTGTTTCTAGAACATTTTCATCACTCAAAAGGAAGTTCTGTGTCTATTAAGCACTTCCTCTGCATTTTTACAAGGCCCTTGATAACTACCAATGCACACTTCTGTCTCATTGCATTTGCCTATTGTAGAAATTTCACATTATTGAAGTTATTCAATGTGTGTCCTTTTGGGGTTAATAATTTTCCCTCAACACAATGTCCTCAAGGCTCATCCATGGTATAGCATGTTCTAATACCTTAATTTTCTTTAATTTTTTTTTTTTTTGTTGTTTGTTCTTCAAGGTAGGGTCTTACTCTAGCTCAGACTTATCTAGAATTCACCATGTTGTTAGGCTGGCCTCGAACTCACGGCAATCCTCCTACCTCAGCCTTCCAAGTGCTAGGATTAAAAGTGCATTGGCTTAATTGGTTTTGTTGTTGTTGTTGTTGTTGTTGTTGAAGGTAGGGTCTCACTCTAGCCTGGGACCCACTCTGTAGTTCCATGCTTGCCTCGAACTCACAGCAATCCTCCTACCTCTGCCTCCTGAGTGCCAGGATGAAAGGCGTGTGCTGTCATGCCCAGCACTTTTCTTTAATCTTTGTGTATGTGCATGCATGTACATGCACACATACCACAGTACACATGTGGAGGTCAGAAGACAACCCTGGGTTCTGGTCCTTGCCTTCCACCTTGTTTGAGGCAGGGCCTCTTGTTTACTGCTGCATACACCAGGCTGGCTGTTTATTCAGGGATTCTCCTGTCTCTGCCTCCCTTCTTAGCATAGGAGTGCTGGGATTCTAGACACTCGTGCTATGGCATCGGGCATGGCATGGATTCTAGAGATCCAAACTTGGGTCATCACACTTGTGTGGCAAGTGCTTTATCCCCTGAACCATCCCCTGGCCCCCAGTGCTTCAGTTCTTCTTGTGGCGGCCTCACATTCTGCTGTGACATGCACCACGATTTGTTTGTCATTCCATCCACTTGCCCATCACTTGGATTCTATACTTCCATCTATGGCATGATCACAGACCTTGACTTGACGTCATCAGCCCAGGAGGATGAGAAGGTCTTGGCAACATGAAGGACAAAGCCTGTTTGTGTCCTGTTGTTCTTGGCCTTTTCTCATTCCCTCTCATCAACCTTTCCCTGCATGACTCTGAGCTTTCTGACGGCCCAAAACATAGCTCCACTGCCGGTTACCCTTAAATACTCCCCCTGAATTCTATAAATACACCATTCAGCTGGGGAAAGAGAAGAGGAAAAAAAGCATCTGAAATGAAAATATATTTTTTCCCATCAGTAGCCAAGTATTTTTGCTCTATCTTTCTTTGCTTCATTCTGGGGTGTATGCTTGGATTTTTTCAAATTAAAATAATGTGCAACAGCTTTTAAACAAGGTAGCCTCTTATCAAGAACACATACATTTAGGTACTTTAAATTTTTCAGTACCCCTTTTAATTGCCATCTTTCTACAGGCTTGGATTTCAGAACCGTTAGGCACATGGTTAACAGAAAAGAAGAGGCTGATTGAGGTATTGTGGCATATACCTATAACCCAGCTCTTGGGAGGCAGAGGCAGGAAGATCATGAGTTCTAGGTCAGCCTGGGCCACATATGAGATCCTGTCCCAGGAACAAAAACGAGACAGAGAGAAAAGACAGACAGAGATAGAGCCAGAGCCAGAGCCAGAGCCAGAGCCAGAGGAAGGAAGACTGACTCTGAGAGCTCCCAAAGGTAGAGAAGGCCCCACAGCATTGTACCTGTTCTGTCATGCGCAGTTCCTTTGCCTCCTCTTCGGCAGCCTGGCCATGGCTTTTCTTTCAGACTCTGCTTAGCTAGTTTAGCAGGTTGGTAAAAACTGTTTTGGGATCAAGTAGGTTTGTGTCTAAATTTTGGCTCATCCAGCTATCAGCTGTGTGACTCTTTTCTCCAGGTCTTGATTTCCTTGATCATAAAAATGACATGAGGGGGCTGGAGAGATGGCTTAGCAGTTAAGGCGCCTGCCTCCTAAGCCTAAGAACGCCGGTTCCAATCTCCAGGTCCCATGTTTAGCCAGATGCAAAGTGACGCAAGGGCGCAATGCCGCACTTGGCCACAAGGGGGCACACGCATCTGGATTTCGTTCACAGCAGCTGAGAGACTGCTGGCGCGCCCATTCTCTATCTGTCTCCCTCTCCCTCTTTGTCTGTCTCTCTCTGTGTCTCTCTCCAAAAAATAAATAAAATTTAAAAATGACATGAGGGTGGATGGATTGACCTTGCAAAGCCTTATCACCATCACTGTGTAAACAGGTGCCTTTAACTACTGGGAAATCTCCCTAGTCCTAGTGACCATCATTTTGATTGCAGAATTCAACTTCCAGGGAAGATGTCTGCCCCTCCAGTCCCTCTCCTCTTCAGTCCAGGGAGGCTGAGCCTTTTTCTTCCCCTTTGGCTTCTTTTATTTTAAAAATAAATAAATAATAATAAAATTTAAATAAATAATAAAATAAAATAATAATAATAAATAATAATAAAATTTAAATAAATAATAAAATAATAATAATAATAAATGAATAATAATAAAATTTTTATTTATTTATTTGCAAGCACAGAGAAGAGAGACAGAGAGAATGGGCGGGCCAGGTCCTCCAGCCACTACAAACGAACTCCAGATGCATGCACCACCTTGTGCATCTGGCTTTTCATAGGTACTAGAGAATCTGGGTTGTTAGGCTTTGCAGGCAAGTGCCTTAACTGCTGAGCCATCTTTCCAGCACACCCCTTTGGCTTCCCATTGGGTTTAGCCAATGGGATACCAGACAGGAGATAAGAGGGTGGGTGGGAGGAATGTGGGGTCAGGACTGGCTACATCCAGAGGACCCTAGCATGTAGCCCTTAGGCAACTCTTTCAGCAGCTCTATTCACAGCTGGTCGCTACTAGAACTTCCCACTTCTGGCTCAGTGGCAGCACTAGCAGTTTGTTGCTGGTCTCTTGTCAGTCCACCTACATCCTGTCCACAACTTGCACACATGGTCCTTTGTCACATTCTCCAATTGCCCAGAATGGAGCATCTTTACCTTGGACAGATTGCTGACACAGATTGGCAAGAAAAATAACATTATTTTATAATCTCCTGAAATCCAATATTTTGCATGCATATGTGTGTTATTGCATGCGTATGTGTGAGTGTATATATGTGAGTGTGTGTGTGTGTTGGTTCATGTATATATGTGCAAAGCGTGTGGAGGCCAGAGGTTGATATTGCGTGTCTTAGTTGCTCTCCACCTTATTTTTTGGCACAGGGTGTCTCGTGGAACTTAGAGCTAATAAGCTCTATAGATTTGGCTAGACTAGTCAGCAGGCCCTAGGGAGCCTTGTAAATGCTGGGATTGCAGACACTTGCCTCTGTGTCTGGTTTATGTGGATGCTGAGGGTCTGAATTCAGGTCCTCATTGTTATGTGTGGTAAGCATTTCACCCACTGAGCCATCTCCCCAGTTCTGAAATCCCACTATGAGCCTCCATCTTCTGGATTGGAGGGAAATGCCAGCTCATGACTGAGAGTATCCTCCGTTCACACACATGCTGAGGGCTTCCAACTCCTTGGGCCCTTTTGCAGGGAAAAAGCAGCTTTAAGGAACCATGGTATTGACTGCTTGATCAGTCATCATCCCAGACTGCAGGCCCTTCCACCAACGCTTCCATGTGAGGCTTGGGGCAAAGAAAGCTCTAACCAGACTAGAAGCCACAGGACTCATGTGCGGCCTCCTTGAGTCATTTCCACCTTCTCAAGGGCTGCTCTGGGGGTGCCAGGTTGTATCTCTTTCCTAGGATGCTTCTTGGTATCGCCTGTCTTTGCTCATACGTTTGAAGTTCTCTTCTCCCCACCTTTTAAATCTTTTTTCCATTTTCATACATGTATATGATGTATTTTGATCCCCCCACACTTATCATCTCTTATCCCCTCCCCTCCCATTAACACCCTTCCTCTCATCTTACTTTCATGCCTTTCTGTTTATTATACATAGTGAGTTAAATTAGGGTTGCTTGCATAATCATGGTTAGACAGTTATTTTCTGTGGAATGGGCAACTTACCAGTGGCTATACCACTGATGAACCTGACCCCCCTTCTCCTTTCAACTATTAGCTGCCATTATCTATGGGAGATCTGGCTCTTGTGTATCCTTCCCTCATTGATGGGGAAGTGTTGATGACAGACTTAATCTCATGAGCTACAATGAGTTCATGATTCTAACACATGTTGTACCCAGAAGACGGCATTTTGCTGCCCTCCAACCCATCCTCTCCTTTTATATTCTCTCCACTCACTCCCTTTTCCATGAGGTTCCCTGAGCCTTGGAAGGGGGTGGTTTAGGTGTCCTGTTTGAAGCTGAGCACACTATGGTCACTTATTTTTGGCAATTTTGTGAGTTATGCATATCTGCATTAATGACTACCCAGTGTAGTAAGAAACATCCGTGATCAAGGCTTCAAGCAGTATTAGTCATTTTATTTTATTTTTTCTTGAAGGAGCGAATTGATATGCCAAGGCCTCCAGCCACTGCAATTGAACTCCGGATGCTTGTGCACATGTGACCTTGTGCATATGTGTGACCCTGTGCATGTGTCACTTGTGCATCTGGCTTACATGATATCTGGGGAGTTGAACATGGGTCCTTAGACTCCATAGGCAAGCACATTAACCACTAAGCCATCTCTCCAGCCCATTTATTTTATTTTATTTTACTTTCGTTTTTTGAGCAAAGGTCTTAACTCTCTTTAGCCCAGGCTGACCTGGAATACACTATGAAGTCTCAGGGTGGCCTTGAACTCACAGTGATCCATCTACCTCTGCCTCCCAAGTGCTGGGATTAAAGGCACTGGACCTTTTTATTTATTTATTTATTTATTTATTTATTTAAAAATATTTTATTTATTTATTTATTTGAGAGAGACAAAACTAGGCAGGTAGAGAGAAAGAGAGAGAGCGAGAGAGAGAGAGAGAGAGAGATGGGCACGCCAGGGCTCCAGCCACTGCAAACGAACTCCAGATGCATGCGCCCACTTGTGCATCTGGCTTATGTGGGCTCTAGGGAGTCAAACCTGGGTACTTTGGCTTTGCAGGCAAGTGCCTTAACAGCTAAGCCATGTCTCCAGCCCTTTATTTTTTTTAAGGTTGGTCTGCAAGCTTCTGAGAAATTTACTACCTCCCATCTCACCATCTGTGTGCTGGGATTACAAAAGCCTGTCATGTGTCTGGGGTTCTGAACTCAGGTACTTAGTCTTGTGCAACAAGTGCTTTATTCACTGAGCTGTCTCCCCAGTCTCCTGTTCTCCCCCTCTTGAGGACTAGTTCAATCTCTTCCAAAGACTTTAAGCTTCCATAGGAAGTATAACATTGCTATGGCAAGTGCAGCCTTGGATTTGCATCCTGCAAAAGGCAAGGCAATGGAAATAACTTCCAGAAGAAGGAAACAGGAATGCACACATGTGAAGATTTGAGTAAATACCAATACATATGTGAGGTATTTCCCAAAGCTCCTGGTATATAGCAAGCAAGTGGTGTCACGGTGCTGATTGGAGGCCCGTGAGAATGTTCGCTGCAGCCTGCATTTCAGTGTGAACTCTAAAGAGTCGATATGAACTGCAATAGATTTTTGGCTATACTCTACAGCCCATTAATCTCGTTGGTGATTTCCTGTCTTTGCAAACACAAAATCTATTTAAAAAAAAAAAAAAACTCCCATTTGACAAAAATGCAGTATTAGGCATGCATTAATAAGACCTCTGGAATCACATCCATTTAGCTGAATGGTTCACATATTATTTATCTTTTTCCCTTTTAAGAAAACACATTCTGCTACAAAATGTACCCACAAGATTCAATTGCCAGAGTAGAACCAGCTGAGGATATCTGCAAACCTCAATTTGGCTTTCCATTTAAATTTCATGTCTTCTCTCTCTGAGTAACCTAGATGGCAAAGGCATTAAATGACAATTAATAGAGAATGGAATAACCCACTTCCGAGTGTCCTCCTGCATCTGGGTCATTCTTCCCAGTCTTAAAGGAATGAGATAACATGGGCAGTGTGCAAAGTTGCCCAAGATGGGATAGCATCTTGGAAACTGGCATGCGCTGAATGCTCATGCATGATCCAGAAATATCTTGTGGCCAGGATGAAAGGTCTAAATTTAATACCAAAAACAGAAAACTGGCTCAGCTTCCCTGGATTCTGCATAGGAAAGTTCTTGTTTGGAAGTTCTGAGAAGAGATAGGGCTGCAGACATTGCGTTTGTGGCACCCTTCAGATTTCTGTGGGGCCCGGGGGCTCTGCTGTCAACTCAAGGTCTTACTTGGCTCAAATGCCAGGAAAGTTCACTTGCTGGAGGAAGTCAAAAAGAAGGATCTCATTCATGCAGGTATACATAATCAGTAGAGGTGCATTTCTTCCTCATATATTTTTTTGCATAGCTTTCAAGATGTCACAGCCTTCCAGGACCCGCTATATGGGATACTGTTGTTCTTACTGGCCCAACTTCTTTCTCTGCTAACAAATTCAGCTCTCCCTTCCAAGGAGCCACCTCACCCACTCTGCTACTGCAGCACTAGAGTTGTAGAAGTCGATTCAAGAATGCTTTGAGAGCTGGGGAGATGACTGTGTGTAAAGTGCTTCCTGCTGTTTGGTGCCAAGTGTGGTAACACGTGCCTGTGTATTCCCATCATTCAGACAGTAGACGCAGGAGGACTGAAAGTTCAAGGTCAGCCTGGGCCACATGGTGAGTACCAGGCCAGCCTGGGCTATATATTAAGACCCTGTCTCAAAAAAAAAGTGGTCTGAGCATGGCATGGCAGTGCACACCTTTAATGCCAGTTACTCAGGGTGCTGAGGCAGGAGGATGAAAAGTTCAAGGCCAAGTTGGGCCTTAGTGACTTAGTAAGACTCTATCTCAAAATAAAATATGACCAAAATAATTTAAAAAATTTTTTAAAAGGTCTGACACACTTTGTACCAGTGAGAATCTGCCTAAGGAATTTGCTGAAACTACTGGAGTAAATCTTTTCCTTTCACAGTTGTCACTAGTAGCAAATCAGAGGAAAACTGGGACAAGACACAGAGAGCCAGAGGAGGAAGAATGTCAAGATGGAATTAATGTGGCTTAGCAGTTAAAATCACTTACTTGCAAAAGCTTACTGACCCAAGTTCAATTCTCCAGACATCCATATAAGCCAGATGCAAAAAAGCAGCACACAACAAGAAGCCTTGTCATATACACATACATGTGCACATGTGCTGTGCAAGCAAATAAATACATTTAATTTTTAAAAAGATGACATTTCCGGGCATTGTGGTGCATGCATTTAATCCTAGCATTCAGGAAGCTGAGGTAGGAGGATTGCTGTGAGTTTGAGGCCAGCCTGAGACTTCACATGGTGAAAAAAAGACATTACTGAGTTCCTAGATCAAGCCATACCTGATGGCAGTAATATCATTAAACTTCACAATTACACAAAAGAATAATCCCTCATCTTATTTATCTTATAACAAATAAATCTTGAAAAACACTCCTTGTCAGGAGTGATTCCCCCCCCCCCAAAGAACTAGATGAGAGGTTCAAAATTGGGGATGGTCCTGCAGTATCTATCTACAGTTAAATAAGTTGGTTGGAACAACTCACCTGAATTAGCCCTCAGAATATTTATCTATGAGAAGACGAAACTATGTACGTCGATGTTCATAGCAGCATCGTTTATAATAGCCAAAAAGTAGACACAACCCAAATGTCCATCAACAAATATATGGATAAACAAATGTGGTCTATCCTCACAATGGAATATTATTTGGCCATGCTGTACCATGGATAAGCTGTAAAAATACTGCACTGAGTAGAAGAAGCCAGGATACAAGTTTAATGATCCTATTTGTATGAAACATCCAGATGAGGCAAATCCACCGACAGAAAGCAAATTAGTGGTTTCTAGGATGAAGGGTGACATTACAAACTAGGAGATAATGGCAAACGAATACAGGGTTTCTTTTTAGGGTATTAAAAATGCCAGGTGGGGTGGCACATGCCTTTAATCCCAGCACTTGGAAGGCAGAGGTAGGAGGATTGCCATGATAGGTAGGCCACTCTGAGAGTACATAGTGAATTCCAGGTCAGCCTGGGCTAGAGTGAGACCCTACCTCGAGGTTTGATCCTCAGCATGAGAAGGGAGAGGAAAAGAAAGCTTTCAAAACTTCCCTCCATCTATTAAAAATCTCAAATACAGTGCAGCCAAAACATCACAGAGGGCTTCCAAATATAGAAGACTTGACCTAGCATCTCAGGGGAAAAACACCTTACTTACCCTAGGTGGCTTGACTTAGAATCAGTGATGACTCCATTGTGAAATCATCGCTAAGAATTTCTTCTTAGGCTCTTCAGTGAATCCATATCACACTACATCGCGTTAGTTTAGAGGAATCACAGGGTGGATATGTCAGAGCACCACAGGTAGGGACCCAGTCTGTCAGTCTATCTCTGTCTCATTGCCAGCTGATATCATTGCCAGCATAATAGAGATAGTTTCAAAATATTTTGCAACAAAGGCAGCTAGGGCAATTTTGGACTCTGTCCCAGCCGACTTCCAAACCTCATCAGTGATCTAGGACAAAGATCTTCTATAAAAGACAACTTAATTTTTTTTGCATGTGTGCAAAGATACATTTTTTCCCCTGAGGTAGGGTCTCAATCTAAGCCAGACTGACCTGGTATTCACTCTGTAGCACCAGGCTGGCCTTTAAAGTCACAGCAATCCTAACTGTGCCTGGGATCAAAGGTGTATGCCACCACATCCAGTCAAAAAGGGCTTTTAAGTCATTTACATTTTTTAAACATTTTATTTATTTATTAGAGACAGAGAGAGAGAGAGAGGAGAGAATGGACACACCAGGGCCTCCAGCCACTGCAAACGAACTCCAGAAGCGTGCACCCCCTTGTGCATCTGGCTTATGTGGGACCTGGAGAATCGAACCACTGTCCTTACGCTTCGCAGGCATGAGCCTTAACCGCTAAGCCATCTCTCCAGCCCCATTGACATTTTTTTTTTAAAGATTTGCAATAGATTTTTAAAAATCACTTAAAAAAATTAACCCCCAGTACAAAGTGCTCCAGTAACGTGACCCAGAAGCCATCTAGATGATGTCTTTTCATCCTGCCACTCTTTATCACGATTCCTACGTTCAGTCTGATTTAGAGATGCATATGGCGAAAACGTACATTTGAAGGCCAAGCCAAATGCTTCCTCACTTCGCCCCCACCAAGCCCTGCTTCAAAGACGTCGTCGCCCAAGTTTGTTGAATATAAATACCACGTGTACGTAGCATAACCGAGCCATGCTGAGAGTACTGTGTGAACTGCTAACTGCAGGAAGGCGACTGCCGTGGGTCTAAAGCCCAGGGGACACGGCCACATGCCACGAGCTCTCCACGACGACTCGGCGCCTGCGCACGCGCTACGTCACCGGCTTAGACGTTTCTTGTAGCTTGCCCCGGAGAGGGCGGGAGGGGTGGAGGGGGCTGTCCCCAGTGCGCGTGCCCGGACCCGCCGGAAGTGACGCGCCGCAGCCCAGCAACCGTTGCCAAGGAACGGTCTCTAGGAGCCCGCCGGCGCCGAGTGCCTCCCGGGGATGGGGGCGGGGAGGTGGTTTCGTGAGGAGAATTTGAGGTAACCTCGCCAACTCGCGGTCGGAAAGTACTCCCCCGAGCCCCGAAGCAGCCGAGAAGTCCCGCCCGGTGGGCCACAGCGGTCGTACCCCACTGCACCCTCCCCGTCGGGTCTGGGGGGCGGTGTGGGGTCGTCTGGTCCTCTGGGGCTCGGAGTCCCGGGAGGCTTGCGGGTGCGCGCGCCGCCATGCCGAGACCCGGGCCCGTCGCTCCGGTGCCGTCCTGGTTCTGCGACTTCTTCGCCGGCTTCCCTCGGGGGTGGTGCGGGCGAAGGCTCGTGCTCCAGCGCGGCCTCGTCCCGCCGCCGCCCCGGGGGCCGTGATGGCGTTGGCTGGTGGGCGAGCGCGCAGCCCGCTGGCACCGACCGCTCCCCGGGCCGCGCGGGCTCCAGCGCCAGCCAGGCTCCGCGCAGGCCGGCGGGCGGCGGGCGGGCGGGCGGAACCCCCGACTCGGTCCTCTGCCGAGCCCCGCGTGCGAGCCTCGCCTCGGTTTTGTGTTTTTGAAAGAAGAGAAAGAAAAAAAAAAAAAAAGACCCACTGGTATTTTCTGAATCCTTGGAAGTTAAATACATGTCTCATGGACGTGAAGGTTAGGATGTGGATGTTTACTTTTTAAAATTTTTTTTTTTTTTTTTTTTTACCTGTGACAGCCGGAAACTTGCACCTGGGAGCCCCGCCCCTCCCGGAAGATCTGTAGGCAGTTGAGTTTGTATGGTTGTTGGAGAAGGGAGAGAGATTTTCTTCAGTGGTATAGCGTTGGTAAGTTGCCCATGCTCCTGTAAGCACCCTGATTAAACTCAGTGAGTCACCCCCTTTAAAAAAAAAACCCTCTTACTTCAGAAAATTGTGTATTAGTATTGTGAGGTGAGAAAAGCATTCAGTCTATCTAAGAAAGAGGAGAAGGCATCACAAGGTAGTGCACATTTAATTAGTCTTCATGTGTAAGAACTAGAAATTAATACAGCAAGGTTATTTGTTTTAGGCTTTATTTAGTTTGAACCCAAATCTATACTTTTTAAAATTTTTGTTTTTTTATTGACAACTTCCATAATTGTATATAATATCTCATGGTGCTTCCCACCCCCCATTTTCCTTGAAACTCCACTCTCCATCATATTCCCTCCCCCTCTCAATCAGTCTCTTTTATTTTGATGTCATGATCTTTTCCTCCTATCATGATGGTCTTGTGTAGGTAGTGTCAGGCACTGTGAGGTCATGGATATCCAGGCCATTTTGTGTCTGGAGGAGCACGTTGTAAGGAGTTCTACCCTTACTTTGGCTCTTCATTCTTTCTGCCACCTCTTCTGCAGTGGACCCTGAGCCTTGGAAGGTGTGTTAGAGATGTTTCAGTGCTGAGCACTCCTCTGTCCCTTCTTCTCAGCACCATGGTGCTGTCTGAGTCATCCCAAGGTTACCACCATCTGAAGAGAGAAGCTTCTCTAATCAAAAGTGAGAGTAGCATTAATCTATGTGTGTGATCATTAAGAGAAGTGCTTACTGGGCAGTTTGGTGAGCATAGTATATACATTTAGCCAGACACCAGCAGGTGTTATACCCCTAAGTCTCATGACTACCCCTGTTGTAGGTTTTCAGTATCAGGGATGTAGTCTGTCTCCAGTCCAATTAGAAAGTGGCTGGTTTCCCCCATAACAGACATGTCACTATTGCACCCATTGGCTCATTTGGCCTGGCTGGCCAAATTTAAGGCCTGCAGTGTCCACTGTTGAGTATCTTCACTAGTGATTTCTGTCTCCCATTGAACTGCATGCAGCATAGCTTTTTCCAGCTTTCTGTCAGCTGGTCCACATGGAGGAGGCTTTTAGCTCAGCTCCAGCAGGACTTCTCAGTGACCTTGCAGCCCAAGTATGTGAAATGTTCAACAATAGGGTCTTACCATCTACTCCTGGTGGGAAACCAAGGGCCTCAGCAATGGCCTGTAATGTTTTGGGAGTATCAGGGACCTCCCTGGCCAACAACTCATCCATCCCTGGCACTGAAAATTTTCTAGTAACAATGTATGGCTTCTGAGTGTTCCATTATCCAGAAAAGTAGGTTTCCATATGACTTATTTATATCCTCTTAGATTTTGATTAGCCCTCCCTCCACCTTTCCTTTACTCAATCTCTTCCCCTGACCTCACTTAGGCCTTTTCACCCTCATTAATCTGTTCTTCTACATATATATATATATATATATATATATATATATATATATATATATATATATATAAAACCATCCTATTAAGTACCCCCTCCCTTTTATACTTTTTTAAAACAGAATTCCGAATTATCTGACCCACAAACCCAAGGATGCTTCAGAATACAGTTTGAGGCCACAACTTAAAAGAATATTTAAAAAGTGAAGCCAGGCGTGGTGGGGCACATCTTTAATCCCAGCGCTTGGGAGGCAGAGGTAGGAGGATCGCCATGAGTTTGAGGCCACCCTAAGACTACATAGTGAGTTCCAGGTCAACCTGGGCTACAGCATGACCCTGTCTCGAAAAAACAAACAAACAAAAAAAAGTGGGCTGGGTTAAAGGCACTTGCTTGCAGAGTCTAAATGCCTGGTTCAGTTCCCCAATACCCATATAAAGCCAGATGCACAAAGAGGCGCATGCATCTGGCATTTGTTTGCAGTGGCAAGAGGTTCTAGAGTGGTCTATATATCTAATTACTGCTTGCAAATAGTGGCACGTGCCTTTAATCCCAGCACTCAGGAGGCAGAGGTAGGGTCACCATGAGTTCCATGTCAGCCTGGTCTAGCATGAGACCCTATCTTAAAAAACCAAACAAGAAAAGGTAAAAGTCACTATATCCAGAAAGAACTTCCCAGCTGCCTACACAACATCAGACTTAGAGGCACCAACCAGGCTGTTAAGCCTTCAAGGAACATTTGATTATATAGTTTTACTGTGTACATTAATGTTCATAAAATATCCACGGTGATTCAGGCACAGTGGTGCACACCTGTCATCCCACCACTTGAGCAGCTGAAGGAGGAGGATCTTGAGTTCAAGGCCAACTTGGGCTACATAGATTCTTGTCTCAAGGAAAAAAGTATTCAGAGTGGTGTTAAAGACAGAAGGAGAGTAGTAAGCCTTCCTTGGCTCACATTTACTATGTTTCATGGAAAGGCTAGGTGTTAGCAGATTCAGACATGGTTCTGGCTCAGCCACTGAGATCCCATTTGCTTGTCTCCAAAAGTGTCAGCTGTTCAAGAAAGTATAGGTTGATTAGTCCATTCATTTTACAAACAGTTACTGAACAAATTGTATATGTCAAGCCTAGAGTGAGGAAACACAGATGCTTAAACTAATGAAGAAGCACAATTCAGCACTTAGCCAAGTTGGAGTAAAGGGCACAGGAGCAGACATGAGCCTGGGCCTCAGTCCTGACTACACTCTGTTTGGCTGGATTATCTTGGTCAAATTATACTTAATCTCTCCAAGCTTACTTCCTAAGTTACAAAATCAGAATGGTAATCATACTCATCACACTGAGCTACTATCAGAACCAGAACAGATAATATATTACTGTACATAACATAGTAAACCTCAGATAAATCTTGGCTCTGATTATTAATCTTTAACTGGGTAAACTCTATCTTTTTTTGGGGGGGGTGTGGTGTTCAAGGCAGGGTCTCACTCTAGCACAGGTTGGCCTCCAACTCAAAGCAGTCCTCCTACTTCTGCCTCTTAAGTGCTAGGATTAAAGGGGTGCACTGTCATGCACAACTAACCTCTATCATTTTAAAATCTGGTTTCAATTCTGAGATTGTATGAAATTAGTTATAAAACATCTCTAAACCTCATACTTTTAATCTGTTAAATGAGAGTTTATAGCTTAGTGATCCTGAAATGCCTTCCAAGCTCTACACTAGTAAAAGGGCTATGATTGGTCTTGCATGGTTTCCTATGTCTCGGTGCCTCTGTTCAAATAAACTAGAACTACAATGCATTCAAACAACAAACCATCTTCCTCCAGTGTGTGTTGGGTGGGGGGAGGGGATTTACACTTTGAAGATTTTTAAGAACTTACATAAAGGTTTATATAAGCTTGAAGGAAATTAACTATGCAGTCTCAGGATGGCCTTGAACTCATGGTGATCCTCCTATCTCTGCCTCACAAATGCTGGGATTAAAGGCATGCGCCACCACGCCCAGCTCTATGTTATCCTCTTTTGACTTTTGTTTTAGTTAGTTGGTTGTTTCATTTGAGAGCAAGAGAGACAATGGGCACACCAGAGTCTCCAGCCATTGCAAAGGAACTCCAGATACATGCACCACCTTGTGCATCTGGCTTATGTGGGTCCTGGGGTATTGAACCTGCATCCTTTGACTTTGCAGGCAAGTGCCTTGACCACTAAGCCATTTCTCTGGCCCTTGTTTGTTTGTTTTGAGGCAAGGTCTCACTAGCCCAGGCTGACTTGTAGACACAGGCTGGTCTTGAACTTGCAGTAATTCTTCTACCTCAGCCTCATCTTTTGACTTACAAAAAACAATTTTAATTTAATCAATTTTGTTATTATGAACAAATTGTAAAATCCTTAGGTTTTGATGTTTTCTAAGAATACTTCGTACTCACCTGATTAAAAAACTTATTTCAGGGACTGGAGAGATGGTTTGGCGGTTAAGACACCTGCCTGAGAAGCCAAAGGACCCAGGTTTGATTCCCCAGTACCCTCATAAAGCCAGATGCACAGGGTGGTGCAAGCATCTGGAGTTTGTTTGCAGTGGCTGAAGGCCCTGGTGTGCCCATTCCCTCTCTGTCTTCTATCTATTTTCTTCTTCTATCTCTTTCTCTCTCTCAAATAAATAAAAAAATTAAAAATCTCTCTAGCCCCAAATACTGCAAGACTCAATATTTTCCATATATATATATTGGCTTTTTGGAGGTAGGGTTTCACACTAGTCCAGGCTGACCTGGAATTCACTATGTATTCTCAGGCTGGCTTCGAACTCATGGTGATCCTCCTACCTCTGCCTCCGGAGTGCTGGGATTAAAGGCATGCACCTGGCCTCAAATATTATTTTTATATTTATTTATGTATTTGAGAAAGACAGAGTCACAGAGAGAGAGAGAGAGAGAGAGCAAGTGAGACAGAGAGAATGGGTATGCCAGGGCTTCTAGCCACTGCAAACAAACTCCAGACACATGCACCACCTTTTGTATCTGGCCTATGTGGGTCCTGGGGAATTGAACCTGAGTCCTTTTTTAAAAGTTATAAACTTTTGGGCTGGAGGGATGGCTTAGTGGTTAAGGCGCCTGCCTGCGAAGCCTAAGAACTCCCGTTTGAATATCCAAGTCCCACGTTTAGCCAGACACAAAAGTGACGCAAGCACACAATGTTGCACATGCACACAAGGGGCTGCGTGTCTGGAGTTCGTTCACAGTGGCTGAGAGGCCCTGGCGTGCCCATTCTCTGTCTCTCTCTGTCTCTCTCTCTCTCACTCAAATTAAAAAAAGTTACAAGCTTTCTTAACACTAGTCTCATTTCCTTTAGACTTAGGCTTTTATTTTGTTTTGTTTTGTTTTGTTTTGTTTTTTTTGTTTTTCTGCCCTAAAACCTATAAACATTTGCATCCAGCTTCATGCAAGAAGTCAATGTTTTAGGCACAGTGCATGTTCAAAAATGGAATTGATAGATTCTGTCAAGAAATCCATAGTTTTGCAAAGAAAAAAAAGTTAGTGTGTATATAAAGAACTAGAATAAGATAAAAATAGCCCCAGGAGGTCAGTACAGACAAAGTGTGGCCAACAGGCTGTTCCTCTACTACAGAGGGATGCTTCATAAAGAACTTGTAGGATGGTTGAGATTTGCACAGCTTTGGAGGTAGGGAAAGGAAGAGTAGCCATTCTCAACAGAGAAAACAGCATTAATTGAAGGTACCTAGGTGGGAAAACTACATAAGCAGTAACTGGGCTGAAGTTTGAAAGGGTGAAAGGTTACAACTTGGAGGGAAATTGAGAAAGTTTGAGTTGAGCTAGATCATAAAGAGGCTTTATTCCATGTACATTGAGAAGTCTTCAAGTGATTTGAGATGGGGAGAGGTGAAGACCAGAAAGCTGGGGGCTATTTCCTCTTTGAGGGCAAAAGGAAATGAAGGTCTGAATTATTTGGGGTGGCAGAGTCAAGACTCTGCCAGCTAAGCCAATAATAGAAATGGGTGGAGAATAGAAAAATCACTGAAGAACATGCACAGGCTGAGATGTACAGGCAACTTCCTCTGGCTGGGCCCAAACACAAATGTGGGCTCAGGGTTGCCAGATCTGATTTTCAAGAGGAACAAAAATCTGGATTTTAATTAAAAATCTTCCAATGTTTTAAATATGGGTTGATAATTTAAAAGAAATTAACATGTCTGCAATCACATGTTTAAACCCAGGATAAAAACTGCAGCTGTTTAGTAGAGGTATTAATGTAAGTAGAAGTTATTCTTCATTTGTCCACATCAGTTCAGTCATTGCTGTTACAGTTGATGCATATACAAAATCATGTGATAGTAAATAACAATATATGTAACCTTCATAATAGAATCAACAGCCATCTCTGCAGTATCTTGTATATCATGTAGAATTGCACTTTTTATGTCTGTGCCTATGAACTTAATTCTGATTTGTCTGTCAATACTTTTCCTCCTGTCTTTTTATTATTTAGCTTTAAGCTATTAGACCTAATTATGAGTGAGCAAATCAAATTCATCGTGGATTGTCTTAATAAAGACCCTTTTAAGAAGAACTATAACTTAATCACATTTGATTCCCTGGAACCAATGCAACTACTACAAATTCTCAATGATGTTCTGGCTGAGATTGACCCAAAGGTACGTTTTCTCTTTCTTCTCCTCTCCGTCTCCATCTCCGTCTTCGTTCTTTTTTTTTTTTTTTTTTTTTTTTTTTTTTTCCGAGGTAGGATCTCACTCTAAACCAGGCTGACCTGGAATTCACCATGTAGTCTCAGGGTAGCCTCGAACTCATGGTGGTCCTCCTACCTCTGCCTCTCGAGTCTGGCTTTCTTCTTCTTCTTCTTTTTTTTTTTTTTTAAAGACTTTATTAGATTAAGAGGAGGAAAGAAGAGAAAGTATTAAGGCATGAGTATTAAGCCCAAGTTATCTCTTTCTTTGTAATGAAAAGTGTAGCAGGACAACCAATCTCTGCCTCTCAATAGCTATGAGTCTAGGGCAAATGGTCCTCTCTGGGCTTTATTGTCCATGCTTGTAAAGTCATAGTAAGTGATCTTTAAGGTTTCGCTACTAAGCATAAATTTCAGTTATCTGTTTGTACCTTATTTTAGGCATTGTTTCTCTACTTCCAGACACAAATTGATTTAATCCTGGAATAAAATACTTTTACAAAAGGTTTTATTGTATTACAAGTTAGTTCATGCCTTTCATACACTGTTCTTTTTCTCTGAGGACTTTTTAAAAAACTTGACATTCTGAGTATGATTCCTGATCTGATTTGCGAGTAAGCTCACTTGGAATCTGGGGCCCCCTGTACTTAATCTGTTTTATGAAGAGACTATTATACCTGTTTTACTTTAGCAAAGCAATTTTGTCAGTGAGTTTAAATATTATTCTTTAGAATATATACAACAATGACATATTTCTCAATTTCTTTGTTAGCAAGTTGTTGATATCAGAGAGGAGATGCCAGAACAGACAGCCAAACGAATGTTGAGCCTTCTTGGTATCCTTAAATACAAACCTCCAGGAAATGCCACAGACATGTAAGAATCTGCTCATATACTGTTCTTTTAAAAAAATGCTTTAATATCCAGAGCTTCATACACTACTATCAGTCTTTCTAGGCAACACCTTGTCTCCCTATCTCATTTGATGGCCTTAGGACATCAGAGAATTTCAAAATAGTCTTAATTCGTTGTTTGTTATTGTTTTTGGTTTTTTAAAAAATATTTTATTTGGGCTGGAGAGATGGCTTAGCAATTAAGGTACTTGCCTGCAAAGCCTAGGGACCCAGGTTCGATTCCCCAGTACACATGTAAGCCAAATGCACAAGGTGGTACATGCATCTGGAGTCATTTGCAGTGGCTAGAGGCCCTGGCACACCCATTTTCTATCTATCTTATTTATTTATTTATTTGAGAGAGAGAGAAAGAAAAAGTCATATAGAAAAAGAGAGAAAATAGGCACACCGGGACCTCTAGCCACTGCACATGAACCCCAGACACATGCACCACCTTGTGCACCTGGCTTACCTGGGTACTAGATAATCAAACCTGGGTCCCTAGGCTTCACAGGCAGTCACCTTAACTAGTAAGCCATCTCTCCAGCCCTGTTTTTGTTTTTCTATGTTTGTTTTTGAAGCAGGGTCTCACCGTAGCCCAAGCTGACCTAGAACTCATGACAATCCTCCTACCTAAGCCTCCCCAGTGCTAGGATTAAAGATGTGTGCCACAACTCTTAACTTAATCATTCTAGTATTACTTTATTATGCAGAAGTCTTTATAAAACATTTTTATTTATTTGCAAGGAGAGTGTGTGGGTATGCCAGGGTCTCTTACCACTACAAACTCTAGATACATATGTCACCAAGCATCTGGCTTTATGTAAGTACTAGGGAGTCAAACCAGGCCGTCAGTCTTTATAAGCAAGCTTCTTTAGCCACTGAGCCATCTCTCAGCCCTGTTATGTAGAAGTCTTAAATGGAACAGGTCTTTCCTCTAACCAAAATGTCGAGAAAATATTATTTTATAATCTGTCATTCCAGATAAAAACATCTTAAACATTGCCAGCTAATGAAGTATTAAAGTTAACACTGCTAATTAATAATGTTTACATAACTTCTTAGATACTCGAGTAATATACTGAGGACCTAATTTTCTAATTAATGTGGTTGACTTTAGTCTTGAGTCTTTTTAAAGTAGTTACAAAAAGCAATCAGGACATTGTAAATCAAATTTTGAATAAAGTCTGTTTCTTTTCCAGCTATACTGATAAGTATTTGTGTATGTATGTGTTTTTTCTTTTTTAGGAGTACCTTTCGCCAGGGTTTGGTGATTGGAAGTAAGCCTGTAATTTACCCAGTGCTCCACTGGCTTCTTCAGAGGAGTAATGAACTGAAGAAAAGGGCATACCTTGCTCGTTTTTTAATAAAGCTTGAGGTACCAAGTGAGTTTCTTCAGGATGAAACTGTGGCTGATACCAATAAACAGGTACATAATACATAAATGAAACTATCTAATGGATTTCAGGATGCAGATAGTGTATATATCTGAGTACATATTAATCATTCTTTAATTACTATTTCTATAGTTCTAAGTGGCACCAGAAGGAAAAACTGTATCAGCTAATGGTCAGCATTAATCATGTCTTAAAATAATGACTTTTTATTTCTTATTTTATTATCATTTTTTAATTTAAATATATATTTTTTATTTATATTATTCTGATTTTACATTCATAGTATTGGTTCCATTGTCCTCCTCTCTGTCCTCCCACTTTCAAAGGGACCCTCATCAATGGGGAATGTGGGTCAATAATGACTTTTGCACACAAATACTGTGTTGATAATGGGATTGTATGCATAGGAAATGAAAATTCTGGATTTAAGATGTTAAAATATGTTTTTTTTTTTTTTTTTTTTTTTTTGCTAGTACATACCTGGAATTAATACCAGCCTCCTACCTCTGCCTCTCGAGTGCTGGGAGGCTAAAATATGTTTTTACTAGTACATACTTTTAATACCAGCACTTGGGAGGCTAAAATAGAATTGCCATGAGTTTGAGGCCACCCTGAGACTACATAGTGAATTCCAGGTCAGTCAGGGGTGGAGCAAGACCCTACCTTGAAAAAAGAAAAAATAAAAAAAAAAATTTTTACTGAGTGCTTGAACCTACAGAGCACTTTACTGATTAGTAAGGTGATTATATGATTTGTCATCCATATTAGAGAGGCTATTATAATATTTACACCAGGATAAGTGGTAGAAATTGATACGGTTCAGGGCCAGTTGGAACATGGGAGACCCTGCAAGGAAGTTGGTAAATAAGCCAGGCTTGCCATCTCAATGTGGGTAGAACAGGCGTTTGAGAGTTGGAAGTCTCAGTGCATTTTGTTCACCAATATTGGGTTCAGGCTTAAGGTCTTTAAGCCCTTGACTACCAAAGATTCTGACTGGTCCAATTCTTGTCTCAGGGTCCTAAAGCACATTACTGATCAGAGACTATAAAAAGAGAAACCAGGCTTTTATTTTTAAGTGTCTCTTTAGTTTTTTCCCATTTATTTCATAGCAGTTAGGCTGGTTTGTGCCAGTTTGTTGTGAATAGTTTGCCAATTTGTCTTTTCAGTCAACTATGAGATCCATGGAAACAGGTGTCAAACATTATCCTGTCCATCTTTGGTTTTTTTCCAAGGTTTTGTACAAAGGCTTTTGTATGTTAGTTCAATATTTAGATTTAATCAAAACAATGAACTGAATATTTTTATTTTTCACTCATGTGTTGTTATTTTGAGACACAGTAATCACTCAAAATATAGTTGGTCTCATTTAAAAATATTTTTATTTATTTGAAAGCAGAAAGAGAATGTGTGTGTATGTGAGAGAGAGAAAGAATGAATATGGGAACACCAGGGCCTTTTGCCATTGTAAACATAAACTCCAGATGCATGTACCACTTTGCATCTGGCTTTATATGGGTACTGGGGAATTGATCCCAGGCCATCAGGCTTGGGAAGCAAGCACCTTTAACTGCTGAACCATCTCTCAGCTCCAAAAGAAGGATCTCTCTGTCTCTCTCTTTTTTTTTTTTTTTTTTTTTTTTTTTTTTTTTGAGGCAGGGTCTTACTCTAGCCCAGGTTGACCTGAAACTCACTGTTTAGCTCAGGCTGGCCTTGAACTCATAGAAATTCTCCTACCTCAGCCTCCCAAACACTAGGATTAAAGGCATGCAGCTAATATTGATAATGTTTATGCAAATAAGTATGTTAAATGTCATAGAAAGTCTGGAGAGATGGTTCAGTGGTTAAGGTGCTTGCCTGCAAAGCCTAAGGACCCAGGTTCAGTTCCCCAATACCCATGTTAAACCAGATGCACAAGGTGGTGTATGTGTCTGGAGTTCATTGCAGTTGCTAGAGGCCCTATCACACCCATTCTCTTTCTGTCTCTCTATTTGCCTTTCTTTCTTTCTCAAATAAACGAATAAAAATATTTTTTAAAATGTTGGGCTGGAGATGGCTTAGCAATTAAGGCACTTGCCTGAAAAGCCAAAGAACTCAGGTTTGATTCCCTAGTATCCACATAAGCCAGATGCACAATGTGGCACATGCACCTGGACCTTTTTTGTATAGTGGCTGAAGACCCTGGCACGCCTATTCTCCCTCTCTCTCTCCATCTTTCTCTCTCTTTCTGAAATAAATAAATAAATAAAAATTTTAAATGTCATAGTAGATGCAATGTGAGAAGCTCAGCAGAGTGAGACCATTCAGTCTCTGTTCTTGAATATCTTCTTAAATTAAAAAAAAAATATATATTTTTGGAGAGAGACACACAGAGAGACAGAGAGGAGAAGGATACAGATAGAGATGGGCACGCCAGCAGTCTCTCAGCTGCTGTGAATGAAATCCAGATGTGTGCACCCCCTTGGGGGCAAGTGCAGCATTGCACCCTTGTGTCACTTTGCATCTGGCTAAACGTGAGACCCTGGAGATTGGAACCAGTGTTCTTAGGCTTAGGAGGCAGGCTCCTTAACCGCTAAGCCATCTCTCCAGCCCAGTTCTTGAATATTTTTACATAATGTAAGAAGTAAAGACGTATAAATGTGAAATATTTTCTCCTGTCTATAGTCTCCCATTCGTAAGTTTGATAAAACCTAATTTCTCTAGAGGAAATTTATTAATAGCTCCTACTAAATATCCTCAGCTAATGAAAGGATAATGGTAACAAAAGCAGGTTTTGAAGCATGTCTGAAATATAGATATTATATTTATTATATATATTATATATATGTATATATATAAAATTTTAAAAAGATATATAGCCAGTCATTTAACAAAGTCACTAATAAAAATTGCATATTTGATTTTCTGAATAGTTTTAGAATGAACAATTCATAGATTTGTAGGATAATGATCAAAAATTTCAGGCTGGAGAGATGGCTTAGTGGTTAAGGCACTTGCCTGCAAAGTCAA
Source organism: Orientallactaga sibirica (assembly GCA_036365145.1). Lineage (NCBI taxonomy): Eukaryota > Metazoa > Chordata > Mammalia > Rodentia > Dipodidae > Orientallactaga > Orientallactaga sibirica. Next base: position 22,058,693 of record JAEOAD010000026.1, on the reverse strand, counting down.
AGGACCCAGATTCAATTCCCCAGGACCCATGTAAGCCAGATACACAAGGGGATGCATGTGTCTGGAGTTATTTGCAGCAGCTAGAGACCCTGGCGTGCCCATCCTCCCTCCCTCCCTCTCTTTCTCTCTCTTCCTGCCTATGTCAAATAAATAAAAAATAAAATATTTAAAAAATATTAATTTTATATTTTCTAAATATTTTAGTGTGTGTATGTGTGATGTTACATATTGAACATAGGGCCTCATGCATGCTAAGCACATGTTCTACCCCTGAGCTATACCTTTAAACAATTTGAGTAATAATTGGGATTTTTCAATTCATTTTTTGAATGTTTATGAGGATTACATGCTGTGATAGGTTCTGGGGTTACAAAGGTGTACACAGTGAATATGATTCTTGCTCTCCTGGATCTCATTGTCTCCTATAGGGAGACAGACCCATAACTAATTAGTTATGATATCTACTCTGATGGCTACAGGGCCACAGCAGGCTTCTCTAAGTAGAGAGGTGTTTATGCTGAGACCTATGGGATGAATCAGAGTTTCCAGGTTTGGAGTAAGGAAGTTATAGAGTGTTCTCAGAGAGAATAGGATAGGTAGACTGGAGGTGGGAATATGAAATATTCTACAGACTAAAGGTCAACATAACTAGAGTATGGATTTTGAGATAGATGAAAGTAACCAGAAACAGAGCTAGAGAAATATTTAGTGACCAGATTGGACAAGTCTACTTTTTTATATGCTATATAAATATTTAAGAATGTGAGAGTTTTTGTTTTGTTTCAATAAGTAGCATAGGCTAACCTCACACTTGATCCTTCTACTTCAGCTTTCCAAGAGCTAAGATTATAGTCATATACTACCACACCTGGCTCCTAAAGAATGTTTTCAGGGCTAGGGAGATGGCTCAGTGGTTAATAAGATGAAGGCCTCTTAGGCTAACAACAATCAAGTTCAACTACCCCAGAACCCACATAAAAAGCTGGGCATGACCATGCACATCTGTAACCCCACTCCATAGGAGGGAGAGTGTAAAGACTGGAAAATCTTTGGAGCTGGCTTGTAGATAGCAACTCTGAGAGTTGAGGGAGAGACCCCACTCACACAAATGAGCAATAAGAGGACATCTGTTCTCCTCTGGCTTCTGCATGTATGCGCATGGGCCGTGTGCATCTATACACACACATACGCATATATCATACATAATGCCACACACAAACATGAAGAATGTGTTTTTTCCTTTTTATCCCTCCCCCACTAAGAATGTGTATTTTTTAATATACTTTAAAAATATTTTATTTTTATTTATTTATGAGAGATGACCAGGGCCTCTAGCCAGTGCAAATGAACTCTAGATGCATGTGCCAACATGTGCATCTGGCTTACATGGGTTCTGGGAAATAGAACCTGGGCCCGTAGGCTTTGCAGGCAAGCGCCTTACTGCTAATCTATCTCTCCAGCCCCAAGAATGTGGTTTTTGTTAAAATATTTTATTTATTTATTTTCAAGCAGAGAGAGAGAGAGTATAGGTGTTCCAGGGCCTCTAGCCACTGCAAACAAACTCCAGATGCATGTGTCACCTTGTGCATCTGGCTTATGTGGGTACTGGAGAATTGAACCTGGATCATTAGGCTTTGTAGGCAAGCATTTTAACTGCTGAGCCATTTCTCCAGCCCTGTGTTTATTTTAAAGACCTTTTTTTTATTTGCAAGAGAGAAAAGAGAGACAGGCAAAGAGAATGGGTGTGGCAGGGCCTCTAACCGCTACAAATGAACTCCAGATGCACGCACTAATTTGTGCATCTAATTTTATGTGGGTTCTGGGGAATTGAGCCAGGGTTGTTAGGATTTGTAGGAAAGCACCTTAACCACTGAGGACATTTTTTTGAGGCAAACCCAACAGACTGGCCTTTTTTTGTATATAAATATATATATTTTTATGAGAGAGAGAGAGAGAGAGAACTGTCATGCCAGGACCTCCAGCTACTACATTTGAACTTCAGATGTGCACCACCTTATGCACATATGGGACTTGTGCATCTGGCTTACGTGGGACCTGGATAGTCGAACATGGGTCCTTAGTCTCCAAGCCCCTTAAACACTAAGCCATCTCTCTAGCCCTGGTCTCTTTTTTTATGAAAGAGAGAGAGAGAATTGGTATGCCAGGACCTCCAACCACTGCACTTGAACTCCAGATTCGTGTGCAACCTTGTGTGCAAGTGCAACCTTGTGCATGAGTCATCTCGAGCATCTGGCTTATGTGGGATCTGGGGAGTCAAATGTGGGTCCTTTGGCTTTGCAGGCAAGCCACCTCTCCAGCCCAAGAATGTCTTTTGTAGTGATTTAATCACTCCAAATTAATAGGTAAGCTGATTAAGAAAGATCTACTATAACTGGTCAATAGTTTATAATTTTGAACTTACTCTTTTAGTATGAAGAGTTGATGGAAACCTTTAAAACACTGCATAAGGAATGTGAGCATCTCAAGACATCTGGATTTTCTACAGCAGAAATAAGAAGGGTAAAGAAAAAATATGCTTATTTGGATTTGAGTAATATTGGATTCAGCTTTTTTGTTTCTAGTTAATTGAGTGCGAATGTTAACTATAAGGAAACTATTGATAGAAATTGGCAGCTTTTCTTTTTTTTCTTTTTTTTTTTTTTTTTTTGGTTTTTCAAGGTAGGGTCTCACTCTAGTCCAGGCTGACCTGGAATTCACTATGTAGTCTCAGGGTGGCCTTGAACTCATGGTGATCCTCCTACCTCTGCCTCCCGAGTGCTGGGATTAAAGGCGTGCGCCACCACACCCGGCTGTAGCTTTTCTTTTGCAGTGCTGTGATATACATATGAGATCACACGATATGTAATTACCTATGCCTTCCTTTGTAATTATTGTTTTATGAATGTATTGTCATTGTTATCTTTCTAAAATAATTTTAATAACCAAATTGTACTGTGTAGTATGGCTACTTTTATCATTTTTAGTTTTGTTTTGTTTTTAACTTATTTATTTATTTTTGGTTTTTCGAGATAGGGTCTCACTCTAGCTCAGGCTGACCTGGAATTCACTCTGTATTCTCAGGATGGCCTCAAACTCATGGCAATTCTCCTACCTCTGCCTCCCGAGTGCTGGGATTAAAGACATGCGCCATCACTCCCAGCTAGTTTTTTATTTTTTTGAGGTAGGGTCTTGCTGTAGTCCAGGCTGACCTGGAATTCACTCTGTAGTCTCAGGGTGGTCTTGAACTCCCCTACTTCAGCCTCCTGAGTGCTGGGATTAAAGGTGAGCACTACCACACCTAGCAGAGAGAGAGAGGAAAAGAGGGAGAAGGGGCACACCAGGGCCTCTAGCCAGTATAAACGAACTCTAGACACATATACCACTTTGCATCTGACTTTGTGCAACCTTGTGTGCAAGTGCAACCTTGTGCATGAGTCATCTCGAGCATCTGGCTTATGTGGGATCTGGGGAGTCAAATGTGGGTCCTTTGGCTTTGCAGGCAAGCCACCTCTCCAGCCCAAGAATGTCTTTTGTAGTGATTTAATCACTCCAAATTAATAGGTAAGCTGATTAAGAAAGATCTACTATAACTGGTCAATAGTTTATAATTTTGAACTTACTCTTTTAGTATGAAGAGTTGATGGAAACCTTTAAAACACTGCATAAGGAATGTGAGCATCTCAAGACATCTGGATTTTCTACAGCAGAAATAAGAAGGGTAAAGAAAAAATATGCTTATTTGGATTTGAGTAATATTGGATTCAGCTTTTTTGTTTCTAGTTAATTGAGTGCGAATGTTAACTATAAGGAAACTATTGATAGAAATTGGCAGCTTTTCTTTTTTTTCTTTTTTTTTTTTTTTTTTTTTTTTTCAAGGTAGGGTCTCACTCTAGTCCAGGCTGACCTGGAATTCACTATGTAGTCTCAGGGTGGCCTTGAACTCATGGTGATCCTCCTACCTCTGCCTCCCGAGTGCTGGGATTAAAGGCGTGCGCCACCACACCCGGCTGTAGCTTTTCTTTTTGCAGTGCTGTGATATACATATGAGATCACACGATATGTAATTACCTATGCCTTCCTTTGTAATTATTGTTTTATGAATGTATTGTCATTGTTATCTTTCTAAAATAATTTTAATAACCAAATTGTACTGTGTAGTATGGCTACTTTTATCATTTTTAGTTTTGTTTTGTTTTTAACTTATTTATTTATTTTTGGTTTTTCGAGATAGGGTCTCACTCTAGCTCAGGCTGACCTGGAATTCACTCTGTATTCTCAGGATGGCCTCAAACTCATGGCAATTCTCCTACCTCTGCCTCCCGAGTGCTGGGATTAAAGACATGCGCCATCACTCCCAGCTAGTTTTTTATTTTTTTGAGGTAGGGTCTTGCTGTAGTCCAGGCTGACCTGGAATTCACTCTGTAGTCTCAGGGTGGTCTTGAACTCCCCTACTTCAGCCTCCTGAGTGCTGGGATTAAAGGTGAGCACTACCACACCTAGCAGAGAGAGAGAGGAAAAGAGGGAGAAGGGGCACACCAGGGCCTCTAGCCAGTATAAACGAACTCTAGACACATATACCACTTTGCATCTGACTTTATGTGTGTACTGGGGAGTCACACTTTAGGTTGTTAGGCTTTACGGGTAAGCACCTTAACCACTGAGCCATATCTCCAGCACCATTGTCAGTTTTTATCTTCTTTTTTTAAAATATCTTTTATTTATTTATTTGAGAGAGAGAAAGAGGCAGAGAGAGAGAGATAATGGGCACACCAGGGCCTCCAGCCATTGTAAACGAGCTCCAGACACATGTGCCCCTTTGTGCATCTGGCTTACATGGATCCTGGAGAATCGAACTGGGATACTTTGGCTTTGCAGGCAAATGTCTTAACCACTAAGCCATCTTTCCAGCCCTAATTTCATTTTTTGTTATTACAAATGATGTTATAATTATCCTCAATATGGTTTTTGCATATTTGTGGTTGTTTCTTTAGAATACATTTTTAGAAATGGAATTGCTAGGGCTGGGGATAAAGTGCTTAGTGGATAAAGTGCTTTTTGTGCAAATGTGAGGATTGGAGTTCCAATCTACAGCACCCTACATTATTTACATAATGCCTTGTGGGCATGTGGGCATGGTGGTGTCATAACACTCATTGCCCTTATAAAGTTTGTCTTCTGGGCTAGAGAGACGACTCAGCAGTTAAAGGCACTTGCTTTAAAAGCCTGTTGGCCCAGGTTCAATTCCCCAGTACACAAATAAAGCCGAATGCACAAATTGGCACACGCATCTGGAGTTTGCAGGGGCAAGAGGCCCTTGTATATACATTCTCTCTCTCTCTTAAATAAATAAAAACATTTTTTAGGCCAGGTGTGGTGGCGCACGCCTTTAATCCCAGCACTCAGGAGGCAGAGGTAGGAGGATCACTGTGAGTTCGAGGCCGCCCTGAAACTACGTAATTAATTCCAGGTCAGCCTGGGCTAGAGTGAGACCCTACCTCAAAAAAACAAAAAACAGAAAACAAAACAAAAAAAAATACCAAACAAACCAAAAATATTTTTTAGAAAGTCTTTCTTCCTAAATACCTTTAGACCCTATGAAGGTAAAGACTGTCTATGTCTTTTTCACCACTATATTCCTAATGCCTGTGAATATTTAGGAATGGAAGGTGAATTCAGCAAATGAGAAAGACCAATAAGTGATTGGTACCCCCATCTCCTCCTGTTCCATATCTATGTTTTTTTCTTTTTATTTATTTATTTATTTTTTATTTGAGAAAGACAGAGAGAGAGAGAGAATGGGCACACCAGTAGCCTCTCAGCCGCTATGAACAAACTCCAGGTGCATGCGCCCCTTGTGGGCAAGTGTGGCATTGTGCCCTTACATCACTTTTTACGTCTGGCTAAATGTGGGACTTGGAGATTGGAACCAGGGGCTTGGCAGGCAGGTGCCTTAACCACCAAGCCATCTCTCCAGCCCTTATTTTTTTATTATTATTATTTTTTTTTTTTTTTTTTGTTTTTTTCAAGGTAGGGTCTCACTCTGGTCCAGGCTGACCTGGAATTAGCTATATAGTCTCAGGGTGGCCTCGAACTCATGGCAATCCTCCTACCTCTGCCTCCCGAGTGCTGGGATTAAAGGTGTGCTCCACCACGCCCGGCCTTATTTTGTTTTTTTGAAGTAGGGTCTTGCTCTGGCCCAGGCTGACCTGGAATTCACTATGTAGTCTCAGGCTGGCCTTGAACTCATGGTGATCCTCCTATCTCTGCCTCTTGAGTGCTGGGATTAAAGGCGTGTGCCACCGTGCCTGGCATTATTTTTTATTTTATTTTTTATTTTTTTGGTTTTTTGAGGTAGGGTCTCACTTTGGTCCAGGCTGACCTGGAATTAACTATGTAGTCTCAGGGTGGCCTTGAACTCACGGAGATCCTCCTACCTCTGCCTCCCGAGTGCTGGGATTAAAGGCATGTGCCACCACACCCAGCTTATTTTTTATTTTTATTTACTTGTTTATTACTTGAGAGAGAGAGAGAGAAAATGGCGTGCCAGGGCCTCCAGCCACTGCAAATGAGCTCCAGATGCATGTGCCACCTTGTGCATCCTGCTTACGTGGGTTCTGGGGAATCGAACCTGGGTCCTTTGGTTTTGCAGGCAAGCGCCTTAACCACTAAGCCATCTTTCCAGCCCTCTTCCTGTTCTTTATGCATATATCTTATGAATAAAACAAAAGAATAAAAGAACCCAGAGTTTGAATTTTAATTTCATTCATTATTAATAAATATTCTTGAACATGTTCTTTGTGGTAAATTCAGAAAGCACAAGCAAAAATAGAAAATAATTTGCTCATAATTCATATTCTAGAGATACCTATTATTTACATTTTTCTTGGAATTGAACTATGTATAAATGTTATCATTTGCTTCATTAAAATAATGCCATATTATGACTTTGTCTCATGCCATTAAACACTCTTCTGCATAATGACTTTCATTATATTGTAATATAGTTTATTTAACAATTCTCAAACATTTAAATTGTTTTAAATTTTAGCTATAACTGATATCAGTGAGAATTCTTATAGAAGTGTCTCTGACTCTTATAAATATTTTATTAGAACAAATCTCCAAATGTAGAGTTACTGGGCTAGAATGGATATACATTGATTTTAAGGACTTCTTATATTCGTTTAAAATTTTTTTTTTTTTTTTTTCTTTCTTTCTTTTTTTTTTTCGAGGTAGGGTCTCGCTCTAGCCCAGGCTGACCTGGAATTAACTATGTCATCTCAGGGTAGCCTTGAACTCACAGCGATCCTCCTACCTCTACCTCCCTAGTGCTGGGATTAAAGGCATGCGCCACCATGCCCAGCTTTAAAAAATTTTTTACTTGAGAGAGAGTGTGTGCAAATGAATTCCATATACATGGGCCACATTGTGTGTCTATGTTTGTGTGGGTACTAGGGAATCAAATCAGCCATCTCCCAGCCCAGGACTGCTTATAGTGTTATAGTGTTCTTTTTTTTTTTGAGATAGGGTCTGGCTGTAGCCCAGGCTGACTTGGAACTCATTATGTAGTCTCAGGATGGTCTCAAACTCATGGTGATCCTCCTACCTCTGCATCCCTGGGATTAAAGGTGTTTGCTACCATGCACAGCAGGACTTAATATATTACTCTTTTTTTGGTGGTGGTGGTGGGGGTCCAAGGTAGGGTCTCACTCTGGCTGACCTGGAATTCACTATGTAGTGTCAGGGTGGCCTTGAACTCACGGCAATCCTCCTACCTCTGCCTCCCAAGTGCTGGGATTAAAGGTGTGTGCCACCACACCCAGCTATGTTATTCTTTAATACAATACCACCAGAAGTTGAGTAAGTATGCCATTTCCTCAAATTCTACCAAAACTGGCTGCCATGTAGATTTGACCTGTAGTATTGCTATATTAGTCTTTTTAGGTTTAGGAAGGATTTTCGTCACATAATATTATAGAAGTTTAAATAAAGGTAATTGTTTGTTTGTTTTTGGCTTTTTAAGGTAGAATTTCACTCTAGCTTAGGCTGACCTGGAATTCACTATGTGGTCTCAGGGTGGCCTCGAACTCATGGTTGGTGATCCACCTACCTCTGCCTTCCAAGTGCTGGAATTAAAGGCATGTGCCACTATGCTTGGCTAAAGTAATTGATTTGTAAAAATCTTTCTTTTCAGGAAGGGAATTGGTTAATCAACAAAACCAGATACAATTTTATGTCTTGAGAACACCATCACCTTAAAAATAATTTTTATGGAAAATTGGCAGAATATCTGGCTTGGTCTTTAACTGAGCAGATGGGATGTCAGCAGCTGTTGTTCATGTACTTAGACCTGCACTCTTTCCAATATAGGATTTTGAAAAATCATGTATCCGTATTTGGAATTAGAACACAAGTGTGCTGGTTGGCAGCTCTACCTTGCTGCGTCCTAACCTGCTTTAGTTATTTTCTGGATGAACACCACACTGCCAGAAAAAGTTTCCCTGCATGAAGAACCCAGGAGGGAAAATAGAAAATGCCCTTTATCCAATAGAGGATCATTGTTCCTTACTGGTTTGGTTATAAATAAATGGTGAAAATGGCAGACACATAGCTATATGAACACCTTATTTGACTACTGCAGACCAAGAATGATTTTAATGTTCTCTTTGCTACTTTTTAGGATATTAGTGCAATGGAGGAAGAAAAGGATCAGCTCATTAAAAGAGTTGAACGTTTAAAGAAAAGGGTAAGTCAAGAATCAGCCCTGTAGACATTAACCCCAAGTCCCAAGGCCTGACAGAGATTTAGGGATGCAAATAAAGATTAGGCCAGGCATGGATGTCCTTCTGGTTATGGACTCAACTAACACTGAGGGAAAGGGAATCTCCTCAGGCAGTAGACCAAAGCTTTTAAGCACCTATAGGTCTAGAACTTTGCTGTCATCTCTTGGGAGAACTGTTTACCAAAAGGAAATGATAAGCGGATGCCTGAGTCATATGACCTGCTAATGTCATTCTCAGATCTGACAGTAACATGTACTACTTATTCCCTTACTGTAGGTGGAGACAGTTCAAAATCATCAGCGAATGCTTAAAATAGCAAGGCAACTTCGAGTTGAAAAAGAGAGAGAAGAATTCCTTGCACAACAAAAACAGGAGCAAAAGAATCAGGTATCCACATAAACTTGTCCTCTGAGGATAAAGGAAATAGTTTCTTTTTTTTTTTTTTTTTTTTTTTTTTTGGTTTTTGGAATCACTCTCTAGTTCAGGCTGACCTGGAATTCACTATGTAGTCTCAGGATGGCCTCGAACTCACGGCAATCCTCCTACCTCTGCCTCCCGAGTGCTGGGATTAAAGGCGTGAGCCACCACGCCCGGCTTGAAATAGTTTCTTTTGATAATGCAAATATAAAGAAAATCAATTTTAGAATTTCACAAGTCCTTTTGTTCGTATGATGGACTGAAACTGGGAGTCTTGTACATGCTAGGCAAGTGCTCTACCAGTGATATCTCCCTAAGCCAGACTGTTCTTTTCCTTCCTTCCTCCTTCCTTCTTGGCTTTTCTTTTCTTTTCTTTTTTTTTTCTTTTGCATGGGGGGAAATACTATGTATTAAACTAGGGGTCTCACATACTCTAGGCAAGAACCATTATATCTCCAGTCCTCTTTTTATCTTTTATTTTGAGACAAGGTCTCACTGAGTGACCCAGGCTGGACTCACTCTGTAACCCAGGCTGACCTTAAACTTTCAGTCATCCTGCTTCATTCTGTGCAACTAGGTCTGGTTCCAGACTGCTCTTTTTTTTTTAAATATATATATTTTTTTTATTTATTTGAGAGACAGGCAGACAGACAAAGTATTGGTGCACCAGGGCCTCCTGCCACTGCAAAAGAACTCCAGACACATGTACCACTTTGTACATCTGTCCTTACCTGGATACTGAGGAATCAAACTTGGGCCATCAAACTTTGTAAGCAAGTACCTTTAACCATTGAGCCATCTCTCCTGCACCATACTGCTCTTAATTGGGAGTATTTTGTAGCATCAACAGTAACAATACCTTGTTTTTTTGTTTCATACTATATATGTATCTGTACATAGTGTTTTGTACTGTTCTAATGTTATAAAAGATTTATTGCATTGTGAAACTGAATAACTGCTGATGAAACTTAGGGAATCACTAAAAAACATCTTTAGATTCTGACACTGTAAGAACATCCTTTTTATTCCATTAATCCCCCTGTACATTTTATTCAAGTGGCAAATAACCAAATCATAAAAAAGCTCAAAATTGCCCTGTTCCATGTTTTTTGTTGGTTTTTGTTTTGTTTTTCAAAGCTTTTTTTTTTTTTCTCTAGTGCAGGCTGATCTGGAACTCATTCTTTAGCCACAAGTTGGCCTCAAAGTGATGGTCCTTCTACTTCAGCCTCCCCAGTGCTTACATTAAAGGTGTGCACTGTGCCCAGTCCCTTATATTCTGTGTTTTTATTTTTTATATTTGTTTATTTATGAGAGGAAGAGAGAGAGATAGACTGTATAAGTACACTAGGGCCTCTTATCACTACAAATGAACTCCAATCCCATGTGCCACTTTGTGCATCTGGTATTATGTGGATACTGGGGAATCAAACCCAGGCTGGTAGGCTTTGCAAGCAAGCACCTTTAACTGCTGAGCTATGTCTCAAGCCCCCATTTTATTTTTTTGTTGTTGTTGTTTGTTTTGTTTTGTTTTGTTTTGTTTTTTGAGGTAGGATCTCTCTAGCCTAGGCTGACCTGGAATTCACTATGTAGTCTTAGGCTGGCCTTGAACTCCTGGTGATCCTCCTACCTTGATCTCCCAAGTGAATGCTGGGATTAAAGTCATGTGCCACCATGTCCAGCCCACTCTATGTTTTTAAACTTCACTTCAAAGGAAAAATTATTACTTTTTTCTTACAGATTTGTATGTGTGTTTGTGTTACTGTGTGTGCCATAGCACACATATGGGGCTCATAGGACAACCTTGGGGTGTTGGTCTTCCCCTTCTACCTTGTTTCAGACAGGGTCTCTATTGTTTTGCTGCCAGGAAGGCCAGACTAGCTGGCCCCCAAACTTGGGATTCTCTTGACTCCATCTTCTATTGCCATTGGTATTACAGATGCATGTAGCACTTTGCATCGGTCTTTAAGTGGATGCTAGGAATCCAAACTCTGATCAACAGGCTTGCAGAACATGTTCCTTTAACCACTAATCCATGTCCCCAGCCCTGAAAGCATTGCTTTTATCTATTGAAAATCTATCTTAAAATCTGAGTAGAGGGCTGAAGAGATGGCTTAGTGGTTAAGGCACTTGCCTGCAAAGCTAAAGGATCCAGGTTCCATTCCCCAGGATCCACGTAAGCCAGATACACAAGGTGGTGCATGCCCATTCTCTGTTTCTGTCTGTCTCCACCTGCCTCTTTCTCTCTCTCAAATAAATGCTTTTTTGGGGGTGGGGGCCTGGAGTTCAAGGTAGGATATCCCTCTAGCCAAGGTTGACCTGAATTTCACTATGTAGTCTCAGGGTAGCCTCAAACTCACAGTGATCCTACCTTTGCCTCCCAAGTACTATGATTAAAGGTGTGTGCCATCACACCCAGCTCAAATAAAATATTTTTTAAAACAAAACAAAAATTCTGGGTAGACTTAAACATTTAAGTATATTTCAGGGTTAGGGATTTGGCTCAATTGGTTGAGCACTTGCCTAGTATGAATTAAGCACTGGGTTTGATCTCCAGGAAAACTAGACATGGTGGTACATGCTTATAATTCAGCACTTGGGAGGTGCAGACAAGATTAGAAGTTTCAAGATCATTCTTAGCTACATATCAAGTTCAAGGCTAGTCTAAACTGGCAGTTTAGATATTTAACTCTGACAGAGCTTGACTTGACATAATGGCAATTTACTGCAGTGGTAAGCTTCATTTCCTAAGCTTTGCATGGTTATTTAGCACCAGTTTCTGATTCTCAGACATCATTGTGAGAATGTTAACATTTCCTTGGAATAAGAAAACCATGTTACACAAGAAAAGCCTGATGTATATATGTCTTTAACAAATACTGTTCTTTGTTACTACATTCAACAAATAATTAAAGAAAATTTCTGAAAGCTTTTAAAAAATTTATTAGGAAATAAGCCAGGCATGGTAGCACACACCTTTAGTCCCAGCACTCGGGAGGCAGAGGTAGGAGGATTGCTATGAATTCAAGGCCACCCTGAGAATACAGAGTGAATTCCAAGTCAGCCTGGACCCTACCTTGAAAACAAACAAACAAAATTATTAGAAAATATATTGAAGTAGTTGCATTTTTAGTTTAATGTAGTTCTTTTCTAAAGGAGGTTCTCACTCTAGCCCAGGCTGACCTGAAACTTGCTGTGAAACCTGTCTCCCACATGCTGTGATTATAGGTGTGAACCACCGCACCTGGCAATGTTGTTATATTCTTGGTTCTTAATTGTTTATGGTATAGAATAAGAATTTTATGTATTTTCCATTGCTTGCCTATATGAGCATCAAGTTTCAGTAGACTAAGCAAGTAATAAATCTAATGATTCTTGAAGCTGTTTCATGCAGTGCAAAGATTGCAAAGAGTGCAGAACCAGCTGAAAAGTATGCGCCATGCCATAGCAGATACAAAGCCTGAAAGTAAGTGGAAGTTATTATGTCACATAGATGATTAGAAAGTACTAATTGAAATTGGGATATTCCTGACATTTTGTGTGTGTCAGAATGTGTGCATGAATGTTTGTGTAAAGTATGTGCATGTTCAATTCCTGAATTTAAAAAAAATATTTTTTGTTAACAACTTCCATAGATTCCTGAAATTTTAATGGGAATTAATTATCTTTGAATATATTAATGGGAGTTAATTTTCTCAGCATTTTTGAGCATCATCCCCTAGCTGGTGAATGGGAGTCCTGTTGAAGGCATCAGTGGATTTTCATGTTGGGTTTTCTTGGCATGTATGTGTGGTGTGTATGTGCATGCTTGTTTATGTGGGTACACACATGTACATGTGCATGTGAAAGCTAGAGATTGATGTCAGGTTTTTTTTTGTGGCGTGTAAATTGTATATCAGTTAAGCTATTAAAAGATAATATAGGGGCTGGAGAGATGGCTTAGCGGTTAGGTTCTTGCCTATGAAGACTAAGGACCCCAGTTTGAGGCTCAATTCCCCAGTACCCACGTAAGCCAGATGCACAAGGTGGCGCATGCATATGGAATTCATTTGCAGGGCTAGAGGTCCTGTTGCACCTGTTCTCTCTGTCTCTCTCTCTCTCTCTCGCTCTCTCTGTTGCTAATAAATAAAAATAAACAAAAAAATAAAAGGCTGCTGATTACAAAGCAGTAGGTTTGATTTAAAAAAAAAAGATAACATAGGCCGGAGGTATGGTTTAGCAGTTAAGGCATTTGCCTGCAAAGCCAAAGGATCCCAGTTCGATTCTCTGGGACCCATGTAAGCCAGATGCACAAGGGGGCTCATGCATCTGGAGTTTGTTTGCAGTGGCTGGAGGCCCTGGCGTGCTCATATTCTCCCCACCTCTTTCTCTCAAATAAGGAAATAAATGAAATATATTTTAAAAAGATAATATAGTATTTTGTTAATTGTAAACACTTGATTTTTTTTCCTGGTTTAGTTGTTTTTGCAATTGATTTAGATCTTACATTTATAGTGATTATTTTTTTAATTTGCTTATTTTATTTATGAGAAAGAGTAGTGAGAGAGAGAAAATTGATGCTCCAGGGCCTCTAGCCAATACAATTGAACTCCAGATGCATGTCCCACCTTGTGCACACACACAACCTTGTGCGCATGTGTCACCTTGTACATCTGCTTTATGTGGGTTCTGGGAAATTGAACCTGAATCTTCAGGCTTTGCAGGTAAGCACTTTAACCACTAAGTCATCTCTCCAGCCTGTGATTTTTTTTTTTTTTTTTTTGAGACAGGATCTTACTCTGTTGCCCAGGCTGTCCTGAACTCACTATGTAGACCATGCTGCCCTTGAATGCATGGTGATCCACCTGCCTCAGCCTTCCAAGTGCTGGGATTATATGAGTGAGCCACCATGTTCCAGATTATCATGATATTTTCACCTTATGACATATTTAAAATGATGATGTATTCATTAATAGATTACATCTTAAAAATCAAAGAGGCCAGCCCGAGAGGACATAGTAAATTCCAGGTCAGCCTGGGCTAGAGTAAGATCCTACGTCAACAACAACAACAACAACAACAACAACAACAAAAAAGGAAATATGTGTAATTGACATTTTAGAAACCAGTACAGAATTGGAGAGATGGCTCAGCAGTTAAAAGTGCTTGCTTGCAAAGCCTAATGATCTGGGTTCAATTCCCTAGTACCCATGTACCCAGATACACAAAGTGGTGCTTGTGTCTAGAGATTGTTTGCAATGGCAAGAGGACTTGAAGCATGTATTCTTTCTCTCTGTCTCTTTTTCTCTCTCTTACTCTCTGTCACTCTGCTTGCAAGTAAAAAATATTTAAGAAACCAATACAGTATTCTTTTGTTAATATTTTATTTATTTATTTGAGAAAGAGAGAAAGAGGCAGTAGAGAGGCAGGGAGAGGGAAAGAGAAAATGGGTTTACTAGGGCCTCCAGGCACTGCAAACAAACTCCAAACACATGCATCACCTTGTGCATCTGGCTTACATGGGTACTGGAGAATCAAACGTGGGTCCTTTGGCTTCACAGGCAAGCGCCTTAACCATTAAGCCATCTCTCCAGCCCACAAATGTTTCTTGGTTGCTCTTTGTATTTCAGACTTTTTTTTTCTTTTTTTGTGCTATTTTTTGGTTTGTTTTTTCAAGGTAGGGTCTCACTTCAGCTCGGGCTGACCTGGAACCCACTATGTAGTCTCAGGGTGGCCTCGAACTCACAGCGATCCTCCTACCTCTGCCTCCTGAATGCTGGGATTAAAGGCGTGAGCCAGTATGCCTGGCTCTTGGTGGCTCTTTGTAATGTTTCACTCTTGCCCTGTCCTCCTCCCCTTCTCCAGGCAATCACTGATGTGCTTTATGTCACTGTAAGGCTAGTGTGTATTTTTGAAACCTTTTTAAAATGGAAAAAGCATATAAGATTATTACATTGCAAAAAAAAAAAACATTTTCGGGGGCTGGAGAAATGGCTCAGTGATTAAAGGCACTTGCTTGTAAAGCCTGACCTCCTGGGTTCAATTCCCCAGTACCTACATAGGGCCAGACGCACAAGGTGGCACATCCATCTGGAGTTTGTTTGCAGTGGTAAAAGGTCCTGGCATGCCCATATTCATGTTTGTTTTTTTTCCCTCTCTTTCAAATAAATAAATAAAATTAAATAAATAAAATTACTTTACTTAAAAAAAAAAACATTTTAGGCTTTGATTCTATGCATCTCTAATTGCATGAAATGTGTTTAAAAACCTGAAGATGAAAGAACTAAGTCACCTAGTGGTCAGAGAAGCCAGGATGTAGAGTTAATGGGAAACTGGTTTGGAATGATTGCCTGAGTGTACTGTGTGATTCATTAAACACTTTCCCTTCTCTTCCTTTCGCCAGTCCTGAAAAAACAGGTAAAGGGAGATTGAAGGAATGAATGGAAAACTTCTGAATTTGCCATTAATAAAACTTTGCATGCTGTATTAGCACAACAGGACTAAAAATAATTTTAAGGCTTTAGGGCCGATTTATTATGCAATCTTCATATGAAGATTACTCAAGCAGGAAACACATCGTTTAAAAAGTCAAGCCAGAATTTGTAAATGTGTAATGGAAAGATTTGAAATAAACTGTAAAAAGTTCTCTGGCCTGGGAATTTATAACAAAACCATTATTCACTGAAAATCTTTGTGTATACAGTTATGCATCTGCCAAAATAAGGAAACCATTAAGTCTTAAAATATTTAAATTATCACTTAGCTACAAACTAATACGTTTAAAAATAAAAGCTACTAGATCTAAAACATGGAAGTAGATACTTTCTCTTTTCCAGATTTTAACTTGTATCTTAGTAATGTCTTCATTGGTTTGAAGCTGACACAGTATGTGTTACTATTTGTGAAATATTAGGATTATAAATTGCATCAGAGGTTTTTGTTTTTGTTTTTGTTTTTGTTTTTTCAAGGTAGGGTCTTGCTCTAGCCCAAACTGACCTGGAATTCACCATGTAGTCTCAGGGTAGCCTCAAACTCATGGCAATCCTCCTACCTTTACTTCCCAAGTGCTGGGATTAAGGGCATGCACGACCATGCCTGACTACATCAAAAGTTTTATATATATTTTAAAAATGGGCTGGAGAGATGGCTTAGCAGTAAAAACATTTGCCTGCAAAGCTGAAGGATCCTGGTTCGATTCTCCAGGACCCATGTAAGCCAGATGCACAAAGGGACACATGCATCTGGAGTTTGTTTGCAATGACTGGAGGCCCTGATGTACCCATTCTCTCTCTCTCTCTCCTTCCACCTCTTTCTCTCTCTCAAATAAATAAATAAAATATATTTTAAAAAGAACAGAAAAAAATTGTGTTTGCTGGTACATACCTGTAGTTCCAGTTCTTGGTAGGTTGTGGCCAGAGGATCAGAAGTTCAAGGTCACTATCAGTTATATATTGTGTTGGAGGCCAGCCTCTCACAAAATAAACAAACAAAACAACAAACAAACAAAAAGAAGTATTGTAACTGAGTGTAGTGGTGCACACTTTAGGAGGATCACTGTGAGTTCAAGACCAGCATGAGACTACGTAGTTATTCCAGGTCAGCCTAGGCTAGAGTAAGACCCTACTTCAAAAACAAAAATAGTAGTATTATAAAAAATAAAATGACAGTATGTATAAGAGTGTAGCTGAGCTAGATTTTATTTGTGCTATCATTTGGTTTGTTGACTTCCTAAATACTTAAAGATAAAATGGGACACAGAGATATGTATGATTCTAGAAATGTTACTTTTGCTTATTTTAGAATACTGAAGAAATAGCTTATAAAGCTGAAAAGATCATAACATCATTTTTCTATAAGTATTTAAATATCCTTCCATGAATATTGTTCTTTGTAATCATTCTAATTAACATAAAATATTTCATTATAGTATTATATAGATACTGTTACTTATTATTATATAGATGTTGTGCAGAGTATTTGAAACAGATATGCCATCCTATCTGTGAGACTATCATAGCACATACTCTTTTGGGTTTAAATATTCACTTCATTTTTTTAAAGGTTTATTGAAGAGGCTAGAGGAGGAGATAAAATTTAATTCTTACATGGTAACTGAAAAGTTTCCCAAAGAATTAGAGAACAAGAAAAAGGAATTGCATTTTTTACAAAAAGTGGTTTCAGAACCTGCTATGGGCCATTCTGATCTTCTTGAACTTGAAGCTAAAGTAAGTGATAAAATCACCTTTTTATAGCTCCCAATTTTACCTCATCTCCTCTCTTGTGTAGCTGCTTTCTATGACTCTAACCCTAACCCATATTAAGATATCCTAGAGCTTCTGATGAGCTGTCTTTGTGAGGAATTTTGGAATATTGTGCTGTTACTTAATCTATACAGGGTTGTAAAAAGCTAGTCAACTAATTAAGAAAATGAAATAGCTTAATAACTTAAATATTTAAATCAATATATAAGAATTGGTTTATGGGTTTTTGTTTTCATAATATTATTAACCTAATGTCAAACTTTAAAATATTTAATCAAGTTTTGTTTCTAGGCATAATGTGGTAATTTTTCATTTAAAGCTAACATTTATTTTTAAAAAATATTTTATTTATTTATTTGAGAGAGAGGGAGAGAAAGACGCCGGTAGAGAGGGGGAGAATGGGCATGTCAGGGCCTCTGGTAGCTGAAAACAAATTCCGGATGCATGCACCACCTTGTGCATCTGGCTTATGTGGGTCCTGGGGAATTAAACCTTGGTCCTTTGGCTTTGCCTTAACCACTAAGCAATTCTCCACCCCTGCATCCCCCTTTATTTATGTGGTGCTTGGAGATTGAACCCCAGGCCAGCAGGCTTTGCAAGCAAGCACTTTTAACCACTGAGCAATCTCCCCAGATTCTAAATTACTCTTTAATTTTATTTATTTATTTTTATTTTCGAGTGAGAGAGAATTGGCGCACCAGGGCCTCAGCCACTGCAATCGAACTCCAGACATTAGCACCACCTACTGGGCATGTGCAACCTTGTACTTGCCTCATCTTTGTATTTGGCTAATGTGGGATCTGGAGAGTTGAACATGGGTCCTTAGTCTTCACAGGCAAGTGCCTTAACTGCTAAGCCATCTCTCCAGCCCTTCTAAATTATTTTTAAGAGTATATCATAACAGTCTACTCATAACATTAGTGGAACTATTCTTCCCATCAAGTTACTGATGGAAGGAACTGTAAATTCAAAGCTTGAGTTTGGCCTAATATCTCTAGTTTGCTTAGTTTGCATAATCATAGTGAGAAGGTTTTTGTTGTTTGTTTTGAAATATTTATTTCAGAGAGAGAGAGAGAGAATATGAGTGTGCCAGGGCCTATTACCACTTCAGATGAACTCCAGACACATGTGCCACTTTGTGCATCTGGCTTTACATGGGTACTGGGGAATTGAATCTGAGCTGTCATGCTTTGTAAGCAAGCACCTTCAACCATTGAGCCATTTCTCCAGCCAATTTTTGATTTTTTTGAGGAAGGATCTCACTATGTAGCCCAGGCTGGCCTCAAATTGAAGCTCTTCCCACTTCAGCCTTCCAAGTGCTGGAATTACAGATTTGTACCATTAATGGGACTCTCATAGGGAGAATTTAAATTTTTCACTTTCATATTATTTTAGATCAATGAAATAAACTCAGAGATCAATCAGTTGACTGAAAAGAAAATGATGAGAAATGAGCCAATTAAAGTCAAGCTCTCACTGTATAGGCAACAGGTAAGACCACTCTTTTGGCTACCACATTTAAATCTGTAATCTTATGTGTGAATGGCTTCATTAAAGCTACTGGCTGTGTTATTTATAGTTTTAAAGTTAGAAGGAAATAATGAATATTCTTCTGTCACTGCTAATCTCCAGATTATAACAAAGAATTAGTGGAGAAGTGATAAAAGACGTCAGTTCAAGTTTGAAACATAATACATTGATAATGCTTAATCTCCTTAGCATCTGCCATTTGTAGTAATAGGGATGCTTGTGTTTCTATGCTTCTGTTATTCCATCTTTTACATGTCAAAATTAGGTGTTACAAGTCAAAATATTTATCATTTATTTTATTTCATATATATTAAAACAGGTTATACTCCTTTGTCCCCTTGCCCCAGCTCCTGTTACCCTCCTCAATGGGGTTATGATATTCACTTTAGGTTCATGAAGGCCTCAGTCAGTCCCTTTGGATAGAGCAGGGCAGTCCATGACTCAGGGTATACCTACACATTCTGTGGCTCTTACAATCTTCCTGCCCCCTCTTCCACAATGTTCCCTAAGCCATAGCAGGCCTGTTGACCGTCTGATTTAGTGTTGAGTTCTTTGTAGCCTCTGGACTTGAGCTTTCATAGGTATTTTTTAAATTTCTTTATTTTAAAGATTTTATTTTATTTTATTTATTAGAGAGAGAGAGAGAGAGAGTGAGTGAGTGAGTGAGTGAGAGAGAGAGAATGGGCATGCCAGAGCCTCTAGCCACTGCAAATGAACTCCAGATGCATGCACCACTATGTGCATCTGGCTTACGTGGGACCTGGAAAATCAAACTGGAGTCCTTAGGCTTCACAGCATGAGCCTTAACCACTAAGCCTTTCCAGCCCTTTCATAGGTTTTGATTAATCACCATGTCTGTAACCATTATCCTGGAGCTGGTTGTCGGGGTAGCAGTAAAAGCAGTATTCATATCCCTGCATCTCTGTCATTTCTCCTGGGCCCTAGCAGATGTGATAGAGGTGGCAAGTCTCATGGTGGGCAGTCAGCTATCTTCTTGTCTTAAATCTTATATCTGATGGATCTTGGCTCTCCTCCGTTTTCTCTGCCATCTGTACAATAAAATAGATTCTCCAACCAAGAATGAGAGCAGCTTGGGTTAAAGGGAGTATGCAAAGTTATTTGAAAGATTTTTTTGTGTGACAGCCCATTCTTCTCAGGAGAGCAGTGGGGGCTTCTCTGAAGGCTGAGTTTCCTGACCATGGGATTCTGACTTGGTTTCCAGTACTAGATATGAGTTCTGTCCCACTAAGGGGGCCTCATGTCCAATCAGAGAACAGTAAGTTACTGTGGTGATTTGATTCAGGTGTCCTCCATAAACTTAGGTTCTCTGAATGCTAGGTTCCCAGTGTTGGAGATTTGTAAATTAATGCCTCCTGGAGGCAGTGTATTGTTGGGGGTGGGCTTATGGGTGTTATAGCCAGTTTCCTCTTGCCAGTGTTTGGCACACTCTCCTATTGCTATTGTCTACCTGATGTTGCCGAGGAGGTGATGTCCACTCTCTGCTCATGCCATCATTTCCCTCTGACATCATGGAGCTTCCCCTCAAGTCTGTAAGCCAAAATAAACCTTTTTTTTTTTTTTTTCCTACAGACTGCTCTTGGTCAGGTGCATACCCGACTGCAACAGTTACCTGCACAAGTGTGTACTACTTGTCTGGCTGGTTGATTTTATAATCTGCAGGGTCCCCTGCTTAGTTACAATGCTGATGACTGTTGTCCTTTGGCTACTCTAATAGGGCGCTCCAGCACTATGAGGGCTCACCATGAGGGAGCCAGTTTCCCTTTTGGTCTAGCATGCACTGTTTGCCTTTCTGTGCCTGCATAACATCGCTAAGAATGGTTTTTTTTCCAACTCCATCCATTTTCCTGCAAATTTCATTATTTCATTTTTCCTTACCACTGAGTAGAATTCCATTGTGTATATGTAACAAGCATCTGGGCTAATTCTAGATCCTGTTTATTGTGAATAGAGCAGCAACAAACATGGTTGAGCTAATATCTCGTTAGTAAAGAGTGGAGTCTTTAGGGTATATGCCCAAGAGTGGTATAGCTGAATCAAATGGTATATCTGTTTTCTCTTTTTCAGCAGTCTCCATACTGATTTCCATAGTATTTGTACCAGGGTTGCTCTTTCCCGTCAGTCTCGCGAGCATTTGTTGTTACTCAATTTTTTTTTTTTTTTTTTTGTAAGGTAGGATCTCACTCTGGTCCAGGCTGACCTGGAATTAATTAACTATGTAGTCTCAGGGTGGCCTCGAACTCACAGCGATTCTCCTACCTCTGCCTTCCAAGTGCTGGATTAAAGGTGTATACCACCACACCCGGCTATTACTCAATTTTTGATGAGTGCCATCCTGATTAGAGATGGAATCTCAGAGTTCTTTTTTTTTTTTTTTTTCAAAAGCATGATTTCTTTATAAACCACTTAACATATATGTAGTATACAGACAACTGTGCAAGAAAAACAAAATAGTACTTTAAGAGTTCATATTAACCAAGTATTGACTTCTGAGCTTCAAAACGATGTGGAAATTTTTTCCTGAAGAATTTTTTCTTTATTTTTCTTTAAACTTTTCTTTCTTGCTTCTGTGCAGGCTTGTTTCTCAAGTCTTAGTCTGACAAAATGCTCCACATAAGGCATTGCAAAGAACCGTTTCCTGTTGTATCTTTTATTTAGGTACCAAGGTATAGGCCACTGCTTGAACTTGTGCCAAATGATTCTTCCAAAGATGTCCCTTCTCCAAGCACCAGGTCTTGCTTTTTCTTGACCAGTCTGAAGAAGCCATAAAGCATCTTCTCTCTCCTAGACAACTAATGCATCCATGGAGTCAACCACCTTTTCTAACCACTCTGGACTTGGCATTGGCAAACTCTGCCATTTGGCCTCCTGTTCCAGAGTGAGAAACATGTTCCTTTCTTTCAGCAGGACATACCAAAGTTTATATAAATCTTCATTACTTTTATTCCATAACTGTTGACAGGTCCACGCAGCTCCAGATTTTACTTTTTCTTCCCCACAGTTCTTTGGGTCATCAAAAAATTCTTTGAGTCCTTTCCTTGGCAATGTGGTGTGAAGTGGTGTACACGGCTGAAGAGATGTGATATCTAGTACATTCTTAGGCAACAAACTAAGAGAATACCTTGGGCTAGCGGCGGCCTTGGGATATATCGGCGACTTAGTAGCTTTCAGGACTGCTGAGGCTCTTCTGCAAAGACCTGTCAAACTGGACGCAGCCATCTTTCCAAACTGTCAGAGTTCTTTTGATTTGCATTTCTCTGGTGACTAAAGATGTTGAACATCTTCTTAAGTGGGTAATGGCCATTTGTATTTCTTCCTTTGAGAATTCTCTGTTCAAATCACTATCCCATTTTTTGATTGGGTTGTTTGATTTTTTTATTTAATTTTATGAGTTCTTTGTATATTCTAGATATTAGACCATTGTTGGAGGTATAGCTAGTGAAAAATTTTCTCCATTCTGTATGATATCTATTGACTCTGTTAATGATTTGCTTGTCTATACAGTAGCTATTTTGTTTCATGAGGTCTCAATGGTTGAGTGTTGTTAAAATTTCCTGTGCTACTGGAGTCTTATTCTAGAAGTCTTTCCTTATACCTATTTGATGGAGTGTTCTCCCTGTTTTTTCTTCTAGTTGTTTTAGAGTTTGGGTCTTAAAGTTCGTTATCCATTTATAGTTGACTTTTGTGCAGGATAAGAGAAGTAGGTCTTAATTTCATTCTTTTTATTTTATTTTTATTTATTTATGTATATATTTATTTTCAAGTTGAGAGAGAGGGAGAATGGGCAGGACCTCCAGCTGCTGTAAACCAACTCCAGACACATGCACCGTGTAGTGCATCTGGCTTTATGTGGATATTGGGGAATTGAACCCAAGTCATTAGGCTTTACAGGCAAGCTCCTTAACTGCTGAGCCATCTCTTCAGCTCTAATTTCATTCTTCTACATGTGGTTATCCAATTTCTCTAGCACCATTTGTTGAAGATGCTGTCTCTTTCTCCAGTGTGTATTTTTGACCCCTTAGTCAAAGATGAGGTGG
This sequence comes from Orientallactaga sibirica, assembly GCA_036365145.1. NCBI lineage: Eukaryota > Metazoa > Chordata > Mammalia > Rodentia > Dipodidae > Orientallactaga > Orientallactaga sibirica. Next base: position 22,035,671 of record JAEOAD010000026.1, on the reverse strand, counting down.
CTTGTAGTTGCTTGGATTTAGAGATGGGTCTTCTGTTCCATTGATCTGTGTGTTTGTTTTTGTGCCAATAACATGCTATTTTAGTTACTGTGGCTTTGTAATATATCTTGAATTCACTATAGTGATACTTCCAGACATATTTCTTTTGTTGAGAATATTTTTGGCTATCCATGGACCTTCAGTTCTTCCATATGAACTTTAAAAAAAATTTTTTTTTTATTTATTTGAGAGAAAGAGAGAGAGAGAGAGAGAGAGAGAGAGAGAGAGAGAATGGATGCACCAGGGCCTCTAGTCACTACAAAAAAATTCCAGATGCATGCGCCACCTTGTACTAGGGAATGAAACCTGGGTGCTTTGACTTTTCTGGCAAGTGCCTTAACTGCTAAGCCATCTCTCCAGCCCCTATATGAATTTTGAGACTATTTTTTCTATCTTTGTGAAGAATGCTGCCGGACTTTTTTTTTTTTTTTTTTGAGGCAAGCCCAGCAGACTGCCTTTTTCTGTGTGTGTGAGAGAGAGAGAGAATGAGAGAAAATTGGCACACCAGGGCCTCCAGCCACTGCAGTTGAACTCCAGATGCATGTGCCCCCTTGTGCAGATGTGTGACCTTGCACACTTGCAACACTGTGCATCTGGCTTACGTGGGACCTGGAGAGTCAAACATGAGTCCTTAGGTTTTGCAGGCAAGCACTTTAAACTACTAGACCATCTCTCCAGCCCACTGCTGGACTTTTTATTGGAATTGCATTGAATCTATATAATGCTTTTGGTAGGATGGCCATTTTCACAGTATTAATTTTTCCAATCCATGAGCATGGGAGGTCCTTCTAATCTCATATCTTCTTCCATTTTTTTCTTCAGTATTTTTATGTTTTCTTTGTATAGATCTTTCACTTTTTTGGTTAGTGATATCCAAAGGCATTTAACTTTTTTGTGGCTATTGAAAATGGGACACCATTATGTCTTTCTCCATATGCTTATTTTTGGCATATAGGAAGGCTACTGATTTTTGTGTATTGATTTGTATCATGCTGTTTTACTGAAAGAATGTCTCACCTTTAGAAGTTTTTTGGTGGACTCTTTTGGGTCACTTATATATAAAATCATGTCATCTGCAAATAGGGCTAATTTGAGTTCTTCCTTGCCAGTTTCCCATTTATTTTTTTTTCTTACTGCTTGAGCTAAAACTTCAAAGCAGTGGTAAGAGTGGGCACCCCATCTTGTTCCAGACCTTAATGAAAACACTTTAAAATTTCCTCATTTAGTGTGATCTGGGCTTTAAGTGCATTATAAATAGCCTTATTATGTTGAGATATGGCACCTCCATCTGTAGTGTCTTAATCCTGAAAGGTTGTTGTATTTTGTCAAAGACTTTGTTTTGTTTTGTTTTGTTTTGTTTTGTTTTGTTTTGTTTTGTTTTGTTTTCTGAGGTAGGGTCTCACTCTAGCCCAGGCTGACCTGGAATTCACTATGTAGTCTCAGGGTGGCCTTGAACTCATGGTGATTCTCCTACCTCTGCCTCTCAAGTGCTGGGATTAAAGGTGTGTGCCACCATGTCCAGCTTTTGTCAAAGACCTTTCCGTATCTATTGGAAATAATCATATTATTCATATGTTTGTTTATTTATGTGGTGAATTACATTTATTGATTTTCGTATGTTAAACCATTCCTATATCCCTGGAATAAAACCTACTTGATTGAGATAGATGCTGCTTTTGATGATTTTTGAATTGGTTTGCAAGTATTTTATGGAGATTTTTTTGCTTCTAAGTTCATCAGGGATGTTGGTCTATAATTTTCCATTTTTATTGAGTCTCTGTCTGGTTTAGGTTTTAGAGTATGCTGGATTCATAGAATGAGTTTGGGAGCATTCCCTCTTTTTCATTTGTGTGAAATAATTTGAGAAGAAGCCATTTTAGTTCTTTAATGAAGGTTTGGTAGAACTAAGCAGTGACTATCTGGGCCTGGACTTTTTTTGTTAAGAGATTTTCAGTTACTTTTTTTTCAAGGTAGGTTCTCACTCTAGCCCAAGCTGACATGGAATTCACTATGTAATCTCAGGTTGGCCTCGAACTCATGGCAATCTTCCTACCTCTGCCTCCTGAGTGCTGGGATTAAAGGCATGCACTACCACGCCTGGCATACTTTTTCAATTTTGTTAGAAGTAATAGGTTTGTTTAGGAAGTGTGTCTGTTCTGGATTTAGTTATGGAAGGCGATGTGAGTCAAAAAATTCATCCATTTCTTCAACGTTTTCCAATTTTGTAGAATACAGGTTTTTGAAATATGCCCTCATGATTCTTTCAGTTTCATTTGTATCAATTTTTGATGTCTCCATTTTCATTTCTAATGACTTGAGTCTTTTTTTTTTCTTTGATCAATTAATTTGGCCAGTAGTTGATCAATCTTGTTTATTTTTTTTAACTAGCTCTTCATTCATTTCATCAATTTTTAAAAATTTTTTAAAATATTTTATTTGTTAATTTATTTGAGAGAGAGAGAAAGATGCAGAGAGAGAGAAAGAGAGAGGGAGAGAATGGGCGTGCCAGGTCCTCCAGCCACTGCAGACGAACTAACTCCAGATGCATGCGCCCTCCTATGCAACTGGCTTACCTGGGTCCTGGAGAGTTGAACTGGGTTCCTTTGGCTTTGCAGGCAAACGCTTTAACCGCTAAGTTGTCTCTCCAGCCCCATTTCATCAATTTTTAAAATTTTTGTTTTTTTATTTCCAATTTTTTGATTTCTGCTTGGATCTTGATAATTTCTTCCCACCTGGTACTTTTGGGTTTAGATTGTTCTTGTCTTCCCAGTGCTTTTAAATGGATGTTTAAGGGGGCTAGAGAGATGCCTTAGCAGTTAAGGCATTTGCCTATGAAGCCTAAGAACCCAGGTTTGATTCCCTAGAGTCCACATAAGCAAGATGCACATGGTATCACATGTGTCTAGAATTCATTTGCAGTGGCAGGAGAGACTGGTATGCCCATTCTCTTGCTCTCTCATAAATAAATTTTTTAAATACTTAAAAATAAAAATTTTAAAAATGGATGTTTAAATTACTTATTTGAGATCTCTCTTTTTGTAATGTAGGCCTTTAGTGCTATAAACTTCCCTCCTAGAACTACTACCTTCATTGTTTCCCATAAGTTTTGGTATGTCATATGTGGTGGTTTGATTTGGGTGTCCCCCATAAACTTAGGTGTTCTGAATGCTGGGTTTCCATCTGATAGCATTTTGGAATTAAGGCCTCCTGGAGGCAGTGTATTGTTGGCAGCGAGCTTATAGGTATTATAGCTAGCTTCCTCTTGCCAGTGTTTGGCACACTCTTCTGTTGCTGTTGTCCACCTAATGTTGGCAAGGAGGTGACATCCACCCTCTGCTCAGGCCATCATTTTCCTCTGCCATCATGGAGCTTCCCCTCAAGGTTATAAGCCAAAATAAATCTTTCTTCCCACAAGCTGCTCTTAGTTGGATGTTTTCTGCCAGCAATGCAAACCTGACTGCAACAGTAAAGTTGGTACCAAGAGGAATCATTGCTTCTAGAAACCTGACTGTGTGGCTTTGGCTTTTTGGAATGGCTTTGCAAAGAGAATGCGGATTAATTTGAAATCATGGCCTAAGAGACACCTTGCAGCACTGTAAGTACAGCTTGATGGACTATTCTGGTTAGAGTTGAAACATCTGAATGCAATAAGAACTATGGACTATGAGGTTTGGCTTGTGAGGGTGAGAAAAAGCTTTGCCTAGACTGGACTGGGCTAGAAGCAGTTTGTATGAGAGGCTTGCTGTTATGCCCATGCCCTGAGAACTTGTGCAGGGTTGCATTGCATAGAAACGGACTGGTGTGTGTAGAGGGATATGGCACAGAAAGAAATCTTTGGACTGAAACTTCTGCCTGTTCAGCTGCTGTATAAAAGATCACGACCATTGAGATTGGGCCAGCTGACCTGCATTGAGACAACAGAAAGAATGTAGACTCTTGAAGGGGCCTGAGTGCTCAAGAGTGTCCTGTTCTTCAAACTCTGTTTTATCCCCCCTCCCCCGATTAACAAACTGGCGCCCTGCCTGGTATTATGGAGTATAAGAAATGCAGGAAAGAGGGGGTCATTGAACTGGCAACACAATCTTGTGTTTTGGAAATGGCCGTGGGCAATGTGAAGTAAGATTGCCTTCATTGAGACCCAATAGAGCCGTGAGGATGGACCATGGGTTGCAGTGAAGACCCAGTGGAGATGCTGGGTCCATGAGACAGCTGTTAAGGAGAGCTGCTGGCCCTGGATTAAGTTTCCCAGGACTATGAGTAGCCTAGCTGGAGGGGCGGAATTGGAACTCCAGAGACTTGTCGCTGGTTAGGATTATCGGACTTGGAGATTTGTGAGTGACTAGAATTGTTGGACTTGGAGCTACAGAGTTTGATGTTTTCCCTGTTTAAATCTTGTATTGGTTAAATATTTCTTTGCTATGCCCAATGTCATCTTTTGCAGTGTGAGTGTTTACTCTGTGCCATTATGGGGCTTTGGGGGATTTTTTGGTATTATATGGCTCAGTTGAAAGAACTTGGATTATGGGAACATTTGAACATCATTAGGATTTATAAAAACTATGGGGACTTTTAAAGTTGGACTGAATGCATTGTATTTTACATCATGTATGGTTATCAGTTTATGGGGCCAGTGGTGGTTTAATTCAGGTGTCCCCCAGAAACTTAGGTATTCTGAATGCTAGGTCTCCAGCTGACAGCAATTTGGGAATTAAAACCTCTTGGAGGCTGTGTATTATTGGGGGTGGGCTTATGGGTGTTATGACCAGCTTCCTCTTGCCAGTGTTTGGCACATTCTCCTGTTGCTTTTGTCCACCTGATATTGGCGAGGAGGTGATGTCCACTCTCCTCTGCTCATGCTGTCATTTTCCCCTGCCATCATGGAGCTTCCTCTCAAGTCTGTAAGCCCAAATAAACCGTTTTTTTTTTTTTTTCCCACAAGCTACTCTTGGCTGTGTGTTTTCTGCCATTAATACAAACATGACTACAACATTGTGTTTGTATGATCATTCAGTTTGATAAATTTATGGATTTTCTTCTGATGTTTTCAACAATTCATTCATTGTTTAATTTTGTTGAAGATGTTCTGTATGCCCTTGGCCTTTATTTCTTCCCCTTCCTGTATGCCTATGATCTGAATATATGGTCTTTTTGTCCCAAAATTCTCTCATGTTCTATTCACACATTTTTTTTTAACTTGACAATGTTTTTTGGAGTCCCAGTGTAATTCTTCTGTCTTGTCCTCAAGTTCCAAAATTCTGTCCTTCATGTAATCTATTCTGTTGCTGAGGCCTTCTTGGGAGACTTTTAAGGGGATTATGTTTTGGTTCAGCATTTCTTTCCTTTTTTTTTTTAGTTTTTTGAGGTAGTGTCTTGCTCTAGCTCAGGTTAACCTGGAATTCACTATGTAGTCTCAGGGTGGCCTCACACTCACGGCGATCCTCTTACCTCTGCCTCCCGAGTGCTGGGATTAAAGGCATGAGCCACCACACCTGGCCCATTTCCATTTCTTGATTTGAACTTTTTATTTTCTCTTGGAGATCATTCCTGCATTTGGATATGTCCTTGTTGAGCTTGTTAAATCAACCCATGAACTCATTTGTTGATTCTCCTCAAATTCCTTTAGCTTTCTGATCTCTCTCTCTCTTTTTGGTTATTTGAGGTAGTGTCTTGCTCTAGCCCATGCTGACCTGGAAAATTCACTCTGTAGTCTCAAGGTGGCCTTGAACTCATGATGATTTTCTACCTCAGCCTCCCGAGGCTGGGGGCTAATCTTTTTGATTGTCTTCAATTTCATTAAGCCAGCTATGGTACTGTTTCTTGATTCTTTTTTATTTCCTTCAGCCATAAGTTGAGTTGTTCTTGTTGATTATCTTCTATTTTCTTCGTCCATCCTTTGAGTTCTTTTTGTTGCCTTCCAATTCATTGAGCCAACATTTGTTTTATAATTTGAATTTTTTTTGCCAATTTTCTTCCATTTCTTTCAGCCATTCTTGGAGTTCCTATTTGATTATTCTTTTTCCAGTTTCTTCTAATCAACCAGCCATTTTTTCATCATCTCATTAAGTTTGTTTAAAATGCTGGTTGAGATTTCATTTTGGGCTTTTATGTCTTGGGTTTCCTCTAACCTTTCATTAGAGGCTTCCACTGTGGGACCAGGTAATCTTGGTGGGAATCTCTTTGCTGGTATTCTTTGTTGTTTGCTGTGTGTCAGGGTCTGCCAATCTGGAGATCAGTTGTTTCACTGAACATGCAGCAATAGCAGCTCTTGTATAGCCTGTGTTGGATGGCCTGATCTAAGTTGATTAAGGTGGGTGTGGGATTGAAGACTGTCCACTAGGTTGAGGTGGATGCTATTGAGCCTGAGCAGAATCTGCTTTGTGTGTTCCACCTCCCAACAAATCTGGGTAAGTCCTTGGGAGGCCTGGCTTTCCTGGTATCTAAGCTGGCCACTTTTTTTTTTCAGTCTTATTTGTTATCTGCCTTTTTGGAGTGAGATCTGCTCCCTGCTTCTCCTGGGGGCTGGGGCCCATACACAATTTCCCTCTGCTTCACCCTTTTTTCAGATAATTATTTTGGAGGAGGGCTTGCATAGTGGGTGTAAAAAATAGAATCCAAGATGGTTGACTGCTTGCTGATGACTTTCCTCTGGTTTCTCCCATCCCAAGTAGACACCCTGGAATGGTGTCTAAACTTGGTATGTAACTCCTGCACTTAGCCCCCGTCTCACCATGGCATGTAGCCCTGCTTCCAGCTGACCTTCAGCTGGTTTGTCCCCTCCCAGTCAGCTGCCTTGGAAGTGTCTAGCCTTGGAACATAGCTCTCATGATCACCCTGACTCACAGTGGCACACAACCCTGCTCACAGCTGACCTACTAGTTTGTCCCCTCCCAGGCAGCCACTGTGGAATTGTGTGGTATCTATCCCTGGCTCATCCCATCCATCCATCCATCCATCCATCCATCCATACATACATACATACATATATAAATACATACATTTTTATTTATTTTTTATTTTTTTGGTTTTTCAAGGTAGAATCTTCTCTAGCTCAGGCTGACATGGAATTCATTATGAAGTCTCAGGCTGGCCTCAAACTCACAGCAATCCTCCTATCCCTGCCTCGTACTGCTGAGATTAAAGGCATGTGCCACTACACCCAGCCAATATTTATCATTTTTTAAACTTATTTATTTTTTTATGAGAAAGAGAATTGGCATGACAGGGCCTCTAGCCACTGCAGTTGAACTCTAGATGCAAGCGCCACTTTATACACATGTGCTGTCTTGTGCATCTGGCTTACATGGGTTCTGGGGAGTCAAACCTGGGTCCTCAGGCTTTGCAGGCAAGCGCCTTAACCACTAAGCAATCTCTCAAGTCCTATTTATCCTTTTTTTTTTTTTGAGAGAGAGAGAGAGAGACAGAGAGAAACAGAGAGAGAAGAGGAGGCAGATAGAGAGAATGGGCGCACCAGGGCCATTTCAGCTGCTGTGAGTGAACTCCAGATGTGTGCGCCCCCTTGTGGGCAAGTGCGGCATTGCATACTTGCATCACTTCTGCCTCTGGCTAAATGTGGGACCTGGAGAATCAAACAGGCGTTCTTAGGCTTGGCAAGCAGGTGCCTTAACTGCTAAGCCATCTCTCCAGCCCTTATCATTTATTTTTATGAAAGAAAGAGAACAAGAGAGAGAGAATTGGCATGCCAGGGCCTGTAACCACTGTAATCCAGATGTATGTGCTCCCCTTGTGCTCATGTGCAACCTTTCACACTTATCTTGTGCATCTGGCTTACGTGGGACCTGGAGAGTTGAACATGAGTCCTTAGGCTTCGCAGACAATTGCCTTAACTGCTAAGCCATTTCTCCAGCCCCCTATTTATCATTTTTAATGAGTTTAAAGCAGTATACATTTTTAGATTGAAAGTTAGTTTACAAGGGCTTGTCTTTCATTATGCCTTTTGACTAATTTTGCTTTTCTTTTTTATTTATTTAATTTAGAGAGAGAAATGAGTAAGTCTCAGAGCTTCCTGCCCCTGCAGATGAACTCCAGATACATGTACCACTTTGTGTGTCTGACTTTACTTGGTTACTGAGGATCTGCACTGTGATCTTCATGCTTGCATAGCAAGTGCTTTATCCACTGAGCCTTCTCTGCAGCACCCATCTTTTAAGGTGGAATACTTATATAGGGAAACATTCCTTCATTACTTGTCTTTTAATTTAAAAGTATACAAGAAAGAGAGTAGAATTTTTAAAGGGTTTACACTGGAGATTACCCCTCTCCTATCAATTTTTAATACAATATTTGTACCATCTAGCTTAATAAGACAATTTGGTGTTTCTCTTGAAGTGGTATGATTCATCTAAGGAAATCCCCTAAGAGTTAATAGCTAATACAAGTGCTGCAAGCAGCCATTTGGACTGTGTAAACATTTACCTAATGCTGGTGAATCAGATGTTTGATTTTTGAGGTTACCTTTTATTTTTTTAAGATTTTAATTTTATTTATTTATTTATTAGAGACAGAAAGAGGGAAAGAGAGAGAGGGAAAGAGAGAATGGGCACGCCAGGGCCTCTAGCCACTGCAGACAAACTCCAGATGCATATGCCCCCTTGTGCATATGGCTTACGTAGGACCTGGAGACTCGAACCAGGGTCCTTAGGCTTCACAGGCATGCTCCTTAACTGCTAAGCCATCTCTCCAGCCCAGATGTTTGATTTTGAACCTGCATTTTATTTATTAGAATGCTCCAAGTATAATAGATACTTTAGCCTTTCATTGTAAACGTGAGTATTGAATTTAGTAAGATGAACTGTATTGTCATTCTGAAAATATGACATTTTTGGTTCCTTCCAATGAGGAGGACCCACCAACCATGCAACCATGCAGAAAAACAATATAATACTTAGTGTTAGCTTCTGATCACTTCCTTAGGAAGTATTTTCATTAGCATTTAAGTGTTACTTGAGAAGACTTGAATAATTTTACTAGTGCATTTTTGTTCTCCAATTGCTGTATCTGTATTTTCAGGGCTTTTGTTTTCCATATGTTTTAGTTTGATATTTAATATACATTATGCTCATGCTAAATATATAACTGATGAAGATGAATACTAGGACAATCAGTGTTGATCAGGAAAAGCAAAGCTAACTAACATAGAAAATTTTACCTTAGTAAAAATCTAAAAGCTAGGTAATTTTATAACAGAAAGTTGATTGTCTTATTTTATATTCACACTCAACTAGGCATCCATCATTTCTCGTAAAAAAGAAGCCAAAGCCGAAGAACTCCAAGAAGCCAAGGAGAAGTTAGCCAGCCTAGAGAGAGAAGTATCAGCAAAGACAAATCAGACCCGAGAATTTGATGGCACCGAGGTTTTGAAGGGAGAAGAGGTAAGTTGAGGCATCTCATTAGTCAAAGTTATGTCTGTTAGATTTTGTTTGAAGTCATTAACATATTTGACTTTTAGTTTCTGTCACTCATAAGATTAGTAAGACAAATAATATTGATTATTGATGGCTGAACTTACAGCAAAAAAAAAAAAACATATTTCTTCATCTCCTTTTATAAAGTAAGCTCAAGAGTATTTGAATGGATAAAGCCAAGTATGATGAATGACTGCATAGAGCTAAGTATCTTCCTTATGCTTTGTTACTTATTACCAGTTCAAGTGACAGATCACATTGGGATTCCTAAACATTGCCTGTATTCTACTAACTCTTAGAGGTTTTTAAATTTTTAGAAACCTGAGCAGCTGTTCATATCCAAACTTCATTTTGGGCTTTGAAAGGTTACTGGGTACATACTGTGAAAACTTGGTGGTATACCTTCACTGTGGTAAACACAAATGAATTGTTCCTATGGTACCATTTTTTCTCTTGTGCTTCTGATTGCAACCTTCCATATTGCCATTTAGTTCATGAGAGAAGTAGCTCATTTAGAAAGGGAACACTTGTTTGAAAAAGTTCTTGGGAGCCAAGCATGGTAGCTCATGGCTGTAATCCCAACACTTGAGAGGCTGACACAGGAAGATCACTGTGAGTCTGAGGCTAGTCTAAGGCTACGTAGTGAGGTCAGCCTGGACTACACTGAGGCCCTGTCATTATAAAAACAAAAAGAAATTCCTCTGGTCTTTAACATGCACTTACAAATTGATTGAAGTCATGAAAGTATTTTTAGTGATACTTGGAAGCTAAAAGCATGGCTTGATGACATCTTTGCTACCCAGGAAAGGAAAACATTAATCATATATTCAGCAGTTTTGCTGTACAAAAAGCATGCCACTTCCTAGCACTTTTTTCATTAAAAACTGCTGCCCAATGACAGGAATTCCTAATTGTATGGCCACATTGGCATGAACTGTGCTTTAAGTTCACTTAGATGTTCTGTCTATGCATATATGAGAGAAAGAACCCAATGCCAAGTTAGCCTTTAGTTTTGAGAGGCCATGATGAATAGAAGTATCTGGGAAAAAAGAATATTTTAAGTGGAAAAAGATAACTTTGAAATTTACAAGGCCAACTTAATTTCTGAGTGATAGTTGATCAAAAGTAGAGCAAATCAAGTAAATTATTTGGCAGTTACCTAAAAGAACAGAAGGTATTGGGGAACATTATGCATAATTTTATAAAGAACAAGTCTTGGTAGATCAATTTTATTTTCATCTTTGATAGATGATAGGCCATATGGACAGAAAGGAGGAAGCTTGTTACACTTAAAATTATGTAAGATAGCTGGACTTCACTGAGGGTTCTGATTTGGCACTGCATGGTAATTATTTAAAAAGTCCTATCTTTTTTCACTTATCTGTTAAGGAAGTTGGCTAAGAGGGTATTAGGAAACAGTGGGGGGGGGGCTGGAGAGATGGCTTAGTGGTTAAGGCATATTTGCAAAGGTTAAGGCCTTTTGCAAAGCCAAAGGATCCCAGTTCGACTTTCCAGGACCCACGTAAGCCAGATGCATAAGGAGGCACATACATCTGGACTTCGTTTGCAGTGGCTGGAGACCCTGATACGACCATTCTCTCTCTATCTCCCTCTTTCTCTCAAATAAATAAATAAAATATTTTTTTAAGTTTAAAAAAAAAAAAAAAAACAACAATGGGGCCAGGCATGGTACCACATGCCTTTATCTCAGCACTGGGAGGCAGAGGGAAGAAAATCACCGTGACTTCAAATCTACCCTGAGACTACATAGTGAATTCCAGGTTAGCCTGGGCTAGAGTGAGACCCTACCTTGAAAAGTCGAAAAACTAAAAGAAAAGAAAAAAAAAAAGAAAAGAAAAGAAGACAAAACAGTGGGAGCTGGAGGGATGGCTTAGTGGTTAAGGTGCTTGTCTGCAAAGCCAAAGGACCCAGGTTCATTTCCCCAATACCCATGTAAAGCCAGATACACAACATGGCACATGCATTTGGAGTTGTTTCAGTAGCTGGAGGCCCTGGCTCACTCATTCTCTCTCTTTCTCTCTCTCTCTCTGTGTTTCTCTCTATTTTTCTCTCAAATAAATAAATAAAATATTTTTAAAGAAAGAGAAAGAGAGAGAGGCTTAGAGTTGAGCATGGTGTCAGGGATTGCCACAAATCTGAGGCCAGCCTTGACTGAGTTTCAGGCCATTAGGACAAAAACAAATAACAACAATGAGAAAACAAGAAAAAAAAAATAGTACAGTGTTTGGGGAAAATATCATGCCAGGACTCACATGCAGAGTGAGGAAAAGTGTGCTTTTTATACAATGCTCTGTGCTGGATGCTTTACATGTGCTCCTTTGCTTCTTGGGGAACTATTGTCTTTTGTGGGGAGATTCAAGGTAGGATTTGCTCTAGCCCTTCCTGACCTGAAATTTACTATGTAGTCTCAGGCTGGCCTCAACTCACAATTATCTTCCTACTTTGGCCTCCCAAGTGCTGAGATTAAAGACGAGTGCCACCATGCCTGGCTTTATTGTCATTTTTATACTTAAGCAGTTAGATGAAGCTCAGGGAAATGATAGCACTACCCAGCTAATAACTGAGATCCACATCTTGTACATGTTTGTTGACCTTTATCAAATTGCTTACTTTTCTAAGGATATCCATCTGTATGATAGTTGCTCTTCATTGTCTTAGAAAAAAAGCACATGCAATAATGATTAGCAAAGCTCTGGCAAACTCAAAGGCTTAGTCAACACATAGCATCTGGCACCTGAAGTCATTATTCCCGTGGGTGTGGACTAGTACATGTGCAAATGGCAGTGGCTGGAGAGGCTAAGATTCAGTCATTTCAGTGCAAATCTTGGCCTGCCCCTCATCAGCTGGATGACTGGGCAAGTTTCTTTATTATATATATTTATTAGAGAGAGAGAGAGAGAATGGTCATGCCATGGCCTCTAGCCACGAACTCCAGACACATACGCCACCTTGTGCATATGGCTTTACGTTGGTATGTATTGGGGAATTGAACCTGGGTCCCTTGCGCTTTGCAGGAAAGTGCCTTAACCAGTGAGCCATGTCTCTAGCCCTCTTTATGTCTTTTTTGTTATTGTTGTTTTATGTTTTTCAAGGTAGGGTCTTGCTCTAGTTCAGGCTGACCTGGAATTCACTATGTTGTCTCAAGGTGGCCTCAAACTCGTGGTGATCCTCCTACCTCTGCCTCCCGAGTGCTGGGATTAAATTTGGTATGCACCACCACGCCCGGCTAGCCCTCTTTATATCTTTATATACCACCATAAAGTGTGAACATTACCAGGATAATACACCTAGATTTATTTTTTAGGACTAATTGCACTAGTACCTGTGAAGTTCTTAGCACTGGCCATATGATAAACTCCAGTGTGTTGCTCCTGATATTTTTATGATTTTGTTGTCACTTAAATGGAGAATTTGAAAGTTACAACTATAGTTATCAACATAAAATTTGAAACTAGTATTTTTCAGACTGCAGCAATTCAATAGAAATAAATATGAAATAGTGTCTATGGGCTGGAAAAATAGCTTAGTGGTTAAGGCACTTGCCTTCAAAGCCAAAGAACCCAAGTTCAATTCCCTACCACTCATATGAGCCTGATGCACAAGGTGGTGCCAAAGAACCCAAGTTCAATTCCCTAGAACCCGCATGAGCCTGATGCACAAGGTGGTGCAGGCTTCTGGAGTTTGTCTGCAGAGACTAAAGGGCTTGGTGTGCCCATTCTCTCTTTCTCTCTCTCTCTCTCTCTCTCGCTGTCTATCTACCTGCTTCTTTCTCCCTCTCAAGTAGATAAATTTTTTAAAAAATTGTGTCTGCTTAGGGATAAGTAACCCAGATTCAAGATGGGATAAGATAATATTGGGGTTATTTTAGCAGCCATTCACTGAGCAGCTACTGTGTGCTTGGTCTTTAAAAACATATGTTTGGTAATGGTTATACAACGATATACATGAATTTGTACATGGGCATGGTATGTGTGGTGTGGTGTGTGTGGTGTATGCATGTGTACATAGTGATGTGTTACCAGATGCCCTTGCCTGATACACCCTATAGGCTTGCTTGTGGTAGCTAGAGAAAAACATCAGGTGCCCCCTCCATCACTCACCTGTTGATTTTTTCCTTACAAGAATCGCTTGTTGATTCTAAAGCTTGTTGTGTGTGAGCCCCAGCAATTCCCTGGTCTCTGCTCTCCACAGGACTGGAGTTATATACATATTTGGCCATGCCTACCTGTTTATGTGGGTTCTGGAGTTTTGAACTCAGGTGGTCTGAGGCCCCTTCAAGCCTTCATGCTTATGTAGGAAGTGCACTTAACCTTAAAAATAATTGATTTTGGTTATTAACTTGATTAAATTAAGAAAAACCTAGGAGATTAGTAGAACAAACCTATGGGTGTGTCTATGATAGCAGTTCCAGAGATAATTACATCATGAAAGTTATAACATAATCTCTTGATTATCCCTTGATGGACTTGTATTAGGATTGTGAGTTTGAGGCCAGCCTAGGGAACATAGAGTGTTCAAGGTCAGCCTGAGCTACAGAGTGAAACCATGTCTCAAAATAAATGAATAAAGAAATAAATAAAATTAGTGAGGCCCTACCTCAAGAAAAAAAACCAGACAATATATAAATAAAATTAAATATTAAAATTTGATATCTATACCTGGAATGTAACTCAGTTGGGGTAGAGTGCTTGCCTAGCATGCACAAAGCCCTGGGTTTGACCACCAGCCCCACATAAATCAAGCATGGTGACACACATATATAATTCCAGTACTCAGGAAGAGACAAGAGGACCAGAAGTTCAAGACCATCTTTACCTACATAGCAAGTCCAAGGCCAGTCTAGGCTACATGAGACCACATAAAGCCAGATGTGGTGCATGCATCTGGAGTTCGTTTAGAGTGGCAGAAAACCCTGGCATGCCCATACTCATCTCTGCCAACTTCTTTCTATCTCTATCTCAAATAAATAAAAAAATTATTTTTTTTATTAATTATGGACATACATAGTATGGATATATCACATATTTGTACCATCCTTTCCTTCATCCATGCCCCATTTCCAAAGAGGGCCCTCCTCACTGGAGTCATGGGTTATCCCCATGGGAGTTGTAGGTTATGCATTATGGGATCAGCAGTCCGTTATTGAGGAGAGGCAATTTTTTTTAAAGATATAGTCATGTCAGACTCCCAGACAAAAGTGACTAAAATGGATTTTTAAAAGTCTGAAAGTTTTCATAGAAAAAAGGAAAAAGATGGGATGCAGGAAAGTGTTAAGATAGCAGGCCTGGGACTTATCCCTAGAAAGTTTTGCAGGCAAGGCTGGCTCTTGGCTGACATCTAGGATCTTGTATTTTGGAAGCATTCTTTCAGTTCTCTGATAAGAATGAGTCACTGTGCCTAAAGTAAAGGAAGATGTACTTTATGGTGAGTGCCTGCTTTCCTTGTGGGAGTCTGGAATTTTGTTACTGGCTAGGCAGAGAGTGCTTACAGGATCAACCCCTAATAGAATCCCTGAACAGTACTTATCCAATCAGCTTATCTGGTTGGCAACATCCATAGATTGTTACAACTCATTACTGTGCCGTGTCTGATTCTATGGGCAAAAAGATTCTGGAAAATTTGCATTGCTTTACTCAAGACTTAACCCCATGTACCTTTTGCCTTTTTGTTTGTTTGTTTGTTTTCGAGGTTGGGTCAATAATACCTCTTTTTTTTGTTGTTGTTCTTTTTCTTTTCAAGGTAGGGTTTCACTCTAGCCCAGGCTAACCTGAAATTCACTATGTAGTCTCAGGGTGGCCTTGAACTCACAGCGATCCTCCTACCTCTGCCTCCCCAATGCTGGGATTAGAGACATGCATCACCACACCTGGCCCAATAATAACTCTTAATATCAACAGCTTCAGTGTCCCAACGAAAAGACACAGATTTGGGCTGGAGAGAGAGCTTAGCAGTTAAGACACTTGCCTAGAAAGCCAAATGACCCAGATTCATTTCCCCAGGACTCACGTAAACAAAGTGGTGCATGCATCTGGAGTTTGTTTGCAGCAGCTAGAGGCCCTAACATGCCCATTCTCTCATTACCTCCCTCCATCCTCCCTCCCTCCCCCCCTCTTTTTCCCTCTCTCTCTCAAATAAATAAAAAAATAAAATATATTTTCTTTAAAAGACAGGGATTGCAGGTTGGATTAAAAGCAGGGTCCTTCTATTTGTTGCCTCCAAGAAATTCACCTCTCCATAAAACTCACTGTCTTAGGGTGAAAGGATGGAAAACAGTATTTCAAGCAAAGGAGCCTACAAAACAAGCAGGTATTGCTGTCCTAATATCTGACAGGGTAGACTTCAAACCGACATTAGTTAAGAAAGAGAAAGAGGGCTGGAGAGATGGCTTAGCGGTTAAGGCGCCTGCCTCCTAAGCCTAAGAATGCTGGTTCCAATCTCCAGGTCCCATGTTTAGCCAGATGCAAAGTGACGCAAGGGTGCAAGGCCGCACTTGACCAGAAGGGGGCGCACACATCTGGATTTCGTTCATGGCAGCTGAGAGACTGCTGGCGCGCCCATCTCTATCTGTCTTCCTCTCCCTCTCTGTTTCTCTCTGTCTCTCTCCAAAAATAAATAAAATTTAAAAAAATTAAAAAAAAAAAAGAAAGAGAAAGAAGGTCATTTTATATTGATTAAAGGAACACTCCAACAGGAGGACATTACAATCCTAAACATATATACACCTAACATGGGTGTTCCCAATTTCATCAAACAGTATTAGAATTACGATCACAGATAACACCAAACACAGTTGTAGTGTGTGACTTCAACACCCTACTCTCATCAATTGACAGGTCATCCTGACAAAAATAAAGGGAGAAACATCTGGATTAAATGAGGTCATAGAACAAATGGATCTAACAGGTATCTACATAACATTCCATCCAAATGCTGCAGAATAAACATTCTTTTCAGCAGCACATGGAACATTCTCGAAAATAGAACATATATTAGCACACAAAGCAAACCTTAGCAAATACAAGAAAAAAAATAATTCTTTGCAGTCTGATCACAATGGAATTAAGCTACAAATCAACAGCAAGAAAAACTTCAGAGCATACACAAAATCATGGAAACTAAATAATACACTACTAAATGATGAATGGGTCAGTGAAGAAATCAAGAAAGGAAGCCAGGTGTGGTGGTGCATACCCTTAATCCCAGCACTCTGGAGGCAGAGGTAGGAGGATCGAAGTAAGTTCAAGGCCACCCTGAGGCTATATAGTGAATTCCAGGTCAGCCTCAACCAGAGTGAGATCCTACCTCCAAAAATAAAAATAAAAAATAAAAAATAAAATCAAGAAAGAAATCAAAATATTCATAGAATCAAATGATAATGAGAACACAACATACCAAAACCTTTGGGACACAATGAAAGTAGTCCTAGGAGGAAAATTTATAGCTTTAAGTGCATATATTAAGAATTTAGAGGGCTGGAGAGATGGCTTAGTTAGTGGTTAAGGTGCTTGCCTGCAAAGCCAAAGGACCAAGGTTTGATTCCTTAGTACCCCATGTAAGCCATATACACAAGGTGGTGCTTGTGTCTGGAGTTTGTTTGCAGTGGCTGGAGGCCCTGGCATGCCCATTCTCATCCTCCCCTCCCCCTGTGCCTCTTTCTCCTTCAAATAAGTAAAAATAAGTTATTTTTAAAAAGGAAAGAAAGCTGGGCATGGTGGCGCAAGCCTTTAATCCCAGCACTTGGGAGACAGAGGTAGGAGTATCTCCGTGAGTTCAAGGCCACCCTGAGACTACATAGTGAATTCCAGGTCAGCCTCGACCAGAGTGAGACCCTAACTCGAAAAAAAAAAAATTAAAAAAAAAAAAGGAAAGAAGAGACACAAATCAATAAAACTAAAGACAAAAAAAGGCAACATTACAACAGATACCAAAGAAATTCAGAAAATCATAAGGACATACTTTAAGAACATATATACTCCACTAAGTTTGAAAATATGAAAGAAATGAATGATTTCCTTGATTTATATGACTGTGGTGGTTTGATTCAGGTGTCCTGAATGCTAGGTTACCAGCTGATGGAGATTTGGGAATTAACACCTCCTGGAGGGAGTGTATTGTTGGGGGCGGGCCAACTCCCCCTTGCTAGTGTTTGGCACACTCTCCTGTTCCTGATGTACACCCTCTGCTCATGCCATCATTTTCCCTGACATCATGGAGCATCCCCCTTGAGCCTGTAAGCCAAAATACACCTCTTTTTTCCCCACAAGCTGCTCTTAGTTGGGTGATTTCTGCCAGCAATGTGAACCTGACAGCAACAATGACCTACTAAAATTAAATCAAGATGTGATTAACCACTTAAATAAACCTATAATAACAAGTACAGAGATCTAAGCAATTATAAAAAAATCTCCAGGCCCAGATGGATTCACGATGAATTTTTACCAGACCTTCACGGAAGAACATCAATGCTTCATAAACTTTTCCATAAAATAGAAAAGGAAGTTCTGTCAAACTCCTTCTGTGAAACCAGCATCACGCTGATACCAAAATCAGAAAAAGACAGAAGAAAATTGCAGACCACTCTCCCTCATGAACACAGATGCAAAAATTCTCAACAAAATATTGGCAAACAATATATGCAAAAGATCATTCACCCCAAACAAATAGGCTTTATCCCAGAGTTACAGGGATGGTTCAACATACGCAAATTGATAAACGTAATACACTGTATAAATGGACAAAAGGACAAAAAATTGCATCATCTCAAAGGAGCCAGACATGGTGGCGCATGCCTTTAATCCCAGCACTGGAGGAAAGGGGATTGCAGAGAGTTCAAGGCCAGCCTGAAGACTACATAGTGAATTCCAGGTCAGCCTGAGCTAGAGCAAGACCCTAGCTCAAAAAAAAAAAAAAAAAAAAAAATCACATCATCTCAATAGATGCAGAAAAGGCATTTGACAAAATCCAACATGACTTCATGATAAAAGTCCTACAGAAACTGGGAATAGAAGGAACATATCTCAACATAATAAAGGCCATTTATGACAAACCCAGAGCCAACATAATACTAAATGGGAAAAAACTTGAAACTGCCACTAAAATCAAGAATAAGACAGGAGTTTCCGGGCTGGAGAGATGGCTTAGCGGTTAAGGCGTCTGCCTCCTAAGCCTAAGAACGCCGGTTCCAATCTCCAGGTCCCACGTTTAGACAGATGCAAAGTGACACAAGGGCGCAATGCTACACTTGACCACAAGGGGGCGCACACATCTGGATTTCGTTCACAGCAGCTAAGAGGCTTCTGGCGCGCCCATCTCTATCTGTCTTCCTCTCCCTCTCTCTCTGTCTCTATGTCTCTCCCCCCCAAAAAAAAATAATAAAAAGATGGGTTTCCACAGTCCCCACTTTATTTAATGTAGTACTGGAAGTCTTAGTTATAGCAATTTTAGCAATAAGGCAAGAGACACTTATAAAAGGAATACAAATTGGAAAGGATATGATTCTTTACATAAAGGACCCTAAAGATTATACCAGCAAACTGTTAGAGCTGATAAACACTTTAACAACATAGCAGGATGCAAAACAAACATACAGAAATCAGTAACCTTTCTATGTGCTAACAGCAAATGTGCTGAGGATGAAATAAGGGAATCACTTCCATTCACAATTGTCTCAAAAAAATAATAAAGTGCCTTGGAATAAACCTAACCAAGGAAGTGAAGTATCTCTACAATGAAAACTTTAAAACACTCAAGACAGAGGCTGGGTGTGGTGGCACATGCCTTTAATCCCAGCACTCAGGAGACAGAAGTAGGAGGATCACTGTGAGCTCAAGGCCACCCTGAGACTACATAGTAAATTCCAGGTCAGCCTGGGCCAGAGTGAGACCCTACCATGAAAAAAAAAAAAAAGACAGAAATTGCAGAAGACACTAGGAAATGGAAAGACATCCCATATGCTTGGATTGAAACAATCAATATTGTAAAAATGTCAATCTTAGCAAAAGCAATCTATACATTTAATGCAATCCCCATCAAAATTCCAATGGCATTCTTCATGGAAATAGAAAAAATAATCCTAAAATTCATTTGGAAGCACAAAAAACCCTCAAATATCCAAAACAATTTTGAACAACAAAAATAAGGCTGGTGGTATCACCATACTTGATTCTAACCTATATTACAGAGCCATAGTAATGAAAACAGCATAATAATGGCCCAAAACAGACACATAGATCAATGAAACAGAGTAGAGGACCCAGACGTAAGTCCAGGCAGCTACAGCCACCTGATCTTCAACAAAAATACTCATTGGAGAAAAGATAGCCTCTTTAACAAATGGTGCTGGGAAACTAGATATCTATATATAGAAGGATGAAAATAGATCCTTACCTCCCTCCATGCACAAAAATTAAGTCCAAATGAATTAAAGGCCTTAATATTATTCCTGAAACTGCTAGAAGAAAAGATAGGGGAAACACTTCAACATCTTGGCTTAGGCAACGATTTTCTGAATATAACCCCAGTGGCTCAGGAAATAAAACCACTAATCAACCCCTGGGACCTCATGAAATTACAAAGCTTTTGTACAGCAAGCAACACTGTGAATAGAGCAAAGAGGCAACCTACAGAATGGGAGAAAAACTTTGCCAGCTATACATCCAACAGAGTACTAATATCCAAGATATACAAAGAACTGAAAAAACTAAATAGTAAGAAATCAAACAACCAAATTTAAAAAATGGGCTATGGAACTAAATGGAGAGTTCTCAAAGGAAGAAGTACAGATGGCATATAAACATCTTAAAAAATGTTCTACATCCTTAGCCATCATGGAAATGCAACTTAAAACCACTTTGAGATTCCATCTCACTTTTGTCAGAATGGCTATTATCAAGAAAAAGATGACAATAAATGCTGGCGAGGATGTAGAAATAGAGGAACTCTTCTACACTATTGGTGGGAATGTAATCAGGTAAAACCATTATGAAAATTTTTGTGGAGGTTCCTGAGACAGCTAAAAATAGATTTACCATATGAGCCAGCTATACCACTCCTAGGCATATATCCTGAGGACTCATCACACTACCTTAGGTACATTTGTACGTCCATGTTTATTGCTGCTCTATTCACAATAGCTAGGAAATGGAACCAGCCTAGATGTCCCTCAACTGATGAGTGGATAATGAAGATGTGGTACATTTATACAATGGAGTTTTATTCAGCAGTAAATAAAAATGAAATTATGAAATTTCCAGGGAACTGGATGGACCAGGAAAGGATTATGCTGAAGCCAAGCACTGCATGTTCTTTCTCTTATGTGGGTCCTAGGTACAGTGTTTGGACTTTTAATGTGAGTTGGAATAAAACTTGGTAGCAGAGGCCAGTAAACTAGGAAGGGGCTATGAGGGAGGAAGGAGAGGGGGGACTTACAGGAGTGGCATTGTATATATGTAAGTAGAAGAATAGAGTACTGGTGGTGGAAAGGCCTAAGTGAGGTCAAGGGAAGAGATTGAGTAAAGGTAGGGTGGGGGGAGGGTTAATCAAAATCTAAGAGGATATGAATAAGTCATATGGAAGCTTACATTTTTGGACAGTGTCACACCCAGAAAAACTCTACCTCAAAAAAAAAAAAAAGAAGAAGAAGCTTACATTTTTCGGCAGTGTCACACCTCAGAAAGAAAGAAAGAAAGAAAGAAAGAAAGAAAGAAAGAAAGAAAGAAAGAAAGAAAGAAAGAAAGAAAGGGAGAGGGAGGGAGGGAGGAGGGAAGGAAAGGAGCCATAGATGGTTACTAGAAAATTTTCATTGCTAGGGATGGGATAACTACCAGTGAGTTGTTGGCCAGGGAGGTCCTTAATGTCCCCAAAACATTACAAGCCATTGCCAAGGCCCTTGGTTTCCCACCAGAATAAATGATAAGCCCCTATTGCTGAAGACCCCACATGCTTGGGCTGCAAGGTCACTAAGAAATCCTGCTGGAGCTGAGCTGAAAACCTCCTCTCTATAGACCAGCTAATAGAAAGCTGGAAAACGCTATGCTGCATGCAGCTCCATGGGAGAAAGTGAAGTCATCAGTGGAGATAAACAACCGTGGACACTGCAAGCCTTAAGTTTGGCCAGCCAGGCCAAATGAGCCAATGAGTGCAATAGTGGCATGTCTGTTATGGGAGAAGCCAACTGTTCTCTGCTTGGACCCACTCCATGGGAGACAATACATGCCTGATACTGAAAAGGCTATGACAGGAAGTCATGAGCCCTAGGGGTGTAATGCCTGCTGGTGTCTGGCTAAATGCATATATTATGCTCACCAAACTGCCCAGTAAGTACTTCTCTTAATGTTCATACCTGCATATTAATGCTACTCTCACTTTTGGTTTAGAGAAGCTCCTTTTTTTCAGATGGCAGTGACCTCTGGGATGACTCAAAAGGCACCATAGTGCTGAAAAGTGACAGCGGGAGTGTTCAGTATTGAAACATCTCACACCTTCCAAGACTCAGGGTTCATTGTGGAAGATGTAGCAGAAAGAATGTAAGAGTCAAAGGAAGGGTAGGGCTCCTTATAATGCACTGTTAGAGACACAAAGTGGCCTGGATATCTGTGACCTTGCAGTGCCTGGCACTACCTACACAAGACCATCATAATAGGAGGAAAAGATGATGACATCAAAATAAAATAGACTGATTGAGAGGAAAAGGGGGTATGATGGAGAGTGGAGTTGTGAAGGGAAAGTTGGAGGAGGAAGGGAATTATCTTGGTTTATTGTCTATAATTATGGAAGTTGTCAATAATAAATTTTTTAATATATTTTATTTATTTATTTATTTATTTGAAAGAGAAAGAGGCAGACAGAGTGAGTGAGTGAGTGAATGAATATTGTGGAGTATGGGAACACCAGGGCCCCCTGCCACTGTAAACAAACTCCAGATGCATGTGCCACTTAGTACACCTGGCTTTACATGGGTACTGTGGATTCAAACCCCGGACCATTAGACCTGGCAAGCAATCACCTTTAACCACTGAGCCATCTCTCCAGCCCTAAAAAAATATTTATTATTTATTAAGTTTTTAATTTTTTTTTTTTTTTTTTTTTTGGAGAGAGACAGAGGGAGAGGGAGACAGAGAATGGGCGCTCCAGCAGCCTCTCAGCTGCTGAGAATGAAATCCAGATGTGTGCGCCCCCTTGTGGTCAAGTGCAGCATTGCGCCCTTGTATCATTTTGCATCTGGCCAAACGTGGGACCTGGAGATTGGAACCAACATTCTTAGGCTTAGGAGGCAGGCGCCTTAACCACTAAGCCATCTCTCCAGCCCTAAGTTTTTAAATTTTTGCATGGGTATGTGTGCAGTTTGTGTTCATTTCATATGTGTGGGTGCTGTGTGGAAACCATCAGATGTCTTCCTCAATTTGTCTCCACTTTATTTACTAAGGTAGGGTCTCTTACTTGAACTAAAACTGTCCCATTCAGCTGGCCTGGATGTCATGTCATCTTGCTCTGGAAATCCCATCTCTGCCTCCTCTGCACTGGGATTATAGGTGGGCCACTATATCCACCTACCATTTACTGGGATGCTGGGGATCTGAACTCCAGGTCTTACACTCCTATGGCAAGTTATTCATTGAGCTGTCTCCCCAGACCGTGGTTTTGTTTCTTTGTTTGTTTGTTTGTTTTTTTTGGTTTTGGTTTTGGTTTTTCAAGGTAGGGTCTCTCTCTAGTCCAGGCTGATCTGGAATTCACTCTGTAGTTTCATAGTGGCCTGAAATTCACAGCCATCTACATACCTCTGCCTCCCAAGTGCTGGGATTAAAGGTTTGTGCCACCATGCCCAGCTAACAGCTTTCTACTCTTTTTTTTTTTTTTTTGGTTTTTCGAGGTAGGGTTTCACTCTGGTCTAGGCCGACCTGGAATTCACGATGTAGTCTCAGGGTGGCCTTGAACTCACAGCAATCCTCCTACCTCTGCATCCCAAGTGCTGGGATTCAAGGTGTGCCACCACACCCAGCCAGACCCTGGTTTTATTTTGTATCTTTGCATGTAACAAATCATAGCCAAAAGGATGATTATACCAAGTCCTGTGAGTCCTGCTAGCAAATCTGTGTTGGGGCTTCTGACTTAGCTGGGGTTGCTGCTGTTACTGTTGTTTTCTAAGAAGGCAGAATTGGTACCAGTAGGTGATGATCAGAAGAAATAACTGGCTGTCTTCTGCCACCTAAGTTTTCTTCATTCATGGGCAGGCTGCTGTGGTAGAGTACTCCACCACTTGGAATATTCTAACAAGCTAGGTGAGGGACACATTAGAAGTAATATGTGCAGCGAGTAGAAGAATATTATGTCAGTGTTGTAAATTTCATAATCTTACAAAAACTAATTATAGGGCTGGGTGTGGTGGCATGTATGTATTCTTATGGTATGAAAATTAAACTATTTCCTACCCCAAATCCCAGCCTCTTATTTCCTTTTCCAGAGAAAAATCATGATATATACCTGTTCCATATATCTTTTCAGTCCTTTCTCTAGAGGCAGATACAAATATAGGTAATACTGTTTTGTGGGCTTAAAAGTATAAATAGCATTGCAGTGTGCAACTTGCTATTAATAATATATCTTAGAGATTTTTCTGAGTCAGTATATGAACAGGCCATTCTGTAGAGGCCTCTGGTCCCAGATCACCTGTGTGCAGATCCTTGCTGATTTCTAAAATATATTTCTGTTTGTTAAAATAATGAAAACAGTTTTAGCTATTTACTTAATTCTTCTCTTTGAATTAAAAAATTCTTTCATGGTGTTAATTTTTTGGTTTTTCTCAAATGTTTGCTAATTTTAGCAGTGTACACATTTCTTTCTGTTAACTTTTAAGGGTTTTGAATGGTTGGCTCAAGGTTTCTGGTTTGTGTATGTGTATGGACACACCAGTGCCTCTTGCCACTGCAAACAACACTAGACATTTATACCACGTTTTGTGTCCAGCTTATATAAGTGGCTGGGGAATCAAACCAGGCTTAGCAGACTTTACAAGCAAGCACCTTTAACTACTAAATCATCTCTACAGCCCCTTAAAAAAAATTTTTTTTTCAAGGTAGGGTCTCACTCTGACCCAGAGTTCACTATATTGGTTCAACCGGCCTCGAACCCATAGTAATCCTCCCAACTCAGCATCCTGAGTACTGGGATTAATGTGCACCACTACGTCTGGCCTTTCAAAATTCTTGTTAGTGGTTTCAGAGGCATAAAACAAGGACCTCTGCAAATAACTGAGAAGTGTTTTGGTCCCCTCTGCTGACCTCATCTGTGTCAGTTCTGCTTTTATCTAAATGATAATATTGGAGTTCCAAGAAAGAGTTTGTTTGAAAATAAAATTCTACTGTTAAAAATGGTTTGAGGAGCCGGGCGTGGTGGCGCACGCCTTTAATCCCAACACTTGGGAGGCAGAGGTAGGAGGATCGCCAAGAGTTCGAGGCCACCCTGAGACTACATAGTTAATTCCAGGTCAGCCTGAACCAGAGTGAAACCCTACCTTGCAAAACCAAAAAAAAAAAAAAAAAAAGGTTTGAGGAGGGCTGAAAAGATTACTTAGAGGTTAAGGCACTTGCCTGTGAAGCCTAAGGACCCATGTTCGATTCTCCAGATCCCACATAATCCAGACGCACAAAAGTGAGGCAAGCACAAGGTCACACATGCCCACTAGGTGGTGCAAGCATCTGGAGTTTGATTGTAGTGGCTGAGGCCCTGGTGTACCAATTCTCTCTCTCTCTTTCTCTCTCTCTAAAAGAAGAAATTGTTTGATTTTTGGTTAAGATGGTGGCATAGGAACCACACCAAAACAGAATAGGCAAGAAAAAGCAAAAAAAAAAAAAAGCAAAATACACTCTTCTACTAAAAAGTGAGGTGTATAGTAAATTATCAGCCACATCAGAGAAGTAGGAGAGATCCAGAGTGTCTAGAGCCCATAGAAGCAGGCAGAAGCAGCGGTGGGTTTCATGCGGCTGCAGCCGCCAGGCTCTGCCTGAGCCACAGGATTTTAAAGCCAGGTGAGGGGATTTTTCCAATCACACCGGCCTCCTCACAAACTCAAGAAATGTGGAAGGAGGACAGCAGAGACCAACAGAACGGCTTATGAGGAAGAATCGCATGGACCAGCAGGCTGACTTTAGCCACCATCCACAGCCTCCTCTCCCCCACCACTAGCACAAGCACCAGCAAGCACCAGAGACCTGGGGAAGGGAACTCATCTACACAGCACCTGTCATGATCAGAGCAGTGACTCACAGACACAGCCGGCCTTCCTGAGCCCACAACACAGCAAATAAGGACACAAGCGGCTGTGCAGCATAGCTGAGATCAAAGCCGTCCCAAAAGGTAACTGGGATTATACTAGGTCAGTACTTGCCAAATAAGCTTGGCATATAGGCTTGCATCAGAAGGGCTAATTGCACAATCCATGTCAGGGTAAATTATATGTTAAATCTGATGGATGGTCAGATTTGACATTCTTAAAAATAAGCTATATTTTGGGCTGCTCATTTGTTGCTTCCTGATTTATAGTGCCTTTGTTTCCTCTTCTGTCATTCTTTGGGGAAGGGTTTCACTTGGTCATAAGCTGACCTTGGAACCTTCTACAGACCAGAAATCTTAGCCTCCCAGTTGACAGGATTAAGGGTGTGGGGCAACACACATCCTTAGGGACTGTGACTTTGTTAGAGGATCTGTTTGTCATAATACCTACTTTTGCATATATACTCTGTGTTGTTTTTCATTGAATGTGTACATTGTTTAGTTAAGATTTTAGAATTTGTATTCTGTTCCATTCAGCCTACTTGAATACTCTCATAGCAGGCAAACCTGCTAGGGTCATTTTTCTGGTTACTCTAAGAGTATTAAGAGCCACACCTAGCACCTTAAGTTCCTACCCTGAAGATTGATGACATCACATTGATTGATACATCTAATATTACTGCAGATAATTGGAAAACCCAAACATTAAGTTAATCCAAGATGCAAAAATATCTACATTATACTACAAGAACACAAAAAATCAAGACAATATAAATCCACCAAAAAGTATTAATGCATCAGAAATGACCTTCTCTGAGACTAAATTAGAGGAAATGCCCGAGAAAGATTTTAAAAGAATGATTATAAATACGTTCAAAGAACTCAAAGAGGAAATCAAAGGGTTCAAAGACCTCAAAGAGGAAATCAAAGGAATCAAAGAACACACAGGAAACCAATTTCATGAAATAAGGAAGTCAATACTAGACATAAATAAAGAAATAGAAATAATAAAGAAAACCCAGTCAGAAATACTAGCAATAAGGCCAGGCATGGTGGTGCACACCTTTAATCCCAGCACTCAGGAGGCAGAGGTAGGAGGGTTGCCATGAGTTCGAGGCCACCCTGAGACTACAGAGTGAATTCCAGATCAGCCTGGGCTAGAGTGAGACCTTACCTCGGAAAACAAAACAACAACAAAAAAGGAATACTAGCAATAAAAAGAACACAGTCAGTGAAACAAAAAACTCTGTAGAAAATCTCTCTAGTAGAATGGATGAAGGAGAGAACAGAATATCTAAACTAGAAGACTAGATAGCAGATCTAATACAGTCCAACAAAGAGAAAGACAAACTAATAGGAAGGTATGAATGGGAATTTCAAGATATTTGGGACACTATGAAAAGATCAAACATAAGAATTCAGGGTACAGTAGGAGAAGAATTTCACTTCAAAGGCACAATTGATATTTTCAACAAAATCATACAAGAAAACTTCCCCCAAATTGGGAAAGAGATGCCAGTGCAGATACAGGAAGCCTTTAAAACACCAAACATCCAAACCAAAGAAAATATATAGAAAGCAGCTAGAGAGAAAAAGCAAGTCACCTACAAAGGTAAGCCCATCAGAATCACAGCAGATTACTCAACACAAACTTTAAAACCAGAAGGGCTTGGAGTGATGTATGCCAAGTTCTGAAAGATAACAACTGTCAACCAAGGTTACTTTATCCTGCAAAGCTATCCATTCAACTAGACAGAGAAATAAGGACATTCCACAACAAAAACAGGCTAAAGGAATATTTGAAGACAAAACCACATTTACAGAAAATACTTGAAAGGATCCTCCATGCTGAAGAGAGAGAAAAGCACACACATAAGGAACCTCGAAAAAACAAACCAGACTCCAATACTAGTTAATACAAGAGAGCAAAGGTAAAACCAGAAGAACTACAAAACAAGAAAAATGGCAAAAATAAACACACACCTTTCAATAATAACTCTTAATATTAATGGCCTCAATGCCCCAACCAAAAGACAGAAGTTTGCACACTGGGTTAAAAAGCAGGATCCTTCAGTTTGTTGCCTCCAAGAAACTCATCTTTCTACAAAGGATGGACACTATCTTAGGGTGAAAGGTTGGAAAACAGTGTTTCAAGCAAATGGGCCTAGAAAACAAGCAGGGGTCACTATCCTAATATCTGACAGGGTAGACTTCAGACCAACATTAGTTAGGAAAGATAAGGAAAGTCACTTTATATTGATTAATGGAACGCTCCAACAGGAGGACATTACAATCCTAAACATATATGCACCTAACATGAGGGGGCTCCCATTTCATCAAACAAACACTATTAGAACTAAGGTCACAGATAACACCAAACACACTTGTAGTGGGTGACTTCAGCACCCCACTCTCACCAGTTGACAGGCCATCCTGGCAAAAAATAGAGATTCTTCTGGATTAAATGAGGTCATAGAGCAAATGGATCTAACAAATATATACAGGACATTTCATCCAAATGCTGTAGAATACACATTCTCTAAAATAGACAATATATTAAGACACAAAGCAAATCTTAACAAATATAGGAAAACTGAAATAATTTCTTGCACTCTGATCACAATGGGATAAAACTACAAATCAGTAACAAGAAAAGCTATAGAGCATACATAAAATCATGGAAACTAAACAATACACTACTAAATGATCAGTGGGTCAATGAAGAAATTAAGAAGGAAACCAAAAAATTTATGGAGTCAAATGATAATGAGAACACAATATACCAAAATCTTTGGGACACAATGAAGGCAGTCCTAAGAGGGAAATTTATAGCTTTAAGTGTCTATGTTAAGAAATTAGAAAGGTCGCAGGTAAATAACTTAATGCTGCACCTTAAGGCCTTGAAAAAAGAAGATCAAGGCAAACCAAAAATGGGTACATGGGAAGAAATAATAAAGATTAGGGCATAAATTAATGAAATAGACACCAAAAAAAAAATCCAAAGAATCAATGAAATAAATAGTTGGTTTTTTGAAAGGATAAACAAGATTGATAAACCCTTAGCAAATCTCACCAAAAGAAACACAGAACAGACACAAATTAATAAAATCAGAGATGAAAAAGGCACCTTACAACAGATACCAGAGAAATTTAAAAAATCACAGGGACATACTATAAGAACATATGCTCCACTATGTTTGAAAATCTGAAAGAAGTAGATGATTTCCTTGATTTATATGACCTACTTAAATTAAATCAAGATGAGATTAACCACTTAAATAGACCTATAACGAGTATGGAGATCCAAGCAGTTATAAAAAGTCTCCCAGCTAAAAAAAAGTCCAGGCCCAGATGGATTCACTGCTGAATTTTACCAGACCTTCATGGAAGAACTAACACCAATGCTTCTTAAACTTTCCATAAAATAGAAGAGGAAGGAATCCTACCGAACTCCTTCTATGAAGCTAGCATCACCCTGATCCCAAAACCAGACAAAGATACAACAAAAAAGGAAAATTACAGACCAATCTCCCTCATGAACATAGATGCAAAAATTCTCAACAAAATATTGGCAAACAGAATACAAGAATATATTAGAAAGATCATTCACCCTGACCAAGTAGGCTTTATCCCAGAGATGCAGGGATGGTTCAACATATGCAAACTGATAAATATAATACATTATATAAATTGACTGAAGGACAAAAATCACATGATCACCTCATTAGATGCAGAAAAAGCATTTGACAAATCCAACATCCCTTCATGATAAAAGTCCTACAGAGGGCTGGAGAGATAGCTTAGCAGTTAAGGCGCCTGCCTCCTAAGCCTAAGAACGCCAGTTCCAATCTCCAGGTCCCACATTTAGCCAGATGCAGTGACGTAAGGGTGCAATGCTGCACTTGACCACAAGGGGGCGCACACATTTGAATTTTGTTCACAGCAGCTGAGAGGCTGCTGGCGCGCCCATATCTATCTCTCTTCCTCTCCCTCTCTCTCTGTGTCTCTCCAAAAAAAAAAAAAAAAAAAGTCCTACAGAGACTGGGAATAGAAGGAACATATCTCAACATAAGAAAGGCTATTTATGACAAACCCACAGCCAACCTAATACTAAATGGATAAAAACTAGAAGCTTTTTCACTAAAATCAGGCACAAGACAAGGGTGTCCACTATCCCCACTTTTATTTAATATAGTACTGGAAGTTTTAGCCATAGCAACAAGGCAATACACATTTGAAAGGAAGAGATCAAGTTATCATTATTTGCAGATGATATGATTCTATACATAAAGGACCCTAAAGACTCTACCAGCAAGCTGTTAGAGCTGATAGTCATGTAGCAGGGGACAAAATAAACACACAGAAATCAGTAGCATTCCTATATGCTTCCAACAAACACACAGAGGATGAAATCAGAGAATCACTCCCATTCACAATTGCATCAAAAAAATAATAATAATAAAGTACCTTGTGATAAACCTAACCAAGAAAGTGAAGGATCTCTACAGTGGGAACTTTAAAACACTCAAGCGAGAAATTCAAGAAGACAGAAGGAAATGGAAAAATATCCCCTGTTCTTGGATTGGAACAATCAATATTGTGAAAAATGGCAATCCTACCAAAAGCAATCTACACATTTAATGCAGTTCCCATCAAAATTCCAATGACATTATTCACAGAAATAGAAGAAACAATCCAAAAATTCATTTGGAAGCACAAAAAACCTCGGATATCTAAAACTATTTTGAGCAACATAAACAAGGCTAGTGGTATCACTATACCTGATTTTAACCTATATTACAGAGCCATAGTAACAAAAACAGCATGGTACTGGCACAAAAACAGACATGTAGATCAATGGAACAGAATAGAGGACCCTGATGTAAGTCCGGGTAGCTAACGCCACTTGATCTTTGACAGAAATACCAATAATACTCGTTGGAGAAAAGACAGCCTCTTCAGCAAATGGTGCTGGGAAAACTGGATATGTATCTGGAGAAGGATGAAAATCGATCTTTCTCTCTCTCCATGCACAAGAGCTAAGTCCAAATGGATCAAAGACCTTAATATCAGACCTGAAACTCTGAAACTGCTAGAGGAAAAAGTAGGGGAAACCCTTCAATATCTTGGACTTGGCAAAGACTTTCTGAATATAACCCCAATTGCCTAGGAAATAAAACTACAGATCAACCGCTGGGACCTCATGAAATTACAAAGCTTTTGTACAGCTAAGGACACTGTGAATAGAGCAAAGAGGTAACCTACAGAATGGGAGAAAATCTTTGCCAGCTATACATCTGACAGAGGGTTAATATCTAGGATATACAAGGAATTCAAAAAATTAAATAATAAGAATTCAAACAACCCAATTAAAAAATGGGCTATGGAGCTCAATAGAGAGTTCTCAGAAGAAGAAATACAGATAGCATATAAACGTCTAAAAAAATGTTCTACATCCCTAGTCATCAGGGAAATACAGATTAAAACTACATTGAGATTCTATATCACTTCTGTCAGATTGGCTACCATCATGAAAACAAATGACTATAATGCTGGCGAGGTTGTGGAAAAAGAGGAACTCTTCTACACTGTTGGTGGGAATGCAATCTGGTCCAGCAGTTGTAGAAATCAGTGTGGAGGTTCCTGAAACAGCTAAATATAGATGTACCATATGACCCAGCCATACCACTCCTAGGCAAATATCCTAAGGACTCGTCTCAGTGCCTTACGGATACTTGCTCAACCATGTTTATTGCCACTGTATTCACAATAGCTAGAAAATGGAACCAGCCTAGATGTCCCTTAACTGATGAGCGGATAATGAAGATATGGCACATTTACACAATGGAGTTCTACTCAGCAGTAAAGAAAAATGAAGTTATGAAATTTGCTGGAAAATGGATGGATCTGGAAAGGATTATACTTAGTGAGGCAACACAGGCCCAGAAAGCCAAACGTCACATGTTCTCTCTCATATGCGGATCCTAGCTACAAATGATTGGACTTCTATGTTAAAAAAAGAAGAAGAAGAAGAAAGAAAAAACTCAGTAGCAGAAGCCAGTAAGCTAGAAAGGGGATATAAAAGGAATAGAAAGGGAGGGAGGGGGTACTTAATAGAATGGTATTGTATATGTGTAAGTAGAAGAACAGATTGATGGGGTTGAAAAGGCCTAAGTGAGGTCAGGGGAAGAGATTGAGTAAAGGAAAGGTGGAGGGAGGGCTAATCAAAATCTAAGAGGATATAAAGAAGTCATATGGAAACCTACTTTTCTGGACAGGAACACTCAGAAGCCATAGATGGTTACTAGAAAATTTTTAGTGCCAGGGTTGGGATACCTTCCAGTAAGTTGTTGGCCAAGGAGGTCATAGATACCCCCAAAACATTGTAGGCCACTGCCGAGGCCCTTGGTTTCCCACCAGGAATAAATGATAAGACCCTATTGCTGAAGACTTCACATACTCGGGCTGCAAGGTCACTGAGAAATCCTGCTGGAGCTGAGCTGAAAGCCTCCTCCATGTGGACCAGCTGATAGAAAGCTGGAAAAAGCTATGCTGCATGCAGTTCAATGGGAGAGAGAAATCACTAGTGAAGATACTCAACAGTGGACACTGAAAACCCTAAATTTGGCCATCCAGGCCAAATGAGTCAACAGTTGCCATAGTGGCATGTCTGTTATGGGGGGAAACCAACTTCTCTCTAATTGAACTGGAGGCCCACTCCATGGGAGGGAATTCATCCCTGACACTGAAAACCTATGACAGGGGTAGTCATGAGCCCTAAGGGTGTAATGTCTGCTGGTGTCTGGCTAAATGTATGTACTATGCTCACCAAACTGCCCAGTAAGCGCTTCTCTTAATGTCCACACCCATTTATTAATGCTATTCTCACTTTTGTTTAGAGAAGCTTCTCTTTTCAGATGGTGGCAACCTTGGGATGACTCAGAAGGCACCATGGTGCTGAGAAGAAGAGACGGAGGAGTGCTCAGCACTTAAACATCTCAAACCCACCTTCCAAGGCTCAGGGTCCATTGCAGAAGAGGGGGCAGAAAGAATGTAAGAGCCAAAGGAAGAGTAGGACTCCTTACAATATGCTCCTCCAGACACAAAGTGGCCTGGATATCCATGACCTCACAGTGCCTGACACTGCCTACACAAGACCATCATAATAGGAGGAAAAGATGATGACATCAAACTGAAAATAGAGACTGATTGAGAGGGGGAGGGGATATGATGGAGAGTGAAGTTTCAAAGGGGAAAGTGTGGGGAGGGAGGGAAGTACCATGGGATATTGCCTACAATTAAAGAAATTGTCAATTTAAAAAAAGAGGCTTGGCTGGAGAGATGGCGTAGCGGTTAAACGCTTGCCTATGGAGCCTAAGGACCCCAGTTCGAGGCTCGATTCTCCAGAACCCACGTAAGCTAGATGCACAAGGGGGTGCATGCATCTGGAGTTTGTTTGCAGTGGCTGGAGGCCCTGGCGCACCCATTCTCTCTCTCTCTCTCTCTCTCTCTCTCTCTCTCTCTCTCTCTCTCTCTACCTCTCTACCTGCCTATTTCTGTATCTGTCTCTCAAATAAATAAATAAATAATAAAATATTTTTTTAAATATGTGAGTTTTTTAAAATATTTTATTATTTATTTATTTATTTGAGAGAGAGAGAGAGAGATACAGAAATAGGCAGGCAGAGAGAGAGAGAGAGAATGGGTGCGCCAGGGCCTCCAGCCACTGCAAATAAACTCCAGATACATGCACCCCCTTGTGCATCCGGCCTACGTGGGTCCTGGAGAATCGAGCCTCGAACCGGGGTCCTTAGGCTTCATAGGCAAGCGTTTAACCGCTAAGCCATCTCTCCAGCCCAATAATAAAATATTTAAAAAAAAAAAAAAAAAAAGAGGCTTGAGGGCCGAGCGTGGGGCACATGTCTTTAATCCCAGCACTTGGGAGGCAGAGGTAGGAGCATTGTCATGAGTTCAAGGCCACACTGAAATTATATTGTGAATTCCATGTCAGCCTGGGCCAGAGTGAGAGCCTACTTCGCAAAACCAAAACAAAAAAAAAAGTGGTTTGAAGGCTGGAAAGATGGCTTAGCAGTTAAGGCACTTGCCTGCAAAGCCCAAGGGCCCATGTTCCACTCTTCAGGTCCTACGTAAGCCAGACACACAAGAAGACACAAGCGTGCAAGGTCACACATGCGCACAAGGTAGCACAAGCATCTGGAGTTCAATTAACAGTGGCTGGAGGCCCTGGTGCACCAGTTCTCTTTCTTTCTTTGTCTCTCACTGTCTCACATTTTTAAAAGGCCACTCTTTTGGGATTGCCTCAAAAAAAAGTGGTTTGAGAGAGACTGGAGAGATTGCTCAATGGTTCAGTGGTTAATTCACTTGCTTGCAAAGCCAAAGCACATGGGTTCCGTTCTCCAGTACCCATATAAAGCCAGATGCCTAAAGTGGTGCATACATCTGGAGTTCATTTGCAGCAACTGGAGGCCCTGGTGCCCCATTCATATTCTCCTCATATTCTCTCTCTCTCTCCCCCTTCCCTTGCAACTAAATAAATAAAAACTTTAACATATGGTTTGAGAGTCAAGTATGGTGACACATGCCTTTAATCCTAGCACTTTGGAGGCTGAGTTATGAGGAGCACTATGAGTTTGAGGTCAGACTGACACTATTCCAGATGAGCCTGGCCTAAAATAAGACCCTACCTAAAAAGAGAGAGAGAGAGAGAGACAGAGAGGTTTGAGAGCTAGATGTGGTTGTACAAGCCTTTAATCACAGCACTCAGAAGGCTAAGATAGGAAGATCACTGTGAGTTTGAGGCCATCCTGAGATTGTATGGTGAATTCCTGGTCAGCCTGGGCTAGAGCGAGACCCTATCTCAAAAAAACCAAAATGGGACTGGAGAGATGTCTTAGCAGTTAAGGCGCTTGCTTGCAAAGCCTAAGGACCCATGATCAACTCTCCAAATCCCTTGTCAGCCAGATGTACAAAGTAATGCAAGCACACCAGGTCACACATGTGTACAAGGTGGCACTTGCATCTGGAGTTTGATTACAGTGGTGGAGGCCCGGGTGCACCATTTCTCTCTCTTTCTCTTGTGCACACCCACTTCCTCACATAAAAAACTAAAATGATTTGAAAGTCAATGAATTATGTCACCCATATAGAGTTCCTTCTAGCACTAAGAATCTGTAATTTCTGGGTATTTATTGTGAATTACTGTCCAAGACTATGTGGTTGTCAACTGCCATGTGTGATTTTTTCAATATTATCTCACCTATAAGGGAAACCAATTTTTTAATTTATAAGTTAATTTAATGGTAGATTTTAACAATCCTCATGTGGCTGTATTTTAGAATCAAGCTATGTATGTGCAAATTATTACCCTTCCAAGTTCAAACAACTTCACATACTAAAGTTAAGTAATCTTGGTTTTCCCTACTTTGGGACTATTTAAAAGTATTTTCACATAGAAATATCTTATTTGTGTAAAATTTGGTGTGTTTGGTGTAGTGGTTTGAATCAAAGGTCCCCAATAAACTGATGGTATTTTGGGAAGTGGAGCCCTGAGGGAGGAGGTGTATTCCTAGGGGTAGGCTTAGGGGTGTTATAGCCAGCTCCTCCTAATTCAGCTCACTCTACTGCCATTTGCCATCTGCTGTAGCAGAAGTGGTATTTAGCTTCTGCTCATACTAAGCTTTCCTTGCCATCATGAAGCATCAAGACGATCGGCTTTTGATATGGTGCTTTATCCCAGCAGTATGAAGGTTGCTGCCATTAATACGCTATTCTGTGAAATTTAGGGCACCTGTGACAGACCAAAGCATGATTGAGTTATGTACAGAGCAGGGTGCGGAGTTGCTAACAAGAGCATGGGCAACTGACTCAAAGGCAGCTGCATCACCAACAACTCCACCCCAGCATAAGCAAAGACTTTGCAGAAGCTGCCTCTCTGAAGTGCACTACAAGATTGCAGGCAGCTGGGCTAGTCAGTCTCCCCCCAAGCAGTTATTAACCCTTTTTATATCCTTGGGGAGGGGTCTTTTGAATTCTAGCTCTGGCTGACTTGACCTCCTGAGTCTCCTGAATTTATCTCCTCTCCTTAGGAGAGGAATGTTTCAGAGAAAATTGCTACACATTAGTGAAAGTCACAACAGTGTGTATTGCTCCTATAACCTTGGGGATGGTCATGTGATCTTTTAAGTTTCAGCTCTCTAAGACCTCTTCAGGCCCTCTTCCTTCCCAGAAAGGAATAATATTTCAATTCAGAGGAAGATACTATGCAACATATCTTCTTTAAACATAGTAGAAAAATATTGGGCTTAATTAGCAGCTCATGGCCTAAGGTCCCTAATCCTGTTTTTCCATCCTATGCTCCCCCCACCCCCGGTCCTGCTGGAGTGCACTTTTTCTTGCATGTAAGAATATATAGCATTCTTACAGACACTTGTTCAGTTTCTGCTTTCCCTAAGAACCAGTAACCTCTATGATGGCAGCAGAGTACCACCATTTACAGCATACTGGGCACTTTGAATAAAAGTATATATAATGTATTTGAGAGAGAGAAAGAGAGAGAATAGGTGTGCCAGGGCCTCCAGCCAATGCAAATGAACTGCAGTTGCATGCACCTCCTTGTGCACCTGGCTTACGTGGGTCCTGGAGAATCAAACCGGATTCTTTGGCTTTGCAGGCAAATGCCTTAACTACTAAGCCATCTCTCCAGCCCAAAAGTATATATTTTTAACAGAAAATTAATATTATAAATGTCTTGGCACTTCTTTACCAACTTCAGTTGATGAAAAGATTAATTATGTGTAACTTTTCATCCTAACCATAGCTGTTTACTTCATCATGTAGTTATTTTTACACACCTGACTACAAATCTAAACTTGCTATTTAATCTACTAGCCTCTACCCAATTCTTTCGGTATTTTTGCCATTTGATAGATAATCTAAACTCAAAGACTTTGTGTTGATGGCAGAGCAAAGAACAAAGCCTGAGCCTCTTCTAGTCTTGCCATATAGCAGCCACTGGTCACCTTGATATCTCTGAAGCCTTAATTACTGTTTAAAAAAAAACAACGTGACGTTGCTCTGGTATCCTTTCCCAGAGTAAGATTTTTTTTTAATAGCAACTAATGAGCCCCTGCTAAAGATTGTATTGGCACTTCATACATTGTGTTCTCTCCCCTAACTGTTAGACGATTAGCTGTTTTGCAGTAATAGCAACTTGGAAAATGTGCTTAGTCAAATAATATTTACAAGCAGCTTTAGAAATGCCCAACCAATTCATTCTCCAGCTACCAGCAGAAATCCTAGAGCTAAATTGGAAAGATTATGAAATCATCTTGAAATACTTCAAAGAGAAGCACAGTGAAGATAAGGGAACCCTGGCAAGATTTGCTGCAGCTGTCAGTTTAAAAAAAAAAATTGGGAATCAAATTTTGACACTTGTAATTGAATCATCCACCCTTCCCAGTGAGCCTAGGAAACATGGGGTATTTTTAGAACCTTTCCAATCACATTGTACTCTTCGTGGCAGGACCTGAGGCCCTAGAATCTCAAGAGATGAAACAAAACAGAATCAAATAAGCTTGGCTCAGCTCACCATAATAGAAATCATACATTTTGCATGCAATCTAGGTAATGTCACAATTTAACCCCAAATTAAAAACTTTCCTGTATTTTTGAGCATTAACTTTTTGGACAGCAGCTGAAACACTCAGCAATAGTAACAGCTGTGTGGTGATGATCTTATTTATAATAGAAGTACAGAGACCTTAGAGGGTGTGATTAACTGTGTTTCACAGATGGATACATAGTCCTGTGCCACCAGCTTCATCTAAGACAGATTTCTACTAGCATATATCATGCTGCTTATTATAGACTCTCCCAAAAGAAGGAGAGCTAACTAGCTTCTGTACATAATTATATTGTTCATGCTTGGATGGCTGATATTTTCTAATTTAAAGTTATACATGTAATACAGTTGGGAAAGATTACAATAGTATTTTTATGTGTTTATATAGCACTAGCTATGTTGAGTGCTTTGAAAAGACTGTCATTTTAGAAGAAAACAAAGGTTGCTTTGAAATGGTTTTTTTTTCTTTCCTTAAAACATAGAAGCTCTGAGACTTCAGAGACTGCAAATGATTTGATGAAGTATAATATGAAAAGATAGCCTTTTCGGGTTTTCTGCAAGTCTGATTTTAGACAGAAAACATAAACTGATACAAATGGGAAAAAATATATAGCCTTTGGACACACTGATGCTACTTTTGAATAGTTGGTACTTAGCTCATCTCCTAACTCCTTCAAACCCATTTCTGTATATTTCTTTACAAATCTTTGACAAAACAACTGAAAAGATGTGATTTAAGACATGGAAAATACCATGGATATTAGACTAATAGGGTTTGAGGACAAAAGTACCCTGGGGCTGGAGAGATGGGTTAGCGATTAATGCACTTGCCTGCAAAGCCTAAGGACCCAGGTTCGCTTCTCCAGGTCCCATGTAAACCAGATGCACAAGGTGGTACCTGCATGTGGAGTTCATTTACAGTGGCTAGAGGCCCTGCTGTGCCCATTCTCTCTCTCTCTCCTCCTCTCTCTGTCTGTAATAATAAATAAAAACTTTAAATTAAAAAAAAAAGTACTTACTCTGGAGAGTGAGACTTTACTTCAAAAAACAAAAAACAAAACAACAAAAAAAGTACTTACTCTGGTCCAATTGTTCTAAGCAGAAAATTAGAAACAGTGAAATTAATCATTTATCTATAGTTTTCCTAGTACTGTATGTATGTGTGTGTGTAGATATGTGTGTAGTTCTCACATAATATAAAGCACTTATTATATGGTTGTCTAATTATTTTTTAGAATAATTTGTATGGTAGATATTGAGATAGGAAATTTGAAGTGTTAGCAGATTCTTGTTTTCACTTAAACATCTACATTGGTATCTAGAATCTAGTAATTCATTTGAGTTCACAGTAAGTGTAAATGCATTGGGGAAATAAGCAAGCTCAGGTTTTTTTTCTTTTTTTATTTTAGAGAGAGAATTGGTGGGCCAGGACCTCAGCCACTAAAATCGAACTCCAGATGCTTGTGCCACCTAGTGGGCATGTGTGACCTTGTGTTTGCCTCACCTTTGTGCATCTGGCTTACGTGGGATCTGGAGAGTTGAACATGGGCTCTTGGGCTTCACAGGCAAGCACCTTAACCGCTAAGCCATCTCTCCAGCCTGTAAGACCAGATTTTGATCATTACTATAAAAGGTTCTAAAACACATTAAGTAGATAAAAGAAAGAACTTCTGCCAAATTCCTTTTCACAAAGGAGTGGAGTCTGTAATATTTTTCCTAA
The DNA here is from genome assembly GCA_036365145.1 of Orientallactaga sibirica. Taxonomy (NCBI): domain Eukaryota; kingdom Metazoa; phylum Chordata; class Mammalia; order Rodentia; family Dipodidae; genus Orientallactaga; species Orientallactaga sibirica. Next base: position 21,996,562 of record JAEOAD010000026.1, on the reverse strand, counting down.
GCAGCTAGCACTATAAATCATTATTCCATTACCCAAACCAAATGCATACAGAGATCAAGATTAGCACTCCACACAATTGAGTACTCAGTCAGCATTGACAGGCAGAATCATAAAGCATTAATCTTACTGATCTGAGCATCGAGAATGATGGCTACTCTTTCATAAATGACAGACTTAGATTACAAATGTATATTGGCACAAATGATCAGTAATGACTGCTGTGGTGACACGTTTGTTTCACCTGGTATATTGCACCAGTGAGAAGCTTTTATCTTAATCTTCCAACAATTTGTTGCTTATCTTCTATGCCTTTTATCCCCTTTTCTCCTTTAAAATGATTTCTTTAAAATTATTTTTAAATTGTTCCTTTTAAAATGATTTTGTAAATATCTATTTTGGAAGTATTTTTCTTTAAAATTATTTCAAAATTTCTTTTAAAATGTCAGTGACTTTAGCCGGGGCGTGGTGGTGCACCTCTTTAATCCCAGCACTGGGAGGCAGAGGTAGGTGGATTGCCGTGAGCTCAAGGACACCCTGAAAATACATAGTGAATTCCAGGTCAGTCTGGACAAGAGTAAAACCCTACCTCAAAAAACAGGGCTGGAGAGATGGCTTAGCGGTTAAACGCTTGCCTATGAAGCCTAAGGGCCCCGGGTTGAGGCTTGATTCTCCAGGACCCACGTAAGCCAGATGCACAAGGGGGTACATGTATCTGGAGTTCGTTTGCAATGGCTGGAGGCCCTGGCGCACCCATTCTCTCTCTCTCTCTCTCCCCCTCTCTCTCTCTCCCTGCCTATTTCTGTATCTCTCTCAAATAAATAAATAAAAATAAAATAAACCAAAAAACAAAAGAGACTTTACTTCAAAAACAAAAACAAAACAACAAAAAAAGTACTTACTCTGGTCCAATTGTTCTAAGCAGAAAATTAGAAACAGTGAAATTAATCATTTATCTATAGTTTTCCTAGTACTGTATGTATGTGTGTGTGTAGATATGTGTGTAGTTCTCACATAATATAAAGCACTTATTATATGGTTGTCTAATTATTTTTTAGAATAATTTGTATGGTAGATATTGAGATAGGAAATTTGAAGTGTTAGCAGATTCTTGTTTTCACTTAAACATCTACATTGGTATCTAGAATCTAGTAATTCATTTGAGTTCACAGTAAGTGTAAATGCATTGGGGAAATAAGCAAGCTCAGGTTTTTTTTTCTTTTTTTATTTTAGAGAGAGAATTGGTGGGCTAGGACCTCAGCCACTAAAATCGAACTCCAGATGCTTGTGCCACCTAGTGGGCATGTGTGACCTTGTGTTTGCCTCACCTTTGTGCATCTGGCTTACGTGGGATCTGGAGAGTTGAACATGGGCTCTTGGGCTTCACAGGCAAGCACCTTAACCGCTAAGCCATCTCTCCAGCCTGTAAGACCAGATTTTGATCATTACTATAAAAGGTTCTAAAACACATTAAGTAGATAAAAGAAAGAACTTCTGCCAAATTCCTTTTCACAAAGGAGTGGAGTCTGTAATATTTTTCCTAAGCAGCTAGCACTATAAATCATTATTCCATTACCCAAACCAAATGCATACAGAGATCAAGATTAGCACTCCACACAATTGAGTACTCAGTCAGCATTGACAGGCAGAATCATAAAGCATTAATCTTACTGATCTGAGCATCGAGAATGATGGCTACTCTTTCATAAATGACAGACTTAGATTACAAATGTATATTGGCACAAATGATCAGTAATGACTGCTGTGGTGACACGTTTGTTTCACCTGGTATATTGCACCAGTGAGAAGCTTTTATCTTAATCTTCCAACAATTTGTTGCTTATCTTCTATGCCTTTTATCCCCTTTTCTCCTTTAAAATGATTTCTTTAAAATTATTTTTAAATTGTTCCTTTTAAAATGATTTTGTAAATATCTATTTTGGAAGTATTTTTCTTTAAAATTATTTCAAAATTTCTTTTAAAATGTCAGTGACTTTAGCCGGGCGTGGTGGTGCACCTCTTTAATCCCAGCACTCGGGAGGCAGAGGTAGGTGGATTGCCGTGAGCTCAAGGACACCCTGAAAATACATAGTGAATTCCAGGTCAGTCTGGACAAGAGTAAAACCCTACCTCAAAAAACAGGGCTGGAGAGATGGCTTAGCGGTTAAACGCTTGCCTATGAAGCCTAAGGGCCCCGGGTTGAGGCTTGATTCTCCAGGACCCACGTAAGCCAGATGCACAAGGGGGTACATGTATCTGGAGTTCGTTTGCAATGGCTGGAGGCCCTGGCGCACCCATTCTCTCTCTCTCTCTCTCCCCCTCTCTCTCTCTCCCTGCCTATTTCTGTATCTCTCTCAAATAAATAAATAAAAATAAAATAAACCAAAAAACAAAACAAAACAAAAATGTCAGTGACTTTAAAATATATTTTAAAAGTATTCCTTTAAGATTATTTGTATGGGCTGGAGAGATGACTCAGTAGTTAAAGGTGTGTGTTTGCATAGACTCACTGCTTGGGTTTTATTCCCTAGTACCCACATAAATTAAACGTACAAAGTTGCTCATACGTCTGGGGTTTGCAGAGGGAGGAGACCCTGGTGCACTCATATTCACTCTTTCTCTCTCCTTTTCTCTCAATAATCACAAAAATAATCAAATAATCACTAAAAAATACATTTTTAGTTGGGTATGGTGGAGCACACCATTAATCCCAGCACTTGGGAGGCAGAGGTTGGAGGATTTCCCTGAGTTTGAGGCCAGCCTTAGACAACATAGTGAATTCCAGGTCAGACTAGGCTAGAGTGTGACCCTACCTCAAAAAAAAAAATTACATATGTATATGTCCCCTTGAAATGTTTTTATTTTGACATTTTCATGTATATATGTATGATGTATTTTTTATTATATTCACCCCTATTACTCTCTCTTAATCCCCTTTCACTCCCACTACACCTCCTTCTTCCCAATTTTTTAAAGGACTTTTTGTGGGTACTGGGGAATAGAACCTGAGTCCTTTAGCTTTGCAGCCAAGTGCTTTAACCACTAACCTATCTCTCCAGCCCTGTAGTCCCTTGTTAACAGAAGCCATCCAAATAAAATAATTTGCCAGGCTGGAAAGATGGCTGGAGAGATGGTTAAGACACATGCCTGCATAGTTTGATATAGTTTTGATTACCCAGTACCCATGTAGAACTAGATGCACAAAGTGGTACATGCATGTGGAGTTCATTTACAGCAGTGCCCATTCTCTTCCCCACAGCCATTCGCCTTGCCAATAAATAATTTTTTTTAATTTTTCCCTAAGTGTTCCATTGTCCAGAAAAAGTAGGTTTCCATATGACTTTTTTTAATTTTTTTTTTTTTTTGAGAGAGAGACAGAGAGAGAGGGAGAGGGAAACAGAGAACGGGCACGCCAGCAGTCTCTCAGCTGCTGTGAACGAAATCCAGATGTATGCGCCCCCTTGTGGGCAAGTGCGGCATTGTGCCCTTGGGTCACTTTGCATCTGGCTAAACGTGGGACCTGGAGATTGGAACTGGGTTCTTAGGCTTAGCAGGCAGGCGCCTTGACCGCTAAGCCATCTCTCCAGCCCACATATGACTTTTTTATATTCTCTTAGATTTCAATTAGGCCTCCCTCCACCGTTCCTTTACTCAATCTCTTTCCCTGAACTCACTTAGGCCTTTTCACCCCCATTAATCTGTTCTTCTACTTACATATATACAATACCATCCTCTCCCTTTCTATTCTCTTTATATCCCCTTTCTAGCTTACTGGCTTCCGCTACTGAAATTTATTTTTACTCACATAGAAGTCCAATCATTTGTACCTAAGATCCACATATGAGAGAGAACATGTGACATTTGGTTTTCTGGGCCTGTGTTGCCTCACTAAGTATAATCCTTTCCAGATCCATCCATTTTCCAGCAAATTTCATAACTTCATTTTTCTTTACTGCTGAGTTCATTGAGGTCCCCTGCTCTGAGGACTATAATGGTCACTGAAGGTTTAGAAGGTATGGTACTAAGACCTACTCAGCAAATCAAGAAAGAGCAACAGATATTTTGGGGACAAAATACAAAATATTTTCTTTGAAGAAGACTTCCAGTTATACCAGGACGTGTGGCAGAAGGTCCAGCTCACCATTGCTGATGCTTTTAGCATCAGTGCCTCCTCTCTCTATCTGACGAAGCCTACATTCTTCTCCTGCATAAACAGCACAGAAGCCCAAACAACTCGTGACAAATACTGGCATGCACATGTGGACAAGGTGACCTATGGCTCCTTTGACTACACCTCACTGCTCTACTGCTCAGATTACCTGGAAGACTTCAGTGAAGGTCACTTTGTGTTTGTGGAGGAAGGGCTCAACAAGACAGTGGAACCTAGAGCTGGTTGGGTCTCCTTCACCTCAGGGTCTGAGAACCTGCACTGGGTAGAGAAGGCCCTCTGGGGTACCCGCTATGCCATCATCATCGCCTTCACCTGCAACCCTGACCATGGCATCAAGGACCCAGTGCTCACATAGCTGGCTGGACCAGGCCCTGAGGACCATCATGGAGACCAGTTCATGGCACCCTCATGTAGGGATGCAGCCCTGTTGAAGGTGGTGCTACTGGACCATGTTGAATGTGTGCCTGTCCCTTCCATTTCAGCCCATTGCCACTGCACAGAGTGCCTTATGAATTACCCTGATTTAATTTGCTAATGTTTTTGTTTCTTTTGTTGTTGTTGTTGTTTTGTTTTTTTTTTTTTTTTGCAAGGTAGGGTCTCACTCTGGTCCAGGCTGACCTGGAATTAACTATGTAGTCTCAGGGTGGCCTCGAACTCTAGGTGATCCTCCTACCTCTGCCTCCCGAGTGCTGGGATTAAAGGCGTGCGCCACCACACCCGACTTTGATTTGCTAATGTTTTAATCTTCATCTGGGAGTAAATTAAGGAAAGAGCTCTCTCCTCAGAGCTCCATACCAGTGCTCTGGGTGGTGTTCATGGTGGCTGCATATCTCCTTCTGGAGGGACCACCACACTAGTGAGACGCTCACTGTCAGCAGAGTCCATCACCTCACCCTGACCACATTTTTAAATTTTTTTCTTTTTATTGACAATTTTAATATGATAATCCCGCCAACCACCCCAATTTCCCCCCCCCCTCAAAACTGCGCTTCATGGAAAAGATGGGCTGGTCTGTGTAGATATGAAGTATAGTTTTTCCATAAAACAGATGTTTATTTTATATTAAAAATACCACTGTACCTGTTTTACACCATTTGTATACATGTGGTGATATTAATGCTAAACTGTAAAATTCGGGAATTAAAATGTGACCCTGTAATTCCAAAAAAAAAAAAAAATCGCTTCATTAAAACCCTTTATCTTTCTAATTAAAAAAAAAGCAAGTTGAAACTATTTTGCTCACTTACCACATTGATTATAAAAGTATTATACAGTATAAATAGCCTTTTGAAGAGCAGTTTGACAGAATATCAGAAACCAGTGTTTCTTTTTATCATTTCTGGAATAATATCCTATAGATAATATTAGGTGTGTTGAGCCAAGCATGGTGGCAAACACTTGTAGTCCCAACATTCAGAAGGAAGGAAGATCTCAAGTCAAATAACAGTCTGGGCTATATAGGGAGACCTTGCCTTAAGAAAAGAAAAAAATGCTAGGCATAGTGGTGCATGCCTTAGTCTCAGCACTCGGGAGGCAGGAGGATTGCTGTGAATTCAAGGCCAACCTGAGATTATATAGTGAATTCCAGGTCATCCTGGACTAGAGTGAGACCCCACCTTGAAAAAAAAAGTGTGTCTGAAGATTCAACGTGTTTGTCAACTTTCATGTTGTATGATATTTAAAAATCAGAAATAATGTAAGATCCAAATGATTAGAAGACATTTCCAATGGAAGACAAGCATTGATGATGTGTTTCTTCTAAATTAGTTGAGGGTAGTAGAGTCCTTAAATGCTCTGGTGGTCATCTATTGCTTCATTGTGCGTAACTGTGGCTAATCTGACCCTGGGGTGTGGGGATGCCCTTCCCCTAGGTAGGGTGTGCAATGAATGCCAAATATAACCAGTCCTCATAGAATACAGTGAGTAATTTGTGAGATTCTCCTTTCACCAAAAGCATGTGTAGTTTTGTAGCTTTTAAAAATAATTCTGGAGCACAGCAAGATGGAGAAGAGAAATTGGCCTAGATATTAACAGAGGATAGCAGATGAACAGGGTTGATTTCGCTTTGGGCATTTTGCCCAGGACACTTTTAATAGAACGTATAGTTAGTTACTCTAGGGATTTTGAGTCTGTGGTTATATCGGGCTTACACATTTATTCTTTAAAATTAAAATTAGCAAGTTATTAGACTTCACGTCCATTGCTCTTACTTAAAAATGTAGAGCAGTTTCTGTAATACAGCCTTTGGGAAAATTTTGCAATATAGGGCTGGATTCCTGATTAATAAGACTAACTTAATCATAGATGGAAAAAATATCTGGAAAGCCAAACATGGTGGTGCACACCTGTAATCCTGTCACTTAGGAGATAGAGCCAGGACAGTCGGTTCAGGACTAGGTTGGGGTACTGGAGACGCTAATATATGGTGTTACACACCTGTGATCCTAACATCCAGGAGGCTGAGGCAAGAGGATCATATTGAAGACTAACCTGGCCTATGCATAGAGATGCTGTCTCCAAATAATAAACAAGTGGGGCTGGAGAGATGGCTTAGAGGTTAAGGCACTTGCCTGTGAAGCCTAAGGACTCAGGTTCTATTCCCCAGTACCCATGTAAGCCAGACGCACAAGGTGGTGCATGTGTCTGGAGTTCATTTGCAGTGGCTGGAGGCCCTGGTGTGCCCATTTTCTCATCCCCACACCTCTCTCTAAAATAAATATTTAAAAATAAACAAGTGAAGGAAAGTAGGAGGGAGGAGAGGGAAGGAGGGAAGAAGGAAGGAAATAAATGTAGTTTAAGCTTCTTCTAAAACTCAGCTTCTTAAACTGTATCGGGCTACCCCATAGGAGGTGGCACAACTGAATGTGAGGGTTACAAAAAAAAAATTGGCCATAGTAAAAGGTTTCTGAACATGTAGTGACCAAAAATTAATTCAAAATCAAACATATAATAAATCTGAGGTGTGTCAGACATAGCTTGTTTGCATTGAGAGACTTCATTCCAGCCTTGGTTCTGATTATGCTGCATGGACAATTGATACTGCATCTGCTTTCCATCACACCAGGCAACGCCAGCCATTACTGCCTCAAATACAAGATTTAAGACTATTGTCCATTGTGAATGCAGTGTTCTCACTGCACATACAAACCTTTCTGCTCTTTAGAAACATGAGGTTTAATCATGGAAAACAAAAAATTTTAATATTTTACTACCATCATTTCACCACATGTAAATTTTGTATTAGTACATCATTTGATTATATTATCTTAGAATGTTTGATTGTACAAATGGATGTTTAAGTTACTGGCTTGAGTCTCATAAAAAAATCATTAAATGAATTTTGGCTTGAGATTAGGACAGAATTTCCAACAATTTCTGAAATAACTCCAAACATACTTATGCCATTCTGTATTATGTACAGAACTGATGAGTATAAGATCAAAATACTAGCCATGCATGGTGGCACGTGCCTTTAATCCCAGCGCTCAGGAGCCAGAGGTAGAAGAATTGCTGTGAGTTCAAGGCCAGTCTGAGACTACAAGTGAATTCCAGGTCAGCTTGGGCTAGAGTGAGACTCTACCTCAAAAAAACAAAAAAAAAAAAAAAAAAAAAAAGCTCAAAATACTATTGAAGATGCTCTATGTCCTGCAATATCAAATATCCAGTCAAGGGTTAATCCTTTGTGTAAAGATACATAAGAACGTCCATCTCATTTGTATATAAGCTTGCTTTTTTCTTTAATAAATTATAAAATTAGGTAACTGAAGAATTGTTTTAAAATAAGTTTTATTATGGTTATCAGTAAATATTTTATTAATATACCTATTTTATATGCCTGTGTACCTGGGGTCATATAGAAATTTCTTGGGCAAGAAGGAGTTCTAGTGAGAAGGCCAGATCTCCCTGTTACCCAGCTCCTCCCAGTTTCCTGGACCCTGCGCTTGCTGCAGAAGCAGGCCCCTTGCTCCAGCTTCCTGATTGAAGTGCCCCTGAGCCCCCAATTTCCGGATCCCTGAGCCAGAGTGTGCCCACACAGAAAGGTAGTGAGACCGGAGGAGATAAACTACCCCTTGCACTTCAGCCAAGCCACAGTTGAAACCACAGAGGAATTGGGGAGTCAAGCAAGAGTGCTGCTTTCATGCTGAACCTGATAATCAGCACAAGGGTGTAGGAGACAGACCCTGAGGATACTCAGCACCTACCAAAGCAGAGATCCAGAGGCTCCTAAGAGCTCATCACTGAAGTAGACTTAACACACCCATCACGGCTCGGGGAATTTTGTGGAAGAGGGGACGAAAGATTGTAAGAGCCACAGGTTGAGACAGCATGCCCAGAGGCATTTCCTCACCCCCAGAGTAACTGACTGCTTCTCCCACAGCACATAAACCACAACCCCAAGGGGAATACCTGCAACCCCACTGAGGAGTGTCCCCAACAGAATGAGACAGGGACGAGGGAAAAGAGAGTACCAACACATGATGTATCCATATAAAATATGTTGTTAATAATAATAATAAACATAAACAATGTGTCTCTATGGTTCGTTGATTGTGATCAACATATGACACTAATATAAAATATAAATATGGACAACTAGGTGTGGCATCTATGGATGCTCTTAAATATATTCAAATTAATTTTTGTTCTAATATTTTATCCTAAATTAAAACATTTAATGAATATCATATATGGTTGTTTGCAAAAAGAAGGAGTTCTAAAGCTGGGTTTCCTGGCACACAAATGTACAATTTTGAAGACAAATAAACATGTCCCATTTGTTATAGCATTTTTGAAGATCCTCGTGTACTACCATGCTCTCATACATTTTGTAGAAATTGTTTGGAAAATGTTCTTCAGGCATCTGGTAACTTTTATATATGGAGACCTTTGCGGATTCCCCTCAAATGTCCTAACTGCAGAAGTATTATTGAAATTGCTTCAACTGGTATCGAATCTTTACCTGTTAACTTTGCATTACGAGCAATTATTGAAAAGTATCAGCAAGAAGACCATCCAGATGTCGTCATCTGCCCTGAACATTACAGGCAACCATTAAATGTTTATTGTCTACTAGATAAAAAATTAGTTTGTGGTCATTGCCTTACTATAGGTCAACATCATGGTCATCCTATAGATGACCTTCAAAGTGCATATCTGAAAGAAAAGGACACACCTCAAAAATTGCTTAAACAGTTAACTGACACACACTGGACAGATATCACTCATCTCATTGAAAAGCTAGAAGAACAAAAGTCTCACTCTGAGAAAATGGTCCAAGGTGATAAGGAAGTGGTCCTCCATTATTTTAAGGAACTTACTGATATATTAGAACAGAAAAAGAAGTTTTTCCTAACAGCTCTCTGTGACGTTGGCAACCTAATTAATCAAGAATATAACCCACAAATTGAAAGTGAAAGAAATAAGAGAGCAACCGCTTGAGTTGATGACATTGACCACATCTTTACAAGAAAAATCTCCACTTAAGTTTCTTGAAAAAATTGATGATGTCCATCAGCGAGTGCAGATGTTGAAACAAAGGCCACTTCCTGAAGTCCAGCCTGTGGAAATTTATCCTCGAGTAAGCAAAGTATTAAAAGAAGACTGGAGCAGAACAGAAATTGGACAAATCAGGAAAGCTGTCATTCCTGCAATGAAAATTTCTTCTAAAAGGATACCCTGTTCCTGGCCTGATAAGGATGAAAAATGAGTTGAATGTTTTTAAATTGTAAACATTGTGATAGTCACACTAATTTCATTGATATTAATGTTGATACTCTTTTTCAGCCAACACATAATAACCTTCTTAAATGAAATCACATCAATATGTTTCTGTGAAGTCTCTCTGTCTTTTTACCAAAGTTTATCTAATAACCTCTATGATTTTAAGAATATACTATGCCATGCCTTTTATTTGTTAAAGGAATTCATGTGGAAAATAGTTTCTCATTGAAAACTTAAGTATACACTGTTAAGGGCTTAGTCTGTATAGCAGAGGCTAACCATTGCTAAATGGAGAAATAAGGGTCATGCAAGTAGCATATTAAACTTTAGTATAAAGTTGGATATAAATATAAATTCTGTGGTTCAAAAAAAATGATACATCAGAGATGAGAAAATCTGAAAGGTGATTCAGATTGTAGGAGGATCACTATGAGTTTGGTTTGAAGCCAGCCTGAGAATACATAATGAATTCCAGGTCAGCCGGAGCTAAAGCAAGACCCTACCTCAAAGAAACAAAGCAAAACAAAACAAAAAAAAGTTGTGAACTGAAAAAGTTAAGAATCCCTGCTCTAAACCATAATATATTTTCTACTAATCTCATAGTTTAAGTCAAGTATGAATAGATGCCTAAACTAAGAATTTAGGGATTATTTTTATGTGAAGAAATTTTAATTTCACTATTTTTATATTTATTTATTTATTTGCAAGCAGAGAGAGACAGAGAATGGGTGCACCAGGGCCTCCAGCCACTGCAAATGAACTCCAATCCACATGCATGCACCACTTTGTACATCTGGCTTTACATGGGTACTAGGGGATCAAACTCAGGTCCTTAGGCTCTGAAGGCAAATGCCTGAACCACTGAGCCATTTCTCCAGCCCAAGTTTACTATTTTTAAGGAATTTTTTTAAGTCCCTAAAAAAAATAAAATTTAGGCTGGGCGTGATGACACATGCCTTTAATGCCAGCACTTGAAAGGCAGAGGTAGGAGGATCACTGAGAGTTCAAGGCCACCTTGAGACTAATTCCAGGTCAGCCTGGGCTAGAGAGAGACCCTACCTTGAAAACCAAAAGTAAATAAATAAATAAATAAATAAATTTTAAGTATTGGAGAGATGGCTTAGCAGGAAAGAGCATTTGCTGCAAGCATGAGGGCCTTGAGAAGACAGGATGAACAGCTGGGCATGACCGTGCACATCTGTAACATCAGTCTTGTGGAGAGCAGCAGCTTCAGCATTCAGAGAGACAGTCCATCTTAAGGAAATAGGCAGATGAGTGATAGAAGTCCACCTGTATTAGTCAGGGTTCTCTAGAGGAACAGAACCGATAGAATGAATTGTATTAAAAGGGAAGTTATTGGGATTAGTTTACGGCAGTCCAACAATAGCAGGTTGCAGACCTGAAAGTCAAGGAGCCTGGTATCTGTTCAGTCCATGAAGCTGGTTGCCTTAGCAGTCCCAACCCAGCACTGAAAACCTGGAGGCGTCCTGGAGAGACAGACGCTGCTCTTCAGTCCACACTGAAAAGCAGCAAGTGCCAAGCAGCAAGCTGCAAGTAGCGAACGGCAAGCACCAAGCAGCCAGTGGGAAGGAGAGAGAGCTTTCCTCCCAGAGCTTCCTTAGATAAAGTCTCCCCTCCGAGGGGCCGCCCACTCTGGAGGAAGGGCTCACCGTGGGAGAAGGATTCCTCCTTTAGTTAATCCTTCCTAGAAGCAACCTCAGAGGCACTTATGAGGAATATCTGTGGATTACTAAACAGATCAAGTTGACACAAACTTAACCATCACACCACCCAAGGTTCTCCTCTCGCCTCTGCTCACAATTGCATACACATGTGCATATGCAGTATACCATACCACACCACACATAATGCGTGCACACACACACAAAAAAATAGGGGGCTGGAGAGATGCTGTATCACTTAAGGTACTTGCTTAATTCCAGCACTCAGGAGGCACTGGGTGAGAACAAGACCCTACCTTGGAAAACCAAAATATAAATAAAATTTAAAAAATAAAAAATAGCCGGGTGTGGAGGCACACACTTTTAATTCTAGCACTCAGGGGGTGGAGGTAAGACGATCACCATGAGTTCTGGGCCAGCCTGGGACTACAGAGTGAGTTCCAGGTCAGCCTGGGCTAGAGCAAGACCTTACCTTTGAAAAACAAAAAAAAAAATTTTAGAAATGTTGTACTCCATTTCATTACTTTGCAGTTTAAATTATTTATCTTAAACTTTGTCTTAAAAATTGTAAAAAGAAAAAAAAAACTAAAAAAAGCCAGGCGTGGTGGCGCATGCCTTTAATCCCAGCACTAGGGAGGCAGAGGTTAGGAGGATCGCCAAGAGTTCGAGGCCACCCTGAGACTACATAGTTAATTCCAGGTCAGCCTGGACCAGAGTGAGACCCTACCTCGCAAAACCAAAAAAAAAAAAAAAAAATTGTAAACAGTGGGCTGGAGGGATGTCTTAGCAGTTAAGGCACTTGCCTGCAAAGAGCCAAAGGACCCTGGTTCAATTCCCCAGGACCCACATAAGCCAGATGCACAAGGTGGCACATGTGTCTGGAGTTCGTTTGCAGTGACTGGAGGCCCTGGTGCACCCATTCTCTCTGTCTCTGTCTCTCTGACTTTCTCAAATAAATAAATAAATAAACTTCAAAAAAATTGTAAACAGGGGACTGGAGAGATTGCTCAGTGGTTTATACACTTGCCTGCCAAAGGACCCAGGTTCGATTCCCTAGGACCCACATAAGCCAGTGACACTAGATGACACATGCATCTGGAGTTTGTTTGTAGTGGCTGAAGGCCCTGGTGTGCCCATTCTCTCTTTGCCTCTCTCTCTCAAATAAATAAATAAAAAGAAAAAATTGTAAACATAGGCTGGGGATATGGCTCAGTGTTTAAAGGCAACACTTGCTTATAAAGTCTGTTGACTCAGGTTCAGTTCCCCATCACCCATATAATATGGGATATATCCGATATGGGATAGTAGCTTTGAGTAAATTTTTCCTCTTTCCTGTTCTCTTGTGTTTATTACATCATTAATTATTAAATTATTTATTAAGCTCCCCCTTTAAGAAGTAGCTTTAAGAAGCACTGGTAGGGCTGGAGAGATGGCTTAGCAGTTAAGGCGCCTGCCTCCTAAGCCTAAGAACGCTGGTTCCAATCTCCAGCGGTTCCAATCTCCAGGTCCCACGTTTAGCCAGATGCAAAGTGACGCAAGGGCGCAATGCCGCACTTGCCCACAAGGGGGCGCACACATCTGGATTTCGTTCCCAGCAGCTGAGAGACTGCTGGCACACCCATCTCTATCTGTCTCCCTCTCCCTCTCTGTCTCTCTCTGTGTCTCTCTCTAAAAATAAAAATAAAAAAAAAAAGAAGCACTGGTAGGGCTGGAAAGATGGCTTAGCGGTTAAGGCACTTGCCTACAAAGCCAAAGAACCTCAGTTCGATTCCCCAGGACCCATGTAAGCCAGATACACAAGGTGGCACATGCATCTGGAGTTCGTTTGCAGTGGCTGAAAACCCTGGTGTGCCCATTCTCTCTTTCTCGGCCTCTTTTCCTCTCCCAAATAAATAAATAAATAAATAATTCTTTTTAAAAAGTAGCAGCAAAAAAAAAAGAGCAAAACAAAAAAAGAAGAAGCACTGGCAGCTGGGCATGGTGTACATGCCTTTAATCCCAGCACTCTGGAGGCAGTAGGGGGATTGCAGTGAGTTTGAGGCCACCCTGAGAATACAGAGTGAATTCTAGGTCAGCCTGGGCTAGAGTGAGACCTTACCTTGAAAAAGCAAAACAAAAAGGACTGGGCATTAATTGTTCCATATTGTAGAATATGGTAGCTTGTTTTTGTTTTGAGGTAATGTGTTTAAAAATAAAGTAGGCTAGTTCTTAGTATGGAAAATTTCATTATGATGTATTTAAAAGGATAGCTGGAGCAGAAAAAAACTTACACAGAAAAAATGAGTTACTGTACTAATGATATATAACAGGAAGTGAATTTTTTATGTATTTTATTTAAGAATATTAGAAATTTCTCACATTCATTTCTAGCATTTGCTTCTCACATAGAGAAATACTTTCATTAAACTAGTGCCTCAGGACCTGCACACATGCTGTTCCTGCTACCTAGGTTGCTCTTTTCTGCCATTGTCTCCCTCCTGTAATATTTCCCACTCCTTCATTTTGGCTTAAATAGAATTTATTACAAGAAACTTGCTATAAAACCCACCTCCTGCTGGGTGTGATGGTGCACGCCTTTAATCCCAGCACTCAAGAGGCAGAGGTAGGAGGATCTCTATGAGTTCAAGGCCAGCCTGAGACTAAATAGTGAATTCCAGGTCAGCCTGAGCTACAGCGAGACCCTACCTCGAAAAAAAATTTAAAACAAAACAAAAAAAAGCCCTCCTGTAATCCCATTCATTACCTTCCTATCTTCATTTCAACCTGGATTCAAACACTACTTTTTGTTCTTAGGACCTCTTGAGTTCATAATATTCAGCATTGTAAACTCAATTTATTGTTTATTTCCCCAACTATTCCTGAAGATTGCTTAATGGAGGACTTGTTTAGAGTTGTATTCTCTACCACAGTGCCTACTACATAATAGATAATCATAGTCATCACAGTAATTTCTTTAAATTATGTTTATTTTATTTGATTCTCCAGACTCTAGTTGGTATTCCTCAATAATAAGATCTTTCTGTTAGAGTAGACATAGCTTGATTTTCATGAGTAGGTATGTGAATAAATTAAATGACTATGAGTTCCTACTGACACAGAATATTCATAACTAGTTAAGTTTTAGGGTGAGTAACTCCCAGTGTGTCAGGTACTTCTTAGGAGAGCAGCTGGTCTAGTCCTGAAGAGAAGAGTAGTCTCTCTTGATGAACCCAGTCTTCTGTTTTAGTCCCAGTGAGTCCAGTGCATTCCCAAGTGAAGAATACAGTAGTGCATGAGCTCTACCGTGTGAACCCAGAGCCCGCATTGTAATCATTAGCCACTCTTTTCTTCTTTTTCAAACCATGCCACTTTTATGGTTTGTAAAGTTTAAAGTTTTTATGTAAGGATTCAGAATATTTAAGTGAGTGAGTCCAAAAATTAAAATGTACATATAATATTTAGTTGAGCAGTCAGTCTCTTCAAATTTTCTAAGAAAACTAGGTTATTACATACTTACTACACATATGTTGATAAGTAAAGAAACACTTTCTAATATATTGTTTTTGTGTATGGTACTTTGATATTTATCTCATTA
Organism: Orientallactaga sibirica; assembly: GCA_036365145.1. Taxonomy (NCBI): domain Eukaryota; kingdom Metazoa; phylum Chordata; class Mammalia; order Rodentia; family Dipodidae; genus Orientallactaga; species Orientallactaga sibirica. The sequence continues at coordinate 21,981,417 of JAEOAD010000026.1, read as the reverse complement.
TATTTCATGAAGTGATTTTTTTTTTTCCAGTTTAAACGATATGTCAGTAAACTTCGAAGCAAGAATACAGTTTTCAAAAAGAAGCATCAGATAATATCTGAATTTAAAGCAGAATTTGGTCTCTTGCAGAGGACAGAAGAACTTCTTAAGCAACGTCAGGAAACTATTCAACATCAACTGGTAATATGGTTTTATCTTGGGTCACAAAAAATACAAATGCCATGAAGTTCATGGGTTGCAGCTTTATAGTGAAGTCATAATTTTTACTGGAAAATCATAAAATTATTAATTTTCTCTGATTAATTGCCCACATGTCATATATGCTGATTCATTTATTGTTTAAGCAACAATAAGGAAGACAGCCTTTTAAAAATATGTGTGCTAGGGCTGGAGAGATGGCTTAGCGGTTAAGGCACCTGCCTCCTAAGCCTAAGAACACCGGTTCCAATCTCTAGGTCCCATATTTAGCCAGATGCAGTGACACAAGGGCGCAATGCTGCACTTGACCACAAGGGGCGCACACAACTGGATTTCGTTTGCAGCAGCTGAGAGGCTTCTGGCGCACCCATCTCTATCTGTCTTCCTCTCCCTCTCTCTCTGTCTCTCTCTGTGTCTCTCTCCAAAAACATATTTATGTATGTGTGTGTGCTAACTTGGGGGCTATTAATAGAACTTGGAAGTCCAAATAGGTTTTTCTTTTAGTTAGCTAGTTAATATGAATATTATCATACCAAGAGAGTGACCATAAAGTATTTCTCTCTCATGGGCTAAGCCAGCCCTTTGCAAGGGAGCTGTGGAAAGCAGGATGCAGAGAAAGTGTTCTGTGGAAGTCGGCCTGCAGCTTCTTCCTTATGTGCTACTCAGAACAGAGCCCACAGCAAAGCTGTTCTGTGCAGGCTAGGTTCCTTCACTCCTCCTGCTTTGACTTTTTCCTCCTTTCACCCCCGGCAAAGCTGTTTCATCAGGATGCTGCTTATGAACCAGCTGCCAGTCCTGGGGGGGGGGGGGTAGAGGTCAGTGACATTTTACCCTTAGCTAGCCATATGAACTTTTTAGTCTCATGTTAGTGAATAGTTTGCTTCTAGAGAATTAAAGACTTGAGAGATTGGAGAAATTACTTAGTGTTTAAAAGCATTTGCTTGCTTTGGCCTTCTGACCTGTGTTCAGTTCCCCAGAACCCACGTAAAGCCAGACACACAAGTTGATGCATGTGTCTGCAAGAAGCCCTGGAATGCCCATATTTTCCCTCTCCCCCACCCTTTCTCTCAAGTAAGTAAATAAAAATATATAAGGAATATATACATATATATATATGTTTTATATATAAGGAATATATATCTGTTATATGTTTTTATTTACTTACTTGGGAGAGAGAGAGTTAGAATGGACACACCAGGGCCTCCTGCCACTGCAAATGAACCCAAGCTGGAAGGCTTGGCAAGTAAGCACCTTTAACTGTTGAGCTATCTCTCCAGCACAAAAATACTTTTTAAAAAAAGAATTTAAAGGCCAGGTATAGTGGCACACACCTTTAATCCCAGCACTCAGGAGGCAGAGGTAGGAGGATCGCCATGAGTTCAAGGCCACCCTGAGACTACATAGTGAATTCCAGGTCATCCTGAGCTAGAGTAAAACCCTACCTCAGAAAACCAAAGAAAAAAGAAAAAAGAAAGAAAAAGAATTTAAGGGATGGAGGGATGGCTTAGAGGTTAAGGCACTTGCCTGAAAAGCCAAAGGACCCAGGTTCAATTCCCCAGGACTCACAATAAGCCAGTTTCACAAGGTGGCGCATTTGTCTGGAATTCATTTGTAGTAGCTGGAGGCCTTGGTGCACCCATTCTCTATTTATCTGTCCCTCTCTTTCTCTCTCTCAAATAAATAAAAATAAAAAATCATTACTCAAAAAAGAAGAAGAAGAAGAAGAAGAAGAAATTAAGGGCTGGAAAGCTGGCTTAGCGGTGAAGGCAAAGCCAAAGGGCCCAGGTTTGATTCCCCATTACCCACATAAAGCCAGATGCACAAAGTGGTGTGTGTGTCTGGAGCTTGTTTGCAGTGGCTGAAGGTTCTGGCATGCCCTCCCATGTCTCCCAAATGAATTAATAAAATATTCTATGAAATTTAAAAAAGAACCAAAAAAAAAAAAAAAAAAAGCCAGGTGTGGTGGTGCATGCCTTTAATCCCAGCACTCAGGAGGCAGAGCTAGGAGGATTGCCATGAGTTTGAGGCCACCCTGATTCTACATAGTGAATTCCAGGTCAGCCTGGGCCAGAGTGAGACCCTACCGCAAAAAAACCAAAAAAAAAAAAAAAAATTACTGTACACCAAACATGGATTCTTCCAACATCAATTAAAAGTTGAGGGCTGGAGAGAGGCTTAGCAGTTAAGGTGCAAGCCTGCAAAGCCCGAGGACACAGGTTCGATTCTCCAGGTCCCACATAAGCCAGATGCACAAGATGGTGCATGCATCTGGAATTCGTTTGCAGTGGTTAGAGGCCCTGGCCCACCCATTCTCTCTCTTTCTCTCTCTCTCTCTCTCTCTCTCTCTCTCTCTCTCTCTCAAATAAATATAATTTCTTCAAAAAAAAAAAGGCCGGGTATGGTGGCACACACCTTTAATCCCGTGAGGAAGAGGTAGGAGGATCACTGTGAGTTTGAGGCCACCCTGAGACTACATAGTCAATTCCAGGTCAGCCTGGATCACAGTGAGACCCTACCCCAAAAAAACAAAAACAAAAAAAAAGTTGATAGAAGGACTGTAGAGATGGCTTAGGAGTTAAGGCACTTGGCTGTGAAGCCTAAAGACCCAGGTTCAAATCCCCAGTACGCACATAAACCAAATGCACATGGTGGTACATACATCTGGAGTTCATTTGTAGTGGCTAGAGGCCCACGTGCACTAGCTCTCTCTCTCTTTCTGCCTCTCTCTCAAATAAATAAATAAAAATGAAATATAAAACAAAGTTTATAGTAGTAACTGCATTATTGTTCACATCAAATTACTTTCTAACTTCCATTGTGATTCTGTTGGCTTTGTAGCTATTACATTTGGGGATTAAAAAAACACTTTATTTTTAGATATTTTTATTTGTCAGGCATGGTTGCACATGCCTTTAATCCCAGCACTTGGGAAGCCAAGGTAGGAGGAACACAGTGAGTTCAAGGCCAGCCTGGGAGACTACATAGTGAATTCCAATTCAGCCTGGGTGGGCGAGAACAAGACCCTACCTCAAAAAACCAATACATACATACGTACATACGTACTGTGGTGGTTTGATTCAGATGTCCCCCATAAATTTAGGTGTTCTGAATGCTGGGTTCCCAGCTGATAGAGATTTGGGAATTAACACCTCCAGTAGGCAGTGTATTGTTAGGGTCTGGCTTATGGGTATTATAGCCAGCTCCCCCTTGCTAGTGTTTGGCATACTTTCCTGCTGCTATTGTTCACTTTATGGGGTGATGTCCACCCTCTGCTCATGCCATAGTTTTCCCCTGCCATCATAAAACTTCCCCCTTGAGCCTGCAAGCCAAAATAAACCCTCTTTCCCCCCACAAGTTGCTCTTGGTCAAGTGTTTTCTGGCAGCAATGCAAACCTGACAGCATCAGTAATGTTGGTACCAGAGGAGTGGGATTGCTGCTAGGCACCTGACTGTGTGGCTTTGGCCTTTCGGAGTTGATTTTCAAGAGAAATGTGGAAGGATTTGAAACCTTGGCCTAAGAGACTCCTTGCAGTGCTGTAAGTACAGCTTGATGGACTATTCTGGTCAGAGTTGAAAGACCTGAATGCAGTAAGAACTATGGACTGTGAGGTTTGGCTTAAGATGGCGAGAAGAACTTTGCTTGGACTGGGCTACAAGCAGTTTGTGTGAGAGGCTTGCTGTTATGCCTGTGTCCTGAGACATTGTGCAGGGTACATTGCATAACAATAGACTGGTGTGAACAGAGGGATATGTCACAGAATAAAATCTTTGGGCTGAAATTGCTGCCCCTTCAGCTGCAGTTATATGAGAGATTACAACCTTTGAGATTGGGCCAGCTGACCTGCACTGGGGCATCAGAAAGAATGTAGACTCTTGAAGGGTCCTGAGTGCTCAAGGAGTGTCCTGTCGTTCAAAGTCTGTTTTATTCTCCCCTGGATTAACAAATTGACACTCTACCTGGTATTGTGGAGTATAAGAAATGCAAGAAAGAGAGGGTCATTGAGTTACAACACAGTCCTGTGTTTTGGAAATAGCCATGGGCAGTGTGAAGCAGGTTTGCTGGATGCCTGCATGGAGACCCAGTGGAACCATGAGGATGAACCGTAGATTGCAGTGGAGACCCAGTGGACATGCTGGGACCACGAGACAACTGCTAAGGAAAGCTACTGGCCCCAGATGAAGTTTTCTAGGACTGTGAGTAGCCTAGCTGGAGGGGCGGAATTGGAACTCCATAGAATTGTTGCTGGTTAGACTTATCGGACTTGGAGATTTGTCACTGGCTAGAATTGTTGGACTTTAAGCTACAAAGTTTGATGTTTGCTCTGGTTGTTTAAATTTTGCATTGGCTGAATATTTCTTTGCTATACCCAATGCCATCTTTTGGAGTGTAAATGTTTATTCTGTGCCATTATGGGGTTTTTTTTTTTTTTTTTATGATTTTATTTTCATTTATTTATTAGAGACAGAGCGAAAGAGAGAGAGGGCGTGAGAATGGGCATGCCAGGGCCTGTAGCCACTGCAAACGAACCAGATGCATGCACCCCCCTTGTGCATCTGGCTTATATGGGACCTGGAGAATCGAACAGGGGTTCCTTAGGCAAATGCCTTAACCCCTAAGCCATCTTTCCAGCCCTATTATGGGGTTTTTGAGGTTATTTTTTGGTATTATGGCTCAGTTAAAAGACCTTGGATTATGGGGAGGTATGAACATCATTGGAATTGATAAAAACTATGAATGCATTGCATTTTACATTATGTATGGTTATCAGTTTATGGGGGCCATAGGTGGAATGTGATGCTTTGATTCACGTGTCCCCCATAAACTTAGGTATTCTGAATGCTAGGTTCAGCTGATAGAGATTTGGGAATTAACACCTCCAGGAGGCAGTGTATTGTTTGTGTGGGCTTATGATTGTTATAGCAAGCTTCCCCTTGCTAGTGTTTGGCACAGTCTCCTGTTGCTATTGTCCACCTTTATGTTGGCCAGGGGTTGATGTCCACCCTCTGCTCATGCCATTGTTTTCCCCTGCCTTCATTGAGCTTCCCCTCGAGCCTGTAAGCCAAAATAAACCCTTATTTCCCCACAAGTTGCTCTTGGTCAAGTGTTTCCTGGCAGCAATTTAACTGACTGAACTGACTGCAACACATACTTATGTACATACATACATAATTTTAATCAATTAATTAATTAATTAATTTGCACAGAGAGAAAGAGAGATAGAAGAGAGGCAGACACAGAGATAATGGGCGCACCAGAGCCTGTAGCCACTGCAAACGAACTCCAGATGCATGTGCCCCTTGTGCATATGGCATACCTCAGTCCTGGAGAATCGAACCAAAATCCTTTGGCTTCATAGGCAAACGTCTTAACTGCTAAGCCATTTCTCCAGCCCCATACATACATAATTTTAAGAGAAAGTATGGGTGTGGCCAGAGCTTGGGTGTATCAGGACCTCTTGCCACTACAGATGAACTCCAGGCTGTCAAACTTTCCAAGCAAGTGCCATTAACTGTTGAGCCATCTCCCCAGCCCTATTTATTAAAGTCTTGATATCAATTTTTATATATTGGTTCTTGAATTTCTATTCAATTCTATTTTATAGATTCCAGGTACTTGTAATATTCTCCAATTTCTCATTGATTTTCTTGTTTTTAACTGTTTTTTAATTAAGAACATACTTTGTATGGCTATATCATGTGTTGGTACAGTGTTTTCCCTCCTCCTTCACTCCATTCTGCAGGGGGCCCTCCTCAGTGGGGTTGCTAGTATTCCCCATGGGGTTGTGGGTTATGTGTTGTAGGAGGAGCAGTCAGTTATTGGGGGGGAAGCTGTGCCTCTGGGCATGACATCCCAACCTGTTGTTCTTACAATCTTTCTGCCGTCTATTCTGCAAAATTCCCTGAGCCATGGTGGGTGTGTTTTAAGTCTACTTCAGTGATGAGTTCTTAGGAGCCTCTGGATCTCTGCTTTGGTAGGTGTTGAGTGTCTTTCTGGGTCCTCAGCATCTGTCTCCCCATTCACCCTGCTACACACAGATTCTCCAATGGAGAGTGAAGTTGGCATAGGTTAAACTGAATAAATGTTATTAATTTAGGGAGATTTTGATGGATATAGCCCCACTAGTCAAAAACTGGTGTGTACTTCTTGTCAGGCTGGTTACTTCTGAGTAGCTTAAACCCCTGCTTCCTCTGTCATTGGTATAGCTGGTGAAAAATTTCTCCCATTCTACAGGTAATCTATTGGCTCTGCTTATAGTATGTCTGTCTGTGCAAAAGCATTTTAGCTTCATGAGATCCCACGGGTTGAGAGATTAATTTCCTGGGCTACTGGGGTATTGTTCAGGAAGTCCTTCCCCACTCATATCATGGAGAGTTCCTCCTATTTTTCTTCCAATAGTTGAAGAGTTTCCAATCTTATATTGAGGTCTTTAATCCATTTGGAGTTGATTTGTGTGTGTGGTGAGATGAATGGATCTAGTTTCTTTTTTTTTTTTTTAATATTTTATTTTTTATTTATTTATTTGAGAGAGAGATACAGAAATAGGCAGGCAGAGAGAGAGAGAGAGAGAGAGAGAGAGAGAGAGAGAGAATGGGTGCGCCAGGACCTCCAGCCACTGCAAACGAACTCCAGATGCATGCACCCACTTGTGCATCTGGCTTACATGGGTCCTGGAGAATCAAGCCTCGAACCGGGGTCCTTAGGCTTCATAGGCAAGCGTTTAACCGCTAAGCCATCTCTCCAGCCCTAATTTCATTTTTCTACATGTGGTTATACAATTTGTCCAGCACCATTTGTTGAAGATACTATCTTTTCTCCAGTCTACATTATTGGCACCTTTATCAAAGATCAAGTAACTGTAGCTGCTTGACCTAAGGTCCAGGTCTCAGTTCTGTTCCATTGATCTGTAGTTCTGTTTGTATGCCAGTAGCATGGTGTTTTTTGTTACTGTGGCTTTGTAATATAGCTTTAGATCTGATATGGTGATACCTCCAGAGGTGTTTATTTTGCTGAAGATATGATTGGATATCTGAAGCCTGCTGCCATTCCATATGAATTTTGAGATCACTTTTTCTATCTCTGTGAAGAATGATGCTGGAATATTAATTGGTCTTGCATGAAATTTGTATATTGCTTTGGGTAGAATTGCCATTTTCACAATATTAATTCTACCTATCCAGGATCATGGGAGGTCTTTCCATCTTCCCAAGTACTCCTCAATTTCTTTCTTGAGTGTTTTTATGTTTTCATGATATAGATATAGGTCTTTCACATCCCTGGTTGGTGTTATTCCAAGGTTTCTAATTTTTTGTGCCTATTGAAAATGGGACCGCTTCACTGGTTTCTTTCTCTGTATATTTGTACTTTGCATATAGAAAGGCTACTGATTTTTGTGTGTTGATTTTTGTATCCTGCCACTTTCCTGAAGGACTTAATCACCTTTAGAAGTTTTGAGGTGGAGACTTTAGGGTCATTTATGTCATCTGCAAATCAAGCTAATTTGACTTCTTCCTTTCCAATTTTGTATCCCTTTTATTTCTTTCTCCTGTCTTATTATTACTTGGGCTAGGACTTCTAGTACTATGTGAAGAGCATTGGTGAGAATAGGCACCCCTGTCTTATTCCTGATCTCAATGGGAACTCCTTGAGTCTTTCTTCATTAAGTATTATTTGGGCTTTAGTTTTTGTTGTTTTGAGATATAAACCATCCATGCCTATTCTCTCCAGCATTTTGATCATGAAATGATGTTTTATTTTGTCAAAGACCTTCTTTGCATCTATTGAAATGATCATGTGTTTCTTGTGATTAAGTTTATTTATGTGGTGTATTATGTTGACTGATTTCTGTATGATGAATCATCCTTGCATCCTTGGGATGAATCCTGCTTGATCAAGGTGGATAATGCTTTTGATATATTGTTGAATTCAGTTTGTGAGGATTTTGTTCAGGATCTTTGCATCTAAATTTATCAGAGACATAGGCCTATAGTTTTGGTTGTTTTTTTTTTTTTTTTTTTTTTTGTCATATCTCTGTCTGGTTTTGGTATGAGGGTGATGCTAGCTTCATAAAGGAGTTGGAGAGGATCCCTGTTCTCTGGTTATATGAAACACTTTGAGAAAAATTGGTTTCAGGTCTTCAGTGAAGGTTTGATAGAACTGAGCTGAGAAGCCATCCAGTCTTGGATTTTTTTCTTTTGGGGGAAGTTTTTGATAACCTTTTCAATCTCAATGTATGTGATATGTTTGTTATGAAGGCATTTAGTGCTATGAATTTCCCCCTTAGGACTGCCTTCATTGTGTCCCATAAGTTTTGGTAAGTTGTTCATTATCATTCAATTATAGACATTTTACAATTTCTTTTTTTATTTCTTTTTTTTTCTTTTTTGATTTCTTGCACAACCCACTTATTGTTTAAAAGTGTGTTGTTCAATCTCCAAGATCTGGTGGAGTCCCTGATGTGTCTCTTGTTAATTTCTAGCTTTAAAGCATTGTAATCTGATATGATGCAAGAAGTTACATCAGTTTTTCTGAATCTATGGAGGCATGCTTTATGGCCTAATATTTTGGAGAAGGCTGCTGAGAAGAATGTGTGTTCTGTAGAATTGGGGTGGAATGTTCTGTAGATGTCCATTAGGTCTAGATGATCTGTGCTGTTGTTGAGCTCTGTTATTTCCCTGTTGATTTTCTGCTTGATCGATCTGTCTATTAGTGATAGTTGAGTATTGAAGTCCCCGGCTATGATGGTGTTGGTGTTTATTACTCTTTTGTTGTGAAGTAGGTTTGGTTTTATAAACTGTGGTACAACTGTGTTTGGTGCATAGAGATTTATGATTGTGATGTCCTCATGTTGGGCTATTCCCTTGATGAGTAAGAAGTGGCCTCCTTTTCCCTTTTTGATTACTTTTGGTTTGAAGTCTATTTTATCAGGTATTAATATAGCAACACCTGCTTGTTTCTTCTTTCCATTTGCTTGGAATATCATTTTCCATCTTTTCACCCAGAGGAGGTGTCTGTCTTTAGTGGTAAGGTGGGTTTCTTGAAGACAGAAGATAGAAGGGTCCATTTTCCTGATCTACCCTGTTAGCTTGTGTCTTTTGATGGGTGAGTTAAGATCTTTATATTTAAGGTTATAACCATGAGGTTCAGTTTAATCCCTGCCACCATGGGGTGTCTTATAAAGTTTGGTACTTTCTTGGGCTTTGTATTTTTTCAGCATGCTCTAGTTTTGGTTATTGTGGTCTTCTTCTTATAGGCTCTTGAGATTGGTTGTTTGACTCTTCTGTATGGATTATTACCTAAAGTATGGCTTCATGTTTATAGAATCATCGAGCTGACTTTTTTCATGGAAAGTTTTCCTTTCACCATCTATTATGAGGAATACTTTCACTGGGTACAGTAGTTTGGGTTAGAAGCCATAGTTCTTTAGACTTTGAAGTGTTCCGTTCCAGCCCCTTTTGGCTTTCAGGGTTTCCATTAGAAATCTGAGGTAATTCTGATGCGATTGCCTTAATATGTACTGAATTTTTTCTTTCTTGCTGCTTTTAGCACTCTGTCTTTGTTTTCATTGTTAACAGTTTTAACTATGATGTCCCTTGGATAGTTTCTTCTTTGGTCCTGTCTGTTTGGTGTACTGTGAGCTTCCTGTAGCTGGATGGGCCTCTCCTTTGCAAGACTGGGAAATTTTTCTTAAATAATTTTGTTGACTGTGTTCTCTGTGCCTCTGGCCTGGATTTCTTCCCCTTCTGGTATGCCCATGATCCGGATGTTTGGTCATTTTAGGGTATCCTACAGTTCCCTTGTATTCAGTTCGCATGATTTTTTGAACTTAGCAAAGTTTTCCCACTCCCAATCAATTTCCTCTGTCTTGTCTTCCAACTCAGAGGTTCTGTCCTCTACATGAGTGACTCTGTAAGTGAGGGGTTCTAGAGAGGTTTTTATGCTCTCTCTCTCTTTTTAATTTTTTATTTTTATTTATTTATTTTTTTTTTATTTTTTTTTTGTTTTTTGTTTTTCGAGGTAGGGTCTCACTCTGGCCCAGGTTGACCTGGAATTCACTATGTAGTCTCAGGGTGGCCTCGAACTCACAGCAATCTTCCTACCTCTGCCTCCCAAGTTCTCTTTTTTATTTATCTTTTATTTTAGAGAGAGGAGAGATAGAGAATTGGCATGCCAGAGCCTCAGCCACTGCAATGGAAGACTCCAGACACTTGTACCACCTACTGAGCTGGGCATGTGCAACCTTGCGCTTGCCTCACCTTTGTACTAACGTGGGATCTGGAGAGTAGAAATGGGTCTTTGGGCTTCACAGGCAAGCGCCTTAACTGCTAAGCCATCTCTCCAGTCCTAAAGAGGTTTTAAAAAGCTCTGTTTGATTTTTGTTTTCTGTTGTGTTTTGTTGTTGTTGTTGTTGTTGTTGTTGTTGTTGTTGTTGTTGTTGTTTGCACCATGTCCATCTCTGTTTTGAAGTACAAATTCAGTTCAAGGTCTGATTTTCTTTTTTTTCGTTTTTTTTTTTTTTTTTCCCAAGTTAGGGTCTCACTCTAGCCCAGGCTGACCTGGAATTCACTATGTAGTCTCAGGCTGGCCCCAGACTCACAGTGATCCTCCTACCTCTACCTCCCTAGTGCTGGGATTAAAGGTGTGCACCGCCACTGCCCGGCCTTAGGTCTGATTTTCTTGATGCTTCATGTCACTCATTCTTGCATTTGATTATGTCTTCACTAAGCTTAATTAGCTCTTTATTGAGATCCTCTATTTGATGACTTATCTTCAATTCATTTATATCTCTTTTGAGACTTCTCTGGTTTTCTTCAATTAACTTAAGCCTAGTGACAAAAGCTGTGTGCTCGAAGAGAGTATTCTGCTCAGTTTGATTTATGCAGTTGTTAGTTTTTTGATCATTTTCTTCCAGTTCAGCAATTCTCTTGATCAGGGTCACTTAGCTTCTTGTGCTTTCATTTTGGGATTCAATTTTTGTTGTTTTCTCTATGATTTCATTGGAGGGCCTTCCATTGTGGGACTAGGTATCCTTGGTGGAGATCTCTTAGTTTTCTGATTTTTATTGGTGTTTTTGCATTGTAGTCTACCCACTTGGGGTAAAAGTCTTATTTTCTTCATGAGGAGGCAAGTATTTGTCCTTGTAGGATCTTCAGTGAGTGTTCTGTTTTAAATGTGAACCAGATTGGTGTAGAATGGAGTTGTAACTGCAGATGTGCAGATTGTGGAGATGGCAAGTACATTAAGGGTACCTGGGGAATTGGGAGCTCAGGACTACTCCACTTGCCTGCACTCTTCAGCACAGAGGAACCAGGAGCAGGGAAGGTGGAGAGCCAGAAGCAAGAGGCCAGCTCCCACAGTGGCCCATGCACTGTCTGGCTCAGGGTAACAGGGATTTGGGTACCCAGGGGCCAGTCAGGAAACCAGAGCAAGGGGCCTCCTTCTGCAGCACACTCGCAGGGACCAGGCCACCCCAAGCCAGCAGCAGGAATGCCAGGACCAGGGAACCGGGAGGTCGTGAATGAACTGGGAGCTCTGGCCTTCTCACTCCATGCGTGCACCCTCCAGAGCAAGGAATGCAGGAGTTGGGGACCCAGGGACAGGTTAATCAGGAAGGCAGAGCAAAAGGCCTGCTTCCTTAGCATGCACACAGGGTCCAAGCTGTCCCAAGCCAGGAGCAGTGGTGCCAGGACCAGAGAATTGGGAGGTGAGGAACAAACCAGGAGCACTGGCCTACTCGTGCACCCTCCCGTGTCGGGGAACTGGGAGTTGAGGACCCAGGGGGCCATTCGGTCAGGAAGGTGGAACAAAGGACCTGCTTGAGCAGCATGCATGCAGGGTCCAGGCAGCCCCAAGCCAGCAGCGGGGTTACTGGGACCAGGGAACTGGGAGGTGAGAAAGGAACTGGAAGCTCTCTACTCACTCCACATGTGTACCCTCTGGAGCAGGCTAATGATCTTAGTCCTTTTTTCAAATATTTTAATTTATTATTTTAAGCAGAGAGAGACAGAAAAAGAGTAGGTGCTGCTAGGACCTCTAGCCTCTGCAAACAAACTCCAGACGCATGCACCACTTTGTGAGTCTAACTTTACATGGATACTGGGGAATCAAACCCAGGTTGTTAGGCTTTGCAGATAAGCACCTTAACCACTGAGCCATTTCTCCAACCCCTTAGTCCTTTTCTTATTCATCCTTTTAACATTGTTGATTACTCCTTTTGTAAATTTTTTCTTTACTTATCTTCTAGGACACTGCATTCTAGTTTTCTAACAAATGACCCCTGCTGTTTCTACTCCACTGCCAGAGGCTCACTTCCTTACTTCCTTCAGAGCTTTGCTCAGATGTTATTTCAGGAACACTCCTCTAACCTTGTGTTTTAGATTTTCAACTCTATTCCCAATTCCAACTATATGTGTTTTACTTATTTATTTGCATATTGCTTATTTGTTTCCATTAGAAGTAAGCTCTATGGTGGAAGAGATTTTTTTGTTCATCCTTTTTTTGTTCATTAACTATATACTGGGGCCTAAACTGTGGCTAGCACAGTTAAACACATAAGAAATACCAGATGAGTGAATGATACAACCTGTTATTTGTGACTATTCATCAAATATTTATTGAATGCATTCTGTGATTTAGGTTCTGTGCTAAATAATTATTCTAGAGTCTAAAGCTAGAAATATTTTATGTGCATCTGAAGATAGCAGTAAAATTGAGTGTAGAGTCATAACATAGAAAGAAGCATGTACTTGAATAAAATGAAGTCAATGAAGCTTGTCCTTTATGATTCTAAACAAATTCATATTATCCACAGCTTTTTAGAAGTATGAAGTCCACATACTTATTAGAACCAGGAAGATGTAAACACCAAGTTTATGGCCTTTTTATTTCTTACTTATAGCAAACTATTGAAAAGAAACAGGGTGTATCTGGATATAGCTACACCCAAGAAGAGCTAGAAAGGGTGTCAGCACTGAAGAGTGAAGTTGATGAAATAAAAGGACGGACATTGGATGACATGTCTGAAATGGTAATTATACTTTCTTTTTAGTTGTTTCCATTTGTTAGAAGGCAAGTGTTTTGTGTTTAATTTTCAGTGAGACATTCAAATGTTCACTTATTTTTTAAATATATTTTCTATTTATTTGAGAGGGGAGGAGGGAGAAAGACTGGGCATTCCAGGGCCTCTAGCTACTGCAGAGGAACTCTAGACGCATGTGCCACCATGTGTATCTGGCTCACATGGGTACTGGGAAATCAAACCTGGATCCTTCGACTTCATAGGCAAGCACCTTAACTGCGAAGCCATCTCTCCACCCCTCTCAAATGTTCACTTATGCTCAATGTTTACTTTGTATGCTTTCATCTATTTTTTTAATCAATCTCTTGAATTTTTCCATTCAAAGCAGTTTATTCAGCTTAAACAGTGTGCATTTTGTGGTTTTAGATGTATAGAACTTATATGGCATTTAAATAAATATTTATGATAAAAACAAGATTTTCATAAATCATACCATCCTATCTAATAATAAAATTATTTTATTTTGTGTCTGTCCTTAGTATCTTTCCATATTCAGGTCTGCTTTCCAGCCACAATGTACTGCTAAATTTTCATCAAGCATCATAACACTGAAATTTTTCTCTTATTTGTTGGTATTTAACAGACTACGCTTCCTATTCTGGGCATTACCCAAGAGCTTTCTGGATTTTACCAAAATCTAATTCCTAAAATGATGAGCATTTAGTACAGAGGAGTCCTCCAGAACCCCTTTCATCCCTACTAGTAACTATTCGGATGGATGGTCATTACTTATACCATTCAGATTAGATATTTTAAATATCATTCAATCCATATTTGTATATATTTTATATAACCTAGATAATTTTATGTATATAATTGGATTATAGTTATCTACAAATAAACTTCATAATTGTTTCATTCAGTATTAGATTATAAACATTTTTAAATATTTTAAAATATTTTTTATTTATTTATTTGAGAGAGAGAAAGAAGCAGGGAGAGAGGGAGAGAATGGGCACACCAGCACACCTCTAGCCACTGCAAACAAACTCCAGATGCATGTGCCCCTTGTGCATCTGGCTTACGTGGGTCCTGAAGAATCAAACTGGGATCCTTTGGCTTTGTAGGCAAACACCTTAACTGCTAAGCCATCTCTCCAGACCCTACATTCTTTTTAAAATATTTTTGTTTATTTATTTGAAAGATAGAAAGAGGCAGACAGAAGCAGCATGTACTTGAATAAAATGAAGTCAATGAAGCTTGTCCTTTATGATTCTAAACAAATTCATATTATCCACAGCTTTTTAGAAGTATGAAGTCCACATACTTATTAGAACCAGGAAGATGTAAACACCAAGTTTATGGCCTTTTTATTTCTTACTTATAGCAAACTATTGAAAAGAAACAGGGTGTATCTGGATATAGCTACACCCAAGAAGAGCTAGAAAGGGTGTCAGCACTGAAGAGTGAAGTTGATGAAATAAAAGGACGGACATTGGATGACATGTCTGAAATGGTAATTATACTTTCTTTTTAGTTGTTTCCATTTGTTAGAAGGCAAGTGTTTTGTGTTTAATTTTTAGTGAGACATTCAAATGTTCACTTATTTTTTAAATATATTTTCTATTTATTTGAGAGGGGAGGAGGGAGAAAGACTGGGCATTCCAGGGCCTCTAGCTACTGCAGAGGAACTCTAGACGCATGTGCCACCATGTGTATCTGGCTCACATGGGTACTGGGAAATCAAACCTGGATCCTTCGACTTCATAGGCAAGCACCTTAACTGCGAAGCCATCTCTCCACCCCTCTCAAATGTTCACTTATGCTCAATGTTTACTTTGTATGCTTTCATCTATTTTTTTAATCAATCTCTTGAATTTTTCCATTCAAAGCAGTTTATTCAGCTTAAACAGTGTGCATTTTGTGGTTTTAGATGTATAGAACTTATATGGCATTTAAATAAATATTTATGATAAAAACAAGATTTTCATAAATCATACCATCCTATCTAATAATAAAATTATTTTATTTTGTGTCTGTCCTTATTATCTTTCCATATTCAGGTCTGTTTTCCAGCCACAATGTACTGCTAAATTTTCATCAAGCATCATAACACTGAAATTTTTCTCTATTTGTTGGTATTTAACAGACTACGCTTCCTATTCTGGGCATTACCCAAGAGCTTTCTGGATTTTACCAAAATCTAATTCCTAAAATGATGAGCATTTAGTACAGAGGAGTCCTCCAGAACCCCTTTCATCCCTACTAGTAACTATTCGGATGGATGGTCATTACTTATACCATTCAGATTAGATATTTTAAATATCATTCAATCCATATTTGTATATATTTTATATAACCTAGATAATTTTATGTATATAATTGGATTATAGTTATCTACAAATAAACTTCATAATTGTTTCATTCAGTATTAGATTATAAACATTTTTAAATATTTTAAAATATTTTTTATTTATTTATTTGAGAGAGAGAAAGAAGCAGGGAGAGAGGGAGAGAATGGGCACACCAGCACACCTCTAGCCACTGCAAACAAACTCCAGATGCATGTGCCCCTTGTGCATCTGGCTTACGTGGGTCCTGAAGAATCAAACTGGGATCCTTTGGCTTTGTAGGCAAACACCTTAACTGCTAAGCCATCTCTCCAGACCCTACATTCTTTTTAAAATATTTTTGTTTATTTATTTGAAAGATAGAAAGAGGCAGACAGAAGCAGGTGTGGTGGCACACACCTTTAATCCCAGCACTCGGGAGGCAGAGGTAGGAGGATCACTGTACATTCTAGGTCAGCCTGAGCTAGAATGAGATCCATCCTCAAAAAAACAGGGAAACAAAGGGCTGGAGAGATGGCTTAGTGGTTAAGCGCTTGCCTAAAGGCCCTGGTTCAAGGCTCAATTCCCCAATACCCACGTAAGCCAGGTGCACAAGGTGGCGCATGCATCTGGAGTTCATTTGCAGTGGCTGGAGGCACTGATATGCCCATTTTCTCTCTCTCTCTATCTGCCTCTTTCTCTCTATGTCTGTCGCTCTCAAATAAATAAAATTAAATTAAAATTTTTTAAGAAAGAGAGATAGAGAGGATGGGCATGCCAGGGCCTCCTGTCACTGCAAACATACTCCAGATGCATGCACCATTTTGTGCATTTGGCTTTACATGGGTACTGAGGAATCAAACTCAGGTATCTGGCTTTGCAAACAAGCACCTTTAACCACTGAGCAATCTCTCCACCCTGATTTACATTCTTGAATTGACATTTTGAATCATTAAGTGGTATTCCATCTTGCTAAGGAATCAGAATTTAGTGAATCCCTTTTCCATTGTCTATACCTGAAATAATTTATGGTTTGCTGCTTTTTTTTTTTACTATTTAACTGTAATTTTTTTTTAATTTTTTTTTTAACTGTAATAATTTTTTGTTTTTGTTTTTGTTTTCCGAGATAGGGTCTCACTCTAGCTCAGGCTGACCAGGAATTCACAATGTAGTCTCAGGGTGGCCTCGAACTCAAACGATCCTCCTACCTCTGCCTCCTGAGTGCTGGGATTAAAGGTGTGCACCACACACCCAGCCTGTAATAATTAATTTTATGCATGCAATTCTTTTGAATTTTGAAGTTTTTTGACATGCATGTTTTTTGCTTCAATGACAGGTAAAAAAACTGAATTCTCTGATATCAGAAAAGAAGTCAGCTCTAGGCCCAGTTATAAAAGAACTACGACAGTTGCGTCAGAAATATCAAGTAAGTAATTTGATTTTGTGGTATTTTTAGTGTTCCATCTTACTCAGATATACTAGACTGCTAAATACTTCACTGGGTAATAATAAGAAGCAAATTATTGTTACTACATTGATAAGATTCTGCAAAAGAGAGTAATACTGTGACCTGCAAAGGGT
Organism: Orientallactaga sibirica; assembly: GCA_036365145.1. Taxonomy (NCBI): domain Eukaryota; kingdom Metazoa; phylum Chordata; class Mammalia; order Rodentia; family Dipodidae; genus Orientallactaga; species Orientallactaga sibirica. Next base: position 21,964,292 of record JAEOAD010000026.1, on the reverse strand, counting down.
TTTATTGAATTTATGCTACTAATTTTGTTATAAACTAGTGGGTAGTGGGGAGATGAAAAAGAAGGAATCTGAATTAAAATACAAAAATGAAACCAGATGAGATTTTTCCTTTAAATCATCTGCATGTGAGGGCTGTAAAAGTGAACATCCTTCTGTGGCTAAGTAAAAACCCTTTAATCGCAGCACTTGGGAGGCAGAGATAGGAGGATCACCATGAGTTTGAGGCCACCCTGAGACTACATAGTGAATTCCAGGTCAGCCTAGGCTACAGTGAGACCCTACCTCAAAAAAAAAAGTGGAAAGTGGGGGCTGGAGAGATGGTTTAGTGGTTGAGGCACTTGCCTGCAAAGCCTAAGGACCTTGGTTCAATTCCCCAGGACCCACGAAAGCCAGATGCACAAGTGTGGTGCATGCGTCTGGAGTTCATTTGCAGTGGCTTAGGCCCTGGTATGCCCATTCTCCCTCTCTCTGACTCTCTTTCTCTCTCAAATAAATAAATAAAAATATTTTTTAAATTATTTTTTTTATTTTTGGAGAGAGACACAGAGAGACAGACAGACAGAGAGGGAGAGGGAGAGGGAGACAGAGATGGGCGCGCCAGCAGTCTCTCAGCTGCTGTGAACGAAATCCAGATGTGTCGGCCCCTTGTGGTCAAGTGTGGCATTGTGCCCTTGCGTCACTTTGCATCTGGCTAAATGTGGGACCTGGAGATTGGAACCGCTGGAGATTGGAACCAGCGTTCTTAGGCTTAGCAGGCAGGCGCCTTAACCACTAAGCCATTTCTCCAGCCCAAAAATATTTTTTAAAGTGGATTTTCAGGGCTGGAGAAATGGCTTAGCGGTTAAGGTGTTTGCCTGCAAATCCAAAGGATCCTGGTTCGATTCTCCAGAACCCACGTAAGCCAGATGCACAAGGGGCACATGAATCTGGAGTTACTTTGCAGTGGCTAGAGGCCCTGGCATGCCCATTCTCTCTCTGTGTCTGCCTCTCTTCTATCTCTCTCTCTGCTTGCAAATAAATTTTAAAAAGTAAAATAAAATAAAAAATTAAGTAAATAAATAAATAATTTTTTTTACAAAGTAGATTTTCAGGGCTGGAAAGATGGCTTAGTGGTTAAGGCGTTTGCCTGCAAAACCAAAAGATCCTGGTTCAGTTATCCAAGACCCATGTAAGGCAGATGCACATTCTCCCATTCTCCCCCCCCCCCATTGTCTCTCTCTCTTTCTCTCTCTGCCTCTTTCTTTCAGTTTATTAATTAATTTTTAAGTGGATTTTCAGAAAGTAAATGCCCTCCACACCCAGACCAGTAGCCTCTGCCATTGACATTAGCAGTTGCTACCTTATTGCTTTGTGTAGTAATTTGTAAACTTGTGAGCCTGCTGCACATACCTGAGGATAGAACTTTCTAGTTCATGAATGCCATCTGTCAGAATTAGAGTCTGTGAATGTGAATGTGAATAGAATGTGAAATCATACAGATTTTCAAATAATCATTTTCCTAGAAAATGCCAAGGATTCTGAGATATTTTTAGTGGCTTATCCAAACAGACAGGTGGGAAGTGAGTTGGGACCTGACTGCTGTGTGACTTGTCTTCTGCTCATTCCCTTACACATTGCTGCTATCAGAGAGGAGAACAAACAAGTACCTGTTCTCTGAGACTTCTACTATAAGAAGTGAGATGAGTCCAGCATGTTAAGAAATTCAAGCAAAACAAAAGATAACCCACTAGAAAAACAAATAATTAAAAACCAGAGCTGGAAAGACGGCTTAAGGTTAAGGCTTTTGCCTACAAAGCCAAAGGATCCCAGTTTGACTCTCCAGGCCCCACATAAGCCAGATGGACAAGGAGGTGCATGGATCTGGAGTTCGTTTGCGGTGGCTGGAGGCCCTGGCGTGCCCATTCTCTCTCTCTTTCTCTCAAATAAATTAATTAAATGTATTTTTTTAAACCATAATTGGGTTGGAGAGATGGCTTAGCGGTTAAGGCACCTGCCTGCTAAGCCTAAGAACACTGGTTCTAATCTCCAGTGGTTCCAATCTCCAGGTCCCACGTTTAGCCAGATGCAAAGTGACGCAAGGGCGCAATGTCACACTTGCCCACAAGGGAGCGCACGCATCTGGAGTTCGTTCACAGCAGCTGAGAGACTGCTGGAGCACCCATCTGTCTCCCTCTCCCTCTCTGTCTGTCTCTCTCTGTGTCTCTCTCCAAAAATAAATAAAATAATTTAAAAAATTTAAAAAGCCATAATCATGGGGCTGGAGAGATGGCTTAGTGGTTAAGGTGCTTGCCTGCGAAGTCAAAGAACCCAGGTTCTATTTCCTAGGACCCACATAAGCCAGATGCACAAGGTGGCACATGCATCTGAAGTTTGTTTACAGAGGCTAAAGGCCCTGGCACACCCATCATTCTCATTCTCTCTCTCTCTCTCTCTCTCTCTCTCTCTCTCTCTCTCTCTCTGTGTGTGTGTGTGTGTGATGCATAAAATTAATTAACTAATTAATTAATTTCTTATAAACATAAGCCTGGTGTGGTGGTGCATTTCTTTAATCCCAGTGCTCAGGAGGCAGAGATAGGAGAATCACCATGAGTTCGAGGCCACCCTCAGACTACATAGTGAATTCCAGGTCAGCCTGAGCTAGAGTGAAACCCTACCTCGGGAAAAAAAAAAAAAAAACATAATCAGAGCAGGATAAGTCGCTTCATTGGTAGAATGCCTGCCTAGCATGTAAGAGCCCTCAGTTCATCTTAGTGCTGCATAAACCAGACATGATGGTATACACCCATAATTCTAGCACTTGGAAGATGGAGGTAGGAAGATTAGAAGTTCAAAGACACCCTCAGCTGCATATCAAGTTTGAAGCCAGCCTGAATTTCATGGGACGATATCTCAAAAAAAATAAATAAATAAAAAGAGCCAGGTGTAGTGGGACACACCTTTAATTCCAGCACTCAGGAGGCAGAGGTAGGTGGATCACCGTGAGTTCAAGGCCAGCCTGAGACTACATAGTGAATTCCAGGTCAGCCTGGGCTAGAGTGAGATCCTACCTTGAAACACCAAAAAAAGAGAGAGAGAGAGAAAATGGATCTTTCAACTTCCAGGTAAGATGGCAGTATAGTATAGCCATATGAAAACAGTGTAGGGAGTGAAATAAGCAGAAAAACAACAAAATACGCTCTTCTACTGAAAAGTGAAGGTGTATAAGTTATTATCAAACACAGCAAAGAAGCAGGAGAGACTAAGATCTTCCAGAAAGGAGAAAACCGACCAAAATCCCACCAAGGCACCAGCAGCCATGATCCGCACCTGCCTGGCCACTGCAGAACTGCAGGAGCAGAAACCAGGCAGAAGTGACTTTCTACTCACATCAGGCTCCTGGCAAAGTCAAGAAACCTGAAAGAGAAGACAGCAGGGACCAACTGAGTGGCTGGTAAAGGAGAACACAAATAGGACCAGCTGAGTAGTTGTTAAAGGAGAACACAAACGGGACCAGCTGAGCAGCTCCAGTACAACTCAACGCATCTTACACAGCTTCCCATCTCCCAACTGTCAGGGCCGTGAACCTCTGGAAAACTCACTCACCCCCATCCACATGGCATCCAGCATAGCCGATCTGAACACCAGATCCACAGTGCAACAGAGAAGAATCGAGGTGGGCACTCAACATTGGTGAGATTGGAAGCCATCCCAAGAGGTAACAACAGGTCCTACTTACACAAAGACAAGTACATAGACCTACACTGGAAGTGCTAAACTCCCTTTCCATGTCAGGGCAGGTTATGTGCTAGATATTCTTGGCTGGCTTTACCATTCTCAAATAAGCTGTTGTAGGGGGTTGACTATTATTGCCTTTGATGTTTCCAGATTCATATGGCCTTTGTTTTTTGTTTTTTCTCTTCTGTCATTATCGGAGGCAGGGTCTGACTTGGCCCCAGGCCGACCTGGAAGCCATTTCAGACCAGAAATCTCAACCTCCCAACTGACACGATTAAGGGTGTGCATAACACAAACCCTTAGAGACTTTGGCTTTATTAGATTATCTGTTTGATACTGCTCAGTTAAATTTTAGAATTTGCCAGTAAATTACTCCACCCAGTCTACTAGAATACTTGAATAGCAACACCTAGGGTCACTCTTGCTGTTTTCTTGGAATATGAGAGCTAGATTGGCACTTTAAACCTCTACCCTGAAGATAAATAATGTCGGATTTTCACAGCTAAGAACAATGAAGATAATTAGAAAACCCAAGCCTCAAATTAACTAAAGATGCAAAAATCTCTACATTATAATACAAGAAACACAAAAAATCAGGACATCCGGGCGTGTTGGCACACGCCTTTAATCCCAGCACTGGGGAAGCAGAGGTAGGAGGATCACTGTGAGTTCAAGACCACCCTGAGATTACATAGTGAATTCCAGGTTAGCCTGGGCTAGAGTGAGACCCTACCTCAAAAAAACAAAAAAATAAAAAATAAAATAAAATTCCACCAAAAATTATAAATCCATCAGAAATGACCTCCAGTGAGGCTGTTTTAGATGAAATGCTTGACAAAGATTTCAAACAAATGATTATATCTATACTCAGAGAATTCAAAGGAATTAAAGAAAACAAACTCCTGAAGGAGATCACAAGAAACCAACTTAATGAAATAAGGTCAATACAAAGACATGAGTAAGGAAATAGAAATAATGAAAAAAAATACCAATCAGAAATATTAGAAATGAGGGCTGGAGAGATGGCTTAGCAGTTGAGGCACATGCCTGTGAAGCCTAAGGACCCCGGTTTGATTCTCTAGGTCCCACATAAGCCAGATGCACAAGGGGGCACATGCATCTGGAGTTTGTTTGCAATGGCTAGAGGCTCTGGCACACCCATTCTCTCCCTCTCTCTCTGTCTCAAATAAATAAATAAATAAAAATAAAAACAAATCTTTTAAAAAAGAAATATTAGAAATGAAAAATAGAGTAAATCAAATAGAAAACTCTGTAGAAAGTCTCACCAGCAGAATGGATCAAGGAGAGGACAGAATATCTAAAGTAGAAGACCAAGTAGTAGATCTAATATACAGTCCAACAAAGAGAAAGACAAACTAATAGGAAGGCATGAATGAGAATTTCAAGACACTCAGTACACTATGGGGCAGTCAAACATAAGAATTCAGGGCAAAGTAGAAGGAGAAGAATATCAGTCCAAAGGCGTAGCAGATATTTTAAACAAAATCATAGAAGAAAACTTCCCCCAAATAGGGGAATTGATGCCAGTGCAGATACAGGAAGCCTTTAGAATGCCAAACAGACAAAATCAGGAAAGAACCTCTCACCATCATATTATAATTAAACTACAAAGCACACAAACCAAAGATAGCAGTTAGAGAGAAAAATCAAAGCACATACAAAGGCAAGCCCATCAGGATCTCAGCAGATTACTCAACACAAACTTTAAAAGCCAGAAAGGCTTGGAATGATGTATTCCAAGTTCTGAAAGATAACTGTCAGCTAAGGTTACTTTATTTAGCAAAGCTGTCCATCCAAATAGAGAAATAAGGACATTCCACAACATAAACAGGCTAAAGGAATATATGAACATTAAGCCAGCTCTACAGAAAATACTTGAAAGGATCCTCCCTGCTGAAGAGAAAGAAAAGCACACGCATAATGAAACAGGAAAAAATAAACCATACCCAAATAATAGTTAATACAAGAAAGTAAAGGAGAAACTAGAAGAAACTCAAAACAAGAAGAATGGCAAGAACAGGGCTGGAGAGATGGCTTAGCGGTTAAGGTGCTTGCCTGCTAAGCAAAAGGAACCAGGTTCAATTCCCCAGGACCTGCATAAGCCAGATGCACAAGTGATGCATATATCTGGAGTTTGTTTGCAGCAGCTGAAGGCCCGGTGCACCCATTCTCTCTCTCTCTCTCCCTCTTTCTCTCTCTCTCTCTCTCTCTCTTTCTACATCTGCCTCTTTTCTCTCATGCATACATGATCTCAAACAAACAAAATAAAATAAAAACTTTAAAAAAAGAATGGCAAGAATAAATACAACCCTTTCAATAATAAGTCTTTATATCAACAGCCTCAGTGCCCCAACCAAGTAGGCTTTATCCCAGAGATGCAGGGACAGTTCAACGCAAATTGATAAACCAAATACACTCTATTAATTGCCTAAAGGATAAAAATCATATCTCAATAGTTGCAGAAAAGGCATTTGACAAAATCCAACATCCCTTCATGATAAAAGTTCTACAGAAACTGGGAATAGAAGGAACATATCTCAACATAATAAAGGCCATTTATGACAATCATACAGCCAACGTAATACTAAATGGGGAAAAACTTGAAACTTTGCCACTAAAGTCAGGAACAAGACAGGGGTGTCCAGTGTTCCCACTTTGATTTAATATAGTACTGGAAGTCTTAGCTATAGCAATTATAGCAATAAGGCAAGAGACACACATTAAAGGAATATAAATTGGAAAGGAAGAAACAAATTATCATTATTTGCAGATGCTATGATTCTTTACATAAAGGATCCTAAAGACTCTACTAGCAAACTGTTAAAGCTGATAAACACTTTAACAACATAGCAGGATACAAAATAAACACATGGAAATCAGTAGCCTTCCTATATACTAAATGGGAAAAAAGTTGAAGCTTTTGCACTAAAATCAGAAACAAGACAAGGGTGTCCACTGTCCCCGTTTTTCTTTGGGGAGGTTGAGGTAGGATCTCTGTCTAGCTCAGGCTGACCTGGAATTCACGATGGCGTCTAGAGGTGGCCTCGAACTCACAGCGATCCTCCTACCTCTGCCTCCCAAGTGCTAGGTTAAAGGCCTCGGCTCTCACAGAGAGAGAGACAGACAGAGAGGAGAGGGAGACAGATCCTCCCACCTCTCAGCTGCTCCCAAGTGCTGGGGCATTAAAGCATTGCGCCCTTGCCACCATCTGGCTAAACTGGCTGGAGATTGGAACCTGGAGATTGGAACCAGTGTTCTTATTTAATATAGTACTGGAAACCTTAGCTATAGCAACAAGGCAAGAGACACACATAAAAGGGATAAAAATTGGAAAGGAAAGCCGGGCATGGTGGCGCACGCCTTTAATCCCAGCACTTGGGAGGCAGAGGTAGGAGGATCGCCATGAGTTCGAGGTCACCCTAAGACTACATAGTGAATTCCAGGTCAGCCTGGGCCAGGGTGAGACCCTACCTCGAAAAACCAAAAAAAAAAAAAAAAAAAAAAAAAAAGGAAAGGAAGGGCTGGAGAGATGGCTTTGTGGTTAAGGCATTTGCCTGCAAAGCCAAAGGAACTAGGTTCGATTCCCAGGACCCATGTAAGCCAGATGCACAAGGGACACATGCATCTGGAGTTCATTTGCAGTGTCTAGAGGCTCTGGTGGGCCCATTCTCTCTCTGTGTGTTTCTCTTCTCTCTGTCTCTCTCTGTCTCTTTCTCTGCTTGCAAATAAATAAATAATTTTTTAAAAATTGAAAAGGGAGAGATCAAGTTATCATTATTTGCAAATGATAGGATTCTATACATAAAGGACCCTACGTCTGTGTAAGCTAATAATGTATTTATAGCTGGGCATGGTGACACACGCCTTTAATCCCAGCACTCAGGAGGTAGAGGTAGGAGGATCGCCATGTGTTCGAGGCCACCCTGAGACTATGAAGGGAACTCCAGGTCAGCCTGAGCTAGAGTGAGACCCTGCCTCGAAAAACCAAAATAATAACAATAATAATGTATTTATAAATATTTTTTAGTTAAGTCCATTTAATTTTTTCTGATTTATTTATTTATTAGAGACAGAGAGAAGGACAGAGAGAGAGTGAGAATGGCGTGCCAGGGCCCCTAGCCACTGCAAATGAACTCCAGGTGCATGCGCCACCATGTGCATCTGGTTTACATGGGAACTAGACAATCAAGCCTGGGTCCTTAGGCTTCACAGGCAAGCGCCTTAACCACTAAGCCATCTCTCCAGCCCTAAGTCCACTTAAATTTTAAATGAGGAGTTATTGAAAGGATACTTAGGATAATAAAGAAAGCATACTGTCATGGAAATCCAGGAACCAGAGCCATCACATTTTCTGGAACATGTAGAGAGACACTATAACCAGAGAGCATTTTTGTCCAGGAAACAGAACTTTGGAAATGGGAGCTTGTGGATAATGGTTCTGAATTTGAGAGTAATATTTACTAAGTACTGGCTATGTGCCATGTACTCTTTTATATTACTCATTTAGGCCTCATAACAACCCAGTGAAGTAGGGACTCTGCTTGATGAAAATAAATAAGACATGGAGACTAAGGACTTGTCTAAAACTACATAGATGGCAAATGGCAAAGCAAGTTCTTTGTATATTATACCAATATCGTGACCCACTGAATCTATGGCTTCTTACTGTTTTTGCCACCCGCAAGATTTTCACCTCTATTTCTGTTCTGTTTCATGGCTCCTCCTATTTTCTGGTTCAGTATACTTTGTAACCTGATTCTTTACAGTTCCTCATTGTCCATATCTCACACTGTGTCTGTTCTTTGTTTACCCTTTGTGTTGAAGTTTTTTTCTCCTAATGGCCCAATTTTCTTCTATTTATTTATTTACTTATGTACTTACTTATTTAGTCAGTCAGTCAGTCATTTTATGGTGCTAGAGATGGAAGCCAGACATCCTAGACAAAAGCACTCTACCACATACCTAGCCTTTCAAAAAAATTTTTTCCCCTTATGGTATTAGGAACTGAATTAAGCATGCTAAGCAAATGTTCTGACACTTAACATCCCAAACCCTAAAAACTATTTTTTTCAATTAAATTTATTGTTGACATTTGAGAGAGGGTCTTGAATTTTTGGACTTAAATGATCCCTCTCAACTTTCAGAGTGGTACCACTGTGCCCAACTATCAGTTTGTTTGTTTGTTTGTTTGTTTGTTTGTTTGTTTGTTTGTTTGTTTGTTTCAGGTAGGTTCTCACTCTTGCCCAGGTTGACCTGGAACTTACTCTGTAGTTTTAGGCTGACCTCAAACTCACAGCACTTCTCCTATCTTTACCTCCCGAGTGCTAGGATTAAAGGCATGCACCACCACACCCAGCAAATTTTGCTTTCTTTCTATTCTTTAACTCTCTTTGTTCGTGGTAATACTTTTGTCTAGGAAGCTGTGTTTGCCTGCTATTATTAACATAGGGTGGGCCAGATTTCTCTTTTTTCTTTTCAGTACATCTTTTATTCTGTGTTTCCTTTTAGCTTTCTGTGTTCGGATTTTTGTTCTGTACTTATCTTAGCATGTACCTTGATTGTGTGGGCATGGCTCTGTGCAGCCATTTTAAAGATCTGTGAATGGGTGATTTAGACCCTATTTACATATACTCTGATTATTGATATATTTGAATTTTTCTCTTGTATGTCGTATTTCTTGTATATTTTCTTTGTTTAATTTCTTTTTTACCTTCCATTATACAATCCTATTTTTCCTTACTTTTTCTTCTCTTCTTCATGTTCTTTTACAACTTCTGCTTTGTGATATAATTTCCTCTTAGATTTTTAACATATAATCTTCACTAATCAAAGTCTAAAATCAATCAGACATCTGGCGTGGTGGCTTACACCTTTTATCCCAGCACTTGGGAGGCTGAGGTAGGAGGATCACAGAGTTCAAGGCCAGCTTTTGCTACAAAGTGAGTTCCAGGTCAGCCTGGGCTAGTGAGACCTTGCCTCAAAAAATAAAAATAAGGAAGCCAGGTGTGGTGGTGCACACCTTTAATCCCAGCACTGGGGAGGCAGTGTTGGGAGGATCACCATGAGTTTGAGGCCACCCTGAGACTACATCATGAATTCCAGGTCAGCCTGAGCTAGAATGAGACCCTACCTTGATAAAACCAAAAAAAAATAAAAATAAGGGGGCTGGAAAGATGGCTGAGTGGTTAAAGCGCCTGCCTGCAAAGCCCAAGAATGCCATTCAAATCTCCAGGTCGCACGTTTAGCCAGACGCAAAAGTGACGCAAGCACGCAGTATTGCACATGTACACAAGGGGGTGCACACATCTGGAGTTCGTTCACAGCAGCTGCTGGCATGCCTGTTCTCTCTCTCTCATTAAAATAAATAAATGAATAAAATAAAATAAAACACTAAAGTAACCAGGTATGGTGATGCATGCCTTTAATCCTAGCACTTGAGAGGCAGAGGTAGGAGGATTGCTGTGAGTTTGAAGCCAGCCTGAGACTACAGAGTGAATTCCAGGTCAGCCTGGGCTAGAGCGAAACCCTATCTCAGGAAAAAAAAAAAAAAAAAAAAAAAAAAAAAAAAAAACCTAAGTAAATCAGCAATTTTCAGCAATACAAGGACTTTAGAATGATTTAACACTCCCGGGCTGGAGAGATGGCTTCACGGTTAAGGCACTTGCTGGCAGAGCCAAAAGACCCAGGTTCAGTTCCCCAGTGCCCACATAAAGCTAGATGCACAAGGTATCCCGTGGGTCTGGAGTTTGTTTGCAGTGGTTAGGAGGCCCTGGTGCACCCATTCTCTCTCTCTCCCTCTCCCTCTCTCTTTCTCTTTCTCTCCCCCTCTCAAATGAATAAATAAATAAATAAAATATTAGACTCATTAGAATGATTTAACACTCCTGCCTTATATGTATGTTGTTAGCCTCTGGCATTTCTTTTCCTTCTTATTTCTACATCTCTAAAAGTAATTGTTGTAATGGTTGTTACTATTATAATTACTACTTGCATAGTTATTTCCTGTTTAGATTTACTCAGTAGTTAGTAGTTCTCACCATTGCTGCTTGGACTTTACTTTCCCTGCCTGTACATCCAATTTCCTTCCTGAAATTCGATTTCCCTTTTTTCTTTTTGGAGATGGGGTCTCTTATATAGCAGGCTGGTCTAAAAATCACTATGTAGCTGAGGATGACCTTGAACTTCTGATCCTCCAGCCTCCACCTTCTGAGTGTTGATATTACAGACACGTACCACCATGCCCAGTGGGTTTTGTCTCTTGAATCCTGGCAGCTGGGGTACAGAATATGCCCCTCATAGTGGCTTTGCAGTTATTCTGACTGGTGTTTTATTATTTATTTATTTATTTATTTGCACATGTGTGGGGGCATGCCAGGACCTCTTGCTTCTGCAGACAAGTAACCAGACACTCATCTGGTTTATATAGGCAGCTGGGGAATTGAACCCTGGGCTTTGTAAGCAAGCACCTTTAACTGCTGAACCATCTTCCCAGCCTCTGACTAGTGTTTTAGAATTGTCATAAGCTAGGAGCTAAATTTGAGCTAACATCTCAGCTCAAGGATTCCTAGAGTATATAGGTAGGGAAATCTAAACCTCAAACCTGCCAGAGTCCTGGCTTCTTTTTTTACAACTGCCTAAGTGCATTCTGATCAATTTGACCATCAGACTGACAGGCCAAAAAAGTTCTCACTACCTGTATACATACACCTCACCTCATTGAAAGAGGGCCCCCAGCTTCCTATGTCCACAGCAGCTGTGTCCTGTTTTCACACTTAGGTAATATGCAGCTGTTACCCCTGAAAACCATAGGTATCTGTAGCTCATTGTGGTGCATAAAAGCTACAGCTCCTTTTCCCACAATTTTGACATTGTTCTAGTCACCCCAACCCATAGTAGTCCCATGCATTACTCATCTATGGTTAACTCTCCTGTTTCCAGGGAGACTATTCTGTGAGACACCAAAGTCATTCTCAGGCTACTGTTAACCCTTTACTTCTGACTTCTTAGGTTAAAAGCAGTTTCGATTTCTACCTTCCCAGTTTGCAAAGGCCTTGGGGTTTGGGTTTTGCAGGGGTGGGGAGCTCAGTCTGGCCATTAAAATCCTTGTTACCAAGTCTGACTTCCCCCATCTCCTTTCCCAAGGGAACCACTGTAATCCCTTGTGTCTAGCCCTGATGATTCCTCTTACTTCCTGGAGAATTCAACTCAGTTCTGGATCTAAAAGGATGTTTGCTTTCCCTTATCAACCATTTGCAGATACTTTTAGCATTTTTAAATATTTGCAGCAGATTTTCAGATAATTCATTAAGAATAATATTACATTAGAATAAACTTTGAAACTACTAAAATAGCCTGAATTCAAATTCCAACTACACCCCTTTTCAGCAATATAATCTTTGGCAAGGTACCTGGCTTTCCTGAATGTTCTCCAAGCATTGTATGGAGGTAGTGATACCTCCTTCGGAACATTGTTGTGAGATTTAGTTATTGTCAAGGGTCCAGTTCAAATGCCCTCACATGGTTCACAAAGTTCTTCTAATGAGGCCCCTGCCGAAGTTTTCCTCTACCACTCATACTTCCCAAACCCACTCCAGCATAATGAACTATACTTGTATGGTGCTTAATTGTTCTTGTTTGCTCTTGTTTCCATTCCTCTATATGTTGTTCCTTTTTAGAAAATGTTCCTTTCCCCTTGTTCACCTTTCCTCTAACCATTCTTACTAATCCTTCATGCTTAGTTTAGCTATCAGTTTCTCCAGGAAGTTGTCCCCACTGCACAAGCCTGGATTAGGTCTGTGAGTGTCTTGTGTGCTCTGTCTACACTGCATTTACCCACTGAAGCTCTCAGCAGCCTGTGTACCTCTGAATGTTCCTTGAGGAGAATGCTATATCCCTAGCTTCTAAGAAAGAGCCTGGCACATAGCTCAGTACATGGTAGCTATTATTCCTTATCAGCATCTCCGTCTGTCATAATTCTCAAATGTCCTATTATTGTATAAATAACCCTTAAGTATGCCAAGAAGCTTAGAGTTAAGTTACAAGACTGACAAGGGCACACATTGTTTCAGAGCCACATTTTATGTCTTTGTTTTTCACTTAATCATTTGCCCTTTTCATACTAGGAACTAACCCAAGAATGTGACGAAAAGAAATCACAGTATGATAGCTGTGCAGCAGGCCTCGAAAGCAACAGGTCAAAATTAGAACAGGTAAGAAGAAGATTTTTATTATAGTGATTTAACAAAAACTGCTAGTGCACACATTTTTTTAAACTTTTTTTTTTTTTTTTTACTTTTGGAGAGAAACAGAGAGGGGGGAGAGGAAGACAGATAGAGATGGACGTGCCAGCAGCCTCTCAGCTGCTGTGAACGAAATCCAGATGTATGCTCCCCCTTGTGGTCAAGTGCGGCATTGCATCCTTGTGTGACTTTGCATCTGGCTAAACGTGGGACCTGGAGATTGGAACCGCTGGAGATCAGAACCAGTGTTCTTAGGCTCAGGAGGCAGGCGCCTTAACTGCTAAGCCATCTCTCCAGCCCAAAAGCTTCCTAATTCCCTATCGTCATCTCTTAGTCTGCCTCAAAGTTTCAGAGATCTTTATTTCTTTAAACTTTATGTATCATCATCTCTTGTCCCACAGTAACCTTCTACCTACTTTTCTGCTTCTACTCATATCTTCCTAAGTTTTATTCTCCATAGAGCAGCCAACAGAACCTGTTTTAAATTTAGACCACCCTCTATCGGTTTCCTATTGCACTTAAAATTTAACCTCCAAACTGATCTTCCAAGCCCCACCACCTCATCAACTTCATATCTGTGTACTGCACTCCTGTTTGAACAAACTAGCCAAGCTCACCTTCAGGATTTTGCATGTGCTCTTCTTTCTGTTTAGAATACTCTGGCCCCAAGTATTTGCCTTCCTCTGATTTCATAACACAGGTCTCAGCTGAAAGCTTCTCCTAGAGTTCTTCTGTGATCGCTGTCTAACTTTCTACCTTCCTCCCACCCTGGCCACCCTCTCTCTCCCTCACATTCATTCTATGCTTAGTTTTCTTCATAGTATTTGTTCCTGTATGAAATATCCTTCATTACTATTCGTTGTGTGTACCCATCTCCTCTACTTGAATGAAAGTAAGAACCTGTGTATCTTGTTCATTGCTATGTCCTCAGCTTTTAGGAGATGCTAGACACATAGCAGAACTTAACATATACCGGAAACACTGAACCTGCAGGGTTTACAGTGCTATGAACAGTCTCCTGTTGAAGTAAACAACTTGTAGTCACAGCCAAGGAGATGACTGGAATAGCAGTTTGTTGTTGTACACATAAAACTAATCTCTCTGAATGGATTATCCTTTCAGTAATTTCTTGCCTATTTGCAATTATGTATTATAGGAAGTTAGAGGACTCCGTGAAGAATGTCTTCAAGAAGAGAGTAAATATCATTATACAAATTGTATGATTAAGGTAAGACAAAGAAACTAGATCAGAAACTTCTGAGATTTTTTTTTCTGTATTAAATACTTTTCTGAAATTTATCCTTCCATTTAGATCCTAGAAGTTCAGCTTCGTCGTGCTACTGATGAGATGAAGGCGTATGTTTCTTCTGACCAACAAGAAAAAAGGAAAGCAATTAGGCAAGTAATACCATTTATAAATAGGATACAATCATAATTGTATAAATTTAGAGAATTTAAATTAACAGATGCTAAGATATTATTTAGGACTCAATATTATTAAATATTTTCTGGATATTGTAGCCCAGCTAATTAAGTAAACATACAATTTCGCCGGGCGTGGTGGCGCACACCTTTAATCCCAGCACTCGGGAGGCAGAGGTAGGAGGATCGCCGTGAGTTCAAGGCCACCCTGAGACTACATAGTGAATTCCAGGTCAGCCTGGGCCAGAGTGAGACCCTACCTCGAAAAACCAAAAAAAAAAAAAAAAAAAGAGTAAACATACAGTTTCATTAAGAATACATAATACATAAATTTGGGCTGGAGATATGGCTTGGCTGTTAAGGCACTTGCCTGCAAAACCTCACAACCCAGGTTTGATTCCCCAGTACCACATAAAGCCAGATGCACAAAGTGGTGCATATGTCTGGAGTTCAGTGGCTGTCACACCCATTCTATCTGACTCTCTTCCCTCTGTCTCTCTCTGCTTACAAGTAAATAAAAATGTTTTTTAAAAAAAGAATACGGGGGGGGGGAGCTGGAGAGATGGTTTGCAGTTAAGGCATTTGCCTGCAAAGCCAAAGGACCCAGGTTCGACTCCCCAGGACCCACAAAAGCCAGATGCACAAGGGGCACATGGATCTGGAGTTCGTTTGCAGTGGCCAGAGGCCCTGGCATGCCCATTCTCTCTCTGTGTGTGTCTCTTTCCCTCTCTCTCTCTCTACCTGCCTGTTTCAGTCTCTCTCTCTCAAATAAATAAAAATAAAATATTTTTTAAAAAAAGAATACAGGGGCAAGCCAGGCATGGTGGTGCACGCCTTTAATCCCAGCACTCAGGAGGCAGAGGTAGGAGGATCACCACAAGTTCAAGGCCACCCTGAAACTACATAGTTAATTCCAGGTCAGCCTGGGCTAGAGTGAAGCCCTACCTCAAAAAAAAAAAAAGAATACAGGGGCTGGAGAGATGGCTTAGTGGTTAAGGCATTTGCCTGCAAAGCCAAAGGATCCCAGTTTGATTCCAGGACCCATGTAAGCCAGATACACAAGAGGGCACATGCATCTGGAGTTCGTTTGCAGTGGCTGGAGGCCCTGGCATGCCCATTCTCTCTCTCTGCCTCTTTCTCTCAAATAAACAAATAGATAAAATATATTTTTTAAAAAAAAGAATACAGGGCTGGAGAGATGGCTTAGCAGTTAAGGCATTTGCCTGCAAAGCCAAAGGATCCTGGTTCGATTCTCCAGGACCCACATAAGCCAGATGCACAAGGGGGCACATGCATCTGGAGTTCATTTGCAGTGGCTGGAGGCCCTGGTACACCCATTCTCATTCTCTCTCTCTCCCCCTCTCTAATAAATAAATAAAATATTTTTTTTTAAAAAAAGAATACATAAGCCGGGTGTGGTGGTGCATGCCTTTGCTCCCAGCACTCGGCAAAGGTAGGAGGATCACTGCAAGTTTGAGGCCACCCTGAGACTACATAGTGAATTCCAGGTCATCCTGGGCTAGAGTAATTCAGTGGCATTGGTTACATTCACAAGCCTGTGAACCATCATCACTATCTATTTTGAAAGTGTTTCATCATCCCAAACAGAAATTCATATAGCCATTAATAAATAACTCCTCATTTCTTCTCCCCAGGACTGTGACTATGTATACCTTTTTTGGTTTTCAAGGTAGGGTTTCACTCTAGTCCAGGCTGACCTGAAATTCACCATGTAATCAGTCTCAGGGTGATCTTGAACTTGCGGCAATCCTCCTACTGCCTCCCAAGTGCTAGGATGAAAGGTGCGTGCCACCATGCCCAGCTATGTATACTTTTATATATGCTCTTTTCTAAGCATTAGCATTGGTGTCTTTTTATTTTTTTATTTTATTATTGTTGTTGTTGTTGTTTTCTAGGAAGGGTCTCACTCTAGCCCAGGCTGACCTGGAATTCACTATGGATTCTCAGGGTGGCCTTGAACTCATGGCGATCCTCCTACCTCTGCCTCCCATGTGCTGGGATTTTAGGTGTGTCCCCCCAAAAATCATATTGATTGTATTATTTAGGGCTTTTTTTTTCAAGGTAGGGTCTACCTTTGCCTCCCAAGTGCTAGGATTAAATGCATGCACCACTACACCCAGCCTGATAATATTCTGAATTTACTGATACATGTTTAAAATATTATTAGATGCAATTTTTTTTTTTTGGTGTTTTGAGGGAGGGTCTCACTTATAGCCTAGGCTGATCTGGAATTCACTGTATAGTCTCAGGGTGGTCTTGAACTCACAGCAGTCCTCCTACTTCTGCCCCTCCCCCCGCCCCCAGTGCTGGGATTAAAAGTGTATGCTGGCAGAGACACAATATCTTATTATCATTCCATTTTCAACTTTATAGTTCTTTCCAGTAATCCCAAAAGCCCAATGGCTTTGAAAGAATGTTTTATATATATATATTTTGTTTGTTTGTTCGTTTGTTTTTGTTTTTCAAGGTAGGTTTCACTCTGGTCCAGGCTGACCTGGAATAAACTATGTGGTCTCAGGGTAGCCTCAAACTCACAGCGATATTCCTACCTCTGTCACCACGCCTGGCTGTTTTATAATTTTAATTTGATTCAAAGAGGCAGCCTTTTTTTTTTTTTTTTTTTTTTTTTGGTTTTTCAAGGTCTCACTGTAGCTCAGGCTGACCTGGAATTCACTATGTATTCTCAGGCTGGCCTTGAACTCTTGGTGATCCTCCTACCTCTGCCTCCCGAGTGCTGGGATTAAAGGCGTGCACCATCACGCCCGGCTTTTTGTATTATTCTTTTAAATGAATGTACCATAATTTACTTAAACTTTTCCCCAGATCTACATTTAGTTTGCAAATTTTCACTGTATGTGCATTAATGAAGTGAATCGTTTTTGCTTTGCTTTCATTAGGTTATGGGAGTTTTGATAGAGGATGAGTTTCCATAAGTAGAACTGCAGAATTAGATATTATTCAGTGTTTATTTAAAGTGTACATCCCATCTCCTTCCTACAAACTTCTTCAAATACAAAGATAATTTAAGCACACGGATTGCCATTGTTTTAAGGGTAAATTAACCAGAAATAGTACTTAACATCTTAATTCCTTTAACTTAATTTCATATGGATTGGTTTGCCTCCCTTAAATTATTGTTTACTGGAAGAACTGACTATACATGAGGAAAGAAAGAATACTTAATAATGGGTTACATTCTGATCCTAGTAGCCTAAATTACATTGCCTGATATGTTTAGATTTTGCAATTTAGATGTATGATTAAATCATTTGAATTAATTGAAACTAAATCACTTTGTTACCACTCTAGAGAACAGTATACCAAAAACATTACTGAACAAGAAAACCTTGGAAAGGTAAGAATTATTCATTTTTTAAATTTTTTAAATTCAGGCTTTTAGTTTATTAATATGACATTATAATTCTTTTTAAAGGTTACAGTTTAGGGAATTATTAATTCCTTTCAAAGGTAAATACCCTTTCTTAAGAATTTAAAGGCTGGGGACTAAGGAGGTGGCTCAGTGGTTAAAGGCACTTGCTTGCAAACCTGCTGGTCCAGGTTCAATTCCCAAGTTACCCACATAAGCCAGATACAGAAAGTGGCATAAGTGTCTGACGTTTGTGGCAAGAACCCTGGTGAGTGAGTGAGTGTGTGTGTGTGTATGTTTTACTAGAAATTGAGCCTAGGGCTTTGTGCATACTAGGCACCTATATTACTACAGAGTTACACCCTAGTCCTCATTCCACTTTATTTATTTATTTATTTATTTATTTATTTGAGACAGAGAGGGAGAGTGAGAATGGGCGCACCAGGGCCTCCAGCCACTGCAAATGAACTCCAGATGCATGTACCCCTTGTGCTTATGTGGGTCCTGGGGAATTGAACCAGGGTCCTTAGGCTTTGGAGGCATGCACCTTAACCACTAAGCCATCTCCCCAGCCCTCCTCATTCAACTTTAAATAACAGAGTTCATGATAATGTTCCATACTACACAGTTTTCATGTATAAATTTATTTAATAAACACAAAGTTTTTACTATGACCCAGGCACTAATCTAAACCCTTTATAAACATTGGTTCACTTAATACAAATAATTGAAAAATCTTATATGTAAGTCAGTTTTCTGTCACTATAACAAATAACTGAAATAATGAAATTGGGGCTAGAGAGGTAGCTCAGCATTAAAAGGTACTTTCTTGGAAAACCTAATGGCTTGGGTTCAATTCCGCAGTACTCACATGAAGTCAGATGCACGAAGTGGCACATGCATCTGGAGTTTGTTTGCAGTGGCAGGTGGTTCTGGTGCATCCATATTCTCTCTCTCTCTCTCTCTCTCAAATAAATAAAATTTTAAAAAATAAAAATAAGCCAGGCATGGTGGCGCACACCTTTAATCCCAGCACTCGGGAGGCAGAGGTAGGAGGATCGCTGTGAGTTCAAGGCTGCCCTGAGATTACACAGTTAATTCCAGATCAGCCTGAGCTAGAGTGAGAACATACCTCGAAAAACCAAATAAATAAATTAATTAAATTAAATTAATGAGAAGGCTGGAGAGATTTCTCAGTGGTTAAGGTGCTTGCCTGCAAAGCCTAACTACCTGGGTTTAATTCCCCAGTACCCACATAAAGCCAGATGCACAAAGTGGTACATATATCTGGAGTTCATTTGCAGTGGCTAGAGGCCCTGGAATGCCCATTCTTTCTCTTTCTCTCTCTCTCTCTCTCTCTCTCTCTCTCTCTCTGTCTCTATGTGCAAATAAATAAACAAACAAATAAATTCTGAAAATAATAATAATAATGAGAACCAGGCATGGTGGTGCACGCCTTTAATTCCAGTACTCAGGAGGCAGAGATAGGAGAATTACTGTGAGTTTGAGGCCATTCTGGGACTACAAAGTAAGTTCCAGGTCAACCTGGACTAGAGTGAGGTGCTACTTCTAAAAACAAAATAAAAAATAATAATGATCATAATGAACTTATGGAGAAAAATAGATCTGGCTCCTGTTTAAGGAGGCTGTAGTCACTATCAAGCAAACCCATTGCTTGTAGTCTTCTATGGGAGTGCTGGATGGCACTGGTGAAGAACGTATGGCAGGGCAAATTGCCCACCTCATGGCCAGAAAGCAATAGAAAAAGAAGAGAAATTGGTTCCTACTGTCCCTTTCAAAGGCCCACTCCCTGTGGCTGAAGTGATTCCTCATAGGCCTTACCTCTTAAAAGTTCTACCAATTCCCAGTAGCACATGCTACTGGGACCTTATTTAAATGCTAGAGACCTTATTTAAAATATTCAGCTTGACTTATGTGAGGGCTATGTGAAATAAGAGCATGAGATTGAATCTTGTTTTCCCAGTTCCCTGGGCCACTCCTATTAGAAATAGTAGTAGATAAAGGCCTTTACAATCAGGATTAAATGACCAATCAACTAATTATAATTAACATCATAAAACACATTTAGACAGTGATTTTTAAAGACACCAGCTCTGTCATTATCAAAGTATGGCTAAAAAGACTTACACTAGAGTCCTGGATAGATGCTCAGTGGTTAGGGCACTTGCCTGCAAGTTCAGTTTCCCACTGTCCATATAGAGCCAGATGCATGAGGTGGTGCATGCTTCTGGAGTTTGTTTGCAACAGCTACAGGCCCTAGCATTCTTTCTTCCCACGACCCCACCCCCAATGCCAGGTGTGGTAGTATACACCTTTAATCCCAGGCCTCAGGAGGCAGAGGTAGGAGGATCACTGTGAATCCCAGGTCAGCCTGAGACTACATAGTGAATTCCTGGTGTTTATTTAAAAAAGAAAAAAGGGGAGGGGGGTGGCTAGACAGATGGCTTAGCAGTTAAGGTGCTTGCCTGCGAAGCCTAAGGACTCAGGTTTGATTTCCCCAGATCCCACATAAGCCAGCTGCACAACGTGGCACATGTGTCTGGAGTTCGTTTGCAGTGGCTGAAAGCCCTGGAGTGCCCATTCTCTCTTTATCTTCCTTTCTCTCTCTCTCTCTCTATTTCTCTCTCAAATAAATAAATTAATTAAATTAAATATTTAAAAAGAAAAGAAGAGAAGCTAGGCATGGTGGTGCATGCCTTAAATCCCAGCACTTGGGAGGCAGAGGTAGGAGGATTGTGATGAGTTCAAGGCTACACTGAGACTACACAGTAAATTCCAGGTCAGGCTGGGCTAGAGGGAATCCCTACCTGGGGGGCAAAAGAACTTACACTAAAAAATAAAAGTGGAGCATAGTGGTGCATGCCTTTAATCTGAGCACTCAGGAAGCAGAGGTAGGAGGATCACTGTGAGTTCAAGGCCACCCTGAGACTACATAGTGAATTTCAGGTCAACCTGAGCTACAGTGAGACCCTACCTCAAAAGAAGGAAGGAAGGAAGGAAAAAGAAGGAAGGGAGGGAGGGAGGGAGGGAGGGAGGGAGGAAGGAAATAACGTAATGGACCTATCACTTTACCTTTAATAATTAAATTCATGGGCTGGAGAAATGGCTTAGTAGTTAAGTGCTTGCCTGTGAAACCTAAGGACCCCCGTTTGAGCCTTAATTCCTCAGTACCCACATAAGCCAGATACACAAGGTGGCACATGCACCTGGAGTTCATTTGCAATAGCTGGAGGCCCCGGTGCTCCCATCCTCTCTGTCTCTCTCTCTCTCTCTCTGCCTCTTTCTCTTCTATTGCTCTCAAATAAATAAATAAAAATAAAAATAAATTTTAAATAATTAATTTCATGACCAGTCTTATTTTAATTGTATGTAGTCTGATTCATTACCTAATGCCAAATTATTTTATCTGGCCGTATTTTAATATGTCTGTATTTTCTGAAGACCATAATACCATTTTCATGTGAAAAATAACTAACAATAATTGCATATTATCCAATACCCAGTCAGTGTTTAGACTTTACCACTTGTCTGTTTTTTTTTTTTTTCTGTTTTTTGTTGATGTTATTGTTTTATTTATTTCTTCCTTTATTGACAACTTCCTTAATTGTAGACAATATCCCATGGTACTTCCCTCCCTCCCCCCACTTTCCCCTTTGAAACTCCACTCGCTATCATATCCCCTCCCCCACTCAGTCTCTCTTTTAATTTTGATATCATCATCTTTTCCTCCTTATTATGATGGTCTTGTATAGGTTGTTTCAGGCACTGCGAGGTCATGGATATCCAGGCTATTCTGTGTCTGGAAGAGCACACTGCAAGGAGTCCTACCCTTCCTTTGGCTCTTACATTCTTTCTGCCTCCTCTTCCGCAATGGACCCTGAGCATTGGAAGGTGTGTTAGAGATGTTTCAGTGCTGAGCACTCCTCTGTCCCTTCTTCTCAGAACCATGGTGCCTTCTGAGTCCTCCCTTCTGAGTCCTAACCAAAAGTGAGAGTAGCATTAATATATAGGTATGGACATTAAGATAAGTGCTTACTGGGCAGTTTGGTGAGCATAATATATACATTTAGCCAGACACCAGCAGGCGTTACACTTCTAGGGCTCATCTACCCCTGTTGTAGGTTTTCCGTATCAGGGATGTATTTTGTCTCACGGAGCGAGCCTCCAGTCCAATTAGAGAGTGGCTGGTTTCCCCCATAACAGACATGCCACTATTGTACCCGTTGACTTATTTGGCCTGGATAGCCAAATTTAAGGCTTGCAGTAGCCACTGTTGAGTATCTTCAGTGGTGTTTTCTCTCTTTCCCATTGAACTTCATGCAGCCTAGCTTATTCCAGCTTTCTATCAGCTGGTCCACATGGAGGAGGCTTTCAGCTCAGCTCCAGCAAGATTTCTCAGTGACCTTGCAGCCCAAGTATGTGGAGTCTTCAGCAACAGGGTCTTACCATCTATTCCTGGTGGGAAACCAAGGGTCTCAGAAATGGCCTGTAATGTTTTGGGCATATCTGTGACCTCGCTGGCCAACAACTCACTGGAAAGTATCCCATCCCTGGCACTGAAAAATTTCTAGTAACAATCTGTTGCTTCTGAGTGTCCAGAAAGGTAGGTTTCCTTATGACTTATTTTTTAAATATTTTTGTTTATTTTTATTTACTTATTTGAGAGTGACAGACAGAGAGAGAAAGAGGCAGAGTGAGAGAGAGAATGGGCACACTAGGGCCTCCAACCACTGCAAACGAACTCCAGATGCATATGCCACCTTATGCATCTGGCTTATGTGGATACTGGGGAATTGAGCTTTGAACCAGGGTCCTTAGGCTTCACAGGCAAGCACTTAACAGCTAAGCCATCTCTCCAACTCCCCATATGACTTATTTTTATCCTCTTAGATTTTAATTAGCCCTCTCTCCACCTTTCCTTTACTCAATCTCTTGCCCTGACCTCATTTAGGCCTTTTCACCACCACCCTTTAATCTGTTCTACTTACATATATACAATACCATCCTATTAAGTACCCCCTTTCCTCTCTTTCTATTCCCTTGATATCCCCTCTTTGTTTTCTTTGGTTTTTGTTGTTTGGTTTTTCAAGGTAGGGTGAAGACTGACCTGGAATTCAGTATGTAGTCTCAGGGTGGCCTGGAACTCACAGTGATCCTTTTACCTCAGCCTCCTGAGTGCTGGGATTAAAGGCATGTGCCACCACACCTGGCTTGTCTCTTTGTTTTCTAATGGCTTATGTATTTGAATCAGGATCCTAGTAAGAGTCCATATATTATTATTAGTTGATAAATCTTTAAGGTTCTTCTACAGATTAATTCTTTTCTTTACTTATTTGTTAAAAGAGAAAAAAGGTCATTTGTCCTGATGTATTTTAATTTTTTTTTCATTTATTTATTTGAGAGAGAGAGAGAAGGAGAAAGAGAGAGAGAGAATGAGCATGCCAGGGCCTCCAGCTGCTGCAAACGAACTCCAGACACATGTGGCACCTTGTGCATCTGGCTTATGTGGGTCCTGGAGAAGTGAACCTGGGTCCTTTGGCTTTGCAGGCAAGTGCCTTAACCTCTAAGCCATCTCTCCAGCCCCAGATTTTTAATATTTTGAGCATTGTTGATGGTATTGCTGTGGTATCAATTAGCATGTTCTTCTGTCCCCATATAAGCCACATAAATTGGTGGATAGAGCTAAAAGCTTGATTGTTTTGATTTTTGGCCAGAATACTTCATGGGTGGTAGTATATACTTCTGTCTGGTGGCTTTCTTTTTGTGAAGTAGGAAGCCATTGATAAACACCAAATCCTAATTTACTACAGCTAGGGAGTTAGTGACATTCTATGTTGTTCCTTCATCATTTATTGGCTGGAATAATTGTATAAAAAGCAATAGTTCTTATAAACTATGGTGCAATTCACGAAAGAAAGGCACAATCACTGCTCCATTCACTGATATACTGGCTTTCAGAATGATGAGTTGGTTCTTTGTCATCCTTTAGGACAGCAAATGTATGTGATGAGCCTAGAACCTTTGTCATATCAGAATTTAGAAACTGCTAAAGTCATCTACCAGGGTTACTTTAAAGGGGTTCAAGAGCAGGGTTCAGTAGCCTGTGCCTGTGATCTAAGCCCTTGGGAGGCTGAGGCAGGAAAGAGAGTGGGTGCAGCTCAGTGCTAGAGTACATGCACAGCATTACTAGGTCTCAGTTTTAATCTGCAGTGCCACAGAAGAAATCCTCTCCTTCCAATGTAACATCTTCCTTAAATAGGGTCGTAGAGAGAGTATTTGCAACAGTCTGACCAAGTATTTCTAAGCAAAATGAGTCATGAACTAGCTCATTTACCCATCAGTTTGTGTCATTTAAGAAATTAAGCTTCTAAGCTGGGTGTGGTGGCGCACACCTTTAATCCCAGCACTCGGGAGGCAGAGGTGGGAGGATTGCTGTGAATTCAAGGCCACCCTGAGACTACAGAGTGAATTCCAGGTCAGCCTGCCCCCCCCCCAAAAAAAAAAAAAAAATGAAAAAAAGAAATGAAGCTTCTTAACTAATCCTTTATCTTTAAGAATAGGTCTGGGCTGGTGAGATGTTTAGTGGTTAAGGTTCTGGCCAGCAATGCCAAAGGACCCAGATTCGATTTCCCAGTACCCACATAAAACCAGATGCTCAGCCGGGTGTGGTGGCACACGCCTTTAATCCTAGCACTTGGGAGGCCGAGGTAGGAGAATCACTGTGAGTTTGAGGCCACCCTGAGACTACTGGACTAGAGTGAAACCCTACCTCAAAGAATAAAAAAAAAACAGATGCACAAGGGGGCGCATGCATCTGGAGTTCATTTGCAGTGGTTGGAGGCCCTGGTGTGCCCTTTCTCTCTCCTTCTTTCTCCTTCTCTCTCTCTGCCTCTTTCTCTCAAGTAAATAATTAAAATAAAATTTTAAAAAATAATAGATCTAAGTTTTCAAGGCAAACACAGAGTAAAGATGGCCTTTTTTTTTTTTTTTTTTTTTTTTTTTTTTTTTTTTGGTTTTTCGAGGTAGGGTCTCGCTCTGGCCCAGGCTGACCTGGAATTAACTATGTAGTCTCAGGGTGGCCTTGAACTCGCAGCGATCCTCTTACCTCTGCCTCCCGAGTGCTGGGATTAAAGGCGTGCACCACCACGCCCAGCTAAGATAGCCTTCTAAATGATATGTCTAAGCCCTCCAGTACAGCATAGCCTGGTGACATCCAACTCTAAAAAAAAAAAGAAATTAAATTTGTAGTAAGTGTTTTCTTTTATTGTATGTTGTAGCTACACACAAAATAAATATATATTAAAATACAGCTAGGTGTGGTGGTGAAGCCTTTAATCCCAGCCCTTGGGAGGCAAGGTAGGAGGATTGCTGTGAGTCCAAGACCAACCTGTACTACCAGCCTGGGCTAGCATGAGACTCTACTTCAAAGGGGGGAAAACTTTTAAATAGAGTAAGCTTTAAAATATAGTCAGCTATATTCATAAAAACTAAAGATTTCAAACACATAAGGCTATAAAGCAAATTAAGTATTTCTGACGTCCTGTCTTTGCTATTTAAATAGATTTTATGAGTTTTTAAGATTTTTGACAAGGAAATTATTCCAAGAATAGAGTAAAAGCTTAATAAAGCCGGGCATGGTGGCGCACACCTTTAATCCCAGCACTTGGGAGGCAGAGGTAGGAGGATCACCACAAGTTCGAGGCCACCCTGAGACTACATAGTGAATTCCAGGTCAGCCTGAGCTAGAGTGAAACCCTACCTCTAAAAAAAAAAAAAAAAAAAAAAAAAAAAAACTTAATAAAAGCTGTATTGGGGCTGGAGAGATGGTTTAGTGGTTAAGGCCTTTGCCTGCAAAGCCAAAGGGTCCCGGTTCAATTCTCCCACATAAGCCAGATGCACAAGGGGGGGTGGCGCATGCATCTGGAGTTAGTTTGCAGTGGCTAGAGGCCTTGGCACGCCCATTCTCTCCCTCTTTCCCTCTCTCTCTCTCTCTATCACTTTCTCTCAAATAAATAAATAAATAATTTTTTAAGCTATGTATTTTTTTTCAAGTTAGAGTGTCCCTCTAGCCCAGGCTGACCTGGAATTCACTATGTAATCTTACGGTGGCCTCGAACTCACAGTGATCCTCCTACCTCTGCCTCCTGAGTGCTGGCATTAAAAGCATGTGCTACCATGCCCAGCAAAAGCTGTATCTTAAAGTCAAACACCTTTTTTTTTTTTTTTTTTTTTTTTGGGTTTTTGGGGTAGAGTCTCACTCTAGCCCAGGCTGACTTGAAATTCATTATGTAGTCTCAGGCTGGCCTTGAACTCATGGCTATGCACCTACCTCTGCCTCCCAAGTGCTGGGATTAAAGGTGTGTGCCACCACGCCCAGCTTCTCATTCAACTTTTGAACTCTTAAAATTCCTGGTGTGGTTTGATTGTCCTTCTAAATACTTGTGTTTTAATGGGGATAAAAATATTTGCTATATGATATATTACTTATAACACATTTATACATAAGTTCTTTGTATTGCATCAAAAATGGTTGACTTGGGTTGGAGAGATAGTGGTTAAGGCACTTGCTTGCAAAGCCAAAGGACGCAGGTTCAATTTCCCAGAACCCACATAAGCCAGATGTACAAAGTGGCACATGCATCTGAAGTTCATTTGCAGGGCTAGAAGCCCTGGCACACACATTCTCTCTCTAACTTGCTCGCTCTCTCTCTCTCCCCCTTTCTCTCTCTCAAATAAATAAATAATTTTTTTTTAAATGGTTGACGGCTGGGCGTGGTGGCGCACGCCTTTAATCTCAGCAGAGGTAGGAGGATCACTGAGAGTTCGAGGCCACCCTGAGACTACATAGTTAATTCCAGGTCAGCCTGGACCAGAGTGAGACCCTACCTCGAAAAATCGAAAAACCAAAAAAGAAAAAAAAAAAAAAAGGTTGACAGGCTAGAGAGATGACTTAGCGGTTAAGGTGCTTGCCTGTGAAGCCAAAGGACCCAGGTTCAATTCCCAGGACCCACATAAGCCAGATGCACAAGGTGGCACATGCATCTGGAATTCTTTTGCACTGGCTAGAGGCCCTGGTACCCCCAGATTCATTCATTCATTCATATTCTATCTCTTTCCCTTCTTCCCTCCTTCTCTGCCTTTTTTTTTTTTTTTTTTTTTTTTTTTTTTTTTTTTTTGAGGTAGGGTCTCACTCTGGTCCAGGCTGACCTGGAATTAGCTATGTAGTCTCAGTGTGGCCTTGAACTCATGGCAATCCTCCTACCTCTGCCTCCCGAGTGCTGGGATTAAAGGCGTGCGCCACCACGCCCGGCACTTCTCTGCCTTTTTATGTCTCTCAAATAAATAAATATTTTTAAAAATTGTTGACTGTATCTTTAAAATTCCCCTGCATAATTCTCTTGCTGTTTGCTGTTAGCTTTTTTTTTTTCATCATCCATGACTGGGATGGGCAGTATTTAATCAGTGGTTTGAATCTTGCCCTCAGCTTAGTTTATCTTCTTATTTGGGCAAGCACCAGCCACCAGCACTTGCATTTGTACTGAGACCAACAGTAGATCAACCATAGACTAAAAGAGGAAAGGATGAGAATGTTCTTGTGCCGTCTGCTTCTAGGTGCTTGCTTATTTTTATGGCCCCTTTGGTGATTTTTCTCGCATGCAAGTGTCAATGTAGGTATTTTTGTCACACTGTGTTCATATATGTATACTGTTATTTCCTTCCTTCCTTCCCTCTCATTCCCTCTAATGACTTTCACTGACTCCTTTTAGTCAGCCTTCCTCAATTTCCCATAATATAGAACCAAAGTGTATTTTTGCAATTCACTGAAAATATTTTTACTCCTATTTATAATTATAGTCAATAAATAACCAGTTTTAACAGGTGGGATCCAGCTGTTAGTAACAAAGCATAATTCAGCAGTTAAAGGCACTTGCTTGCAAAGCCTTGCTAACCTGGAGTCAATTCCCACATAAAGCCAGATATACAAAGTGAAATGGTGCATGCACCTCGAGTTCATTTTCATCAGCAAGGGGCCCTACTGCCACACTCTCCAGCCCAAGCAAGCACCTTTAACTGCTGATCATCTCTCCAGTCCTCTGTGCTCACTCACTTTCTCTTTCTCCTTCTCTTCCTCCCTCTCTCCCTCTCCCTCCCTCTCTCTTCTCTGCTCACAAATAAATATTAAAAATATAATTCTGGGACTGGAGAGATGGCTTAGCAGTTAAGGCACTTGCCTGCAAAGTCTAAGGACCCAGGTTCAATTCTCCAGGTCACACATAAGCCAGATGCACAGGGTGGCGCATGAGTCTGGAGTTTGTTTGCAGTGGCTAGAGGCCTAAGCACATCCATTCTCACTCTCCCTCTCTCTCTTTCCCTCTCTCTGTCTCTAACAAATATATATATATATATATATATATGTATATATATATATATGTATATATATATATATGTATATATGTATGTACATATACATATACATACACAT
This sequence comes from Orientallactaga sibirica, assembly GCA_036365145.1. NCBI lineage: Eukaryota > Metazoa > Chordata > Mammalia > Rodentia > Dipodidae > Orientallactaga > Orientallactaga sibirica. The sequence continues at coordinate 21,936,004 of JAEOAD010000026.1, read as the reverse complement.
ATATAAATTCTGATAAGGATTTTGGCCTTTTGTATGGTATATACTTTTTGTTTTGTTTTGTTTTGTTTTTGAAGTAGGGTCTCACTGTAGCTCAGGCTGACCTGGAATTCACTATGTAGTCTCAGGGTGGCCTCGAACTCATGGCAATCCTCCTACCTCTGCCTCCCAAGTTCTGGAATTAAAAGGCATGTGCCACCATGCCTGGCTCAGGTATATACCTGTTTTTTTAATTACTAGGTCTTCCCCCTGAGAAATATATTCATTTTTGTTTGATCACTTGGACATGCATAACACATACATGGGTAGAATATAACATTTAATAACAATAACATGCAGAACATATGAGAGTTTATCAACTATTTATTACCATGTGGAAAAATAATCTTAGAAAACATACTTTTTTATAAATATTTTCTTTATTTTATTATTATTATTTATTTATTTGAGAGAGGGAAAGAGGCAGAGAGAGAGAGAGAATGGGCACACCAGGGCTTCCAGCCACTGCAAATGAACTCCAGATGCATATGCCACCTTGTGCATCTGGTTTATGTGGGTACTGGGGAATTGAATCGAGGTCCTTTGGCTTTGCAGGCAAGTGCCTTAACCACTAAGCCATCTCTCCAGCCCTTCTTTTTTTTTGTATAAATACATTTTTACTTATTTGCAAACAGAGAGAGAAAAAGAGAAGATAGAATGGGTATGCCAGGGCCTTTAGCAAAAGAACTCCAGGTGCATGCACTCTTTGCATATCTGGCTTTACATGGGTACTGTGGTTGTCCTCCATTTGTTGGGCTTTGCAGGCAAGTGCCTTAAGTGCTGTGCCATCTCTCCAACCCAGAAAATATACACTTTTAATTTTAATTATATTGACAATTTTTGTACCTATATATAAAGTATTTTGATCATAATTTCCGATTACCATATCTTTTTTTATATTTTTTTTTTTTTAGTTTTTCAAGGTAGGGTCTTACTCTGGCCCAGGCTGACCTGGAATTCACTCTGTAGTCTCAGGGTGGCCTCGAACTCACGGTGATCCTCCTACCTCTGCCTCCCGAGTGCTGGGATTAAAGGCGTGTGCCACCACGCCCAGCCATTACCATATCTTATACCCTCTTTCCACCATCCTTCCACTGTACCCTTTCTTGGATTAATAGAGAAACCAAAAGTTGTCTGTAAACAACATTTTATTTGGTTAAAGCCCAGACAAAAGAGGAAATACAGGCACAGTTCAAATTAAAATTATGTACTTATTTTTACCAGGCAATTTAAAAGTCACATGGTTTAAAAATGTGGAGTCAGGCTATCACATTGTAACCTCGAATTGATGATTCTCCTGTCTCAGCTTCCCAAGTAGCTAGGATAATAGGCTGTGACATCAGGCCTAGCTCATTTTACTGTTTATAATACCTGCATGAATAAATGATTTACAGTTATGTAAAGATATATTTGTCATAGAACAGTTTGGCAGAAAATCACAGTTAGGGAGCACTATCAGGCATGTCTTTCCCATTGTGTCCCTATATTTCCTGAGGGACTGTGTGGTTATCTTTCCCACCCAGTTGACATAGCCACAGGCCTTAACTGCATAGGTGGGTGGAGGCAATGTGGTTGGGACGCAGGCCTGTTGAAAAAATCTTTGCAGCAAACCATGGAGCATTTTCAGTTTTCCCTTCATTTAGGCCACCAGAGACCCACAGACTCTTGACAGGCGATGAGGTCTAGGCCTGTGCTGCAGGATGGGCAGAGACCAGAGCAGGAGGTGGAGCTCCATCCTCCCACCTCCCACAGGCAGCCATGTATCCTATGGTACAGTGGCTTGTAATGGAAAAGGAATAAAAAAAAACCTAGAAAACATTTAGGCTAGGGAATACCCCTTCTTTTTCCCAAGAAGTAGTCCTTGTACTTTGATGTGTCTTTTGTATGTATTGATGCAACTTGCTGAGTTTAATTAGGGTTGCCAAGGAACATACTTTTTAAATTTTTATTTATTTTTATGATTTTATAACTGCATAAAAATAATGTATTTTGATCATGCTCATCCCCCATGGAACTCCTTCTTTTCAGCTAGTCTTTTTTTTTTTTTTTTTTTTTTTACTTTGACGGTTTTTTCCTTGTGACCCACTAGGTTGAACTAGGGTTCGCTTGCATGAGTGTGGGCGAGGGGTTATTTACCAGAGCATGGGCAACTTTCTTCAGTGGCTTCACCACTAAAGAAAATATCTCCCCCTCACTCAGCAACCATTAACTGACAATAGCTCCTCATGCTGGAATAGGCCTCTGGAGCCCCACCCCTACATTGCATGTCAGCTGGCCCTGTCTTGTGCAGGTGCTGAGTTCCTCAATGCAACAGCCATATCATATTTGGAAGACTGCATTCCATAGCACTCCTCCCCATCTTCCAGCTCTTAAATTTTTCCATCCCCTCTTCCACAATGTTTCCTGAGACTTAGAATGGGTGAAAGAGATGCCTCACTTAGGGCTGAGCACTCATCAGTCACTTTTTCTCAGCACTTTGGTCACTTATGAGTCTTTGCAGTAACCCCTGCTCACTACAAGATGAAGCTTTTCTGACCAAGGCTGAAAGCAGCACTAATTTATTGAAATAAACAAATATTTAGAAGCAGTTTGACAGATACAGCCATCCATGTAGCAAAAAACAGTAGTATCTTCACCTTTAGGGCCTGTGATCTCCCTAGACACAAGCTTTTGATCAGGTTTACAAGGCATGAATTCCCCTCCTGTAGAGCATTTCTCAGATCCATCCAGTCAGAAAGCAGTTGGTTACCCTGTAAGAGTCATGCCACTGTTGTACCAGTGGGTACTTTTTGAATAGGCAACCCCCCTCCTTTTTAGCTATAAATGACAGTTGAGGAAACTGAACTCCAGAGAACTTAATTACCTTTCTTACAATTAGTGTTAAAGCTGCAGTTGAAAGTCAGACTTTTTTGGGGTTGGGGGGTTGTTTGTTTTTTTGTTTTGTTTTTTGAGGTAGGGTGTCACTTTAGCCCAGGCTGACCTGGAATTCACTACATAGTCTCAGGGTGGCCTCAAACTCACGGCAATCCTCCTACCTCTGCCTCCCAAGTGCTGGGATTAAAGGCGTGCACCACCATGCCCGGCCAGACCTTTTTTTTTGTATGCATAGTATATATATATGGTGTGGTGCATGTGTGTAGTGTATGTGGTGTATGATCATGTATATATGCTGTTGTAGTATCTCATGTACTCACCTGTGGCACCCCATGGGCTCACCTGCCACAGCTGGAGAACACTGGGTATCCTGCGTCATCACTCACCTACCTTTTTTTCCTTGCAATGGATCTCTTACTGATTCTGAAGCTTGCCATTCATGAGCCCCAGCGATTCTCTGGTCTCTGCTTTCCACGGGACTGGGGTTACAGACATTCCCAGCTGTTTGTGTGGGTTCTGGAGATTCAGAGTCAAGCAATCTCAGGCGCCCTCAGGCCCTCATGCTTGCACAGGAAGCTCACTTAACTACTGAGCCATCTCTCTAACCCAAAAACTCAGATCTTTTAACTTCTAAAATCTACATTCTACACTATAATACTATTCCACTTTGCTGATTCATTATTTCTTTCCTTCCTTATACATATTTTTATTCCTTTTAACTTAAGGTTGTTTCACATGTACTTTAAACTTAACTTTCTCAATCTTAGTTTTCTAATTGCTTTTTAAAATATTTTATTTAGTTAGTTATTTGAAAGAGAAAGAGTATGGGCATACAAGGGCTTCCTGCCACTGCAAAAAAACTCAAGACACATGTACCACTTTATGCATCTGGCTTTATATAGGTACTGGGGAATTGAACCCATGCTGTTGGGCTTTGCAAGCAAATATTTTAACCACTGAGTCATCCCTCCAGCCCCTTAGTTTTTTATTTAATATATTTTTATATTTTATTTGTTTGTTTATTCATTTGAGAGAGAGAGAAAGAATGGGTACACCAGGGTCTCTAGCCATTGCAAATGAACTCCAGGGTATGTGTCACTTTGTGCATCTGTTTTTTTTAAAGATTTTTTTAAACTTTTATTTTATTTGTTGAGAGAGAGAAAGATAGATAGAATGGGTGCACTAGGGCCTTCAGCACTGCAAGTAAACTCCAGACACATGCACCACCTTGTGCCTCTGGCTTATGTGGGTCGTGGGGAATTGAACTTGGGTCCTTTGGCTTCACAGTCAAGTGACTTAACCACTAAGCCACCTTTCCAGCCCCCATAATGAATTTTTTAATATACATACTAATTGTATATATTTATGGGATACAGTGTGGCATTTCCATATATGTAGAAAATATTAATAATCTGGTAAGTAATGGCCTATTAATCATCTCAAGCATAGCCTTCACAATAACCAGCAATCCTAAAAAGCAGGTGCTATGCTTATCAGTTTTGGGATGAGGAATTTTAACATATACAAGTTAACCAATTTATCCAACATCCAAAGTTCTTAGAGGTAAAGTCAGAAAAATTTGAGCAATACCACTTTTCAATGCATTCTCTCATCCACCTTACATCCCTGTCAATCAGGACAGTCTAAGATATTCTTCAATAACAATTAAAGCCCAAATCTCCATGAGTTAAAGCAAAAAGTATTTTTTACTCACACATATGTCCATTTCAGGACAGGTAGAAAGCTCTACTCCATAATTACTTCACTCAGTACCTCTACCATCTTGAATTATTTGCCATTACAATCTTAGTTTGACATAGAAAAACATAGTTACTTGTGTCTCATCAAATATAAAAAACACACTATATTCAAGTGCCTCAGCAATAGAAGTAAATCCTTGTAACCAAGATATTATTATTCTTGATTTTTTTTATGATAGAAACTCCGGGAAAAACAAAAAGCTGTACGAGAAAGTCACGGTCCAAATATGAAACAAGCAAAAATGTGGCATGATTTGGAACAATTGATAGAATGTAAAAAACAGTGCTTTCTGAAACTGCAAAGCCAAACTTCCATTGGTCAGGTAATTCAAGAGGATGGAGAGGACCGGCTGGTACTCTGAATCTCTGTCGTCAGCTGGGGTTGAGTTGATGTAACTACCTGTAAGCACAGTCCCTGTAATGTAGTTCTTTTCTTCAAAGTGATTTGTGTAACTTTGTTATTTCAGATTAGCCATTCTTCAAAATGTTTTCTTGGAAAATAAAGTTGAGGCTAGCCTAAGAAGTTGGCTCAGGGGAGCACTTGCTACAAGCATGAGGGCCTGAAACCACCTGGATTCCCCAAGGACTCACATAAACAGTTGGGTGCAGTCTGTAACCCCAGACCTGTAGGGAGCAGAGACAGTAGATTCATTAGGACTTGAGAAAACTGCAGTTCTCCTCACAGAGAGGGTCCACCTAAAGAAAATGATGTGGAGCCAGGCATGGTGGCGCACACCTTTAATACAGCACTTGAGAGGCAGAAGTAGGAAGATCACCATGAGTTTGAGGTTACCTTGAGACTACATAGTGAATTCAAGGTCAGCCTGAACCAAAGTGAAACCCTATCTCGGGGAAAAGGAAAGGAGAGGAGAGGAGATGTGGATGAGTAATAGAAGCAGACACCAGATGTACTCCTTTGGCCTCCATGCACCTGTGAGTACATCTACATATACACATGCACACACACACACACACACACACACACACACACACACACACACACACACACACACCATACCACATATGCAAGAATAAATAAATTTAAGGCAGACTAAGGTTTTAAAGAATTTTTTCTTTTCTTCTTTTTTTGTTTTTGTTTTTTGTTTTTGTTTTTGCTTTTCAAAGTAGGGTTTCACTCTAGCCCAGGCTGACCTGTAATTCACTATGTAGTCTTAGGGTGGCTTCAAACTCACGGCGATCCTCTCCCGAGTGCTAAGATTAAAGGTTTGTGCCACCACGCCTAGCAAGAATTTTTCATATAAAGCTTTTATTGTTTAGACATCAGTGGTATCTCCTGAGTTTTAAAGGAAATTTTAAATGTAAACACATGTCTTAAAATATGTAATAACTCAATGGATTAATGTTTTTCTTAATTTTTTTAACTTTAGAGGAATCTTTTAGGAACTAATATCTCTTGTTTTGAAGAAACATTTATCTGAAGTTCAACAATTCCTACAAGTTTACTTCAGTTTTTTTTCTTTTGTTAAAAGCAAATTTAACATTTTGAAAATATATTTGTTTTATTCATATAATTTAAAAACAAATAAAGCTTGGTGCATATATTGTGTCAAATTTATTTTAAATCATAGTTGTGTCAATTTTTTGTTTTAAAATAAATATTCACATTCTATAATAACAGATTATTTTCTCTAAACAGCTAATATAGATTTACTAATATCATGATTGTCCTGGGGACTGTTATTATAAGAATAAGAATTTTCATGGAATGTAGATGCTATCATATACTAAAAAGTTAACAAGTTAAAAGTTAACAAAATTCCAAATAAAATTCAGGAACTCAAAGTACTTCCAGCCTCTACTTCATTTAGTGTATTTGAAGATTTCTTTGTTTTTCTTTAATGTTTCTAGACTCATACATCCTTTATTTCATTTTGGTTGCAACCTTTTTTTTTAATATCTTGTCTTTAGATTTGAAAACTTGGATTTTAATTGTTACTATGTCCATTTTAGGCTAGTTCCGGCAGGTGGGGTGGGGGGATGGTTCACATGTGAATATGGATGATACATGCCATGGTTTCCATGTGGAAGTCAGAGGAAAACTATCCAGATCAGTCTTCACTTTCCCCCATGCACCAGGTAGTCTTTCTTTCTCTTACTGTTGGGCTTAACTACTACATTCACTTCAAATCTCCAATGTTCTGGGAAATTCTCCTGCCTCCTCTTCCTATCACCTGGTCAGTGTGCTAGCACTAAAGAAGCCCACTAAGGCTTCTGGGTTTTTTGTTTGTTTGTGGATTTTTTTTTTTTTTTGCTTGTGTGTGTGGTGAATGCACATAAATGTGCCTTTGAGGTGCCCTATATGCCCACCTCTGGTGGAGGTCACTTGCCTGCAGAAGCCAAAGTGAAATACCTGGTAAACTGCTCTATCACTCTTCAGTCTGGTGGTATTTTGACCAGGAATCTCCTTTTACTAATTCCAGAGTTTGTGGGGCTCTGAAGATTTTTGGGTCTCTGTTCTGTGGGATTGGAGTTATAGGTGTGTGTGGTTATGCCCAGCTATTTTACATGGAATCTGGAAATTTGAACTCAAGCAGTCTCAGGCCCCCTCATCATGCTTACTCAGGAAACTCACTTAACCACTGATCCATCTCTTCAGCCCAGCTTCCAGCTTTTTATGTCGGGTCTTGGGATTGAATTTGGATACTCAGTACCTGGGCTTGAATGAAAAGTGCTTAATCCACTGAGCCATCTTCCTAGCCATATCTCAGGTAGTTCTTATTAGCTTCCCTTTAAAAAAATTGGGGGCTGGGTGCGGTGGAACATGCTTTTAATCTCAACCCTCAGGAAGCCAAGGTAGGAGGATTACTGTGAGTTCAAAGGCCAACCTGAAACTACATAGTAAATTCCAGGTCAGCCTGAGCTAGAGCAAGACCCTACCTCAAAAAACAAAACAAAACAAAAATCTGGGCGTAGTGGCACACACCTTTAATCCCAGCACCTGGGAGGCAGAGGTAGGAGGATCACCATGAGTTCAAGGCCAGCTGAGACTACATCGTGAATTCCAGGTCAGCCTGAGCTAGTGTGAGACCCTACCTTGAAAAAAAAATTTTTTTTGATATATGGATGCATGTATGTATGCATGTTCATATGTAGGTGTGTGTAAATGTGTGTGTATGCATATAGACACCAGAAGCCAATATCAGATGTCTTCCTCAATCACTTTCCACCTTAGTTCTTGAAACAGGGTCTCAAGATTCACCAATTCAGCTAGGCAAGCTAGCCAGCAGGCCCCAGAGATCTTCCTGTCTCAGCTCTCAAGTGCTGGGATTACAGGTGCATGCCACCATGCCTGACTTCTACATAGGTGCTAGGGAGACAAACTCAGGTCCTCATGTTTTGTACAGCAAGCATTTTACTAACTGAACCATCTCTCTATCCCCCCTCAAAATTTTTAATGAAGAAAATTTGTGTTGTATAAAAATACACAAACTTGGATCCCTTTTTTATTTATTAGGAGAGAGAGAAGGTGCATGACACAGCCTTTTGTCTCTACAAATGAACTCCAGATACATGTGCCACTTTGTGCATCTGGCTTTACATGGGTACTAAAGAATTGAATTTGGGTCATCAGGTTTTGTAAGCAAGTGCTTTTAACCTCTGAATCATCTCCCCAACCCCACAAACTTGGATCTTTTTGTCCTAGATGTTATCTACTTTTGATATTTGTTTGAAAGCTTCTTTTTTGGTAATAACCCCACTAGCATAGAGGTTATTGGTAATTCTAGGAGCTATAGGAAGAAGAGAGGAGAGAAAAGCTATCAAATCAAGGAAGAACTGTGCTTAGCAGGAAAGTATAGAAAGAAATTCTTTTAAATCTTATTAAAGAAAAGTTGGGGGCCTAGGGGATGGCTCAGTTCAAATTATTTGCTTGCAAATTCTGTAGATCTTGGTTAGAGTCCCCAGTAACCCTTGTAAAGCCAGATGCACAAACTGGTACATGTATCTAGAGTTCATTTGCAGCAACAAGAGGCCCTTGTTTGCCCATACTCTTCTCCCCTCTTCTCTCCCTATCTCTGTATAAAAAGAAAGATGGGCCGGGCGTGGTGGCGCACGCCTTTAATCCCAGCATTCGGGAGGCAGAGGTAGGAGGATCGCCGAGAGTTCGAGGCCACCCTGAGACTACATAGTTAATTCCAGGTCAGCCTGGGCCAGAGTGAGACCCTACCTCAAAAAACCAAAAAAAAAAAAAGAAAGAAAGAAAGAAGAAAGAGAGAAAGAAGGAAAGAAAGATGGAGCACTTCAGCATTAGTAATTTGAATCTGGTCCTGTTCATTCTTATCTGCTTACTTGGGCAAGTGTCAACAACTGCCTTCTCATTCATGCCTTTAGACAGCAGATCAGCCATAAACTAGAAGCAGAAAGACTGTTTCCCTTGTAGAAACAAACCCTTCTTAATTCAGTAATCATTTTCCACACTGAGTAAATGATGCTTGTGCAGTATTAGCTGCAGGTTTGGTATATTTAAACCACTAACCAGAATGTGAATTCCTTTGCAAATATTTGAATGACTAGATTCCTTTTATAGAAAGAGCATTTTATTCCCCCCAAAGGAAAGTCAAATTACAAGATTATTAAGCAGAGTGATTGATTTCACTTCTTTTTTATCCCTATACTATATTTGGTGCTCCACTTAAGTTTTAAAATTATTAACATTAGAGCCAGGCATGGTGGCACATGTTTTAGCATTCAGGAGGCAGAGATCGGAGGATCACCATGAGTTTGAGGCCAGCCTGAGACAGAGTGAATTCCAGGTCAGCCTGGGCTAGAGCAAGACTCTACCTCAAAAAAAAATTATTAACATCAGCTTCAGACATAGCACAGTTGGTAAAGTGCTTGTCTTACCAGCATGAGAACCTGAATTGTATCATCAGAACCATACCTCATAATGTTATATTTTGTTTGTTTTTTTCCAGGTTGGATTGCACTCTAGCCCAGGCTAACTTGGAATTTACTATGTACTCCCAGGCCGGCCTTGAACTCATGGTGATCCTTGTGCCTCTGCCTCCCAAGTGATGGAATAAAAGGCTTGTGCCACCATGCCCAGTTAGAACCCATAATTCTAAAAATGCTAGGCATCCTGGCACATGTTTGTAATCCTAGCATTGGAGAGGCAGATGTATATCAGCCAGTGTAGCCTCCTTGGTGAGTTCCAGGCCAATGTGTAGACCCTGTTTCAAAAGAGATGGATGGCTGCCAGGCACAGTGCTGTATGCCTTTAATCTTAGTACTTAGGAGGCTGAAGTACAAGAATCACCATGAGTTCTAGGTCAGCCTGGGCTAGAGTGACACCTAGCCTTACACACACACACACACACACACACACACACGCACACACACACACACACAGTGGGGGGAAGATGGAAAGATTGCTCAGCAGTTAAGACATTTACCTGCAAAACCTAACCACTCAGGTTCGATTCCCCAGTACTCTACATAAAGCCAGATGCACAAAGTGGCACATATATCTGGAGTTCGTTTGCAGTGGCTAGAGGCCCTAGCGAGCTCATTCATTCTCTCTCTCTCTCTCTCTCTCTCTCTCTCTCTCTCTCTCTCTCTCTGTCTCCTTGCAAATAAAAAAATTAAATTGTTAATGACATACTACCAGTTATGCCTAGGATTATAATTTATTACTTGCTATCTCTATTCTATTCAGAAAAAGTATGTGGATTAAATATAAGGGCAGCTCCAAAATTATTTTATTAACTGAAACAGAACATTATTTCTTCAAGAAAAGCAAATTGAAAGAATCTACAAGTACAAGTTATTTATAGTTTTTATGTAATGTTGGACATTTAGTAATGCAGCTTAATAGGTTTCATGCAGTGACTTTCCACTCATTCCATGATTTGATTGGAACATTAAAAAGCTTTGACTAATACTTGACAATTTTTGACAGCTGGTACTTAAGGAAGAAGCACTTATTACATTTTTCCTTCAGAATTAATACTCTAGCTGGCTAATTGATGAGAATACTTAATCATTTTAGAAAATAATTTGTCTTTCACATGATGACCCAAATAAAGGAGAAAAATGCAGTGTGTGAAATCTGCCTCTGAGCTCAGGGATCTCTTTCTGTTAGGGCTTGGTGTTGCCAACCTGCCTGGGGTTCACTGTGTTAGCTACAGCTTTCCTCTTGGTCACTATTGTCTCAGGAAACAATCCAACGTTAAAGGTTATCCTTTATAAGAAGATTTCTTAGTAGAATGACATACTTCCTGTTACAATCTGTTAACAACTGACTTCAAGGTCGTATTTTCGTGGTTTGGGGACTATGCCAGAGAATCTTTTGAAAAGTATATGGAAATCAAACCAGGAATTGTGGACCATTTCTGTGGTGGTTTGAATCATATGTCCCCCATAAACTCATGTGTTCTGAATGCTTGGCTCCCAGCTGATGGCAATGTGAGCCTTACTGGAGGAGATGTGTTGTTTGGGGCAGGCTTAGGGGTGTTAGAGCCAGTTCCCCCTCCTAGAGCTCAGCTCACTCTCTTGCTACTGTTTTTACTTGCAGTGGTAGGGGAGATGTCCAGCCTCGGCTCATGCCATGCTTTTCCCTGACATCATGGAGCTTCCCCTCAAGACTGTAAGCCAAAAATAAAAATTTTCCTCCTATCAGCTGCTTTTTGTCAGGCGCAATGAAAAGGTCACTATAACAATCTCCATCTTCTTCTTTTTTTTTTTTTTTTTTTTTTTTTTTTTTTCGGTTTTTCAAGGTAGGGTCTCACTCTGATCCAGGCTGACCTGGAATTCACTCTGTATTCTCAGGGTGGCCTCGAACTCACGGTGATCCTCCTACCTCTGCCTCCCAAGTGCTGGGATTAAAGGTGTGCGCCACCACACCCGGCTCCATCTTCTTCTTTTTTTTTTTTTTTTTTTTGCATGTATATGTGTACTATGTGTGGTATGGTGTATATACGTGTGTGTGTGTGTGTGTGTGTGTAAAACCCATGTGTGGCATACTCTTCTGCTTGTTTCTTAAGAAGGTGTCTCTCACTGAACTTAGAGCTTCTGTTTTCTGTTGACCAGAGAGCCCCAAAAATTGTCCAGTATGTTCCCCACAGAACTGGAGTTACAAGTGTGTATGGCCATACCAGGCCTTTAATGTGGGCGCTGGGAATTGAACTCGGGTTATCTCTGGCCCTCATGCTTGTGATACCTGAGCTCTTACCTGCTGACCATTTCCCCAGCCCCATTAGCTTTCTTTGGATTGATACTTCCTATCATTTTGCCTAATTCAACAGGTAACAATTCGAAGTTTTTTGGGTTTTTCGTTTGTTGTTTTTGTTTTTGTTTTTGTTTTTGTTTTTGAGGTAGGGTCTCACTCTTGTTTTTGTTTTCTGAGATCTTACTCTAGGTTGACCTGGAACTCACTCCATAGTCCCAGGATGGCCTCGAACTCCCAGGTATCCTCCTACCTCTGCCTCCCGAGTTCTGGCATTAAAGGTGTGCACCACCATGCCCAGCCAAGAAGTAACTTAATTACAATTGCATTTACTTGATAGTTTATGGTTCTGCCTAATTCTTAGCAGAGCATGTTTTAGTCACCTTCTCATTGCTGGGACAGAACACCCAACTAAAAGCAGCTGATGGGAGAAATGGGTTTATTTTGTCTTTTATCTCAAGGGGAAGTTTCACATGACAGGGAAAGGATGATATAGAAGAAGCTAGACATCATTTCTTGCCACAACAGCTGGAAGAAAGTAGCAAGAGAGGGGCTGGAGAGATGACTCAGTGGTTAAGGTACTTGCCTGCAAAGCCTGATGGCCCTGGTTCAGTTCCCCAATACCCATGTAAAGCCAGATGCACAAAGTAGCACATGTGTCTCAAATTTGCAGTGGCAGGAGGCCCTAGCACAATAGTACCCACTCTCTTTCTATCTGTCACTCTCTTTCTCTGTCTTGCTTTTTCTCATTCTCCCTCTCCAGGCAAATAAACAAAAGTTTTTTTTATTAAAAAAAAAAAAGAAAAGGAAAAGAAAAGAAAAGAAAAGAGAAAGGAAAGGAGAAGAGAAAAAAAAGAAAAGAAAAGAAAAGAAAAGAAAAGAAAAGAAAAGAAAAGAAAAGAGAAAAGAAAAGCTCCCTCCAGACACAAAATGGCCTGGATATCCATGATTTCACAGTGCCTGACACCACCTACACAAGACCATCACAATAGGAGGAAAAGATAATGACATCAAACTGAAAAGAAAGACTGAGAGGGGGAGGGGATATGATGGAGAGTGAAGTTTCAAAGGGGAAAGTGGGAGGGAGGGAATTACCATGGGATATTGTCTACAATTAAAGAAGTTGTCAATAATAAATAAATAAATAATAAAAGTAGCAAGAGAGTGAGCTGAGCTCTGGGAAGAGAGAAGCTGGCCCCTTATACACCAAAGCCCACTCCTAGCAACACACCTCTAGCAAGGTTCCACTTCCTAAATTGTCATCAGCTGGGGACCAAGCATTCAAAACACATGAGTTGGTGAGGGAGATGACTCAGTGGTTAAAGGCACTTGTTTGGGGTTTGGTTCCCCAGTACCCACATAAAGCCAGATGTACAAAGTGGTGCATGTATCTGGAGTTCATTTGCAGTGACAGGAGACTCTGGCACATCCATACTCTCAATGTCTCAAATAAATAAAAAATATTTTTTAAGTAAGCACATGAGGCCAGGCGTGGTGGCATGCGCCTTTAATCCCTGCACTTGGGAGGCAGAGGTAGGAGGATTTCCGTGAGTTTGAGGTCACCCTGGGACTCAGTGAATTCCAGGTCAACCTGAGCTAGAGTGAGACCCTACCTCAGAAAACCAAAAAGAAAAAGGAAGGAAGAAAGGAAGGACGGATGCATGCACGCACGCACGCATGCACACACATGAGTGGCTGGAAAGATGGCTCAGCAGTTAAAGTGCTTGCCTGCAGAACCTAATGACCCAGGTTCAATTCCCCAGGACCCATGTAAATCCAGATGCACAAAGCGGCACATGTATCTGGAGCTTATTTGCAGTGGCTGGAGGCCCTGGTGTGCCTGTTCTCTCTGTCTCTTTTCTATCTCTCTCTGCTTGCAAATAAATAAAATACTTTTCTTTAAAAAGTATATGAGGCCAGGCATGGTGGCATATGCCTTTAATCCCAGCACTCAGGAGGCAGAGGTAGGAGGATTGCCATGAATTCAAGGCCACCCTGAGACTTCATAGTGAATTCCAGGTCAGCCTAGGCTAGAGTGAGACCCTACCTCAAAAAAAAAAAAAAAAAAAAAGAAAGAAAGAAAGAAAGAAAAGAAAAGCCTATTAGTTTATGTGGGACATCTGATTCAAACCACCACAGCAATTATGACATTTATACATTTCTTGGAAAAATTTAAGCTTGCTTTTTTTTTTAAGTTTGTTTCTTAAATTTGTTTTTTGTTGTTGTTTTTAGGTAAGCTCAATAGACTGCCCTTTTTTTAATGCAAGAGTGTGAGAGCTGGGCATGGTGGCACACGCCTTTAATCCCAGCACTTAGGGAGGCAGAGGTAGGAGGATTGCCATGAGTTCGAGGCCACTCTGAGACATCATAGTGAATTCCAGGTCAGTCTGAGCTAGAGTGAGACCCTACCTCGAAAAAAAAAAAAAAAAGAGTGTGAGAGAGAGAATTGATGTGTGCCAGGCCTCCAGCCACTGCAATCGACCTCCAGATGTGTGCACCCCCTTGTGTGCCCTTGTGCACTTACTTCATTTTGTGTGTTGGCTTACATGGGACCTGGAGAGTCAAACATGAGTCCTGAGGCTTCACAGGCAAGCACCTTAATTGCTAAGCTATCTCTTCAGCCCTGTTTCTTAAATTTTTATGCCATGATGATACAGAACTGGGTTTTGGGGGGGGGCGTATTTTTTTTGTTTTGTTTGTTTTTTTGTAATTTGAGCAAAATAAGAGGCTAAATATTCACTGTAACTAAAAATATATGTTAACAAAATTCTTTTTTTTTCAAGGTAGGGTCTCACTCTGGCTCAGGCTGACCTGGAATTCACTATGTAGTCTCAGGGTGGCCTTGAACTCTTGGCGATCCTCCTACCTCTGCCTCCCAAGTGCTGGGATTAAAGGCGTGCGCCACCACTCCCGGCACAACAAAATTCTTTGGAATTAAATTTTAAAAATGCAGAATGAGCTGGGCATGGTGGTACACGCCTTTAATCCCAGCACTTGGGAGGCAGAGGTAGAAGGATTGCTATGAGTTCAAGGCTACCCTGAGACTACATAGTGAATTCCAGGTTAGCCTGGGCTGGAGTAAGACCCTGTCTCAAAAAAACAAAAACAAGCCAGGCATGGTGGCACACACCTTTAATCCCAACACTCAGGAGGCAGAGGTAGGAGGATCACCATGAGTTCGAGGCCACTCTGAGACTACATAGTGAATTCCGGGTCAGCCTGGACTAGAGTGAAACTCTACCTGGAGGCCTGGAGAGATTGCTTAGCAGTTAAGGCATTTGTTTGCAAAGCCAAAGGATCCTGATTCAACTCTCCAGGACCCACGTAAGCCAGGTGCACAAGGGGGCCATGCATCTAGAGTTCATTTGCAATGGCTAGAGGCCCTGACATGCCCATTCTCTCTCTCTTTCTCTCTCTCTCTCTCTCCCTCCCTTCCTCTTTCTCTCCAATAAATAAATAAAAATACATTTTAAAATGCAGAATGAGTAGCTTGACAAAGGCAAAGTTTATGTTGAAAATGACTTTGTGGAGGTTTATGTCTAAAAAGAACTCTTAAACCGAGTGTGGTGGCGCACACCTTTAATCCCAGCACTTAGGAGGCAGAGGTAGGATTGCTGTGAGTTCGAGGCCACCCTGAGACTACATAGTTAATTCCAGGTCAGCCTGGGCCAGAGTGAACCCCTGCCTCAAAAAAACAAAAACAAAAAAATTCTTGTCTTACATAGACGTGCACCCAACACTGGTGACTAGTAAGTGTGAATAAAAGACTTATTTCCACAACAGGTTCTAGGTGCTTACATCATGCCTCTTGCTTGGCAGGGAGGAGTGCTTGCCCCAGGGAATGGGTAATGTGGCACTCTGCCAACTAGTTTTCCTTATGCTTGGTTATATTAATGGTTTCTCCATGGTTGTGGAGAGGTGAGCTCAAAATCCCACATACATCCCTCTTCTTCACACAGTGCATGGCAGCCAGGAAAGAAAGTTGTACTTTTATTAAATACGTATTTCTCTAGTCATACTGGTGGAGCTCTTCCTTCCCTCCCCTTTAAAGAGCATCTTAATTAGAGCTATTTGGTGTGTGGCAGGCTGGCTGGCATGAGCTGAGTGTTTTGTCTGGAGAGGATCATTCTGGTCATTACCAAGGCTTTTAGAATGCAGTTTCTCATTTGCTGTGGACATGACCGTAAAAAATCCCAGTAGGTTTTCTATATGCTACTTAATTGGCTAGCAGTCAGCCTATTGGGAACATTTCAAAACAAAAAAAAGTGATCTGCAGTGGCTAGAGGCCCTGGCACGTCCATTCTCCCTCTCCCTCTCTCTCTGTCCCTCTCTCTTTCTCAAATAAATAAATAAAAATAAAATCTTTGGCGGGGGGGAGGGGTTTCGAGGTAGGGTCTCGCTCCAGCTCAAGATGACCTGGAATTCACTATGTAATCTCAGGGTGTCCTCAAACTCATGGTGATCCTCTTATCTCTGCCTCCCGCTGGGATTAAAGGCGTGCGCCACCATGCCCAGCTAATAAAATCTTTAAAAAAAAAAAAAAAGTGATCTGTGGGGTTTTGATGTTTGGCTTTCTGGTCTTTTTGTTGTTGTTGTTGTTGTTGGGGTTTTTTTGTTTGTTTGTTTGTTTGTTTGTTTGTTTGTTTGTTTGTTTGTTTTTTTTGGTAGGGTCTCACTCAGGTCCAGGCTGACCTGTAATTCACTATGTAGTCTCAGGGTGGCCTTGAATTCAAGGCGATCCTCCTACCTCTGCCTCCAGAGTGCTGGGAGTAAAGGTGTGCACCACCACTCCGTGCAGCTCTCCTGTCTTAAAACAATCTTCAAAAGTAGAAAATTGACTGTTATTCCTTTCATCCCATACGTACAAACGAAACCCAAAAGTAAAACACACAACCCAAATAAGTTGTTTTTGAGAGGCCTCCACCAGCATGTGCTTTCTGCTCCCAAGTTCCCTCTTTTGGCAAATTAGAAATATTTTCTTGGTCAATTGATAATTTCACAGTTTCCTTTCTAGAAACTGCTGAGAGCTTGAGTCACCAAACTGGGTTTACTGCTATGGAAATTCACTATTGAGAGCACAGGAAGAAGTAAAAGATTTCTGTTTTTCAGTGAAAGTCTCAAGTTTCCAGTTCAGTTCGGGGTGTAATAGCAAGTTCCTGGCAAGGCAGCTACCTAACACTGCACATAAGTGATAACCCAGAGAATAATCATAGGATTTAGAGCTGCTTAGAGCATCAGAACAACTCACATAATCATTTGTTAGCAGGAGCTCACTCTTCCAGCCTCTCTCCAGTGCAGAAATCAGCCTGGAGTGCTTAGAGCAAATTACAGCTTCAGTAGAGTAAACAGCTCACTCCTGAGCCGGGCATGGTGACACATGCCTTTAATCCCAGCACTTGGAAGGCAGAGCTAGGAGGATTGCCATGAGTTTGAGGCCACCCTGAGACTACAGAGTGAATTCCAGGTCAGCCTGGGCTAGAGGGAGACCCTACTTCGAAAAACCTATATGTTTTTTTTCTATACCTCTGTAATTATGATGAAGAAAGTCATTGACACATGACTGAACAGTCAGAATATACCAGGCACTGTGTGTGCTAAGAGCTTGTGCAAGCCGGGCGTGGTTGGCACACGCCTTTAATCCCAGCACTTGGGAGGCAGAGGTACGAGGATCACAGTGAGTTCGAGGCCACCCTGAGACTACATAGTTAATTCCAGGTCAGCCTGGACCAGAGTGAAACCCTACCTCAAAAAAAAAAAAAAAAAAAAAAAAAAAAAAAAAAAAAAAAAGAGCTTGTGCAGAAGCCAATGTAATTCTTTTTCTTTTAAGATTTTTTAAAAATATTTATTTGCACGAGAGACAGAGAAATCAGTGACCTCTAGTCACTACTAACAAACTCCAGACACATGTGCCACCTTATACATCTGGCTCACATGGGTACTAGGAAACTAAATCTGGGTCCTTAGGCTTCACGGGCTAAGCCATCTCTCCAGCTAGTAACCAGTGTAATTGTTATGATAACCTCTGAAGTAGGTGTCAGTATTCCCATTTGATTGGTAGTGACTTTAAGCAGAGTCTTCCACAATACTACTCAGGTAGTGCCGCAGTAGAGCCAGGATCCAAAACCTGGACTCTAAACTGTACTGCCATGCAACCCTTTTGTGTATACAAGTGTATTTTTATAAACAGGTTTATATCTATTTATGAGCCATAGTATGCATTCATTACATTTAATGCTGGTCTTTGAAAACTGTGTTTGCTTATTATATCTGGAGAATAACCTCCACTAAATGATTGAAAGTTCTACCAATCACTGAGGGAATTATACTAAAACATAAGTCAAAGTCAGGCATGGTGGCACCCAGCACTCAGGAGGCAGAGGTAGGAAGATCGCCAGGAACTCAAAGCTAGCCTGGGACTACAAAGTGTGTTTCAGGACTGCCTGGGCTAGAGTGAAACCCTGCCTCAAAAAAACAACAAAGTTGTTGGCCAGGGAGGTCACAGATACCCCCAAAACATTACAGATCATTGCCAAGGCCCTTGGCTTCCCATCAGGAATAGATGGTAAGACTCTATTGCTGAAGACTCCACATACATAGGCTGCAAGGTCACTGAGAATTCCTGCTGGAGCTGAGCTGAAAGCCTCCTCCATGTGGACCAGCTGACAGCTGGAAAAAGCTGTGCTGCATGCAGTTCAATGGGAGAGAGAAAACACCAGTGAAGGTATTCAACAGTGAACACTACAAGCTTTAAATTTGGCCAGCCAGGCCAAATGAGCCAACAAGTGCAATAGTGACATGTCTGGTATGGGGAAACCAACCGCTCTCTAATTGGACTGGAGGCCTGCTCCATGGGAGGAAATACATTCCTGATACTGAAAACCTATGACGGGTAGTCATGAGCCCTAGGGGTGTAACATCTGCTGGTGTCTCACTAAATGTATATACTATGCTCACCAAATTGCCCAAACTTCTCTTAATGTCCATACCCATATATTAATGCTACTCTCATTTCTGGTTAGAGAAGCTTCTCTTTTCAGATGGTGGCGACCTTGGGATGACTCAGAAGGGACCATAGTGCTGAGAAGAAGGGACAGAGGAGTGCTAAAAATTCTCAAACCCACCTTCCAAGGCTCAGGATCCATTCCAGAAGAGGGGGTGGAAAGCATGTAAGAGCCAAAGGAAGAGTAGGACTCCTTACAATGTGCTCCTCCAGACACAAAATGGCCTGGATATCCATGACCTCACAGTGCCTGACACCACCTACACAAGACCATCATAATAAGAGGAAAAGATCATGACATCAAACTGAAAAGAAAGACTGATTGAGAGGAGGAGGGAATATGATGGAGAGTGAAGTTTCAAAGAGGAAAGTGGGGGGATGGAGGAAAGTACCATGGGATATTGTCTACAATTAAAGAAGTTGTCAATAAAAAAATAAAAATAGCTGGGCGTGGTGGCGCATGCCTTTAACCCAGCACTCAGGGAGGCGGAGGTAGGAGGATCACCACGAGTTCGAGGCCACCCTGAGACTACATAGTGAATTCCAGGTCAGCCTGGGCTAGAGTGAAACCCTACCTCGAAAAATCAAAAAAAAAAATTAAAATTAAATTAAATAAAAACAAGTTGGGCATGGTGGGTGCACGCCTTTAATCCCAGCACCCAGGAGGCAGAGGTAGGAGGATTGCCGTGAGTTCGAGGCCACCCTGAAACTACATAGTTAATTCCAGGTCATCCTGGGCCAGAGTGAGACCCTACCTCAAAAAAAAAAAAAAATTGATGCCAAGTAAATGCATGAAAGAAATGACTAGTAGTTTCAGATACAGAGAAAATAAATTCTGAACAAATTATCTTTTAAATCTTTCTTTGTTAAAGTGTTAAAATTATATCTCTGGATATTAAAATTAATCTAATTTTTTACTTTATAAATAATGCTACAATGAAATACAAAAATTGGGATATAATATAGTAAGCAAGACTACAAAAATATGTTTGAATCTAAATTCTAGTCAATGGTTTTATAGATTTTTCTTGCCTTTCTCCATGAAAATGCCAAGAGGGAGCCGGGCATGGTGGCGCATGCCTTTAATTCCAGCCCTCAGGAGGCTGAGGTAGGAGAATTGCTGAGTTCGAGGCCACCCTGAGACTACATAGTGGGCTAGAGTGAGACCCTACCTCGCAAAAATAAATAAATAAATAAATAAATGCCAAGAGGTAGTTTTTTCTGAAAGAAACTCACAAGCTACTACTTTATTAGAGAATGAAATTAAAAGGATTTTCATTTATTTACATGCACAAAATCTGTGTGTGACTGATAGATCATGAAACACAAAATCATTATGACCTGAGTTTTGCTCTCAAAAACAGTCTGAAAGATTCAAATATTATGTAAAATAAAACTAAGTGTTCCCAGCACTCGGGAGGCAGAGGTAGGGGGATCTCTGTGAGTTCAAGGCCACCCTGAGACTACATAGTTAATTCCAGGTCAGCCTGGGCCAGAATGAGACCCTACCTCGAAAAACCAAAAAAAAAAAAAAAAAAAAACTAAGTGTTATTGGGGCTGGAGAGATGGCACAATGGGTAAAGTGCTTGCCATAGAAGCATGAGGGCCTGTGCTAGAGTTTACTGGTTAGCTTGTCCAGCCCAATTTGTGAGATCTGAGTCTCAGTGAGAGACCATTTAAAAAAAAAAAAAAAAGAGAGATGGCTTAGGTGGGGCTTTGTCTGCAAAGAGATGGTTTGATTCTCCAGGACCCAGGAGGACTGTCTAAGGCATTTGTCTGTTCAAGGCCAAAAAAGGATCCTGGTTTGATTCTCCAGGACCCAGGAGGACTGTCTCAAGTTCATGTGCCAGGTAGCCTGCACCCTAGAAAAAACTGAGTTCCAGGCCTGCTCAAGGTAGGAGGATCGCCGAGAGTTAATGAGACTATGGGGCTGGAGAGAGCCTGGCCAGAGTGAGACCCTACCTCGAAAAACCAAAAGCGGGGCTGGAGAGATGGCTTAGCGGTTAAGGCGCCTACCTCCTAAGCCTAAGAACGCCGGTTCCAATCTCCAGGTCCCATGTTTAGCCAGATGCAAAGTGATGCAAGGGCGCCATGCCCAGTACCCACATAAAGCCAGATGCACAAAGTGGCACATGTGTCTGTAGTTCATTTGCAATGGCAAAAGGCCCTAGCATGCCCATGCTCACTTGCTCATGCGCTCTCTCTACCTCTCTCTGTCCAAAAAAAATAATAAACTTAAAAAGAAAGAAATCTTAATGTGACTAAGTTCTATCATAAACATGGGAGAGGAAGGAGCACCTATTATGTGCTAAACTCTTCTCTTTACAACAGTCCCTCTTTATACACAGTTTTGCTTTCTGATGTTTCACTTACCTGTGGAAATTTTCAGAACTAATTCATAAGTTTCAAATAACTTTTATTACAGTATATTTGTAATTATATTTTATTATTAGTTACTGCTGTTAATCTCTTATTTTGTCAAATTTGTAAATTAAACTTTACCAAGATAATGGAATGTATATCTAGGAAAATATACAGCATACTATAAATAGGGCTTGGTTCTGTCTTTGGTTTCAGGTATCCATTGAGGGTCTTGAACATATCCCCACAAACGGAGGGTTACTTTGTTTGGTATGCTCAGCACTCAGCTAGACTACATAAAAAGGCATATGAGGGCTGAAGAGATGGCTTAGCGCATGCATGAAAGAAATGACTAGCACATGCCTGCAAAACCTAAGGATCCAAGTTCAATTCTTCTGGTCCCACATAAGCCAGATGCACATGGTGGCATATGTGTCTGGAGTTCGTTTGCAGTGCCTAGAGGCCCTGGCATGCCCATTCTCACTCTCTATCTCCCTCTCTCTGTCTCAAATAAATAAATAAATAAATAAATAAATAAATAAAATAAATAAATAAAATCTTTTTAATGTTTTTTATTTTTTTATTTTATTTATTTATTAGAGAGAGCAAGAGGGAGAGAGAGAGAGAGGCAGATAGAGAAAGAATGGGTGTGCCATGGCCTCTAACCACTGCAAACAAACTCTAGACATATGTGCTACCTTGTGCATCTGGCTTATGTGGGTCCTGGAGAATCGAACCTGGGTCCTTAGGCTTCACAGGCAAGCACATTAACTGCTAAGCCATCTCTCCAGCCCATAAAATCTTTTTTTTTTTTAAAGGCACATGGTGTGGCTGCTGTCATTTACCCGATTTAAAATACACTAATCAACATAAGCACTCAAATGTAATAACCCAGTACTAACTACCGTGGTGCTGTAGAAGGTCAATCAAGACAGTGATCTGGGCTGGGAGATGGCTCAGCAGTTAACGGCACTTGCTTACAAAGCCAACTAGACCTGGTTGTAGTAATTTGCAGTGGCAAGAGGCCCTGGTGCGCCCATTCATATTTTCTCTCCTCACAAATAAATAATTTTAATTTTTCACAAAATAATAAAAAAACAGGGAACTTGGGGAAATGTCTCAACAGTTAAAGGTATGTGCTTGCAAAGTCTGCTGCCCAGATGTTTGTGGCAGGAGGGAATGTGCATATACACACACATTAAAAAAAAAATCTTGAGCTGGGTGTGGTGGCGCACTCCTTTAATCCCAGCACTTGGGAGGCAGAGGTAGAAGGATTGCCGTGAGTTCGAGGCCACCCTGAGACTACATAGTTAATTCCAGGTCAGCCTGGGCTAGAGTGAGACCCTACCTCAGGAAAAAGAAAGGAAGGGGGCGCTGGAGAGATGGCTTAGCGGTTAAGCTTGCCTGTGTCTGGAGTTCATTTGCAGTGGCTAGAGGCCCTGGTGTGCCCATTCTCTCTCTGCCTCTTTCTCTCCCTGTTGCTTTCAGATAAATAAATAAAAATAAACAAAAAAAAAAAGGAGGGAGGGAGGGAGGAAAGAAAAGGCTCTATCAGTAAAAGTGCTTGCCTTGCAAGCATGAAGACCTGAGTCCAATCCCCAGAACCCACATAAAAATGCTAGGTAGGGTGAGCACCCTTGTAATCCTAGTAGTGGGGAGACAGAGATGGGTGGATCCCTGTGGCTCACTGGCCAGCCAGTCTAGCATACTCCAAGCCAATAAGAAACCCTATCTCAGAAAAGGTAAATGGGGGGGGAGGGGTGGCTGGAGAGATGGCTCATCAGCTAAGGTGTTTGCCTGCAAAGTCTAATAATGACCCAAGTTCAACTCCCCAGTACCCACATAAAGCCAGATACAGATGGAGTTCATTTGCAGTGGCTAGAGGCCCTGGTGCTCCCATTGGCTCTATCCTCCTTGCAAACAAATAAATAAAAATATCTTTGAAAAAAGAAAAGGTGAATGGTGTTCCTGAGGAACAACTTTTGAGGCGAACATGAACACACATGCATTTTTTAAAAAAAAAGTAAATAAAACAGGGATCTAGGCCTGGCACACTGGTTCACATCTATTGTCACAGTTCTGGGGAAGGTCACTGCAAATGAACTCCAGACACATGCACCACGTTGTGCATCTGGCTTATGTGAGTCCTAGGGAATTGAACCTGGGTCCTTAGGCTTTGCAAGCAAGTGCCTTAACCTCTAAGCCATCTCTCCAGCCCCTAGCCCTATATTTTTAAAATATTTTTTAATTTTTAAAAATTTATTTATTTGAGAGAGAGAAAGAGGCAAACAGGAAGTGTATGGGGTGCCAGGGCCTCCAGCTGCTGCAAACTCCAGACACATGTACCACCTTGTGCACTTGGTTTATGTGGGTCCTGGAGAATTGAACCTGGGTCCTTTGGTTTTACAGGCAAGCACCTTAACTGCTAAGCCACCTCTCCAGCCCAATATTTGTTTTTTAAAAAAATATTTATTTCAGAGAGAGAGAAAGAGAATGGGCATACAGGACTGCCTGTCTCTGCAAAGGAACTCTAGATCCATGTGCCACTTTGTACCTCTGGTTTTACATGGGTTCTAGGGAATCAAACCCTGGCCATAAGGTTTTATAAGCTAGTGCCAGTAACCGCTGAGGCCTCTTTCCACTTACATATATATATATATATATATATATTTTTTTTTTTTTTTTTTTTTTTTGAGGCAGGGTGTCTTACTCTAGCCTAGGCTGGCCTTGAGCTCACAGTGATCTTCCTACCTCAGCCTCCAAGTGCTGGGATTAAAGGCATGCGCCACCATGTCTAGCATGAACATGAATTTTTAGCAATTTTATTTACATGTAATAAAATTCACTCCTTTTTAAAGAAAGATTGCCAGGCATGGTGGCGCATGCCTTTAATCCCAGCACTCGGGAGGCAGAGGTAGGAGGATTGCCATGAGTTCGAGGCCACCCTGAGACTACATAGTAAGTTCCAGGTCAGCCTGGGCTAGAGTGAAAACCTACCTTGAAAAAGAGAGAGAGAGAGAGAGAAATAAACATTTTATTTATTTAGAAAGAGGCAGAGAGAGAGGGAGAGAGAGAGAATGGGCACACAAGAGTCTCTAGCCACTTTAAACAAACTCCAGATTCATGTGCCACCTTGTGCATCTGGCTTATGAGGGTACTGGAGAATTGAACCCAGGTCCTTAGTCTTCGCAGGCAAGCACCTTAACCACTAAGCCATTTCTCCAGCCCAAATTTACTCCTTTGAAATGCTTTTTTGTTGTTGTTTTGTTTTGTTTTGTTTTTTTTAATATTTTTTAACTTTTTATTTATTTATTTATTTGCAAGCAGGAGAGAGAATGGGTGTGCCAGGGCCTCTAGCCACTGCAAACGAACTCCAGATGCATGTGCCCCTCACGCATCTGGCTTATGTGGGTCCTGGAGAATCGAACCGGGATCCTTTGGCTTTGCAGGCAAACGCCTTAACCACTAAGCAATTTCTCCAGCCCTGTTTTTGTTTTTTGAGGTAGGATCTCGCTCAAGCCCAGGCTGACCTGATATTCACTATGTAGTCTCAGGGTGCTGAAATGCTTTTTATTGTACTCACACAGTCAATAGTTTTTATTTTTTTATTTATTTGAGAGCGACAGCCAGAGAAAGAGGCAAATAGATAGAAAGAGAATGGGCTCATCAGGGCCTCCAGCCACTGCAAACTAACTCCAGATGCGTGTGTTACCTTGTGCATTTGGCTTAGGTGGGTTCTGGGGAATTGAGCCTTGAACCAAGGTCCTTAGGTTTCACAGGCAAGCACTTAACCGCTAAGCCATTTCTCCAGGCCCTTCTTTTCTTTTTTTGAGGTAAGGTCTTGCTCTAGCCAGGCTGAACTAGAATTCACTATGTAGTCTCAGGCTGGTCTCGAACTCACAACAATCCTTCTACCTCTCTGCCTCCTGAGTGCTGGGATTAAAATGCCCAAGCAGTCAAGGGTTTCAGTATATGCAGAGCTACACAATCAGTGAAATGTGGATTTTTTTTTCGGCTTGAGACAGGGTCTTGCTACGTAGCCCAGGTTGGTCTCAAACTGGTAATCCTGCTGCTTCAGGTGTGATGCTTTTTCAGTATGATGACAACATATTGCAGGTATATGTCATCAAGTCTGTCTTCTGTGTTTTACTTCAGATGAAAATATTTCTGAAAGATGCTCCAAAAATAAACTTAGGGTTGGTAAGAAGATGTGTGTATAACCCAAGTGATCTGGTACACCTGCACAGAGAGGAAAGTTATGAGAATAAAAAAGATGGAAAGGGTCAGGGAAGAAAAGGGTTTTTTTGTTTTTGTTTTTGTTTTTTTGGTTTTTCGAGGTATGGTCTCACTCTGGCCCAGGCTGACCTGGAATTAACTATGTAGTCTCAGGGTGGCCTTGAACTCATGGCGATCCTCCTACCTCTGCCTCCCGAGTGCTGGGATTAAAGGCGTGCGCCACCATGCCTGGCTAAGAAAAGATTTTTAAATGAACTGTTAAGTCTGCCTCCTTAAATAAACATATGTGGACTTGGTAACACAAAGGCTGAGGTAAGATATATAGCCATGATAAGAAAAAGAAATAAGAAACCTTTGAGTTTATGGGACTGCAAATATTTGGATAAATGAGATTCTACATAAATCTGCAGATGGCTAGATATAAATTCCATTTAGGGAAGACACAGATAAAAAGAGTTTAGTGAAATATGTTAGTGTGTAGTGCCTGGAAATCTTTCTAACCTTACAAAGGTTGAGAAATACTTGTTCTCAAGTAATAAATACTATTGAACACTGAGAATACCTATTTAGCCAAAAGTATCTGAAAGTATAAGAAGAGCCGGGCGTGGTGGCACACGCCTTTAATCCCAGCACTCGGGAGGCAGAGGTAGGAGGATCGCCGAGAGTTCGAGGCCACCCTGAGACTACATAGTTAATTCCAGGTCAGCCTGGACCAGAGTGAGACCCTACCTTGCAAAACCAAAAAAATAAAAAATAAAAGAAATGAAAGTATAAGAAGAGCGAGTTGGAAAAAGGGACCCTGAAACATATTGACAAACTCAATAGGCACAAAGCACGCAGGTGTATTCTACTCTTAGCTTCAAAGTTATGCAGACATGACTGGAGAGATAGCTCAGTAGTTAAAGATGCTTGCTTACAAATCTTGATGGCCTGGGTTTGAATCCCCAGTACCCACATAAAGCCAGATGCACAAAGTGGTGCGTGTGTATGGAGTTCCTTTGCAGTAGTAAAAGGCCCTGGTACACCCATTTCTCCCTCTCATTGATTCATGCATGCATTTTCTCTCCTTCTCTTCTTGAAAATATATAAATATTTAAAAATAAAGTTATGTACATGTTTTTGCTTTTATTTATTGTATTGCTGAGGATGGAACTCAGGGCCTTGAACATACAAAGCATGTTCTCTACCACTGAGCTACAATCCCAGGCCTATGTGTTTTTCAGAAGGATGAGAAAATCTAGGCTCGTAGCTCAGTGGCAGAGCATTATAGAGCATTTGCCTAGCATATACAAGATCTGGGGCTCAATTCCTACTACCTCCAAGAAAAAGAAGAAGAAAAAAGAATGGTTAAAAAAAAACCACTTTGCCATGTGTGGTGGTGCACTCCTTTAATCCCAGCACCCGGAAGGCAGAGGTAGGAGGATTGCCGTGAGTTTGAGGCCACCTTGAGACTACGTAGTGAATTCCAGGTCAGCCTGGGCTAGAGCAAGACCCTACCTAGAAAAACCAAAATGAATAAATAAATAAAAATTTTAAAATATAATTTTGAAAACAATGCTTTCTTTTTAAAAAATATTTCTTGAAGGAAATAACATGGGATATTGTCTACAATTAAAGAAATTGTCAATAAAAAAATAATAGCAATAATAAATAAATCTTTTATTTAGGGCTGGAGAGATGGCTTAGTGGTTAAGGCACTTGCCTGTGAACCTAAGGACCCAGGTTCGATTCCCCAGTACCCACATAAGCACAAGGTGTCACATGCACCTGGAGTTCGTTTGTAGTGGCTAGAGGCCCTGGCAACCCATTCTCTTTCTCTCTCTCTCTCTCTCTCTCTCTCTCTGCCTCCTTTTCTCTCTCATAAATAAATAAATAAATAAATAAATAAATAAATAAATAAATAAATAAATTTTATTTAGAGAAAGAGAAGTAAAAAAAGAGAAAGGAGAGAAGAGGAGAAGAGGGAGGGGAGGGAGGGAAGGTGAAGAGAGAAAGAATGAGCATGCCAGAGCCTCTTGGTGATACAAGTCAACTCCAGACACATGCTCAACCTTGTGCATTTGGCTTTACGTGGGTGCTGGGGAATCAAACCTGGGCCATCAACCTTTACAAGCAAGTGCCTTCAACCGCTGAGCCCTCTCTCCAGCCCCACATTTAATTTTTCTATTACTTAAAAGTAGTGTTTCTGGGCCTGGGGAAATGGCTTAGTGGTTAAGGCGTTTGCCTGTGAAGCCAAAGGATCCCTGTTCAGTTCTCCAGGACCCACACAAGCCAGATGCACAAGGGGGCACATGAATCTGGAGTTCATTTGCAGTGGCTGGAGACCATGGCATGCCCATTCTCTCTCTTTATCTACCTCTTTCTCTCTCTCTCTCTCTCTCTCTCTGTCAAATAAATAAATAAAATCAAAAATGCTTTTCCTTTAAAAAAAAAAAAGTACCCTTTCTGTTGAGACAGTTTCCTTATGAAAAATTTCCTCTATGCACCACAGCTCTTAGGAACATCTCTTTATTTTCTTTTCCATATCTTTAAAATCACAGTTCAAAAGTTATGCAATTGAAGGAGACTCTCGTACCAGGAAAAGCAAACTTTACTGCTTTATCCTGTAAAAATCAATCCACTTGGGCACCACGAGCTCTTATTTACTTAATTAGGACTGTGTGGTGACTTTTTAGCAATTGGTCGAGTTCAACATCAATAAAATAATGGAAATGTACACAGGACAGCCACACCCATGCAAAACCTGTTTCTATAAAGGAGTAAATGCCAGATTAAAAACAAAAGTCTTCAGTTTTTGAGTCGAGAAACCACAAAGTAATGCTAGCTCCACAATACATAGCAATTAAAAATTAAAGATCAAGGGGGAGGGGATATGATGAAGAATGGAGTTTCAAAGGGGAAATTGGGGGGAGGGAGGGAAGTACCATGGGATATTGTCTACAATTAATAAAAAAATAAAAAATAAAATCACACACAAAAAAATTAAAGATCAGAAGCCGGGCATGGTGGTGCATGCCTTTAATCCTAGCAATCAGAGGGCAGAGGTAGGAAGATCATCATGAGTTCAAGGCCACCCTGAGGCTACAGTGTGAATTCCAGGCCAGCCTGGGCTAGATTGAGACCCTACATTGAAAAAAATTAAATTAAATTAAATTAAATTAAATTAAATTAAATTAAATTAAATTAAATTAAATTAAAGATCAGGATCCGGGCTTGGTGATGCAAGCCTTTACTTTAATCCCAGCACTAAGGAGGCTGAGGTAGGAGGATTACAGTGAGCTCAAGGCCAGCCTGAGACTATAAAGTGAATTCCAAGTCAGCTAGAGTTAGAGAGAGACTGTACCTCAAAAAACCAAAACAAAACAAAAAGTTATGGGCTGGGGAGATGGCTTAGCGGTTAAGGCGCTTGCTTGTAAAGCCAAAGGATGTAGGTTCTATTCCCTAGGACCCGCGTAATTTAAATGCACAAGGAGGCATATACATCTGGAGTTCATTTGCAGTGGCTAGAGGTCTAGAGGTCCTGGCCTGCACATTGTCTATGTCTCTCTCTCTCTCTCTCTCTCTCTCTCTCTCTCTCTCTCAAATAAAAAAAATTTTTTTTTTGGTTTTTCGAGGTAGGGTCTCATTCTGATCCAGGTGGCAGAGGTAGGAGGATCACTGAGCGTTCGAGGCCACCCTGAAACTACAGAGTGAATTCCAGGTCAGCCTGACCTAGAGTGAGACCCTACCTCGAAAAACCAAAAAAAAAAGAAAAAAAAGTTATGATCAGGGTGATCAGATGGGAAGGGTCACATTGAAAAGTATTTACTGTTTTAGGTAGTACTCATTTTAAATTCCGTGGACTTTCTGTCTGGTCAAGATCATTCATCTTGCAGCTTACAATTGATGTAACATTTGATTCCAAATCAAACAACAATGAATTCTTGAGAATAAGCTATCTTTAAAGCATCATAATGTGGTGTGCTATTTCCATGTGTGGTATGGGTGTGCATATTGGAACAGCATTTATTGGGCATCAATGTATTGCTCATGCTGGAGACTGTTGCTAACAACATAATCATCTCTATAAATGCTCTGATTGCCTGTAACATGTTAGGAAACTATATAAAAATAGAAAATGTTACTATCCCTTGTGATATGTGGGGCAATAATCACACTAAAATTATTTGCTTAAAAGTATAGGTACATTATCAAAAAGGTCACCTAAGTCTTGTCCTGTGACCATGACAACCAATTAAAAATGGAATGGGTGAAGTTTTCAAAATATGTAAAACAGTAACTGCAAGTATACCACTGAAGTGAAAGTTAAAACCACCCATCTCCATGGGCTAACTATAGACCCAGCTGGAAGCTAGCTTTGGCATTCAGGCTTGAGGCTAGAGCAGCAGAACATCTATTGTCATCTGGACAGGTGGCAATAACCTTAGAAGGGGAAGCCAGTGCCTCCAAAGCTCCTTTTAGCTCTTACATCAAGCTACAATGAACCCTGGCTTTAAATCAAATTGGCATGCCTACAATCAGAGGTGAAGGGTTAACTGTAGTTTTATTATTTATTTATTTGTGTATTTATTTCTTAGACGATAAAATATTTTTGAAAAACAAGGACAGCTCAATTTGGATGACAAAAGAAGCTCTGATGAAAAGTCAATGTGTTCTTAAATGTATTTGAAGGAGATGGTTAGAAAGCTAACATAGAGCTTGTAGGCTAAATATATCACTTCTTTTAGAAGCAGAACATATTGCTCAGGGAAAATGTCCTCTATCACAGGACTTATAGAGTAACTAAAATGTTTTCCATTCGTTGGAGTTTCAATGTTGGGGAATATTGTTCAGTAGACCCACAGAGAAGTCCTAAATTGGAAAAGCAGCTGAGTCCAAGGTCATCTCTCTTGTTTCCAAATATATCTTGAAACAAATATAAGAAGGGCACTTTGCTGAGTGTTATCTAGACATATATAGTTTCAATCAAATTCTTCAAGAAGTGTCAGAATAAAAGCTGAACATTTGTTTGACACAGCCAAGTCACTGGCAAGTGGTGTCTTTGAGGGCTTTGGCTCCTCTTGGCAACCTGGCATTATAATAAAACCTCTTTTTATACTATCAAGAGAAAGCAAGCAGTGAAACACTGGCTTTGATTTTTTTTTTTGGCAGATTTTTTTAAATATAGGAAATTATATAAAGTTATAAAAAGGTCTCCCAACAAAAATATCCCTTTAAAATATTCTCTTCCTCAGCTAAATTCCTTTGGAATTACCAACTTTTTTCACAAATCCAAATATGCTACACATAATTTTAAAATGTTGGTAGAGGACTGGAGGGATGGCTTGGCTGTTAAGGCATTTGCCTGAAAAGCCAAAGGACCCAGGTTCGATTCCCCAGGGCGCACATTAGCCAGATCCATAAGAGGGCGCATGAATCTGGAGTTCATTTGCAGTGGCTGGAGGTCCTAACATGCCCATTCTCTCTCTCTCTCTCTCTCTCTCTCTCTCTCTCTCTCTCTCTCTTTTTCTGTCAAATAAATAACTAAAATAATAAAATGGTTTTTAAAATAAATAAAAATTAAAAAAATAAATGTTGATAGAGATGATCTAAAATTAGAAACAAGCCGGGCATGGTGACGCACGCCTTTAATCCCAGCACTCGGGAGGCAGAGGTAGGAGGATTGCCATGAGTTCGAGGCCACCCTGAGACTACATAGTTAATTCCAGGTCAGCCTGGGCCAGAGTGAGACCCTACCTCAAAAAACAAAAATAATAATAATAAAATAAAATAAAATTAGAAACAAAGAGTAAAATGCTGGATCTTTGTATTTGCATAAGAATAGCACCCCTTTCCGGGCGTGGTGGCGCACGCCTTTAATCCCAGCACTCGGGAGGCAGAGGTAGGAGGATCGCCGAGAGTCCGAGGCCACCCTGAGACTGCATAGTTAATTCCAGGTTAGCCTGGACCAGAGTGAGACCCTACCTCGCAAAACCAAAAAAAAAAAAAAAAAAAGAATAGCACCCCATTCAGTAAAACAATTAGCTGGCTTACTGTCTACCTGCTCTCCTGTCACACACATTCACAGTAACCCACACCTGGCACATGACAGTAGTCTTTCTTGCATGATCATTTGTTATTCTCTAAATGTAGCAAATCTCATTTCATCAATCTTCCACAAGGAAGCCAGGCTCCTAAGGATAGCACTGACCATTATACACCAATAGACAATGGTTGAGCATCTCACCAATTCAAAACTTTCAACCGGCTGGGCGTGGTGGCGCACGCCTTTAATCCCAGCGCTCGGGAGGCAGAGGTAGGAGGATCGCCGTGAGTTCAAGGCCACCCTGAGACTACATTGTGAATTCCAGGTCAGCCTGAGCCAGAGTGAGACCCTACCTCGAAAAACCAAAAAAAAAAAAAAAAAACTTTCAACCATCTGCTTTCCAATGACCTTCCCAGAATCATCTTCCTATTCCCCAAGTGTACTCTGGCTTGAACCTCTAGCCCATGCTTTTTTTAATATATATAATTTTATTTATTTATTTATTAGAGACAGAGAGAGGGAAAGAGAGAGAGGGAGAGTGAGAATGGGTGCACCAGGGCCTCCAGCCACTGCAAACGAACTCCAGACACATGCGCCCCCTTGTGCATCTGGCTTACTTGGGACCTGGAGAATCAAACCAGGATCCTTAGGCTTCGCAGACAAATGCCTTAACCACTAAGCCATCTCTCCAGCCCTTAATATATATTTTTAATTTATTTATTTGAGAAAGAGGCAGAGAGACAAAAAGAGAGAGAATCAGCGCAACAAGGCCTCCAGCCACTACAAACGAACTCCAGATGCATGTGTCCCGTTGTACATCTGGCTTATGTGGGTCCTGGAGTATTTAACTGGTTCCTTTGGCTTTGCAGGCAAATGCTTTAACTGCTAAGCCATCTCTCCAGCCCCTAACCCATCTTTTCAAATTTTTAAGTGAAATCAAGTTTTCATGGTTCAGTTTAAAGTTCCCATGTAACATGTAACATTTTTCTCTAGCTGAAAGCACATACTTAACAATCATTGTGGAAATTTTAAGTGATCCTGAAGTAAAATCACCTCCTGTGGGGGCTGGAGGGATGGCTCAGTGGTTAAATGCACTTCCTTGCAAGGCTAGTGCCCTGGGTTTGACTCCCCAGTACCCAGTAAAACCAAATGCACTAAGTCACGCTTGCATCTGGAGCTTGTTTGTGGTGGCAGGGAATCCTCATGTGCCCATATTCACTCTTTCTGTCTGCCTTTTTCTCTCTCAAATAAATAAATAAAATTTTGGTTTGTTTTCTTTTTGTTTTTCGAGGTAGGATCTCGCTCTAGCTCAGGATGACCTGGAATTCACTATGTAGTCTCAGGGTGGCCTCGAACTCACGGTGATCCTCCTACCTCTGCCTCCCGTGCTGGAATTAAAGGCATGTGCTACCATGCCAGCTAAATAAAATATTTTTTAAAAATCACCTCCTAAACTGGGTGTGATGGTACACACCTTTAATCCCAGCACTCGGGAGGTAGAGGTAGAAGGATCACTGTGAGTTCAAGGCCACCCTGAGACTACAAAGTTAATTCCAGGTCAGCCTGGGCCAGAGTGGTGAAACCCTACCTCGAAAAACCAAAAAAAAAAAAAAAAATCACCTCATGTAACTAGTTTTTCTCATTGTTGGGACAGATACCTGGCCAGAGGAAGTTCATGGAGTTTATTTGGGCTTACAAGTTTTTATATGTTTTTATTTATTTCAGAGAAAGAGTGAGTGATCATGAACACACCAGGGCCTTCTGCCACTGCAAATGAATTCCAAATGCATGTCTGGCTCTATGTGGGAACTGGGGACTTGAACCCTGGACCATCAGGCCTTCAAGCAAGTGCTTTGAACCACTAAGCCATCTCTCCAACCTCTAGGCTTACAGTTTGGAGGGGGAAGTTTCACCATGGCAGGGAAATTATGGCAGGAATAGGAAGCTGGTGTTACATTATCAAATCGGCAGAGGTGAGGTGGAGGGGCTGTAACATCTCAAAGTCAGGTCCCAGTGACACATTTCCTCCAGCAAGGTTTCAACCCCTAAAGGTTCTACAACCTTCCCAAACAGTGCCACCAACTGGGGATTAAGTACTCAAACACATGATTCTATGGGGACATTTCACGTTCAAATTGTTTGCAATTTTGCCTCTAGTCTCCTTTCTATGAAAATTATCTTAACAAGCCAGACGTGGTGGTGCACATCTTTAATCCCAGCACTCCGGAGGCAAAGGCGGGAGGATCACCATAAATTGAAGGCCACCCTGAGACTACAGAGTGAATTCCAGGTCAGCCTAAGCTAGAGTGATACCCTCAAAAAGCCAAAAAAAAAAAAAAAGAAGAAGAAGAAGAAGAAGAAGAAGAAGAAGAAAAGAAAAGAAAAGAAAAGAAAAAGAAGAAGAAAAGAAAAGAAAAGAAAAGAAAAGAAAAGAAAAGAAAAGAAAAGAAAAGAAAAGAGAAAATTATCTTAACAAATAATGAAGTAGGCATAGGAGGTTTTTAATATACATTTTTTAAAAATGAGATTATTGGGCTGGAGAGATGGCTTAGTGGTTAAGCACTTGCCTGTGAAGCCTAAGGACCCTGGTTTGAGGTTCTATTCCCTGGTACTCACATAAACCAGATGCACAAGGTGGCGCATACATCTGGAGCTCATTTGCAGTGGCTGGAGGCTTTGGTGTGCCCATTCTTGTTCTCTCTGTCTCTCTCTCTCTCTCAAACAAACAAATAAAAATAAAAAATATTTTTAAATGAGATTATTGCCAGGCGTGGAGGTGCACACCTTTAATCCCAGCACTCGGGAGGCAAAGGTAGAAGGATCGCCGTGAGTTCAAAGCCACCCTGAGACTACAGAGTGAATTCCAGGTCAGCCTGAGCTAGAGTAAGACCCTACCTCGAAAAACAAACAAAAAAGAGAGAGAGAGAGATTATTGGGCTAGAGAGATGGTTAAGGTGCTTGCCTGCAAAGCCAATGGACCCAGGTTCAGTTCCCAGGATCCATGTAAGACAAATGCACAAGGTGAAATATGTGTCTGGTATTCATTTGCAGGAGACCCTGGTGCACACATTCTATTTGCATATCTCTCTTTCTTTCTCTCCCTCTCTCTCTCTCTCCTTTTCTCCCCCAAATAAATAAAAATAAAATATTTTAAACCAGGTGTGGTGGTGCACACTTTTAATCCCAGCACTTGGGAGACAGAGGTAGGAGGATCACCATGAGTTTGAGGCCACCCTGAGACTACATAGTAAATTCTAGGTCAGCCTGGACTAAAGCGAGACCTTACCTTGAAAAACAAACAAAAAAAAATTTTAAAGAACTTTAAAGTGAGATTATAGGACTGAGAGTGTATGTCAGTGATAAAACATGTGCTTAGATTATGTGAGGCTCTAAATTCAATCCCTAGCACAAAAGGAAAAGAGATTATAAGATTATAATTCAGCTACTTAAAGGACCACTCTGAGCTCTTTTTAAAAATTTTTTTAATATTTTATATTTATCTATTTATGTATTTGACAGACAGAGAGAGAGAGAATGGGTGCGCCAGGGCCTCCAGCCACTGCAAACAAACTCCAGACACATGTGCCACCTTGTGCATCTGGCTAACATGGATCCTGGGTAATCGAACCTGGGTCCTTTGGCATTGCAGGCAAATGCCTTAACTGCTAAGCCATCTCTCCAGCCCTTTAATTTTTTTTATTGACAACTTCTATACTTACATACAAAAAACACATGATATTTCCCTCTCCTCCCCCCATTCCCCTTTAGAACTCCAATCTCCATCATATCCCTCCCTCTCTCCATTAGTTTCTCTTTTAATTTGATGTCATCATCTTTTTCTTCTATTATGTGGGTCTTGCGAAGGTATTGCTAGGCACTGCAAAGTCATGGATATCAAGGCCAATTTCTGTCTGGACAGTTGCATTGTAAGGAGTGGTACCCTTCCTTTGGCTCTCACATTCTTTCCGCCCCCTCTTCCGTAATGGGCCCTGAGCCTTGGAGGGTGTGACAGAGATGTTTCAGTGCTGGGCACTCCTCCATCCCTTCTTCTCAGCACTATGTTGCCTTTTGGGTCATCCCAGTGGTCATCGCCATCTGAAAAGAGAAGCTTCTCTAACCAGAAGTGAGAGTAGCATTAATATGTGAATATGAACATTAAGTGTAGTGCTTTCAGGGCAGCTTGGTGGGAGTAATATATACATTTAGCCAAACAAGAGCAGGCTTTATACCCCTAAGTCTCATGACCTCACCTGCCATAGACTTTTGCTTAGTTTTTTCAGTACCAGGCATGTATTCCCTCCCATAGAGAGGGCCTTCAGTCCAATTATGGAGCAGTTGGTTAACCCAAGAGCAGACATGCCACTATTGCACCCATTCAGTCATTGGACCTGTATGGTCTGAGCTCTTTTAAAAATGCTTTTGTTGGGCTGGAAGAGATAGATCAGCATTTAAAGCACTTGCCTGCAAAGCCTTAGGACCCAGGTTCTATTTCCCAGTACCCATGTAAAGCCAGATGCACAAGGAGGCACATGCATCTGGAGTTTTTTTGCAGTGGCTAAAGGCCCTGGAGTACCCATTCTCTACCCCTCTCTCTTTCTCTCTCTCTCTCTCTCTCTTCCTCTCTCAAATAAATTCAATAAAAAATGTAAAATACACTTGTCATGGTGGCACAGGCCTTTAATCTCAGCACTTAAGAGGCAGAGTAGGAGGATCACTGTGAGTTCAAGGCCACCCTGAGACTACATCATGAGTTCCAGATCAGCCTGGGCTAATGTGAAACCCTACCTCGAAAAAAAAAAAAAAGTAAAATGCTTTTTTAAAATTTATTTACTTGCACATGTGTCTATGCAAATGCCTGTCAGCCTTTATGTAGGTGACTGGGGAATTGAACCCTGGATCCTGACACTCTCCTTTCACTACCAGATCTCAAACTAGGAGCCAGATCCCTAGGTAGAGATAAAGCATGGTTATCCCTGAGTAGCATGGAGTATAGAGGAACCTATAGCTCAAAAAAGAATGCATATATGGACTGAAGAGATGGCTTAGCAGTTAAGGCGCTTTACCTGCAAAGCCAAAGGACCCAGGTTCAATTCCCCAGAATCCACGTAAGCTAGATACACAAGGTGGTGCATGATTCTGGAGTTTCTTTCAGTGGCTGGAGGTCCTGGCGAACCCATTCTCTCTCTCTCTCTCTCTCTCTCTCAAATAACAATATATATATTGATTTGTTTGTTTTTTTTTTTTTTTTTTTTTTCGAGGTAGGGTTTCACTCTGGTCCAGGCTGACCTGGAATTAACTATGTAGTCTCAGGGTGGTATCGAACTCATGGCGATCCTCCTACCTCTGCCTCCCGAGTGCTGGGATTAAAGGCGTGCGCCACCACGCCCAGCTAACAATAAATTTTTTTTTAAAAAAGAAAGCACACATTTTCTGTTATTTATATGTGCATTTACATACATTCTCAAAGGTCGTCATTATGCATGTACATCCATGTGCAAAGCAGATTAGTGAAGCCAGGACTGGAACATACAGAAGCTTAAAGAACACCTGTGGAGAGCCGGGCTTGGTGGCGCACGCCTTTAATCCCAGCACTCGGGAGGCAGAGGTAGGAGGATCGCCATGAGTTCGAGGCCACCCTGAGACTACAGAGCAAACTCCAGGTCAGCCTGAACTAGATGAGATCCTACCTCGAAAAAAAAAAAAAAAAAAAAGAACACCTGTGGAACAGAAACATGATTGAACATAGGGTCAGCCAGTCCAAAAAAAAAAAAAAAAAAAAAAAAAAAGTCACGTCCTTTCAGTGTTATCTTGATCAAAAGTCAAGATCAGTTTCAAGAAATAGTTACATTTTGAAGTTAAGGCAACAGTTTTTTTCTTTTAAATCTCTGTAGAATTTTGTGTATTACTCAAGATGTAGTATATTACTCAAGATAGAATCTTTGACCTTTTAGGTTTGTTGAAAGAGGAAGCTAGTGTATTTAAAACCAGTTCAAATAAGAATACATGTGATGGGCTGGAGAGATGGCTTAGCAGTTAAGGCACATGGCTGTGAAGCCTAAGGACCCAGGTTCAATTCTCCAGGTCCACGTAAACCAGATGCACATGGTGGCACATGTGTCTGGAGTTCGTTTGTAGTGGCTAGAGGCTCTGGTGTGCCCATTCTCTCTCTCTTTCCCTCTCTCTGTCCCTAATAAATAAATAAATAAGTAAAAATAAATCTTTAAAAACAGAATACATGTGAAGATGTAAAAGGCATAGGCTTACAGATCTTAGTGAAGATTACTGGCCTAGCTGCAATACCCCCAAGTTCAAATATACTTAAAAATATGTTTTTAGCCAGGCATGTTGGCACGTGCCTTTAATCTCAGCACTCAGGAGGTAGAAGTAGAAGGATTGCCGTGAGTTCAAGGCCAGCCTGAGACTACATAGTAAATTCCAGGTCAGCCTGGGCTAGAGTGAGACCCCACCTCGAAAAAACAAAACAAAACAAAAATATGTTTTTATAAAACCTTCATGTAGGGGCTGGAGAGATAGTTTATCAGTTAAGGCATTTGCCTGCAAAGCCTAAGGACCGAGGTTCAATTCCCCAGTACCCACATAAGCCAGATGCACAAGGTAGCACATGTGTCTGTTTGCAATGGCTAGAGATCCTGCTACACCCATTCTCTCTCTTTCGGCCTCTTCCTCTCTCTCTCTCTCTCTCTCTCTCTCTCTCTCTCTCAAATAAATAAAATTTAAAAAAAAAAAAAAAAAAAAAACCTTCATGTAGAGCCAAACATGATGGTGCACACCGAACCAGCACTCAGGAGACTGAGGAAGGAGGATTATCTTGATTTTGAGCCTACACTACTAAGTGAATTCAAGGCCAACTTGGACTACAGAGATCCTGTTTCAAAACACAAAAAGTCTTCATGTAGGTGGAAACATTCCTCCTTCCTCTTTAATGCAATGCCATAAAATAATAGGCTAGAACACAAACTTTTCCTTTTTCCATTTGTAACCCAATGAATTGCATAATCCAGCAGGAATCAGGAAGTTAAAATAATTGCAAAATTAAACCAAATAGTCTGTTTTCATTACTCTATCAATAGTTTAAAAATGAAAGAAACACATCTAACAAGTTTATCAAATTTGAAAATTCTTTCCATGTCCGTCATCATGACAATAAAAAGGAAACTATTTTAACTTTTAACTAAATAACTATTCTTTACATATTTTAAGAAAAAAACTGTACCAAAAATATAACATAACCCAGACTGGCCTCAAACTTGTGACAATCAGCCTCCCAAGTGCTGGGATTATAGGCATGAGCCAGCACATGCAATATCTTAGCCAATTTTTGAAGTGTGTGTGTGTAGAATGTGATGTGTGCGTGGTGTCTGCATATGTGTATGCAGATGTGTGCACCCTGTGCATGCACATGTGGAGGCCAGAGGAGAACATCGGGTGTCCTTCCTCTAATACTCATCTGTGTATTTTATTGAGAGAGTCTCTCATTCAACCTGAAGCTGCTATTTTTTAGTCAGTGAGCTCCAGCTATTCTCCTGTCTTTGCCCTCCCCTCCACTGGGGTCACAGATATATGTGGCCTGGCCTGCCACTGGAGATGAGCTCCAGACACATGTGCTATTTTTTTAAATATATTTTATTTATTTATTTGAGAGAGAAAGAGAAAGAATGGGTGTGCCAGGGCCTCCAGCCACTGCAAACAAACTCCAGACGCATGTGCCCCCTTGTGCATCTGGCTTACGTGGGTCCTGGAGAATTGAACCAGGATCCTTTGGCTTTGCAGTCAGATGGCTTAACCACTAAGCCATCTCTCCAGCCCCCCACATGTGCCATTTTCTTCATCTGGCTTTACATAGATACTGGGGAATTAAACTTGGGTCACCAAGTAAGTGCCTTTATCCAATGAGTCATCTCTCCAACCCAAAAGAACTATTTGTTTGTTTGTTTGTTTGTTTGTTTGTTTGTTTGTTTGTTTGTTTGTTTTTGAGGCAGAGAAAGAGGGAGATAGAGAGAAGAGAATGGGCGTTTCAGGGCCACCAGTCACTGCAAACAAACTCCAGACACATGTGCCACTTTGTGTATCTGGCTTTACGTGGGTACTGGGGAACTGAAACAGGATCATTAGGCTTTACAGGCAAGTGCCTTAACTGCTAAACCATCTCTCCAGCCCCTGACTATCATTTTTATGTCTATTCTACTTAAATTTTTCTAACTGGGTACAAGAGACAATTAGAAAATCTTCTCTGGGGGCTGGAGAGATGGCTTAGCAGTTAAGACGTTTGCCTGCAAAGCCAAAGGATCCCAGTTTGATTCTCCAGGACCCACATAAGCCAGATACACAAGGGGGCGCATGTGTCTGGAGTTCGTCTGCAGTGGCTGGAGGCCCTGGCATGCCCATTCTCTATCTATCTGTCTCTTTCTCTGTCTGTCTATAGCTCTCAAATAAATAAATAATAAGCAAAAAAATGTAGTCAATATACTCATGTGTTTGGATACTTAGTCCCCAGTTAGTGGCACTGTTAGGGAAGGTTGTGGAACCTTTGAAATGGGGACCCTTGCTGAAGGAAGTGTGCACTGGAGGACAGTCCTTGAGGTTTTAAACTTTTTTATTTTAGACAGAGCTAGATACAGAGAGAGAGAGAGAATTGGTGCACCAGGGTCTCAGCCATTGCAATTGAACTTCAGATGCTTTCGACACCTAATGGGCATGTGTGACCTTGTGCTTGCCTCACCTTTGTGCATCTGGCTTACGTGGGATCTGGAGTGTTGAACATGGGTCCTTAGGCTTTGCAGGCAAGCATCTTAACCGCTAAGCCAGATCTCCAGTACTCCTTGAGGTTTTATAACCCAACCCCATTTCCTGTTCTCTCTGTACTTCCTCCCTGCTGATGTGACAATCCAACACTCATCTTCCTGTTCCTGCCATGAGGAAACATTTCCTCAAAACTGTAAGCTGACTGCTAGGGAAATGGCTCAGTAGTTAAAGCATTTGCTTGCGAGCCTGAAGACATGGGTTCAATTCCCCACTACCCATATAAAGTTGGATGCACAAAAGTGGCACATGCATTTGGTGTTCATTTATAGTGACATGAAAGCCTGGTGCACCCACAGACACACACACACACACACACACTTGCAAAAAAATTTTTTAACCGTAAGCCAAAATCTTTCCTTCTTTAAGCTGCTTCTGATTAGGGTTTGTTTGTTTGTGTGTTTGTTTTGCTTTGTTTTGTTTTTTGAGGTAGGGGCTCCCTCTAACCCAGGCTGACCTGGAATTCACTATGTAGTCTCAGGGTGGCCTTGAACTCAAGGTGATCCTCCTACCTCTGCCTTCCAAGTGCTGGGATTAAAGGTGTGCACCACCACACCCAGCCTGGTTGGTGTTTTGTTTCAGCAATGAGAAAGAAAGGTGAGTCACATGATGAGTTCTCTTTTGTCCATGTTAAGTTTGAAGTAACCTATTATTGAGTGTCTAAGAGGACTTATCAGATAAGAACCACATTTAAGAATGCGGCATTCCAGGGACAGGTCAGGACTAGAGATAAAGATATAAATGCAGATTTGGGAAATAATAACATATTGGTCTCATCACTCCTTCCCTCCTGTACCCCTCCATCCTTCCATGCTGTCTTGGGTTCTCCTGTGTTCTTTCTTGAGTCATTTCCTTATAGCTTCATAGGATCTCCAACCCAGGCAGGCTTTTTCCACACTACCATTCTCTGGAATCTTTCCAATATGGGGGTCTCTCCACAGCCAGCGTGAAGACTTTTTCACTGTTTTTCATTTATGTATGCTTAAGATGTGCAAGCCATCAGGGGATGAATAGGTCTGAAGACTGAGTGTATGGAACTGGTTCAGATTAGGATTGGCCCCCTTGGTGGGTTGATGGAGCCTGAGAACTGAAGAAGGGAACTTAAAGGGATTTTTGTTGTTGTTGTTGTTTTGTTTTGTTTTTTGGTTTTTGTTTTTGGTTTTTGGGGTTTTTTTTGAGGTAGGATTTTGCTATAGCCCAGGCTGACCTAGAATTCACTATGTAGTCTCAGGGTAGCCTTGAACTCACAGTGATCCTCCTACCTCTGCCTCCTGAGTGCTTGGATTAAAGATGTGTGCTACCACGCCTGACTCAAAAGAAGTTTTTTCACCTTTAAAATATTATAGTTTAAGGGAGATGTGACAAAGAAAGTCCAGGTAAGATCTTCACAGAGAAATTACATTGCTGTGATTGTCTCATTAAAAGTTTTGTTTGGGCTGGAGAAATAGCTTAGTGGTTAAGGTGTTTGCCTGCAAAGTCAAAGGATCCCAGTTCGATTCTCCAGGACCCACATAAGCCAGATGCGTGAGGGGCACATGCATCTGGAGT
Organism: Orientallactaga sibirica; assembly: GCA_036365145.1. NCBI lineage: Eukaryota > Metazoa > Chordata > Mammalia > Rodentia > Dipodidae > Orientallactaga > Orientallactaga sibirica. The sequence continues at coordinate 21,894,161 of JAEOAD010000026.1, read as the reverse complement.
TCATTTGCAGTGGCTAGAGGTCCCAGCACGCCCATTCTCTCTCTCTCTCTCTCTCTCTCTGCTTGCAAATGAATAAAAAGTTTAAAAATAAAAAAATAATTTTTTTTTAAAAAGTTTTGTTTGTTGGGCTACAGAGATGGCTTTATGGTTAAGGCGCTTGCCTGTGAAGTCTAAGGACCCATGTTCGACTCTCCATGTCCCATGTAAGCCAGATGCACAAGGTGATGCAAGTACACAAGGTCGCACATGAGCACAAGGTGGCACATGCATCTGGAGTTTGATTATAGTGGCTGGAGGCCCTGTCATGCCAGTTCGTCTCTCTCTCTCTCTCTCTCTCTTTCTCGCTTTCATTCTGTCTGTCTCGCATAAAGGAAAAAGGCCAGTCCATTGGACTTGTCTTTAAAAAAAAAAGTTTTGTTTGTTTGTTTCAAGGTAGGGTCTCAATCTAGTCCAGGCTGACATAGAATTCACTATGTAGTCCCAGGCTGGCCTCAAACTCATTGAGATCCTACTACCTCTGCCTCCCAAGTGTTGGGATTAAAGATGTGCACCACCATGCCCAACTCATTAAAAGTTTTACATAAGGGTTGGGGAGATGGCTTAACAGTTCAGAGTGCTGGCCGCACATGTATGAGGACCTGAAAGAGCCTGAGTTCAATGCCCAGCACCTATATAAGCATCTTGGCATGGCCAAGCACATCTGTAACCCCATTCCTATAGGGGTCAGAGACCAGAGAACCATGGGAGCTTGCTGACCAAAAATAGATAAAAAAATAAGATAGTAAGCCCAGCATGGTGGCACACGCCTTTAATACAGCACTTGGGAGGCAGAGGTAGAGGATCACCATGAGTTTGAGGCCACCCTGAGACTATATAGTGAATTCCAAGTCAGCCTGGACTAGAGCAAAACCCTACCTCGGAAAAATTAAAAAAGATAGTAGCTGGGCGTAGTGGCACACGCCTTTAATCCCAGCACTCGGGAGGCAGAGGTAGGAGAATCACTGTGAGTTCGAGGCCACCCTGAGACTACATAGTGAATTCCAGATCCGCCTGGACTAAAGTGAAACCCAACTTGAAAAACCAAAAAAAAAAAAAAAGATAGCAAAACCTGGCAGCTGTGGGTTGAGGAATAGACTCCATCTCAAAGAAACAGGAAGATGAGTGAACACCCAACATTGTCCTCTGGCCTCTGCATGAGTGCACACAGGACATGCACATATGCACACACAGGTGCACGCACTCCACACACATCACATTACACAGAATACCACAATATTCTACATATACATACAAGTTTTGTATGAGCCAGGCGTAGTGGCTCATGCTTGTAATTCTAGTACTCAGGAGGCTGCAGTAGGAGAATCACTGTAAATATGATGCCAGTCTAGGTTACAGAGTGAATTCCAGGTCGGCCTTAGCTACAGTAAAACCCTGCCTTAAAAAAATGGTGGGGGTGGCTGGAGAGATGGCTTAGCAGTTAAGGCACTTGCCTGCAAAGCCTAAGGACCCTGGTTTGATTCTCCAGGTCCCACATAAGCCAGATGCACAAGGGGGCGCACGTGTCTGGAGTTTGTTTACAGTGGCTAGAGGCCCTAGCGCACCCATTCTCTCCCTCTCTCTCTTTCTCTCTCCCTCTTTCTCTGACAAATAAATAAAAATAAAATGTTATGGCTAGAGAAGATGGCTTAGCGGTTAAGGCATTTGCCTGCAAAGCCAAGGGACCCTGGTTCGATTCCTCAGGACCCATGTAAGCTACATGCACAATGAGGTGTATGCATCTGCAGTTCATTTGCAGTGGCTGGAGGCTCTGGTGTGCCCATTTTCTCTCTCTCTCTCTCACTTTCTCTCTACCACTTTCTCTCTCAAAAAATAAATAAACAAAATATATTAAAATGTTTTTTTAAAAATTGTGGGCTAGAGAAATGGCTCAGTGGTTAAGGCATTTGCCTGCAAAGCCTTACGACCCAGGTTCAATTCCCCAGAACCCACGTAAAGCCAGATGCACAAAGAGGCACATGCATCTGGAGTTGATTTGCATGGCATACCCATTCTTTCTGTGTGTGTCTCTCTCTGCTTGCAAATAAATAAATAAATATTTTTTAAATTGTATGGATTATGGGGCCCCACCCATCCTTGAAGATTTATATGCAGTTAATAGTTCATAGAGGACATTTTCTTCAGTTATACACACTGTAGGTGTATAACTGGTAAGGTGCCCATGCTTTTGTAAGCAAACCCTCATTCATAATTCTATAAGCAATCCTGATGAAATTCATTGAGTCACCAAATTTAAAAAAAAAAAGGGTGAGCCAGGCATGGTGGCACACGCCTTTAATCCCAGCACGGGAGGCAGAGGTAGGATGATCACTGTGGGTTTAAGGCTACCCTGGGAATACCCAGTGAATTCTAGGTCAGCTGGGGCTAGAATGAGACCCTACCTCAAAAACCAAAAAAAAAAAAAAAAGAAGAAGAAGAAGAAGAAGAAGAAGAAAAGAAAGAAAGAAGAAGGGGGCTGGAGAGATTCCTCAGTAGTTAAGGCGCTTTCTTGCAAAACCTGCTGGCCTGGTTTGATTCCCCAGTACCCACGTAAAAGTCAGATGAACAATGTAGCACATATGTCTGGAGTTCATTTGCAGTGACAAAAGGCCTTGGCATGTTCATAATCTCTCTCTCTCTCTCTCTCTCTCTCTCTCTCTCACACACACACACACACACACAAATATATATATGTATATACATATATATATGTTATGTACGTATTTTCTTTTGTTTTTTCATGGTGGGATCTCACTCTAGCCCAGGCTGACCTGGAATTCATTATGTAATCTCAGGCTGGCCTCAAACTCACAGTGATCCTCTATCTCTCAAGTGCTGGGATTCAAGGCATGTGCCACCATGCTTGGCTCTAATAAAAAAAAATTTTTAATTTTTCTTATTTATTTGAGAGATAGAAAGAGCAGAGAGAGACAGAGAATGAGCACACCAGGGCATCCAGCCACTGTAAACAAACTCCAGATGCATGTGCCCCCTTGTGCATCTGGCTTACGTGGATCCTGGAGAATCAAACCAGGGTCCTTTGGCTTTGCAGACAAATGCCTTAACAGCTAAGCCATCTCTCTAGCCCCCCAATATATATATATATTTTTTTTTTTTTTTTTTTTTTTTTTAAGGTAGGGTCTCACTCTGGCCCAGGCTGACCTGGAACAAAAAAATATTTTTTTAAATGAATAAAAAAAAGCTTTTTTTCCAGCTAGAATAATGGTCAAGGCTACAAAACAATGGTCTTAATGCTACTGAACTTACACTTCAAAATTATTAAAGTGGGGACTGAAGAGATGGTTCAGCAGTTAAGACACTTGCTTGCCCAGGTTTGATTTCCCAGTACCCACATAAAGCCAGATGCAAAAGTGGCACATACATCTGGAGTTTGTTTGCAGCAGCTAAGAGGCCCTGGTGTACATGTTTTCCCTCCTTCGCTATCTCCCTCTCTCTCTTTGCAAATAAATAAATAAAAATATTTTTTTAAACTGGGACATGGTAATGCACACTTTTAATCCCAGCACTCAGGAGGCAGAGGTAGGAAGATTGCTATGAGTTTGAGGCTACCCTGAGACTACATAGTGAATTCCAAGTCAGCCTGGGCTAGAGCAAGAAACTACCTCAAAAAAAAATTTTTTTGTGTGTTTGTTTTCCTGAGGTAGGGTCTCAGTCTAGCTCAGGCTGACCTGGAATTCACTATGTAGTCTCAGGGTGGCCTCAGTGATCCTCCTACCTCTGCCTCCCGAGTGGTGGGATTAAAGGCGTGCGCCACCACACCCGGCTCTAAAAAAAAAAATTATTAAAGTGATAATCTTATATTATGCCCACTTTAATCCTCTAAGCTACCTGACTTTCTGAAACCAAAGGATGAAAGACACTCAGCTGGTGTATTACAGAATCCTTTACAGCATCTAGAAGTCACTGCAGAATTTGAAGGTGTTTTACTTCTGAGTATGTAAGTGGAGCCTGTCATGGCTCAGAAACCTGACCCAGAGTCTGCCTCTCTGTTCTAGCCTGAGTGATGCTGTGTAAATACTATAAAATTCTTGGTGGGGGTGAGAGGCCACCATCTCTCCATTTGCTGATACAAGTTCTTTAAGCTAACTGGAGGCTCAACTACCAGTCTGACGTGTCTGCCTTGAGGTAGAAAACTGTAATTACTTTGGGATTCTTTGTAGGTATCATCTCAGAATTTAGCCTCATTAAGAAGACCTGGAGATGATCTTTCATCTCACCCTTTGCCCCAGGCCCAACCATCCTCCCCGTGTCCTCTAGCCAGTACCACCCCTTTGTTCTAGCCTATCTAGCATACTTTTATACACGGACGTCTGTAGAGCATCAGGGCCACATTAATTTTAGTTTAAGACCAGTATAATTTTCAGGGTTAGTCAACTAAATCTAAACCTGTTTTTATTTTTTTAGAGAGACAGAGAGAGAGAGAGAGGGAGAGGGAGACAGAGATGGGTGCGCCAGCAGCCTCTCAGCTGCTGCAAACGAAATCCAGATGTGTGCGCCCCCTTGTGGTCAAGTGCAGCATTGCGCCCTTGCATCACTTTGTATCTGGCTAAATGTGGGACCTGGAGATTGGAACCGGCATTCTTAGGCTTAGGAGGCAGGCGACTTAATGGCTAAGCCATCTCTCCAGCCTGGTAGCTCAGATTTTTAAACATAATTTCTATTATTTATTTTGTTTGCTTTTTGAGGGTTTTTTTAATGATTTTTTGAGGTAGGGTCTCAGTCTAACCCAAGCTGACTTGGAACTCACTGTAATCCTCCTAACTCAGCTTCCCTGGTGCTGAAATGAAAGGTGTGAACCACCACAGCTGGCTTTAGTTCAGATTTTTTTCTGTTGTTATTTTATTGTGAATGTTTAGACTGGGAAGATGGATCAGTGGCTAATATGCATGTAGAATGGAGAGCAGAGGACAATCTTGGGGGCCGTTCCTCAGAAATGCTCTCTACCTTTTTCTCACTGGCCTGGGGCTCACCAACTATGCTAGACCAACAGGCCAGTGAGCACCAGGGATCCTGTCTCTCCCTCTAGCACGGAGATTATAGGCCTTGGCCTACACACTAGGCTCTTTTATATGGGTACGAGGGACTGAACTTCATACCTGTATGGCAAACAGTTTACCAACTGATCCATCTCCCAGCCCTCAGAAGTTAAGGAAAACTAGTCCTTCCAAGAGCTACATGCCACCAGTCCTGCCTTTCATCATGTCCTGGCACCTTTGATCCCTGGCGGGAGTATTATCACCTTCCTCCATTTGATGCTAAGGCCTCAGTGGTGGCTGATATTTGCTGCTTCAGCTGACAGGATACAGCTCTGCCCACTCTCCTGATAAGATGCAGGGCACACTGCAGCTCTGTCCATCCTGCCTATAGGATGTGGGGTCACAGTGCATCTCTGTCCACTTTGGTCCCTTAATAGAGACACCAAACATGAGCTTAGCATCTCCTTCCACATACACATAGAACCTTCAGTATCGTCTGAAACCAAATCATCCATTCCTCTGTCTTTACACCTTAAAGAAAACAGAGATGCAAACACTGGAGTGGGAAGAAATGAGAGCCTGCTCATATTTAAAGGCAATGTGCTGTGCACTGGGGCGTTCGGCAAGGCTGTGCACACTGGTTGCTCTGGTCCTAGTGTCTCAACAGCTAGTCGGTCTTAGCCAGCTCAGTTCCTTGACAACTTTCAGGGCTCTATTTGCATTGCTCCTGAAGTTAGATTACAGGATCTCTCAGAAGAATGGTAGGGGAACCTGAACCAGCGAGATGAACAAGAGAAGCTAGAAAAAGTACTGTGCAGATGATAGAAGAGAAAAGAAAAGAAAAGTTCTTATATGGGATCATTTCTGCACAGTAGAATACAAATACCTTGACCGGGCACCTTCTTTCCCATACACACACACACACAGACCAGAGAAAGCCTGCAGAGCCCTGGTCTGGTAAATCTTTCTGTTGGGGCATCAGTTGCTTGCCTCATGATGACAGGTTTAATGGTTTCATATCTCTGCATTCCACTGAGACCACCTACCCCGAGGCCACACCTCGCTGACCTGCTCAGCCAAGGCCTGAGATGAAGCCTGAGAACACCCAGGGCTGGCCGGGCTGAGAGCCGAGAGAGCCGCCTTCTGCTTTGACTCATTCTGACTTGCTGTGTGACTTTGTCCGTGTTACTGCGCTCTCTAAAATCCAGGGCCCCAAATTACAAAATAGGACTCCCAGTTCCTATCTCCTCGCAATGTCGTGAGAATAAATTATGGTCTTCAAATGCTTATGCCTCTAGGACACAGGAGACTCAAGAAATCCAGTGTTTTCCTGTTGTTTTGGTTGAGGTAGTCAGGATTTTATGTGCTCTCTCATGCATGTCCTTAGGAGGCATTTAGTCAGAGACAGGCTGAGAAAAAGCAAAGCTGCTCACAGAGGAAGAGGCTTGATGATACTAACACGAGATCCTCCCTTCCTTCAGAGAGGCCTGGGAGAATCTACAGTGGTTTCTGCCTAGCAACCTGCACTCAGGGCTGGAGGTGACTTGCTTTTCTGCTTCCTAGGTTCCCTTTCCAGTCTGATCTCTTTCTCAATCACAGATTGAGTGGGCTACAAGTTATGGGACAAAACAACATCCCAGGTACTAAATGCTGCCTGATGGACAATCTATTAATCAGCCTGCCAAAAGAGAAAGAGAGACACAGAGAGAGCTTTTTATGAGGCTAACATGCTACCTCTATCCTAACTAGGCACCCGAGAGGGTTTTGTTTGTTTGTTTGTTTGTTTGTTTGTTTGTTTGTTTGTTTGTTTGTTTGTTTTGGTTTTCAAGGAAGGGTCTCACTGTAGCTCAGGCTGACCTGGAATTCACTCTGTATTCTCAGGGTGGCCTCGAACTCATGGTGATCCTCCTACCTTTGCCTCCCTGAGTGCTGGGATTAAAGGCGTGTGCCACCACACCAGGCATAACTGAGAGTTTTTTAAAGTGCAGCCCAGGAACCTGTTGGTGTGCCCTTTGTGGTAAGATACATCGGAAGGCTTCCCAGTCATCTCCCTGTGGTTTTGGAGTCTCAAAAACTCAAGAATGAAACACAGGTTTCTTGTTCTCGCGAAAGTGCCTCATAGATCTGGGGAGATGGCTCAGTGGTCAAGTTCTTGCTGTGCAACTGTGAGAACCTGAGTTTGGATCCCCAACACCCATGTAAAATGCCAGACACAATAGCATATGCTTGTAATCCCAGTGCTGGGGAGGCAGAGATAGAAGATCCCTAGGGTTTGTCGGCTAGCTGTTATAGCCAAATCACTGAGCATCAGGTTCAACGAGAGTCCCTATCTCAAAACAATAAGGTGGAGAAGAATAGAAGACACCTGACCTTGACCTCTGGGCTCCACATGCATGTGCACCCACAGACACATGTTTGAACACAGACACAAGCATGCATACCACACAATCATACACATGCAAACAAAGGTGCCTCGGGTTCTCCTTTCACAGCCGTATCAGCCTTCTATTGCTACAAACACAAATCTATCACCTTATATTTCTGCAGGCCAGAAATCTGAAGTGGTCTTACCAGACAAAAGTCAAAGTGTCAGCGTGGCTTCCTTTTAGAGGCTCTAAAGAGGATCTATTTTGCCTTTTTCAGCTTCTAGGGGCTACCACATTCCTTGGCTTGTGGCCCCTCCTTTCCTGGCTCCAACATCACACCTCTTCCCAAACTCTGAGCTCCCAGCCTTCCTCGTGTAAGGACTCATAATTAGGTTGGGCCTAGCCTGTCTTCTTTTTCTTCTCCTTTCTCTCAATCTCTCTTTTTTTCTCTCTCTCTCTTATTTGTTTTGTTTGAGATGGTCTTGCTATGTAGCCCAGGTTAGCTTTAAACTGGTGATCCTCCTACCTTAGCCTTCCACATGCTGGGGGTGCAGCCAGCCAGCCATCCCTACTCCCAGCTTCCTTCTTGGGCTTCTTCTAAGGATTTCTCAGAAAGGAGAAGGCAGGGCAGGGCAGGGCAGGGCGAGAGCCATGGGGCGAGTACCTAGGTAATCTTTGGAACTTTTCTTAGAACAGAAGGCATCCTAATATTACAAGCCTTTTGATCCTCTCCACCTTTGGCAAGACAGCCCAGGAATGCCAATGGGACGTAATATGTCTGTATTAAGAAAAACTCCAATGATAAGGGTACAAGAGGGCAGCAGGCGAGTGGGACAGCAGCGCCTGGCTGACGACATTCTCCTTTGCCTTGACCTGGGAATCACGTCACCAAAACAGCACCATGTCCATCCCTTAATGCTTGTATTTTTAGTTTGGGGTATTTTCTATTGTTTGAAGGTTGCCTTGCAACCCGTTTGCCTGGAGGGTTTAAACAATATAGAGTTTCTTTGCTGAGCAGCAACAGTAGCCAAGAGAGACGGAACATAAACTTTTGAGTCTATTTTCTCAGAGTTTGTACATCAGTGATGCCTTTAAACAGAGTAGTGTGTGTCCCCTGCTTGCCTCTCCCTGGGGGAGGGGAGAAGGGCGCTGGAGAACATTGTGTGTTCTCTTATCTTCCATACTAGTGGAAGGGGATAAGCACCCAAATAGGAAAACAAAATATCTGGCTATTAATATACCCTAAGTCCTCCAGCACATGGACTGGATTTGTTTATTTGTGAACGGGAAAGATGCTTCTCTCTGACCTTCAAGAGCCCTCCTGCCAGCTGGGAGGGAACAGGCAAAAGCAGTGCCCTCCGCAGGTGAGGGATCCAGGCCTAGCCCCGATTTGTCCTGAGGAAAGTAACTTGTCTGGTCTGGCCTGCCTGAAGCCCCAGCCAGCTCATTCAGGAGAATTGAGAAAGGAAGGAGAAAAGGAGGAAGAAAGAAAGAAAGAAAGAAAGAAAGAAAGAAAGAAAGAAAGAAAGAAAGAAAGAAAGAAAGGGGGGGGGGGGGGGGGAGGGGAGGGGAGGGGAGGGGAGGGGAGGAGAGGAGAGGAGAGGAGGAGGGGAGGGGAGGAGGAGAGGAGAGGAGAGGAGAGGAGAGGAGAGGAGAGGAGAGGAGAGGAGAGGAAAGGAAAGGAAAGGAAAGGAAAGGAAAGGAAAGGAAAGGAAAGGAAAGGAAAGGAAAGGAAAGGAAAGGAAAGGAAAGGAAAGGAAAGGAAAGGAGGGGAAAAAAAAAACAAAAAAAAAAAACCAAAAAAACCTTGGAGCAGAAGGATTGGCAGTAAATGAACCAGTACCCTGCCTCCCCATCAGACGGGCGTCTTCATAGCTGTGTTTGTGTCCAACTAGGGGAACCACAGACCTGGGCAACTTTGCCAGAAGCAAGAACACACAGGTTCCCCAACACAACCCTTTCTTGCAGTGAGCAAGGCTAAAAAAAGAGCATATTCCTGGCCCCAGAGGACTGAGCTGGGAAGAGACTTTGTACAACTCAGATGTGGGGTCCTGCCTTTATATTGCCCATCAAACTCCCAGTGAAGGAGTGTCCTGGTGGACAAGGACCGTCTAGATGGCCAGTTAATGATAAGCCATCAGTTGGAAAGGAGCCAGAGGGAAGAGGCACTGTTTGGGGGGCAGGAACACACACATGCCACTAAGTCCAATGCCTGCTGTGTCATGACAGAGGTCCCACAGCACCCTTTGACTGCCTAAAGAGGTCTCTGCTTGTCACCCACCAAGGTCAGGTCACCTGAGAATGTTTGGCCAGCCAGGAGCCCCAAGCCAAGGCAGTGGGAGAATAGGGCAGCACTAACAGGGCCTGCCCTCTCCCAGAGCAAACAGGGACAAAGGTCATTGTACTCACAGCTGCCTCTCCTGTCCTGCCTGGCTGCCCTGCCACATGCCCTGGTTGTCCTGGCATTGCTACACCAGGCAGAAACTTGCCATCTCTGTCCCTGCTGGTCACCCATTAACCCCAGAGCAGAGCAGGAGCAAAGGCTTTGACGTCCAATCATTTTAAAACAGGGAAGCCATCACGTCTTAACCTGTATAGTCAGGACCCAAACATGTTTGTGACAGATGTTACGATGCTGTCATGGAAGTATGTATGAGAGGAAAGAATTTTTAACAAAAGCTGGCTCTCCCACCTGTCTACAAAAGTGGAAACCGCAGCTCCTCAGACATTCTTAGAATCTGAACAAACTCCCTTTGTGAGGACTCCTTGCCCTGCCTTTCACAGCGCCTTTGAATTTGTCTCACTCCGGCAGATCCAAGTATCCACTGGGTTTCTCCGTGAGAACTCAAACAAGCTGGAGGCCATGGAGGTTGCCAAGGGTAGCCAGGCCTGGCATTTCTTGGCAGGAAGGGGAGCAGAAGAAAGAAGGTTTGGACGTTATGAATTGCTGAGACTGGCCCATGGCCTTCTTGCTGGAACTGGTATCAGAAGAGTTGTGCTTCTCCACGTGTGTCTGAGAATGGCCCTCACCCCCCAAAATGATTGATTAATAACGACAGGACTCTAACAGCTCACACCAAGTCCTGTACAGAGCGCTCCATGTGAATTCTCTTCTTTGGTGGCCTCAAACAAACTTGCTAGATAGCACAGGGAGATCCTAAACTCCTGATCCTCCTGCTCTCTACCACACAAGTGCTAAGAGTATAGGCATGTACCACTGCACCTGATAAATTATCTATAGCTTCCTCCTGACACCTTGGAAATGGCCACACCCATGTCCAGGTGAGGACCAAGGCTTGGAGAAGTTCTGTGTATCTGCTAATATGACTTTATAGCTCCTGCTAGAAAGGACAGGGAGGAGGAATGTGAGGACAAGTATTTCTGTGGACTGTGGTTGTGTACAGGCCTCTTAGAAGCTAGGGCCCTCTTGATTTATGTTCCACGGTCCCATCTGAGGAAGTTGTTTAGCTTCTGAGGTGATAGATGAGGGCTGGGTCCTTCTGTTTGCAGAGCCTGGGGTGGAGGGTAAGTCAGGACAGCATCTCTCCTCTGGTCCCCATCAGAGACTCCACAGGCTGACCACTAGAGCAGTGTTTTTATCATTACGTATAAGGGCTGGAACCAGCACAGATGTTCTAAGCCCTCTCTTCCTCTAAACCATCCTCCATGTGGAAATGGAGACCAAATGGGAGCGTTTTCTCCCCGTCTCCCCTCAGTGATGTTGGTACCTGCTGGAAACTCAAGACCCAGAGGAAGCCTAGAAAAATCCTGTTTCTATAGACACAGCCATATCCCGTGACCTGGTGTCAAGAAGCACCTCAGGCCCATGGGTGCTCTGCCTCTCTGGTTTGACCCCCAAGGAGCCAGCTGGCTGATGGAGCCCACGTGCACTTGTCGGTAGACTGGCATGCCAGGGTATAGAGTTTTTTGTTCAAGACCTCATCTGGAAAAGTCTGTTGTGTATTCAGGAGAGAAAGGAGGCTGGAGGCTCTGGAGATTTAGGAAGTCAAATCTGGGAGACCTGAAATTTAAAGGTCACACAACCATTTCCCAAGGTTATGTTAGCTAGGAACTGAAATATCCCTGCCTAGGGTGGTGGGAGGGGGCGGAGGGATTGGCAGGAAGGAAATTCCAGAGACTCAGAAAGTCAACAAGTCTGGGAAAGAGTTGAAGACCCCGCCTTAAGGCTATATAAAGGGGAAACAACTGCTTGGGAATGCGAGCTGCCTGCGAGTGGTGTAGTGTGTTGCACACGTGCGGCTTCCCTGAGTCCTCACCTGTGCTGAGGTACAGCTGCCTTTGAGTTGAAGCAGCTAGGGGGAGGTCATCATCCATTCTGGATGAGACTTCCTGTGGTGTGGCTGCCTTTGAGTCAGCTAGTGCTCCTGTAAGCAACCCCAACAAACTCACTTGTTCACCAAACTGGTTTTGATGTCATCATCCTGTGCCCTATGTGGGGAGAAAACGTGTGTGTTTGTGTCACCCCAGAGGGAACGGTTTCCCATAACAGTCTCTTTACAAAGGAAGGTGGGGACCGGGCGTGGTGGCACACGCCTTTCATCCCAGCACTTGGGAGGCAGAGGTAGGAGGATCGCTGTGAGTTCCAAGCCACCCTGAGACTACATAGTGAATTCCAGGTCAGCCTGGGCCAGAGTGAGACCCTACCTCAAAAAAAAAAAGAAAAAGAAAAAAAAAAAAAGGAAGGTGGTAGAGGAGTCTCTACAGAATAAAGAGAAGCCCCCTCCATTTACAGCTCTGAAAGGGAAATTTCAATCCAACATCTTGTCGCAACCCAGCTGGGATACCATCAGCTGCCTCAGAGCCGCTTAGCTTACCCGTGTCCTCAGCATGGGACCACCTCTATCACCTGGACAGCCGCCTGGATCAACCTTGCCCATGTTCTTCCTGAGTTCTACTTACTGGCCTTGGGCACCAGCACCCATCCCTGTGTCCTGATGTCCTCTGGTTAATAAGCAGACACCAAGAATGTGATGTGAGGCAGAGAAAGGCTGCAGCTCCCCAAGAGCAGGCCGGGAAGCCCTGGACTTGGCCCACGATCTCGGGGACCGTTCCTCCTCTCTGCACTTTGGTAGCCTTCCTGTCGGATTACAGTGAGGTGTTCACTGATCATGCCAGGCATGCTGAAGCCTGAGAACCTTGCTGGAGGAGTGTTAGTCCTCTTTCCTAAGAGACCAGAGCTCTGCCTTTCTTCTTTCTGCATTCACCCACTAACCCTGCCAGTAGTTGTGAGCTGCCCAGTGACTCTCTTCCTCCCCGCCCCCACCAACTCCCATGTCCTGTATTGTGTTTTATCCCGAGGTTTAAATATGCCCTTGAGATATCCCTGTGGAAAGAAACAGTAGGAAGTGTGTGCCAGACACCCCCCTCATTGTCACTTTGGTCTGAATCCAACCCACAAGGGGTGCTGAAGCCCTCTCCCTGGCTCTGCCCATTGTCAAGGCCTTGGTCACCTTTGAAGCCTCCTGCAGGGATCCTATTGCCAACAGAACCTTTTCTGACGCCCAACAGCATGACATGTTGAACTTGGAGATTTATAGACAAACACTTCTCACTTAATCCTTCCCAAGTTGGCCCCCAGTAGAGATGGTTACTTAAGCCAAATTTACTGGATACCAATGGTGTTTGTAGGAAACGTTCCCTTTGTTCCAGGCATTGTGTTTCAGGTTTAGGAATGCAGGGTAAACAAGGTAAAGTCCCTGTCCTTGAGATGTGACCACACTACTGGGAGACAGAGCATAAAACAGGGCCTCTCCACCGAGTGCTGAGAAGAAGAGACAGAGGAGTGCCCAGCACTGAAACACCTCTGTCACACCCTCCAAGGCTCAGGGTCCATTGCGGAAGAGGGGCAGAAAGAATGTAAGAGCCAAAGGAAGGTACGACTCCTTACAATGCAACTGTCCAGACAGAAATTGGCCTCAATATCCATGACCTCACAGTTCCTAGCAATACCTTCACAAGGAGAAAAAGATGATGACATCAAAATAAAAGAGAGAGACTAATGGAGAGAGGGAGGGGATATGATGGAGAGCGGAGTTGTGAAGGGGAAAGTGGGGGAGGGGAGGGAAATATCATGGTTTATTGTCTGTAAGTATAGACATTGTCAATAAAATAAACAAACAGGGCCTCTCCTTTCAGATGTCCAGATGCAAGTCTTTTTTTTTTTTTGGTTTCTCGAGGTAGGGTCTCACTCTAGCCCAGGTTGACCTGGAATTCACTCTGTAGTCTCAGGGTGGCCTTAAACTCACGGCGATACTCCTACCTCTGCCTCCCAAGTGCTGGGATTAAAGGCGTGAACCACCACGCCCGACTCAGAAGCAAGTCTTATAGACGCTCCATGTCCTTTCTCTCCCTCCATTTACTAGATCTGTGACTTGATTAGTTGAGTACTCTGCACATGGGGTTATTAGGGTTGGGGGGGGGGTAGCTCACGTCTGAAATTCCAGCACTTTGGCAACTGAGGCAGGAAGAACACAAGTTCAAGGCCAGCCTGTACTGAGAGCATAGAGAGCAAGAGAGCAAGACCCTGTCTCAAAAGAAGAAAAAGAGAGAAAAAAGAGAGAGAGAAAAAATAAGAAAAGATAAAACCGCCGGGCATGGTGGCTCACACCTTTAATCCCAGCACTTGGGAGGCAGAGGTAGGAGGATCTCCGTGAGTTTGAGGCCACCCTGAGACTACAGAGGGAATTCCAACAGCCTAAGCTAGAGTAAGACCCTCCCTCAGAAAACCAAAAAAATAAAATAAAAAGAAAAAAAAAGAAAAGATAAAACCTACTTTTCATAGGAAGAAAAATGACATAATTGTAAAGCACATAGCAGAGCCTGACATACAGGGCTAGTTTATTGATGGCTATTACCGTTTTTTTACTAAGGGAATACACGCCTGATACTGAAAACCTATGACAGGGTAGTCATGAGACCTAGTGGTGCAACGCCTGCTGGTATCTGGCTAAATGCATATGTTATGCTCACCAAACTGCCCAGTAAGCACTTTTCTTATGTTCATACCCATGTATTAATGCTACTCTCACTTTTGGTTAGAGAAGCTTCTCTTTTCAGACGGTGGTGACTTTTGGAATGACTCAAGAGGCACCATAGTGCTGAGAAGAAATGACAGAAAAGTGCTCAGCACTGAAACATCTCTATCACACCTTCCAAGGGTCAGGGTCCATTGCCAAAGAGGTGGCAGAAAGAATGTAAAAGCCAAAAGAAGGGTAGGACTGTTTACAATGCACTCTTCCAGACACAAAAATGGCCTGGATATCCATGACCTCACAGTGCCTGAAACTACCTACATAAGACCATCAAAATAGGAGGAAAGATGATGACATCAAAATGAAAGAAAGACTGATTGAGAGGGGGAGGGGATATGATGGAAAGTGGAGTTGTGAAGGGGAAAGTGAGGTGGGAGAGAATTATCATGGTTTACTGTTTATAATTATGGAAGTTGTCAATAATAAAAAAAATTTTGTTGTTGAGCCAGGCATGGTGGCGCACGCCTTTAATCCCAACACTAGGGAGGCAGAGGTAGGAAGATCGCTGTGAGTTCAAGGCCACCCTGAGACTACAGAGTGAATTCCAGGTCAGCCCCGGCTACAGTGAGACCCTACCTCAAAAAACCAAAAAAAAAAAATTTTTTTTTCATTGGGCACAGTGGTGCACACCTGTAATCCTAGCACTTGGGAGGCAGAAGTAGGAGGATTGCCATGAGTTTGAGGCCACCCTGAGACTATATGGTGAATTCCAAGTCAGCCTGGGCTAGAGTGAAACTCTACCTCAAAAGAAAAAAAATTAGCCTGTTGTGGTGGCGCACTCCTTTAATCCCAGTACTCGGGAGGCAGAGATAGGAGGATTGCCATGAGTTTGAGGCCACCCTGAGATTAGAGTGAATTTCAGGTCAGCCTGGGCTAGAGTGAGACCCTACCTCAAAAAAAAAAAAAAAATTAGGGCTGGAGAAATGGGTTATCACTTAAGGCACTTGCCTGCAAAGCTAAAGGACCCAGGTTCAATTCCCCAGAGCCACATAAGCCAGATGCACATGGTGGTGCATGCATCTGGAGTTCATTTGCACTGGCTGGAGCTGGCACGCCCATTCTCTCTCTCTCTGCCTTTCTCTCTCTCTTTCAAATAAATGAATAAAAATAAAATATTTTTAAAATTTTAATATAAAAATAGATACATAGATATATTTAAATAAATAAATAAAAAGAAGTTGGGCTGGAGAGATGGCTTAGTGGTTAAAATGCTTACCTGTGAACCCTAATGACCCAAGTTTGACTCTCCAGTACCCATGTAAACCAGATGCACAAGGTAGTGCATGTGTCTAGAGTTTGTTTGAGTGATTAGAGGCCCTGGCATGCCCATTCTCTCTCTCTCTCTATCTGCCTCTTTCTTTCTCCATCTCACTCTCAAATAAATAAATAAAATAATTTTTAAAAGAATGATGTTACAAAGCTGGGTGTGGTGGCGCACACCTTTAATCCCAGCACTCGGGAGGCAGAGGTAGGAGGATCGCTGAGAGTTCAAGGCCACCCTGAGAATACATAGTTAATTCCAGGTCAGTCTGGACCAGAGTGAGACTCTACCTCGAAAAAAAAAAAAAAAAAAAAAAAAAAAAGATGTTATTTTCAAAAAAATTAGTTAAAAGCCAGGTGTGGTGGCACATGCCTTTAATCCCAGCACTTGGGAGGCAGAGGTAAGAGGACTATCATGAGTTTGAGGCCACCCTGAGAGTACATAGTGAATTCCAGGTTAGCCTGGGCTAGAGTGAAACCCTACCTAACAAAAAATAAAAAAAAAAAAAAAAAAAGAATGATATTATTTCAGCCAGGTGTGGTGGCACACACCTTTAATCCCAGCACTGGAGAGGCTGAGATAGAAGGATTACCATGAGTTTGAGGCCCACCTGGGTGACAGAGTGAATTTTCCAGGTTTGCCTGTGCTAGAGTGAGACCCTATCACAAATTTTAAAAAAAAAAAAAAATTGGGGGCTGGAGAGATGGCTTAGCGGTTTAGTGCTTCCCTGTGAAGCCTAAGGACTTCGGTTCAAGGTTTGATTCCCCAGAACCCACAAGGTGTCACATGCATCTGGAGTTCATTTGCAGTGACTGAAGGCCCTGGTGCACCCATTCTCCCCCCCTCTGCATCTCTCTCTTTCTCTGTCTGTTGCTCTCAAATAAATAAATAAAAATAAAACAAAAAAATTTTTAATTGGGGGCTGGCTTAGTGGTTAAGACACTTGTCTGCAAAGCCAAAGGACCTAGGTTCAATTTCCCAGGACCCACATAAGCCAGAAGCACAAGGTGGTGCATGCGTCTGGAGTTCGTTTACAGCAGCTAGAGGCCCTGGCATGCCCATTTTCTATCTGCCTCTCTTTCTCTCCTCTCTCTCTCAAATAAATAAATAAAATAAAATATTTTTTTAAAGTAAAAAAGAGTAATGTAGTTCAATGGTGGAGTGCTTGCCTACAATGCATGAAGCCCTGGGTTCCATTCACAGCACCACACAAAGGAAAAAAAAAAAGTTGATATATGTGAAAGTCCTCAGATACATAGGAAGAGTTCAACACATCGAGCCCATGAGAACTCCTGAAGATCCTGAAACTTCTGGAAGATAAAAGAGCTCAGGAAAGAATTCCACACATCCCTTACCAAAGGCCCCCTATTCTCTTTGTTCATCCTTGAAGCTTGACACCCCCCCCCCGTTCACTTTGCGTTCTCCCAGAGAAGCGCATTCCCTGATAAACTGTTCTCTCCCCTGTCCTCTGTACTTCTTTACAGAGTGCCAGCAGGCCCTGAGGCTGTCCACACTCAAACATCACCCGCCTGAGATGTGCATTCAGCTCCCCTAATCACTCTGCACAGTATAACCAGCCCCTCGTGACCCCTCCCACCTCATGGCCTTGTTCCCCTAGCTCCTTAATCAAATTAAGGGACAGAAGAGGGTTTAGATAGGGTTACTAAATATATTTCTGTGTAGGGGACCAAGAAAAAGAAGAGTTGAGGAGGTAGAGTGTGAAATTCCTTAATGGAATGTGCCCTGAGCCTTCTTTCCCTTGAATGAGCCCCAGATCACCCATCTGGGAAGAGTTTGCGCAGGCAACGTACTTGTTCATCCATTATCTCCTGCAGATAGGACGGTGGCAGAGTGCCCACTCCAGGAAAGGTCTGCTGAGGCCATCAGGCCCTGTGAGCTGGTCTGACCCTGGTCTATATATTTCACAGGACACCCTGGTCCCAAAGAAGTGACGGATTTCTGTGGAGTGTGACACCAACAGAGGCTGCTCACAGCTGGAGGTCACAGTTTATTCTGCTGCTTTCTCCCCACACCAGAGTCTAGATCTTGCGGAATGTTTTCCTGTTTTAAAAACTGTAAAGTCGGTCATGGTGGCACACACACTTGGGAGGCAGAGGAAGGTGGATCACTGTGAGTTTGAGAGCACTCTGAGACTACAGAGTGAATTCAAGGTCAGCCTGGGCTAGAGTGACCTTACCTGGAAAAACAAAACAAACAAACAAAAAACAAGCCAGGCGTGGTGGCACACGCCTTTAATCCCAGCACTTGGAGGCAGAGGTAGGAGGATTGCTGTGAGTTCAAGGCCACCCTGAGCCTACACAGTAAGTTTCAGGTCAGCCTGGGCCAGAGTGAGACTCTACCTCAAAAACCAAAAAAAAAAAAAAAAAAAAACCAGTAAAGTACTTATTATAGAAACCTTTGAAAAAATATACAAAAACATAAAGGGAGAACAAAAGCCACCCATAATGCTCATCTTACCTACTTGGGGTTTTTTTTGTTGTTGTTGTTTGTTTTGTTGTTTGTTTTGTTTTGTTTTTGGGGTTTTTTTGTTTTTTTGGTTTTGGTTTTTCAAGGTAGGGTCTCACTCCAGCTTTTGTTTGTTTCTCAGGTTTTGGTTTTTCAAGGCTGGGATCTCACTCCAGCTGTTTTTGGCTGTTTGTTGCTGGGTTTTTGAGGTAGGGTCTCTGACCTGGAATTTACTATGTATTCTCAGTGTGGCCTTGAACTCACGGCGATCCTCCTACCTCTGCCTCCCAAGTGCTGTGATTAAAGGCGTGCGCCACCACGCCCAGCTTATTAAAAAGTTTTTTTTTTTTTAATTTTATTTGGTTTTTCGAGGTAAGGTCTCACTCTAGCCCAGGCTGACCTGGAATTCACTATGTAGTCTCAGGGTGGCCTCGAACTCATGGCAATCCTCCTACCTCTGCCTCCCGAGTGCTGGGATTAAAGGCATGTGCCACCACGCCTGGTTTAAAAAGTTTTTTAAGCTGGACCTCATGCATGTCAGACAAGCACTCTACCACTGAGTCTGAGCTAGGTCCACAGCCTCCAATGGCTATTTTTAACATTTAGGTAAAATTCTCCATGGGTTTATCATGATGAAATAGTCTCATATTGATGAATATCTAAGTTGTTCTCTTTCACTTTCCCCCACCTTTTTTACTATTGTAATGATTATTGATTACCTTTGCTTAAAATCACCTTGGCTCATCTCTTGTTCTTTCTTCAGAATCATTCCTAGAAATGAAATTACTGAGTCACTGTTTTTGAAGTCTTGTTACATGTCACCAAGTGATTTTCCAGAGAGTCAACATGCACTCACCCCCCACCAGCATGTGGAAGAGAAAACCCTCTTTAAAAACAGTTCCACTCTTTTGGTAGGTGGAAATTCTCTCTCTGATGTGATTTGCACTTCCTTGATTACTAGTAGAACTGAATTTTCTTTTGTATGTTTGTCAGTCATCCATCCATGGGTAATTATCACAGAGTGACTTTGTCATTTCCACTGAGTCTGGGTTTCTCCCTCCCTCTCTTCCTCCCTTCCGTCTTCCTCCTCCTCCTTCTCCTCCTCTCTCTCTCTCTCTCTCTCTCTCTCTCTCTCTTGAGTTTTAGTCTGCACCCAGCTACTCTAGGACTGCACCAATGAGAAGAATGTTTTCAGATCCAGTATACCTAGCAGAACTTTGGTCTTAATGAGGATGTGTGCTGCTGTTTTGACCCCTACCTTCCCTCCCTCTCACCCTGGCCACACCAAGTGGCTCCTGCAATCCTGCCCCGCCTCAGAGGAAAGGTCAGAGTGGCAAGATTTCTCTTCAACCAAATCTGCCATCTCAGACTATTCTGAAGAGAGTTTCATTTTATTCAGGAAGTAACCAGGCTAGAGCCAGCAAGTCCATGCCCTCTGCTTTCTCTTCCCAGGAAACTGACATTCCTCTCGTTCTCTGGGGAGTTGAGGGAGCAGTGGGGCCAGAAGAAAGACCTCACTTTCTCATGAGCCCATGACTGCGTCTGCCTGGCCTCCCACTGAGGTTCTGATGGGCTTCCATGGTCTTTGAGGAGCCCTGCCAGCCTTGGCACCAGAAGTGCATGCACCATCACCATGGGTATATGGTCCCTTCCTCTGCCTGGAGAATGGGTTTGGGGAACAGAAAGTGTCACTCAGAACTGGGAGTGGCACGTGGTAGCCAGATGGTCACCAGCAACTTCAGGGTCCAGAGGAATGTGCACTGGAGTCCTTCCTCCACACTCCAACTACATATCTAGCAGTTGTCCCTGTGAGTAAGGCTCCTGTACTGAAATCACCTAGTGAGTCTTGCCTGGAGCACTTGGGCTACCTAATGCCTCCTTCCATTGCTGCTGGAGGACCTGAGGCTCTGCTTTCTATGGCCTCTTTCCTTGGCCCCATCTTCTGGCTTCTCCTCCACTTAGTATCTTTCCTTCCCTTGTATCTTTGGTCCAGGTATTTGGATACAGAGCCATCAGCTTTTCCCCAGAGGAAGCAGAAGGAACTTAAAGTTCTGCAGGAAGGGCTAGAGAGATGGCTTAGCCATTAAGGTGCTTGCCTGTGAAGCCTAAGTAAGGTTCAATTCCCCAGTACCCATGCAAGCCATATGCACAAAGTGGTGCATACATCTGGAGTTCATTTGCAGTGGCTGGAGGCCCTGGTGCATTCTCCCTCTCTCTACCTCTTTCTCTTTAATCCCAGCACTTGGGAGGCAGAAGTAGGAGGATCGCTATGAGTTCGAGGCCACTCTGAGACTACATAGTGAATTCCAGGTCAGCCTGGGCTACAGCAAGACCCTACCTCGGGGGGGGCTCTGCAGGAGAGAGAAGTAGCCTCACTGGACAGTTAAACTCTCCTTGGCCTCCTGTGTGTTTTACATCAAGATAATATCTTCACTTCTGGTCCTTAGATTGAGTCCTGGTTCAAAACTCTCTTTTGGCCATGCTTGGTGGCTCATGCCTATAATCCCAGCAGGATTATAATCCCAGGAGGATTATAGGATTGAAGTATAAGGATTGCCATGAGTTCAAGGTCAGCCTGAGCTAGAATGAGTTACAAGTCAGCTTGAAGTAGAATGAGACCCTGCCTCAAAAACAAAAACAACAACATAAAAAGCAACAACAACAAATAGCCTTTTCAGTCTGGTGTAGTGGCCCTCACCTTTAAATCCAGGCACTCAGGAGGTAGAGGTAGGAGAATCACTGTGAGTTCAAGGCCAGCCTGGGACTACAGTGTGAATTCTAGGTCAGCCTGGGCTAGAGTGAGACCCTACCTTGAAAAACCAAAGGAAAAAAATAAAAGAGGGCTGGAGAGATGGCTTAGCAGTTAAGGTATTTGCCTGCAAAGCCTAGGGACCCAGGTTCGATTCCACAAAACCCATGGAAGCCAGATGTACATGGTGGCGCATGTGTCTGGAGTTCATATGTGGTGGCTAGAGGTCCTGGTGTGCTGATTCTCTTTATCTGCCTCTTTCTCTCTCTAATAAATAAATAAAATAAAATATCTTTAAAAAAAAAAAAAAAGCCTTCTCAGGCTGAAGAGATGGCTTAGCAGTTAAGGCATTTGCCTGTGAAGCCTAAGGACCCCAGTTCGATTCTCCAGGTCCCATATAAGCCAGATGCACAAGGGGGCACATGTGTCTGGAGTTCCTTGGCAGTGGCTAGTAGCCCTGGCACACCCATTCTCACTCTCCCTCTTTCTCTTTCCCTCTCTCTGTCTCTAATAAATAAATAAATAAAAATAAAATCTTAAAAAAAGAAAAAAGCCTTCTCTTCTGTTATTCTAGCATGTCCCAGCCCAAAGATGGGTAGAGAATATTATACATCATGAAAATACTATCGGTTAAGAAGGGACAGAAGGGCTGGAGAGATGGCTTAGTGGTTAAGGCGCCTGCCTGCTAAGCCTAAGAACACCGGTTCCAATCTCCAGGTCCCACATTTAGCCAGATGCAAAGTGACACAAGGACGCAATGCCGCACTTGCCTACAAGGGGGCGCACACATCTGGATTTCATTCACAGTGGCTGAGAGGCTGCTGGTGCACCCATTCTCTATCTGTCTTTCTCTCCCTCTCTGTCTCTCTCAAAAAAACAAACAAACAAAAAAAAAAAAAACAAAGAAGAGACAAAAGGCCAGGCATCATGGTGGCACACGCCTTTAATCCCAGCACTCAGGAGGCAGAGGTGGAGGATCACCGTAAGTTCGAGGCTACCCTGAGACTACATAGTGAATTCCAGGTCAGTGTGGGCTAGAGCGAGATCCTACCTCGAAAAAAGAAAAAGAAAAAAAAAGTTTATTTTCTGACAAAGCAGCAGTTATGATCAGGGAAACAAACATGGAGAGGCCACATCCAGGCCCTTACAGAGGCCATCCAAGACAAAGCTGGTGATATAAAGATGAAGGTGCCTCATGGGAAAGATGGCTCCACAGGGAACAGAGGTGAGAATGCAGGAATTGATGAATCCTTTGAGAGATCACAGAACAGTGTAAGGAGTCCTGTAACAGGCAGGGATACGCCAGAAAAACAGCCAGAGAAACAGCGCCAGCAAGCTGACAAGGACAATGAGACGTCACAAACCATTGGTGTATGGGATTGTGGGGGGAAGCTGGGAAAACTCTAAGTTCCTGCAGGACTGAGGCTGGGCACAGCAGGGATTTCTTCTTCAGGGAAACCTCAGCTTGATAAGCCATGAGCTGCTTGGACCAGGTCCGCTAGATTATCTAGAGTAAACTCCTTAAAGTCATCTGCTTATAGTCATTATCTACAAAATCCCCAAAGAGCAACAACAGATTAGTGTTTGATTGAATTCCTGGAGACCATAGCTGGCACCATCAAAAGTGCCAATCAGCCAGGCATGGTGGCGCACACCTTTAATCCCAGTACTTGGGAGGCAGAGGTAGGAGGATTGCTGTGAGTTCGAGGCCACCCTGAGACTACATAGTGAATTCCAGGTCAGGCTGGGCTAGAGTGAGACTCTACTTCAAAACAAAACAAAACAAAAAAGTGCCAATCAGGGGCCAGAGGGATGGCTTAGCGGTTAAGGCATTTGCCTGCAAAGCCAAAGGACCCAGGTTCAATTCCCCAGGACCCACGTTAGCCAGATGCACAAGGGGGTGCACATGTCTGGAGTTCATTTGCAGTGGCTGGGAGCACTGGCACCCTCATTCTCTCTCTCTCTCTCCCTCTTTGTCAAATAAATAAATAAATAAAAATAAAATATTTTTTTAAAAAATTTCTAAAATTGCCAATCAGACATGAGAATGCTGACACACACCTATGATTCCAGCATTCAGTATTCAGGTGTCTCAGGCAAGAACACTGGGAGTTCAAGACTACCCTAAATAAGAATAATAATAAGCTAGACATGGTCAAAAATAAAATAAAAGGGCTGGAGAGATGGCCTAGCGGTTAAGGCACCTGCCTCCTAAGCCTAAGAACACTGGTTCCAATCTCCAGATCCCACGTTTAGCCAGATGCAAAGTGACACAAGGGCGCAATGCCGCACTTGCCCACAAGGGGGCGCATGCATCTGGATTTCGTCCACAGCAGATGAGAGACTGCTGGAGCGCCCATGTCTGTCTGTCTTCCTCTCCCTCTCTCTCTGTCTCTCTCCAAAAAATAAATAAAATAAAATAAATTTTAAAAAAATAAAATAAAAGCCAGGGGCTGGAGAGATGGCTTAGAGGTTAAGGCATTTGCCTATGAAGCCAAAGGACCCAGGTTCGATTCTCCAGGACCCACATAAGCCAGATGCACAAGATGGCATATGCATCTGGAGTTTGTTTACAGTGGCCAAAGACCCTGGAGTGCCCATTCTCTCTCTCTCTCCCTTTCTCTCTGTGTGTGTATCTGCCTCTTTCTCTCTCTGAAATAAAGTTAAAAAAACAATTTATTTTTAAAAATTAAAAAAAAAAGCCAAGCCTGGTGGCATACACCTTTAATCCCAGCACTCAGGAGGCACAGGTAGGAGGCTCGCTGTGAGTTCGAGGCCACCCTGAGAGTACATAGTTAATTACAGGTCAGCCTGGGCCATAGTGAGACCCTTACCTTGAAACACCCCCCCCAAAAAAAGATAGACATGGTGTAGGGTTTGTAATCCTAGCACTTAGGAAACTGAAACAGGAGAACTGCCATGAGTTTGAGACTAGTCTACACACACAACAAGTCCCAGGCCAGCATGGACTATAGAATGGGACCCATCTAAAAGAAAAACCACACGAAAGGTTTACTTGCTGGGGCCCCTCTTGTTTTACAGGAGTTTTGCCTTTTTTTCTTCTCTTAAGTTCTACAATACTCTGTTATAAAATCTTCCTAAACTTTACCCTCTATAGTCTGTAGATTTCATTTTTTTAATTCGTAAAACAAAAACCTAGACACTTGGTGTGGTGTTGCATGCCTTTAATGTGACTTCCACATAAGTCTAGGCTACCTTGGAAAAAAGAAGAAAGAAAGAAAAAGAAAGGAAGGAAGGAAGGAAGGAAGGAAGGAAGGAAGGAAGGAAGGAAGGAGGGAGGGAGGGGAGGAGGGAGGGAGGAGGGGAAGGAAGGAGGGAGGAAGGGAAGGAAGGAAGGAAGGAAGGAAGGAAGGAAGGAAGGAAGGAAGGAAGGAAGGAAGGAAGGAAGGAAGGAAGGAAGGAAGGAAGGAGGGAAGGAAGGAAGGAGGAAAGAAAGAAGGAAGGAAGGAAGGAAGGAAGGGAGGAGGAGGAAGGGGGAAGGAAGGAAGGAAGGAAGGAAGGAAGGAAGGAAGGAAGGAAGGAAGGAAGGAAGGAAGGAAGGAAAGAAGGAAGGAAGGGGGAGGGAAGGAAGGAGGGAAAGAAGGAAGGAAGGAAGGGAGGAGAAAGAAAGAGGGAGGGAAAGAAGGGAGGGAGGGAGGGAGGAAGGGAGGGAGGAAGGAAGGAAGGAAGGAAGGAAGGAAGGAAGGAAGGAAGGAAGGAAGGAAGGAAGGGAAGAAAGGAAGGAAAATAGATCTGATATTTTTCTGCACTTGAGCCTGGCTTAAATATAAACTGGAGGATAGAGAAAAATAGCCTCCAGGGGGGAGTATAAATTTTAATGAGATTTCACAATTAGATTTGCTTTGTAAAAGGTGAATGACCTAAAGCGTACCTTATGCACAGGCTTTCTTTGCGCTAAGACAACCCAGCCTTATGCAGGAAGTGCTATATCCCTCAGCACTCTTGGCAGACATGTGCTGACCTCCAGTTGGGGGCGTGATCATGAGGTCCCAAGGCACTTGTTTTCTCTAACGAAATAAAAGGCCTTTGAGACTTTAAATCAGGGTTAACATTAAGATTTTGTGCTCTCTGTATGTTTTCTCTTGCTCACTGTAATGTAAATTATATTAATAAATTGTCATGTGCTAACTTGTGAAAGCTGATTCAGAAACAGGGTATGTGTTCTCAAGTCTCAGAACCAAGTAGGTTTATCTCATGTGTCCTCCTAGACCCTTATTCTAGAACAGGCTGGCCCCGGCTCTGTGACAAGGGAAAGGAGGACAAGAGCTCAAGGGTTAAAAACCCTAGAAATGGGCTGGAGAGATGGCTTAGTGGTTAAGGTGCCTGCCTGCTAAGCCTAAGAACGCTGGTTCCAATCTCCAGCGGTTCCAATCTCCAGGTCCCATGTTTAGCCAGATGCAAAGTGACGCAAGGGCACAATGCCACACTTGACCACAAGGGGCCGCACACATCTGGATTTCATTTGCAGCAGCTGAGAAGCTGCTGGCGTGCCCATCTCTATCTGTCTTCCTCTCCCTCTCTCTCTGTCTCCAAAAAAACAAAAACAAACAAACAAAAAAAAACTAGAAATGTGGGGCCTGGAGAGATGGCTAAGCAGTTAAGCGCTTGCCTGTGACACCTAAGGACCCTGGTTCAAGGCTCATTTCCCCCAGAACCCACGTAAGCCAGATGCACAAGGTGGCAGATGCATCTGCAGTTCGTTTGCAGTGGCTGGAGGCCCTGGCACACCCATTCTCTCTATCTCTTTCTGCCTCTTCTCTGTCTCTCTCAAAAATTAAATAAATTAATAAAAACACTAGAAATGTGATAGGTACATCAATGTTTTGTTGTTTGTTTTTCTTTTTTTAAATATTTTATTTTATTTATTAAAGTCAGAGAGAGGGAGAGAGAGAGAGAGAAAGTGAGGATGGGCACGCCAGGGCCTCTAGCCACTGCATACAAACTCCAGATGCATATGCCACCATGTGCATCTGGCTTATGTGGGACATGGAGAATCGAACCATGGTCCTTAGGCTTTGTAGGCATACGCCTTAACCACTAAGCCATCTCTCCAGCCCCTGTTGTTTGTTTTTCGAGGTAGGGTCTCACTATAGCCCATGCTGAACTGGATTTCAAACTCACTGAGATCCTCCTACCTCTGCCTCTACACTTGCCACCATGCCCGCCACATCAATGTATTATTATTATTTTTTTTTTTGAGGTAGGGTCCACTCTGGCCCAGGAATTAACTATGGAGTCTCAGGGTAGCCTCAAACTCACGGTGATCCTCCTACCTCTGCCTCCCGAGTGCTGGGATTAAATGTGTGCGCTACCACGCCCAGTTGTACATCAATGTATTTTTAAGTTGATGCTAAATTGCCGGGAACAGGTCTACAGTGGTTTTTTTGTTTGGTTTGGTTTGGTTTTTGGTTTTTCTAGGTAGTGTCTCACTCTAGCTCAGGCTGACAAACTCAGTATGTAGTCTCAGGGTGGCCTCGAACTCACAGCAATCCACCTACCCCTGTCTCCTGAGTGATGGGATTAAAGGCGTGTGCCACCATGCCCAGCATTTACAGTGTATTTTAAATAGTTCCTCTCCGTGCTTGTAGCTTTAACAGGAAAATGCTACTTCATGTTTACTGCTATGATAGACAGATGTTCTTAAGGGTGAGCAAAAATGCCAAACTTCAATCCTATCTTTTTAAAATATTTTTTAATATTTTATTTACTTATTTGAGAGAGAGAGAGAGAGATACAGAAATAGGCAGGTAGAAAGACAGAATGGGCATGCCAGGGCCTCCAGCGACTACAAATAAACTCATGCACCATCTTGTGCATCTGGCTTACATGGGTCCTGGAGAATCTAAGCAGGGTCCTTAGGCTTTGCAGGCAAATGCCTTAACCACTAAGCTATCTCTTCAGCCCAATCCTACCTTTTTAAATTGCCTTACATACTCAATTAAGAGGTCAAATTTAGCTGGGCGTGGTGGCGCACGCCTTTAATCCCAGCACTTGGGAGGCAGAGGTAGGAGGATCACCGAGAGTTCGAGGCCACCCTGAGACTACATAGTTAATTCCAGGTCAGCCTGGACCAGAGTGAGACCCTACCTTGCAAAACCAAAAAAAAAAAAAAAAGAGGTCAAATTTTTAGATAGTGTTTGATTGCTTCTTATGACTTAAATCTCTGACAATTGATTGATTTGGATCTGTGGATAAAACACAGGACTGTTAAAATATTTTACCTATAGTTGTAACTATTAGATGTTTAAGATACACTATGTATGATTTCTGTGTTTTAGAACACAGAATATATAGTTTGGTTCTCTATATTTTCTCTCTTGCCTTAATGGCTTACAAAACAATTTATTCTCCAAGGTCATTAAAGCTCTGTTATCTCTTGCTATGATCTAATTTTGAGACTTTTGTGAGACAGAAAAATGTGCAAAGGAGCCTTTTTAAAATCCAAATGGAAATAAAATAAAATAAAATCCAAATGACATGATGTCATGAATATAATTCAGATTCAACTGTCTTAAATAAGTTGGTAAATTAGTTTATGTCACTGTGTCTCATGATATCAAGGTTAAAATTCAGTTAACTGATATTGATCCAAAAATATCCAGCTTCCCTCTGGAGGGACCTGCTCTTCAGATAGTGTACCCCTCCCTCCAGGTACTAGTGCTCAGCTGGCAGAACTGGTGGCATTAGGAACTTGCTCCTTACTAAATCTGGCTGCTTTCCTCCCAGAAGAAGGAGGAGGCCCAGAACATAGCTGTACAAGGTCACTGAAACTACACTCATGCCATGATTGAGAAAGAGACACGCTGCAGCTTTAAATATGTACGGATGGAAAGGAAAATCTTACATAAATAACAGAAAGGAGAGCCAGACGTGGTGGTGCATGCCTTTAATCCCAGCGCTTGGGAGGCAGAGGTAGGAGGATCACCATAAGATCGAGGCCACCCTGAGACTACATAGTGAATTCCAGGTCAGCCTGAGATCAAGGGAGACCTTACCTTGAAAAAACAATAAATAAATAAATAACAGAAAGGTAGGACTGTACACAGGGAAAGTAATGAAGCAAGGGCAGAAAAGGGATGGAGTCTGAGCAAGGTCATATTCAGGATTGTTACAGTGAGGTAATGAGGAGCTAGTCTAGTATTTTTCTCCACTTTTGCTATATTTGTGGATTTCTATAATAAAAAGTATTTTTAATATTTTATTTTTATTTATTTGAGAGAGAGAGAATGGGTATGTCAGGGCCTCTAGCCATTACAAACAAACTCCAGATGCATACATCATCATGTGCATCTGGCTTACATGGGTACTGGGGAATTGAACCTGGGTCCTTAGGCTTCACAGGCAAGTTCCTTAACTGCTGAGTTATCTTTCCAGCCCTTAAAATATATATTTATTTATTTATTTAATTGTAAGGAGAGAGAAAGAAAGAATGGGCACACCAGGGGACCTTTTACCACTGCATGCAACTCCAGATGCATGGGCCACTTTGTGCATCTGGCTTAAAGTGAGTACTGGAGAATTGAACCCAGGCCATCAGGCTTTGCAAGCAAGCAATGTTAATCACTGAGCCATCTCTTCAACCC
This sequence comes from Orientallactaga sibirica, assembly GCA_036365145.1. Taxonomy (NCBI): domain Eukaryota; kingdom Metazoa; phylum Chordata; class Mammalia; order Rodentia; family Dipodidae; genus Orientallactaga; species Orientallactaga sibirica. Next base: position 21,865,630 of record JAEOAD010000026.1, on the reverse strand, counting down.
AAGATATACTTGTTTAAATGTATGAGGCTGGTAGGTGTGTATGGGATAAGCCAAGGTAGGGAAAGATTACAGAGGAGGAAACTGAATCAGTGTGTTCATACTGTACTATGGAGGCATCCTATTACTTTTGCATATTCCCACACTCTCCCACTGGGTGCCTCAAACCTTGGGGTCCAGGAAGGGAAATGGGTTCTTTATGAGCCTGCTTTGGGATGACACCTCATTTTTCCCCAGGCTAGTTCAGGAAGGTCAGTTTGTTGAAACGAGTCCCAGCCTGCCCATGTTTCCAACTGACGCAGCACTAAAGTCTGAGAACTCTGGGGCTGGAGGAAGACCAGAATTTGGGGAGACTTTCTCTTCTTCCCCTTCAACTTGTTCCACCACTGAAAATGGAAGATAAAGTTCCAAGAAGGGCAAGAGTCCTGTATGAAAATCTTGTGTGTCCTTCCATGCCCCAGTGGACGCTTGAACACCCACATGTCCAGTCGCTGAAGGGGATGAGTCAGGCAGGGGCCAAGGATGCTGCATGTGCTGGGCTGACTCTGGCAGGAAGTGGATTCAGGAACACCCACTCAGGACTGGAAGAAAACCAGCTTGCCTGATGGTGGGGAAGACTGGAAGGGTCTCCAACTCTCTGACCCCAAAGGAAGGGTCAGGAGAAGATCAGAGCACATGCTTCTGTGACTTGCAGTTACACATGATCTTGTTTCGGCCTTTCCCTTGAAGAGTGTGGTGCTGACCAACCCTTAGAAGCCAATGGTGACCCTGAGATTTGACAGAACAAGAGAAGTTCCCACAAAAGATTTAGAGTCTGTGCACTTGTTCCTGGTAGAGACAATCTCATCCCTTCCGTGGTCCCAAGAGCAGAATGACAGAATGAGGTCAGCACACTACTTCTGACAGTTAAGCTTCCTCCTGAGAACAATGAGGAGGAAAAGCAGAATCAAGTGAAGGTTTTAGAGTGAAAAATCACCAGCTTAGGACTGGAGACACTTTAGTCACGGACACTCCGCCCGCACTGTGCCCGACACTCTGAAATGCCCAGGGAGGTCTAACCAAGGGGCTGAACAGGGTGGAACTGCCAGGCCCAGAGCACCTGGTATAGTCAGAGTTGAATTACAGGAAAGATAGACTTGCCCAAGTGGTGGGGGTAAAGGTTAGAGCCAAGGCAGGGCATGTAGCACAAGAGGTCACGTGCTTCTGAGGACTCCTGAAGTTGTGTGCAGTACAGAGGCACTTCATGCCTGCGAAGCCTAAGGACCCAGGTTTGATTCCATCTGGAATCCATCTGGAGTTTGTTTACAATAGCTACAGACCCTGGGACATCCATTCTCACTCTCTGCCCTAATAAATAAAAATAAATATTTAAAAAAAAAAAAAGCCAGGCGTGGTGGCGCATGCCTTTAATCCCAGCACTCAGGAGGAGACAGAAGTAGGAGGATCGCCATGAGTTCGAGGCTACCCTGAGACTACAGAGTGAATTGCAGGTCATCCAGGGCTAGAGCAAGACCCTGCCTTGAAAAACAAAACAAAACAAAGTTAAAACAGAACTATTCACCTGGCCTAGCGAGGTGGCACATGCCTTTAATATCAGCACTCGGGAGACAGAGATAGGAGGATTGCTGTGAGTTCAAAGACAGCCTGAGACTACATAGTGAATTCCTGGTTAACCTGGACCAGAGCAAGACCCTACTTTGAAAAAAAAAAAAAACAAACAAACAAACATACAAAAAAAAAAAGCTGGAGCTATAGCCCAGTGGTGAGACTCAATATCCATCGTACTGGGAGGGGGAGTATCTATCTATATAACATACTAATACACACACGTGTGTGTGTATGTGTGTGTGTGTGTGTATGTGCATCATTTGAACCAGTAGTCCCACTACTGGGTAACTGAAAAGAATTGTAAACAGAGCCAGGCGTGGTGGCACATGCCTTTGATGCCAGCACTCAGAAGGCAGAGATAGGAGGAAGGCTTTGAGTTCAAGACCACCTGAGACTACATAGAGAATTCCAGATCAGCCTGAGCTACAGTGAGACCCTACCTCAAAAAAAAAAAAAAAAAAAAAAAAAAAAAGAATTGTAAACAGGATCTCAGAGAGGAAACTTCACTCCATGAATGTTGCAACATTATTCACAGTAGCTAAGAGGCAGAGGCACCTTAAATGTCCATCAACAGATGAATGGATAAAGAAAATGTAGCATATATGAAGGATGGAATAATATGTGGCCCTTAAAGAAGGAAATCATGGGGCTGGAAAGATGGCTTAGTGGTTAAGGCACTTGCTGGCAAAGCCAAAAGACCCAGGTTCAATTCCCCAGTACCCACTTAAAGCCAGATGCATAAGGTGGTATATGTGTCTAGAGTTCCTTTGTAGTGGCTAGAGGCCCTGGCACACCCATTCTCTTTCTCTCTCAAATTAATAAATAAAACATTTAAAAAAGGAAGTCACATGCTACAACATGGATGAAACTTTAGTACCTTTGCTAAACGAAATAAGTCAGTCACAAAAAGATAAATACTGCACCATTCCACTTATGAGATATCCAAAGTAGTCAAATTTGTAGAATTAGAGATGGTTTGTTGCCAGAGTCTGGAGGGAGGGGAAGAAAGAGAGTTGTTTAATGGGTATAGAATTTCACTTTTGCAGCATGAAGTTCTAGAAATAATTGAACACAATATTGTTAGAATGACTGTACTGGACACTAAAAGTGGTAAAGATTCTAAATTTTAAGTGTTTTGGCCACATTTTCTCCCTATCTCCCTCTCCCTCTCCCTCTCCCTCTCTCTCTCTCTCTCTCTCTGGGGGGTGGGGGTGTGGCATGGGGAGAGCACTCCCCTGCAGAGGCTGTAACAGAACTTCAGGTTCCTGTTCTGTCCTTCCTCTGCCCTATTCTTTTTTGTTTGTTTTTGTTTTTATTTTTCAAGATAGGGACTCCCTCTCTCCAGCCCAGACTGACCTGGAATTCACTATGTAGTCTAAGGCTGGCCTTGAACTCACAGAAATCATCCTACCTCTGCTTCCCAAGTGCTGGGATTAAAGTGCACCACCACGTCCAGCTAGTCAGTGATTCTGGAGCTTGTGGGGCTCCAGTGATTCACAGGGGTCTCTGTTCCCCTGTGGGACTGAGGTTACAGGTGTGTGTGACCACCCCCAGCTGCTCTAGATGGGATCCAGAGATTCCAACTCTGGCAGAATCAGGCCCCCTTAAGTGCTCGTGCTTGCCCTGGAAGCAAACTTAACCATAGAGCCTTCTCTCTAGCCCCTTGACCACTTTTTTTTTTTTTTTGAGGGGGTGGGATTTGAGGTATGGTCTCACTCCTGCCCTGGCTGACCTGGAACTTTCTATAGCTCCAGGCTGACCTTGAACTCATGCCAGTCCTCCTACCTCTGTTCGGCCTTTGACCACTATTAAAAAAAAAAAAAAAAAGTGAAGACTATACTTTCAGGGATCATTTTTGTTAAAAAAAATATTTTACTTGGCCTGGAGAGATGGCTCAGTGGTTAAGCGCTTGCCTGTGAAGCCTAAGAACCCTGGTTCGAGGCTCCATTCACCAGGACCCACATAAGCCAGATGCACAAGGTGGCACAGGCATCTGGAGTTCGTTTGCAGTGGCTGAAGGCCCTGGCATGTCCATTCTCTATCTATCTGACTCTTCTCTCTGTGTCTGTCACTCTCAAATAAATAAAATAAAATAAAATAATTTTACTTATTTATTTGAGAGATAGAGAGGGAGGGGGTGGGGAGAGAATGGGTGTACCAGGACCGCTAGCCCTGCAAACAAAGTCCAGACACATGTGCCATCTTGTTTATGTGGGTACTGGGGAATAGAACTGGGGTCCTTTGGCTTTGCAGACAATCGCCTTAACCTCTAAGCCATCTCTCTAGCCCTCGGGTATCATTTCTATAGTTGGTTACTAGAGAAGTTTCTCTGACTATGTAGAGTACCAGAGACCATGAGGAAGAGGGTTAGCATTCCCTCCTGAGTGTGAAGTGGCTCTTGGTGTTGCTTTGCTGCAACTGCAACTGGCTGCTGATGGATCATTCCTGCTCCCTTTCCAGAAGGCTGCAGGGTGAGGACCCAATCTGAGTGGCAAAAAAAAAAGAGGAAGGAAGCTGGGTGTGGTGGCACATGCCTTTAATCCTAACACTTGGGAGGCAGAGGTAGGAGGATCACCATAAGTTTGAGGCCTCCCTGAAATTACAGATAAAATTCAGGCTGGGCTAGAGTGAGACTCTACCTCAAAAATAATAATTAAGGGCTGGAAAAATGATTTAGCGGTTAAGGCGCTTACCTGTGAAGCATAAGGACTCATGTTCAACTCTCCAGGTCCAGTGTAAACCAGACACAGGGTGATGCAAGTGTACAAGATGGCATAGGCACACAAGGGCACATGTGTCTGGAGTTTGATTGCAGTGGCTGGATGCCCTAGGGCACCAATTCTTTCTTTCTCTCTCTCATAAAAAGAAAGAAAGAAAGAAAGAAAGAAAGAAAGAAAGAAAGAAGAAAGAAAGAAAGAAAGAAAGAAAGAAAGACAGAAAGAAAGGAAGGAAGGAGGGAGGGAGGGAGGGAAGGAGGAAGGGAGGAAGGAAGGAAGGAAAGAAAAGGCACCAGGCGTGGTGGTGCACACCTTTAATCCTAGCACTCGGGAGGCAGAGGTAGAAGGATCGCCCTGAGTTCGAGGCCACCCTGAAAGTACAGAATGAATTCTAGGTCAGTCTGGGTTAGATCAAGACCCTACCTCAAAAAAAACAGAAAGAAAGAAAGAAAGAAAGAAAGAAAGAAAGAAAGAAGGGAGGGAGGGAGGGAGGGAGGGAGGGAGGGAGGGAGGGAGGAGGGAGGGAAGGGGAGGGAGGGAGGGGGAGGGAGGGAGGAGGAGGCAGGCCAGTCTCTTGGACTTGCCTCAAAAAAAATAATTAGGGGCTGGAGAGATGGCTTAGCCGTTAAGGCACCTGCCTCCCAAGCCTAAGAACGCTGGTTCCAATCTCCAGCGGTTCCAATCTCCAGGTCCCACGTTTAGCCAGATGCACAGTGACGCAAGGGCACAATGCCACACTTGACCACAAGGGGGCGCATGTATCTGGATTTCATTCACAGCAGCTGAGAGACTGCTGGCGCGCCCATCTCTGTCTTCCTCTCCCTCTCTCTCTCTCTTTCTATCTCTCTCCAAAAAAAATAATAATAATTAGAAAACAGGTGTGGTGGCATACGCCTTTAATCCCAGCACTCGGGAGGCAGAGGTAGGAGGATCACCATGAGTTCAAGGCCACCCTGAGACTACATAGTGAATTCCAGGTCAGCCTGGGCCAGAGTGAGACCCTACCTCAAAAACCAATAATAATAATAATTAATAATAATCCTGGCCGGGTGTGCCTGGAATAGTCCTTCTTGGAGGATTATTATTCCAGGAGGCCCTGAGACTACAAAATCAAGGTCAGCCTGGACTAAGGAGACCCTACCAGGAAAACCAAAATAATAATAATAATAATAATCCTGGAAGCCTGGAAAAAAGGAAAGGAAAATCAAGAGTTTAAGGCTTGCCAGGACTTTAAAAAAAAAAAAAAAAAGGCCAATTGTGGTGACACACACCTATAATCCCAGTATTTGGAAGGCTGGAGCCCCAGGCAATATATATATATATTTATATTTTAAAATATTTTTATTTATTTATTTGCAAGGAGAGAGAGAGAGAAACATACACATAAACAGAGGGAGAGAGACAGAGAATGAATGGAGAGGGAGCCAGGACCTCCAGCTACTTTAAAGGAACTTGAGTTGCATGAGCCAACCTTGTGCATCTGGCATACATGGGTACTGAAGAATCGAACCTGCATCCTTTGGCTTTGCCGGCAAGTGCCTTAATCACTAAGCCATATCTCCAACCCTATATTTTATATATATATATATATATATATATTTATGCTAGAGCTAGACCAAGCCAGGCATGGTGGCGCACACCTTTAATCCCAGCACTTGGGAGTCAGAGGTAGGAGGATCACCATGGGTTCAAGGCCACCCTGAGACTACTAGTTAATTCTGTGTCAGCCTGGGCCAGAGTGAGACCCTACCTCGAAGAACCAAACCAAACCAAAACAAAGCAAACAAAGAAACAAACAAACAAACAAACAAACAAACAAACAGGAGAGAGAGAGAATGGGCACACCAGGGCTTCCAGCCACTGCAAATGAACTCCAGACACATGTGCCATCTTGTGTATCTGGCTTATGTGGGTTCTGGGGAATCGAACCTGGCACCTTAGGCTTCACAGGCAAGCTCCTTAACTATTAAGCCACCTATCCAGCCCTAATAAAATATTTTTTTAAAACTCCAGGCATGGTGGCACACACCTTTAATCCCAGCACTCAGGAGGCAGAGGTAAGGATTGCCATGAGTTTGAGACCACCCTGAGAATACAGAGTGAATTCCAGGTCAGCCTGAGCTAGAGAGAGAACCTACCTCAAAAAAAAAAAAAAAAAGGGCTGGAGAGATGGCTTTAGTGGTTAAGGCACCTGCCTGCTAAGCCTAAGAATGGTGGTTCTAATCTCCAGATCCCATGTTTAGCCAGATGCAAAGTGACGCATAATTAAGGGCTGGAAAAATGATTTAGCGGTTAAAGGCGCTTACCTGTGAAGCATAAGGACTCATGTTCAACTCTCCAGGTCCAGTGTAAACCAGACACAGGGTGATGCAAGTGTACAAGATCGCACAGGCACAAGGGCACATGTGTCTGGAGTTTGAGTGCAGTGGCTGGATGCCCTAGGGCACCAATTCTTTCTTTCTCTCTCTCATAAAAAGAAAAAAGAAAAGAAAAAAGAAAGAAAGAAAGAAAAAGAAAGAAAAAGAAAGGAAAGAGGGGAAGGAGGAGGGAGGGAGGGAGGGAAGGAGGAAGGAAGGAAGGAAGGAAGGAAAGAAAAGGCACCAGGCGTGGTGGTGCACACCTTTAATCCTAGCACTCGGGAGGCAGAGGTAGGAGGATCGCCCTGAGTTCGAGGCCACCCTGAAAGTACAGAATGAATTCTAGGTCAGTCTGGGTTAGATCAAGACCCTACCTCAAAAAAAAAAAAGAAAGAAAGAAAGAAAGAAAGAAAGAAAGAAAGAAAGAAAGAAAGAAAGAAAGAAAGAAAGGAAGGAAGAAAAGAAGGGAGGGAGGGAGGGAGGGAGGGAGGGAGGGAGGGAAGGAGGGAGGGAGGGAGGGAAGGAGGAGGGAGGCAGGCCAGTCTGTTGGACTTGCCTCAAAAAAAATAATTAGGGGCTGGAGAGATGGCTTAGCCGTTAAGGCACCTGCCTCCTAAGCCTAAGAACGCTGGTTCCAATCTCCAGCGGTTCCAATCTCCAGGTCCCACGTTTAGCCAGATGCAAAGTGACGCAAGAGCACAATGCCGCACTTGACCACAAGGGGGCGCACGTATCTGGATTTCATTCACAGCAGCTGAGAGACTGCTGGCACACCCATCTCTATCTGTCTTCCTCTCCCTCTCTCTCTCTCTTTCTGTCTCTCTCCAAAAAAAAAATAATAATAGTAATTAGAAGACGGGTGTGGTGGCATCTCCCAGCACTCGGGAGGGCAGAATGAAAACCCTAATAATAGTGAATTCCAGGTCAGCCTGGGCCAGAGTGAGACCCTACCTCAAAAAACCAATAATAATAATAATTAATAATAATCCTTGGCCGGGTGTGGTGGCGCACGCCTTTAATCCCAGCACTTGGGAGGCAGAGGTAGGAGGATCGCCATGAGTTCGAGGCCACCCTGAGACTACATAGTGAATTCCAGGTCAGCCTGGACTAGAGTGAGACCCTACCTCGAAAAACCAAAAACCAAAATAATAATAATAATAATAATCCTGGAAGCCTGGAATAGTCCTTCTTGCTTATTATTCCAGGAGGCTGAGGCAGGAAAATCAAGAGTTTAAGGCTTGCCAGGACTTTATTTTTTTTAAAAAAAAAAAGGCCAATTGTGGTGACACACACCTATAATCCCAGCATTTGGAAGGCTGGAGCCCCAGGCAATATATATATATATTTATATTTTAAAATATTTTTATTTATTTATTTGCAAGGAGAGAGAGAGAGAAACACACACATAAACAGAGGGAGAGAGACAGAGAATGAATGGAGAGGGAGCCAGGACCTCCAGCTACTTTAAAGGAACTTGAGTTGCATGAGCCAATCTTGTGCATCTGGCATACATGGGTACTGAAGAATCGAACCTGCGTCCTTTGGCTTTGCAGGCAAGTGCCTTAATCACTAAGCCATATCTCCAACCCTATATTTTATATATATATATATATATATTTATGCTAGAGCTAGACCAAGCCAGGCATGGTGGCGTACACCTTTAATCCCAGCACTTGGGAGTCAGAGGTAGGAGGATCACCGTGGGTTCAAGGCCACTCTGAGACTACTAGTTAATTCTGTGTCAGCCTGGGCCAGAGTGAGACCCTACCTCGAAGAACCAAACCAAACCAAAACAAACCAAAACAAACAAACAAACAAACAAACAAACAGGAGAGAGAGAGAATGGGCACACCAGGACTTCCAGCCACTGCAAATGAACTCCAGACACATGTGCCATCTTGTGTATCTGGCTTATGTGGGTTCTGGGGAATCAAACCTGGCACCTTAGGCTTCACAGGCAAGCTCCTTAACTATTAAGCCACCTATCCAGCCCTAATAAAATATTTTTTTAAAACTCCAGGCATGGTGGCACACACCTTTAATCCCAGCACTCAGGAGGCAGAGGTAAGGATTGCCATGAGTTTGAGACCACCCTGAGAATACAGAGTGAATTCCAGGTCAGCCTGAGCTAGAGAGAGAACCTACCTCAAAAAAAAACAAAAAAGGGCTGGAGAGATGGCTTAGTGGTTAAGGCACCTGCCTGCTAAGCCTAAGAATGGTGGTTCTAATCTCCAGATCCCATGTTTAGCCAGATGCAAAGTGACACAAGAGCACAATGCCGCACTTGCCCACAAGGGGGAGCATGCATCTGGAGTTCATTCATAGCGGCTGAGAGGCTGCTGGTGTGCCCATTCTCTCTCTCTGCCTCTCCCTCTCTCTCTGTCTCTCTGTGTGTGTGTCTCTCAAAAAAATTTTTTTTAAGTCTGACAACTGAAAGATTGTCATGGACCAGCATCCTCTCAGTCCCAGTCTCTCCAGTCTGAACAATAGGCTGGGGATTAGTAGTGACAGAACAATAACTTCTCCACACTTCTGTGGTTAATGCTCTGGGGAAGTGGAGGCAGGAGGAACAGGAGTTCAAAGTCATCCTCAGTTAGTTAGCAAATTTAAGACCAGCCTGAGCTACATGAGATTCTGACTCAAATCACAAAACAAAATATCACACTGTATAAGTAGTTTAACCTGAGCATGCGCCCACCTCTACATATGCTTTCCTATATGAATGTGCTAGGATTCCTGAAGAAAAGCACCATACTGTCTTTGTTCTAGACAGCATTAGTTTGAAAACCATCTCCAGTGCTTTCCCTGTTTGCTGCAATAATAAATCTCTCCATTTGTTTATCAAAAAAAAAAAAATCACAATGTAAACCAGACAGGCACCTGTCCGTAAAACTTGACTTTCTTTTAGAATTCTCATCAATTTTGGAACCAGGGGAGAGACAAACAGCAAACTAAGTCTTTATAGGAGAAAGATAAAGTAAATCTTTAGTGAATCTTTGGTTTGACTTTGATTTTTTTTTTTCCCCAAGGTAGGGTTTCACTCTAGTCCAGGCTGACCTGGAATTCACTATGTAGTCTCAGGGTGGCCTCCAACTCAGGGTGATCCACCTGCCTCTGCGTCCAAGTGCTGGGATTAAAGGTGTGAACCACCATGCTTGGCCTTTGATTTTGATTTTATCTGGGAAACTAATCATGCCCTATTTACAGACTGGAAAACTTCAGTTTTTCAGTGTTGTTTATTTGTTTTAAATAGGTATGTAACCATAAAACAATAAAAAGGAAGTCACTAAAGATATGTTTATTCATGTGAATAAATACAAAAAGAATTACCCATAATAGTGAATTAAAAAGGCAAGATGGGGGGCTGGAGAGATGGCTTAGCGGTTAAGGGGCATGCCTGTGAAGCCTAAAGACCCCTGTTCGATTCTCAAGTAAGCCAGATGCACAAGGGGGTACATGCGTCTGGAGTTTGTTTGCAGTGTCTAGAGGCCCTGGCATGCCCATTCTCCCTCTGTCTGTCTCCTCTCTCTCTCTCTCTCTCTCTCTCTCTTTCTCTCTCCTTGCAAATAAATTAAATTTTAAAAATTAAAAAAAATAAGTTAAGACGAGCCAGGCGTGGTGGCACACGCCTTTAATCCCAGTACTTGGGAGGCAGAGGTAAGAGGATTGCCCTGAGTTTGAGGCCACCCTAAGACTACACAGTGAATTCCAGGTCAGCCTGGGCTACAGTGAGATCCTACCTCGAAACCCCTTTCCCCCAAAAAAGAAAAGAAAAAGCAAGAGTGGCTGGAGAGATGGCTCAACAGTTAAAAGCACTTACTTGCAAAGCCTGCTGGTCCAGGCTCAATCCCCCAGTACTCACATAAAGCCAGATACACAGAGAGGTGCATAGCATCTGGAGTTTGTTTGCAGTGGCAGGAGGCCCTGGTTTGCCCATACTCACTCACTCATGTTCTCTTTCTCTCTTGCTCTCTCACTCTCTTGCTCTCAAATAAAATATTTTTAAAAATAAGTAAATCAATCAATAAATAAGGCAAGATACAGAATATACCCAGAATTGGCCTTGAGGTCAGCACACAGGTGATAGTGGATGACTGTGTGACGTCCCCTGCTCCTGACCCAGTCATGATCTGGGCACTTGGAGTAGAGATTCTCTCATTTGCTCTTGGGAAAACACTCGAAGCAGATTCTGTTATCCCCTTTTTTTTTAAACAGGTGACTGGGGGGGGGGCTGCTGTTACTGCAGATGGAACCCAGGGCCTTACATATACTAGGCAAGAACTCTACCACTGAGCCACACCCCAGACTCTCATCCATTTTTTTTTAAGTCAGGGGTAGGGATTGGAAAGAGTGGTAGGGATGAATCAGGGTTTCATGTAAACATTGAACTCGTATCCTCCTATCTCCTGAGTGCTAGGATTACAGGCATGCGCCATCATGCCCAGTTTATACAGTACTGGAGATCAAACCCAGACCTGCGCATGCTAGGCAAGCACTCTATCACCCGAGCTCTATCCTCATCCCATTTCCACTTTATTTTTTTCAAGGTAGGGTCTCACTCTAGCCCAGGCTGACCTGGAATTCACCATGTAGTCTCAGGGTGACCTCAAACTCAGTGATCCTCCTACCTCTGCCTCCCGAGTGCTGGGATTAAAGGCGTGCATCACCACGCCCGGCCTATTTTCCACTTTTTAAAAAAATATTTTTATTTATTTATTTATTTGAGAGAGAGAGATACAGAAATAGGCAGAGAGAGAGAGAGAGAGAGAGAGAGAGTGCGCCAGGGCCTCCAGCCGCTGCAAACGAACTCCAGATGCATGCACCCCCTTGTGCATCTGGCTTATGTGGGTCCTGGAGAATCGAGCCTTGAACCAGGGTCCTTAGGCTTCATAGGCAAGCGTTTAACCGCTAAGCCATCTCTCCAGCCCCTATTTTCCACTTTTGATGAATGAAGAAACGTGACCACAGATTAAGTAGCTTTGCCAACTATCATACAGTCGGTACCTCGTAGCTGAAATTCTCTGAATTTGCTTCTCCACAATGTCCAGAAGGTGGTGGTTTGAAGAGTTGTGCTAACACGGAATCACACAGCTGGGAAAAGGGGACAAATCACAAGTAAACACCCTCCAAGTAAGGGGGCGTCATCTCCGAGCAGCCTCTCATTAGCCTGAGGCCTTGTGCTAATGTGCAAGCCCTTTCCCTCATTCGCACCCCACTTTCTTTCATTCTAGACTTCTTCCAATCCCTGTGCCTTTGGGTCCCTGATTGTAGGGAGCTGAGGGAGCAAGGCCTGATCCTTTCTTGGATTTCCACCAGTTTCTCATTACGGTATTGTTCCTGGGTACAATGGGCTCCATGTTCACACCTTGCCGTATTTCCCCTTTCGTGTGCACACTGCTTTAGCTGGGCATTCATCACGACTCTCTTCCATTGTGCCTGGGAGAGGTAAGTAATCAAACCCTCCACTTTGAACCTTGGGTGAGCCAAGGTCAGCAAGATGTGTGGCTTTGAGATGCCACCCCATGAAGGAAAATGACTCCATGGTGGCTCACCTTGTTTGGGGCCTTGTTTGCGTTGCTGTGCAGTCGTAATGGAAAACGAATAAAAATAAAAATCCCAGGGCTCTTTTTGGCCAGCGTTTGGGAAGTTAATCCCATGGTCCTGGCAGAATTCCAGCTCAGGCCCCGGCATTCTGCTGGTGGAAGCCTCGTGCATCTGCAAGGGATGTCACTCACTGTGCCTAGCCTCTTTCTCAGCCCCAGCTCTGACTGAAGCAGCTGTCCCTGCCCCACCCTGGAGGGAGCTGGATGCAGAAGAGTCCTTTCTGGGTGTGGGGACAGATCTGGGATCAGGAAATCAAACTGTTTGCTACAATTGAGATCTCTGTGTGTGGCTATCTGAGTGCTTTCACAGGCCTTATCATGAAAAGGGTTTCAGGAATCATGAAAGTCTCCCACAAACTCAATTTGTTTTATAACATTTGAATAGGCAAATTTAAAATGTTTTTGTGTCTAAAGTACCTCAAAGAATTTTGTTTTGAGGTAGAGTCTTGCTTTTAGCCCAGGCTGACCTGGAATTCACTATGTAGTGTCAGGCTGTCCTTGAACTCACAGCGATCCTCCAACCTTGGGAGGCAGAGGTAGGGGGATCCCCGTGAGTTTGAGGCCACACTCAGACTACATGGTGATGTCCAGGTCAGTCTGGGCTAGAGCAAGATCCTACCTTGAAAAGCCTAAATAAATAAATAAAAAATTTTTAAAATAGATCCAAGCTAATTCCCCCCCCTCCCCCGCCAAGGTAGGGTCTCACTCTAGCCCAGGCTGACCTGGATTTCACTATGTAGTCTCAGGGTGGCCTTGGAAGTCATGGTGATCCTCCTACCTCAGCCCAGCTAATTCTTTTAAATATTTTTATTTTTATTTATTTATTTGAAAGAGGCAGAAAGAATGGTGCGCCAGGTCCTCCTGCCACTGGAAACAAACTCCAGATGCATGTGCCACCTCATTGTCTTATGTGGGTCCCGGGGAGTTGAACTTGGATCTTTTGGCTTTGCAGGCAAGTGCCTTAACTACTAAGCTATCTCTCCAACCCCAGAGAGAGGGAAATAGAAAGAGGGAGAATGAGAATGGGCGTGCTAGGGCCTCTAGCCACTGCAAACGAACTCCAGACGCATGCACCCCCTTGTGCATCTTGCTTATGTGGGACCTGGAGAATTGAACCAAGGTCCTTAGGGTTCTCAGGCATGTGCCTTAACCGCTAAGCCTTCTCTTCAGCCCTTTTCATTTTTTTTTATTTTATTTTTAATTTATTTATTTTTGTGGTTTTTCGAGGTAGGGTTTCACTCTAGTCCAGGCTGGCCTGGAATTCACTATGGAGTCTCTGGGTGGCCTTGAACTCATGGTGATCCTCCTACCTCTGCCAAGTGCTGGAATTAAAGACGCACCACCACGTTTTTTTTATTTATTTATTTTTATTTATTTGAGAGAGAGAGAAGAAGCGAGAGAGAGAGAGAATGGGTGTGCCAGGGCCTTCCAGCCACTGGGCATCTGGTTTACATGGATCCTGGGGAATCAAACCTGGGTCCTTTGGCTTCACAGGCAATTGCCTTAATCGTTAAGCCATCTCTCCAGCCCTTTACTACTTTTTGTTTGCTTTGTTTTTCGAGGTAGAGTCTCAGTCTAGGCCAGGCTGACCTGGAATTCACTCTGTAGTCTCAGGGTGGCCTTGAACTCATGGTGATCCTCTGCCTCCTAAGTGCTGGTTTTTAAAGGCATGTGCCACCAGGCCTAGCTTCCAGCTAGTTCTTTTATTATTGTTGTTGTTTGTGTTTTGTTTTGTTTTGTTTTGTTTTGTTTTTCCAAAGTAGGGTCTTGCTCTAGCCTAGGCTGACCTGGAACTCACTCTGTAGTCTCAGGGTGGCCTTGAACTCATGGTGATCCTCTGCCTCATAAGTGCTGGTATTAAAGGCATGTGCCACCAGGCCTAGCTTCCAGCTAGTTCTTTTATTATTGTTGTTGTTTTGTTTTGTTTTCAAAATAGGGTCTCGCTCTAGCCCAGGCTGACCTGGAACTCACTCTGTAGTCTCTGGGTGGCCTTGAACTCACTGCAACCCTCCTACCTGGCTTATTCTTGATACAAATAATCTCTTACCAGCAATGGTTGGCCTTCTTTTCTTCCTTCCTTCCTTCCTTCTTTCCTTCCTTCCTTCCTTCCTTCCTTCTTCTTTATCTCTTTTTCTTTCTTTAAATGTATTTATTTACTTGAGAGAAAGAGGCAGTGAGAGAGAGAGAGAGAGGAGGGAGGGAGGGAGGGGGGAGAAAGAGAGAGAGAATGGGTGTGCCAGGGCACTCCAGTCACTGCAAACAAACTCGACACATGTGCCCCCTTGTGCATCTGGCTTACATGGGGAATCGAACCAGGGTCCTTTGGCTTTTTAGGCAAATGCCTTAGCCACTAAGCCATCTCTCCAGCCCCATTCTTATTATTTTCTTTTGAGACATGGTCATCTGTAGCCCAAGCTGGCCTGAATCCTCACTGTGTAGCCCAGGCTGGTCTTGAATTTGCTACATGGAGTCCTCCTGTCTTGTCCTCCAGAGTGCTGGGATTACATGTGTGTACCACCACACTTGGCTTACAATAGTGATTTCTAATGACATGACGTCAACAAATGACAGCCTCTCTGAGAACCAGTTTTCAATGTCTAGGAAAAAACGATAGGAATGACAACGGTATCTGCCAACAGGCTTGTAATGAGGACAGAACTGGTATCATGTGATCCCTGAGCACTTTGCACATATGACAGGTATGTACTTAAAAATCTTAATCTCTCTTTTTATCTGAATTAGCCTTATTTTTTGTTTTCTGAGAATGTTTTTTGTACCATGTAAGTCACACCTTGCTAGAAAGTTCCAAAGGCTGTCTGTCTCAGGTTTTCTATTAGGAAGCTATTAAATCAAAAGGGTAAGAGAAGAAAAAGGGGAAGCAGGCATTTTTCTGGGGGGGGGAACCCTTTCCAAATACTTGCTTTTGAAGACTGTACAGCTCTAAGACTATACAGCTCTCTCTTGTCTCTCCTCCAGTCAGAGACTCCTCTTCCAGGTTGTTCTGTGGCCTCACAGCGCCCCTTCCTTGTTTCCATGTCAGATCTTTAGGGAAAATCTGAGTTTGGAAGCCAATGTTCTATATGTGGGTTGTTTAATTAGTGGGGGAGGAGGGGGAGGGCTAGGAGTTGTTCTTGGGTTTGCTGCCTTCCAGGAAGAGAGAGGACGGCTCTTCTCTGATGAGTCACGGGAGGGAAAACCGGCAGGCAAGCCTCTGCTCTCTGGTGCTCTACCCAGCCCCCACCTGGGCAGACCGAACCCACCTGAGAAGACATCAGTGTTAAACTGGGAGTCCTGCCACCATTTGAGACAGAAAGCAGCTAAGAAAAGGGGACAGTTGTCTTGTATTTCAGGACTCCAGCATGTGAGACCCAGGATAGGACCTTACATGGGGGTGGGGGGCCAAGGTAGGAAAAAATATATACGGTTTATTTATTTGAGAGAGACAGAGAAAAAAAGGTAGAGAGAAGCCGGGCGTGGTGGCACACGCCTTTAATCCCAGCACTCGGGAGGCGGAGGTAGGAGGATCGCTGAGAGTTCGAGGCCACCCTGAGACTACATAGTGAATTCCAGGTCAGCCTGGGCCAGAGTGAGACCCTACCTCACAAAAACCAAAAAAAAAAAAAAAAAAGAGAGAGAGAGAGAGAGAGAGAGTATGGTCGTTCCAGGGCCTCCTGCAACACTTCGTGTATCTGGCTTTACGTGGGTACTGGAGAATCAAACCCAGTCCATCAGGCTTTGCAAGCAAGCATCTTTAACTGCTGAGCCATCTCTCCATCCCCAAAACTGAGCTTCTGAAGTTAGGGAGGGAGATCAGTTGGGAAAGCACTTGCCTAATGGGCAAGGCCCTGTGTGGGATCCCCAGCACCACATAGCAACAGAAACCCTGGACTTTCCCAAGGGGCTTCCATCTCCAGAGAGTCTCCAGTTAATCCCTCTATCAAAGGAATCCACCGGTGAGCAAAGGTTAGTGCAGAAAAGGAGGCGAGCCTGGGATGGTGGGAGTCTGCTGGGATCTTTCTCCCTTGGGAAGATGAAGGACAAGTGGGATGGAGAGACCTTGCGGCATGTTGGGGGCAGCCACCCCTCAGCCACACAGACTGCTGGAACCAGATGGGGCTCATGATGCATGCTCCCAGATGGAACGGATCGGGCGTGTCAGCCACACTTCTCTCAGGATACACACTGTTCTCCTCCTTCCCCCTCAGTGAGTGAGGGGAGAATCACAAGGTGACTCAGGCGGACAGCCAGCCCCCTGGGGTGGTGGCTAAAGCATGATCACAGTGGACATCTAGACATGCCAATGAGCCGGCCACCCCCTTTCATCTATTGTGGGATATCAAGGGAGCAGGCTGGTCAGCCTTGGAAACAAAGATCCTATTCTAGGAATCTGTCCGCGGCAACCCTATCTGATGCCTGCTCTGTCCATCCTTGGATTCCTGCCAGCCTGAAATTCTACCTGCTCATTGCTGCTGCCACTACTGCGGAGCAAGACTCTGGCCCTGGCGGGCCCTCAGCCTCCACCTTGGCCTCCCTCCGAGTCTCCTCACTCACGCCTCAAACCACATTCAATCACTCCTCACTTTTCTTCTGAGCTCAGGGGCCGTGCCGCCTCTGCATTTTCATCATTTCACTGTTTAAGGCCTAAGCACCTTGGGGAGCTGGTGAGGAAGGAGAGCAGTAGAGAAGAACTTTTGAAATGTTTCCACAAAAATCAAAGAACAGACTGGCTGGAGGGGAAAATAGCTGCTATATTTAAACTACATTATCCCATCGGGGAGCTATGGTTTTGAAAACCATTCCACAGTACTTTGTTTGGCACTGCTGTATGGGTTTCTTTTCTTCTTCTTTTTATTTTTTTCTTTCTTTAAAATGGTAACTTTTTTTTTTTTTTTTGGCCAGAGCAGTCACTGCCTAGGAGGTAAAGGGTTTCATTAATGTGGCTGATATTTTCTGGGTACTTGCTGCATACTCACCACTGTGCTAAGCACTGAGGACAGAAATAAAGGGGGGGGCGCGGGGAGGGCTCAAGGCTCTAAGAGCAAATAATTATCATGCATCACTCAGTAACTTTTCATTGTGCATAGACTCCTGCTTCCCTGGGTTTTATAATCTGGTGCAAGAAGCCAGGTGACTGAGAGTGATAAACGCTATGAAAAAAAAATGTATTATTCATATTTGAGTTTGCCCATTTGCTATTCCTTCTGCCACAAATATTGCTCTGGATATTCAAGTGGCTCTGTAATATTTGTGGCTCCCTCTCAGAGGGAGATGACCACTGACTTACCCCCACTTTGTCATTCTCAAATGAGAGTCCATAGCCAGAGTGGGTAAAGATGCAGGTCAGTCTGGCTGTGGAAATGTGTATGTCATCACTATGTAGGTGGAGTTGAAGCAATAGGTGTCAGGAAAGATGGAAGATAGGGAAGAATGCCAAGTCTTAAGCCCTAGGATAACACACATATAGACTTAAGTAGAGAGAGAGAAAGAGGCACACCAGAAGGTTGGAGCAGCCAGAGGAATAGAAGGAAGCACAGAGTTACTGGCTGACATGGAACAGTGTGCAAAGGTTGTATGGGGCACCGAAGCTGCAGCCCCTAATTTTGGGGGTGAAAATGGTGGATGGGAAAGGCTACAGCCAAGGAAGATATCCAGGGAAAGGTGGAGTTGAGCCCTTCACCTCTTAGGGTGATAGGGTTTTCACCAGGCATCCCAGTTGAAGGAACAGCCTGAGCAGAGGTTCAGAAGACTGGGTAGAGGTCCACTCTAGGAGGAGTGCCAACATGGAGGGGAGGCTGTGGTGCATCTGCAGCAGCTGCAAAATGCGAGAGAAGATTCTAGGGCATCACCAGGCTTTCCGTGTTCCGCCATCTCCAAACTAGTTAGACCTTTGACTTTTCTAGTGAGGTGATTTTTTTTTTTTTTTGGCCTGGCAGACCCAACATGTTTTCCTTTGGGGCCTGAATGAGCAGTAGTTACACATCACCCGGGCACCTGTTAGAAATACAGATCCTGGTCCCTCACCCCAAGACCTACTGAATGAGAACCCAGAGTCAGGACCCAGCTGTATGTTTTCGCAAGCCCTCCAGGGGCTGCTGAGGCATGCATCATGCAACTCTGGGTGATGCAAGTCTGATGGGTGGAACCACAGCTTCTGCTTCTAGAGGTGAGCACAGGACCCAGAGGAAGTCTTAGGTCCCCACTGAACTCGCTAAACTGTTGAGTTGTACTAAGATGCTAGGAGCCCCATCTGTCAGCACTGAGAGCCGCAGAGTCAAGTTATGGAGAGCGGCTCTCAGTGACTTTGCTCACAGTAAGTCCTTCTTTTATCAGCATCGGCTATGGCAGGTTTGAACACTCAGCCATGAAAACAAGTGCTTATTAAGTTTGGGAGTTCAGGGGAATGAGTAAGATTCTGGAAAAGATGCTCTGTTAAGTTGGAATAATTTCTCAGATGTTGAGATAAGTTTGTGAGCATGTAGAAATTGTAGTGGCTGGGCTGGAGAGATGGCTTAGCAGTTAAAGCATTTGCCTACAAAGCCAAAGGATCTCAGTTTGATTCTCCAGGACCCACATAAGCCAGATGGACAAGGGGGCGCATGCATCTGGAGTTCGTTTGCAGTGGCTGGAGGCCCTGGTGTGCCAATTCTCTCTCTCTCTTTCTCTATGCCTCTTTCTTTCTCTCTCAAATAAATAAATAAATAAAATATAAACAAATGTTAACAAAAAAGAAACAGTAGTGGTAATGAAATGTGTGCAGTGCAACATGACATGCTAAGATGAACACATTTCCATGAAGAAATTCCAGGATAGGAAGCAGAACCCTCTTGTGGACAAGGACTCAGGAGCACAGTCCTTCTGCTAACTTTATAGACAGTTGGGAATGGTGGTATGTGCTGTTCATCCCGGAATCGGGGATGCTGAGGCAGGAGGATCTTGCGTTTGCTGCCAGCCTGGAATACATAGTGAGATCCTCCCTCCCTCTCTCTCTCTAAAGCATTTGAGTATTGTGAGCTATTCAGCCATTATTCCACTCCACAAGCACACATCCAGAGCAAACAAGAGATGGCAGATGGCACTCTGTCAGAGGCCCTGGTTTCCTCTGGCTTCTCAGTATAAGCACCTCATTGTGCCAACTCTAGTTTTAGTGCACAAATGGGTATTTTTCGTAGAATATGACCCTCAAGTCAGCATGACCAGCTCAAGTGTTCAGCCAAATGAAGACTGGTGTGCTCAACACTGTGACAGAATATCACAGTGATAAGCAGGGGAGACACCCTGAACCCGGGATTAAGATGGTATAACAGTGATAAGCAGTTGACTGATCAATCCCTGATAGAGAAATCATTAGTAAATTATATGTAATCAAATCTTAAAAAGACTACGGAAGGGCTGGAGAGATTTAAAGACTTGTCTGTACCCAGTATTCCCAGTACCCACGTAAAGCTGGATGTACAGAGTGTCAAATGCATCTAGAGGTCATTTGCAGTGGCTGGGGGCCCTGGTGCAAACATTTTCTCTGTCTGTTTCTCTTCTCTCTGTTTCTGCTTGCAAATAAACAAACAAATAAATAAATAAATAAATAAATAAATAAATCTTTTTTAAAAAGATTACTTAAAGACTCCAAAAGACCATAGCAGAGGACTGGAGAATGGCTTTGCAGTTAAGGTGTTTGCCTGCAAAGTCAAAGGTCCCAGGTTCGATTCTCCAGGACTTACATAAGCCAGATGCACAAGGTGGCACATGCATTGGGAGTTCGTTTGCAGTGGCTGAAGGCCCTGGCATGCCCATTCTCTCTTCCTGCTTCTTTCTCTCCCTCCTTCCTTCCCTCCCCCTCTCTCTCAAATAAATAAAATAAAATTTAAATTAAAAAAAAAAGGCCAGGGGCTGAAGGGATGGCTTAGCGGTTAAGGTATTTGGCTGCAAAGCCAAAGGACCTAGGTTCGATTCCCCAGGGCCCACATAAGCCAGATGCACAAGGTGGCACATGCATCTGGAGTTTGTTTGCAGAGGCTGGAGGCCCTGGCACGCCCATTCTCTCTCTGTGTCTCTGTCTGACTCTCTCAAATAAAAATTTAAAAAAGACCATAGCAGAGTCTACAGGTGGGCCAAAACACGTGGGCAAAAACATTCAACTACAGGAAGAATTCATTCCCTGGGATATAAAAATAATAGCAATAGGCTCAGTATACAATAAGCAGATTTAACGTGACTACAGTTTGTAAAGGACACAAAATCCACAATATGTTAGGGGAAAAATCTGGGATTAGGTGGGCAGTGAAAACTGCCAGACTATGTCTAGACTTCTGTGGGCACCCCCAAAATTGAAGGCAATGATTTTGAGGGCCTGAGACCCACACTATAGCTGTTGCTTTTTTTTTTTTTTTTTTTTTTTTTTTTTGGTATTTTGAGGTAGGGTCTCACTCCACTCTAGCCCATGCTAACCTGAAATTCACTGTAGACTGAGGGTGGCCTTGAACTCACAGCAATCCTCCTACCTCTGTCTCCCAAGTGCTGGGATTAAAGGCGTGCACCACCACACCCGGTTTGAGACTTTAATGAAAGATCTTGAAATACTCAAAGGGATCTCACACAGCATAGACATTAAAGTTGTTCAGAGTGGTTTTAGAGGGCTAAATCAGAATCATTATACTGAAGTTAACTAAGGGAGGGTGGATTCAGCAAGTGGGATTGCTTTGATGATTAGAGCTGTCCAAATAGGGAGCAGGCTGCCTCTTGCCATCTCCATCACCTTCCAGGAGGCCTGTGGAGGGCTGCAAAGCTGGCTGGGGCCTCTTTTGCAAGTCATTTTCTGCTGGCTTTTCTATGTGACTAGCTTTTTAAACCAGCCTGCATTTTGCTGGCTAATACCCTCCTTTATGAATACCTTTGAAGTTCTCTGATCACACCATCCATCTTTCAGAACTAGAGTTTTCTTCGTGTTTTTTTTTTTTTTTTCCATCTCGATGTCCTTAATTGGATATATGGCTGGAATTCTTGCTGGAAAACAAAGTAACCTGTTCCTTTTTTGTTTTGTTTTGAGGCAGGGTCTCATTGTAGCCCAGGCTGACCTTGTACTCAAGGTGATCCTCCTACCTCGGCCACCATGCTTTGCTACAGAATAACCCATTCTTATTTAAAGACTTACTAACAAGAAGCAAGTATAATACTGTGAATAAAATAAATTGAGCATAGGTTTATTTCTACATAAGAATAACTAGATAGCTATGCCTCTGCAAGGTTGGGTTCATGGTCAGTTTTGCCAACCTATGAACAAGTGCTTTCAGAGATGCCAAGAGGCTGAGGAAACAGGAGCATATTTGGTATGAACGTATGAGGCCAATTCTGAGCTAAAAATCATATTTTCAGCTTAAGGGAACATTCCAGCCCCCAGTTTTGTTTTAAACCAAAACCTTGAAAAGAACATTTTAGGAGAGCAATGGAATGTGGTAATAGTACCTATGTGAATGTGTACCGCTCTCATTTCTGAGAAACCTGTCATACAGTCTTGCATTTGTTTTAAACTTGACTAAACTTTACAGTCATTCTCAAGAGGCAAGTAACTCAGAGGCCCTACTATTTATTTTAGAAATGGAAATGAATGAACTTGAGTTGAACAAAAATTTGCTGAGGCCCCTCCTACTAGTGAAGACCTTTGCACACTGCTCATCACTCATTCAAACAGTAGGAGTTCAATAAATGATGGCGGGCTGGAGAGATGGAGGGCTGGAGAGATGGCGGGCTGGAGAGATGGCTTAGTGGTTAAATGCTTGCCTGTGAAGCCTAAGGACCCGGTTCGAGGCTCAATTCTCCAGAACCCATGTAAGCCAGATGCATAAGGGGGCACCCGCATCTGGAGTTCATTTGCAGTGGCTGGAGGCCCCGCTGTGCCCATTCCCTCTCTCTCTCTCTCTACCTGCCTATTTCTGTCTCTCTCTCCCTCTCTCAAATAAAGAAATAAATAAAATATTTAAAAAATAAATAAATAAATAAATAAATGATGGCTATGCTGGGTACCTGGGGTGGACAAAACATCATGCAGCTTGTATCTGAATGCCCCAGGAGACACTAGGAGGTAAGCAGTAAACCGCTAAACAAAAATACAACATCAAAGATAAGTCCTGTATGTGGGGGGGGGACTTGAATAATGTGATAGAGGGTGAACTTGGGAGGGGATCCACTTTAGATAGCAAAGGCATCTCTGAGGAGGGGACATGTAAATCCAGATCTGAAAGATAAGCAGCAGGCTGGAAAGACCTGAGGGAATAGCCAAGGGAAGACCTGCACAAGGTGGAGTCGAGAACCCCTCTAGAAGCTCAAGGTTGGAAGAGGCACTTACTAAGAAGACATGGAACTACAGAATGTAGAGAGACCTGGTCAACTGCCCAAGGCAATCTCCAGGCTGGGAGATGTACTAATCCTCCTGTCTGCCTCTGTTGATGGTAAAAACACAAGTTGAGTCAGAACTGGTAAGGTGCACAGCTCTTCTCAGAGGGCAAAGGCCCACCAGCCCTCGGTTACCACATCTCCTACCATGGTGACATGTAGTCACCTGACCCTCCTGAAAAGGTTGTGACTTCACAAGTTTCTGCCTTGTTTCTCTTCAGGGAGTGCAGTGCCATGCACTAGAATTTTTGTTTGTTTTGTGTAGGGTTTTGTTGGTCCTCTTCCAAGTATCAATCAGAACTGCATGCCAGCCTCCACTCCTTGGAAATAACTAAATGAAGTGACGTACTTGATTTTTTTTCTCAACCGGTTGATGCACGGTGATTTGCATGTGTTGAAGAGATCTGTCTTAAGTCGTAAGGCAGAGCTACATGCACAGCTGAAGAGAGTTTTTGCTCTGCTGTTGTTCATGTTGACAGCGCCTCGTTGCTAAACACATAAGTGGACTAACTGCTTCATTTCGGTAGCCTGTTTCCTTCAGAAAGCTCTGTGAAGTGAAACCGGTCATGAATTGAATATAAAGGTTCTTTCCTCTGCTTAGAATTTTACTTTCTTTTTTAGTTCGTGAGACAGAGTCTCATGTAGCCCAAGCTGGCCTCAAACTATGTAGCAGAGGATGACCTTGAACTCCTGAGGTCCTTCTGCCTCCACCTCTTAACTGCTAGGGTCACAAAACATTCCCCACCATGCCCGGCTCAGTATGGCTTTATATTGGCAAAATAATCTTTACCTTGCTATGCCCTAAGTTTGTACAGACCTCGCCAACAGAGCAAATTATCTGTGGTTTAAGAAATCGGTTTTGGATTGAAGGCTCTTTTTCTCCCATGGGGCGGGAGGGAACAGAAATCTATAGAACAGCTTTCATCTTAAAGCCAGAGCCAAGCACCTTTTTAGCACAAGTCTAGAGCTGCTGTTTAACAGCAGCAAAGGCACAATCTGTGACTCCTATGCAGACATGTATCAAAGGCTGTGTGGGCTATAAAAATGAGACTTCCTCCTTCCAGAGTGGGATTCCCTCAGCCAGGGTGCAGAGCCCGCAGGGGAAGGAAGGGCTGGTGTTGGCGTGCGGTGGAGATGGGGCTCAGGGCTGGGGGTGTGGGATGCGGTGTTCCTGAGGCGACAGATGAGGGATTTTGTCTGTGTGGGCCGGGAACTGCGGAATTCCTCCCCTCAGTTCCTGAGGGGGGCCTCTGAAGGAGACAGATTAGGATGCAGAGCGCAGCCCGGGCTGCCGAGGGCGAGGAGGCGAGCCAAGGACACACGCCCGAGCACGCCCCGGGGACGGACGCCGTACGTAAACTGCGGATCCCTCGCGGCCCCGCACGGTCCTCAAAGGGTAGCGAGCACCCTGCTCCCACCGTGAGCCGTGCCCCGACGCCGGCGGGCGGACGAGCCCCGAGCACAGAAATAGAGCACGGCTAAACTCCCATCCTCCAACCCGGGGCCACAGCACCGACTGCGCGGGCGCGACGCTGTGCGCGCGACCTCGATCCGGGTTCCTGGGGGGGGGGGCCGGTGCGCGGGAGGGGGCGGGGCCTGCTTGCGGCGTGGGCGCGCGCTGTGTGCGTGTGTGTATGTACGCGCACGCGCGCGTGGGGAGGACGCGGGAGGGGGGTAGAAGGGGGGAGGGAGGAGGAGGCGGGGCCGTACCGCCCGCACAGCGCTGGGCGCTGTCGGCCAATGAGCGACGTCCACATGCCGCGGCGGCGGCGAAAGGGGAGGCAGCGGCCGATAAATGCTATTAGAGCAGCCGCCACGGAGCCGTCCCCGACGCCACCTCCTTTTTTCTCCCCGTCCGCCGCAGTTTCCTCCGCTGCTGTCGGGGCGCGTGCGAAGCTGAGGGACCCGGGCGAGCGCGCCGCACAGCTCCCCGTCGGTTCGCCTCCGTAGCTCGGTTCCGCCCCGAGGGGTTTGGCCGGGCGCCCCCTCCTCCGGCCCGGGCGGGGCCGCGAATCAGCTCAGCGGAGCGGAGCGGGGAGGGGGCTCGGGGGCCGCGGCCTGTGCTCGCTCTCCACTGTCGGCGGCTGCTTTTGCGGCGAAGGAGACATTCTTCGGACGAGGATCCGAGGCTCGCCAGGCCCGCTCGTCCATCGGAGCCCGGGCGGGCGCCGGCCAGGGGCAGTGGTCTGGGGGAGGGGGCGCGAGTGATTCAGCGCCGGACCAGGCGGAAGCAGCCGAGGAGGAGGAGGAGGAGGCGGCGGCGGCGGACGAGGAGAGGAGGAGGAGGAGGAGGGAGGGGAGCGATCTCCGCGCCTGGGCGCCCGAGGTAGCACGAGCCCGAGTGCGAGGCGGAGGCGGCGGCGAGGAGGCCACGGGCCCGTACGGGAGGGAAGCCGGCCGGGCGCCCCGCAGCCATGGAGAACGCTCACACAAAGACGGTGGAGGAGGTGCTGGGCCACTTCGGCGTCAACGAGAGCACGGGGCTGAGCCTGGAGCAGGTCAAGAAGCTCAAGGAGAGATGGGGTTCCAACGGTAGGTCCCCGGGACGGCGCAGCGTGGCGCGGGCCCCACAGGCAGGGAAGATGGCTGACCGCGCTCCACCTCGTGGGTCTCGGCTCGGCGCCCGCCGACGGCCGCGGCTGACCGGGCCAGTGAGCCCGCGCGCGTCGGGCCCCGCGGGAGACGGGCTGCGAGCGGGGGCGCGGGGCCCGGGCCTGCCTCTCTCCCTCCTTCCCTCCGGGGTGGCTTCCTCGTGCCCCTGAGCCTTGGGCGGCGCGGCGCGAGCTCGGCGGCCGGCTCCGGGACGGAGCGTGGGTCGGGGTCTGCTGCAGCGGAGTGGAGTCCTGCGAGACGGATTTTCTCGTCCCCAGCGCATTTATTGAGGCGCCGATGTCATTGAGAAACCCCGCGACCGTTTGGCTACTACTCAGTGTTAACACATCTGGCAGGATCTAGCTGAAACGTCTTGTTTCAGGACCCAAGGCCAATGATGACAAGGACCGCATATCCTATTTTTCTTAGGGTATCATGATCGGGGGTGGTTGAACGCTTTATACAGCCGAAACACGGATGGCGATGGGTTTTGGCAGTTCTTTTTAGAAACCGTGCTAATACCTTTTTTTTTCTTTCTCTCTTTTTTTGCAACCCTCTTCCCCGCTTGACACGTTGCTTGGCGAATTTCTCCATTCTTCAGAGTTGCCGGCTGAAGAAGGTAAGTAATCTTAACATGTAATTTTAGAGAGTGAAGATACAGGCTAATATTGACAATCATGACAAATATGTTTGTTTCTAACAGGAAAAACCTTGCTGGAGCTTGTGATTGAGCAGTTCGAAGACTTACTAGTTAGAATTTTATTGCTGGCAGCATGCATATCTTTTGTAAGTATGTAAAAAAAAAAATTATCTTCTCTGTCCCTGAAAGCAGAAAGTATTCCACAGTAAGCTAAAAAACAGTGATGGCCATTGGATGAAAACAGTTGGAGATTTTAACTGTTTTTTTTATGTTTAATAATAAATAACCTAGGTATTCTTGGTCTTAATAAGGTAAACACTTGAAGCTGTTTTCAAAAATTAGCTGCTTGCCATTTACAGTGCAGTGAGAAATTGTTCCAGAATGTACTGGGTCTTATAAATTCTTGTGGCTTATCAGTTTTTAGTATCAAAAACTTTTTATTGGAAGGCCTTTTCTGCTTGGGGTTCTTCCATTTGTTATCGTGTTGTAAGATCATCCTAAAATGATGTTGAGCTCTTTGTAGTCTGTAAATAGATCTTACAAAGGAATATTCCAGTTGCTGTCCCTTCCTGGTAGTGGCAAGGTGACAGTTGTTCCTGACAGTGACAAGTATAATGATGGCAGTGATGGCACCATTGATGACCAAATTTGGTCACTGACCTTCAGGGTGGTATATGTATCTAAACTGGACCCCTGTCTTGAGTGAGTCCTAGATTGAGAGAACAAAGTTGAATGCAGTAAATTCTAAATCTTAAAAGACAAACAAAAGTTAGCAGTGTTCTCTCTTGTTGAGTATGTGGTCTGCGGGAGGTTCCCTATGGTTGCTAACAAACTAGTGAAATACAAAGAACTACAGAAGAGAAAAGGTGACAGAGGTTGCAAGGATAACTTCAAGGATATTAACATATTTTCTTATTTATTTATTTATTTATTTTGGTTTTCCGAGGTAGGGTATTGCTCTAGCTCAGGCTGACCTGGAAGTCACTGTGCAGTCCCAAGGTGGCCTCGAACTCACAGCGTTCCTACTTGCCTTCCAAGTGCTGGGATTAAAGGTGTGCGCCACCACACCCGGCCTACACAATTTTTTTAATTGGCTGTTTTGGGCAATAGACTTGATAACCTTTTTGTTTTGTTTTGTTTTTTGTTTTGTTTTTTTTTTGAGGTAGGGTCTCACTCTAGCCCAGGCTGACCTGGAATTCACTATGTAGCCTCAGGGTGGCTTTAAACTCATGGCAGTCCTCCTATCTCTGCCTCCTGAGTGCTGGGATTAAAGGCGTGCGCCACCATGCCTGGCTTAAAATGGTGATGAATGGGACACGGATGTTCCTAATCCAAACTGTATAATGAGGGACCTTTTGTGCTTTATTTTCTCCCCCAGGTAGCGGTTCCCTCTAGCCCAGGCTAACCTGGAATTTACTGTGTAATCTCAGGGCGGCCTCTAACTCACAGCAATTTTCCTCTGGTCTCCCACCCCCCTACCCCCCAGTGCTGGGATTAAAGGCATGTGCCGCCATGCCTGGCAAAAGAATTCTTAAACTGATAGAAAGTGAAAATCATACAGTATACTACTTCTTTCAGGTTTCACAAAATTTACAGAATTTTAAGTTTTCAATTAGGTACATTCATATGTATGGTAGGTCCAGAGATCTATGATCGTTACCATTATGAAAACCATTGCATAAAGTCACATTTTGAGAACTAAATAAAGCTATGGTCATTTACTTAGTACAAGTAGGAAAGATTAATTTTTATATCCATTTTAAAAATAGTGGTAGCAAAAGGTGATCTTTTGTAGTAACTATGCATGAATTATGCCATGAGACTTTTTTTATTTTTTTTAATTTTTTTTGTTTTTCGAGGTAGGGTTTCACTCTGGTTCAGGCTGACCTGGAATTAACTATGTAGTCTTAGGGTGGCCTTGAACTCATGGCAGTCCTCCTACCTCTGCCTCCCGAGTGCTGGGATTAAAGGCATGCACCACGCCCGGCCCATGAGATTTTTTTAAAGTGTCACATAGGTCAAATGTTTTATTGCCATTCACTTCCGAGAATCTTTTCTGTGGTTTTCATTGAATAAAATTGAGACTCGGGCTGGAGAGATGGCTTAGTGGTTAAGGTGCTTGCCTGCAAAGCTTAAGGACCCAGGTTCAATTCTCCAGGTCCCATGTAAGCCAGATGCCTGGCCCACGTGCCTGGAGTTCGTTTTCAGTGTCTAGATGTCCTGGTGTGCCCATTCTTTCTTTCTCTCCTTCTCTGTGTCTAATAATAAATAAAAATAAATCTTTAAAAAATAATTGAGGCTCATTGCAAACCACTTGGCACACGGAATTGTTCACTATACCTCTTACATATCTGTCTTTTCATGAATTTTTAAAAATTTACCCTAATAATAAGTCAATGCCTGTTCTATTCTGAGATTTTTGTGTGTGTGCATTAAAAACCTTAAAAAAATTTCCTCTAATAAATGGCTGCTCATAAGATAAATGACTAGAGCTGTTTGACTAACTACAGTTTACATATGTTGCCATGAGGTAAAATACACAATATATTTGGGGGGTAGTTTGGGGTTTGTATTTATGCTGACGAAAGTCTCAGCTTTGGCAGTTAAATTCTAGCATGCACTAAGGTCATAAGGGACTTCTTAGAAGTTAGCTATTAATCTACAAGCCAAAGGTAAAATAAATTTTCACAGAATTATTCTGTGTGTTATAATTTGAAGCAGTGTTGGAAATAATGCTACTGATGTAACAGACACATTGACTGTTGAGTCTTAGAGGGCCTCAAAATTTTGAGTGGTCAGTTAAATGATGATTGCAAATTATGAATGAGTGTTTTACTTTGAAGTCAGTAAGTAGGATTTTATAGTTTCAAATAATTTTAAAATTTTAAATAGGTTCTAAATATTTTTGTAATACAGGACATTGCTTTTGAGCACTATGTGTTGAGGTTGAAGCTTGAGTTCCCTTTCCTGTATAACTATTTGGAATTATTGTTCAGGAAATGAACTGTTACTTTCTATTTTGTGGGTTGCTAAACATCTGAAGGCTTAAATACTTTTTTGATAGTCCTTTATTTTGCTTGGTTTATTTGGTCAAGAGCTGGGTGTGGTGGCGCACGCCTTTAATCCCAGCACTCGGGAGACAGAGATAGGAGGATCACCAAGAGTTCAAGGCTACCCCGAGACTACATAGTGAATTCCAGGTCAGCCTGGGCTAGAGTGAAACCCTACCTTGAAAAAAACCAAAGAATAAAAAAAGAAATCTTGGCTGGATTAAGATACCATAGAGGCCACTCTTGAGAAACCTATACCTGCTGTAGGATGTATGCTACTATTTTTCTCTTACATTTCTGTATATTACAGGGAAATCTCTTAACGCCTTACATCTGTACTAAAGCCTTTTATTTAAAATAAACTTTAACTTTGCTTTATAAGTGGGGATGGGTGGTGGGCAAAGATTGAAGAATGCTGAGGCAAGAGGCTGACCACAGGTTCCAGGACAGCTTGGGCTACAGAGTAAGACCCTATCTCAAAAACTTAAAAAAAAAAAAAAAAAAAAAAAAAGGGCTGGAGTGATGGCTTAGCGGTTTAAGGTGCTTGCCTGAAAAGCCAAAGGACCAGTTTCTATTCCCTAGGACTCCCATAAGCCAGATGCATAAGGGGGTGCACACGTCTGGAGTTTGCTTGCAGTGACTGGATGCCCTGGCATGCCCACATGCCCATTCTCTCTACCTATTTCTCTCTCAAATAAAAAAATTTTTCTTTTTTTTTTTTTTTTTGAGGTAGGGTTTCACTCTAGTCCAGGCTGACCTGGAATTCACTATGTAGTCTCAGTGGCCTTGAACTCCCTGTGATCCTCTTACCTCTGCCTCCCTAGTGCTGTACGTTTTTAAAATTAGGGGAGGAGATAGGTAGAGAAATTTTTAAATAGGAAGATAAAGGTTTGGTTGATGTTCTTCATTGGAGGTTGATACTGTTGCTTCATTGTACTTGACTTAGTTCTTATCTTTTTCATTAATTTCTTTTTTTTTTTTTTTTTTTTTTTTTTTTTTTTTTGGTTTTTCGAGGTAGGGTCTCACTCTGGCCCAGGCTGACCTGGAATTCACTATGTAGTCTCAGGGTGGCCTCGAACTCATGGCGATCCTCCTACCTCTGCCTCCCCAGTGCTGGGATTAAAGGCGTGCGCCACCATGCCCAGTTTATTTGTTTTTTTCTAGGTAGGGTCTTGGACTAGCCTAGGCTGACCTCAAACTCATGGTGATCCTTCTACCTCTGCTTCCTAAGTGCTGGTATAAGACGCATGTGCCACCACACCAGGCTATTTTGTTGTTTTTTGAGGTTGCACAATGTATTTTAGGTTTCCCTTGAATTCACTATGTGGTCTAGGCTGACCCTGAACTTGAGTTCCTCCTACCTCAGACTACTGAGTCCCAGGATTGAAAATTTATGCCACTATACTCAACTCATTCCTTATTTCTATCTTTTTTAAATTATTAAATTATTATATTTATTGAGGAAAGTACAGAGCCAAGGAAAGGCACCCACGTGGCTACACAGATCCCACGTGGAAGGCCTGGAAAAAAGTATGGGAGCAAAGAGAAAAGAAAGTTCAAAGAGCTCCTGCCATGTGGGGAGCTGGAGAGGATAAAAAAACCCATGCAGAGAGTAAGGGCTAGAAAGCCCAGGCCCAGCCAAGAGAAAAACTCAGCCATAGCTGGAAGTTCCCAGGTGATCAGAGAGAGCCTTTGAAAGAAACAAAGAAAACACTGAGTCATTTATGGTAGTCCATATATTCCCATTTGCTTAACAGGCAAAACATGGTAGAATACTAATATTCTGTTGCAGAAACGAATAGGCAGTTCTTATTAAACCAACAGATCTTGCTCAGGTTAAGAATATTAGTGAGCCAGGCATGGTGGTGCACACCTTTAATTTTGAGGTCCTACCTCAAAATAAATTAAAAAAGCAAAGAGAGGGCTGGAGAGAGCTTGGCAGTTAAACGCTTGCCTGTGAAGCCTAAGGACCCCAGTTCGAGGCTCTATTCTCCAAGACCCATGTAAGCCAGATGCACAAGGGGCGCACACATCTGGAGTTCGTTTGCAGTGGCTTGAGGCCCTGGCGTGCCCATTCTCTCTCTCTACCTGCCTATTTCTGTATCTCTCTCTCAAATAAAATTTAAAAATATATATGGTTTTTTTTTTTTTTTTTTTTTTTTTTTGTTTTTGGAGGGAGAGTTTCACTCTAGTCCAGGCTGACCTGGAATTCACTATGTAGTCTCAGGGTGTCCTTGAACTCATGGCAATCCTCCTACCTCTGCCTCCTGAGTGCTGGGATTAAAGGCGTGCGCCTCCACGCCTGGCAAATAAAATATTTTTTTATAAAAGAGAGAATATTAGTGACTTATTTCAAATACCAAACTAAGTAGTAAAATGTTAACTATAGTTAATATTTTGCTGCAGTGGAAAATGAGAAACTGAATTAATGTTTTACACTTATATTTCATGGGGATAAGTTAATTAATTTGTAGTATTCATCAAATTGTTTCTCTATAAAAGGACATTTGAAGCCCAGTGGTGACAAAGTCCTGTGATCCCAGTATTTGGGAGGTGACAGGAGATTTAGGAGTTCGAGGTCATCCTTGACTATATAATGAGCTCAAGGCTAGTCTAAACTATTTACACTACATGAGACTCTTGTCTCAAAAAAAAAACAAGCAAACAAAGCACACTCCCTTTGCATATGGACATTAGAAATTACTTAATTTACATTCAAGATTATCATTTCATTTTGTTCTTGCATGCTCTTAGGTTACCAACTTTGCCCTAAATACACCACATAATTGGTTGCCTAACTGGAATGCCTTGCCCACTTCTTCATTGAACACCTGCTGCAACATATAATAGTGAACAAAATGGATTAAAGTCCGCTGCCTTGATAAATAGTGATATAGAGAAAAGTAAAGCAAGGGGGTTCTGGAAAAGGGAGTATCTGTGGGGAGAGGAGAACAGTTACATAGGTGGTCACATAATTCCCCTAAGAAAGTCACATTTGCTTAAAGACCTAAAGAAGGTGAGCAGCATTTGTGCCATATTAGTTTTATGCCCATGTCCATCTGTCTGGCAGGAGTGTCCAACCTTTTGACATTGAGACATCATCTACAAATGTCTTGAGCCCCATTCATAGCTATCATGAGATGCATGTGGCCTGTGGGTCACAGTTTGGACATGCCTGGTCTAGATCATAAGCTGTTACAGGTGATGAAAATTAGCACAGGTTTCTCAGAAATGCCTATAAGACTTTCTAAACTATGGAATCTCAACTTTTCAGTTCTATTTTAATGTGTGTGCATGTGTGTATATGTGTTATTCAGTGTCTCAAATGATCACATGAATTTGTTGCCATAGCATTTTCAACATTATATGAAATCTGTTTACTTTGTTTCAAAATAATTTCAGGAAGTGTTTGATACTGTACTATTTGGTGATGTGAAATTGTTTTGTGTAATTATCTTAAAAATGAAATAATGCCGGGCGTGGTGGCGCACGCCTTTTAATCCCAGCACTGGGGAGGTAGAGGTAGGAGGATCGCCATGAGTTTGAGGCCACACTGAGACTACATAGTTAATTCCAGGTCAGCCTGGGCCAGAGTGAGACCCTACCTCGGGAAAAAAAAAAAGAAAGAACAAGCAGTTTACTGATTGTAATTTAAAGCCTTGTGGTTTGAAGGAAGGTTTGGAGAAAAGACATTTATGGTAATTTTTTTTCTCCCTTTCTCTGTGATAGAGATGACATCTAGGGTCTTGTGTGTGTTAGGCAAGCACCTACCACTGATCTATATCTCCAGCCATATGGTCACTTTTTGTTTGTCCTTGAGCTAACCTATTGGGTGCTGGAGTTATAGGTGTGTGCTACCATGCCTGACTCTGGTATTGTCTTTATTAATCCTGAGGACTTTGAATTGTAGGAGTTCTAAAGCATGTATGTTTGCTTTTTTTTTCTGAGGTAGGGTGTCATTGGTAGCTCCAGGCTATCCTCAAACTCAACAATCATACCTCAGCCTCCTGAGAATTAAAGGCATGTGCCACCACAACTGGCTATATGCAAAATTTTTTTTTTCCCCCGAGGTAGGGTCTCTAGCCCAGGCTCACCTAGAATTCACTATGTAGTCTCAGGGTGGCCTCAAACTCACAGTGATCTTTCTACCTCTGTTTCCCGAGTACTGGGATTAAAGGCGTATGCCACCATGCCCAGCTTACATGCAATTTTTTAAGGACTGAAAATTAACATATATTAGTTATCTTTTGTGTCATTATTGTATAATGCTCAGTTTGTTTCTTATAGAATTCCTTTTTTAAAAATATTTTTATTTATTTGACAGAAACAATGAGGTAGACAGAGTGAGTATGGGCACATTAGGTCTCTTGTCACTGCAGACGACTCCAAACACCTGTGCCACTTTGCATCTAACTTTACGTGGGTACTGAGGAATCATACCTTGGTCTTCAGGCTTTGCAAGCAAGTGCCTTTAACCACTGTGCCATATCTATGCCCTCTTATAAAATTGTGAATATGAATTTCATTTACTGAGTTAGTGATTTGCCCAAAAGGCACAGAACAAGTTTCTGAAGATACAGGAAGGATCAAAATGTGAAAACAATGGACAGGACAGATGGCACAGCAGTTAAGACACTTACTTGCCTGCAAAGCCATAGGACCCACATTCAGTTCCTCAGTACCCACGTAAAGCTAGATGTACAAGGTGGCCCATGGGTCTGGAATTCATTCATTATAATGGCTAGTCTGCCTTGGTGTGCTCATTCTCTTTCAGATAAATAAATCTGGTTTTTTTTTTTTTTTTTTTTTTTTTTTTTTTCAAGGTAGGGTCTCACTCTAACCTAGGCTGACCTGGAATTCACTATGTAATCTCAAGGTGGCCTTGAACTCAGGGCAGTCCTGCTACCTCTGCCTCCTGAATGCTGGGATTAAAGGCCACCACACCCAGCTATTGTTTTTTTGTTTTTTTTAGGCAGGTCTCACTCTAGCCCACCCTGACCTGGAATTCACTCTGTATTCTCAGGGTGGCCTTGAACTTACAGCAATTTCCTACCTCTACCTATGCTGGGCCAGCTTTTTTTTTTTTTTTTTTTTTTGGTAGTTTTTTTCAGATAAGGTCTCATTCTAGCTCAGGGTGGCCTCAAATTAATGGCAATCTCTGCCTCCCAAGTGCTGGGATTAATGGCATGCGCCAACACGCCCACCTTTAGCTATTGTTTGTTAAAATAGTGCCTTTTTCCCAACATTGGTATCAAATTCAGCTTCAAGCCTGCTAGGCAAATGTACCACTGAGCCACAGCCTAGTTCCAGAGATTAATGGTATAAGTAACAGTAGGAAGAGCCCCATCCTACAGTATTTAAATTTAAAATGTAGTTTGTTAGCAAGTGGTTACTTTTATTTTCTTTCAGACAGAGGAAGATGAGAGTCTGGTACCCCAGGGCCTCTTGTCACTGTAAACGAATTCTAAATTCATTCACCACTTTGTGCAACTAGCTTTACATGGGTACTGGAGAATAGAACCCGGGGCCATCAGGCTTTGCAGACAAGTGCTTCCAGCCTGCAAGTGGTTACTTTGATTGAATAGGGTTGGCAAATTTTGAAACTTTGAACTTGCTTGATAATACTGACAGTATAATAGTACAAAGTTGGAGAAAAGAAGAAACACTGTTTATGCCTAAAATTTACACAGCTATAAGCTTTTTCTATTTTTCTTTGCAATTATTTATGTACTTTTCATGTTGAAGGTCATAAACTGCCACTTAGGGCTTTGTGCTTTAGATGTCCTGGGATTTTTTATTTTTTAATTTTCTTTCTTTTTTTCTTTTTCTTTTCTTTTTTTTTTTTTTTTTTTGTTTGTTTGTTTGTTTTTGTTTTTGTTTGTTTTTTTGAGTAGGGTTTCACTCTGGTCCAGGCTGACCTGGAATTAACTATGTAGTCTCAGGGTGGCCTTGAACTCACAGCGATCCTCCTACCTCTGCCTCCCAAGCGCTGGGATTAAAGGTGTGCGCCACCACACCCAGCTATTTTTATTTTTTTATATTTACTGTTTTGGTTTTCCAAGGTAGGGCCTCACTCTAGCTCAGGCTGAATTCACTATGTCCACTCAGGGTGGCCTCAAACTCATGGCAATCCTACCTCTGCTTCTTGAGTGCTAGGATTAAAGGCGTGTGTCATCACACCCAGTTTGTCCTAGCCAATTTTATTTCATTTGTTAGTTCATGCATGAATCCGGGTAATACATACTGAGCATCAGCTATATCCAGAAACTCTTCTATGTCCCTAGGAATACAGCTCTATGAATAGGCAATCATTTATATTCAATATGTTCTCAAGATTTTTAGACACATTTCTCCTTTCTATATGAATACATGTTGTATAACTTATAAACTATGATTATGTACTTAACCTTAGCACAGTCCAGTCAGACATGTTGTGTTTCAGTGATGTCAGTTGTCTTTTCTTCTTGACCTGCCTATGGGCCTGTTTCATAGAGCTTTTGTCAGTATCATTCTCCCACTTGAATAATGCTTTCTCATCAGCCATGAAGGACTGAAAACATCTAAAAATGGGCTGATTCTTTTTTTTCCAGTTCTAGAGTATTTTATTTTACATATTTATTAGAAAGAGGAGCTGGGCATGGTAATGCACACCTTTAATCTCAGCCCTTGGGTGGCAGAGGTAGGAGGATGGCCTTGAATTCAAGGCCACACTGAAACTAATTCCAGATCAGCCCAAGTTAGAGTGAGACCCTACCTTGAAAATCCAGAAAGAGAGAGAGGAGAATGGATGTGCCAGGGCCTCTAGCCACTGCAAACAAATTCCAAATGCATGTGCTACCTTGTGCATCTTGCCTACATGGGTACTATTGACTCGAACCTAGGTCCTTTGGCTTTGCAGGCAAGCACCTTAACCACTAAGCCATATATTTATTTGTTTTTAAATTTGGGAGAGAGAAAGGAAGAGGCAGAGAGAATGGGCATGCCAGGGCCTTTTCAGCTGCTGTGAATGACCTGCAGACACATGCGCCCTCTTGTGCACATGTGTGACATTGCACATTTGCACCACTTTGGCGTTTGGCTATACATGAGACTTGGAGATTCAAACTAGCTTTTGTAGACTTCACAGGCAGGCACCTTAACTGCTAAGCCATCTCTCCAGCCCTTTTTTATTTTATTTTATTTTTTTCAGTTTTGTTTATCTGAGAGAGAAAGAAGTGGGGGGGGGGGTGAAAGAATGAATGGGTGTTCCAGGGCCTTCAGCTGCTGCATATGTACTCCAGATGCATGTACCACCTGGCTTATATGAGTCCTGGGGAATCAAACCTGGGTCTTTTGGCTTTGCAGAAAGGGCCTCAATGGCTCAGCCATCTCCCCAGCCCTGCTCACTAGTGACTCATCAAGCAGTAATTAGTTTCTATAAGAACTTTCAAATAGGAGCTAGCAAAATGGCTTGGCAGTTAAGGTGCTTGCCTGCAAAGTAAAAGGTCCATGGTTTAATTTCTCAGGACCCACATAAGCACAAGTTGGTATATGCATCTGAAGTTCGTTTGCAGTGGCTGGAGGCCCTGGCGTGCCCATTCTCTCATTTTTTCTATCTCTATCTGCCCTTCTTTCTCTCTCAAATATAAGTAAAAATAAAAATAATAAAAGAACCTTCAAATATATGAATGCCTCTGTTTCCTACACATAGAGTTAAGGTTGCTTAACAAAGTTTACTACATTGTACAAATTAAAAATATGACTGATAAATTACCTGTCATAAGGAAGAACATGTATTTCTTGAAAAATGTAAGGTTATTTTACTCAGGTTCTGAGGCTACTTGCCATAGTCACTCTAGCTGTTAAGGGATATTGCTCTAAGTTTGTGTTCAGGTTGGCTGCCAAGAAGGAAATTCATACCCACTTTAACAAGGTGTGAAGCTTATCTTGGAGTTGCTAATGCCTTGCTGACCTTTTGGAAAGGGCCTTAGTTACTCATGAAGTTGAGCAATTTTTTTTCTTCCCTAAAAGTTAATTAAATTTCTTATTTGTGATATATTCTCCTTGGCAAGTGTTTGAAAGGCTAGTATCAGCAGCTGTGATCCTGCTTCTACCAAAATTTATAACTTCATTCTGGCATAAAGCCTGGCCTTAATACTTGAAATGCCCTGTTGAAAGCTTGCTGTTGCATTTATCACATTCACTCTGGTTTTCTGCCTGCCCTATTTGTCAGTGGCATGTGTCAAGACCTGTGTACTTCATTTCCTGTTTTGTTTTCCCTTCTCTAATTGATTTCTTACACTCCACTTTCATATTGGGCCTTGCCTTAATTATCTTTTTGGTCATTTGCTATTTTGTGGAAGCTTACTTTATGTAGTATCCTGACATCATGATTTCATTATGGCCATAAATCACGTCAAAATATACTTTCTTTTAACTTTTTTTTTTCCTCCCGAGGTAGGGTCTCACTGTAGCTCAGGCTGACCTGGAATTCACTATGTCATCTCAGGGTGGTACAGAGATTCTCCTACCTCTGCCTCTGGAGTGCTGGGATTAAAGGCGAGCGCCACCATGCCCTGCTTTCTTTTAACTTTTTTATTTGTTTATTTAAGAGAGAAAGAATGAGTGAACCAGGGCCTCCAGCCACTGCAAATGAACTCCAGATACATGCATCACTTTGTGCATCTGGCTTATGTGGATCTTGGTGAATTGAACTGAGGTCCTTTGGCTTTGGTGGGAAGCACCTTAACTGCTAAGCTATCTTTCTCTAGCCCAAAAAAAACTTTCTTAAACAAGGTGTTGCAGAGCACGCCTTTAATCCCAGCACTAGGGAGGCACAGTTTGGAGGATCACTGAATTTGAGGCTACCTTGAGACTACATAGTAAATTCCATAGGTCATCCTAGGCTAGAGTGAGAACCTACCTCAAGAAACCAAAGAGATGAAACAAAACAAATTCTTGCTTTTAATCCCAGCACTCAGGAAACAGGCAAGAGTATTGCTATGAGTTTGAGCGAGCGGGAGATGACTGAACTCCCGTCAGTAAAGTAAGACCCTACCTTGAACCCCCCCTACCAAAAAAAAAAAGACTAAAAAAGATTTTTAAATTTATTATATAAGGACTGGAGATATGACTTGGTGGTTAAGCCTGCAAAGCCCAAGGACCCATGTTTGACTCTCCAGGTCCCACATAAGCCAGATGCATAAAGGTGAAGCAAGCACAAGGTCGCACATGTCCACAATGTAGTCTCAGGGTGGCCTCAAATTCTTGGTGGTCCTCCTATTTCTGCCTTCCAAGTG
Source organism: Orientallactaga sibirica (assembly GCA_036365145.1). Classification (NCBI taxonomy): domain Eukaryota; kingdom Metazoa; phylum Chordata; class Mammalia; order Rodentia; family Dipodidae; genus Orientallactaga; species Orientallactaga sibirica. Next base: position 21,827,405 of record JAEOAD010000026.1, on the reverse strand, counting down.
CTGGGATTAAAGGCATGGGCCACCACACCCAGCTTACTTACCGTTCTTGGTAACCAAGAACATTTGGGTTCTAAAATAGAATTACATCAAAAAGATTACTTAGGGTGATGGGAAGGTGACTTAGCAGTTACGGTGCGTGCTTGCAAAGCCAAAGGACTCGGGTTTAATTCCCCATGACCCATGTAAGCCAGATGCACAAGGAGGAGGTGCACGTGTTTGGAGTTTGTTTACAGTGACTGGAGGCCTTGGGGTGCCCATCTTCTCTTTATTTTTTTCAAGGGAGGGTCTCACTCTAGCTCATGCTGACCTGGAATTCACTATGTAATCTCAGGTTGGCCTCGAACTCATGGCAATCCTCCTACCTCTGCTTACCAAGTGCTGGCATTAAAGGCATGCGCCACCACTGACTATTTCATTACAATTTTCTCTGCATTTGTTTCTAGACATTTAAGAAAGGAGATTTTTGTCATAATTTTTTTCATGCTAACAACATTTATTATAAAAGTGGTCTAAAAATACACTAGCAAGTCTTAACATCTGCTATTTCTCTTACAGGTTTTGGCTTGGTTTGAAGAAGGAGAAGAAACTATTACAGCCTTTGTAGAACCTTTTGTAATACTACTTATATTAGTAGCAAATGCAATTGTGGGTGTGTGGCAGGTAAGCAAAAATTCAACAGTGGTAAATTTTGGTAATTTAAATAACTTTAAATTTATTTTGGTTTTTTGTGAGATAGGGTCTCACTCTAGCTCAGGCTGTCCTGGAATTAACTATGTAGTCTCAGGGTGGCCTTGAACTCATGGCAATCCTCCTACCTCTGCCTCCTGAGTGCTAGGATTAAAGGTGTGCACCACCATGCCTGGCTTTTTTTTTTTTTTTTTTTTTTTTTTTTTTTTTTTTTTTTTGAGGTAGGGTCTCACTCTAGCCCAGGCTGACCTGGAATTCACTAGGTAGTCTTGGGGTGGCTTTGAACTCATGGCAATCCTCCTACCTCTGCCTCCCGAGTGCTGGGATTAAAGGTTGTGCCACCACATCTGGCTCTTAATGTATGTTTTTAATTTTTTAAAACTTTATTTATTTATTTATTTGAGAGGGAGAGAGAGAGAATGGGTGCGCCAGGGCCTCCAGCCACTGCAGATGAACTTCAGAGGCATGTGCCCCCTTGTGCATTTGGCTTACCTGGGTCCTGGAGAGTCGAACCGGGATCCTTTGGCATTGCAGACAAATACCTTAACCACTAAAGCCGTTTCTCCAGCCCCTGTTCTTTAATTTTTTGGGTTTTTTTTTTCCAAGGTAGGGTTTCAATCTAGTCAAGGCTGACCTGGAATTCACTATGTAGTCTCAGGGTGGCCTCGAACTCCCGGTCATCCTCCTACTTCTGCCTCCCGAGTGCTGGGATTAAAGGTGTGCGCCACCAAGGCCGGCTTTTAAATTTTTTTTTTTTAATTTTATTTATTTATTTGAGAGAGGGAAAGAGACACACAGAGAAAATGAGCGCTCCAGGGCCTCCAGCCACTGCAAGCAAACTCCAGATGTGTGCGCCCCCTTGTGCATCTAGTTTACATGGGTCCTGGGGAATTGAACCAAGGTCCTTTAGCTTTGCAGACAAATGCCTTAACTGCTAAGTCATTTCTCCAGTCCCTCATGTAATTTATTTTTTTAGATTTTTTTTTTAAATATTTTTTAAAATTTATTATTTGAGAGAAAGAGAGAGAAATGGGCATGCCAGGGACTCTAGCCACTTCAAATGAACTCCAAATGCATGTGCCCCCTTGTGCATCTGGCTTACATGGGTCCTGGAGAATCAAATCAGTATCCTTTGGCTTTGCAGGCACACACCTTAACCGCCAAGCCATCTCTCCAGTCCTAAACTTTTTTTTTTTCCTGAGGTGTAGAGTCTTACTCTAGCTCATGCTGACCTGGAATTCATTCTTTTTTTTTTTTTAAATATTTTATTTTTATTTATTTATTTATTTTTGGAGAGAGACACAGAGAGAGACAGAGGGAGAGGAAGACAGAGATGGGCGCACCAGCAGTCTCTCAGCTGCTGAGAATGAAATCCAGATGTATGCGCACCCTTGTGGTCAAGTGCGGCATTGCACCCTTGTGTCACTTTGCATCTGGCTAAATGTGGGACCTGGAGATTGGAACCGCTGGAGATTGGAACCAGTGTTCTTAGGCTTAGGAGGCAGGCGCCTTAACCGCTAAGCCATCTCTCCAGCCCTGGAATTCATTCTTGAACTCACGGCGATCCTCCTACCTCTGCCTCCTGAGTGCTGGGATTAAAGGTGTGTGCCACCACACCTGGCTCCTAAACTTTTTTTTTAATTGACAGTTTCCATATTTAAACCATAATTTTCTCCTCTCCCCCACTTTCTACTTCACAGATTCACACTGTATCATATTCCTTCCCTCTCTCCATTAGTGGCTCTTTTATTTTATCATTTCCTCCTATCATGAGGGTCTCGTGAAGGTAGTTCTAGGCATTGTGAGGTCAAGTTTCTGTCTGGACAATTGCATTGTAAGCAGTCCTACCCTTCCTTTGGCTCTTACATTCTTTCTGCCACCTCTTCTTCAATGGACTCTGAGCCTTGGACGGTGTGTTACAAATGTTTCAGTGCTCAACATTCCTTCACATTTTCTCAGCACTATGGTGCTTTTTGGGTCATCCTGGTGGTCACTGCCATATGAAAAGAGAAGCTTCTCTAACCAAAAGTGAGAATAACATTAATATATGGGTGTGAATGTTAAGTAAAGTGCCTATAGGGCAGTTTGGTGAGCATAATACATGCATTTAGCCAGACATGAACAGGCATTGGCATGCCTGGCAAAAGTTTCTTAAACTACATTAACCTGTGTTATCTCCTTTTCCTAACATGCTAGGTAAAAATGAGTCTGTTAAAACTTCCCATGTAGAGACCGGGTGTGGTGGCACATGCCTTTAATCCCAGCCCTGTTTTCACCTTTGTCTTTACCACTAGAATTCTTTTTAAAAATTGACCACTCAGGGCTGGAGGGATGGCTTAGCGGTTAAGGCGTTTGCCTGCAAAGCCAAAGGTATATAACTTATTCATAATAGATATTTAGTCAAAAATCTTGTATGGAACCTGGACAGCCTAGCCCCATAATGTAGCGCCAAATAACTTCCTTTTGTATGAAATAGGATGAATAATAACCCTTGTAAAATGTTTGTTGCCTTAAGATATGAATTGTTTAATGCAAATGTCATTAGTACACATTTGTTTTAAAACTAAAGTTTTGGGCTGGAGAGATAGCTTAGTGGTTCAGATGTTTGCCTGTGAAGCCTAAGGACCCATGTTCAACTCTCCGGGTACCATGTAAGCCAGACACAGGCTCAAGGATCCATATGCGCACAAGGGGTTGCATATTTTTGGTGTTCGATTGTAGTGGCTGTAGGCCTTGGTATGCCATTTCTCTTTCTCTCTCCCAAAAAAAAAAAAAAAAAAAAAAAAAAATGTCTAAAACTAAAGTCTTAATTCCTAATCTAGAAATTCTTAAAGTGGCAGGCAGGTTTACTCTGCTTCTGTTTTCTATTAATAGGAAAGAAATGCTGAAAATGCAATAGAAGCCCTTAAGGAGTATGAGCCGGAAATGGGCAAAGTGTATCGACAGGACAGAAAGAGTGTACAACGGATTAAAGCTAAAGACATAGTTCCTGGCGATATTGTAGAAATTGCTGGTAAGTTTTTATCATTTTTTGTTTTCCAAACTATATTTCTAAATATAGTCCTTTTCTCAGTGTTCATAATTATATTTAGCTTGTGTGTGTTTTTCATAGTTATATTTAAAACAGTTATCTTCATATGTCAGTTAGGTCATTACATTTAGCGCTTGTTTTCTATAAGATTATTTTGAAATATTTTGGAACCTTCACTTTTTTTTTTCTTTTTTCTTTCAAGGTGGGGTCTTCTAGCACAGGCTCAGGGTGGCCTCAAACTCATGGCAATCTTCCTACCTCTGCCTTCTGAGTGCTGGAATTAAAAGCATGCACTATCATGCCTGGCTCACTTTTTTTTTTTTTTGGCAAGTGGATGAGGTATGCATGTGTTTAGGCCAAGGTTGTTGTTGTCTTCCCCTATGTCTTCACTTTTGTTTCATTTGCTGATTTTAGCATTCTAGCTGTTCAGCTAACCCCAGGGATCCCTGTCTCCACCGCCCTAGCACTGTGATTACAGGTGGCTGTCATGCCCACCCTACATTTATGTGGGTCCTGGGGATCTATTGAGTCATCTCCCTAGTAGCCCCTTCTTTTCATGTTCTTGAAGTGTTTTGTTTGTGGGTTGTGTGCTTGTTTCAGACAGGGTCTCCCTGTGTTGCTCAGTCTGGTCTCAAACTCATGGAGTGAAGTGATCCTACTGCCTCAACCTCCTAAGGAGTTGTTATTGTTAGGTGAATGTCACTATCTTCTGATGAGGTTTTGTGTGTGTGTGTTTTCAAAAAGGTCTTTTGATGCTTGACATGGTAGTACATGCCTTTAAGCCTAGCACTTGGAGGATCACTATGAGTTCGAGCCCAGCCTGAGACTAATTCTAGGTCAGCCTGGACCCTATCTCTGGGGCGGGGAGGCTTTTGAGTTACTGTAATTATTAGTCTAAATACATTGTAGAACACAAGTGGTGGAGAGTTGGAGCTTAATGTTGCAGTGAGCTGTTAGAATGCTGCGTAAGGGACTATGAAGTTGATTCATCAGTTACGGACACATGCTTGCTAAGTCTGCTGGCTCAGGTTTAGTTCCCAAGCCACACAGCTAAGTGGTCCATTTTGGTTCATGGCTTTTTTTTTTTTTTTTTTTTTTTTTTTTTGGTTTTGCGAGGTAGGGTCTCACTCTGGTCCAAGCTGACCTGGAATTAACTATGTAGTTTCAGGGTGGCCTCGAACTCTAGGCGATCCTCCTACCTCTGCCTCCCAAGTGCTGGGATTAAAGGCATGCGCCACCACGCCCGGCGGTTCATGGCATTTTTAAAAAAATATTTTATTTATTTATTTATTTGAGAGAGAGAGAATGGGCGTGCCAGGGACTCCAGCCACTGCAAACAGACTCCAGATAAATATGCCCTCTTGTGCATCTGGCTTACATGGGTTCTGGGGAAATGAACCTGGGTTCTTCGGCTTTGCAGGCAAGTGCCTTAACCACTAAGCTATCTCTCTAGCCTTTTTTTTAATGAGAGGGGGAATATTGGCATGCCAGGGCCTCTAGTCACTGTATGTGCAACCTTGCCCACGCCTCACTTTGGGATCTGGGAAGTTGAACATGGGTCCTTAGACTTCTCAGGCAAGTGCCTTAACTTCTAAGCCAACTCTCCAGCCAAATGGCAGGTTTTTGTTTGGTTTTCAAACAAGGTTTTGTGTAGTCCTGGCTGGCTTCTAAAACATGTCCTGAACTCTCCTGCTCTTTCTGCCTCTTAAGTATGAGGTAACAGGCATGTGCCACCATGCCCAGCTTTGGCACAGATGTTAAAGTCATACTTTAAAGTACTGAATTGGGTTGATAAGTAAAGATAATTTATAACTTTATAAGCTATTTTTAAAAAAGCTTAAAAATACTTGCATATTACATTGAGTGAGGGGGGGGTGTGTGTAGATGTGTGTGGAAGCCAAAAGATTTAGATTGGTGTCCTTCTTAGCTCTCTACCTTGGTGGTTTTTTGTGTGTGTGTGTCAAGTCTCACAGATTCAGGTAGACTAACTAGCTGCCCACAAAGCTTCAGAATTCTCCTGTCTCTGTTTCCCCAGCTTTGGGGAAGCTGACCATGGGTCCTCATACTTGCCTGGCAAGCCCTTCACCCGCTGAGCCACTTCTCCCCAGCCCCTAGTTTTAAAATATTAATTTCATTTTTGGTGGTTTAATTTATGGACAGGTATTACATAGGATTATTCAAAGTGTATTAATCTAATCCTTTTACATTGACTTACGAAAGATACCTGTTACCTTTATTGTCTCTTGGTTTTTCGAGGTATGGTCTCACTCTGGCCCAGGCTGACCTGGAATTAACTATGTAGTCTCAGGGTGGCCTCGAACTCACAGAAATCCTTCTACCTCTGCCTCTGAAGTGCTGGGATTAAAGTCACCACCACGCCTGGCTTTATTGTCCTTTTAATTAAAAGCATTCAGAGAATTGTACCTTGTCACTTGCTGCACTGCTTTTATGTCTGAAAGGATCATGCCCGGCAAATAAAAATATTTTAAAAAATATTTTAAGCATTTTTGTGCTATTTGAGTTACTTCAGTTGTACTGGGTCCACAGTGTGTGTCATTGTTTTATATTAGAAGAGATCAACAGTAAGCAACTCAGTAGCTCTACTCCTTACTACAAAGCTTGTGAAGCAGTAAATAAGGGCTGGGAGGGATGGCTCTGTGGATAAAGCTCTTGCCATGGGAAGCATGAGGAACTGAGTTGGGATGCCCAGAAACCACATGAAGCCAGACATACTAGCACATGCCTATATTTCCAGTATGCCTGTGGTGAAACAAAGGCAGAGACCAGAGAATCCCAGAAACTTACACCGCAGCAAATAGTAAGGTGGAAGTTGTCCTCTGAACTCCATATATGTACCTTGGCTGCATGTACATCCATAAAAATAAATAAGTCAGCTGGGTGTGGTGGCGTACGCCTTTAATCCCAGCACTTGGGAGGCAGAGTTAGGATCACCATGAGTTCAAGGCCACCCTGAGACTACATAGTTAATTCCCAGGTCAGCCTGGGATAGAGTGAGTGAGACCTTACCTTGAAAAACCACAAAAAAAAAAAAAAAAAAAAAAAAAAAAATCGTTCAAAGGCCAGCCTTCCTTCAATAGTGGTGTATTTGGTTTCTCTTGTTCCTCTTGAGTCTTAGTTCTTGCCAATTGTTCTCATCTTGGTAAGTCATTCTAACCTCTTTGTTGACTGACAGAAACTCAAGTGGTCTTTTTTTTCTTCCATAGATGAGATGGGGTCAAGACAGACTCTCTTGTAGTCCAGGCTGGCCTTGAACTCTTGATCCTCCTGTTTCTTTCTTAGGAGTGCTAAGGTTACAGGTCCCAGTTTATATGCTGCTGGGGGATTGAGGTATATCCTCCTGTTAATCTTTTTTTGGGGCGGTGGTTTTTTGAGATAGGATCTCAATCTAGCCCAGGCTGACCTGGATGTAGACTCAAAGTGGCCTCAAACTCAAAGTGATCCTCCTTTCTCTGCTTCCCAAGTGCTGGGATTATAGGCATGTGCCACCATGCTCCTGTTAATTTTCATGATTTTTTGTTGTCTCTGAGGCTGTTTCTTTCTTTCTTTTTGGGTTTTTTAATTTTAATTTTTATTTTTCCCAAGGTAGGGTCTCTGTAGCTCAGGCTGACCTGGAATTCACTATGATGACCCATCTACCTCTGCCTCCTGAGTGCTGGGTTTGAAGTCATGTGCCACCACACCCTGCCTTTGAGGCAGTTTCTTCTACACACCCAAATCTGAGAACTTACCTACTGCCAATAGGCAACACAAACATTTAAATCCATTTTCTTATTGTTGCTAAATCTTTCAGGGGAATGCTTGTATCCTGATAGTCAACCGCATTCAAAATTTTCTTTCTTTCATTTTGGGGGGGGGCAGATAGAATGGGCAAGCCAGGGCTGTGCCACCTTGTGCATCTGGCTTACGTGGGTGCTGGGGAATCAAACTTAGGTCCTTAGGCTTTGCAAGCAAGCGCCTTAACCGCTAAGCCATCTTTCCAGCCCAAGCAACTACACACTGCTGAAAGCTTAAGCAGTACTTTGATCTTGGGCTTATATATAGTATGCTTTCAGTTTTGACCAATCTCAGGAGTGCAGAACAGGGGTGATACAGACATTAAATCTCTTATACTAAGGCCCTGAACACGTTACTGACTTGTCGAATATGTCATAAGTTCTCTGTAATAGTGACCAAAACATGAAATTAGGTATAGCTAATGTAAGCTATCGTACAACTTGCTATATAGAATAGGTCGTGAGAGTCTGTATACCTTGTTGAGTAATAGATGTACTTAAAGGCATATTAATACAGTGATAACGTTATAAATGTTTACCTTTTAACTGTCATTTACTGTAGAGACATAATATTCATCTGGCTTTTAACTATGATTAGTTTGTCAGACAATATGTAATGTATTTGGTATATGTAAACATTACATCATGTTACATTTTAGTTTGTTGAAAGCACAGGTCACCTTTTTTTTGGTTTCTCAAGGTAGGGTCTCACTCTAACCCAAGGTGGTCTCGAATTCACAAAAAAAATCCTCCTACCTCAGCTTCCCTAGCTCTATAACGGCATGCCCACCTTTCAGGTCACCTTTGTTTTTGGTTTTTGGTTTTTTGAGGTTAGGATCTCACTCTAGCTCATGCTGACCTGGAATTCACTGTGTAGTCTCAAAGTGGCTTCAAAATCACAATCCTCTTACCCAGCCACCACTCAGGTCACTTTGTTTTTGGTTTTTCGAGGTAGGATCTCTAGCCCAGGCTGAATTCACTATGTAGTGTCAGGGTGGCCTCAAACTCACAGTGATCCTCCTACCTCTGCTTCCCGAGTGCTGGGATTAAAGGCGTGCGCCACCATGCTCAGCTCTAAGGTCACCATTTTTAACAGCTTTATTTTCCTGTAAAGAAATCCTATCCCTTTCAGAAATTGCTCTCTCTGGGCTGGAGAGATGGCTTAAGCAGTTAAGCGCTTGCCTAAGGACCTAGGTTTGATTCCCAGTACACATATAAGCCAGATGCACAAGGTGCCACATGTGTAGAATTCATTTGCAATGGCTAAAGATTCTCGTGTGCCTATTTTCTTTCTCTCAAATATTTTTTTAAATAAACAAATTGTTTCCTCTGTCTTTCTCAGTAGTTCTGACAAAGATTACTTGATGGTTTCATTATTTACTATTCTAGACGTGGGTTTCATATAAAAATAACTTTTCTTAAAGCCAGATGAGGGCTGGAGAGATGGCCTAGCTGTTAAGGCGCTTGCCTCCTAAGCCTGAGAACCCCGGTTCCAATCTCCATGTCCCACATTTAGCCAGATGCAAAGTGATGCAAGGGCGCAATTCCGCACTTGACCACGAGGGGGCGCATGCATCTGGATTTCGTTCTTAGCAGCTGAGAGGCTGCTGGCACGCCCATCTATCTGTCTTCCTCTCTCTCTAAAAAAAAAAAAAATAAAAAGCCAGATGATATAGCTCATGCTTGTAATCCCAATACTTGGAAGGCTGAGAAAGGAGGGAAGATTGTTACGAGATTGAAGCCAGCCTGTACTACACTGTGAAACCTGTCTCAAAAAAAGTAAGGCAGAGGCTGGAGTCAGAGGTCTTTGTTTACAAAGTCTGATGGTTTGGGTTCTATTTTCCTATACCTGCATAAAGTTAGATACACCAAGTGGTGCATCTGGAGTTTGTTTGCAGTGGCAGGAAGCCCTGGCACACATGCCCATTCTCCTTCTTTGTCTCTGCTTGCAAATAAATATAAAATAGAGTAAGGCATAGTGTAGCACACCTGTAATCCTAGCACTCAGTAAGCAAAGGCAGAATAGAAAAAGAGGAAAAGTTAAAACCAGGGGGAAAAATGTATATTTCTTTGACATTGTTAATCTAAAAACTCATTGCTATGAAAACTATAGAGGCTAACTTCAATTTCTTTTTCCTTGTCAAAATTTTTTGGTGGTTTTAAAACAGGGTCTCATTCTAGTCTAGGCTGACCCAAAACTGACTATAGTCCAGGCTGTACATATCATATCCTTAAACTGGGTCACTATTGTACTGTGGAATATTGAAACTTTTTAAAAAATTTATTTATTTGAAAGTGACAGAGAGAGAGTGAATGGGTGCGCCAGGGCCTCTAGCCACTGCAAGCAAACTCCAGATGCATGCCCCTCCCTTGTGCATCTGGCTTATGTGGGTCCTGGGGGGTTGAACCTGGGTCCTTTGGCTTTGCAGGCAAGTACCTTAACCACTAAGCTATCTCTCCAGCCCCGAGACTTGTTTTTTGTTGTTGTTGTTCTGTTTTGTTTTGTTTTCCCCCCTTTTTTTCAAGGTAGGGTCGCACTGTAGCCCAGGCTGATATGGAATTCACTATGTAGTCTTAGGCTTGCCTTGAACTCACAGCAGTCCTCCTACCTCTGCTTCCCTAGTGTGGGGATTAAAGGCGTGGGCCACAATGCCCGGCTTGTGGAATATTGAGACTTCTAAAATTCAAAGACAAGCAGAAGAATAGTCTTTAAGGCATTCAGGTGGAGGTTCACAGTGAGTTCTAGGTCAGTCTTGGCTAGAGTGAGACCCTACCTTGGCCCTGGCAGGGGTGGAGGGTAGTCGGGAAAAGAAGCACTTATGAGATGGAGGCTCTTGAGAGCTGTCAAAATAGTTAATACATTAAGAACTCTTGAGAAGTCTTCCACCCTCAGACCATGATGAAACAGTTGATCTTGAAGCCTGACATGGGGCTGACATTTCCTGATTTCTTATAATTGCTTACTCCCCATGACTCAGTGGTAATCATGGTACCAGTAAATATCATCTTCTTGCCACTAAAATTAAGGTTTTTGGAAAACATGAAAGAGTGTTGCCACTTTACTTAAGTATAATATATTGAAGATACTATACACTAAGATTTTTGAAAAAGTGCTTAGCTAGGATGCTTATAAGATGGTGGTTATGGAGAAATGGCAGAGAGATAAGTGCAAGTACAATGTTTATTTTTTAAAAAAATATTTATTTGTAAGCAGAGAGAAGCAGGAGAGAGAAAGAGAGAATGGGCACACCAGGACCTTCGGCCGCTACAAACGAACTCTAGATGCATGCAACACTGCATCTGGCTTTACGTGGGTAGTGAGGAATCAGACTGAGATCATTAAACTTGGCTACTGCCTTGACCACTAAGCCATCTCTCCAGCCCTTAGAATGTGTTTTTAGTCATTTCTGCTTCACTGAGTATGTTTTCAGAAAGTAAAAGATGTTCATTTCCTCTGTAACACTGTAATGGGAAAAATTGAAGGCACATAAATGGCCATGAAAATGGAGATTGAGTTAGTCCCTGGTGTGGCTGTGAAGTACTATGATCTTGAAAAGCACCTCATTTAAATACTGGGAATGAATATAATTGCCTATTCCTTGTGACAAGCTGTAGAGGTTGTATTAGTGACCTATAAAACCCGTTAGCAATTAATAGCAGCACCTGGTATAAACATTCTCTGGGCTGGAGAAATGGTTTAACAGTTAAGCGCTTGCCTGCAAAGCCTAAGAACTCAGGTTCAATTCTCCAGGTCCCATGTAAACCAGATACACATGGTGGCACATGCATCTGGAGTTCGTTTGCAGTGGCTAGAGGCCCTGGCATGCCCATTCTCTCTCTACTATGCAGCCAGTAAGAAAAGTAAGAAAAAGATGAGCTGGAGTGATGGCTTAGCAGTTAAGGCATTTGCCTGCAAAGCCAAAGGACCCAGGTTCAATTCCCCAGGACCCCTGTCAGCCAGATGTCCAAGGGGCACATGCATCTGGAGTTCGTTTGCAGTGGTTACAGGCCCTGGTGTGCCCATTCTTTCTCTCTCTCTCTCTCCCTCTCTCTCTCTCTCCCTCTCTGTCTGCTTGCAAATAAATAAATAAAAGAATGAGAGCCGGGCGTGGTGGCGCACGCCTTTAATCCCAGCACTCGGGAGGCAGAGGTAGGAGGATCGCCGAGAGTTCAAGGCCACCCTGAGACTACATAGTGAATTCCAGGTCAGCCTGGACCAGAGTGAGACCCTACCTCACAAAACCAAAAAAAATAAAAAATAAAAAAAGAATGAAGCCGGGCGTGGTGGCGCACGCCTTTAATCCCAGCACTCGGGAGGCAGAGGTAGGAGGATCGCCGTGAGTTCGAGGCCACCCTGAGACTACATAGTTAATTCCAGGTCAGCCTGGACCAGAGACAGACCCTACCTCGAAAAACCAAAAAAAAAAAAAAAAAAAAAAAGAATGAGGAAGATCTGTTGGGGGGGTATTAATATATTTATTTATTTGAGAGAAAGAGGCAGAGAGAGAGAATGGGCATGCCCAGGCTGACCTGGAATTCACTCTGTATTATCAGGGTAGCCTCAGACTCATGGTGATCCTCCTACCTCTGCCTCCTGAGTGCTGGAATTAAAGACGTGCGCCACCACGCCTGGCCAGATCTGTTAAGTTCTAATGTAAAATGTCAGATTTTGTTTTAATATGTGGGGGGTGGGTATATATGCACATATATGTGCCTATGCAGTGCCCCATGTGCTTGCCTGCAGCAGCCAGACATTCCTCCATTACTCTTCAGCCTGTTATTATTTTACACTAGGGGACCTCAAGTTCTTTGAAGGTTAGGTTGGAAAAGAAGGTTGAGAGGTAAACAGCAGTTGGAACAGGCCTTTTGTGTGTGGGGGGGGGGATTGGCACTCCAGCCGCTATAATCAAACTTCAGGTGCTATGCATCACTTTGTGCATCTGACTTATGTGGCATCTGTGAGTCAAATATGGATCCTTAGGTTCTCAGACAAGCACCTTAACCAACCACTAAGCCATCTCTCTAGTCCTGAAAGATTTTTATAAAGACAGCTGGTTTTACGTGTGTGTGTGTGTTTAAGAGAAAATACTCTTCCCCCCGAGGTCTGGTAATACGTTCAGATAAGCAAGCAAGACTTCAGGTGAAGAATTTCATTCATTCTGCTGGAATACAAAATTTATAACTTAAGTTGGAAACAGTGAAAATGTTTGACTCATCGTTAAATGTTAGCAATTTAAAATACTTTATTAGATTATAACTTGCTTTTCCTAGGAGCCATTCAAACTCAAAAGCAATTGTGGTATCTAGGAGATGATTTGTAAGTTTTATAGTTTTCTCTTAGAGCAGATGTGTTTGAATTTTTGACATTAAGTTTTTTAAAAATACATAAACGGGCAGGAGGAATGGCTTAGCGGTTAAGTCACTTGGCTACAAAGCCAAAGGATCCAGGTTTGATTCCCCAGGACCCACATAAGCCAGATGCACAAGGTGGTGCACATGTCTGGAGTTCATCTGCAGCAACTGGAGGCCCTGGTGTGCCCATATTCATACTCTCTCTCTCTCCCCCTCTCTCTCTTTCTCTGCCTCTTTCTGTCAAATAAATAAATAAAAATATTTTTAAAAATACATAAACTCTAGAGATATAGTTCAGTGGATAAATCCCTTGCCATGTAAGGGTGTGTACCTGAGCTGAGATCCCAGACTTCATGTAAAAATAAAATTAGGGACTGGAGAGATGGCTCAGTTGGTTAAAGCACTTGCTTCCGAAAGGTTTTTTTTTTTTAAATATATAAACTGGCTGGTGGAATGGCTTAGCGGTTAAAGCACTTGCAAAGCCAAAGGACCCAGGTTCAATTGCCCAGTACCCAAATAAAGTCAGGTGCACAAAGTGGTGCATGCATCTGGAGTTTGTAGCCGCTAGAGACCCTGGCATGCTCATTCTCTCTGTCTTCTCTGTATCTCCCTCTACTTGCAAAGAAATAAATGAAAATATTAAAAAATAAAACAAGTAAGCATGGTTGTGTACCCTGTTATCCCAGCACTCAAGAGGCAGACATGAATTCAAGACCACCATAAGACTGCATAGTGAGGGGCGGGGGGAATGGCTTAGCAGTTAAGGCATTTGCCTGCAAAGCCTAAGGATCCCAGTTTGGTTCCCCAGGTTCCTCATAAGCCAGATGCGCAAGGGGGCACATGTGTCTGGAGTTCATTTGCAGTGGCTGGAGGCCCTGATGTGCCTATTCTCTTTCTCGCTGCCTCTTCCTCTCTCTCTAATAAATAAAATAAAATAAAATATTTTTTTAATAATTTTATTTATTTTTATTTATTTTGAGAGAGAGAGAGAAAGTGGCAGATAGAGAGAGAAAGAATAGACATGTCAGGGTCTTCAGCCATTGCAAATGAACTCCAGACACATGCGCATCTGGCTTTATATGGGTCCTGGGGAATTGAACCTGGGTCCTTTGGCTTTTCAGGCAAATGCCTTAACCACTAAGCCATCTCTCCAGCCCCAAAATATTTTTTAAAAAGACTGCATAGTGAATTCCAGGTCAACTTGGAGTAGAGTGAGATCCTACCTTGTAAAAATAAAAAAAATTAAAAAAAAAAACTTTAGAAAAAGAATAAATAATTTATTTTTATTTTATCTATTTATTAGAGAGCAGGAAAGAATCGGCACAAAGGGGCACATGTGTCTGGAGTTCACTTGTAGTGGCTGGATGCTCTGGTGTGCCCATTGTCTGTCTGTCTGTTTGTATGTCTGTATCCGTTGCCCCCTTCTCTCTGTCAAAAAAAAAAAAAGAGAGAGCCGGGCGTGGTGGCGCACGCCTTTAATCCCAGCACTCGGGAGGCAGAGGTAGGAGGATTGCCAAGAGTTCGAGGCCACCCTGAGACTACATAGTGAATTCCAGGTCAGCCTGGACCAGAGTGAGACCCTACCTCGAAAAAACCAAAAAAAGAAAAGAAAAGCTGGAGAGATGCCTCAGTGGTAAAGTATGCTTTCTGTGCAAACATGAGGAACTGAGGGGGCCTGAAACTGCTCAAGATTGAATGAATCTCCAGGTCCCTCAAACAGCTGGGAGTGATGTTGCAGTCAAGTTCGCGTTGTTGGCAGATCAAGAGCAGCTTGTGCAAAAAAAAGGTTTATTTTGTCTTATAGACTCAAGGGGAGGCTCCATGATGGCAGGGGAAAATGACAGCATGAGCAGAGGGTGGACATCACCCCCTGACCAATATCAGTAGACAACATCAGCAGAAGAGTATGCTAAACTACTGGCACGGGAAAATGGCTATAATACCCATAAGTCTGCCCCCAACAATACATTGCCTCCAAGAGGTATAATTCCCAAATCTCCATCATCTGGGAACCTAGCATTCAGAATACCTAAGTTTATGGGGGATACCTGAATCAAACCATTACAAGTGGTAACTAGTCCCACAAAGGGGAGTAAAAACCAAGGGAACCACATGAATTCATGAAAACACCAAGCTCCGGTATTTGTGAGGGACTCGGGGTCAAGTAAGAGTGGGCTTAAGAGTGATGGAGAGGGCCGGGCGTGGTGGTGCACGCCTTTAATCCTAGCACTCGGGAGGCAGAGGTAGGAGGATCGCCGAGAGTTCAAGGCCACCCTGAGACTACATAGTTAATTCCAGGTCAGCCTAGACCAGAGTGAGACCCTACCTCGCAAAGAAAAAAAAAAAAAAGTGATGGAGAGGATGATGATGATCATTCTGTTTCAGCCACAGCAGGTGAGCACTCCTTAACACCGGTGAGCATATGGGATACCCCAAGGGCACATACACATGCATATATCACACACAAGCAAAACACTTAAATATATGTATATGCATATATATACATACATACATACATACATACATACATACATACATACATACATACATACATACACATTCATACATACGTAAAGTTAACTGATAAAAAGATTTTTTTGAGCCGGGCATGGTGACACATGCCTTTAATCCCAGCACTCGGGAGGCAGATGTAGGAGGATCGCCGAGAGTTCGAGGCCACCCTGAGGACTACATGGTTAATTCCAGGTCAGCCTGGACCAGAGTGAAACCCTACCTTGCAAAACCAAAAAAAAAAAAAAATTTTTTTGAGTACGGCTGATATTTTGGTTTTTTGAGGGTAGGGTCTCTAGCCAGGCTAATCTGGAACTCACTATGTAGTCTCAGGGTGGCCTCAAACTCATGGTAACCCTCTCTACCTCTGCCTTTTGTTTGTTTGTTTTGAGAGAGAGTGGGGGAAGAAAGGCAGAGCAAGAAGGATGGGCAAACAAACTTCAGATGTGTGCATGTGGCTTATGTGGGTCCTGGGGAATTGAACCTGGGTCCTTTGGGTTTGCAGACAAATGCCTTAACTGGTTTTAAACACTTGTTTTTCTTTTTTTCAAGGTAGGGTCCTACTGAAACTGAGGCGGACCCGAAGTTCACTATGTAGTTTCAGGGTGGCCTCAAACTTACATTGAGCCTCCCAAGTACCGGGATTAAAGGCATGTGCCACACTGCCAAAAAATTTTTTTAATATTTATTTATTTGCATGTGTGTAGGGGTGTGTACTACACCAGAGTTCCTTGACACCAGATGCTTGTGCCAGTTTTTGTGTCTGGTTTTATGTGGGTGCTGTGAAATTGAACCCAGGCCTGTATGCATTGTAAGTGAGCACCTTTAAGCAATGAGCCATCTTCCCAGCCCCTGATCTTTTCTTTCTTTAAATATTTATTTGAGGGAGATTTTAGAAAAACAGATTATGAGCATGTCAGAGCCTCTTGCCATTGGAAATGGACTCTAGATGCATGGGCCAATTGTACTTCTGGCTTTACGTAGGTACTGTTAAACTCAAACCCAGGGCAGCAGGCATTATGCAAGCAAGCACCTTTTAACCAATGAAACCATATGCTTTGATTTTGGGGGGGGGGGGCGGGTAGGGTCTTAATCTAGCCCAGACTAACCTGCAATTCACTATGTAGTCTCAGGGTGGCCTCAAACTCAACGGCGATTCTCCTATTTGAAATGAGTAGAAGACAAGTGTCAGTATTATGACCTACACACTTAAAAATAAAACTTGCATTCAATTCTAAAATGTGGCAAAGTGATAATTTCCTTTTACCAAGTCTTGCTTGTGTTTAAATTGTACTCTGATGCATAAATCTTTCTTGTAGTGTCAAGGTAAAAAGCTACAAACTGAAAGAGCCAAAAGCTACATTTGAAGAGGCAGATGCTAAACAAATGGAAAGTAGTTTATTTAAAACAAAGATAATTCTTTTTATTATACCTACTTCAGCCCAAAGACAAAGAAAAAAATTTTGGAGGAAAAAAATTACAGAGCATTTCCTTGGCAAGAATAAGAATTTTCCACTATCATTTGCCCTGAGGGCACTGACTAGCCCCATTAGGGAAATACTACTGGATGTGATCATCTGAACAGCATGCATTGCCTGCTTCTCAGGTACAGCCCTGTCTGAAATTTACAGAAGCCTCCATCACACAGTAAGTTGAAGGAGATCTTTTCTAGTTGAGCTTCCTTAAGCTTTATTTCCTGCTCCTACGTAGTTACTAGTTATAAAATAAAGACATGGGGCTTGGAGAGATTTCTCAGCTGCTAAGGTGCTTGCCTGCAATGTATAACCACCTGGGTTTGATTCCTCAGTACCCACGTAAAGCCCCATGCACAAAGTGGTGCATGCATCTGGGCTTTGTAGTGGCTATAGGCCCTGGCACATGTATTCATATTCATTCTTTGCCTTCTTACTTATAAATAAAATATTTAAAAAACTAAAACTCATAAAAATAATAAAGACATGGGATGGTTAAGATGATGTGAAGGTACTTAAGTGTAGCTAAGAGAATATTAGAATGACAGTTCAAAAAATAATTTATTTGCAAGGCGAGAGAGAAATAATGGGTGTGTATGTCAAGACCTCCTGCTACTGCAAACGAACTCTAGGTGCATGTCTCATTTTGTGCATCTGGTTTTATGTGGGTACTGAGGAATCAAACCCAGGCTGTCAGTCTTTGGAAACAAGTGTTTTTAACTCTGAGCCATCTCTCCAGTCCTAGATTATGACATGTTAAAAACTTGTTTGAGGGGTGGGAAAGATGGCTCAGTGGATAAGCGTTTGCCTGTGAAGCCTAAGGACCCGGTTCGAGGTTTGATTCCCTAGGACCCACGTAAGCCAGATGCACAAGTTGGTGCAAGCATCTGGGGTTTGTTTGCAGTGGCTGGAGGCCCTGGTGCACCCATTTTCTCTCTCTCCCTCTGTCTTTCTCTCTTCACTCTTCACTCTCAAATAAACAATAATTTAAGAAAAAAAATCTTGTTTGAACTGGGCGTGGTGATACATGCCTTTAATCCTAGCACTCAGGAGGCAGAAGGAGGAAGATCACCATGAGTTTGAGGCCACCCTGTGACTACCTAGTGACTTCCAGGTCAGCCTGGGCTAGAGTGAGACCCTACCTTGAAAAAAACAAAAAAAAAAAAAACCTGTTTGGATTTATTTCTTTTATCTTTCCACAAAGAGGTTTTAGGGTTTTTGTTTTTTAATTTGAAAGAGAATGGGCACACCAGGGCCTCCAGCCACTGCAAATGAACTCCAGACACATGTGCCACCTTGTGTATCTTTGGCTTTACAGGCAAATGCCTTAACCACTAAGCCATCTCTCCAGCCCTAAAATTTAGTTTTAATTTGCCTTCATAGGACATTTTGGGTATTGAAGGTCAATAAAGTGTAGAATATAGTGACTGTCTTAACCATTCATCTTTTGGTTGTAGTACCTTCTGTGTAGCACAAACAGAATCATCAAGTCATTTAAAGACCCTAAAAATAGGTGTGGTTACTCCTGTAATCCCAGTGTCAGGATGGTGAAGTAGGATTGCCTTTAGTTCACAACCACCCTGGGCTACAGAATGAGTTCTAGGTCAGCCTTAAGAAAGAAAAAAAGCTTCTAGTTTATTCAGTGGGAATATTACTCTTCATTGCATAAGCATTTCCAGCAGGAATTTTTCTTTAAGTCTCTCTGCAGTCACATGCAAGGGTGATTGTTGCCTCTGGGGATTACAGATTGACGAGCTCTTTCTGTGCCACCTTGTGACTATATTGCTTTCTTGGGCTGTAGGATTTGTTTCATTCACTGAAGTTTAAAAAGCAAGCTATATTCTCCTTGAATTTAAAGCTCTGAAGAACAGAAAATTGGAACTAAATTGAAAGGTCAAGGAGTCCAGTGTTGTTCTAGGAGCTGGTGCCATGGTAATAGGCGCCTATTGGGAACTGGAGAGATTGCTCAGTGGTTAAGGTGCTTGCCTGCAAAGCCTAATGACACAGGGTCCGTTCCCTAATACATAAGGCCAGATGCGCAAAGTGTCACGTGAGTCTGGAGTTCATTTGCAGTGGCTAGAGGCCCTGGTGCATGCCCATTTTCTCAGTCTGTTTCTTCTTTCTCTGTTTGCAAATAAACATTTAAAAAAAGTTTTTAAAGCCTATTGGCCTGGGTTCAATGCCCCAGTACCCACATAAAACTAGACCCAAAAGTGGCACATGAATCTGGAGTTAGTTCATTTGCACTGGTATGTGCTTTTTCACAATAAACCAACAAATCAATAGAAGCTTAAGGTTTAAAAGGAAAAAAAAGATTTATTGGAGCCGGGCTTGGTGGCGCACACCTTTAATCCCAGCACTCGGGAGGCAGAGGTAGGAGGATCGCCGAGAGTTCAAGGCCACCCTGTGACTACATAGTTAATTCCAGGTCAGCCTGGGCCAGAGTGAGACCCTACCTCAAAAAACAAAAACAAACAAACAAAAAAGATTTATTGGGGCTGGAGAGATGACTTCGGTGACTAAACTTTTTAAAAAAAAATTTTTGTTTGGTGCTTGCTTTGGCAGCACATATACTAAAATTGGAATAAATAGGGGCTGGAGAGATGGCTTAGTGGTTAAGGAGTTTGCCTGCAAAGCCAAAGGATCCCCGTTCAATTCTCTAGGACCCATGTAAGCCAGATGCACAAGGGTGCGCATTCATCTGGAGTTCATTTGCAGTGGCTAGAGGCCCTGGCGCTCCCACTCTCTGTGTCTGTGTCTCTGTCTCTCTCTCTCTCTCTCTTTCAAATAAAAATGAAATAAAAATAAATTTATTTTTTATTTGCAAGCAGGGAGAGAAAGAGAATATGAGAACAGGTATGCCAAGGCCTCCAGCCACTGCAAACAAACTCCAGATGCATATGCCACTTTGTGCATCTGGCTTTATGTGGGTACTGGAGAATCAATCTTAGGTTGTTAGACTTTGCAGGTAGGCGACTTAACTGCTGAGCCATCTCTCCAACCCTGATTAAACTTTCATGGAAAGCCTACTTAGCTCAGGTTCATTTCCTTTTTACCCACATAAAGCCAGACTCATGTCTGGATAAATTTTTATTTGTTTGTTTATTTTTGGTTTTTCAAGGTAGGGTCTTTAGCTTAGGCTGACCTGGAATTCACTATGTAATCTCAGGCTGGCCTTGAACTCATGGCAGTTCTCCTAACCTCTGCCTCCCAAGTGCTTAAAGGTGTGAGTTACCAGCCCGGCTGTGTGTCTGGATTTTTGTATGCAGTAGCAAGAGGTTCATTCTTTGTGTGTGTCTGTCTCTGTGATAAATAGTACTTATTTCTTGGGATGGGAAGGTGGCTGTGTAGTTAAAGTTTCTTGCTCGCAAAGCCAGATGTACAATCAGATGTACAATGTGCATCATTGGCAAGAAGCCTTGGCATACTCATACTTGCTCTCTTTCAAATAAATAATTAATTTTTTTAAATAAAATTGTCTTTAACACTGTTTATTTATATTTTATTTTTACTTATTTATTTGACAGATAAAGAAGAGAGAGAGAGAGTGTGGGTATACCAGGGCCTCCAGCCACTGCATACGAACTCCAGACAAGTGCACCCCCTTGTGCATCTAGGTCCTGGGGAATCGAATCTTGGTCCTTTGGCTTTGTAGGCAAACTCCTTAACAGCTAAGCCATGTCTCCAGCCCTAAAAGGTTTTTTTTTAATGTCTTGTATTTATTTATTTATTTATTTATTTATTTATTTATTTATTTATTTATTTATTTGAGACAGAAGGAGAGAGAGACAGAGTGAGAATGGGCACATCAGGGCCTCTAGCCACTGCAAACAACCTCCAGATGCATGCGCCTCCATGTGCATCTGGCTTACATGGGACTTGAAGAATCGAACTGGATCCTTAGGCTTTGCAGGCATGTGCCTTAACCACTATGCCATCTCTTCAGCCCTATAAAAACTTTTTTAAATAAAAGAAGTACAGTGAGCTGGGCGTGGTGGCACACGCCTTTAATCCCAGTACTTGGGAGGCAGAGGTAGGAGGATCACTGTGAGTTCGAGGCCACCCTGAGATTACATAGTTAATTCCAGGTCAGCCTGGACCAGAGTGAAACCCTACTTTAACACCCCCCAAAAAAAAAAAAAAAAAAAGAAAGAAGCAGTGTTTACTTCTTGGGCAGGATGCCTACTTGGCTATTTGTTTATTTGTTTATTCATTCGGGGGCGGGGGCAGATAGAGAGAATGGGTGAGTGAGAGCCTCTAGCCACTGTAAATGAACTCCCGAAGCATGCACCACCTTGTGCATCTGGTTTATGTGGATACTGAGGAAACAAATCTGGGTCCTTAGGTTTTATAGGCAAGTGCCTTAAACACGAAGCCATCTCTCCAGCCCCATTTGGCCATTTTATATATGACTAGTGAAACAGCTATAACTCAGTATATTGAGTAAATCTGGAAAGTGAAGATTTGACTTAATAATACTATTTGTAATTCCAGGGAATTTTTTTCCTATTTATTAGCTGTTATTGTGTTATTATTTTTTTGGTAATTATTTTATTTGAGAGAGAGAGACAGAGAAAGGAAGAGGCAGAGAGAAAATGGGCACACCAGGGCCTTTTTAGCCACTATAAACGAACTCCAGTTGTGTGTGCCCCCTTGTATGCTTGTATGACATTGCACACTTTCATCACTTTTGCATCTGCATATACGTGGGACCTGGAGATTTGAACAAGCATTCTTAGGCTTTGCAGGCAGGTGCCTTAACTGCTAAGCCATCTCACCAGCTCTTTTTTATTTGAGAGCGACAGACAGGCTGAGAGAGAATGGGTGCACCAGGGCCTACATACAGCCACTGCAAATGAACTCCAGATGTATGCGCCACCTTGTGCATCTATCTGGCCTACATGGGTCCTGGTGAATCAAGCCTCAAACTGGGGTCGTTATGCTTCACAGGCAAGCACTTAACCGCTAATCCATCTCTCCAGCCCAGCCCTATACTTTTTTAATGGTTGCTTGTTAACTTGTGCAGATGTATACTTTGTCCACAACATTGAAATACTGGAGTTGCTAGTCACTGTTCTCATGGTGGATATAGGACTTTGGCGTTATCTTTTACTGAGTGTGTTTGGCATTTTACTTAAGGGATTCAGACACATGGGCCCATTAGGATTACTAAATGAACTTTTTGGCCCAGGAAAGAAGGTTAAGTAGACTGAAAGATCTTCAGGTTATGCAAAAGGTTTATTCACTTGTTTGATAATTCACATTTTAAAAGTTAACAAAGGGTATAGGGTGAGAAGGCTTCCTCCACCCGTGCTCTAGCAACCAGTGTTACCAGTTTGTTACACCTTCACTGAGGTATTTCCTTATATCACTGGTACCCTGATGTGCGACATTCACATCTTACTCTTTCCTTCTCATGTCTTCATCAGTATGTCTTCAAAATTTTTCACTTTAGCATCTGGCTAAACGTGAGACCTGGAGATAGGCTTAGGAGGCAGGTGCCTTAACCACTAAGCCATCTCTCCAGCCCAAAATTTATTTATTTATTTATTTATTTGCAAGCAGAGAGAGAGAAAACAGAGACAGGCAGAGAGAGAATGGACACACCAGGTCATCTAGCCGCTGCAAACGAACTCCAGACGCATGTGTCCCTTGTGCATCTGGCTTATGTGGGTCCTGGGGAAGCAGACTTGGGTCCTTTGGCTTTGCATGCAAATGCCTTTACTGCTAAGTCATCTCTCCAGCCTTCTTTTTGCTACTAACAAAAAAAAAATTGTCTCCCAGGAGTGATGGTGCACTCTTAGTCTAGCACTCTAGAGGCAGAGATAGGAAGATCACTGTGAGTTTGAGGTCAGCCTGAGCTAGAGTGAGACCCTGTCATGAAAACAACAATAAAATGGTGCTATGAGTTAACTACACGTAGTGTAATAATGTCTATAAAATAAACTAGAAGAATCTGTGGGATAAGAATATTGTGTGTGCATATATGTATATATGTCTATATATAAAATACATAAGAAAGAGAAGGGCTGACTGTCCCCAAGTATGGCCACAACTAGAAGCGCAAATGAGCTGTGATATACTAAGTGGGGTATTAACCATATATGACACAGTATTCAGTGACATTGCACCTGGCTTTTCTCTTTTTAGCACTGACAAGATTTTCATTAGCATCTATACCTGATAAACGTCTGATCACATAGGCCTCTGACTTTAACTAATACTGGCAAATTTTCAGACTTCATGATCATGCTTATTTTTGTATATTCTTGCCAATGAAAATCTTAAAAGTAACATTTCCGTTATTTTTCATTTGTATGGGGAAGTAATGGAGGTTTTGTTTTTTTTGTTTTGTTTTTTTTTCTTTTGGTTTTGCGAGGTAGGGCCTCACTCTGGTCCAGGCTGACCTGGAATTAACTATGTAGTCTCAGGGTGGCCTCGAACTCTCGGCGTCCCAAGTGCTGGTATTAAAGGCGGCTGTAATAGAGATTGTTTGTTTTTTTAATTTTTATTTTTTTATTGACAACTTCTATACTTACATACAAAAAACATGATATTTCCCTCCCCTCCCCCATTTCACTTTAGAACTCCAATCTCCATCATATCCCCTCCCTCTCTATGTAATGGAGTATTTTTTAAAGCAGCTATTTTTCCTTCTGTTCATAGTGATACAACTTGTTAAAAATGTTTTTGAATTTTACTTTATTTATTAGAAAGATGTAGATAGAGAGAATGGGTGTGCCAGGGCCTCCGACCACTGTAAACAAACAGAAGCATACTCCACCTTGTACATCTGGCTTATGTAGGTCCTAGGGAATCAAACCTGGGTCCTTTGGCTTTTCAGACAAGTGCCTTAACTGCTAAGCCATCCCTCTAGCCCATGATATTGCTATTTTTGGAGGGCTGAGATACGGCTTTCATGCACAAACCTCTTGAGTTTTGACCCTCCCCATACCACCAAAAAAAAAAAAAAACTTGAGCCGGGCGTGGTGGCACACACCTCTAATCCCAGCACTCAGGAGGCAGAGGTAGGAGGATCACTGAGTTTGAGGCCACCCTGTGACTACATAGTGAATTCCAGGTTAGCCTGGACTAGAGTGAAACCCTACCTCGAACACCCACCCCCCAAAAAAAAAGAGTAATCATGTTTTTCTGTTAGAATGACCATGGACCCCTTGGCTATATTAGTATTGCTAAGTATTCAGAGTAAAAGCTTGGAGGCCTATTTGAACATACATAACCAAGTGCTCTTTAGAATGTGCTTTTAGATATTTCCCTAAACATTGTTGTCTTCATTCCTGTATTTCAATTTGTTTTGTTTTGTTTTTGTTTTTTTGAGGTAGGGTTTTGCTCGAGACCAAGGTGACCTGGAATATACTATGTAGTCTTAGAGTGAACTCTTAACAGCGATCCACCTACCTCTCAGCCTGCCAAGTGCTGAGTTTAAAGGTGTGGGTCATTTTACTCTGCTTGTTTTATATATTGTACTGAATGCCAGGTGTTTATTTTTTTTTAATTTTGTATTTGAGGCAAAGTAATCTTCAGGTGATATATTTGCAAAGGTTGTTCATTTTAGCTGCTTTTTTTTTTTTTTTACCCCTAATTAGTTGGTGACAAAGTTCCTGCTGATATAAGATTAACTTCCATCAAATCTACAACTCTAAGGGTTGACCAGTCAATTCTCACGGGTAAGTATTGCATATTGGAAAGCCACTGAATTTTTGAAGCATCTCTAAAGTCCTGTGCTGTATGATCTACCCTTGCTCCCCTGTCTTTTTATGGCTCCCACCTTAATCTTCTCTAAGATGCAGGGCTTTATCAGTGTACTTTGTCAAGATGAGTTTGAAAGCATTATGTGAAAATAATAGAGTTGGCTTTTTTTTTATGTTTTTCTTTTTAATTATTTTTTTCCCCCCGAGGTAGGGTCTCACTTTGGCCCAGGTTGACCTGAAATTCACTATGTAGTCTCAGAGTGGCCTCGAACTTGCAGCAATCCTCCTACCTCTGCCTCCTGAGTGCTGGGATTAAAATCATGCACCACCATGCCCAGCTCTTAATTTTATTTTTATTGACAACTTCCATAATTGTAGACAATAACCCATGGTAATTCCCCTTCCTTTTCCCACTTTCCCTTTGAAACTCTACTCTCCATCATATCCCCTCCCCCTCTCAATCAGTCTCTGTCATGATCTTCTCCTCCTATTATGGTCTTGTGGAGGTAGTGTCAGACACTGCGAGGTCATGGATATCCAGGCCATTTTGTGTCTGGAGGAACACGTTGTAGGGAGTCCTACCCTTCCTTTGGCTCTTACATTCCTTCCTCAGTGGACCCTGAGCCTTGGAAGATAGTATAGAGATATTTCAGTGCTGAGTATTCCTCTGTCACTTCTTCTGAGCACCATGGTGCCTTCTGAGTCATCCCAAGGTCACTGCCATCTGAAAAGAAAAGCTTCTCTAACCAAAAGTGAGAGTAGCATTACTGTATTGATATGAACATTAAAAGAAGTTCTTACCGGGCAGTTTGGTGAGCATAGTATATTTATTTAGCCAGACAGCAGCAGTCCAATTAGAGAGCAGTTGGTTTCCCCCATACCAGACATGCCACAATTGCACCCGTTGGCTCATTTGGCCTGTCTGGCCAAATTTAAGGCTTGCAGTGTCCACTGTTGAGTATCTTCACTAGTGATTTCTCTCTCCCATTGAACTGCATGCAGCATAGCTTTTTCCAGCTTTCTGTCAGCTGGTCCACGTGGAGGAAGCTTTCAGCTCAGCTCCAGCGGGATTTCTCAGTGATCTTACAGCCCAAGTATGTGGAGTCTTTAGCAGTAGGGTCTTACCATCTATTCCTGGTAGGAAACCAAGAGCCTTGGCAATGGCCTGTAATGTAATGGGGGTATCAGTGACCTCCCTGGCCAACCACTCACTGGCACTGAGAATTTTCTAGTGATCATCTATAGCTTTTTTTTTTTTTTTTTTTTTTTTTTTTTTTGAGGTAAAGTTTCACTCTAGTCCAGGCCAACCTGGAATTCACTATGTAGTCTCAGGGAGGGTGGCCTCGAACCCCTACCTCTGCCTCTTAAGTGCTGGAATTAAAGGCGTGTGCTACTCACTTGGATTTACCTCATATTTGTCTTGTCTCCTTAATTAAATTAGTTAAATTAATAAATTAATTAGTTTTGATTTTAAAAATCACTTTTTTCTAAGAGTGAAATTTGAGCTACATATGTGACTCAGTTGGTAAAAGTACTTACCAACTGCCATAAAGCCCTCGTTTGACCCCCAGGATTGCATCAATCAGGTGTGGTGGCACATCCCAACACTGCAGGAGAATTAAGTTCAAGATCATATTTACAGAGTTCAAGGCCAGTTTGAGATACATGAGACTTTGTTTCAGACAGCATATCTAGTACTACCAATTTACCTCCACCCTTGTTTCTCCCCTCCCCAAAGATAATACAAATGAAGAAGATAATTACAAATTCTTCGATTAGCATAGATAATAAATGTATGGTCAAAATAATATCTCCTTGTTTTGTAGAAAGTGAATTATTCAGTGTCCTTTCTCCCGGTAGAAACAAATAGACTTGTTTTTCACCAGAGGAATGCTAAACTTGTGTCAGACATATGTTATAAGAAGTAAATAAACAATTGAAACAAAAGCTGACTTGAAGCCGGGTGCACACTTTTAATCCCAGCATTTGGGAGGCAGAGGTAGGAGGATCGGTGAGTTCGAGGCCACCCTGAGACTACATAGTGAATTCCAGGTCAGCCTGAGCCAGAGTGAAACCCTACCTCAAAAAAAAAAAAAAAAAAAAACTGACTTGAAAGGGAGACTGTTCTACTCTCTCCCTGACATTTGCACTTTTGAATCACTATTGCTTGGAACATTTCCCCATGTTTATGTGTAAAAGCACAATCCACCATGGAAGATTCACTTAGAAGTAAGGTTGTAAGAAGATTAACTTTTAAAATAATGCCAACCTGAATTACTGAGCAAGTAAAATCTGAAGGCTATCAAGATTTATTCATTGGTCAGTTTTAAAAGGCAGCTAACTAGTAACCTGTGTCATAAAATATTAGGAGAATGAATGGGTTATATATTATGTGCATGAAGTTTTTAGTGTATGTATAGAAATGTACCCTGAGAATTAAAAAAAATCTCCCAAGAGTGCTGAATATCTTCTTTGGGGAGGTGGGGGTGGGCTTTTTATTTATTTTTTTTTACGTAGTTGGTTTTTCAAGGTAAGGTCTTGCTGTAGCCCTTGCTGACTTGGAATTCACTATGTAGTCTTAGGTTAGTCTTGACCTCACAGTGATCCTCTTACCTCTGCCTCTCAAGTACTGGGACTAAAGGCGTGCATTGCCTTACCTGGCCACTTTTTAAAGTAGTCTCATGTAGTTCCGGCTGGTCTTGAACTACTGTTCTTCCTGTCTCACTTCCAGGCATGTACCACCACACTTGATTTTTTTTTTTTTTTTTTTTTTTTTGCATGTGTATATGTATGCATGTGTTCTGGGATCTCTTATTGCTACTGAAAGAAATATTAGATGCTTGCAACACTTTTTGAATCTGGCTTTATGTGAGTGCTAGGAAATTGAACCCAGGGCTGACAAGATTTGTAAGCAAGTGTGTTTAACTGCTGAGCCATCCTTCCAGCCTTGGAATTAGTTTCCATTATTAGATTTCCTGAGTTTGCCTATTTTGAATAAATTGAGCTCTTTGTTTTGAGACAGTGCTCACTATGTAGTCTTTAAGTTGGCTTTGAACTTGTGGTGAAAATGAGCATGGTGGCATACACCTTTAATTCCAGTGTGGGGAGGCAGAGGTGGAAGAATTATCGTGAGTTTGAGGCCATCTTGGGACTACAGAGTGAGTTCCAGGTCAGCTGGGGTTAGGGTGAGACCCTACCTTGAAGAAGAAGGGAGAAAAACAGGTGTGCACCAGTACATTTAGCCCATATTGGCCCCAGGAAAGAATGGTAATGGGTTGTTGTAGGTGAAAGTTCTGAGTATATCTCACACAGAATTAACTGCCCTGGGGCTGGAGAGATGGCTTAGTGGTTAAGGTGCTTGTCTGCAAAGCCTAATGACCTAGGTTCTATTCCCCCATACCCATGTAAAGCCAAATGTACAAGGTGGCATATGCATCTGGAGTTAGTTTGCAGTGGCTGGAGGTCCTGGTGTGCCTATTCTCTCTCTCTCTTTCTCTCTCTCTCCCTCCCTCCCTCCACCTCGTGTTTCTCTTGTTTGCAAATAAATAAATATTTTATTTTTAAAAAGAATTAACCACGCTGTTTGGTCTGTCTCATGTCTTAGGTGAATCAGTTTCAGTTATCAAGCACACTGACCCTGTCCCTGACCCACGGGCTGTCAATCAAGATAAAAAGAACATGCTCTTTTCTGTATGTACTTTTATCACATGGGAGGGTTGTTGGATACTGAACCAGGATGAATCTCGTAGGCCCTAGTATGTTTAATGAAGCCACATCAGTCCAGCACTAGGAATTAAAGTGGAGTGATTTCATTAGTTGAAATGCTAGAACTGTAGTAAAAATCCTGGTGATAGCCCACTGAGGCTCGTTGCCAATCTTACTGTAGACAACAAAAGTAGGGGAGGTTGACCCATTGTAGCCAGAGCCAGTAAAGAAGAAATTTGTATTGGGCTGAAAGCTGTTTAGAGTTTAAGGAAATTATACATGGGGAGTTGGGGGAGGGGGGGTGTAGAGCATTGCTAAGCCCAAAACTGGTCTTATAAGCCAGGCTTCACCTTGTGGATAGAGATCTGGGTAGGTCTATGTAGAACTGCTCTGGATCAATAGGTGCTGTGGAGAACCACAGTTGGGGGTGGGGGTAGTCATGCTTCCTTATTACTGTCATACGTGCACAGCTTTCACCTGAATAGCCTTAGAAAGCCCTGGAGAATATAGTCAGAGAATTTGAATGCCTAAGTCAAGATTCAGTGTCTTAAGTGTACTTGTCTAATTGGGTTAGGTGTTGATCTTGTGATCAGTTCTCTGCTTCTCCGTAGGGTACAAACATTGCTGCCGGAAAGGCCATGGGAGTGGTGGTAGCAACTGGAGTTAACACTGAAATTGGCAAGATCCGGGATGAAATGGTTGCAACAGAACAGGAGAGAACACCCCTACAGCAGAAACTAGACGAGTTTGGGGAGCAGCTTTCCAAAGTCATTTCCCTCATTTGCATTGCAGTCTGGATCATAAACATTGGGCACTTCAATGACCCAGTTCATGGGGGCTCCTGGATCAGAGGTGCTATCTACTACTTTAAGATTGCAGTGGCCCTGGCTGTTGCTGCCATCCCTGAGGGTCTCCCTGCTGTGATCACCACCTGCCTGGCTCTTGGAACTCGCAGAATGGCAAAGAAAAATGCCATTGTTCGAAGCCTCCCTTCTGTGGAAACCCTTGGTTGCACTTCTGTTATCTGCTCAGACAAGACAGGCACACTTACAACAAACCAGATGTCAGTCTGCAGGGTAAATAACAGATTCTTTCCTTTGTGATTCTCACTTCATCCTAACATTTTGCCTCCATGCTCCCAAAACCTTTGATTTATAATTTGCTACTGTTCCGAGAGTTATGAGACCTGAGCCCAACCTCTGATATATCATGGAAATAACTAGGGCTGTAGTATTTCCTTGATCCTCTGTCTCTAGATTACAACAGAGGAAGCAGCCAGTTAACCTCCTGTATGAAATCTTAATTATTATTTCTGCTTCTTTTTTCTTCATGTTTTATTATTTCAATGTAGGTAGGGTCTTGCCCTAGCCCAGGCTCATCTGGAATTGACTATGTAGTCTCAGGGTGGCCTTGAACTCAACAGTGATCCACCTCCCTCACATATATTGGAATATATGTGAACTTTAAGTAGGAGGAGGGACAGGTATGGTAGCACATGCCTGTAATCTCAACACTCAGGATTACTGCAAATGCAAGGCGGCCTGCTCTACATAATGAGTCAGGTAGGGCTACCTTGTGAGATCTTGTCTAAACAAAATGAAGCAAGGGGGCTGTAAAGATGGTTTGTTTGTTTTTTGAGGTAGGGTCTCACTCTAGCCCAGGCTGACCTGGAATTAACTATGTAGTCTCAGGGTGGCCTCAACTCACAGCAATCCTCCTACCTCTGCCTCCTGGGTGCTTAGATTAAAGGTGTGCACCACCACGTCCCGCTTTTATTATTATTATTATTATTCAAGGCAGGGTCTCACTGTAATTCAGTCTGGCCTCGAATTCATGGTGATCCTCCTACCTGTTCTGGGCTTACAGGAATGGGCCACCACGTCCTGCTCCCAGCTATATATATTCTTTTTTTATTATTATTTTTGTTTATTTCTTTATTTGAGAGTGATAGGCAGAAAGAGAGAGTGAGTGCACCAGGGCATCCAGCCACTGCAAATGAAAACAACATGCAAGTTCCACCCTGTGCATCTGCCTTATGTGATACTGGGGAATCCCCATCTATTTATTCTTATAGAGTAGATTAGTAATGAAACCCAACAATGGCTTTCCTCTTTGACTTAGCAATTGTGTAGCCTTGAACATGATTTAACCTTTTCTGTTTATTCTATAAAATTTCAGACAACTTTGGAAAGAGCATATTTGATAAACCTCAGCACCTTTTCCCTTTTTTAAAAAATATTTTAATTAATTTGCAAAGAGAGTGAGTGGGCATGCCAGTGCTCCAGCCGTTGCTGCAGATGAACTCCAGACACATGAACCACTTTGCATCTAACCTTATGTGGGTACTGGGGAATCGAACTCAGGGCATTAGGCTTTGCAGGCAAGCTCCTAAAAAATATCTGCAGCCAGGCTTGGTGGCGCATGCCTTCAAGCAAACCTTAGTGCCCTGGAAGATGTGTTTGTAAAGCACAATACAACTCCCCCCCCCCCCCGTTAGGGTCTCACTCTAGCCCAGGCTGACCTGGAATTCACTATGTAGTCCCAAGATGGCCTTGAACTCATGGTGATCCTCCTACCTCTGCCTCCCCAGTGCGCCACCACGCCCGGCTAGACAATATAGCTTTTTAAAAATCTTTTCCCCACCTTCCTCCCGCCCCCCTGGGTAGGATCTCACTCTGTGGTCCAAGGTCAGCCTTGAACTAAAAGTGAACCTCCTATCTCTGTCTCCCAGGTGCTGGGATTAAAGGCACGTGCCACCACACCCAGGTATAACATAGCATTAGTTTTTTAAATTTTTATTTATTTTACTTAAGAGAGAGAAAATTGGCACACCCAGGCATCTAGCCACTGCAGTCAAACTCCAGACATGTGTGCCATCTTATGGGCATGTGCCACATTGTACACATGTGTCACCTTGTGCATCTGGCTTACATGGGTTCTGGTGCGCAAACCTGGGTCCTTAGACTTTGCAAGTAAGTGCCTTAACTGCTAAGCCCTCTCTCCAGCCCCTTATACTTTATTTATTTATTTACTTATTTATTTATTTGAGAGAGGAAAAGAAGCAGATAGAGAGGAAAATGGGTGTGCTAGAGCTCTCCAGCCACAGCAAACGAATTCCAGACACATGTACCACCTTGTGTATCTGGATTACGTGGGTACTAGGGAATCAAACCTGTGCCCTTGGGCTCTGCAGGCAAGGGTGTTAATCAATAAGTCATCTCTCCAGCTCCAGTGTAGCTTTTAATTGTTCATTTCAAGCAAGCACCTTTAAAAGCTTAGCCATCTCCAGCCCAGTTACTCATATTTCATGAATACTTTTCCCATGAAAAAAGTAGTTGACATGAGGTTTTCTGTTTGTTTTTTGAAAGCTTGTGTGTGATAACCTAATATAAAAGCAGTCAATAAGGAACAATACTTGTGATACTGAGCCTCACTGAGTTTCATTTAAGTTGTTCTCTCAAGATGGGTTTTCATCTTAATGCTCATGGATTTTTCTAGCAGCATTTTAGTGCCTTTTAAATACTATTTTGTCCTCCCTTTACAGATGTTCATTCTGGACAAAGTTGAAGGTGATACTTGTTCCCTTAATGAGTTTACCATATCAGGGTCAACATATGCACCTGCTGGAGAAGTGTGAGTAACCCTTCATCATGTATAGGGCCTGTTGTGGCATTATAGTATTTATATAGACTTCCAGAGGGTGGATCTAGAAAGCTAAAATGGAGTTGGGATTGTGTGGCTCAGTGGTAGAATGCTTGCCTAGCATGCTTGAAGCCTTGGGTTAAATCCTTAGCACTACTAAATAAATATTATAGGATGTATTGACACATGACCAGGCGTTCAAGACCATCCTCAACCTACATAGCAGTTTCAGCCTGAGGTGAGAATCTGTCTCAAAAACACTCCAAAAATGAATAGATAAGACAATAATAACAAATGTCTAAGATGGCTTTCTCAATTCAAATAAGTGCTTTTTTCCTTGTTGTTTGGATTTTTTTCAAGGTAGCATCTCACCTGTGGCCCAGTCTGACTTGGCACTCACAGTGTAGTCCCAGGCTGGCCTCAAACTCAAAGCAGTACTCCAAACTCTGCTTCCTGAGTGCTGGGAATAAAGATGAGTGCCACCATGCCCAGCAAATAAGTGCTTTTTTATTTGAGAAATACATGTTTTGTTTTGTTTTGTCCTTGAGGTTGGGTTTCGCTCTAGCCCAGGCTGACCCTGGTATTCACTATGTAGTCTCAGGATAGCAATCACGGCAATCCTCCTACCTCTGCCTCCCTAATGCTTGGATTAAAGGCATGTGCCACCATGCCTGACTCTTACTTCCCTTTTTAGCCCAGGTTTTTCAGGTGGGGTTTCTGTTTTGTTCGTCATTTACACCTGGGGTTCAGGAATTTCAGTGACTAAGAATTTCAGGTCTTTTTGTTGATTTCCGGATATCAAAGATGTATCCTGTTTTGTTTTTGTCTGATACTAATTCCAACATTAGATTTCCAAGAGACTTAAGTTTGCCTTCAAAAATCTTTTTGCAAGCTGGGGAGATGCCTCAGTAATTAAAGGCACTTTTTTAGGTAAGCCCAACAGGCTTGCCCCCCTTTTTTTGTCTTTAAGAGAGAATTGGTGCACCAGGGCCTCCAGCCACTGCAATCAAACTCCAGATGTGTTCACCCCCTTGTGCACATGTGCAACCTTTTGTGCTTGCGTTACTTTGTGCAACTGGCTTACATGGGACCTGAAGAGTCAAACATGAATCCTTATGCTTCTCAGGCAAGTGCCTTAACCACTAAGCCTTTAACTGCTTAGCCATCTCCAGCCTAGTTACTCATATTTCATGAAGATTTTTCCCTAAACACTAAAGGCACTTTCTTAGAAAGCTGGATGGCCTGGGTACAATTCCTCGTTACTCCATGTAAAGTTATATAAAGAAAGTGATATGTGAATCTGGATTTGTAGCAGCAAAAGGCCTTAGTTCTCTTGATCCCTCGTCCCCCCCCTTGTAAATAAATAAATTAAAAATATTTAAAAATTTTTAGCCGGGCATGGTGGCACACACCTTTAATCCCAGCACTCAGGAGGATTGCTGTGAGTTCAAGGCCACCCTTAGACTACATAGTTAATTCCTGGACAGCCTGAGCTAGAGTGAGGCACTACCTTGGGGGAAAAATGCATGTATTATTAGGAGAGGGGAAATAAAAATCAAAGCCAAGCCTGCCTGTTGTCCCAGCACTTGGGAAATGGAGGCAGAAGAATTGCTGCATAATATGTTCAAGGTCAGCCTATACTAGATGAAACCCTGTCTCCCCCCCACCCCACTCACCCAAATATATATGGCATGGGGTGCATGCCTGTAATCTTAGCGCTCAGGAGGCAGAGATAGGAGAATCACCCATGAGTTCATGGACAGCCTGTTGTACATAATGGATTCCAGGCCAGGTAGAACCTTACATAGCAAGAACCTGTCTGGAGAAGAAGAAAGGAAGTTAAGAAGGAATAAACAAACACAATGCTCCAAAGTTGTTCTCTCTTTTGATAGGCATAAAGATGATAAGCCCGTGAAATGTCATCAGTATGATGGTCTGGTAGAATTAGCAACAATCTGTGCCCTTTGTAATGATTCTGCTTTGGATTACAATGAGGTAAGACTAGAAATGAGAAGGAGGCCTAGCATTCCTGTGTCAGTGCTGCGGTGGATGGAATGCAATACAGTCTTTCTCCTTTGAAAGGGAGCAGGATTCTTGATTTTAACCCTTTTCATCCAGGAACCTGTCTTCTGGGCCACTGACCTGGCTGAAGAAAGCCACGTGTCTATTATCTATCCTGAGGCTGTAGTTTCTTAACTGAAATTGTCATGTATGTGGTGTTCTTTACTGTTCATAGCAACACTACAAAGCCCAAGTTAGAAAATGTCTCCTGCAAATGTAGGGCATTGATTTAGCTTTTTAAGATGAATTGTCACATATCCTTAAAGGCGATCTAAAGCCTAGAGGGTTGTTTTGGTGATAAATAATTGGTAAAATCCTTTGTTTATTATCTCTGTAAGGCAAGGCTGTCCCTGTCAGAATAATAATAACTTGGAATAACATACTATTTGAAAGCTCTGAATTACATGTCTTCTTATATTTGGGTGAAATAATAAATACTGTGATTAAGTGGCTCAAGGAAAATGAAAAAGCTATTTTCTAGACTTAACATAATGATTTATGGTTATACCTTGAGTATGTTTTTAATTGTATGGTTCATCTGCTGTAGAGGAAAATATCAGTGGCCCTTTGAACGATTCCAGAGAGGGTGTGTTGTCCTTTTGTGAAAAAAATACTATACTAAAGATTACTTCTTTGCCCCTTCCTACCTTCTTTGTCTACAGGCAAAGGGTGTGTATGAAAAAGTTGGAGAAGCTACAGAGACTGCTCTCACTTGCCTAGTGGAGAAGATGAATGTATTTGATACTGAATTGAAAGGACTTTCTAAAATAGAACGTGCGAATGCCTGCAACTCGGTCAGTTTTTGAGCTTGGTGTATTGTTCATGGATTCCATTCTATCAGTCATACCATATACACTTCTGCCCTCTTGGACAACTAATTAAACCCTACCTTTTTAAACTTGCAAAATATTGCAAGTATGTTTTTACCTTTCAGGTTTCCGTTTGACAACCCATTTCTTTCACTTCTTTTTTTCTTTGTTTGTGGTAGGGTCTCACTCTAGCTCAGGCTGACCTGAAGCTCACTCTGTAGTCCCAGGCTGGCTTCAAATTCATAGCAATCTTACTACCTCTGCCTCCTGAGCACTGACAGGAAAGGTGTATACCACCATGCTTGGCTCTTTCACTTGTTTGGTTTTTCAAGGCAGGGTCTCACTCTAGCTCAGGCTGACCTGAAATTCACTGTGTAGTTTCAGGGTGGCCTTGAACTCATGGCAATCCTCCTACCTCTGCCTCCCAAGTTCTGGGATTAAAGGTGTGCACCACCACATCCAGCCTTCTTTCTTTCACTTCTCTTTTCTATATATATATATATATATTTATTTATTTATTTATTTATATTATTATTTGAGAGAGAATGAGGGTGCACCAGGGCCTCTAGCCACTGCAAATGAACTCCAGATGCATGCACCCCCTTGTGCATCTAGCTTACATGGGTCCTGGGGAATTGAACTGGGGTCCTTCGGCTTTGCAGGCAAGCACCTTAACCACTAAGCCATCTTCTCCAGCCCTTCTTTCATTTCTTGAAAGCTGTTTAACATATCCTGCTTCACTCCTGTTTTCTCACATCCACTTAACATGAAGCTATTGTTAGTCCATCGAGATTTGTGCTAAATTAAACAATCATCATTTATGTATGTACCTAATACAATAATTTAAAGGATATGAAGTAGTAAAGATTGTAGAAATAAAGAAGCCTGCCATTACAGATGCTAATTTTAACATATCTCATTCAGTCAAATGATTATTAGATGGAAAAACTAAGTAATGATTCAAAATATTGCAGCAGTAAATATCTACCACCAAGTCTGTATTTGTTGTGATGCTGCTTACATTTTCAACACACACTAATGCAAATCATTCACTAGAAAAAGTGGTCCACAAATCTGGACTCCACAAATGAAGAAGTGAAATCATAGTCTATTTGGAAGTTAGTATTTAAAATAACTCATGGCTGGAGAGATGGCACAGCCATTAAAGGTGATTGCAAAGTCTACCAGCCTTGGTTCAACTCCCCAGTATTCATGTAAAGCCAGACCCAAAGTGATAACATGTATCAGGAGTGTTTGTAGCTAGAGGCTGTGGAGTGCCCATGCTCATGCCTACGTGCAAATAAATAAAAATACTTATTTGGGCTGGAGAGGTGGCTAAGCGGTTAAGCCGCATGCCTGTGAAGCCCAAGAACTCATGTTCAACTCTCCAGATCCCACGCAAGCCAGATGCACAAGGTGACATGATGGCACACATATAAGATAGCACATGCATCTGAAGGTCAATTGCAGTGGTTGGGGGCTCTCAATGTCTGTCTGTCTGTCTGTCTCTCTCTCTCTCTCTCTCTCTCTCTCCCCCTTTTTATTCAGGGTCTCGCTGTAGTCCAGGCTGACCTGGAATTCACTTTGTCGTCTCACGGTGGCCTCAAACTCATTATGTCAATCCTCCTACCTTTGCCTCCCCAGTGCTGAGATTAAAGGTGTGCACCACTATGCCCAGCTTTACTCTCACTTTTTAAAAAATAAATTCATGGGTGGAATAAGAAAACCTAGCATGCCTGTAATCCCAACACTTAAGAGGCAAATGATCTGATCTCTGCTTCCCTATCAGTCTGGTGCTCCAGGTGTGTGTGGCTGTGCCCAGCTGTTCATATATGGGTCCTGGGGTAGGGTGGATCTGAGGCCTCCTTGGACCTTCACACTTGCCCAGGAAGTCATCTGAGTCACTGAGTCGTATCTTTTTTCCTTCCCATGTTGTAGATGAGAAACAGTGTAAGTAATGTGTGGGACTATGAAGTTCAGTCAAGCAAGAACACCGAGATGAGGAAACAAAGATAAACAACTCAATAATGGGAATGACAGATTCTATGGACAGGGTATCAAGGAAATGTGTTTATACCTTTTTGCCCCAGGATTAAGGCTGTCTCTGCTGAAGTATTCCCAATAACACTACTTGAAAATAAAGTTTCTGTATGTGGGAGCATATGCCTTTTATCTTGGCACTTGGGAAGTAGAGGCAGGAGAATCTAAAGTTCAAGGCTTGCCTGGGTTCTATGAGGTCTTCTTAAAAATAGTAATGGGGGGCTGGAGCCATGGTTTAGCAGTTAAGCACTTGCCTGTGAAGCCTAAGGACCCCAGTTCAAGGCTCAATTTCCCAGGACCCATGTAAGCTAGATACACAAGGTGGCACATGCATTCGGAGTTCATTTACAGTGGCTTGAGGCCCTGGTGTGCCCATTCTTTTCTCTCTCTCCTTCTCTTTCTCTGTCACTCTCAAATAAATAAATAAAAATAAACAAAAAAAGAAAAAAAATAGTAAGTGGGGGACCGGAGAGATGGCTTAATGATTAAGGTGTTTGCCTGCAAAGCCAAAGCATCCCTGTCTCCAGGACTCATGTAAGCCAGATGCATAAGGGGGCACAGGCATCTGGAGTTCGTTTGCAGTGGCTGGAGGCCCTGGAGCACCCATTCTCTCCCTCCCCCCGCCCCTCTCTCTCTCTCTCTCTGCCTCTTTCTCTCAAATAAATAAATAAAATATATTTTTAAAAAGTACTAATGGGGCTGGAGGTGTGGCTTAGCAGTTAAGGCATTTGCTTGCAAAGCCAAAGGACCCAGGTTCGGTTCCCCAGTACCCATGTAAGCCAGGTGCACAACATGGAGCATATGTCTGGCGTTCATTTGCAGCTGCTGGAGGCCCTGGCATGCCCATTCTCTCTAGCTCTCTATTTGCGCCTCCTCTCTCTCTCTCTCTCTCTCTCTCTCTCTCTCTCTCTCTCTCTCTGTATTTGCTTCTCTGTCTCTCTCAAATAAATAAAAATAAAATACAATTTAAAAAAAATTTTTTTAAAAGTAGTAATGGGGTTGGAGAGATGGCTTAGCAGTTAACGCACTTGCCTGTGAAGCCTAAAGACCTAGGTATGATTTCCCCAGTACCCATGTAAAGCACAACATGGCACAAGCATCTGGAGTTCATTTGCAGTAGCTAGAAGCCCTAGCGTGCCCATTCTCTTCTGTCTCTCCCTTCCCTCCCCTTTTTCTGCTTGCAAATAAATAAAATTAATTTTTAAAAGTTTTTTTTTTTTTAAGTCAGCAGTCTCCTAGCAGAGCATAGGGCAGCTCTGAACATCTGCCCTATGTGGCTGCTGTGAAATGAATAGTTCCATACCTGTTCTCTCATAGTATGCACCTTGACCGCTGTAGTGGCTGGTGTGCTTAGGATCTCAGAGGCAATATGAAAACTCAGCTTCACGGACTGGTTTAGAATTACTTGATTCTAGACATGAACTTAGAAGTGCTGCCTTAACTAGTGGCCAACACAACACAGGCAGATGTGGCCTTGCATGTCTACCAGATATGTTAGCTTGG
Source organism: Orientallactaga sibirica (assembly GCA_036365145.1). Classification (NCBI taxonomy): domain Eukaryota; kingdom Metazoa; phylum Chordata; class Mammalia; order Rodentia; family Dipodidae; genus Orientallactaga; species Orientallactaga sibirica. Next base: position 21,789,086 of record JAEOAD010000026.1, on the reverse strand, counting down.
CTGAAGGATCAGGCCTATTTGTTTTGTTATTTGTCTCTGAAAAGTCCCAAAGACAAATTCCTTGTCTGGCTGACATCTTGGGTGAGTAAAAACTTGAAATGGGGCAAGAATCAACTGTTTTCTCCATGTGGCTCTGACTGCCACATTTTTTGGAAATAAGATTTTACTATATGGAACCTAGTTTCACTTTTTATTTTTTTAAGTTTTTAGTTTTTTGAGGTAGGGTCTTACTCTAGCCTAGGCTGACCTGGAGTTCACTATGTAGTCTCACGGTGGCCTTGAACTCCTACCTCTGCCTCCCAAGTGCTGAGATTAAAGGCATGTGCCACCACACCCTGTTCTAGTTTAGCTTTGAATTTATGATCCTCTGGCCTCATCCTCCCCGTTGGGATTACAGGTGTGTATTACCATATTCTGCAGGCTACCACTCTCAGCCATTCTGAGAACTGGAAGAAATGCCTCTGTTTTCCCAACTCGTCAGAACCTTTTCCTTCCTTAAATCCATCCCTTATCGAGGCACTATATATTCCAATTTAGAGCTCTTGTTAATAAAAGTGCGTATCTGAAACTACTCACTTCATACATAAGATTCAAATACACAGTTCATTTTTGTCCTTTTGCCACATGAGGCATTTGGAGCTAGGAAGATGAGTATAGAACATACAGCCGAGTCTTTCCCACTCAGCACACGCTCCTAGATAGACTGTTGAGGTTTATACAATTAAATGTGCCTGGGTATGAGGGAGATTTCAGACTAACAGTGGAAAGCTGTAAGACCATCTCCATAGATGGAGAAAGGCATGTGGCAAAATTTCATCTCATCCCACACTAATAGAAAGACATGTCTGAAAGTCAACAGGGTATTTACCCAAAGCTTATGTTATATTAGTTTGTTCAATGAGGCAAAAAATAAAAAAACTGGAAAGAACAATTCTAACTTGTACATTAGGGCATGTCTATTGTCCTTTTTGTTTTCTTTTTTTTTCTTTTTTTTTTTTTTTTTTTTGGTTTTTGGTTTTTCGATGTAGGGTCTTACTCTGATCCAGGCTCTATTTTCATCTTAGCATATCATTTGCTTCTCTTGCTGCCCCATTGAAATATCGCTTCACTTGACTCCCAGGCTTATTCACCCTCCTTGATTTGTTCTTTGGTCTCTGATCTTCCCATGGCCTACCAGGAAGTGGATACAGCCCATTCCAGGGCCATTTCTGTCTCCAGTTACTCCTCCACACACATTCTGATCAAATTGTCAGTTCTGAAGTCAGGGTAGGTGCCTTAGTCACACTTCACATACCTTGCAGCCACATAAGATACTCACACAAACTTTACTAGCAAGGTGCAGGCCATCACTACAGAGTTCAGGTGGACAGTGTTCTCTGGCTCCACTTCCACTTCTAGTGCCACTAGCCTGTTCAGGTTGCCTTCATTTTATTAAATGGTATTCCTTGTCTCTTCCCTTTAGAACATTCTTTGTTTTGAGAACAGGGTCTCAATATGTAGTTGGGGCAGGAAGGCCATGAACTCAAAGTCCTGTCCCAGCTTCATGAGTGCTGGGATTACAGGCATGCAGCACCACACCTAGCTCCTTCAGACAGTTCTATTTTTTTTAAAACTCTTATTTATTTACTTGCAAGCAGAGAGAGAGGGAGAGAAAGTTAGAAGAGAGGCAGACAAGCCGGGTGTGGTAGCACACGCCTTTAATCCCAGCACTCGGGAGGCAGAGGTAAGAAGGTCACCATGAGTTTGAAGCCACCCTGAGACTACATAGTGAATTCCAGGTCAGCTTTCTAGCCACTGCAAACAAACTCCTGATGCATGTGCTGCTCATGCATCTGGCTTATGTGGGTCCTAGAGAATTGAACTGGGATCCTTTGGCTTTGCAGGCAAACACCTAAACCACTGAGCCATTTCTCCAGCCTCCAGACAGTTTTTAATGTCACCATGTCTTCCTATTCCACTAAGTGCCCTGCAGTAGTAATCTTTGAGACCCTCTGACCTGTCTCATGGAAGAGGACCATCAAGAATGTCAGATTGGGGCTGGAGAGTTGGCTTAGCAATTAAGGCATTTGCCTGCAAAGCCAAAGGATCCCAGTTCAATTCGCTAGGAACCATGTAAGCCAGATGCACAAAGGGCCACATGTATCTGGAATTCATTTGCAGTGGCTGGAGGTCCTGGCGCTCCCACTCTCTGTTTCTTTCTTTCCATCTATCTATCTATCTATCTATCTATCTATCTATCTATCTATCTATCTATCTATCTATCTCTCTCAAATAAATATTTACAAAAAAAAAAAAGAATGTCAGATTGCATGGCTTTTCTCTTCATGGTATAGCTTCATGGCTGTCATATACTCACCTGACCATGCATTGTAACCTTCCCTGCCTAATTCTTTTCCTTTATAGCACATAGTAGAATTTACTTTTATATTCAAATTAGTGCTCAAGCTATAGGACAAGTTTCATGATGGTAAAACTTTGCCTTTTTTTTTTTTTTTTTTTTTTTTTTAATGTAGGGTCTCTATCCTAGGCTGACCTGGAATTCACTATGTAGTCTCAGGGTGGCTTCAAACTCATAATGATCCTCCTACCTCTGCCTCAATGCTGGGATTAAAGCTGTGTACCACCACTCCCAGCTAAAACTTGATATTTTGATTATTACTGTATCCCTAACATCTGTCATAAAATGTATACTTAGTATCATTTTAAAAAGTGGAAAAGGTTCAGAAATGGTAATCCAGCAGTATTCTATCTTTAATCTTACAGGTCATCAAACAACTGATGAAAAAGGAATTTACTCTGGAGTTTTCACGTGATAGGAAATCAATGTCAGTCTATTGTACACCAAACAAACCAAGTCGGACATCCATGAGCAAGATGTTTGTGAAGGCAAGTACAGCAGGTTGCAATTAAGATGGTATTACTAGGCCTGGAGAGATGGCTTAGCAGTTAAGGTGCTTGACTGCAGAGCCAAATAGCCTGGGTTTAATTGCCCCAATTCCCATGTAAAGCCAGACGCACGAAGTGGCGCATGTGTCTGGAGTTTATTTGCAGTGGCTGGAGGCCCTGGCATGAGTATTGTCTCTCTGTGTCTTTGTCTCTTCTTTCTTTCTGCTTGCAAATAAAATAAAATACATTTTTTTTTTTCCGGTGCTGAGGACCGAACCCAGGGCCTTGCGCTTGCTAGGCAAGCGCTCATCCACTGAACTAAATCCCCAACCCCAAAATACATATACTTTTAAAGAAAGATGTTATTGCTAAGTAAGGCAGCTAACACATTTACTGATCCAAGTATAATATTTCCAGGGTGCTCCAGAAGGTGTCATTGACAGATGTACCCATGTTCGAGTTGGGAGTACGAAGGTTCCCATGACCCCTGGTGTCAAACAGAAGATTATGTCTGTTATTCGGGAATGGGGCAGCGGCAATGACACGCTGCGGTGCCTGGCTCTGGCTACTCATGACAACCCACTGAGGAGAGAAGAGATGCAACTGGAGGACTCTGCAAACTTTATCAAATATGAGGTAGCTGGGGAGTCTCCCTACCCACACCCTGTATACTCCCCTGTGTGCAAACAGTGCTGCTTCCAGAAGGCAGGTGATTCTTGCCAGGGACAGGAGTAGTTAGATGGTTAGTTGTCCATTGGCCCACATATATCATCCTTATGATTTAGATTGCTGCTTGAAACAGACGTAACAATTTAGTGTGTTGCTTTCAGAAGAGACTAATCAAGATGAACTTAAGAAAGCTTGTGAAAAACATTGTATATGAAAATTTTAAGACATTTTAAAACTGTTCTTTTCTGTCGAGGTTGTAACCTTCTAAAGCTTTGGACAGTAGGAGTAGCTTTGGTGCTGTGAGCCACTGGTGTTGCCAGTCTCAAAATAATTTCCTTCAGTGTGTTTTTGTTTCCTCCATTGGAAGCTATACTTTCAGAATATTGTTATAAGACTTGTAAAAAAAATAATTTGGAGTGAATCCCAGCCCTCACTCAGGCAGAGGTAGGAGGATCACCATGAAAAAAAAAAAAAGGAAAAAAAATGGTAACAAGGTGTAGTGACTTTTTTGGTCCTTAATAAGATATTAATGGGCTGGTGGTATGGCCTAGCAGTAAGGACAGGTGCTTAACACAAGCAAAAGCCCTAGGTTCAATCCCTACCTGTACTTTAAAAGAAGGAAAAAACCAGGAATGGTAGCATATGTCTATAATCCTAGCACTTGGGCGGCTGAGGCAGGAAGATTGCTGCAGATTTTGAGGTCAGCCTGGGCTACATAGTGATAGATAAGCTGTCTGAAATCAGGGCAGGCAGAAAAAATGACAACGTTTTGCTAGTACTGTAAAAGTGGCCATTAATCTCATGGAAGGAGGTGGTGAAGTTCTGTTTAAACTCAAAATGACACTCTTACTTTAGACCAATCTGACTTTCGTTGGCTGTGTGGGCATGCTGGATCCTCCCAGGATTGAGGTGGCCTCCTCTGTGAAGCTATGTCGACAAGCAGGCATCCGAGTCATCATGATCACAGGGGACAACAAGGGCACTGCTGTGGCCATCTGTCGTCGCATCGGCATCTTTGCACCAGATGAGGATGTGACGTCAAAGGCTTTTACAGGTCGGGAGTTTGATGAACTCAGCCCCTCAGCCCAAAGAGATGCCTGCTTGAATGCCCGCTGTTTTGCTCGAGTTGAACCTTCTCACAAGTCTAAGATTGTTGAGTTTCTTCAGTCCTTTGATGAGATCACAGCTATGGTGAGTGGCTTAGACAAGGATAGTTTTCATATGATACACAAACACAGCAGATCCGGACAAGTGTGGTAGTTCGGACCTGTAATCACAGCACTTGGGTGGTTAAGGCAAGAAGATCAACACAAGTTCTAAACTATGTAGCCAGACCCTACTTCAAAAAGCAACCCCCAAAAAAAAAAAAAAGGGTAGGGAATGTGGAAAGATCGTATTTTGGAATTTCTTTTGTCATGATTTCTGGACTATTTATCCAGAATTCTTCTAATCAATAATTGGCATATTATGAAAGTCTAGAATTGTTTCAGAACACAAGGGACTTGGAAGCCAGTCACAGGGGAACTGTCTTAGGTCGTCTTTGTTTTGGTTAAAGTAGGCATGTATGTAAGCAAGCTTGCGTCGAGACACATTCCATAAATGTTGGGCAACCCCACTAGTTTTTTTTTTTAATTTTAATATTTTATTTATTTGAAAGACAGAATAGGTGTGCTAGGGCCTCTATCAAGGCACTGAAAACAATCTGCAGATACATGCAGTACCTTGTGCATGTGGTTTACGTGGGTTCTGGGGAATCAAACCTGGGTCCTTAGGCTTCGCAGGCAAGTGCCTTAACTGCTAAGCCATCTCTCCAGCCCAACCCCAATGTAAAGTTGCTATACTAAGGACTGTTTAGAAACCATCTTTTTTTTTATTGTTTGATGGTGCTGGAGAGCAAACCTAGGGTTTCACATTTTTGGCAGAGCTGTGCAGATATCATATGACACTACTAAGGGACATCCCTTACCCATTTATGAGCTGTGCCCAGTGTTACTCTCCCATACCTGTATGAAACTTGTTTAAAATTAATGATTTTGAGTTTGGGAAAATGACTCAGTGGTTGAAGGTGTTTGCTTGCAAAGCCTGATAGTCATTCTTTGTCCTACCAAATAAATGAAATTTTAAGACTGGGCATGGTGGCACATGTCTTTATTCCCAGCACTTGGGAGACAGAGGAAGAAGATGATCGTTGAGCCTTGAGGCTAGCCTCAGACTACATAGTGAATTCCAGGTCAGCCTGGGCTAGAGTGATACCCTACCTTGAGAAACCAAAAAGAGGCTAGGGAGATGGCTCAGTGGTTTAAGGCAGCACTCACTTGCAAAGTATCCTGGCCTGGGTTCAGTTCCCTAGTACCCACCCAAAGCCAGATGCATAAAGTGGCCCAGGCATCTGGAGTTCATTGACAGTGGCAAGATGCCCATGGTGTGCATGCATATTCATATTCATATTCTCCCTCACCTTCACAAATAAGTAACAGAAACTTTTTTTTTAAAGCCAGGCGTGATGGTGCATGCTTTTAATCCCAGCACTTGGGAGGCAGAGGTAGGAGGATTGCCATTAATTCAAGGCTACCCTGAGACTAATTCCAGGTCAGCCTGAGCTAGAGTGAGACCCTACTTTGAAATACCAAAAAGAAAAAAGAATTCATTGTGCTGGAGAGATGGCTTAGTAGTTAAGGTGTTTGCGTTTGCCTGCAAAGTCAAAGGACCCAGGTTCCACTCCCCAGGACCCATGTAAACCAGATGCACAAGGGGGCGCATGCATCTGGAGTTCGTTTGCAATGGCTGGAAGCCTCGTTCTCTCAAATGAAAAAAATCTATTTAAAAAAAAATTTTTTTGATTCATGATGCTGAGCTGCCTAGTGGCACATGTAATGAAGTACTCAGAAGGTGGAGAGTGAAGGATCAAAGTCATCCTCAGCTACTTAGCAAGTTCTAGGCCAAGTAAGTAAATAAACAGCCAGGCATAATGAAAAACAAATAACATAGGCTAATGCAGGAGGATTGCTGTAAGTTAAGACTAGCCTGGGCTCTACAAAGTGAGACCCCCTCCCTTGTCTTAGAAAAACATAAAAGGCGATTTTTAATCTGTAGGCAATTTTTAGTACTTTTTAGTATGTAAGTGATATATTATGACTTAAGTATTTTTGCAGTCTGCTTTTTCTACTGATACTCTTTTTTGTTACATATTCAGTGACACATGGGCTTTGTTTTGGGTGTTGATGTAAAATACAAACAGAAAGTCAGGCATGATGGCACGTGTGTCCCAGCACACCGCCTGTTCCAGGCTGAGATAATAGGATTGCTGTTAGTTCAGTCAGATTGAGCTTGAAAAATGAAAGATTTCAAATTTGGTCTACTTCTTTGAAGTCTCTCTGGCAACTGTTGGCAATTTACATTTCTCTGTAAAATGTTTGATACCAACTTCTAAAACAGAAATTTGGTAACCTTTAACCCAGAGACCTACCACTCTTGGTCTAGTCTCCTTCTGTACCTAGTTAGTGTGCCTCTGCCTAGAGCTGTGCCGCACTGCAGATATCTGAACTAGTTGTGGCTTTCTCTTTCAGACTGGTGATGGTGTGAATGATGCTCCTGCTTTGAAGAAAGCTGAAATTGGCATTGCCATGGGTTCTGGCACTGCGGTGGCTAAAACTGCCTCTGAGATGGTCCTGGCAGATGACAATTTCTCCACTATTGTGGCTGCTGTTGAGGAGGGGCGAGCCATCTACAATAACATGAAGCAGTTCATCCGCTACCTCATCTCATCCAATGTGGGAGAGGTTGTCTGGTGAGTTTCTGCCTGTGTTCCTTTATCTGTGCCTGTGGGAACTGGTGGCAGACTAACCAAGCTTGCTCGTCTTATTTGTACATAAGTGGGACATGGGAGACACCAGGATCCTCCACTTCTGGCCTCACTGCCCCATTGTGCAGAATATGTGTTTGACCAAATAAAGTCACAAAAATTTTGGCCCTCTGAAAGTTTTTTATTTTTATTTTTATTTATTTTTTAACTTTTCATTTATTTATTTATTTGCAAGCAGAGAGAGAGAGAATGGGCGTGCCAGGGCCTCTAGCCACTGCAAACAAACTCCAGATGTATGTGCCCCTCACGCATCTGGCTTATGTGTGTCCTGGAGAATCGAACCGGGATCCTTTGGCTTTGCAGGCAAACGCCTTAACCACTAAGCCATTTCTCCAGCCCGCTCTGAAAGTTTTTAGTTAGAAGTGTGATACAGCCAGGTCTGGTGGCACACACCTTTAATCCCAGCACTCAGGAGTCTGAAGTAGGAGGATCACAGTGAGTTCAAAGCCAGCCTGAATAGTGAATTCCAGGTCAGCCTGAACTTAGAGCGAGACTCTTAACGTTGAAAAGCAAAAACAAAAAAGGAAGTTATATCAAGTAATCCTTGCTGTTGTCTGTGGATTGGATGGAGGCGAGGGATAGGGTGATGATGATATTTACATAATTCCCTAAAATCACTAGGGTCTTTCTCTTCTTTCCTTGGGGGAAAAACAGTATTTTCCTGACAGCAGCCCTTGGGTTTCCTGAGGCTTTAATTCCTGTCCAGCTACTGTGGGTCAATCTGGTGACTGATGGTCTGCCTGCCACTGCACTGGGGTTCAACCCTCCTGACTTGGACATCATGAACAAGCCACCCCGGAATCCGAAGGAACCACTCATTAGTGGATGGCTCTTTTTCCGTTACCTGGCTATTGGCTGTGAGTTGTTCTTTTAGTCTCTTCACAGTCCCTGTTTCACATCCTACCTTTCTTTGGTCCTTTAGCTATTTGACCTGAAGTTTCTTATGTTAGATTCTGCACAGAGATAAAAGGATGGTGACAGGCTGGGGTCCTCTCTTGTAGGTGAAATTTGAATAGGTAATCACCAGTGTATAAAATGGAGTGTCATTTCCACTAGAAAGAAAGGGAGTATTGTACTCATCAGCAATGACTGCTATCATCTAAGTCTAGTTCCCTTCCCTGCCACATAGGGGAGGGAAGTGAGGCCCAGAGAGGTTAAGATCACTGTTCTGGGAAGCTATAGAAAGGTGTTGTTTCAGTAATGCACACATGGTTCTTTAAATTTGAAAAGGCGCATAGTGGTTTGAAGTAGCCAGCCAGTTCCTCCAAGCATGACAGCTTCTTATGGACTGAGTGCCCTTCAAAGATTTCAATAGATGGACAGATTCTGGTTGGCTTTTGCAAAACTGATTATATTTGTCTTTATTTCTTCTGAGAAAGTGCATTGGAGTCTGGAGTGCATCATTGCCACATGGTTTGGAGTTGGGGCAGTCTCTCAATCTGAACTCTTTCCTCTGCCATCCCTTATTGCTTTTTTTGTCACTTAACAGAAAAAAGAAGGTAGTATCCAACCAGGTCACATCAGTTTACCTAAGACTTCTGGTGTGGCCTAGTCCCCAACACTGTGCCTTTCTCATGCATGGACTGTATATACCTGCAGCCGTGAAGCTTGCACTTGCTGTTCAGCTAAGACACATGGTTGGCAGGGACATCTAGTTTTGTGTGGCAGCCATTTCCCCAGCCCCTAGTTCTTTTTTTTTTTTTTATTTATTTGAGAGCAACAGACAGACAAAGAGGCAGAGAGAGAAAGAGAAGGAACGCATCAGGGCCTCCAGCCACTGCAAATGAACTCCAGATGCATGTACTACTCTGTGCATCTGGCTTACATGGGTCCTGGGGAATTGAGCCTTGAACTGGGGTCCTTAGGCTTCACAGGCAAGTGCTTAACCACTAAGCCATCTCTCCAGCCCTCCTAGTTCTTTTTATAACAGAAACACCATGTCCTAGGGCCCTGTGGTCTGCACTGGCTGTTAGGCTCAAGCAGTTATGCTAGGGTACCAAATTCCATGTCCTTCATCTTTGTCCTTGTGGGATTGTCCTATGGGGGTACCACCTAACATCAGCACTGCTGACCAGAGCCCCTTGTAATCAGTAGTATCATGTTTGTTCCCAGGTTATGTTGGCGCTGCTACCGTGGGTGCTGCTGCATGGTGGTTCATCGCTGCTGATGGAGGTCCAAGAGTGTCCTTCTACCAATTGGTATTTATCTGACTTTCTGTGCAGTAGACATAAAATGTCTATTCTTGTGGGGTTTGGGGATTTGTTGGATCATCTTAAGGTTCAAATAATAAGCAGCTGCAGGGCTGAAGAGATGGCTTAGCAATTAAGGCGTTTGCCTGCAAAGCCAAAGGTTCCCAGTTTGACTTCCCAGGACCCACGTAAGCCAGATGCACAATGGGGGGGCATGCGTCTGGAGTTCCGTATGCAGTGGCTGGAAGCCCTGGCACGCCCATTCCCCTCTCCCTGTCTCTTTCTTATAAATAAATAATGAGCAGGCAAGCAGCTGCATGTGCGATGATCCTGGGGGCTGGCCTAGGGGTGGAACTGGTGCCTGGATGTACTTGGCTGATGAGGAATGTGATTGGGCTTGTGTTACAGAGTCATTTCCTTCAGTGTAAAGACGACAACCCGGACTTTGAAGGAGTGGATTGTGCAATTTTTGAGTCCCCGTATCCCATGACAATGGCGCTTTCTGTTCTAGTAACCATAGAGATGTGTAATGCCCTCAACAGGTTAGTGAGTCTTACAGCAGGCCTGAGGCTTGGACACCAGGGCCTCAGGGATCATGAGGGCCATGGTTGATGGAGGGTCACAGGAAAGCTTTTCCTTCCCACAGAAAAAAAGAACAAGCAGCACCAGTTTTGAGAACTGTTGTCAACCCCACCCCCATCCCCACCCCCGGAAGCAGTGGGAGTCCTTAGCCACGAGTTGCTTGAAAAGAAACAATGGTAGGCAAAAATAGGACCATCAGTACCCATGTGTCCCAATACCCACAGGGATGGAGCTCTTGCTCCTTAGCTTTGAGACAAGTGTTACCATCCAATTAAGCCACTGACAAAAATGGAAATTTCTAAGTAGCCTGAATGTCCATGGCAATTGAGAGCAGCTTTGAGCCTGCCAAAATGGGATCTGCTGTGCTGAAGCCTAGATAGAAAACAGTTTGCCCTACATCTGACCATTCTTTCTTCCTTAACTTGGTCACCATGAAAAATTCAGTCCTTGGAATTAGGTCAATGGATGGTGCCTTACTGAAGAGTAGTCTGGCCTGTTCTGTCTTTGCCTCTAATGCTTCACCTCCCTTCCCTTTGCCTGCAGCCTGTCTGAAAACCAGTCCTTGATGAGGATGCCCCCATGGGAGAATATCTGGCTTGTGGGATCCATTTGCCTGTCCATGTCTCTCCATTTCCTGATCCTCTACGTGGAACCCTTGCCAGTGAGTCATCGAGGAGCCTGGGCTGGGGGGCTGGTGCCCACCCCTCTGGCAGGTTTAAAAGCTTGATGGGGGTCTTGTTTGTCTCAGCTTATCTTCCAGATCACACCGCTGAATCTCACCCAGTGGCTGATGGTGCTGAAAATGTCCTTGCCTGTGATTCTCATGGATGAGACACTCAAATTTGTGGCCCGCAACTATCTGGAACCTGGTAAAGAGTGTGTGCAGCCTGCCACCAAATCCTGCTCGTTGTCGGCATGCACCGATGGCATTTCCTGGCCGTTTGTGCTACTCATAATGCCCCTGGTGGTCTGGGTCTACAGCACAGACACTAACTTTAGCGATATGTTCTGGTCTTGACTGACAGCGCTACATACAGAAGATGGTTAACTTAATCAATTAACTTTTTATTGTTTAAAGCAACTGTCTATTTCTGCTGAATTTTCACATGAACATACTGGCTGGTGAAGGAGGTTTCATACTCTAGATTTTGTTTTGCTTTTTCTGACTCCAGTGGGACAAGATTTTCCTTTTTTATACACATAATTAAAGTGTCCATGACATGTACAGAGAACTAACACTATTTTATGCAGATATTTTTTTGTAGATGAAAAAGCATGTACAGTGTTCTGTTTAATACTCATCCTTGTACAAAAATAGTTGAGCCAGCAGACATTGTCAGCAAATTAATTGGCAGCAGACTTTAGGAAATGAATGTGTGTGGTTTTAAAAAAAAACTAAATAGCATGTATTGTGTCTTTTGCATGATTATCTGGATTTAATTTGATATCACCGTCTAATTTTTATTCATAAGCCAATTTTTCTGCACTGAGCAGAGTCCTGCTACCTCAGTCAGTATTTTTTGGTTTGCCACTTCCTGCACCCTCAGCCTTTCTTCACCCCCAGCCCACCCTGGCCCGCTCGGCTGCTTCTGTAGGTTTGATGGTTCTGTTTACATCCGCCTTTACAAGAGGTATGCCTGTTCTCGCTTGTGCAGAAAACATTGTTCCAGATTCAAACAACTGGGTTTCTGTCCCTTCACTTAGTTTTTAAAGTTATTTATTTAAATGTCTAATGTATTTTATTGTAACAGACATTGTTTTGCCAACATTGCCTATTTCAGTGGCACTTCACACTCTAGTTCAAAAAGAAAAATAAACATTTTAAATGGACAGAGAAAAAATAATAACTGTCTTGTTCTTAAGTGGCTTACCCTGAACTATTCAATCATCAGTCCAACTTTCTCCTAAAGTTCTCAGCTAGAACCTTAATTTCCTGTTCTTGAGGGGAGAAGAGGTCCTGTTCTGCTGCGTAGGTAGTTATGGAGATTTTGTTTTTAATATGTAGGCCCGAATTGTCATCTGTGATATACGTTTATGCAAGTTTCTGCTGGCCTGATGTATATGTAGCCTCATGTAAGAAACATAAGGGCAAGCGAGTGTGTGTGTGTGTGCGCGCGTGCGTGCGTGTGTGCTTGTTTTGTAAAATCTGTAAATAGCACATGACCAAATGAACATATTGTATAGAGATATTTTTATTTGAATGTGGCACTAACCACCACCATCATGACTCATGAACGTTTGCGCATGTTCAAGGTCAGTCTTAACGGCAGTGTGAGTCATTAACAGTCCTAACTGTGGTGTTTTCCTCCAATGCCTTCCAACATCCATCAACTAATGTGAGTATCTTTCTCCCTAGAGTCGGGATGCTTTAGCCTTTGTAAAAATAATGCCACTGGATGACATGGCCTCTGCAGCTAGTGTGCTGCATGGCTCCTTTGCACAGTGAAGGAGGTGGCTGTGCCCATCAGGCCACCTACCCCCCTAAGAAACAGGAAGTGTCTGCTGCCAGGTGGAAGCACCTGTAGACTTCACACTGGAGCTGTGGGAAGGACCAATGCCAGGCAGGGGTTGAGGAGGCAGACTTGCAATTTGGTTGACCCACACTAAGGGAGCTTTGCTACCTCTGGTTCTAAACAGACCTCCCAAAAACATGCTTGGGATCTTTACCAGCTGCAGGAAGTAGTCACCTCATCCCAGTAAAGCCAGGAGCTCAACCAGGGAACTCGGTCATACAAAAGTTTGTCCTAAGTAGGCCACTTTCTTCTATTTTCTGGGTCATGTCCTTTGTGGCTGGAACGCCAATCCCAGGATGTTTCTAGGGCATGGCTCTGCTTGGTCCCAATCCTAACCGTCAGCTAGTATGAGAAGGCCTGGGCAATTGCTTGCCCTCCAGGAGTTTCAAGTATCAGGTAGGAGGAGGTGCCAGATTGAAAGAAACTACAGGTACTGGAAGTGGAAAACAGCAGCTCACAGAAAGCAGTCTGGTTGGGCTTGCTGGTCAGAGCGCTAGGTGACATCAGAGAGTAGAAGAAACTGACCAATTAGCCTGTTGACTAGTGGTCATTTCAAATAAGGGATGGGAGTGTGGTTCTGGGCCAGGTGCAGCCTTACTGATTCTCAACCTCATGGCCTTTCAGCCCACAGAGGCTTTTTGGGCCTCCATCTTTGTCAGCCCCAACAGCTAGAGTGGGCTAGGTAGGCCAGCTGAAAACATTTCAGCACCTTTTCCCCTTCAGTTGAGTCAGCCCACAATGACCAGCAGCATGGCCTCAAGCACATCCCAGCACTCTTGTAGGGACAGCAATAATAGAGGAAGCAACCCTAATCGAAAACTCAGCCTTGAGTTTTCTCGAATGAAAAACCTGCCATGGGTCTAACTCTACAGCCTACTCTACAGGGTGCAGGGATTCATTCCCCAACAAACTAAGTGAGCTACCAAGGCCTAGACAACTGACCAGCCCCTCCCAGCAGCTGCTACCATGTCGCCAAACTAGAGCCTCAGCCCACTTATGGGCAAACCTCAGGAAAGTCCAAGATCACAGCATTGGCTCAGTACAGAGCAGCATGCCAAGAGGCACAGTTGCCCTTGGCCTAACTGCAGTTTGCCTTGTGGACAGAACTGGGCACGGGACGGCCTCGCTCCAGTGCCATAATGCTCACTCCTGCACCACCTGCCTCACCCTCTGCATGGCTCACCAAGACCTTCCCTTCCCTGGTTACTGTCACTGCCCTCACACCTGAAGCATTGATGTTTCTGCCTTAGAGAGCTTCCTTGTGAGCCAAGCAGTTGGCACAAGGGCAGTTTGCAAGCCTTAGGAACAGTCTTGAGCAAGCTCGTGAGTCCTTTCCACCTGTCACTGTTGGTCTGGGTCGTAGGAAGTTCTAACATTTCCTCCCTGAGTTTACGAACCTGACTTCCTCTCTCTTTCCTTTTCAGCAATACTGGAGTAACCGCTTCCTAAACCATTTTGCAGAAATGTAAGGGTGTTCGGTTGCGTGCATGTGCGTTTTTAGAAACACATCTACCAACCCTCTGCATGACTGGTGTTTGGGAAAAGGAAAAATAGGAAAAGTTCCCAACTCATTGTGTGTAATGTGGAGGAAATGTATATTACCAATGGGGTTTTAAAGTTTTTAAATCAAAATAGAAATTACAAATGTACATGTTACCTTAATCACAAAGCCTCCCCAGAGAAGTTTGGTTTCCTTGCTGAAAGAGTGAGGTTCCGAAACCTTATCCGAGAACTTAGAAGCCATCAGCCAAGTGTCCACATTTCTCTGTCATAGCCTCTGTGAATGTATGATTGTAATGCATGCCTTCAGTTGTACAAAGCCAGACTGCTCTACAGTGACATTGAAACATGCTACTTTTTAATTGGCCCTGTACAGTTTGCTTATTTATAAATCATTAAAAACACTACAAGTGTTGAACAGTTGAAATATAGGCCTCAAGTTCATAACTTCAGTTGTTTTGAGTGTGCAGACAGCTATTTTACACTTTGTTAAATGTAACTTATTTAATGAAATCAGAAGTAGTAGACAGATGTTGGTGCAATACAAACATTGTGATGCATTTACCTTAATAAAATGCTCAGCGTCAATTTATCACAGCGCATGTTTGGCTGTAGACTGTAAATAGAGATCAGTTTGTTTCTTTCTGTGCTGGTAACAAGCATTGCACAGACATGGTTTCAGGTAAATAAATCTATTCTACAGTAAATTGTCAGTGTGGTGTTGGCGGCATCAAAGGAAGGTGGGGTGGGGGCTGATGAACACTGGCTGTGGGAGGGCAGAGCTCCTCCTATGAGACACACCAGTAGGTCTTAAGAAAATAAGCCTCACTGAGCACTAAGCAAACAACTAACACTAGGACATTGTGGTGCAACTCCAAAGACGCTAATGCTGCTGCTTCCTTACTGACAGAATTTCAGAGACAAGAAGCCTGAGCCAGTACTGGAATCCAAGCATAATGGTTATCTGGCACTTGTTTGCCTGGGATGGGGCTTTGCTGTGCTTTCTAGATTTCCTAGGATGGTTCTTTGCCCACTAGTACTAGCATGCAAGGACAATAGGGATTCTGCAAACCAAGTAATAAAAAGCTGACTCCATAGTAGCTCCAGTTCTGAGAACAAACATTTTAGAAGCATTTTAAACTCCCACTTCAGGACTGGACAGACGGCTCAGCAGTTTAGGCACTTGCCTGCATGACCTGAGTTTGATTACCCAGTGTCCATGTGGAGCCAAATGCACAGGGTGGCTCATGGCACCTGGAATCCATGGAATAGGTTCATCTTAGTGAGGGCAGAAATAAGAGCTGCCGGGCTGGAGAAGCACTTAAGGCGCTTGCCTGCAAAGCCAAAAGACCTCAGTTTGATTCCCCAGGACCCACGTAAGCCAAATGCACAGGTGGCACATGCATCTGGAGTTCGTGTGCAGTGCTGGAGGCCCTGGCGTGCACCCATTCTCTCCCTATGGTGATCCAATGCATTATCTGAGAACTTGGAAAAATATGCCTACATCCTTTACATTCAATAAACTGCAAACAGATGAAAATATCTGGAAACAAACTAGATGTCCCAAAAGAAAAATGGGTTCAGTGGCTTATGAAGCACTTAACGTGACCATGCGAGTGCCAATTAAAACCACACTGTTCTCCCCCATAACTGATGGCAAGATATCCACAATCCCCGTGGGGGAGGGGGGAAGGACAGGGAGAAGGCTAACGATAGTACCATTATGGCTATACATATACTGTATATATAACTAATTTAAAAAGTTAAGTTTTTAAACCATACTGTTGCCAGGTGTGGTGACTCATGCCTTTAATCCCAGCATTTGGGAGGTAGAGGTAGGATCTCCATGAGTTCAAGGCCACCTGAGACTACAGAGAATTCCAGGTCAGCCTGGGCTAGACTGGGACCCTACCTTGAAAAATTTAAAAAAATATTTAAAAAAAAGATGCATTTGCGAGGCAAGAGAGAGTTGGAGACAGGAAATTTGTCTAGGAACTCCCAAGTCAGTGTGAGTGGAGCTGCTAATGGCTTCCTGCCTCAAACAAATGCTACCCTCTGACCTCCATGTGTGTCTGCACTCACACAAATACAAGAGAGCATTTTGTGTCCCTCAGTTTGTCATGGTTAGGTTTTGTAACATGGATGATGGGGGAGGAGGGTGTATTTAGTGACAGACCCTCAGGAGAGTAACTGGGTATTACCTCCTTGGAAACAAACACATGCTGATCATGTCTACTCCCGACTCACATGGTGGCGGGGGAGGCACTCAAAAAACTAAATTAGTATTTCATGAACAGTGAAGTCAGAATGAGTCAATTCAGACACAGCTGCCAGATGAACAGTGGGCCCATCATGCAGCAGGATGTGATGTTTACACGTGACGTTTTCACAGCACTACAACCACAATAGTCTCAACCCACAGGCCCAGACCTGGCTGCCCAGATAATGTACCTATCTATGCCAGAAGGTAAATCTTAACTAGCAGCAAACATCAGCAATGGGTTTGCGGGCAGCAGACAGGGATAAGCAACTCCAGAAAAACACAGTGGCCCAGCTATATGCATAATGTACTGGTGGTGGTACACAGAGGTTATGTCAGGTTTATGTCTGTTTTGCAGTGCTAGGGATGGAACACACAAAGGCTAAGTAAGTGTTCTACCCATTTAGTCACAATCCCAATCCCTTAAGGATCTTTTTTGTGCTTGTTTATTTCAGAGCTAGGAGAAAACAGATGGAAAGTCTTCTAAACATGACATGAAGTCCTGGAAGAGGAAAAATTATCTACATAAAAATACAAAATTTGGGCCGGGTGTGGTGGTGCAGGCCTTTAATCCCAGCACCCGGGAGATAGAGATAGGAAGATTGAGTTCTAGGCCACCCTGAGACTACATAGTTAATTCCAGGTCAGCGTGGGCAAGAGTGAGACCTTGCCTCAAAAAAACTTTTTTAAAAAAAGGGCTGGAGGGATGGCTTAGTTAAGGCATTTATTTGGCTGCAAAGCCAAAGGACCCAGGTTTGATTTCCCAGGACCCATATTAGCCAGATGCACAAGGGGCACACACATTGCAGTGGCTAGAGGCCCTGGTGCACCCATTCTCTCTCTTTCTCTCCTTTTCTCTCTCCCCCTTTCTCTGTCAAATAAATAAAAGTGAACTGGGCATAGTGGCGCATGCTTAAAATCCCAGCACTCAGGAAGCAGAGGTAGGAGGATTGCTATAAGTTCAAGGTCGGCCTGAGCTACAATGAGACCCTATCTCAGAGGGAAAAAAAAAAAAAAACTGGGCTGGAGAGATGGCTTAGTGGTTAAGGGGCCTGCCTGCTAAGCCTAAGAACCCGGTTCCAATCTCCAGGTCCCACGTTTAGCCAGATGCAAAGTGATGCAAGAGCGCAATGCTGCACTTGCCCACAAGGGGGCGCACGCATCTGGATTTCGTTCACAGCAGCTGACTGCTAGCATGCCCATCTCTATCTGTCTCCCTTTCCCTCTCTGTCTCCCTCTGTGTCTCTCTCCAAAAATAAATAAAATAATTTTTAAAAAGGCTAAACTAGCCTTGCGTGGTGGCGCATGCCTTTAATCCCAGCACTCAGGAGGCAGAGGTAGGAGGATCGCTGAGAGTTCAAGGACACCCTGAGACTACTACATAGTGAATTCCAGGTCAGCCTGGACCAGAGTGAGACCCTACCTCAAAAAAAAAAAAAAAAAAAAAAAAAAAAAAAAAAGGCTAAACTAAATAAAGTCGGGGCCCTCCCAAGTTCATTTTTAAAAATAAATAAATAAATAAGAATAAATAGAAATAAATAAATAAGTAAAATACAAAATTCCACACTTGGACTGGGAGATGGCTCAACTGTTAAAAGCGTTTGCTTGCAAAACCTACTGGCCTGGCTGGGCGTGGTGGCGCACGCCTTTAATCCCAGCACTCGGGAGGCAGAGGTAGGAGGATCACCGAGAGTTCGAGGCCACCCTGAGACTACAAAGTGAATTCCAGGTCGGCCTGGGCCAGAGTGAGACCGTACCTCAAAAAAAAACAAAAAACCCTACTGGCCTGGGTTTAATTTCTCAGTACCAAAATAAAGGCATATGCACAAAGTAGTGCATGTGTCTGGAGTTTGTTTGCAGTAGCAGGTGGGCCCATATTACTCTTGTCTTTTCAGCCTCTATCTCATAAACAGATTACTTCTTTTTTTGAGGCAAGCCCAACAGACTGGCATTTAATTTAATGCAAGAGAGAGAATTGGCACACCAGGGCCTCCAGCCACTGTAATCGAACTCCAGACGCATATGCCACCTTGTGCACATGTGTGACCTTGCACACTTGTGTCACCTTGTGCATCTGGCTTACATGGGACCTGGAGAGTCAAACATGACTCCTTAAGCTTTGCAGGCAAGCACCTTAACTGCTACGCTATCTCTCCAGCCCTAAATAAATACTTAAAAAAAAAAAAAAGTTCTACAAGCTAGGCATGGTGGCACACACCTTTAATCCCAGCACTCAGGAGGCAGAGGTAGGAGGATTGCCATGAGTTCAAGGCTACCCTGAGACTACATAGTTAATTCCAGGTCAGCCTGGGCCAGAGTGAGACCCTACCTCAAAAAAAAAAAAAAAGTTCTACACTTGGGCTGGAGAGATGGATGACTTAGCAGTTAAGATGCTTGCCTACAAAGCCAAAGGACCCAGGTTTGATTTGCCAGGACCCACATAAGCCAGATGCACAATGTGGTGCATGTGTCTGGAATTCATTTGCAGTGGCTGAAGGCCCTGTCATGCCCATTCTCTCTCTAGCTGCCTCTCTCTCAAATATTTTTTTAAAAAATTTTTAAGCCCAACTAAAGCCAGGCGTGGTGGCGCACGCCTTTAATCCCAGCACTTGGGAGGCAGAGGTAGGAAGATCACCATGAGTTTGAGGCCACTCTGAGAATACATAGTGAATTCCAGGTCAGCGTGAGCTAGAGTGAGATTCTAAATTGAAAAACCAAAAAATAAGTAAAAATAAAAAGCCAAACTGGAGCCGAGTGTGGTAGCACACACCTTTAATCCCAGCACTACATAGTGAATTCAAGGTCAGCCTCTGCTTAAACAAAAAGCCAAATTAGAAAAGAAAATAAAAACAAACCACTGCTCATAGTGATGGTTGTGGAAAATAACATGACTGGGATAGAGGTGGCAGGAGCCAGGTTACAGAAGCAGCAGGGAGAAGGCCAACAGAAAGATGGAACTGAGCAACAAAAGCAGGTGAGACTGGAGCACAAGTCTAAGTAAAAAGTCAACATCCACAGCTGGTACTGATGTAGCAGTAGGTTTCAGAGACAGCAGGCTCATGCAAAATACCCTAGGGAGTGATGCTTTGCCCCACTCCAGCCCTATGGGCTGAGCTTCTCCCAGAGAAGGTCCCATGGTGGATGGGGAAGACAGCTTCACAAAGGACAGACAGACATTACCTCAGCCAGGCCATCCAGGTTAAACACTGCCTGGGCCAGGTTGAACCATCCTGAGGCAGGCATTTCCCCTCTGGTCCTCTCAGAACACATCAACTTGGACTATTATCAGGAAAAGACAAGGTCCAAAGAAAAGCCCCTGGCCAGTGTTCTTAAACCTCAAGATCATGGAAAACAAGGAGTGTGTGAGAAGGTCACCGAAACCACACTCTTGATGGGCAGAAGTGGCACCATACACGACATCACCAAGTAAGTGAAAATGAGAAATCAACCAGAACACAGAAGGAAGGCAGAGAAATGCTGGAAAATACAGGAGAGAGGTTCCAATGCCCGGGAGACTAACTGTGAGAGGTGACATCAAATACTGCCTTCTCACTTCAGAATAGGGTCTGAGACATTTTGTTTTTGAGGTAGGGTCTCACTCTAGATCAGACTAACCTGGAATTCATTATGTAGTCTCAGGGAGGCCTTGAAAGGCCTACACCACCACACCCAGCTTCTGAGACTTCCTTGAAGAGATAATGGCTGAGAATATTCTAGAACTGATAAAATAGTATATCACAAATGCAAGAATCAACATACTCCTAACAGAACCAATAGCCGGGCGTGGTGGCGCACACCTTTAGTCCCAACACTCGGGAGGCAGAGGTAGGAGGATCGCCATGAGTCTGAGGCCACCCTGAGACTACATAGTGAATTCCAGGTCAGCCTGGCCTAGAGCGAGACCCTACCTTGGGGGGGAGGGGAACAAGACCAATAAACCCAGTGCTGGACTATAAAGTACAGAAAGCCAGAGAGAGAATCTTAAAAGCAGCAGGAAGTGGAGGGGGGGATGATTCCTTCACAGGAGTGACAGAAACACTGACTTTACAAGGATGACAGCACCCAACCCCTGGAGAAACTACCAGTAAATCAGAAACAAGGGAAACCACATGGGTCAGGAGTGGATGGAGATTGACCTCACTGATTCAAAGGCCTCTTAAACAGGAGGAAAAGAGACACAGGCTAAATAAATTCAAGTGTGTACGAAAGTGAGCATGCAGCATGCCCTGGAGACCAACGCAGCTGTAGCTGTCAAAGTAGCAGCAGGAGAGAAACCTGCAAAGACTGAGTGAGTGGAGAGGCAGGGGTTCAGTCCAGCATAACCACCACAAAATGTGTGAAGAATGTAAAACTGGGCCAGGCTGCAGGACAATGCCAGCTCACTGCTGAAACAAGAGGCAGAAAGGAGAGAAGACATATTGTTGCTGGCTGAGTGCAACTTGGTTGCTTCTCCATCAAAATTAACACCAGCTGGGCTTGATGGTGCACACCTTTAATCCCAGCATTTGGGTGGCAGAGGTAGGAGGATCAAACTGCCATGCATTTGAAGCCACCCTGAGACTACATAGTGAATTCCAGGTCAGCCACTTCAGACAAGTGCATGGGGCACTGCATGGACATAAATGTGCATGCACCACACACACACACCACATTACATGAAAGCAAGAAAAAGTAAATGTCTAGGATAAGGGCTGGAGAGATGGCTTAGTGGTTAAGGCACTTGCCTGTGAAGCCTAAGGACCCTGGTTCTATTCTCCAGATCCCACATAAGCCAGATGTGCATGTGTCTGGAGTTCGTTTGCAGTAGCTAGAGGCCATGGCACACCTATTCTCATTCTCTCTGTGTGTCTCTAATAATAAATAAAAATAAACTGGGCATGGTGGCGCACACCTTTAATCCCAGCACTCGGGAGGCAGAGGTAAGAGGATTGCCATGGGTTCGAGGCCAGCCTGAGAATACATAGTGAATTCTAGGTCAGCCTGAGCTACAGTGAGATCCTACCCTGAAAAAAGCCAATAAATAAATAAATAATAAATAAAAATAAAATCTTTTTTAAAAAAAGTCAATGTCTAGGATGAGAACAAGGTAAAACAAAGAAATGATGACAGTATCTCACAGCGAGGAAAATGAGGTCGTTATTTATCCAAAGTTCACAGAACTTCCAGGGTAAGGAAAGACAGTAAATACAAAAGCCTAAGGACTCGGGTTCGATTCCCCAGAACCCACTTAAGCCAGATGCACATGGTCGCATATTTGTGTAGCGTTTGTTTGCAGTGGCTAGAGGCCCCGGCATGCCCAGCCTTTCCCTCTCTCTCGCTAATTGATAACTACTTTAAAAATGAATTTTAGTCAGGCATGGTGGAGCACCTTTAGTACCAGCACTCAGGAGGCAGAGGTAGGAGGATCATTGTAAATTTGAGACCAACCTGAGAGTACATAGTGAATTCCAGATCAGCCTGGGCTAAAGGGAGACCCTACTTTGGGAAAAATAAAAAAGAAAAGATGGGAGGGCTTATCCAAATACCACCCAACACCACCCAGTCTGGACAGCTGGGGTCTCTCAGGACAGACCTCTGCTCACCTTGACTACCACCCAATTCCTGGGCCAAATCCCTGCTGTCTGTGGACTGATCTGCCGAATCCGTACCAAGAGCGTTACTCTCCCCATAGGGAAACTGAGACCAAAAAGGAGCAGGCACATTCATGTACTAGCACAGGAGTCTACATGCCAAGGCACAAGGAGGCTGGGCCACACTGCAAGTCTGTGGCCCTGTGGGAGGAAGTTTCTCAGTGGGATGAGGGACACTGAAGCACTCAAAGTAGCCAGCACGCCCCGCGCGCACACACATCAAGCTGTCACTCCTCAGCCCTCAGGCAGGTCAGTCTGACTTCAGCCCAGGGAACAAATCCCCAAACCAGAGCCAAGCAAGAAGTGCCTTGACTCCTCCGAACCTGAGAAAGTGGAAGTGGAGGCCTTCAGGGCTTCCGCAGAGCCACAGCCAGCTCCCAATCCCAATGAGGAGTGGGTGGGCATTTCAAAGACTGGAAGCTACTGGTTAACCCCTAACCTGAAGTCCACAGATGGGCACTCGTGCGATATGGGACAGCTAGCAGGGAGGCCAGGACACATTCATACATAGGGATCCTGGGCTGGCCCACTGGGATTCTACCAAAGACTTCCTGCTCTTCCTCTGCAATCTTCTGCTGGGAATTTGCCCAAAGAAGGAAATGCTGTAAGGAGAGGTCACCAGAGAGCTGTTTACTGACAGACACTGGAAGATCTAAGTGGCCAGTGGAATCAGTGTCCAGTTAACACTACCCTGGCCAGACAGTGACAAAGCAAGGGTGCCTAGGGGACATTGTCTTATACATAGGGTCTATGGGGCTGTGCCACTGCTCCTGGGCCACCTCAAGGCCTGAGATACTTCATAGAGGACCGACTGGTCGCCAGACCCAGAATACTCAAACAGCCACTGAGGCAAATCACGTTATCAACTTTTGTCAATTCCCAGGTCAAACTGATTGTGTCAGCAAAGGTGCAGGAGGCAAGCCCTCTGGCCTGTCACCTGAGAATAGCTCAGCATTCATGAAGCTCTCATAGCGCACACTGGGCACAAAGAATGTGATCTGGCCAGGCGTGGTGGTGCACACCTTTAATATCAGCACTCAGGAGGCAGAAGTAGGAGGATCGCCGAAAGTTCGAGGCCAGCCTGGACTAGAGTGAGACCCTAGTGAATTCCAGATTAGTTTGGGCTAGAATGAGATTCTACCTTGAAAAACTAAAATAAACAAAGAACGTGATCTTTGTGTGTTCTGGGAACGACAGGTCAAAGCATGTTCGTGACAGTACAGTGATCGTCACAGAGCAGACTGGAAACAAGAACCCAGCAACAGCAGAAGGGCCACAGAAAGTGTTCCTGCTGCAGCGGGTTTCTGTGGACGTCACAACGAAGCACAGGCAAGAGAGAAGGGCCGAGGGCCCACATGTCTGAGGGAGAAGACAGCAGGCCTGAGTGACATGCACATGAGCTCAGCTCCTTCTGGGAGGGCCTGAGAAGCTGGCAAGTTCATTTTATGCCATTCACCAAATCATTTTAACCATATTTTTACATAACACATGCCACAAATACACACCTCATTTCATACTACTGTTAATCTACCTGAATGGTGAGATCTCTTCACTTTATTAAGGGTAAAATATCAAATTGACTTCTTTGGAGGGGGGGGCGGTTTCGAGGCAGGGTCTCATTCTGATCCAGGCTGACCTGGAATTAACGATGTATTCTCAGGGTGGCCTTGAACTCATGGTGATCCTCCTACCTCTGCCTCCCAAGTGCTGGGATTAAAGGCGTGCGCCACCACGCCCAGCCAAATTTGCTTCTTTAAGCATTTTTTTCCAAGTACAACTTACTGGTATTAAATGAATTTCCATTATCTATGTCCATTACCAGCCATCTATAGAACTTGTTAAACACTGCCAGCTAAAAAGCCACACCACTTACACACTAGTCCTGGCTCCTGTCCAGCCTCTAGTCATTCCATCTTTAAAAATATATATATGCATTATTTATTATTTGAGAGAATGGGCATGCCAGGGCCTCTAGCCACTGCAAATAAACTCCAGATGCATGTGCATCTTGGCTTACATGGATACTGGGTAATCAAACCCAGGACATTAGGCTTTGCAAGAAGTGCCTTTCTTTCGTAATGATTTTTTAAAAATTTTATTTATTTGCAAGCAGAGAGAGATAGAAGAGAGACAGAGAGAGAATGGGCACACCAGGGCCTCTAGCCACTGCAAATAAACTCCAGATGCATGTGCCCCTTGTGCATCTGGCTTATGTGGGTCCTAGGGAATCGAACCTAGGTCCTTTGGCTTTGCAGGCGAGTGCCTTAACTGCCAAGCCATCTCTCCAGCCCAGAAGTGCCTTTCTTTAACAACTGAATCATCTCTCCAACCTATCTTGATGAGCCTGACTACTCCAGGTGCCTTAGATAAGCAGAACCATTAACGATTGGTCTTTTTGGTTTTTTGAAGTAGGGTCTCATTCTAGCCCAGGCTGACCTGGAATTCACTCTGTAGTCCTAGGCTGGCCTTGAACTCATGGCAATCCTCCAACCTCGGCCTCCCAAGTGCTGGGATTAAAGGCGTGCGCCACCATGCCTGACAGTGGTACAAGCCTTAATCCCAGCATTTGAGAGACTGTGGTACAAGGATTATGGATCACTGAGTTTCAGGTCAGCCTGAACAAGACTCTACCTCAAAAAAAAAAAAAAAAAAAAACCAAGAAATAAAAGATTGTTTTTTAGTTTTTTTCAAGTTAGGGTTTCACTTTAGCCTGGATCTCACTCTGTCCTGTCTGGCCTTGTACTCACGATGATCCTCCTACCTCAGTCTCCTAATTGCTGGGATTAAAAGTGTGTGCCACCACTCCCAGAAAAAATAAAAATAAAAAAATTACATATGAAAAAGGGAGGTGGAAAGAAACAGTGTATAGCCTTCTGCCACTGCAAATGAACTCAACACATATGTCACTTTGTGTATGTGGCCTTCCTTATGTGAGTGCTGAGGAATCAAAGCCAGGCCAACAGGCACTGCAAGCAAACACCCCTCATTCTGTACTGGCTTCTTTCTCTTAGCATAACATTCTCAAGGTGCATCCATTCACTACTGTCAACTTCCCTTTTGTGGTTACATAATAGTCCACTGTGTGGCTGGCCCGCATTCTAGCCACTTGCCACTGGTCACCTGGGTTGTTGCCACCATTTGGCGAGTATGAACGCAGGTGTACCTGCTTGAGCCTCTGCCTTCCTCCTTCAGGGTATCTACCCACCAACGGGAGGGCTGGATGAGATGGAAAGTGTTAAAACTTTTTTTGGGTTTGTCAAGGTAGGGGCTCACTCTAGCTCAGGCTGACCTGGAATTCACTATGTAGTCTTAGGGTGGCCATGAATTCACGCAGTCTACCTCTGCCTCCCAAGTGCTGGGATTAAAGGCCTGCACCACCACGCCCGGCTCTAACATTTTCTTTTAATAGCTGCTAAGGAAGGGTTTTTATTCCGGATGCTGTTTGTAAAATGATATGCTTTGCTCTACTAACGCTGCCACCTCCTGGGACAATCCAGGAATGTTCCACACGCAGGCCCCGGAGGGTCCAGGTGAGGCCAGGGCAGGTTACTGACCCAGATTTGGAGGCTGCTTGATGACAGAAATTAACCCTTGGAGCCCTGAGAGGGGAGGTGGTGGCTGAGGCCCCACATGCACCCCTGGGGGAGGGAGGCTCCTAGAGCAAGTGGAAAATCTGAGTAAGGTGCTTACCACAGCAGCTTCCTGGTGCCAGGGACTGGTGACGACGAAAGCAGTGAGGTGCAGGTCCAGCCTGGCTCCACTGACTCGCTATCATCAGCAGCTGGTAAGGCTCTTCAGACAGACGCAGGTCCGTGCCTTGCCCAGCCCGCCCAGGTGAGCCCTGTGGAGGCTAGTTCCTCCCACCCCCAGGTGGCTATGGAGTGGAGCCTAGGGCCCTTCTGAGCTCTGGCCTTCAGCTTCTGGGATCCCAAGTCCTCCGTCCTGCTTCATCCAGGAAAGCTTGCCAAGAATAGGAAGTTGGCGGGTGGGGGGAGTGAGTGCAGATGTGCACCCAGAGCCATCTGCAGCGTGGAGAACCGCGCTCAAAGGGAAGCTGGGTAGACGGACAGAACCGGCCTCAGTCTTGAGGAAAGGATCATGGGTAGGGGGCATGGCTCCCGTTGTTCTGTGAGTAGGTCACACGTGACAGGCCCTGGAACCAGCAAGGGCTCAGCAGTGGAGAGGCAAGGCTGTAGAACCCAGCAACCTACCAGCTGCCATCTCCCCGAAACTCAGAGCACTGCACCAAAAACCTCAAAGCTCAATCTTCAGCCTAGGTGGTAGCGGGGGAAACTGAGGCTGCACTGCTAAGCAGCCAGTGGCAATGGAGCTCTAGGTGGAAGCTAGACTCATAGACCCACATGGAACCCTGAGAAGTGAGGGTGGCAGGGCTCACCTCAGTCATCCCAGCAGTGTGAAATCCAGATGCCACCAGGTCCGTGGTGACTATCCCCCTAGGTAGCTTGGTCTCCCAGCAAGCGAGCCCTCCACTCTGATATGGCTGTTTCTCCACTCCTACAACCGGTGAACTAACATGGCTGTTGGCCCCCTTCCCTCCTCAGCCACAGGTTGAAGCCATGGAAAAGGGCCTTGAGGGACCCAGATGGACACGCTGGAATGGAGGGGCCCAACAGCCTTGAATGTCGAGGAGGGAGTGGAAGGCAAAGTGGTCCAGATCCATCCAGATCTGGGAACCAGGCTCACGTGAAGCATCAGGAGCCGGAAGGGGGGTGGCTGTACAGGGGCTTCTCCTCCCACTTCAAGCTGAGCCAGGGAGAGCACCAAGGCCACCGGGCAGTGCAGGTCTCCTCTGGGCTGCGTGACCTCAAGCTCTAAGTGGCTCAGGGCAAGTGATGCAGCATGGGCTCCAAACCACGAGCCCTGAGAGGCACATTTACAGTCACTCGGACCATTTTATTATTTTTGAGAAAGGATCTTGTTATGCAGCCCAGCAGGCCTACACTTTACAATCCTTGCCTCCCAAGAGCTGGGATTCCAGGCATGCAAAACCATACCTGGCCATCTGAAATTGCACGGATCAGATGTTCTGTGCTCCTACACTATTGTTCACACTGAGGTAAGCATTTCCTTCTATGTCAAATTCACTTTTTTTTTGGGGGGGGAGGGCATAGTTGTGTGGCCACACTTGCGTGCAGGTCAAAGTGCACAAGGAAGCCAGAGGTCGATGTCAGGTGTCCTCCTTAATCACTCTGCACTTTGAGGCAAGGGCTCTTCCTCCATCTGGAGCTCGCTGATTGGTCTAGATAAACTAGCCAGGAAGTTTTAGGGGATCTTCTGTCTCCACCTCCCACTGCTAAGATTTCAGCCATGCATCACCACCCCTGTTTTTTGTTTGTTTTGAGGTAGGGTCTCTCTCTAGCCTGACCTGGAATTCACTCTGTCTCAGGCTGGCCTTGAACTCACAGTGATCCTTGTATCTCTGCCTCCTGAGTGCTGGGGTTAAAGGCGTGCACCACCACACCTGGTCGTCCCTGACTTTGTTTTATTTTTCAAAGTAGGGTTTCACTCTAGCCCAGAATGACCTGGAATTCACTGTTGTCTCAGGGTGGCCTTGAACTCATGGCAGTCCTCCTACCTCTACGCCTGGCTCCTGGCTTTTTATTTTTTATTTTTATTTTTTGTTTATTTGAGAAAAAGAAAGGCAGACAAAGGCAGAGAGGAAAAAAAAAAGATATTGGGTGTGCCACAGCCTTCAGCTGCTGCAAAAAATTCCAGATGCATGTGCCACCTTGTGCATCTGGCTTAGTGTGTCCTGGGGAATCAAACCTGGATCCTTTGGCTTTGCAGGGAAGTGCTTTAACTGCTAAGCCGTATCTCCAACCCACCCTATCTTTTATAAAGGAAGTCATCATCAAGTCCTCATGATTAAGCAGCCAGAACTGAACCATCACCCCAGCCCCTAAACTCACATTGTTTTGTTTTGTTTTTGTTTTTGTTTTTTTCGAGGTTTGGCACTGCTCAAGCCCAGGCTAAACTGAAATTCACTGTGTAGTCTCAGGGTGGCCTCAAACTCATGGTGATCCTCCTACCGCTACCTCCTGCATGCTGGGATTAAAGAAGTGCACACCATGTCAGGCTTAAACTCACATTTTATATAGCACCTTTGATTGTATCTTGAAAGGCATTCCAGCTGCAGAAACAGATGAGAGGTGGGTGGCTGATTTGCAGTACCTGAGCTCAGGGTGACACTCACCCAGGTTGTCCCCAGAGCCGATGCTGAAAGCAGACCCTGACCTCAGGGCCTCAGTGAAGAGCCTAGAGGATCCCACATGGAATGTGGCAAGCTACTAACTGAAACTGAAATGATGCAGCAGGCCAGGATCCCAAGGATGTCTAACCTCCTAGCTCGAGACTGGGGAGGTAAGGAGTCTGTTTAGGGTCAATCATTCTTGGCCTTCATTAATGTGTTCTGATAAAAGGGTTTCCATACTGACCACCCCAATACCATGCTGTACAAAGTTTTATTAGCTAGCTGTCCTGGAGCTCCTTGGTTATGTTTGCATCACGCTCGCACCTCAGATCGTCTCAGGCTGACCGCAGGGACAGCTCAGAAACTTGGAAAAGAGTGCCGCAATCCAGCGGCATGGCAGGCATGAAGTGGTGCTGTACTGGAGGCACGATACTGGGGAGTGTGATGTCCAGGATGATGACTTCCAGCAACTTGAAAACTCTTGATAGATAGGGCCACGGTCATTGTGCTGCATCCTTGCTCTGGGAGGGCAGGTCACTCCTTCACACCCACACGAGGGGAAGAGACTCCTCCATACTTTTGGATTTAACAATCAGGTACATCAGAAACAAGCAGAACGAGAGCCAGAAAGTCTGCAAGCTCTGACTGAGCCCTGGTCCTCCCTGATGGAGCAGGGGAAGACAGACATAGGAGGCTAGCTGGGCTCAGAGCTCACGTGAAGTCCAACAAGAGCTCGAAGGAAAGCAAGGGACAGGGAGCCCTGTTGTGAACACAGGAGTCCTGAGCGCAGCTTTCAGTCCAGAAGGGTGAGGAGCAGGCAGTGGCCCTCACTGCATGCCAAACCACTGCTCTTGGTCAGCCCACTGGGCTGCCTCACTGTCGCTGCCCTCCAGGTCCCCTTCTTCCCCACTCCCTTCCATGTCGTCCACATCCTCCTCCTGAGTGGCATCCGTGGGACTTTCTTCCTTTTCCATCTTCTGCATCCCTTCTAGAGACTTCTGGTCATTGGGGTCCAAACTAAGGGACAACAAAAGAAAGGAGAGGCCTGAATCTGCCTTCCTTCTTGCTGACTGGTTCACACCCTGCTGGCCCGGCAGTGAAATGAAGATTCAGAGCAACCACTAGACCTAGAACCTGGCCTTTCTGAACTCGGCTTCCAAGACTGGATCAATGGAGTCTGCCACAGAGGAAAAAAAAAGCCTTTTCCTAATTTTTAGAATTGTCAATTTGAGTTTTTCTCCATAAACCCATGCCTATTATTCCTCTAGCATTCTGCTAGAGGCTGGCTATCAGATAACACAAATGAAAATGTAGCAAATAACCATCAATAGAGAGATTCAAATGTAATTTCTTGAAAGGATGGAGTCTGGAGTCAGACATGGCAGCAAATGGAAGCAGGGGGAGAAAGAGCACCAGGCAGGCCTAGGTGACAGAAGACCCTGCCTCAAAATGGATGGATGATGTATGTATGGATGGATGGATGGAAGGAGGAAGGAAGGAAAAAGTAAGGAAGGGAAGGAAAAGTAAAAAAGAAGGAAAGAAAGAGGAGAGGGGTTATGAGTTAGGAGCTACAAAAAGAAAAAAAAAAAGTTGCTGTGCAGTGGGTAAAATTGCTCCCTATTCTAAAGACACAACTGCCAGCACACGGCTGCTAACTGAAGCCGTCCTGCTCCACTGTGAACAGACTTGTAAGCTGCCTCATTAGAGCCATGACCTAAGTAAGGCTTTTGCGTTCAGCAGCAATATGTCACATGTGCCAAATCCCAAAAGACCAGTCCAGAGCCTCTAGAACAGTTACTTACTTGACTCCCAAGTAACCATTTTTTTTAAGCAGTACTGAAGACAGACTATCTAAGGCCTTGAGCATGCTAGGTAAGCTACATTCCCAGCCCCTTAGCAATCTCTTCTCTTGTCTTTGTGAGCACCAGCCAAGGCAACAGGCATCCTATCTCTAATCAAAGTCTGGTACTTTATTTTTTCACTTGTTTCTATGCTTCCAAAAAGCAATTAAGACCTATTCTGGAATCCTGCACCTATGGACACCCACAAAAAGGTTATTTTCTGGGGACAGTGATGCACCTTTAACCGTAGCATTCAGAAAGCAGAGGAAGGAGGATTGCCGTGAATTTTAGGCCAGCCTAGGACCACAGAGTGAGTTCCAAGTGAGTTCCTGGGCTAGAGTGAGACCCTACCTCAAAAATAAACAAGAACAACAACAACAAAAAAAAACATGGTTATTTTGTACCATCTCTTCCCCAAAACCTTCCATGCAGCTCGTACCTGGAGCTGGGGTTCCCACCTACGAGGGCCCCACTCAGCCTCTACAGCACTGGGCACTGGGTCACATTACGACAACTGCTGTCCAGTGACCTCCGCAGTGGTCACGGAGATGCTGCTCAACTACCTGGACAAGTGAACAGCAATGTGACCAGACTCAATTAAAGACAGCCACTCATCATAACCTTAGACACTGACAACCCTCAAAAAAATCCCTTCTGTACTAAGTGGTACAAATACCACTGTTTATTTAGTATTTACTGTGTACCAGTAAATATAGTGCTAAGGCCTTTACATCAAATCCCCTTAAATCCTCATTCAGTTCTTTAACATCTATAAGGCAGATACAGAAGGAAATCTGTTAGTAACCTTGAACCAAGTGACAGAGGTGAACAAAACATTCAAACTTAAGAATTCAAGCTCTTAATTACTACAGCAGATAGCAGCACAGGAAAGCATTTACAATCTTTAATTTGAAAAAGCAGAATATAAAATATATACAAGGTAAACCCTATAAAAATGTGGGGGGGGCAAGGACAGGAACATCTGCATGAATGAACTTGGATGTTACACTAATGTAGGCTAGTTATAATTGACAGTTCTATAATGTTCTTGGTATTTAATTTGGAAAATTAAGCGAAAATTTTAGAAGTCATGAATTCAATGCACAACTAAACCTACCATTATATTATTATTAATATATGTTTCTAAAACTTCTGTTACAAAGGTACCTGCCTCCTCTACCCTCATGACCTTCCCATGGGAGGCTGAGTGCCTACCTTAGTGCTATACTATACTGGTCCATTGCTTCCTGATACTCATTGACAGCAACCAGAAAATCTCCGAGGATCCGATGCAGGACACAGTCGCTCTGATTAGCCAGTGCGTTCCTCAGCAAAGCAATTCCATCTTCGTATTTCTGTTCTCTGCCTGAAGAGAAAGACAATCCTCAGTGTTCTACTTCAACATTCTGAAACCTGCCCAGCTCACAAAATGACAGCTATCATCTCTGACTTCTTGGCAGACATCAAGGGAATAAAAGTGAGAGTAAGTACATCTGAATTCTTCTTGCATTAGGAATTCTGAAGTCTGAGTTCTGATGTTAAATATACTCAACCTTAATCAAATAAAAAGCCAAATTATGTTATTTGACAAACTAGTCCAAAGAGTTCATTAAAAATCAGAACAGCTGGGTGTGGTGGCACACACTTTAATCCCAGCACTCAGGAGGCAGAGGTAGGAGGATCGCCAAGAGTTCAAGGCCTCCCTGAGACTACATAGTGAATTCCAGGTCAGCCTGAACTAGAGTGAAACCCTACCTCCAAAAACAACAACAACAACAACAACAACAACAATAATAATAATAAAAAACAGAACAAATGGTGCCCCCCATGTGATTATTGTGCATGGCCTCAGGACTCTGCCAGCAAGACAGCCATCACCCATCACCAGATTGGGGCCCAAGACATGATGTATTTACTTAACTATAAACACATAAATAAATCAGAACAGAGAAAGAACAAAGGGGGGGGGTGGCTAAAAGTCAAAAAAGAATCCAGTGGCTCAAACTGAGTAAAATCAGTTAGTTACATTTAAGCTCAAACAAGTTCAGAACAACTAAATCACGATAAAACCAAGTTGAACATCTTGACAATCAATTTTGAGCTAAAATGAGCAGGTCTAAGCCAGCCTCATTTGGCTATATATAAACTAGTTCAAGAAGTCTCAGACCTGATGCTAAGGCACATGGCATCTGTGAGCAGCTGGCACGGAAGCCCACTGGAGAGGAGATTTCAAAACAATGACAATGTGGGGCTGGAGAGATGGCTTAGTGATTAAAGCACTTGCCTGCAAAGCCAAAGGACCAAGGTTCAACTCCCCAGGACCCACATAAGCCAGATGCACAAGGGGGCACATGCATCTGGAGTTTGCAGTGGCTGGAGGCCCTGGCACGCCCATGCTCTCTCTCTCTCTCTCTTCCTGCCTATTTCTGTATCTCTCTCAATAAATAAATAAAAATATTTAAAAAAACAATGACAATGAACTGGACAGAAAATAAGACACTTACTAAGTAGTTCTGCTTTTTTCACCACAGCCTTGATGTAATCTGGCCTTTGGGTCAGGGCTTTATCTAACAGAGTTTTGGCTTTCTCCTGGGTCACTGGATCTTCCAGACAAACAGTAGCTAGAAGGGTAAGAGTCTGTGCGTTTGCACCTAGAGTTTTGTAAACATTGTTGGCCATTACCATTGCTTCTCGAATACTGTTAGAGGCTAAGTAACATTCAATGAGACCTGAAATAAAATCACACAAAGAAACTCAGTCATATCATCATTCCCAGCCATGCCTCCCTCTGACTGCGCTCCCAATGCAACACATAAGTTTCAGACAAAGGGTAGGCCCGGGAGACCCATGTGGTGATATTGGCTTAGAGGATATGTGGATAGAAAAGCTAGGAAGTCTTTTTCTCAGAGTGCGTGATGGATGTGGAACAAGCCTGCCCTGTAATGCACCTGCAGAAGCAGCAGGCCGTGTGAAAGTTGGAGAATGGTTACACCAACAGTTAGCTGTCATTGAAGCAGTGCAAGTGGATGTTTCCAAGGAAATCCAGGGTTCACTGCTTCTTAAGCCATTAATCTCCTGCTGGGTTCTGTCAACTAGTGTAGACCTAAGCTTAGGAGGGAGGGCCAAAGATCAATGTCTACAGGGCAGGCATGGTGGTGTATGCCTACAATCCTAGTACATGGGAGGCAGAGACAGGAGGATGGGAGGTAGAGGGGGGACAAAGTCTACTATGATACATATAAATGAAAATGCTATAATAAAATCCATTACTTTGTATGCTAAATTAAAAACTAGTAATAAGGGTTAGGGAGATGATTCAGCAGTTAATAGCACTTGCTTGAAACTGCCAGCCAGTTCCAATCCCCAGCACCCACGTGTAAAGCCAGACACAATTGGTGCATGTACTTAAGGCAATGGTAGGCAGAGCCAGGAGAATCTGGAAGTTGACATGGTAGAGGGAAAAGACGAACACCTCAGACCTCATGTAAGCCATAGCACATGCATACCCCACACAGACATAATATACATTCAGATGCAATGCAATAAAAAGTAATTTCTTCCAGGCGCACACCTTTCTTTAATCCCAGCACTCGGGAGGCAGAGGTAGGAGGATCGCCGTGAGTTCAAGGCCACCCTGAGACTACATAGTGAATTCCAGGTCAGCCTAGGGGCAGAGTGACACCCTATCTCAAAACAACAACAAAAAAATAAAATAAAAAATTCTTAGTTGGGCATGGTGGAGCATGCCCTTAATCCCAGCACTCAGAAAGCAGAGGTAGGAGGATCACCTTGACTTCATAATGAATTCCAGGTCAGCTTGAGCTAGAATGAGACCCTCCAAAAAAGAGGACAACTCTTTATGCTCAGAGTAGAGAACAGAAGTAGTAGTTTTTAGCACAAAGCACTCATCAAAATAGAAAAACAGCTTAAGCACCAAACCACACATCCCTGATTGATTTTTTTTTCTTTTGGTTTTTCGAGTGAGGGTCTCACTCTGGCCCAGGCTGACCTGCCTCCTGAGTGCTGGGATTAAAGGCGTGTGCCACCACACCTGGCCCCTGGTTTTTACTCTGTACACTCCTCCTCCAGACCAGAGGCATCTGTAACATTCACGCACTCTTCGACACACTGGTTAATCAACTACAAATCACCTAACTTTTAGGGGAATACGTTAGACTCCACAAACAGAGTTGTTGACAACCTGTATCTTTTTAAAGTTTTTTGAAAATGTTTTTATTTTATTTATATATTTGTGAGAGAGAGAAAGAATGAAAAGAGTGTGTGCACATGCGTGTGTAAGGTGGTGGTGGGGGGAGAATGGGTGCCCCAGGGCCAGCCTCTAGCCACTGCAAAGGAACTCCAGATGCACGAATCACCTTGTGCATCTGGCTTATGTGGTTATTTGGGAACCAAACTTGGGTCCTTAGGCTTTGAAGGCAAGCACCTTAACTGCTACGCCATCTCTCCAGCCCACAACCTGTATCTTCACTCATTTATTTCTTTTTTTTTAATTATTATTATTATTTTTTTTTTGGTTTTTCAAGGTAGGGTTTCACTCTGGTCCAGGCTGACCTGGAATTAGTCTCAGGGTGGCCTTGAACTCACTGCGATCCTCCTACCTCTGCCTCCCGAGTGCTGGGATTAAAGGAGTGTGCCACCACGCCCAGCCACTCATTTATTTTTGCATGTGTATGAGTGTGTGGGTGTGTAAGGGGGCAACGGGATCTCTATGAGTTTAAGGCTGTCCTGAGACTACATAGTGAATTCCAAATCAGCCTGAGCTAGAGTAAGACCCTACCTCGAAAAAGCAAAAAAAGAATTTATACTGAGCCAGGCATGGTAGTGCACACCTTTAATCCCAGCACTCGGGAGGCAGAGGTAGGAGGATTGCTGTGAGTTTGAAGCCACCCTGAGACTGCATAGTTAATTCCAGGTCAGCCTGGGCCAGAGCAAGACCCTACCTCAAAAAAAAAAAAAAAAAAAAAAAAAAAAAAAAAAAAAAGGGCTGGAGAGATGGCTTAGTGGTTAAGGCACATGCCTGCAAAGCTTAAGGACACTGGTTCAATTCTCCAGATCCCACATAAGCCAGATGCACATGGTGGCACATGCATCTGGAGTTCGTTTGCGGTGGCTAGAGGCCCTGGCATGCCCACTCTCACTTTCTGTCTGCATCTCTCCCTCTCTTTCTGTCTCTAATAAATAAAAATAAATCTACCAACCCCAAAAAAAAAAAAAAAAAAAGAAAGAAAGAAAGAATTTATTCTGTAGCTGGGCCTGGTGGCACACACCTTTAATCCCAACACTCCGGAAGCAGAGGTAGAAGGATCTCCAAGAGTTTGAGGCCACCCTGAGACTATATAGTGACTTCCAGGACAGTTTGAACTACCTTGAAAAAAGAAGGAAAAAAAATTTATACTGAGGGCTGAAGAGATGGTTCAGTGGTTAAAGGTGCTTGCTCGCAAGTACCCACATAAAACCAGATGCATAAAGTAGCACATGTGTCTGGAATTCGTTCACAGCAGCTCAAGGCCCTGGGGTGCCCTTTCTCTCTGTCTGGCTCTTTGTCTCTCTCAAATCAGAATATGAAAAAGAGGGCTGGGGGCTGGAGAGATGGCTAAGCAGTTAAGACACCTGCCTCCTAAGCCTAAGAAAGCCTGTTCTAATCTCCAGGTCCCACGTTTAGCCAGATGCAAAGTGACGCAAAGGCGCAATGCCGCACTTGACCACAAGGGGGCGCACACATCTGGATTTCGTTCACAGCAGCTGAGAGGCTGCTGGCGCACCCATCTCTCTCTGTCTCCCTCTCCGTGTGTCTCCCCCCCCCCAAAAAAAAAAAGAGTGCTGGGGAAATGGCTTAGTGGTTAAGGCGTTTGCCTGCAAAGCCTAAGGATCCTGGTTCAATTCCCTAGTACCCACATAAGCCGGCTCATGTGTCTGGAGTTTGTTTGCAGTGGCTGGAGGCCCTGGCGCGCCCATTCTCTCCTTCTGTCTCTTCCTCTCTCTCTCTCTCTCAAATAAATAAATAAAATTTAAAAAAAAAGAAACTGTGCTATTGGGCATCTTCAAAAAAAAAAAAAAAAAACCATGAGCCAGGCATGGTGGCACACTGAGTTCAAGGCCAGCCTGAGACTACATAGTGAATTCCAGGGCTCGAGTGAGACAATACCTTGACAAAACTAAAAATAAAAAGCTGAGTGGTGCCACAAACCTTTAATCTCAGCACTGAGAAGGCTAAGGTAGAAGGATTGCCCTAAATTCGAGGAGAGCCTGGCCTACAGAATGAGTTTCAGCTCAGCCTGAACTAGACTATACCTTAAAACAAACAAACACACAAAATATCAAATCAAACAATCAATCAATTACATCAACCAATCAAATCAATTATCATTGGAATGACCTAGCAATATGATTTTTTTTTAAATATTTACTAAATTTTATTTTATTTTATTATTTTTAGAGAGAGACACAGAGAGAGACAGACACAGAGAGAGGGACAGGGAGACAGATAGAGATGGGCGCGCCAGCAGCCTCTCAGCTGCTGTGAACGAAATCCAGATGTGTGCGCCCCCTTGTGGTCAAGTGTGGCATTGCGCCCTTGGGTCACTTTGCATCTGGCTAAACGTGGGACCTGGAGATTGGAACCGGGTTCTTAGGCTTAGTAGGCAGGCGCCTTAACCACTAAGCCATTTCTCCAGCCCTAGCAATAGGATTTTAAAAGCTCCCCCTAGATGATTCTAGTATACAACAGAGTCTGGAAGTGCTAGCTTACTGACACTTCCCACCTAAGTGCAGTTGCCTGGCCCATGGACTCACACTGGCCATGTGTATTTGCCAACTTACCTTCGTAACAGTCTAAACGACAGGGAGAGAGCCTTATGGCCTCCCGAAAATGGATTATTGCTTCTTGGACTCGGCCCATGTTCCTGAGTGCTGCTCCTTTAAGCAGTAAAGCCTGAACACTATTACTGTTCAGTTGAATGGCCTTGGCTCCTAAGTAGAGGGCCCGGGAGTAGCGTTTGCTATAGAAGCTATGGCACCTAGGGGGGAAAACGGCAGAAGTTATCTGAGACAGAACTATATAAATGCTGACATGGTGGTGAATTCCTGTCATCCCAGCATATGGGAGATACAGGAAGAAGGATGCAAAGTTCAAGGCCAGCCTAGGCTATACAATAAGACTGTCTCCTCCCATCCCCCCAAAACAGCTTCATCCACATCCATCAGAGAAAGCCCAAACATGACCCTTGTTAAAAACCGTACTTACAGCTTTTCTAACCTAAGATATTAATGAAGAAGCAAATTTTAAAACCTAATCATTACACCTTTTTTTTTGTGGTCCAAGCTGACCTGGAATTAACTATGCAGTATCAGGGTGGCCTCGAACTCATGGTGATCCTCCTACCTCTGCCTCCCAAGTGCTAGGATTAAAGGTGTGTACCTCCACACCCAGGTTAAACCTTCTTTTTTTTGGGGGGGGGGGACAGAGAGGAAGACAGATAGAGATGGGCGTGCCAGCAGCCACTGCGAACAAATCCAGATGCGTGCGCCTCCTTGTGGTCAAGTGCAGCATTGCACCCCTTTGCATCTGGCTAAACATGGGACCTGGAGATTGGAACCAGCGTTTTTAGGCTTAGGAGGCAGGTGCCTTAACCGCTAAGCCATCTCTCCAGCCCTAAACCTTCTTTTAAAATACTTTATTTTTACTTGAGAGAAAGATGGGCAGTTACATAGGTAGACAGAGAGAGAATGGGTGAACCACAGCCTCCAGCCCTGCAAACAAACTCCAGATGCATGCGCCACCCTGTTGCATCTGGCTTATGTGGGTCCCGGGGAACTGAACTGAGGTCCTTTGGCTTTGCAGGCAAACATCTTAATCACTAAGACATCTCTTCAGCCCTTGTTTTTTTTTTTTTTTTTTTTTTGAGGTAGAGCCTTGCTCTAGCCCAGACTGACCTGAAATTCACTATGTAGTCTCAGGCTGGCCTTGAACTCAGTGATCCTCCTACCTCTGCCTCCCAAGTGCAAGCACCACCATGCCAGGCTAAATATATTTTTTCAAATTAATTAATTAAAAGAAAGATAGAGGGAGATAGAGAATGAGTGCATCAGGGCCTCTAGCCACTGCAAATGAAATCTAGACACATGCGCCACCTTATGCATCTGGCTTATGTGGGTCCTCAGTCATCAAATGTGGGTCCTTAGGCTTTGCAGGCAAGCACCTTAGACACTAAGCCATCATTCCAGCCCTGTTTTATTTGTTTATATTTTGGTTTTTCAAGGTAAGGTTTCACTTTAGCCAGGCTGACCTGGAACTCACTATGTCGTCTCAGGGTGGCCTTGATCTCATAGCGTTCTTCCTATCTCTGACTCCCAAGTGCTGGGATTAAAGGTATGTGCCACTATGCCCAACCCTGATTTTATTTTTGAAATAGGGTCTCATTCTGTAGCCTAAGCTGTCCTGAACTTACTATTCAGGCCAGGCTGGACTTGAACTCATGGCAATCTGCCTGCTTCAGCCTCTGCAGTGCTAGGATTATAGGTGTGAGCCACCATTCCCAGCTTACAATGTCTTTTTTTTATTGGGGGGTAGGGATTTTGAGGTAGGGTTTCACTCTAGCCCAGGATGACCTGGAATTCACTCTGTATTCTCAGGGTGGCCTTGAATTCTTGGCAATCCTCCTACCTCTGCCTTCTGAGTGCTGGGATTAAAGGCGTGCACCACCATGCCTGGCCTCTGCTTACAATGTCTTAAGGCATCTACTGACCACTGAGGAGAAAAGGGAATGCACAAACTTACCCAGAGACCACCCAGGGCTCTGCATGCTGATCAGAAATATTGAAAAGGCGGCAGCCGAGGTTCTCCACATCTTCTAGACGCCCTTCTCGTGCCAGAAGATAACCATATACATCCATTCCTAAAAGGAAGAACACGACTAAGATTACTCTGAGCAGGGTGTGGTGGCGCAGCCTTTAATTCCAGCACTCAGGAAGCAGAGGTAGGAGGATCGCCATGAGTTCAAGGCCACCGTGAGACTACATAGTGAATTCCAGGTCGGCCTGGGCTACAGTGAGACCCTATCTGGAAGGAAAAAAAAAAAAAAGCTTTTACCAGAACAACAGCAGTCTCCCCAAAAGGTAAAATAAGACATGGTGGCACAGAACTTTAATCCCAGCACTAGGGAGGCAGAGGGGCAGGAGGATCACCGTGAGTTCAAGGCCAGCCTGGACCTGTATATAGAGTAAGTTCCAGGTTAGCCTAGGCTACAGTGAGACCTTACCTCGAACCCCCCCCCCAAAAAAAAGGGTAAAACTACACAAACAGATCCTATACCAAAGGCGCCTGCTTTCTAGCATTTCCCCATTTCCTACAAAATGTCTACTAAAAAGCAGAAGCAGACAGGTATGGTGCCTTGGGAGGCAGAGGCACAAGGATTTTCAGTTTGAGGCCAGGCTATGAGACATAGTTGAGACCCTGTCTAAATAAACAAAAAGCAAACACAGCCATTAAAAAAAGAAGAAGAAATTCCAGGGTAGCCTGGGCTAGAGGGAGACACTACCTGGGGAAAAAAAGGGGGGAGTCCTAAAGAGATGGCTTAGCAGTTAAGGCATTTGCCTGCAAAGCCAAAGGACTTCGGTTTGATTCCCCAGGACCCACATAAGCCAGATGCACAAGGTGGCACATGCGCCTGGAGTTTGTTTGCAGTGGCTGGAGGCCCTGGCGTGCCCGTTCTCTCGCCCCACCCCCGACCCCAGAAAACTGGATATGTATCTGTACAAGGATGAAAATATATCCTTATCTCTCTCCATGCACAAGAATTAAGTCCAAATAGATCAAAGACCTTAATATCAGACCTGAAACTCTGAAACTGCTAAAGAAAAAAGTAGGAGAAACCCTTCAACATATTGGTCTTGGCAAAGACTTTCTGAATATTTGCTCAGGAACTAAAACCACAGATCAACTGCTGGGACCTCATGAAATTACAAAGCTTTTCTACAGCAAAGGATACTGTGAATAGAGCAAAGAGGGAACCTACAGAATGGGAGAAAATCTTTGCCAGCTATACATCTGACAGAAGATTATTATCTAGGATACACAAAGAACTCAAAAAATTAAATAATAAGAAATCAAAAAACCCAAATAATTTTTTTTTTTTTTTTTTTTTTTTTTTTCGAGGTAGAGTCTCACTCTGGCCCAGGCTGACCTGGAATTAACTATGTAGTCTCAGGGTGGCCTTGAACTCACAGCAATCCTCCTACCTCTGCCTCACGAGTGCTGGGATTAAAAGCGTGCGCCACCACGCCCGGCTAAATTTTTTTTTTTAAAAAGGGGGGGGGCTGGAGAGATGGCTTAGCAGTTAAGGCATTTGCCTGCAAAGCCGAAAGATACCAGTTTGATTCTCTAGGACCCACGTAAACCAGATGCACAAGAGGACACATTCATCTAGAGTTTGTTTGCAGTGACTAGAGGCCCTGGCGTGCCCATTCTCTCCCTCCCTCTCTCTCAAATAAATAAATAAATAAAATATATTTTAAAAAAAAAAGAAATCAAAAAACTCAATTAAATGGGCTATGGAACTAAATAGAGTTATCAAAAAAAGAAATAGAGATGGCATATAAACATCTAAAAAAATGTTCTACATGCTTAGGCATCAGGGAAATGAAGATTAAAACTACGTTGCGATTCCATCTCACTCCTGTCAGGTTGGCTACCATCATGAAAACAAATGACCATAAATGCTGCGAGGATGCAGAAAAAGAGGAACCTTCTACACTGCTGGTGGGAATGCAATCTGGTCCAGTCATTGTGGAAATCAGTTTGGAGGTTCCTGAGACAGCTAAAAATAGATCTACCATATGACCCAGCTATACCATTCCTAGACATGTATCCTAAGGACTCGTCTCACTAACTTAGAGATATTTGCTCGACCATGTTTACTGCCACTCTATTCTCAATAGCTAGGAAATGAAACTAGTCTAGATGCCCCTCAACTGATGAGTGGATAATGAAGATGTGGCACATTTACACAATAGAGTTCTACTCAGCGGTAAAGAAAAATGAAGTTAGGAATTTGCTGGAAAACGTATGGATCTGGAAAGGATTATACTTAGTGAGGTAACCCAGGCCCAGAAAGCCGAATGTCTTATGTTCTCTCTCATATGTGGATCCTAGCTACAAATGATTGGACTTCTATATGAGTAGGAATAAAAGTCAGTAGCAGAAGCCAGTAAGCCAGAAAGGGGATATAAAGGGAATAGAAAGGGAGGAGGGGGGACTTAATAGGATGGTATTGTATGTGTGTAAGTAGAAGAACAGATTAATGGGGGTGAAATGGCCTAAGTGAGGTCAGAGGAAGGGAATTGAGTAAAGGAAAGGTGTAGGGAGGGCTAATCAAAATCTAAGAGAATATAAATAAGTCATATGGAAACCTATTTTTCTGGACAATGGAACACTCAGAAACCACAGATTGTTACTAGAAAATTTTCAGTGCCAGAGATGGGATACCTTCCGGTGAGTTGTTGGCCAAGGAGGTAACTGATATCCCCAAAACATTATATGCCATTACCGAGGTCCTGAGTTTCCCACCAGAAATAGATGGGAAGACCCTATTGCTGAAGACTCCACATACTTGGGCTGCAAGGTCACTGAGAAATCCTGCTGGAACTGAGCTAAAAACCTCCTCCATTGAGACCAGCTGACAGAAAGTTGGAAAAAGCTATGCTGCATGCAGTTCAATGGAAGAGAGAAAACACCAGTGAAGATACTCAACAGTGGACACTGCAAGCTTTAAATTTGGCCAGCCAGGCCAAATGAGCCAACGGGTGCAATAATGGCATGTCTGTTATGGGGGAAACCAACCACTCTCTAATTGGACTGGAGGCCCGCTCCATTAAAGGGAATACATCCCCGATACTGAAAACCTACAGAGGTAGTCATGAGCTCTAGGGGTGTAATGTCTGCTCGTGTCTGGCTAAATGTATATACTATACTCACCAAACTGTCCAGTAAATACTTCTCTTAATGTTTATACCCATATATTAATGCTACTCTCACTTTTGGTTAAAGAAGCGTCTCTTTTCAGATGGCAGTGACCTTGGGATGACTCAGAAGGCAACCATGGTGCTGAGAAGTGACAGAGGAGGGCTCAGCACTGAAACATCTCTATCAAAACCTTCCAAGGATCAGAGTCCACTGCTGAAGAGGCAGCATAAAGAATTTAAGAGCCAAAGAAAGGGTAGGACTCCTTACAACGTGCTCCTCCAGACACAAAAAGGCCTGGATATCCATGACTTCACAGTGCCTGACACTACCTACACAAGACCATTATAATAGGAGGAAAAGATGATGACATCAAAATAAAAGAGACTGATTGAGGGGGGAGGGGATATGACGGAGAATGGAGTTTCAAAGGGGAAAGTGGGAGGAGGGAGGGGATTACCATGGGATATTGTCTATAATTATGGAAGTTGTCAATTAAAAAAAAAAAAAGGCATGGTGGGGCACGTCTTTAATCCCAGCATTTGGGAGGCAGAAGGAGGAGGATAGCCATAAGTTCAAGGCCACCCTGAGACCACCTAGTGAGTTCCAGGTCAGTCTGGGCTAGAGTGAGACCCTACCTCGAAAAACCAGAAAATAAATAAATAAATAAATAAATATGTTTTTTTTTTTTAATTTTTTTTATATTTATTTTTA
Source organism: Orientallactaga sibirica (assembly GCA_036365145.1). NCBI lineage: Eukaryota > Metazoa > Chordata > Mammalia > Rodentia > Dipodidae > Orientallactaga > Orientallactaga sibirica. Next base: position 21,746,252 of record JAEOAD010000026.1, on the reverse strand, counting down.
TTTTTGGAGAGAGACACAGAGATACACAGAGAGATAGGGAGAGGAAGACAGACAGAGATGGATGCGCCGGCAGTGTCTCAGCTGCTGCGAACGAAATCCAGATGCATGTGCCCCCTTGTGGTCAAGTACGGCATTGCGCCCTTGCGTCACTTTGCATCTGGCTAAATGTGGGACCTGGAGATTGGAACTGGCATTCTTAGGCTTAGGAGGCAGGCGCCTTAACCCCTAAGCCATCTCTCCAGTCCAATAAATATGTTTTAAAAAATAGAAAGGCCAGGTGTGGTGGCACATGCCTTTAATCCCTGCACTCAGGAGGCAGAGGTAGGAGGATCGCCGTGTGTTTGAGGCCACCCTGAGACTACAGAGTAAGTTCCAGGTCAGCCTGGTCTACAGGGAGACCCTACCTTGAAAAAAAAAAAAGAAAGGAGATAACTTAGAAGGCAAAAGATGTATTAAATTCATTGAAATGTAGAAATCCCTACATTCTGCATGTTTATCAAAACCTCATGTTGTACATCTTAAATATATATAGTAAAAATAAAAATTTTAAAAACAGCTCATAAGTAATAAATAAATAAATAAATAAACAAAAAAAATTTTTAATGGATTTTTTTTTTTGGCTAGGTGTGGTGGCACACACCTTTAATCCCAGCACTAGGGTGGCACAGGTAGGAGGATCACTGTAAGTTCAAGAACAACCTGAGACTTTAGGGAATTCCAGGTCAGCCTGGGCTAGGAGGGAGACCCTACCTGGAAAAACCAAAAATAAACAAAAAACAAAACAAAAAAAAGGTAACAGTATTAAGCTGGGTATGGTAGCTCACGCCTTTAATTCCAACAATCAGGAGACTGAAGTAGGAGGACTAGTGTGAATTGAAGGCCTGCCTGGGCTATAGAGAGACCCTGATTCAAATCCCCCTCCCAAAAAAAGAAAAGCAGTATCAAGGACTAGGGATGTAGCTTAGTGGCGAAGTACTTACCTACTAAGTAAGGCTGGGTTCAACCTCTAGTACTGGAGGAAAAAAGGGTGGCGGGGGGTGGGGGGGGCCCATGCCTGTATTCCAGCACTTAGAAAGTGGAAGCAGAGGGCTACAGGGTAAGTTCCAGGTCAGCCTAGGCTACAGTGAGACCCTGACTCAAAAATAAATAAAGCAAGATGGGCATGGTGGCGCACACCTTTAATCTCAGCTCTCGGAGGCAGAGGTAGGAGGACCTCCATGGGTTCGAGGCCACCCTGAGACTTCTTAATGAATTCCAGGTCAGTCTGAGCTAGAGTGAGACCCTACTTCAAAAAACCAGAGAATGAATGAATGAATAAATAAATAAAGCAGAGGGATCAGGAGTTCAAAGCCAGTCTTGATATGTAGCAAGTTTGAGGCCAGCCTGGGATGTCTCAAAAAACCAAACAAACAAAACCACAGAACAGTATCATGAACTAATGCTGTATTTCTGCCTGTCTTCTCTGATCTGCCCCTGTACAACCATACTCACTGAGCCCCAAGGATCACTCACCTTTTATCAGATAGGGGTCCAACATCTGTGCCTGCTCAAACTTGAGGACAGAGTTTTTATTATCTCCAGCTCTGAAGTACAAGTCTGCTAAGCTTCCCAGCAGGTCGACATTATCTCGCAATAAGGACTTTTTCTCTAGTGAGCTTAAAGACATTAAATCATGAACCTTAAAATCTATTATAAATCTGTTCTAAATCCTTGCATCTGGGAAATGAACATAAAAAATGATTTTCTGTATTGTGATATTTTTCATCGTAACTTTTTTTGAGACACAGTCTGGTTATATCATCCAGGCTGGCCTTGAATTCATGACCCTCCTGCTTTAGCCTTCCAAGTGCCGGGATTTACAGATAGGTATCACCATGTTTAGCTATAATTAAAGCGGACAATAGGTTTCAGATTCTGAGCTTATGCTCTTAAACGTTATATAGAACTTTCTAGTTGCAGTTTTTCAGAGGACAACATACACATACAATTTTGAATATAATGTCATTGGAAAGTAACAGCTACTTATTATTCATTTGGGTGACACTGTAAAACACAAAATAAAAACAGCCTTTTGTTATTAATCTTTATTTGACTAGAAAGAAAAGGAGATACCCTAGGTCAGGCACTGCAATAAACAACACTTCTAAGACGGGCATGGTGGCGCACACTTTTAATGCCAGCACTGGGGAAGCAGAGATAGGAAGATCGCCTTGAGTTTGAGGCCACTCTGAGACTACAGAGTGAATTCCAGGTCAGCCTGAGCTACAGTGAAACCCTACCTCAAAAAAAAAAAAAAAAAAAAAAAAAACTCCTAGAGAAGCCAAAAATATTTTCAGTGTGAATATGACATGCTATAGCAGTGCTTATTTAAGAGTGCTCATCATTGCATGGAAAGTCAAAAGCCAAACTCAGCCCAGCTTCAAATTTTTACAGGTTCCAAATTTTTACATGTATAACCATTCAGTGCAGACACACACAGCCCAGTTAGTGACTGAAACATCAAGAAAAAAGCACCTGACTTATCTGAAACACATCAGATCTCTAGACAAGGAAAGGGTCTAAAGATCACTGAATTAAGCCAAGCCTGGTGGCTCACACCTGTTATCCCGGCACTGGGGAGGCCACTGTCACAGAACTATTGCAACAAATTGAAGACCAGCCTGGGCTGCATAATGAGTTCAAGACCAGACTGAGCTACTCAGGGAGATCTTGTCTCAAAAATTAAAAATACATAAAAGATAAATGTATTCTTTTAATCATTGAATTAATATTGTGGCTCTCACCAGATGGTATTGATTGCTCTCGAGTTGTCACCAGTGTGCACAAAGGCATATGCTTTGATCCACACAGAGAGCCAGTCCAGGTTAGGCACAGTCTGGATCACATTCATCGTCATTGATGCCACCTCTGCCCCTTTTACAGAAAGGGATAACAAACCTATCCCACCAGAAAACAAGAGAGAGAAGGTGAGGCACAGCATCCTTCTCCCCAATGCGAGAAACAATAGACTACAAAGCAACCATCTCCTTATCTAACTAAGTAAGATGCTTCTGACAGCAACTAAAACTTTCAGTGCCAAGACCTGAAACCAGAGCTCCAAGCATGCTAAGCATGGGCTCTACCACTGAGCTCTCTCCTCATCCTTCGTGACTGAATATGTGCTAATGCAGGAAATGTTTTAAAAACCTACTCTACCTGGGTGTGGTGGCACATACCTTTAATCCCAGTACTTGGGAGGCAGAGGTAGGAGGACTGCTGTGAGTTCAAGGCCACACTAGACTACACAGTGAATTCTAGGTTATCCTGGGCTACAGCAAGACCCTACCTTGAAAAACCAAATAATTAATTAATAACCTCTAATGCATACCCATGATTGAGTACTACTATCCTTGACAACAAATGCTGCAGAAAAACATGCAGAACGGTTCTATACCTAGAATGGCATCCAGGGCTAAGGGGCACTGCCGCAGGACTTCCTTATAGCTGGTGACGGAAGGGCGCTCCTGACCAGCCTTCTTGTACAGGTTTGCCAGCATCATGTTTATCTGCATAAATGAAAACACAGGGCACAGTGGAAGTGTACTCGCCATGAAGAAGTTCTCTCTCTCTCTCTTTTTTTTTTTTTTTTTTTGGTTTTTCAAGGTAGGATCTCACTCTGGTCCAGGCTGACCTGGAATTCACTGTGTAGTCTCAGGATGGCCTCGAACTCATGGCGATCCCCCTACCTCTGCCTCCGAGTGATGGGATTAAAGGCGTGCGCCACCACACCTGGCTTAGTTCTCTCTCTCTCTCTCTCTTTTTTTTTTTTTTTGGTTAAGGTCTCACTCTCTAGCTCAGGCTGACCTGCAATTCACTATGTAGTCTCAGGGTGGCCTCGAACTCACAGCGATCCTCCTACCTCTGCCTCCAAGTGCTGGAATTAAAGGCGTGCATCTCCACACCTGGAAGAAGTTCTCATTTTTATTACCAAGTACTAGTCAACTTTCTCCTGGAAAAGTCTATCCAAGTCCTTTGTAAACAACAACAACAAACCAAAAAAAAAAAAAATTCATTCCTCGAAACAAGGAAGAAATTACTGTATCTTTGCTTTTCTAGGAGGTCCTATTCCTAAAGGAGACATGTTACCTTCTGCCCTAACCAAAACATCCAGTAATATCTGGACCAAAGATGCTGCCTTTGGAAATGGAGTAACGTTCATTTGAGAAAGGTTCTAGAAATCTAGCTACCTCGATTCTTTCTTTTTTGGTGAACCAGTGAGTTTACTAGGATTACTTACAGAAACAAGAGTGACAGCTTACTTACAGGAGCATGAGTGACTCAAGGCAGCTGCATTCCTGACTGAAAAGCAGACCACAGGCAGCATGGTTGAGGATGCTAAACCTCTGGAGCTCACTGCATGGCTTACAGGCAGCTGGGCAGACAGGAAAGTCTCCTCCATTCTTTATTTTTAGCTTCTTTTTCTCTTGCATATGTATGTATGTTCATTTGTGTGTGGGCATATGCGAGCATGTGGAGGCCAGAGATTAACATTGGGTGCTCTCCTTAATCACTTTCCACCTCATTTAAAAATTTTCTATTTATTTATTTGAGTGTGTGTGCATGCATGCGCGTGTGTGTGTATATGTATGTAATGGGGGATGCTGGGCTTCCTGCTGTTACAGACACCAGACATTTGCACTACTTTGTGCATCTGGCTTTACGTGGGTGCTGGGGAGTCATACTCAGGTCATTAGGTTTTGAAGGCAAGCAACTTAACCACTGCGCCATCTCTCAAACTCTTTTTTTGTTGCTGTTTTTTTCTTGGAGGGAGACAGAAAAAGAGAGAGAGGGAGGGAGGGAGAGAGGAAGGGAGGGAGGGAGACAGAGAATGGGCACACCAGCAGCCTCTCAGCCACTGTGAACAAACTCCGGTCGAGTGCGTCCCCTTGTGGGCAAGGGTGGCATTGCACCCTTGCATCAGTGTCTGGCTAAACATGGGACCTGGAGATTGGAACCAGATCTCAAACTCTTTCTTTTTCCCCTTGAGGTAGGGTCTCACTCTAGCCCAGACTGACTTGGAACTCACTATGCAGTCTCAGGGTGGCCTTGAACTCACAAGCGACCCTTCCACCTCTGTCTCCCGAGTGCTGGGATTAAAGGCATGCGCCACCACTACTGGATTCCTCCTGATCATTCTGCCTCCACCCCCCAAGTGCCAGAATTACTGGTGTGCCATAACACATCCAGTCATTTGTTTGGTCTTTGGGATGGAGTCTCAACTCAGCACTTTAGGCTGGCCTGGTACTACAAAATTCATGGCAATACTTATGACTCAACCTCCCCGATGCTGAAATTACAGATATAAGCTACCATCCTGCCTTGGAACATTTGGATTGGATGAATTTCCCACAAAAGGAAACAATACTGAGAGAAAATACTTGGCTCCTAACAATTTGACCAATGGCTGGACTTTGGCTTATCTATACTCTTATCTATACTCTTACTTATACTCTGACCAACGGGACCTGTCTGATTTGCCAAAGCAATTAACCACACTACTTGAGTCCAGGGAGTGAAGACACATAGCATAATTTAAATACAGAATTTAGTAAAGCTATCTTTTTTTTTCAAGGTAGGGTCTTAGTCTAGCTCAGGCTGACCTGGAATTCACTACGAAGTCTCAGGGTGGCCTCGAACTCACCATGATCCTCCTACCTCTGCCTCCCAAGCAATGGGATTAAAGGCGTGCTCCACCATGCTTCTGGTTTATCAAGGTAGGGTCTTACACTAGCCCAGACTGACCTGGAATTCACTATGTAGTCTCAGGGTGGCATCCTATTACAGAGTGAATTCCAGGTCAGTCTGGGATAGAATGAGACCCCACCTCAAAAAAACATTAAAAAAATAGCCAGAGCCAGGCATGGTGGCGCATGCCTTTAATCCCAGCACTCCGTAGGCAAAGGTAGGAGGACTGCCGTGAGTTCAAGGCCACCCTGAGACTACATAGTGAATTCCAGGTCAGCCTGAGCTAGAGTGAGACCCTACCTGGAAAAACCAAAAAAAAAAAAAAAAAAAGCCAGAGCCTGGAGTGGAGGCGCATGCCTTTAATGCCAGCATTTGGGAGGCAGAGGTAGGAGGATCACTGTGAGTTCAAGGCTACCCTGAGAATACAGAGTAAATTCCAGGTCAGCCTGGGTTAGAGTGAGAACTTACTTTGAAAAACTAAAGAAAATAAAAATAAATTATAATAATAAAGTAACATGTAAGGGGCTGTGTAGCAGTGTTTACCATACATTAGCAGACAAGTTTTGGCTTACTTTCTTGTCCTTTACACAAACTGAGAAGCCAGAGAACTCTCTAACCAATAAGAAAGAAAACCTAAATATGATAGATTCAAGCTGGGCATTGTGGCACAAGCCATTAGTCTTAGCACTCAGGAGGATTGCCATGAGTTCCAAGTCAGTCTGGGCTACAGTGCTTCATGGAAACCAACATAGAGGGGGATGGAGAGATGGCTCATCAGTTAATGCGTTTGCCTGCAAAGCCTAACAACCCAGGTTTGATTCCCCAATACCCACATAAAGACAAATGCATCTGGAGTTCATTTGCAGTGGCTAGAGGCCTTGAAATGCCCTCTCGTTCTCATTCTGCCTCCCTCTGCTTGCAAATAAATAAATAAAGAGGGCTGGAGAGATGGCTAAGCAGTTAAGCCACTTATCTAAGGACTAAGGTTCAATTCCCCAGTATTCATGCAAAAGATGGCACATGTATCTGAAGTTCATTTGCAGTGATTGGAGGTCCTGGCATGCACATTCTCTCTCTCTGCCTCTTTTTATCTCTCTCAATAAATGAATATATTATTTTTAAAAAATTAAATGAAGAGATTTAAAAAACAAGGGGCTAGAGAGATGGCTTAGCGGTTAAGGCACTTGCCTGCAAAGCCTAAGGACCCAGGTTCAATTCTCCAGGTCCCATGTAAGCCAATAGCACATGCATCTGGAATTCGTTTGCAGTGGCTAGAGGCCCTGGCACACCCATTCTCTCTTACTTTCTCTCTCTGTCGCTAATAAAAAATAAATAAATAAATTTTTTTTAAAAACCCACAAACCAAGCCGGGCGTAGTGGTGCATGCCTTTAATCCCAGCACTCAAGAGGCAGAGGTAGGAGGATTGCCGTGAGTTCAAGGCCACTCTGAGATACAGAGTGAGTTCCAGGTCAGCCTAAGAGAGAGTGAGAACCTGTCTCAACCCCCCCCCCAAAAAAAAAACACAAATCAGGCATGGTGGCACACACCTTTAATCCCAGTATTGGGGAGGCAGAGGTAGAAGGATCACCATGAGTTCAAGGCCACCCTGAGACTACCTAGTGAATTCCAGGTCAGCCTGGGCTAGAGTGAGACTCTACCTCTAAAAAACCAAAAAAATAGACCTACATACATACTGAAGACTTGCTTGCTCCTGGACCCACAAGAGCACTATTGCATAGAGGCCTAACAAATGCAGACTCTGTTAGTCCCTTAGAACGATGGCTATAAAGCTGCATGTGGTGACGCGTGCCTTTAATTCCAGTACTTGGGAGGCAGAGGTAGGTGGATCTCTGTTGAGTTCAAGGCCACCCTGAGACTACATAGTGAATTTCAGGACACCTAGGCTAGAGGGAGACCCTTCCTCGAAAAACCCAACCAAAAAAAAAAAAAACCTGTTGGCTGCTAAGATGGCTTAGCAATTAAGGCACTTGCCTACAAAGCCAAAGGACCCAGATTTGATTTCCAAGGACCCATATAAGCCAGATGCACAAGGTGGCACATGTGTCTGCAGTTTATTTGCAGTAGCCTTGGTGCGCCCACTCTCTCTCTCTGCCTCTTTCTAGCTATCTCTCAAATAAATAAGTAAATAATAATAAAATTTAAAAACTTAATTAACAGGAGTCGGGCATGGTGGCGCACGCCTTTAATCCCAGCACTTGGGAGGCAGAGGTAGGAGGATCGCTGAGAGTTCAAGGCCACCTTGAGACTACATAGTGAATTCCAGGTCAGCCTGAGCCAGAGTAAGACCCTACCTCGAAAAACCAAAAAAAAAAAAAAAAAAAAAAAAAAACTCAATTTAACAGGGCTGAGAGAGCAATCAGCACCTTGCAAAGCCTGCTAGCCCGAGTTCAATGCTCCTAGCCATCCAAGTAAGGACATATTCGTTTGCAGCAGATACAGACCCTGCATGAACTCCAGATGCATGTGCCACCATGTGCATCTGGCTTACATGGGACCTGGAAATCGAACTGGGGTCCTTAGGCTTCACAGGCATGCACCTTAACTGCTAAGCCATCTCTCCAGCCCCATGAATAAATTTTTAAATCCTGAATTTGTCAGTATGTATTTAGTCCCCAAAATGTTCCACAAATACCAAATTTAAGGAAGTTTTATGGTACATTTGTAGTAACATAAGGGATAACACCATTCCAAATTTATAAACAAATTGAGCACAGCATTAGGGGCACTCATCAGAGAAGAAAAAAATTATTTTTATAACTAGGTGTGGTGGTGCACACCTTTAATCCCAGCACTCGGGAGGGAGAGGTAGAAGGATCACTGTGAGTTCAAGGCCATCCTGAGACTACAGAGTGAATTCCAGGTCAGCCTGGGCTAGAGACCCTACCTCAAAAAAATCAATAAAGAAAAACAAAACAAAATCACCTCATGTAACTAGTTTTTTTCATTGTTGGGACAGATACCTGACCAGAGGAAGTTTATGGAGTTTATTTGGGCTTACAAGTTTTTATATATTTTTATTTATTTCAGAGAAAAAGGGAATGATCATGAACACACCAGGGCCTTCTGCCATTGCAAATGAATTCCAAATGCATGTCTGGCTCTATGTGGGAACTGGGGACTTGAACCCTGGGCCATCAGGCCTTCAAGCAAGTGCCTTAAACCACTAAGTCATCTCTCCAACCTCCAGGCTTACAGTTTGGAGGGGGAAGTTTCACCATGGCAGGGGATGTCTGGCAGGAGCAGGAAGCTGGTGTTAGTTACATCATCAAATTGGCAGAGGTGAGGTGGAGGGGCTGTAACACCTCAAAGTCAGGTCCCAGTGACACATTTCCTCCAGCAAGAAGGCTTCAACCCCTAAAGGTTCTACAACCTTCCCAAACAGTGCCACCAACTGGGAATTAAGTACTCAAACACATGATTCAATATATATATATATATATATATATATATTTTTTTTTTTTTTTTTTTTTAAACAGTAAGAGAGGATTCACAGGATTTAACACAACTTAATATACAGTACCCAAGCTTTACTTTAAGGCAAGTTAGTCTATGATACACTTCCAAGTGTTTTTTTGTTTTGTTTTGTTTGGGTTTTTTTGAGATAAAGTGAAAGAGAGAATTGGCATGCCAGGGCCTCCAGACACGTACGCTACCTTTTGCGCATCACCTCTGCATCTGGCTTACATGGGACCCGGAGAGTTGAACATGGGTCCTTAGGCTTCACAGGCAAGCATCTCAGCCACTAAGCCATCTCTCCAGCCCCTAAAGGTTTTACACTTGTTTCATTTGTGAGTAAAGAGATACACACACAGAGAGACAGACAGAGACAGAGAGAGAGAACAGGTGCACCAGAGCCTCCAGCCACTGCAAACCAACTCCAGATGCATGCACCACTTTGTACATCTGGCTTATGTGGGTCCTGGGGAACTGAACGAAGGCCATTAGGTTTTGTAGACAAGTGACCTAACCACTGAATTATTTCTCTAACCCCCAAGTGTTTGTTTTTTTTTTTAAATTTTGAAGCCGGGCGTGGTGGTGCACGCCTTTAATCCCAGCACTCGGGAGGCAGAGGTAGGAGGATCACCGAGAGTTCGAGGCCACCCTGAGACTGCATGGTGAATTCCAGGTCAGCCTGGACCAGAGTGAGACCCTACCTCACAAAAAAAAAAAAAAAAAAAAAAAAAAAATTTGAGAGCCACGCATGGTGGCACATGTCTTTAATCCCAACACTTGGAAGGTAGAGGTAGAAGGATGGCAGTGAGTTCGAGGCCACCCTGCAAATACACAGTGAGTTCCAGGTCAGCCTGGACTAGAATGAAACCCTACCTCGGGAAAAAAAAAAAAAAAAAAAAAGCCAGATGCGGTGGTGCACACCTTTAATCCCAATCATTTGGGAGGCAGAGGTAGGAGGATCACCATGTGTTCAAAGCCACCCTGAGACTACCTAGGAATTCCAGGTCAGCCTGGGCTAGAATGAGACTCTACCTTGAAGAAAGAAAAAAAAAACTATTTGCACATGTGCACATGTGTGTATGGGTATTCAGAGGTCTTCTGCCACTAAAAGGAATGCTAATCTGACTTTATATGGGTGCTGAACCCTGCAGGCCTTACAAGCAAGTACCTTTAACTGCTGAGCTATCTCCCCAGCCCCCAAGTGCTTCTTTTTTTATATTGTTTTGAGGCAGAGTCTCATGTAGTCCAGGCTTACCTAGCCCTCACTCTGTAGTCCCAGTGCCTATTCTCTCTCTTTCTCTCTCTCAAACAAATAAATAAAAATATTTTTTTAAATACTGATAAGACTTCAATTCTACGAATAAGGATTCTTGCCAGACATCACAGTGATTCATGCCTGAAATCCCAATGCTTGAGAAGCTGAGGCAAGAGGACTGCCATGAGTTCCAGGCCAGTGTCAGCTACAAAGTTAGTGCCTGTCAGTCTCACTCAAAAGAAACAAGGATTCACAAGGTGGCAAATGGGTCTGGAGTTTGTTTACAGTGGCTCGAAGCCCTGGCACGCCCATTCTCTCTCTCCCCATCCATCCATCTAACTCTCTCTCTCTCTCTTACTTTCTCAAATAAATAAATGAAAATTAAAAAAAAAGAAAAAAGAAAAACAAGAATTCTAATGGAAGTTTTAGTTACAGCAGTAAGACAAAACACACAAATACAAGTGATACAAATTGGAAAGAAAGAAGTAAAATTAACATTATTTACAGATGATATTTTACACATAAAAGACTCTAGAGACTCTACCAGCAAACTGTTAGAACTGATCAACACTTCCAGCAAAGTAGCAGGATACAAAATTAATACACAGAAATCAGTAGCCTTAGCCAGGCATGGTGGCACACACCTTTAATCCCAGCACTTGGGAGACAGAGGTAGGAGGATCGCCTTGAGTTCAAGGCCACCCTGAAACTACCAAGTGAATTCCAGGTCAGCCTGGGCTAGAGCGAGATCCTACCTCACAAAACCAAAAAACCGAAAGAAAAGAAAGAAAAGAAATCAGTAGCCTTCCTATATACCAATAACAAACATGCTAACCATAACATCAGGGAATCACTCCCATTCACAAGTGCATCAAAAAAATTAAGTATCTTGGAATAAGCCTAACCAAGCAAATGAGATCTCTACAATGAAAAATTCAAAACACCTAAGAGAAAACTGAAGATACCAGGAAATGGAAAACAACCCATGTTCATGGACTGGAAGAATCAGTATTATACAAATGTCTACCTTAGTTGGGCATATTGGTGCACACCTTTAATCCCAGCACTCAGGAGGCAGAGGTAGGAGGATCACCATGAGTTCAGGCCACCCTGAGACTACATAGTGAATTCCAGGTCACCCTGGACTAGAGTGAGACCCTTCCTGGAAATACCACACACTAGAGGCAGAGGTAGGAAGATTGCTGAGAGCTCAAGGCCAGCCTGAGACTAAACGGTGAATTCCAGGTCAACCTGAGCTAGAGTAAGACCCTACCTCAGAAGAAGAAAAAAAAAAAAAAACCACACACACAAAAAGTCTAACTTACCAAAAGCAATCTACAGATTTAATGCAATCCCCACCAAAATTCCAATGACGTTCTTCACTGAAATAGAAAAAAACAAGTCTAAAATACTTTTTGAAGTACAAAAAACCTTAAATAGCCCAAGCAATTCTGAGCAACAAAAATAAGGCTGGAGGTATCACCATAGCTGATTTTAAGATATAATACAGAGTTATAGTAACAAAAACAGCATGGTACTGGCACAAAAACAAGCACACAGATCAATGGAACAGATTAGAGGACCCAGATATACCCAGACAAGCTACAGCCACATGATTTCTGACACAAATGCCAAAAATATTCACTGGTGACAAGACAGCCTTTTTAACAAATAGTACTTGGAAAACTGATTATCTACATGTAGAAGGATGAAACCAGACCCTTATCTCTTTCCATTCAGTCCAAATGGATAAAAGACCTTAATATCAGACCTGAAACTCTGAAACTGCTACAGGAAAAAGTAGGGGAAGCACTTCAATATACAGGTATAGGCAACAACTTCCTGAATATAACCCCAGTTGCTCAGGAAGTAAAACCACTAATCAATCACTGAGACCTCATGAAATTTAAAAAGCTTTTGTACAGGAAAGGACACTGAATAGAACAAAGAGACAACCTACAGAATGGGAGAAAATCTTTGTCAGCTATACATCTGGCAAAGGACTAATATCCAGGATATAAACAAAGAACTCATAAGCAATCAGACATGGTGGAGTGCACGCCTTTAATCCCAACACTTGGGAGGCAGAGGTAGGAAGATCACTGTGAGTGCAGGTCATTCTGACTACAGTGAAACCCTACCTTGAAAAAAAAAGAAGAAATCAAACAACCCAATTTAAAAATGGGCTATGAAACTGAATAGAGTTCTCAAAGGAACAAATACAAATGGCCAATAAATATGTAAAATTGTACATCCTTAGCCATCAGGGAAATGCAAATTAAAACTACTTTGAGATTCCAGCTCACTCTGTCAGAATGGCTATTATCAAGAAAACAAATGACAATAAATGCTGGTGAGGCTGTGGGGAAAGAAGAACTCTTCTCTATTGTGGTGAGAATGTAAATTGGTATGCTAGGAATAATAGCTAGCAAATGGAACCAGTGTAGATGCTCATCAACTGATGGACAGTGAAGATGTGGTACATTTACACAATGGAGTTTTTATTCAGCAGTAAGGAAAAATGAAATTATGAAATTTGCAGGGAAAAGGATGGCCTGGAAAAGAGGTATCCGAGTCTCAGAAAGTCAAATGTGGCACGTTCTGTAGTTTCAAATGTTTACATTTCTATGTGAGTTGGAGTAAAAGCCTGTAGTAGAGGACAAGAAGCTAGAAGGGAGCTACAAGGTAGGAGAAAGAAAGCTATGTAAGTAGAGGGGCAGAATACTGAGGGTGAGGTGATCTAAGTGGGGCCAGGGGAGGTGATGGAGCAGAGGAGGGGGTGGGAGAAGGATTACTCAAAATTACTGTTGTTATGAATAAGCCACATGGAAGCCTATTTCTTCATTGGTTAAATAATATATGTTAAAAGAGTGAGGGATAGGTAAGCACAGACTGTTACAAAAAAATTTCAGTGCAGAAGTGGGATACCTTCCAGCAAGTTGTTGGCCAGAGGGGCTCCTGATGCCTCCAGAACATTACAGGTTATTGCCAAGGCTCTTGGCTGCCCACCAGAACTAGATGATAAGATTCTATTGCTGAAGATTCCTACAGTTTGGACTACAGGTCACTGGGAAATCAAGCTGGAGTTGAGCTGGAAACCTCTTGCCTGTTGACTAGCTGGATGCTGCAAAGAGCTATGCAGCACACAGCTTTTGAGAGGAGAAAAGTCATTAATGGTCTTACCCAACAGTGGACTCTGCAAGCTTTAGGAGTGGCCAGCCAGGCTAAATGTACCACTGATGCAATGGCAACATGTCTATTTTGAGGGAAACCAACTCTAGCTGATTAGATCTGAGGCCTGTTCCACAAGAGGAAATTCATGCCTAGTACTGAAAACCTTGTTAAAAACCTATGGCTGAGGAAGTCCTCCTACTACTGTGGTCTGGCTAAATGGATATATTATGACCACCAAACTGCCCTCTAAGCACTTATATTTATGCCCATATATTAGTGTTGCTCTCACTTTATTTTTATTTTTTTGAGAAAGAGGCAGAGAGAGAGAGAGAGAGAGACGCCAGGACCTTTCAGCTGCTGTGAACAAACTCTATATGCATGTGCCCCCTTGTGTGCTTGTACAACACTGCACACTTGTATCACTGTGTCTGGCTATGTGGGACCTGGAGATCTGAACATGTGTTCTTAGGCTTCGCAGGCAAGCACCTTAACCGCTAAACCATCTCTCCGGCCCTAGTCTCATTTTTAATTAGAAAAGCTTCTCTTTTCAGATGGTGCAGACCACTGGGAAGACGTGCTGAGAAGTGACAGTGGAATGTTCAGCACTATCATACTTTCCAAGGCTCACCATCCATTTCAGAAAAGGTGGCAGAAAGAATCTAAGAGCCAGCCGGGCGCGGTAGTGCACGCCTTTAATCCCAGCACTCGGGAGACAGAGGTAAGGAGGATCACCGAGAGTTCTAGGCCACCCAGAGACTACATAGTTAATTCCAGGTCAGCCTGGGCCAGAGTGAGACCCTACCTCGAGAAAAAACAACAACAAAAAAAAGAATCTAAGAGCCAAAGGAAGGGGAGGAGTGTTTACAATGCTAGCATACAGACACCAAGTGACCTTGATATTCATGACCTCACAGTGGCTGACACTACCTACACAAGACCTGCATTATAGGAAGGGGAAAAATGATGGCATCAAAATAGGACAGACTAGTTGGAAAGGGATTCAGTGGAGAGGGGATTTGAGAGGCAGAAAACAGGAGTATTGTGAGGGGATTACGATCATGATATATTGTCTATATTTATAGAAGTTGTCAATAAAACATTAAAAAAAAAAATACCACGGAGGGACTGAGGAGATGGCTCAGCGGTTAAAGGTGCTTGCATGCAAAGCCTGCCAGTCTTGGTTCAACTCCCAGGCAGCCCACATAAACCGGAAAAGTGGCACAAGCATCAAGCATTTGTTTGTATTGGCAAGAGGCCCTGGCATGCCCATACAAACACACACACGTAAATATTAAAAATCTGGGGCTAGAGAGATGGCTTACTGGTTAAGGCATTTGCCTTCAAAGCCAAAGGATCTGGGTTCAACTCTCCAGGACCCATGTAAGCCAGATGCACAAGGGAGTTTGTTTGCAGTGGCTGGAGGCCCTGGCATGCCCATTCTCTCTCTCTCTGCCTCTTTCTCTCTCTCTCAAATGAATAAATAAAATATTTTTTAAAAAATCTGAAAGAACCGGGCAATGGTGGCACACGCCTTTAATCCCAGCACTCAGGAGGCAGAGGTAGGAGGATCACCATGAGTTCAAGGCCACCCTGAGACTACATAGTGAATTCCAGGTCAGCCTGGACTAGGGTGGAACTCTACCTCAAAAAATAAATATATAAATAAATAAACAAACAAACAAACAAACTGAAGGGAGTGGGGAAGAAATACCAAAGAATAGCCAGGTCTGATAGCACAAACCTATAATTCCAGCTATTCAAGAGGCTGAAGCAGGAATATCAAAAGTCTAGCACTTGCATGGCCTACAAAGTTTAAGGCTAGCTTGAGTGACTTAGTGAGATCCTATCTCCAAATTTAAAAGAAAAGATGAGCCAGGTGTGGAGGCGCACACCTTTAATCCCAGCACTCTGGGAGGCAGAGGTTAGGAGGACTGCAGTGAGTTCAAGGCCACCCTGAGACTACCGAGTGAAATTCCAAATTCCAGGTCAGCCTGGTCAACCCTACCTCAAACCACCCTCCCCCCCCCAATAAAGAAAAGGGCTGGGGCTGTAGCTCAGTGGTACAGTGGCCTAGCGTTCCTGAAACCATGGGTCGGAAGCTCCAGGCCCACAAAAACAAAACTTTTTTTTGTTTGAGACAGACTGGCCTCGAACTTACTATGTAGCCAGTAGCCAAGGATGACCTTAAACTCCTGATCTTCCTGCCTTCACTTCCCAAGCACTGGATTATCTATGTGCACCATCATGTCCAACTGAATTCTCAGGTTCTAAACAAAGCCACTCATCAATCTCTTTGGACCCATAGTCCACTAGCAGGGGAAGAGAGTGAGGATCAGAGTCATGAGGAAAACAGTCACAAAGAAAGCATGGAAGGAATCAGGGTTGGGAGGGCTGAAGAGGAGAAGCATATATCACCAACTATTAATCCAACTTACTTTGGGAGTTCTTTGTCTTGAAGGGATCCCATCAAGTGTAGCAATGGCATCCTTATCTTGTTTGAGCATTGTATAACACTCTGCCATTTTGTATTTCACTTCAATTTCAGATGGAAGACACTAGGAGACAATAAATATATCCCTTCAAAATATGGTCTCAGCTGGGCATGGTGGCGCACGCCTTTAATACCAGCACTTGGGAGGCAGAGGTAGGAGGATCGCCGTGAGTTCAAGGCCACCCTGAGACTACATAGTGAATTCACTACATAGTCCAGGTCAGCCTGAACTAGAATGAGACTCTACCTCAAAAAAACCAAATACATATATATATACATACATATATATACATATACATATACATACACATACACATACATACATATATATATATATATATATATATATATATATACACATATATATATATATATATCTGTGTGTGTGTGTGTATGTATGTATGGTCTCTACCCAGACACAGTGCTATATACCTTTAATCCTAGTCCTCAGGGATTAAAGGCAGAGGCTGAGGTAGGAGGATCTTCATGAGTTTAAGGCCAGCCAGGGATAAAGAGTGAGTTCCAAGTCAGCAATCTGCTTCAAAACACCAATAAGCAAATAAATACAAATGTAAGAAAGTAAATAAGCCAGGTATGGTGACACATGCTTTTAATCCCAGCACTACGGAGGCAGAGGTAGGAGGATCACTGTGAGTCAAGGCCACCCTAAGACTACATAGTGAATTTAAGGTCACCCTGGGCTAGAGAGACCCTACCTCAAAAAACAGCCAGGGGCTGGAGAGATGGTTTAGTGGTTAAGGCGTTTGCCTGTGAAGCCTAAGGACCCCAGTTCGATTCTCCAGGTCCCATGTAAGCCAGATGCGCATGGTGGCACATGCATCTGGAGTTCGCTTGTAGTGGCTAGCAGCCCTGGCATGTCCAGTCTCACTCTTTCTCTCTCACTCTTTCTCTCTCTCTGTCTCTAATTAAAAAAAAAAAAAAAAAAAAAAAAACAGCCAGGCGTGGTGGCGCACGCCGTTAATCCCAGCACTCGGGAGGCAGAGGTACGAGGATCACTGAGAGTTCGAGGCCACCCTGAGACTACATAGTTAATTCCAGGTCAGCCTGGACCAGAGGGAGACCCTACCTCGAAAAACCAAAAAAAAAAAAAAAAAAAAAAAAGGTTAATAGAACTGAAAACAGGTTCACTCAAATGTATACACAAGGGCTTTATTCCATTCTTGCCTGCATGGACAGTAGCTCTCTACACTCTTGCTTTACTCTGTCCCTGCCTTCTCATGGGCTTCCCCATTTATAGGAACCCTGCTCATACCTCTTGGGCATGAGCTCTGTATTCCTTCCTTCTTTTAAATTCTATCTACAATCCAATAAAACCTAAAAACCTTAAAAAATAAAATCTATACTCAGCCTGGTATGGTGGCATATGCCTTTAATCCCAGCACTCAGTAGGCAAAGGTAGGAGGGTCACTGTGAGTTAAAGGCCAGCCTGCAACTACAGAGTAAATTCTAAGTCAGCCTGAGCTAGAGTGACACCCTACCTCAAAAAAAAAGGGGGGGGGGGAGTTGGAGAGACGGCTTAGTGGTTAAGGCACTGGAATGTGAAGCCTAGGTTCAACTCCCCAAAATCCACATAAACCAGATGCACACGGTGACACATGCTTCTGGAGTTCATTTCCAGTGGCTAGAGGCCCTGGCATGCCCATTCTCTCTGTCTCTTTTTCTCTCATTCTCTAATAAATAAATAAAATATTTTTTTTTAAAAGGGGGGCTACAGAGATATCTTAGCAGTTAGGGCATTTTCCTGCAAAGCCCAAGGACCCAAGTTTGATTCCCCAGCACCCATGTAAGCCAGATGCACATGGTGGTATATGCATCTGGAGTTCATTTGCAGTGGCTAGAGGCCCTGGCGTGCCCATTCTCTCCCTCTCTCTCTCTGCCTCTCAAATAAATAAATAAGCAAATAAACTTTTTTTAACAATCTATCCACAAATGTTTACAGTAGCATTATTCATGCAAATAATCAGGAAAATCAAATGTCCATGAACCTATGAAGAGATAAACAAATGTAGCATGTTCATGCAAAGCAATATAATTTGGCAATAACAAGGAATGAACACATTCATGCTACTAACACTGAATAAATCATTTCAACACACACACACAATGCTCTTACCTGACTCTGTGGAGTAGATGCAGAATTTCCAGTTGAAGGTCTCACTTTGGAAGTTTTACTTAGGGCTTTCTTCTGCTGTAAAGCCATGGTGTACTTACTCACAGCATTACGGTACTCTTTATCATGAAAGAGAGAATCTGCATGATACACCAAAAGCTGGTACTTCTGAGACGGGGAGAATAGCTCCCTAGAACACAAAGAGAATAAGCCCTACATGAGTTATTTGGGAATGTTATTTGGGGCTGGAGAGATGGCTTAGCGGTTAGGGTGCTTGCCTGCAAAGCCAAAGGATCCCGGTTTGATTCTCCAGGAACCACGTAAGCCAGATGCACAAGGGGGCACATACATTTAGAGTTCATTTGCAGTCACTGAAGGCCCTGGTGTACCCATTCTTTCTCTTCCTCTCTCTCTCAAATAAACAAATAAAATATACATAAAATGTTTAAAAAAAATAAAAATAATAGAATAGAATGGGATAGCCAGGTGTGGTGGTGCACACTCAGGAGACAGAGGGCTTCATGCACTTTAGGTAAGCATTCTATCAGTGCTACATCCCCAGTCCTCAAAACTATTTCACTTGGAGCTGGTGTTGCACATCTTTAATCCCAGCACTCAGGAGACAGAGGTAGGAGGATCACCGTGAGTTCAAGGTCACCCTGAGACTACAGAGTGAATTCCAGATCAGCCTGAGCTAGAGTAAAACCCTATCTTTAAAAAATATATATATTTCACTTGGGCTGGAAAAATGGCTCAGTGGTTAAAGGCCCTTGCTTGCAAAGCCTGCTGGACCAGGTTTAATCCCATTACCCACATAAAGCCAGATGCACAAAATGGTCCATGCATCTGAAGTTCATCTGCAGAGATAACAGATCTTGGTGCACCCATTCTCTCTGCTTTCACATAAATATTTTTTAAAAAAATTATTTACGGGCTGGCGAGATGGCTTAATGGTTAAGGCATTTGCCTGCAAAGACTAACCATCCAAGTTAGACTCCCCAGAAACTACATAAGCCAGATGCACACAGTGGTACATGCATCTAGAGTTCGTTCACAGTGGCTAGAAGCCCTGGTCTTCCCATTCATTCTCTCCCTCTTTCAATATATAAATAAATTTTTAAAAATCAGGGCTGGAGAAATGGCTTAGCGGTTAAGGCATTTGCCTGCGAAGCCAAAGGATCCCGGTTCAATTCTCCAGTACTCACATAAGCCAGATGCACAAGGGGCACACGCATCTGGAGTTTGTTTGCAGTCGCTAGAGGCCCTGGCATGCCCATTCTCTCTGTCTGCCTCTCTTCTATCTCTCTCTCTGCTTGCAAATAAATAAATAAATAAAATATATTTTTTTTAAATCAGGGCTGGAGCCGGGCGTGGTGGTGCACACCTTTAATCCCAGCACGTGGGAGGCAGAGGTAGGAGAATCACCATGAGTTCAAGGCCACCCTGAGACTATATAGTTAATTTCAGGTCAGCCTGGACCTGAAGTAAGACCCTACCTTAAAAAAAAAAAAAGAAACCAGGGCTGGACATATCTCTATTACATCTTCCAAGGCGCAGGGTCCATTGCGCAAGAGGTGGTGGGAAGAACTCCTTACAACATGTTCCTTCAGACACAAAAATGGCTTGGATATCCATGACCTCACAGTGCCTGACTCTACCTACACAAGACCATCATAATAGGAGGAAAAGACCATGACATCAAAATAAAAGAGACACAAAAATAAAATGAGAGGGGGAGGGGATATGATGGAGAGTGGAATTTTAAAGGGGAAAGTGGGGGGAAGGAGGGAATTACCATGGGTTATTGTCTACAATTATGGAAGTTGTCAATAAAAAAAAAAAATTTAAGCCGGGCGTGGTGGCGCACGCCTTTAATCCCAGCACTCGGGAGGCAGAGGTAGGAGGATCGCTGAGAGTTCGAGGCCACCCTGAGACTACATAGTGAATTCCAGGTCAGCCTGAGCTAGAGTGAGACCCTACCTTGAAAAACCAAAAAATAAAAGATAATAATAAATACAATTTAAAAATCAGGGCTGGAGAGATAGCTTAGTGGTTAAGGGTGCTTGCCTGCAAAGCTAAGACCTGGACAACCAGGGTTCAATTCCCCAGTTCCCATGTAAAATCAGATACACAAAGAGGCACATGCATCCAGAGTTCTTTGGCAGCAGCTGGAAGCCCTCGTGCACATTCTCGCTGTCTCCCTTCTCCTTGCTTGCAAATTAATTAATCAATTAATTTAAAAATCAAAGTGGGAGCCAGGAGTGGTAGTGCATGCCTTTAATCCCAGCACTGGGGAGGCAGAGGTAGGAAGACTGCCATGAGCTCAAGGCTACCCTGAGAATACAGAGTGAATTCCAGGTCAGCCTGGGCTAGAGTGAAACCCTACCTCGAAAAACCAAAGAAAATAAATAAATAAACCAGGCATGGTGGCGCACGCCTTTAACCCCAGCACTTGGGAGGCAGAGGTAGGAGGGAATCACCATGAGTTCGAGGTTACACTGAGACTACATAGTGAATTCCAGGTCAGCCTGGGCTAGAGTGAGACCCTACCTCGAAAGAGAAAACAACAACAACAACAAAAATCCAAAAAGACAAAAAACAAAAAACGGGCCTCCAGCTGGAGAGATGGCTTAGAGGTTACAGGCGCTTGCTTGCAAAGCCTGACAGCCTGGGTTCGATACCCCAGTACTCACATAAAGCCTGATGCATTGGCCCTGGTGCATCCATACCGTTCTTTCTCTAATAAGTATTTTAAAAAGAAAAGAACTGGCTTATTCCCTGAAGTAACAGAAACCACGGCCAGAGGGGGCAGGAGCACAGAGAGATGAAATCGGAGACAGGCCGTGGAGCCACAGGAAGAACAGGAACGCAATGGGGATTTTGAGCAGGGAGGGAATTAGCCCTGACCCCTCGCGCTACTCCACCCAGCAAGGGGTCCACCGAATGAAGTGTCGGCCAAGGTGGGGGGGCAGCCTCCTACTTGGGAGATGGGAAGTGGAGGCAGGCAGGAAACTCTGCGTGTGTGCGCGGCAAGCGGTCGTGCTGCAGAGCCGCTGCCCTCCTTCTCTCCATGCCGCGTCCCCGCCGCGGGCAGGGGGCAGCCGCAGGGCGTCAGGGGCCCGCCGCGCCCCCCCGCCCGCCGCCCGGGGAGGCCGAGCCGGTCCCTACATGCACCTCGGCCGCGGCTCCCCGCCCCCCCCCCCCGCGCAACTCACGGGTTGTTATTACTCATTGTCAGCAAGAGGCTGCTGAGAAGCCGCACGTTGGAGTGCAGCCCCGCGGCCGCCATGTCCCGCACGTGATCGATCACATTCATCCTGTCCTGCAAGCCCGCGGAAGAGCAGCAGGCCCAGGAGGCACCGAAGCCCGGAGAAGATCCGCGGGGAGATTCCAAGATGGCGGCGGCGCCGGGGTCCTTCGGGTCCACACGTGGCACCGCCTCCAAGGACGTAGGCAACTACTGCAGTGCCTGAGGAAAAAAAAGCAGTTCCTGTGAAAGTGGGAAGAAAAAGAGGGAGAGGAAGAGGAAGAGGAGGAGGAAAAAAAAGAGGTGGAGGAAGGAGAAGAAGAAGAGGAGGAGGAGGAGGAAGAAGAGAAAGAAAAAGAAGAGGAGGAGGAAGAAGAAGAGGAAAAAGAGGAGGAGGAAGAAGAAGAGGAAAAAGAGGAGGAGGAGGAGGAAGGAGAATGTTAGGTCAGGACAGGCACCCCCCCCCCAAAAAAAAAATAGTCACTAAGGACAGCAGGTTGGTGACAGAGACAAGGAAGCAGGTTATCCACATTCCTCATTCCTTGCCTAATAATGCCCCCAGGTCATGGTTTCCTGTCCCCTTATCTTGTAAGTGGCCTGGTCACTGTTCTGGTCTCACACCCTAGCTTTTGAAATGGCTAAGGTAAAGAACAAAGGAGGTCTTTTTCCCTTCCTCACCTTCCCCCAACTGACGATGCCCTATAAATCCCACTCTCTGGAAACTCAGGTTGGCTATGCGCCTCTCTTGTGAGTCAGCCCTGGAATCGCTCTTGCTTTTCCCGAACAAAAGCTTTCATCTTTGCCTCAGAGTGTTTTGCGTGGTGGTGGCGGTGGCGGTGGCGGTGGCGGTCACTCCCCAACCTTACAAAGAAGAAAGATAGCCCGAGATATTTTGTCTCTGGATCTGCAACATTCTAACTTTCCATAATGATAGTTCAATCACCCTTTAGAATCTAACATAGGTATGGCTTTTTTTCCCCTGAGAACTTCAGCTCATACATACTAGCCCCTCCTTTTTGGGGGATGGTGTGCAAGGTAGGGTTTCACTCTAGCCCAGGCTGACCTGGAATTCAGTTTGTAATCTCAGGGTGGCCTCGAACTCACAGGAATTCTCTTACCTCTACCTCCCAAGTGCTGGGATTAAAGGCATGTGCCATCATGCCCACCTTGCCTGCCTTTCTTTCTTTCTTTCTCTCTTTCTTTCTTTCTTTCTCTCTTTCTTTCTTTCTTTCTTTCTTTCTTTCTTTCTTTCTTTCTTTCTTTCTTTCTTTCTTTCTTTCTGAAAACAGGCTCATTGAGTGCACTGCAAGGGGCAGAGGGCTGGACAGTAACAAGATTACTACCTTTATTTTTATCTATAACTACTATCTATATTTTCATAACTTTTTTTTTTTTCATGGTAATCTCACTCTGGCCAAAGCTGACCTTGAATTAACTATGTATTCTCAGGGTGGCCTTGAATTCATGGTGATCCTCCTACCTCTGCCTCCGAGTGCTGGGATTAAAGGCATGTGCCACCATGCCCGGCTTTTATTTTTTTATTTTATTTATTTATTTTATTTTTTTGGTTTTTCAAGGTAGGGTCTCACTCTAGCCCAGGCTGAACTGGAATTCATTCTGTATCTCAGGGTGGCCTTGAACTCATGGCAATCCTCCTACCTCTGCCTCCTGAGTGCTGGGATCACCGCACCTGGCTATTGTTTTAATTTTTGGTTTTTTTCAAGGTAGGGTGTCACTCTAGCCCAGGCTGACCTGGAATTCACTATATAGTCTCAAAATGGCCTCGAACCCATGGCAATCCTCCTACCTCTGCCTCCCGAGTGCTGAGCTTAAAGGAGTGTGACACCATGCCTGGATCCTTTTTATTTTTTTGGAGAGAGACACAGAGAGAGGCAGAGAGAGAGGGAGAGGAAGACAGATAGAGATGGGCGCACCAGCAGCCTCTCAGCTGCTGCGAACAAAATCCAGATATATGCGCCCCCTTGTGGTCAAGTGCAGCATTGCGCCCTTGCGTTACTTTGCATCTGGCTAAACATGGGACCTGGAGATTGGAACCAGAATTCTTGGGCTTAGGAGGCAGGCACCTTAACCGCTAAGCCATCTCTCCAGCCCATGGCTCCTTTATTCTTTTTTGTTTGGTTGTTTTTTTTTGTTTGTTTTTGTTTTTTGAGGTTGGGTCTTGTTGGGCATTGCTAAAAATGGGCTGGGACTGTGAGGAAGCTGGCCTGAGCTGGTGGACATGGCCGGGGACCTTGGGCTGTGGGAGTTGCAGCTGGCCTTATTGTCAGGAACCCACCCTGGCGACAGTGACTGGCCCTCCCTGCCCTTAGGCAAGGTTGTAGTGTGCCCTGTCATCACCCAGAGTGAGCAGAACTGTCAAGGCTCTCCCCCCTTTTGATCCCAAAAGCATCTGACCATTCCACAAGTCAGGCTTTGCCCCCCACAGTTCCTGACCTTGTGGCTAGCTGTCCAAGAGACCCTTATGTGGCTAAAGTCACATAGATTTTCCTGCCACTTCTGTTACCTCTCTTGCAGCTCCTCCCTTGCAAATCTGAAGTCACACGTAGTTTTTCCTGCCTCAAGACTTCTGACTTCCAACACCAGCCAATTAGATAGCAACCCATAAACTATGTATCCAATCGCCATATAGTCTGTATGTGCCTTCTCATGTATTTATAAACCCACTTGCCTATTGAATAAATGAGAGCGAGCTATCCATCAGACTGTCTCCCGGGTGTTCATTTGCCTGTCGCACTCACCCGCTGATCCAGGACCCTGCTTCTTCCCCCAACTCCTCTTGCGCCCAGGATGTTGGTGGCCAATGACCCCCAGGAACAGCAAGGACCCACAGGATCTCACTCTAGCCCAGGCTGACCTGGAATTCACTAGTTAGTCTCAGGGTGGCCTTGAACTCACAGTGATCCTTCTACTTCTGCCTCCCGAGTGCTGGGATTAAAGGCGTGTGCCTCCACGCCCAGCTTCCTTTATTCTTCTTAATAGCCACTTATTGGCTGGGAATGTAACTTAGTTGGTAGAATGCTTGCATGCACAAGGCCCTGGGTTTTATTCCTAGCATCACATAAACCAGATGTGGCGGTGCATGCCTGTAAGCCTCGTCCTCCAGAGGAAGGAGGATGAGAAATTCAAGGTCACCCTCAGCTACACAGCAAGTATGAGGCTAGTGCGGGTTACACAAGACTGAGATCTTAATTCAGAAAAAAAAAAAAAGAAAACAAACAAAAAGACCATTTATGGACTGGAGAGATGGCTCAGCATTAAAGGAATTTGTTTGCTGTAAAGAGAGCAAAATGTTATATTTCTCTATATTTCTTTATATCAAGCTTAGAGAAAATAGAAGTCACCTCCTTGCAGGAGCTCATAAAAGAATGGAATGAAACACTTGCTTAAGCAGTTGGGGATGGTAGATAAACAGAATGCTCTGTTGATCTGAATAGCATTACCCCAGGCCTGCATTGTTGAACAAAATCCTTAAAGGCAAATTCTCGGGGTATTTGAAGACTCTTGGTCACAGGCCTACCTCACACCTACCCTGGGCACTTCCTGCAACTGAACATCAGTGCTGTTCACAAGTTCATTCTGCTTTTTCTTCCCTATATTCTTCTAACAATGTGAGTTGTGATTTATGGTTTAACTCCCATCCGATTTTTGCAATAAACATTTTGTAGTTTTTTTTTTTTCCAATAAAAGCTGACCCTCCAAACAATTCGAGGTTGCATCCTGAGATCCCAAACTCTGGATATAGACCTGGTGCAGCAGCTTCTCTTCTACTTTTCTTTTTTTTACCCAAAACTTTGCTTCACATTCAATGAGTTGATGGTCTTACTTGTGCAACACCGAACCCCATAACACTTGCAAAACCTGCTGGCTGGGTTCTTTCCTCAGTACCCATGTAAAGCCAGATGCACAAAATGGCACATGCAGCTGGAGTTCATTTCTTTCTTTCTTTCAATCTCTCTCTCCTTTCTCTCTCTCAAATAAATAAATATTTTAAAAAGCAAAACACAGGGGCCTGGAGAGATGGCTTAGTGGTTAAGCACTTGCCTGTGAAGCCTAAGGACCCTGGTTTGAGGCTTGATTCCCCAGAACCCACGTAAGCCAGATGCACAAGGTGGCATATGCATCTGGAGTTCATTTGCAGTGGTTGGAGGCCCTGGTACACCCATTCTCTCTCTGTCTATCTGCCTCTTTGTCTGTTTGTCGCTATCAAATAAATAAATAAATAAATAAATAAATAAACAAACAAACAAAAATTTTTTTTGGTTTTTCGATTTTTCAAGGTAGGGTCTCACTCTGGCCCAGGCTGACCTGGAATTAACTATGTAGTCTCAGGGTGGCCTTGAACTCAAGGCGATCCTCCTACCTCTGCCTCCCAAGTGCTGGGATTAAAGGCGTGCGCCACCACACCCAGCCAATATTTTTAAAAAACACAGAAACTGAACTTGGGTCCCACAGTAATATCCAACAAGGCAAGACAAGCAACTCTTTTATGGAATCACTGTCAAAAAACATTACTTTCACAGCCGGGCATGCTGGTGCATGCCTGAAAAGCCAAAGAACCCAGGTTCAATGCCCTGGGACCCACACAAACCCGATGCACAAGGTGACACATGTGTCTGGAGTTTGTTTTCAGTGGCAGAAGGCCCTGGTGTGCCCGTTCTCTGTGTGTGTGTCTTCTTTCTCAAATTAAAAAAAAAAAATTAGAGGGGCTGGAGAGATGGCTCAGAGATTAAAGTGCTTACTTGCAAAGCCTAATGACCTGGCTTCTATTACCTAATACCCATGTAAAGCCACAAAGTGGCCCACACATCTGGAGTTTATTTGCAGTGACTAGAGGCCCTGACACGCCCATTCTCCCATTCTCTTTCTATGTCTCTGTCTTGCTATGCTTAAGAATAAATAATTTCTTTCCTGGGCTAGAGTGATACCATCCTTGAAAAACCAAAAACTGAAACATGACAGTTAGAGTGTCTTTCCCAGAGAAGGGAACTTCCACCTCTGCCTCACAAGCACTGGGAATAAAGGCATGCACCACCACACCCAGCATTTCACTTAAAACAATAAAAATTTGCCGGACGTGGTGGTGCACACCTTTAATCCCAGCACTCGGGAGGCAGAGGTAGGAGGATTGTCGTGAGTTCAAGGCCGCCCTGAGATTACATAGTGAATTCCAGGTTAGCTTGGGCTAGAGTGAGACCCTACCTCAAAAAAACAAAAACAAAATAAATAAATAACACTTTGGGGGATGTACATGTGTGTTTTGTTCATGTGTGTGCAGATGTGCATGCCCTATGTATTATTGTGCAGAGACTTAGAGGAGTATGTCAGGGTCTTCTATCCTTCTTCTACCTTTTTTTTTTTTTTTTTGGTTGTTTGAGGCAGTGTCTCACTCTAGCCCAGCTGACCTAGAATTCACTATGTTGTCTCAGGGTGGCCCTGAATTCACGGTGATCCTCCTACCTCTGCCTCCCGAGTGCTGGGATTAAAGGCGTGCGCCACCACACCTGGCTTCCTCTACCTTTTTTGAAAATATTTATTTATTTATTTGAGAGAGAAGAAGAAGAAACAGAGAGAAAGAGAATGAGTGGGCCATGGCCTCCAGCCTCTGCAAACGAACTCCAGATGCATGTGCCCTTTTGTGCATCTGGCTTATGTAGGACCTGGAGAATCGAACTGGGGTCCTTAGGCTTCGCAGACATGTGCCTTAACCACTAAGCCATCTCTCCAGCCCATAAATCTTTTTTTTTTTTGTTTATTTTTATTTATTTATGAGCAACAGACAGAGAGAGAAAGAGGCAGAGAGAGAAAGAGAATGGGCGCACCAGGGTCTCCAGACACTGCAAATGAACTCCAGATGCATACGCTGCCTTGTGCATCTGGATTACGTGGGTACTGGGTAATTGAGCCTTGAACCATGGTCCTTAGGCTTCACAGGCAAGCACTTAACTGCTAAGCCATCTCTCCAGCCCCCATAAATATTTTTTTTAGAGGCAGGGTCTCAGTTTAGCCCAGGCTGACCTGGAATTCACTATGTAGTCTCAGGCTGGCCTTGAACTCTCGGCAAGCCTCCTGCCTCCTGAGTGCTGGGATTAAAGGCGTGTGTCACCACCACGCCTGGCCCCTTCTTTTATCTTATATCCTAAGACTAGGCCTCTTACTGAACCTGGAGCTCCCTGATGTCTGGTTAGACTGGCTGAGCAGTGATCCTGTTTCTGCCCCTTTCAATGTTGGGGTTACAGGCATGCACAGCAATACTTATTTTATTACCTAGACTTTGAGGATAGAATTCTGGTCCTCATGTTTGTGCAGGAAGCACTCTTACTCACTGTTGCTGGCAGAAACCACCCAACCAAGAGCAGCTTTTGGGGGGAAAACAAAAAAGGTCTATTTTGGCTTACAGACTCAAGGGGAAGCTCCATGATGGCAGGGGAAAACGATGGCATGAGCAGAGGGTGGAAATCACCCACCCCTGGCCAACATAAGGTGGACAATAACAACAGGAGAGTGCGCCAAACACTGGCAAGGGGACACTGGCTATAATACTAATAAGCTCTCCCCCAACAATACACCGCCTCCAGGAAGCTTTAATTTCCAATTGCCGTCAGCTGGGGAGACTAGCATTCAGAATACTTAAGTTTATGGGGGACACCTGAATCAAACCACCACACCCACTGAGTTTATTGCCTAGCCTTCATTCTTCTTTTTGTACAAGGAAAAGATTCGGGGGAGAGAACTGGCCATGAGCTTTGGATAAGACATGTCACAGATGGAAAATCACATGGCCCTGGAGGAGTGTAGAACAAGACACCTCAGAGGGACAAGTCACACATGGCGATGATCTGCTCTGCTTCCGCTCATCCAAATATCCAGCAGCTGCCTAAGAATGAAACATTTTTGCAGAAGCATTAGCTATTTTTCTTAGCTCTGTCTTTGTACATGGGAAAACAAAACACGTGTAAATTGTTCTAAGGGAAACATTATTTAACATCCTGAAAGTGTCTCCTGGCAATGGGAGGGAGGCCTCCCATCAGTGGAAAAGTAACTTCAGGACAAAAAATCTTCCTGAACAACTGGGAATAAAATCAGGTTTTATGTCTTCAGCAATAAGGTCTGGTTCTGATGGGCAACCAAGAGCCTTGGCAATAACCTGTAATGTTTTGGGGGCATTAGGGACAGGCCAACAACTCCCTACAACATATACCGCCTGCCCAGCATTGAAAATTTTCTAATAACAATGCTTCTGGGTACAGCATTATACACCATCATAGGATACTCCTACCCAAAGTCTCTCTCTTTTTTTAAAACAAATATTCAAGTACTTTTAAAAATTATTTATTTATTTATTTATGTATTAGAGACAGAGTGAGAATGGGCACGCCAGGGCCTCTAGCCATTGCAAACCAACTCCAGACACATGCGCCACCATGTGCCTCTGGCTTACGTAGGACCTAGAGAATAGAACTGGGGTCCTTAGGCATGGCATGCGCCTTAACCGCTAAGCCATCTCTCCAGCCCAAGTCTCTCTTTTTTAACATGTATATGTATATATATATATATATATATATATATATAGAGAGAGAGAGAGAGAGAGAGAGAGAGAGAGAGTCTCACTCTAGCTCAGGCTGACCTAGAATTCACTATGTAGTTTCAGGGTGGCCTCAAACTCATGGTGATCCTCCTACCTCTACCTCCCAAATGCTGGGATTAAAGCAGTGCACCACCATGCCTGGCGTTGTTTTTTTTTTTTTTTTTTTTTTTAGGTAGAGTCTTACTCTTGCCCAGGCTGACCTGGAATTCATTATGTAGTCTCAGGGTGACCTTGAACTCTCGGCAATCCTCTTACCTCCACCCCCTGAATGCTGAGATTAAAGGGGTGTGCCACCATGCCTGGCCTTTCCAAACCTATTCTTGATCTTTCATGTATGGTGCCCCCTCCCTTTTTTGTATGATGCTAGGGATGGATCCCAGAGCCTCTTGAATGCTAGGCAAGGCTCTACCACATTCCTAGCCCCTCCTTTTTTTTTTTTTTTTTTTTTTCGTAGGGTCTCACTCTGGCTCAGGCTGACCTGGAATTCACTCTGTAGTCTCAAGGTGGCCTCGAACTCACGGTGATCCCCTACCTCTGCCTCCTGAGTGCTGGGATTAAAGGTGTGCGCCACAACGCCCAGCTCTATTTTTTTTTTTTTAAGATTTTATTTATTTATTAGAGACAGAGAGAGGGAGAGAGAGAGTGAGAATGGGCATGCCAGGGCCTCTAGCCACTGCAAACGAACTCCAGATACGTGTGCCACCATGTACATCTGGTTTAGGTGGGACCTGGAGAATTGAACTGGGGTCCTTAGGCTTTGCAGGCATATGCCTTAAACACTAAGCCATCTCTCCAGCCCTCCCTCTTTTTTTTTTTTTTTTTTTTTTTTGAAGCAGGATCTCACTATGTAGCCAAAGTTGATCTTGAACTCCAAAGTCTCATATTACAGGTAGGTGTCACCATGCCCAGCTTTCATGTATGTCTGAATATCATGTAGGCCATTAGCTGTCCCCTTAGACTCATTGTGCTTAGCACTAAACTCATCTCCCCTTCTCCCCCCAAAGGACTCCAACTATTTATTTCTAGAAGTTTCTCCAGGATAACCCCAGTTTATGCCTGCCACCCCAGCAGAATTAATCACAGCACATGATTTTAGGCTCAAGAGTTGGAGTGATTGTGTGAGGTTCTGGGTTTGATCCTTAGCACCACAAAAAGAAAAATGTTAGCATGACAAACTATATGGCCAGCCAAGCCATTTCCATAAAGGCATTGCTGTTTTCCAAATTAACTAGACTTAAAGTCTCAACCTTAGATGGGCGTGGTGGCGCACACCTTTAATCCCAGCACTCAGGAGACAGAGGTAGGAGAATCACTGTGAGTTTGAGGCTACCTTGAGACTACATAGTGAATTCCAGATCAGTCTGAGCTACAGCAAAACCCTACCTTAGAACCCCCATCCCAAAAAGTCTCAGCCTAACCAGGCCTGGTGGCACAAATCTGGAATCTCATGGCTCAGAAGCTAAGACAGGAGGATCATGAGTTTAAGGCCAGCATAAGCTACATAGTGAGTTCAAGAC
The DNA here is from genome assembly GCA_036365145.1 of Orientallactaga sibirica. NCBI lineage: Eukaryota > Metazoa > Chordata > Mammalia > Rodentia > Dipodidae > Orientallactaga > Orientallactaga sibirica. The sequence continues at coordinate 21,715,632 of JAEOAD010000026.1, read as the reverse complement.
CAGACTAGGCTATATAGTGAGGCCATCTCAAAATAGAACAACCCAAAACAAAACCCTCAATCTAAACTTCAGCTATTAAATCCACATTAGAACTTTCTTCCCCCATATGTGTGTAGAATAAGAGGTGACAATATATGTGTTGTGTGCACTTGTAATGCGTGGGTGTGCACACGCAGGATCATAAGAGGGCTCAAGTTTCCTCCTTTTCTTGCTTTGTTTCCTCGAGACCCAGTCTTTCCCTGAACCTGGAGCTTCCATTTTCAGACAGACTGGCAAGCTCTATGTGGCCATGCCTAATGGTTTACATGAGTGCTGGGGATCAAACTCGGCCCTCATGTTTGCACAGCAAGTGCTCTTACCCGCTGGCTATCTCTCCAACCCCAGAACCTCATGACTCTCAAATCTCTCTTTATTTTTACATTATTAACATCCACTAAGCCCCTATACCTACATTGCTACTAAGGCTTTTAGACCCTTGATATCTCTGCCTCCCATCTCACGATCCTCCAGCCCGTCAGTGCTGGATGCTCAATCTGATAAAAGATTAGACCCTCTTATAATGTCTTTCTGCTGGAAATTTGAATGTGATAAATCAAGAAGCATTTACTTGATACTATATTTACTCTAAAATATTCTCTTCCATGTGCTTCAACAAACTGCATCCATTTAGTATATGAGTGCCTACTGTATACATCCCACTATCCAGGCATTGGAATGGCTACAGTTTTTATAGGCATAGCCCATGACTTCATGTTAAATTTTAAATAGGAAGCCGGGTATGTTGGCACACACCTTTAATCCCAGTATTCGGGAGGCAGAGGTAGGAGGATTGCCATGAGTTAGAGGCCACCCTGAGATGACATGGGTGAATTAGTCCAGGTCAGCCTGGACTGGAGTGAAACCCTACCTTGAAAAACCAAAAAATAAGATAAAAAATAAATTTATCTGGGGCGGGTGTGGTGAAAAACCGGGAAAAAGGATCAAGATAAAAAACTAATTTAATTCTGGTCAGCCTGGACCAGAGTGAGACCCTACCTCAAAAAACCAAAAAAAAAAAAAAAAAAAAAAAAAAAAAATAAATAAATAAATAAATTTATCTGGGCGTGATGGCACATGCCTTTAATTCCAGCACTTGAGAGGCAGAGGTAGGAGGATCACTGTGAGTTTGAGGCTACCCTAAGACTACACAGTGAATTCTAGGTCAGCCTGGACTAGAGTGAAACCTAACCTCGAAAAATCCAAAAAATAAATAGATAAAATTTAAATAGCAATATAAAACATGCAGATTCTGGAGCAAGTTTCAAAGGGAACTGTGATGAAATGGCAAGTAAGGGTGTGTGTGTGTGTGTGTGCAGTTTATGTATGCGTGGCACACACCAGTGTGCGAGTGGAGGCAAAGAGAACACTGGGTGTCCTGTGGTACTCTTCTACAGTTTCCTCCAGAAGAAATCTCTCACTGAGCCTGGAGCTGCTATTTCTAGCTAGACTGGCTGATCAGTGAGTCCCAGCTATCCTCATCTCCTCCCTACTTAGAACTGGAGTCACAGGCACACATGACCATGTCCAGCTTTTTATGTAGGTCTGGGGAGCAAACCTTGTGCTTGTGTGGCAAGTGCTCTTACCTGCTGAGCCATCTCCCCAGCCCAAGTGAGTGATTTAGCAGGAGGCATGTTCTTTTATATATATATATATTTGCAAGAGAGAGAGAGAGGGTGCACCAGCAGCCTCTTAGCCACTGTGAACGAACTCCAGACATGTGCGCCCCCTGTGGTCAAGTGCAGCATTGCACCCTTTCATCACTTTTTGCGTCTGGCTAAACGTGGGACCTGGAGATTGGAACTGGCATTCTTAGGCTTGGCAGGCAGACACCTTAACTGGCAAGCCATCTCTCCAGCCCAGGAGCCATGTTCTTTGCAGCACTGTTCACAATGGCCAAAAGGTATAGACAACTTGAGAGTTTATCAACAGAATAGATAAGCAAAATGTATCTCTCTACACAAGAGTGCTATTTAGCAATAAAACCAAATGGTGCATGCCTTTAGACCCAGCACATAGGAGGCAGAAAAGGCAGGGAAATCACTATGAGTTTGAGGTCAGCTTTGGGACTACAGAGTGAGTTCCAAGTCATCCTGGGCTAGAGTAAAATCTTACATTGAAACCACCTTCCTCCTCGCCACACACACACACACACACAAAAGTAGATTCAAATTTACAGGGACTGGGCTAGAGAGATGGCTTTGCAGTTAAGGGGCTTACCTGCAAAGTCTAAGGACCCAGGTCTAATTCCCCAAGACCCACAGAGGCCAGACACATAAGGTGGTGCTTGTGTCTGGAGTTCCTTTGAAGTGGCTGGAGGCCCTGGCATGCCCATTTTTTTCTCTCTCTGTCAAATAAATAAATAAAAATAAAATATTTAAAAATTTTTACAAGCTGGGCATGGTGGCGCATACCTTTAATCCCAGCACTTGGAAGGCAGACGTAGGAGGATCAACCGTGAGTTTGAGGCTGCCCTGAGACTACATAGTGAATTCTAGGTCAGCCTGGGCTAGAGTGAGACCCTACTATAAAAAACAAAACAAAACAAACAAACAAACAAACAAACAATATATATATATATATATATATGGATATGGACATTAAGAGAAGTGCTTACTGGGCAGTTTGGTGAACATAGTATATATATTTAGCCAGACACCAGCAGACCTTACACCCCTAGGGCTCATGACTACCCCTGTTGCAGGTTTTCAGTATCAGGGATGTATTCCCTCCCATGGAGCGGGCCTCCAGTCCAATTAGAGAGTAGTTGGTTTCCCCCACAACAGACATGCCACTATTGCACCTGTTGGCTCATTTGGCCTGGCAGGCCAAATTTAAAGCTTGCAGTGTCCACTGTTGAGTATCTTCACTGGTGTTTTCTCTATCCCATTGAGCTGTGTGAAGCATAGCTTTTTCCAGCTTTCTGTCAGCTGGTCCACATGGAGAAGGCTTTCAGCTCAGCTCCATCAGGATTTCTCAGTGACCTTGCAGCTCAAGTCTTCAGCAATAGGGTCTTACCATCTATTCCTGGTGGGAAACCAAGGGCCTCGGCAATGGCCTATAATGTTTTGGGGGTATCTGTGACCTCCCTGGCCAACAACTCACTGGAAGGTATCCCATCCCTGGCACTGAAATTTTTCTAGTAACAATCTATTGCTTTTGAGTGTTCCATTGTCCAGAAAAATAGGTTTCCATATGACTTATTTATATCCTCTTAGATTTTTATTAGCTCTCCCTACACCTTTCCTTTACTCAATCTCTTCCCCTGACCTCACTTAAGCCTTTTCACCCCCATTAATTTGTTCTTCTCAAGTGCTGGAATTAAAGGCATGTGCCATCACGCCCAGATAAATATCTTATGTTTTGGTTTTTCAATATATATATATGGACTAATATATCAGGGTATCTAACAATACCATATATATTAAGTCCCCATCCTATTAAGTCCCCCTCCTTCCTTCCTTCCTTCCTTCCTTTCTTTCTTTTTATTTATTTATTTATTTTATTTTATTTTTTTTGGGGGGGGGTTCTGAGGTAGGGTCTCACTCTAGTCCAGGCTGACCTGGAATTCACTCTGTATTCTCAGTGTGGCCTCAAACTCATGGCTATCCCTCTACCTCTGCTTCCCGAGTGCTGGGTTTAAAGGTGTGCACCACTACGTCCAGCTCCCTCCCTTCCTTTCTATTCGTTTTTTTAAATTTTTTTTTTTAATTTTTGGTTTTTTGAGGTAGGGTTTCACTCTAGTCCAGCTGACCTGGAATTCACTATGTAGTCTCAGGGTGGCCTTGAATTCATGGAATTCGTTCACAGCAGTTGAGTGGCTGCTGGCACGTCCACTCTCTTTTTCTCTGCTTTTGTCTCTCTCAATAAGAAAGAAAGAAAAAAGAAAGAAAGAAAGAAAGAAAGAAAGAAAGAAAGAAAGAAAGAAAAAGACAGACCCGGGCGTGGTGGCACATACCTTTAATCCCAGCGCTTGGGAGGCAGAGGTAGGAGGATCGCTGAAAGTTCAAGGCCACCCTGAGACTACATAGTTAATTCCAGGTCAGCCTGGACCAGAGTGAGACCCTACCTCGCAAAACCAAAAAAAAAAAGAAAGAAAGAAAGAAAGAAAGAAAGAAAGAAAGAAAAAGAAAGAAAGAAAGAGAGAGAGAAGCCGGGCATGGTGGCACACGCCTTTAATCCCAGCACTTGGGAGACAGAGGTAGGAGGATTGTCATGAGTTCAAGGCCACCCTGAGACTACACAGTGAATTCCAGGTCAGCTGGGCTAGCATGAGATTCTACCTCAAAAAACCAAAAAAAAATGAAACAAATCAAAACACCAACCCAGGCATGCTGGCATACATCTTTGATGGCAGAAGTAAGATTGCTGTGAGTTCAAGGTCAGCCTGGAACTACAGAGAGTTCCAGGACAGCTTGGGCTAGAGTGAGACACCCCTCCCCCCCCCCAAAAAAAACACAGCATCCACAAATGACCCAAGAACTTAAGCAGTTTTCCTTTTCTTTTTCTTTTTCAATTATGCTGAGCAGAGCCTGAGCCAAACCTCTGGCATCTGGAATTGGTTTGTACGTATGTGTATCTTGGGACTGGTGGAATATGGCACTTATCTCGTCTGATTCAGGTTCCCTGTGAACAGATGCTCGGGACTACTGAACTCACACATTGAAATTGTAGTTAGCTGGATCCCAGCACTTGAGAGGTGGAGGCAGGAGGATCAGAGTTCAAAGTCATTATTTTCAGTTACATGACATTAGAGGCCAACCTGGATTAAGTTGTTGCTTAAACTAAAATTATATATTTAAGCCATGTTTGGTGACTTATGCCTGTAATCCCAGCACTCAGGAAATTGACACAGGAGGACTGTCTCAAGTTCATGGCTAGCCTGCACTACATACTGAGTTCCAGGCCTGCTCAAAAAAGTTAATTATGGGGCTGGAGAGATGGCTTAGCAGTTAAGGCGCCTGCCTCCTAAGCCTAAGAACGCTGGTTCCAATCTCCAGGTCCCACGTTTAGCCAGATGCAAAGGCACAATGCTGCACTTGACCACAAGGGGGGTGCACGCATCTGGATTTCATTTGCAGCGGCTGAGAGGCTGCTGGCGCGCCCATCTCTATCTGTCTTCCTCTCCCTCTCTGTCTCTCTCCAAAAAAAAAAAAAAGTTGCCGGCGTGGTGGCACACGCTTTAATCCCAGCACTTGGGAGGCAGAGGTAGGAGGATCGCCGTGAGTTCAAGGCCACCCTGAGACTACATAGTTAATTCCAGGTCAGCCTGGGCCAGAGTGAGACCCTACCTCGAAAAACCAAAAAAAAAAAAAAAAAAAAAAAAAAAAAAAAAAAAAAATTAATTATGAATGGATAGATGGCTTAGTGGTTAAGGCATTTGCCTACAAAGCCTAAGAACCCAGGTTTGATTCCCAGTACATAAGCCAGATGCATGTAGTGGCACATGAGCCTGGGTTTTTTTTTTTTTTTTTTTTTGCTGGTTTTCAGTGTAGGGTCTCACTCTGGCTCAGGCTGACCTGGAATTCACTATGTAGTCTCAGGATGGCCTCGAACTCTCAGCAATACTCCTACCTCTGCCTCCCGAGTGCTGGGATTAAAGGTGTGTGCCACCACGCCCAGCTGAGCCTGGAGTTTGTTTGCAGTAGCTAGAGGCCCTGACACACCTATTCTCTCTCTCTCTGCCTCTTGCTCTCTCTCTCTCTCAAATAATTTTTGTTTTTGTTTTTTTGAGGTGGGGTCTCACTCTAGTTCAGGCTGACCTGGAATTCACTATGTCGTCTCAGGGTGGCCCTGAACTCACAGTGATCCTCTTACCTCTGCCTCCTGAGTGCTGGGATTAAAGGCGTGTGCCACCACACCTGGCTCAAATAAATAAATATATTTTTCTTTTTTTTTAATATTTTATTTTTATTTATTTAGTTGAGAGAGAGAGAGTAAGGGAGGGAGGGAGAATATGGGCACACCAGGGCTTCCCACCACTGCAAACGAACTCCAGATGCATGTGCCACCTTGTGCATGCATCTGAAGTTTGTTTGCAGTGGCTGGAGTCCCTGGTGTACCCATTCTCTCATTCTTTCTATCTCTTTCTGCCTCTGTCTCAAATAAATAAATAAATAAATAAATAGATAAGTTAATTACATATGCACACATAAAACTAACATGGAAATGGTCTAGTTCTTCAAGTCACACTGTAAACCATTTTAAATACAATTTAAATTCCATTCTGCTTTTCGTCATTTGTCCTTGACAGGATACAAATATGTGGCCAGTCAGTTCTCCCCTTTCCAGACTGCCTTGTGGCTCAGCCCAAGAGCATGTGGCCTCTGGGCAGACTTTCCAGGAGGGCAAAAGGTCTGGGCTGCATTGCTCCAGCCCTCTTGCTCAGGTCCCACTTCCTGTCAGAACACATACAGATGCCACCTGGAGACTGAGCACATGCAAGGTAACGTGGAACAGGAAAGCCATGCAGGTCCCAGGACAGCCTCAAATAGCCCCTTTCTGGGACTCCTTCCAGATTCAAAAGGAAGACAAAACCTAAAGACACAGGACATTAGGGCTTCTGTACTTGTAGTCCAAATATAATTTCAACAACAACCTTTCTTTTTTCTTTTTTTTTTTTTTTTTTTTTTTTTTTTTTTTTTTTTTTTGAGGTAGGGTTTCACTCTAGCCCAGGCTGACCTGGAATTCACTATGTAGTCCCAGGCTAGCCTCAAGCTCGCAGGGATTCTCCTACGTCTGCCTCCCAAGTGCTGGGATTTTAATCCACCACAATCAGTTTGACTCTTTAATTTTTTATTTAAAAATTTTTTTGTTTTATTTTATTTTTATTTATTTGAGTGACAGAGGCAGAGACAGAGAGAGAGAGAGAATAGGTGCACCAGGGCCTCCAGCCACTGCAAACGAACTCCAGATGCATGCGCCACCTTGTGCATCTAGCTTACATGGGTACTGGGGAATCAAGCCTCGAACCGGGGTCCTTAGTCTTCACAGGCAAGCGTTTAACCACTAAGCCATTTCTCCAGCCCCTGATTTATTTTTATTTATTTATTAGAGCCAGCAGGGTGGGAGGAGAGTGAGAATGGGTGTGCCAGGGCCTCCAGCCATTGCAAACCAACTCTAGACACATGTACCACCATGTACATCTGGCTTACGTGGGAGCTGGAGAACTGAACCTGAATCCTTAGGCTTCACAGGCAAGCAACTTAACTGCTAAGCCATCTCTCCAGCCCTAAATGTGTTTTGTTTTTTTTTTTTTTGGTTTTGTTTTGTTTTTTGAAGTAGGGTTTTACTCTAGTTCAGACTGACCTGGAATTCACTATGTAATCTCAGGGTGGCCTCAAACTTACAGCAATTATCCTACCTCTGCCTCCCAAGTGCTGGGATTAAAGGCGTGTGCCACCACACTGGCACTTACATTTTTATTTTATTTTATTTTTTTATTTGAAGGAGAGACAAAAAGAGGCAGACAGGGTGAGTATGGGAGCGCCAGGGCCTCCTGCCACTGCAAAAAAACTCCAGACACATGTACCCCTTTGTGGATCTGGCTTTACATGGTTACAGGGGAATGGAACACAGGCCATCATGCTTTGCAAGCAAGGGTCTTTAACCACTGAGCCATCTTTCCAGCCCCAACAACTGCCTCTTAAATAAAAGCCGAGCATGCAAAGGTGATAGATGGCAGAGTGATGTCTGGCCAAGAGCACTTTGTGAAGTGCCTGACAATCCTCAATCTGAAGTATACCAGAAATACAGTCACACACATTTCTGGAAGAACTCAGATAATAAATACTTCTGACAGCCAAATGATGAACTTTTTTTTTTTCTTTCTTAGAGATAGGGTCTCCTCAAGCTCAGGCTGACCTAGAATTCACTATGTAGTGGCCTCAAACTCACGGAGATCCTCCTACCTCTGCCACCCCAGTGCTGGGATTATAGGTGTGGGGGTTTCACTCTGGTCCAGGCTGACCTGGAATTAACTTGGGTGGCCTCGAACTCTCAGGACCTCCTAAAGTGCTGGGATTAAGCAAGTGCGCCACCACGCCCGCAACAAAATTTTTTAAAAGGAAGGACAAAGCTGGGCGGGGTGGCACACACCTTTAATCCCAGCACTCTGGAGGCAGAGGTAGGAAGATCATAAATTCAAGGCCACCCTCAGATTAATTCTAGGTCAGCCTGGGCTAGAGTGAAACCCTACCTCAAAAAAAATAAATAAATAAATAAAAAGGAAGGACAAAAGCAAGAAATCCTTTTAAAAGACAAACCTGGTCATTTTTGTTATTTTTTTCCTTTTCTTCTTTTGGCTTTTTGAAGTAGAGTCTCACTCCAGCCCAGGATGATCTGGAATTCACTATGCAGTCTCAGGCTGGACTGGAATTCATGGCAATCCTCCTACATTAGCCTCCTGAGTGCTGGGATTAGAGGTGTGTGCCACCATGTTCAGGTGTTTTTTTCTTTTTGTTTTTTTGAGGTAGGGTATGTAGTCACAGGGTGGCCTTGAACTCATAATGATCCTCCTACCTCTGCCTCCCAAGTGCTGGGATTAAAGGCATGCGCCATCACACCCTGCTTGTTTTTCCAGAGTCTTGTTATGTAGCCCAGGATAACCTAGAACTTACAATGTAGCCCAGACTGGCCTATACTGGCTTCAAATTTTATTTATTTATTTATATATTTATTTATTTATTTGTTTGTTTTTGGTTTTTCGAGGTAGGGTCTGTAGCCCAGACTGACCTGGAATTTACTATGTAGTATCAGGGTGGCCTTGAACACATGGTGATCCTCCTACCTCTGCCTCCCAAGTACTGGGATTAAAGGCGTGTACCACCACGTCTGGCTGGTTTCAAATTTATAATCGTCCTGCCCCAGCCTACTGAGTGCTAGGATTATAAAATATATACACCAACACAGCAATTTAAACTGGTCAAATATAAAAGTGAATGTCAATGGATAGAAAATCCACTCTAGAAATTAACCCATACATTTATGGTCAACTGAGTCTTGACAGGAAGATCAGACTATTTAATGGAGACAATCTTTTTGACAATTACTGGGACAATTAGATAGATGCAGGTGCAAGAGTTAGTAGCCTATCTTATTTCATAGACAAAAACTAACTCAAAATAGATCCAGTATCTACATGGAAGAGCCCAGAGTATAAACTGTTCAGGTGTAAATCAACACAAGCAACCACCACAACAAAAAAAAGCAGATGAAACTACTCCAAAGTTAACCTGGGCTGGAGGTATGGCTCAGTGGTTAAGGCACTTGCCTGCAAAGCCTAAGGATCTCATTTTGGTTCCCCAATACCCACATAAAGCCAGATGTACAAAGGGACACATGTGTCTGGAGTTTGTTTGCACTGGCTTGAGGCCCTGGTGTACCCATTCTCTTTCCCTTCAAATAAATAAATAAACGAAATTAATTAGAATAAAAACCCAAAGTTGGCGCACGCCTTAATCCCAGCACTCGGGAGGCAGAGGTAGGAGGATCGCCGGAGACTCAGTTCCAGGTCAACCTGGACCAGTGTGAACCCTACCTGCAAAAAAAAAAAAAAAAAAAAAAAAAAACCTGCTTAAAACTTTGGGGTCTGGAAGAGATCAGTGGTTAAAGGAATTTGCTCAAAAAAAACCTGCTAACTGGGGCTGGAGGACGACTTAAGGCATCTGCCTGCTAAGCCTAAGAACCCGGTTCCAATCTCCAGGTCCCACGTTTAGCCAGATGCAAAGTGATGCAAGGGTGCAATGCCGCACTTGCCCACACGGGGGCGCACACGTCTGGAGTTTGTTCACAGCAGCTGAGAGGCTGCTGGCATGCCCATTCTCTGTCTCCCTCTCCGTCTGTCTCCCTCTCCAAAATAATAAAAAATAAAAAATAAATTTAAAAATCCACAGCTAACTGGAGTTTGGATCTCCAGTACCAACCATGTAAAGCTGGGCACAAAGTGGAGCACACATCTGTAATCCTACTATGCCTATGGCAATGGGAAGTGGAATCAGGAGAATCCCAAAGCTGGCAACTTAGTTAGCTTGGTTTGCCCAGTGGCAAACAAGAGACCCTTCTCAAACGAGGAAGAGAAACCACACTGAGGTTGTTCTCTGACTTCCACACACACTAAAATAAAATAACTGCTTTATGCTCCACCAATGGATGAATTCTGAAGAATTAGAATGTGTTTTTCAAAGTGTATGTCTGATAAGGATCTAGTATCTATATAAAGAGCCCCCCCTTTTTTTTTTTTGGTTTTTCGAGGTAGGGTCTCACTCTAGCCCAGGCTGACCTGGAAATCACTCTGCATTCTCAGGGTAGCCTCAAACTCATGTCCTCCTACCTCTGCCTGTCTTTGAGAGAGAGAGAGGGAGAGAGGGAGAATGGGCGTGCCAGCAGCCTCTCAGCCACTGTGAATAACTGCAGATGTGTGCGCCCCCTTGTGGGAAAGTGTGGCATTGCGCCCTTGCATGGCTTTTTGTGTCTGGCTAAACGTGGGACCTGGAGAATCGAAAGGGTGTTCCTAGGCTTAGCAGGCAGGCACCTTGACCGTTAAGGCATCTCTCCAGTCCCCCTTATATACTTGTTTGTTTGTTTCTTGGTTTTTAAGGTAGTGTCTACTCTAGCCCAGGCTGACCTGGAATTCACTATGTAGTCTCAGGAAGAGCCCTTATATTTCAACAAATGCCTTTAATCTCAGCACTCAGGAGGCAAAGGTAGGAGGATTGCTGTGAGTTCAAGGCCAGCTTGGGACTACAGAATGAGCTCCTACATTGAAAAAAAAAAAAAAAAAAAAAAAACAGAAGAGAAAAATGAGGCAAGTGAAAAATGGATTATGGTGTGAACAAACATTTCTCCAGAGGTATGTTAATGCTAATACCCACATGCAAAGATGTTATACGTCATTACAGAAATATGAAGCAAAACCACAGTGCCATTCCACATCACATCACTGGGATAGCAAAAATCAAACAAGCAGACTGGGGGGCTAGCATGAGATTCTACCTCAAAAAACCAAAAAAAAATGAAACAAATCAAAACACCAACCCAGGCATGCTGGCATACATCTTTGATGGCAGAAGTAAGATTGCTGTGAGTTCAAGGTCAGCCTGGAACTACAGAGAGTTCCAGGACAGCTTGGGCTAGAGTGAGACACCCCTCCCCCCAAAAAAAAACACAGCATCCACAAATGACCCAAGAACTTAAGCAGTTTTCCTTTTCTTTTTCTTTTTCAATTATGCTGAGCAGAGCCTGAGCCAAACCTCTGGCATCTGGAATTGGTTTGTACGTATGTGTATCTTGGGACTGGTGGAATATGGCACTCATCTTGTCTGATTCAGGTTCCCTGTGAACAGATGCTCGGGACTACTGAACTCACACATTGAAATTGTAGTTAACTGGATCCCAGCATTTGAGAGGTGGAGGCAGGAGGATCAGAGTTCAAAGTCATTATTTTCAGTTACATGACATTAGAGGCCAACCTGGGTTAAGTTGTTGCTTAAAGTAAAATTATATATTTAAGCCATGTTTGGTGACTTATGCCTGTAATCCCAGCACTCAGGAAATTGACACAGGAGGACTGTCTCAAGTTCATGGCTAGCCTGCACTACATACTGAGTTCCAGGCCTGCTCAAAAAAGTTAATTATGGGGCTGGAGAGATGGCTTAGCAGTTAAGGCGCCTGCCTCCTAAGCCTAAGAACGCTGGTTCCAATCTCCAGGTCCCACGTTTAGCCAGATGCAAAGGCACAATGCTGCACTTGACCACAAGGGGGGTGCACGCATCTGGATTTCATTTGCAGCGGCTGAGAGGCTGCTGGCGCGCCCATCTCTATCTGTCTTCCTCTCCCTCTCTGTCTCTCTCCAAAAAAAAAAGTTGCCGGGCGTGGTGGCACACGCCTTTAATCCCAGCACTTGGGAGGCAGAGGTAGGAGGATCGCCGTGAGTTCAAGGCCACCCTGAGACTACATAGTTAATTCCAGGTCAGCCTGGGCCAGAGTGAGACCCTACCTCGAAAACCAAAAAAAAAAAAAAAAAAAAAGTTAATTATGAATGGATAGATGGCTTAGTGGTTAAGGCATTTGCCTACAAAGCCTAAGAACCCAGGTTTGATTCCCCAGTACATAAGCCAGATGCATGTAGTGGCACATGAGCCTGGAGTTTTTTTTTTTTTTTTTTTCCTGGTTTTCGAGGTAGGGTCTCACTCTGGCTCAGGCTGACCTGGAATTCACTATGTAGTCTCAGGATGGCCTCGAACTCTCAGCAATCCTCCTACCTCTGCCTCCCGAGTGCTGGGATTAAAGGTGTGTGCCACCACGCCCAGCTGAGCCTGGAGTTTGTTTGCAGTAGCTAGAGGCCCTGACACACCTATTCTCTCTCTCTCTGCCTCTTGCTCTCTCTCTCTCTCAAATAATTTTTTGTTTGTTTTTGTTTTTCGAGGTGGGGTCTCACTCTAGTTCAGGCTGACCTGGAATTCACTATGTCGTCTCAGGGTGGCCCTGAACTCACAGTGATCCTCTTACCTCTGCCTCCCGAGTGCTGGGATTAAAGGCGTGTGCCACCACACCTGGCTCAAATAAATAAATATATTTTTCTTTTTTTTTAATATTTTATTTTTATTTATTTAGTTGAGAGAGAGAGAGTAAGGGAGGGAGGGAGAATATGGGCACACCAGGGCTTCCTGCCACTGCAAACGAACTCCAGATGCATGTGCCACCTTGTGCATGCGTCTGAAGTTCGTTTGCAGTGGCTGGAGTCCCTGGTGTACCCATTCTCTCTTTCTGCCTCTATCTCAAATAAATAAATAAATAAATAAATAAATAAATAAATAAATAAATAAGGTAATTACATATGCACATATAAAACTAACATGGAAATGGTCTAGTTCTTCAAGTCACACTGTAAACCATTTTAAATACAATTTAAATTCCGTTCTGCTTTTCGTCATTTGTCCTTGACAGGATACAAATATGTGGCCAGTCAGTTCTCCCCTTTCCAGACTGCCTTGTGGCTCAGCCCAAGAGCATGTGGCCTCTGGGCAGACTTTCCAGGAGGGCAAAAGGTCTAGGCTGCTTTGCTCCAGCCCTCTTGCTCAGGTCCCACTTCCTGTCAGAACACATACAGATGCCACCTGGAGACTGAGCACATGCAAGGTAACGTGGAATAGGAAAGCCATGCAGGTCCCAGGACAGCCTCAAATAGCCCCGTTCTGGGACTCCTTCCAGATTCAAAAGGAAGACAAAACCTAAAGACACAGGACATTAGGGCTTCTGTACTTGTAGTCCAAATATAATTTCAACAACAACCTTTCTTTTTTCTTTTTCTTTTTTTTTTTTTTTTTTTGAGGTAGGGTTTCACTCTAGCCCAGGCTGACCTGGAATTCACTATGTAGTCCCAGGCTAGCCTCAAACTCACAGGGATTCTCCTACGTCTGCCTCCCAAGTGCTGGGATTTTAATCTACCACAATCAGTTTGACTCTTTCTTTAATTTTTTATTTACAATTTTTTTGTTTCATTTTATTTTTATTTATTTGAGAGTGACAGAGGCAGAGACAGAGAGAGAGAGAATAGGTGCACCAGGGCCTCCAGCCACTGCAAACGAACTCCAGATGCATGCGCCACCTTGTGCATCTAGTTTACATGGGTACTGGGGAATCAAGCCTCGAACCGGGGTCCCTAGTCTTCACAGGCAAGCGTTTAACCACTAAGCCATTTCTCCAGCCCCTGATTTATTTTTATTTATTTATTAGAGCCAGCGGGGTGGGAGGAGAGTGAGAATGGGTGTGCCAGGGCCTCCAGCCACTGCAAACCAACTCTAGACACATGTACCACCATGTACATCTGGCTTACGTGGGACCTGGAGAACTGAACCTGAATCCTTAGGCTTCACAGGCAAGCAACTTAATTGCTAAGCCATCTCTCCAGCCCTAAATGTGTTTTTTTTTTGTTTTGTTTTGTTTTGTTTTGTTTTGTTTTTTTGAAGTAGGGTTTTACTCTAGTTCAGACTGACCTGGAATTCACTATGTAATCTCAGGGTGGCCTCAAACTTACAGCAATTATCCTACCTCTGCCTCCCAAGTGCTGGGATTAAAGGCGTGTGCCACCACACTGGCACTTACATTTTTATTTTATTTTATTTTTTTATTTGAAGGAGAGACAAAAAGAGGCAGACAGGGTGAGTATGGGAGCGCCAGGGCCTCCTGCCACTGCAAACAAACTCCAGACACATGCACCCCTTTGTGCATCTGGCTTTACATGGTTACTGGGGAATGGAACACAGGCCATCATGCTTTGCAAGCAAGGGTCTTTAACCACTGAGCCATCTTTCCAGCCCCAACAACTGCCTCTTAAATAAAAGCCGAGCATGCAAAGGTGATAGATGGCAGAGTGATGTCTGGCCAAGAGCACTTTGTGAAGTGCCTGACAATCCTCAATCTGAAGTATACCAGAAATATAGTCACACACATCTCTGGAAGAATTCAGATAATAAATACTTCTGACAGCCAAATGATGAACTTTTTTTTTTTCTTTCTTAGAGATAGGGTCTCCTCAAACTCAGGCTGACCTAGAATTCACTATGTAGTGGCCTCAAACTCACGGAGATCCTCCTACCTCTGCCACCCCAGTGCTGGGATTATAGGTGTGCGACCACAACAGGCAACAAAAATTTTTTAAAAAGGAAGGACAAAGCTGGGCGGGGTGGCACACACCTTTAATCCCAGCACTCTGGAGGCAGAGGTAGGAAGATCATAAATTCAAGGCCACCCTCAGATTAATTCTAGGTCAGCCTGGGCTAGAGTGAAACCCTACCTCAAAAAAACAAAATAAATAAATAAAAAGGAAGGACAAAATCAAGAAATCCTTTAAAAAGACAAACCTGGTCATTTTTGTTATTTTTTTCCTTTTCTTCTTTTGGCTTTTTGAGGTAGAGTCTCACTCCAGCCCAGGATGATCTGGAATTCACTATGCAGTCTCAGGCTGGACTGGAATTCATGGCAATCCTCCTACTTTAGCCTCCTGAGTGCTGGGATTAGAGGTGTGTGCCACCATTTCCAGGTGTTTTTTCTTTTTGTTTTTTGAGGTAGGGTATGTAGTCACAGGCTGGCCTTGAACTCATAATGATCCTCCTACCTCTGCCTCCCAAGTGCTGGGATTAAAGGCGTGCACCATCACACCCTGCTTGTTTTTCCAGAGTCTTGTTATGTAGCCCAGGATAACCTAGAACTTACAATGTAGCCCAGACTGGCCTATACTGGCTTCAAATTTATTTTATTTTATTTATTTATTTGTTTGTTTGTTTGTTTTTGGTTTTTTGAGGTAGGGTCTGTAGCCCAGACTGACCTGGAATTCACTATGTAGTATCAGGGTGGCCTTGAACACATGGTGATCCTCCTACCTCTGCCTCCCAAGTACTGGGATTAAAGGCATGTACCACCACGTCTGGCTGGTTTCAAATTTATAATCGTCCTGCCCCAGCCTACTGAGTGCTAGGATTATAAAATATATACACCAACACAGCAATTTAAACTGGTCAAATATAAAAGTGAATGTCAATGGATAGAAGATCCACTCTAGAAATTAACCCATACATTTATGGTCAACTGAGTCTTGACAGGAAGATCAGACTATTTAATGGGGACAATCTTTTTGACAATTACTGGGACAATTAGATAGATGCTGGTGCAAGAGTTAGTAGCCTATCTTATTTCATAGACAAAAACTAACTCAAAATAGATCCAATATCTACATGGAAGAGCCCAGAGTATAAACTGTTCAGGTGTAAATCAACACAAGCAACCACAACAAAAAAAAAAAGCAGATGAAACTCCTCCAAAGTTAACCTGGGCTGGAGGTATGGCTCAGTGGTTAAGGCACTTGCCTGCAAAGCCTAAGGATCTCAGTTTGGTTCCCCAGTAACCACATAAAGCCAGATGTACAAAGGGATACATGTGTCTGGAGTTTGTTTGCACTGGCTTGAGGCCCTGGTGTACCCATTCTCTTTCCCTTCAAATAAATAAATAAACAAAATTAATTAGAATAAAAACCCAAAGTTAGCCGGGCGTGGTGGCGCACGCCTTTAATCCCAGCACTCGGGAGGCAGAGGTAGGAGGATCGCCGAGAGTTCGAGGCCACCCTGAGACTACATAGTTAATTCCAGGTCAACCTGGACCAGTGTGAGACCCTACCTCGCAAAAAAAAAAAAAAAAAAAAAAAAAAAAAACCCAAAGTTATAAACTTTGGGGTCTAGGAAGGTGCATCAGTGGTTAAAGGAATTTGCTCAAAAAAACCTGCTAACTGGGGCTGGAGAGACGGCTTAGCGGTTAAGGCATCTGCCTGCTAAGCCTAAGAACCCGGTTCCAATCTCCAGGTCCCACGTTTAGCCAGATGCAAAGTGATGCAAGGGCGCAATGCCACACTTGCCCACACGGGGGCGCACGCGTCTGGAGTTCGTTCACAGCAGCTGAGAGGCTGCTGGCATGCCCATTCTCTGTCTCCCTCTCTGTCTGTCTCCATCTCCAAAATAATAAAAAATAAAAAATAAATTAAAAAAACCACAGCTAACTGGAGTTTGGATCTCCAGCACCAACCATGTAAAGCTGGGCACAAAGTGGAGCACACATCTGTAATCCTACTATGCCTATGGCAATGGGAAGTGGAATCAGGAGAATCCCAAAGCTGGCAACTTAGTTAGCTTGGTCTACCCAGTGGCAAACAAGAGACCCTTCTCAAACAAGGAGGAAGAGAAACCACACTGAGGTTGTTCTCTGACTTCCACACATGCTTAAATAAAATAACTGCTTTATGCTCCACCAATGGATGAATTCTGAAGAATTAGAATGTGTTTTTCAAAGTGTACGTCTGATAAGGATCTAGTATCTATATAAAGAGTCCCCCGCCCCCCTTTTTTTTGGTTTTTCGAGGTAGGGTCTCACTCTAGCCCAGGCTGACCTGGAAATCACTCTGCATTCTCAGGGTAGCCTCAAACTCATGTCCTCCTACCTCTGCCTGTCTTTGAGAGAGAGAGAGGGAGAGAGGGAGAATGGGCGTGCCAGCAGCCTCTCAGCCACTGTGAATAACTGCAGATGTGTGCGCCCCCTTGTGGGAAAGTGTGGCATTGTGCCCTTGCATGGCTTTTTGTGTCTGGCTAAACATGGGACCTGGAGAATCGAATGGGTGTCCTAGGCTTAGCAGGCAGGCACCTTGACCGTTAAGGCATCTCTCCAGTCCCCCTTATATACTTTTTTGTTTGTTTCTTGGTTTTTAAGGTAGTGTCTACTCTAGCCCAGGCTGACCTGGAATTCACTATGTAGTCTCAGGAAGAGCCCTTATATTTCAACAAAAGCCTTTAATCTCAGCACTCAGGAGGCAAAGGTAGGAGGATTGCTGTGAGTTCAAGGCCAGCTTGGGACTACAGAATGAGCTCCTACATTAAAAAAAAAAAAAAAAAAAAAAAAAAAAACAGAAGAGAAAAATGAGGCAAGTGAAAAATGGATTATGGTGTGAACAAACATGTCTCCAGAGGTATGTTAGTGCTAATACCCACATGCAAAGATGTTATATGTCATTAGAGAAACATGAAGCAAAACCACAGTGCCATTCCACATCACATCCACTGGGATAGCAAAAATCAAACAAGCAGACTGGGGCATGGTGGCACACACCTTTAATCCCAGCACCTGGGAGGCAGAGGTAGGAGTATCACCATGAGTTCAGGGACACCCTGAGGCTACACTGTGAATTCCAGGTCAGCCTGGACTAGAGTGAGTGAGACCCTACCTTGAAAAACCCAAAAACAAACAAACAAACAAACAAAATAATCAAACAAGTGCTGGTGAGTGTAGGGGGAAAATAGAACTGTCATATGTGGCTGGTGGGAAAGTAAAACAGTGCAGCTGCCATGGAAAAAAACAGTCTGGCAGTTTTTGAGAATGAGACACAGTTAGCATGTGACTCAGCCACCTCATTCCTAGGGAGATAATAAGAGAGAAAAATGAAAACTTAAGTCCACATTAAACTCTTGTACATGAATGTTCTTGGCAACAGAATGGAATCATCACAAATGTCCATCCACTGATAAATGGATAAACAGTGTGGTAAGTAATGAACTACAGATGGTAAATGCTGCAGCATGGGTGAACTGTGAAGACATTCTGCTAAGTGAAAGAAGCCAGCCATGACAGGAGAACTACTGCTTGCTTGCACTTTGTGTTATACAGAATAGGTAAATTCAGAGAAATATAAATTATAAGTTACCAGAGGTTTAATGGTTAAGAGTTTCCATATTGTGGCTGGGGAAAGGGCTCAGTGGATAAAGCACTTGCCTCTCCAGCCTGAGGATTTTGAGTTTGATGCTCAGACCCCACACAAGAAGCCATGGTGGGTTTCTGTAATCACAACACACTGATGGGGAGATGAGAGGAATTTCTTGCAGTAAGGTCAAGAGAAACCCTGCCTCCAATGAGGTGGAATGGTGAGAACGGACATGAATATTGTCCTCTGACCTCCACATGTGCACCGTGGGTGCATGTACCTGCACTCACACACAAATACGTCTACACATGCTCGCCTGAGAACTGGACAAATCAACTGTGGATATTTTGTCACATATGAGAAAAAAGCAGCACTGATACATGCTACTTAACATGAGTGAACTTTGAAAACATGCAAGGTGCAAGGAGCCAGACACTAGGCCACACATTCTAGGACTCCATTTATATGAAATATCCAGAACAAGCACATTGTAAAGACAGAAAGATCTGATGGTTCCACAGGTGGGGCAATGAAGAGCCTCAGGAAGAAAAGAGGAGAGCTACTGCTAGAATGCAAGCACATCTTTTTGGAGTGATGAAAATGTTCTGGAATTAGATAATGGTGCATAAACTGTGCATACACGGAAAACCACTGAATTGTTCATTTATTTCAAAGGGTATCAAGGAACGTGGTGTGCTGGTGCACATCTGTAACCCCAGAATTCAAGAGGCAGAGAGGGAACAGGAGTTCACAGCCATCCTGGGATACATAGTAAGTTACAGTCCAATCCAGCCTGGACTACATAGTGAGGCTCTGCCTCAAGAAACAAAGCTGGGCGTGGTGGCACATGCCTTTAATCCCAGTACTCGGGAGGCAGAGGTAGGACTCTGTGAGTTCAAGGCCACCCTGAGGCTACATAGTGAATTCCAGGTCAGCCTGGGCTATAGCAAGACCCAACCTCAAAAAAAAAAAAAAAGCCAGGCGTGGTGGTGGCACATGAAGGGAGGCAGAGGGAGGAGGATCGCTGAGTTTGAGGCCAGCCTGAGACTACATAGTGAATTCCAGGTCAGCCTGGACTAGAGTGAGACCCTACCTCAAAAAAACACAAAAAACCAAACCAAACCAAAACAAAACAAACAAAAAATACCCACCCCAAACAAACAAAAAAACCAAACAAACCTCAAACCAAATCAAAAACCTAAAACAAAGTAAAACAAAACCCTCACTCATACTGTCCTCTAATAAGGGTACTATGCCATATGAATTTTACCTCAAAAATGTTTTAATTCGATGTTAAACATAAGCAATAAAGTTTCTCTGTCATGAAATATTAGAAATTTATTATTACCTATTAAGTACCAGCTTAAAATTGCAGAACTCACCCTGAAGACCCACTCTTCCCTCCCCACCCCAATTCTTATCAAGCACTTTTCAAGTGAAGACACGCTGTCTTCTCTCTTCTGTATAAAACCTTGCAGAATAAAGGCAAAGACCATAAACATCTTGCTGTGAAAGGCTGCCCGCAGCTCTGCAGACGGCGGCTGCCCAGGCTGCCTTCATTGCCCAGGGCCTGACAGGCTCTTGTTCATGAACTGTCTCTTCACAAAGCAAGTCCACCACTGCAGACAACACAGGACAGAAGGGACAGTTAGGATCACGTTATAGTGCAACATCAAAGTAAGGTCAGAATTCTGATTTATTTAATAAAACAAATATGAGTTGGGTACCTCTTACTATTTAAACTCTTCAAAGGTAGTTCCCAGCAAAGTATTAAATTACATTAAACAGCTGGCCCTGTATGTGTGTGGCTTTTACATCCATGGATTAAACCCACTATGAACAGAAAATAGTTGAGGGAAAAATATCTGAGCCAGGCATGGTGGCATATGCCTGTAATACTAGCACTAAGGAGGCAAAGGCAGAAGGATTACTGTGAGGTCAAGACCATCCTTAGCTACAAATCAAGTTCAAGATAAGCCTGGGCTACATGAGACTCTCCACCCCCCCCCCCAAACATAACACACACAAAATAGAACTGTACTTGAGCTGGAGAGATGGCTCAGTGGTTAAGGCACTTGCCTGCAAAGAAAGCCCAAGGACCTGGGTTTGATTCCCTAGTACTCATATAATGCCAGATGAACAAGGTGATGCATGCATCTGGACTTTGTTTGCAGTGGGTAGAGGCCCAGATCTCTCTCTATTTCTCTCTCTCTCAAATAAACAATGAATAGGGCTGGAGAGATGGCTTAGTGGTTAAGGCACATGCCTGCAAAGCCTAAGGACCCAGGTTCGATTCTCCAGGTCCCACGTAAGCCAGATGCACATGGTGGCACATGCATCTGGAGTTCATTTGCAGTGGCTAGAGGCCCTGGTGTGCCCATTCTCACTCTTTCTCTCTCCCTCCCTCTCTCTGTCTCTAATAAATCAATCAATAAATAAAAATAAATAAATAAAATTAAAAAAGATAAAAGTATACTCAACAGGCATCAACTTTTTTCCTTACCATTGCTCTCTAAGCAATATGGTGTAACAACTATTTACACAGATTGACATTGTATCAGGTACTCTACAGGTAATTGGGAAGGATGCACATCAGGTATATCCAAACACCATGCCATCCTATGTAGGGGACTTGAATAGCCATAGATTTGCCCCCCTCCCCCTGCCACCAGCGGATGACTATATAACCAGACCATCACACAAAACCTACTCTCTGGGCTCCCACGCCTGACAAGAGAACACATAACTACTCTCCTCACTGGATACAGTTCATTATTCTGTGACCAGTGAACTCATGCACTAGGCACACCCTCAAAATTAGGCAACACTGAGAAGCAGAAATTAAAAGGATTCTTGCAGTGGGAGAATTTATGTACTTAATGGTACAACAGGATCAAAGGCAACTTACCAACTAAACAGGCAAAGAAAAAGGTCTTACCTTGCTGGGTTTATCATTCTGAGGGTCAAAAACCTTCTCACAAAGTCTCAGTCCAGTCTCTTGCCTCAGCTGCTGTAGATATGCACGCATCACTTCTGAAACAGAACAAAACGATGTCTGTGACAACACATCACAAATGTGCTGGCTGATGGTCTAGACACTGACTTTGATAATACTTTTCTTGTTTTTTTTTAGGTAGGGTTTTGCTCTAGTCTAGGTTGGCCTGGAATTTGCTTTGTAGTCTCAGGGTGGCCTTGAACTCACAACTACAGTGAAACCATTTTTTTTGAGGTAGGGTCTCACTCTATCTCAGGCTACCTGGAATTCACTATGTAGTTTCAGGGTAGCCTCAAACTCATGGTGATCCTCCTACCTCTGCCTCCCAAGTGCTAGGATTAAAGGCATGCACCACCACGCCTGGCAAAAATTTGCATTTTTAAATTAAAAAAATTTATTTATTTGCAAATGTGTACATGCCAGGGTCTTTTGCCACTGCAAACAAATGACTGTCCATCTTTGTGTGGGTGGCTAGGGAATTGAATCCAGGCCAGCAGGCTTTGTAAGCAAGTATATTTAACCACTGAATCATCTCCCCACCAACAATATATTTTTTGTTAACGCTTTACTATTATTATTATTATTTATTATTATTATTTACCTTTTTTTTTTTTTTTTTCGAGGTAGGGTCTCACTCTGGTCCAGGCTGACCTGGAATTAACTATGTAGTCTCAGGGTGGCCTCGAACTCATGGTGATCCTCCTACCTCTGCCTCCCAAGTGCTGGGATTAAAGGTGTGCACCACCACACTCAGCCCTATTTACCTATTTATTTATTTGAGAGGGACAGAGAGAGGAGAGAGAGAGAATGGGTACAACAAGGCCTCCAGCCACTGCAAACAAACTCCAGATACATGCGCCACCTTGTGCATCTGGCTTATGCAGGTACTGGGGAATCGAGTCTCAAATTGGGGTCCTTAGACTTCACAGGCAAGCACTTAATCGCTAAGCCATCTCTCCAGTTCCCCAACAATATATTTTTATACATTCAGAGTAAGAAAATGAAAGGACATTCTCTGCATGCTGTCCTTGCTAGCAAGAATCTTTTTTTTTTCTTTTTTTGGTTTTTCGAGGTAGGGTCTCACTCTGATCCAGGCTAACCTGGAATTAACTATGTAGTCTCAGGGTGGCCTCGAACTCATGGCGATCCTCCTACCTCTGTCTCCCAAGTGCTGGGATTAAAGGCATGCGCCACCACGCCTGGCTGTTGTTTTTTGAGATAGGGTCTTGCTCTAGTCCAGGCTGACCTGGAATTCACTATGTAGTCTCAGGGTAGCCTTGAACTAATGGCAATCCTCCTACCTCTGCCTCCCAAGTGTTGGGATTAAAGGCACCCGGCTCGTTTTTGTTTTGTTGAAGCAGGGTCTCTCTTAAACCCAAACTGACCTGGAATTCAGTGAGCCTCCTAGCTCAGCCTCCTAGCAACAATCTTTTATGAAAATGTATAATAAGGTAACATAGGTCTCAAGGACTCCATCGTCATCCTGATATTAACCAAGGAAAGAAGAAAAAGGCTAGAAAGTGAGAGGAAGAAGCAGGGTGTGGTGGTGCATCCTTGTAAATCCAGCAGTAAAGAGGCTGCCGCAGAGCCAGGTGTGGTGGCGCACACCTTTAATCCCAGCACTCGGGAGGCAGAGGTGGGAGGATTGCTGAGAGTTCAAGGCCACCCTGAGACTACATAGTTAATTCCAGGTCAGCCTGGACCAGAGTGAGACCCTACCTGGCAAAACCAAAAAAAAAAAAAAAAAAAGAGGCTGACACAGGAGGATCTTAAGTTCAAGACCAGGCTGGTTCAAAATAAAACCATGCCCCAGAGAGAGAGAAAGGGGAGGGAGGGAGGGAGGGAGGGAAGAAAGAGGCCCTGATCTTACCATCTTCTTGTTTGTTCGCAGGTTTGGCATAAATTGCATTGAGTGGAAACCCAGGCTCTCCAGGAATGGGAAAATTAGTGATTCCCAGTGTATACATTTCTTTTTCACCTTGGCTTTTGGAATTGCACTAAAAACAAAACAAAAAACTTCACAGCTCACAAGGAAAAAGATAACAATACCCAAACTGCAATTTTTTAGTTTAAGAAGCTAAGATTGGGACATCATTTTTTTCCCCTTCCCCTTTTCCCCCTTTCTCTTTCTTTTTTGTTTATTTGAGGTAGGGTCTCATGATAGCCCAGGCTGACCTGGAACTCACTCTGTAGTCCCAGGCTGGCCTCAAACTCAGAGCAATCCTCCTACCTCTGCCTCCCAAGTGCTGGGATTAAGGTGTCTGCTACCACGCCTGGCCCATGATGGTTTTTAGACATCTTCTGGCTGTGTGTCTTAGGCTCTTTTCTTTTTCTTTTCTTTTTTGTTTTTTTGGTTTTCGAGGTAGGGTCTCACTCTAGCTCAGGCTGACCTGGAGTTCACTAAGTAGTCTCAGGGTGGCCTCAAACTCATGGTGATCCTCCTACCTCTCCTCCGGAGTACTGGGATTAAAGGTGTGTGCCACCACACCCAGTTTAGGCTGTTTTCTTTTTTTTTTTTTTTTTCTTTTTTTTTGTTTTGCAAGGTAGGGTCTCACTCTGGTCCAGGCTGACCTGGAATTAACTCTGTAGTCTCAGGGTGGCCTTGAACTCATGGCGATCCTCCTACCTCTGCCTCCCGAGTGCTTGCGCCACCACGCCCAGCTCCTGTTTTCTTTTTTTGAGGCAGGGTCTCACTTTTGTCCAGCCTGACCTTAAAATCATAGACCTCTTCCTACCTCAGCCTCTGAGTGCTAGGATTAAAGGTGCACCACACCTGGCAGTAATGTTTATTTATTTAGTGTCTTTTTGCAAATCTGGTAAGCCCTGCTTCAAAATAATATACCAAAATAGAACTATGAAATCCAATTCTTAAAACTACATTGTATGGGGCTGGAGAGATGGCTTAGCGGTGAAAGCACTTGCCTGTGAAGCCTACGGACCCAAGTTCAATTCTCCAGTACCCATGTAGGACAAATGCACAAGGCGGTGTGTGTGTCTGGGGTTCGTCTGCAGTAGCTAGAGGTCCTGACACGCCCATTCTCTCCCTCTTATCTGCCTCTTTCTCAAATAAACAAATTAATTAAAAGACAAATTTATGAGATAAAGTCACACATTCCATTGTAAAAATGCACAAAAGAACAAGATGTTACTATATTTAGAAGTAGTGATGAGTATAAATATATCTTCAAAATATCTTCAGCTCTAGTACAATGCAGAAATATGAACTCTTTAAGAAAGAAGAAATTCCTGATACTACGGTAGACTGTTCCCTAAATTCATGATTGCAGTAAATGCTAAATCTGAGTTAAAGGTTGGTGGAAAATTTCTGTTAACCAACACGTGCAGAGCCTTACGACTTCATGACCTCTCTCTTCACTCAGTTACATTGAGATCAGAAAACATTCAAGGTTCCTCCTTACTCCATGCTCTAAGTCAGAGGAAATAGTTCTTACTCATCCTACTACGGTATCAACACATCCAGGTGGCTGGGAGAGGAAAATCTATCAGTACGTGGGTTTTTTTTTGATAAATGATGATCCAAGTTTCATTACCTTTTGGAGTTTTTTAAGACACTCGGAAATGTATAGAGTGATATATATCAAGGTTCTATCAGCTTCATTCTACATGAAGGAAAAGAAAAATTAAAAATAGTCTTCATCAAACATAACAGTCATGTACAATGCATAAATTCAGAATATCTTTGTCTTTGGACTATCTACTGACACCCTCACAAGGTAGCAGCTCTAGCATCAAAAGGTTCCACAGAAGCCGGGCATGGTGGCACATGCCTTTAATCCCAGCACTCGGGAGGCAGAGGTAGGAGGACCGCCGAGAGTTCGAGGCCACCCTGAGACTACATAGTTAATTCCAGGTCAGCCTGGACTAGAGTGAAACCCTACCTCAAAAAAACCAAAAAAAAAAGTTCCACAGAGGGCTGGAGAAATGGCTTAGCGGTTAAGGTGTTGTTTGCCTGCAAAGCCAGAGGATCCCAGTTTGACTCTCTAGGACCCACGTAAACCAGATGCACAAAGGGCACATGCATCTGGAATTTGTTTTCAGTGGCTAGAGGCTCTGGCGTGCCAATTCTCTCTCTGTCTGCCTCTCTTCTATCTCTCTCTCTCTCTGCTGGCAATAAATAATAAAAAGTTCCACATAGAGCAGGCACAGTGGCACACGCCTTTAATCCCAGCACTCAAGAGGCAGAGGTAGGATGATCACCACGAGTTCAAGGCCACCCTGAGACTACATAGTGAATTCCAGGTTAGCCTGGGCTAGAGTGACACCCTACGTCGAAAACCAAAAAAAAAAAAAAAAAAAAAAAAAAAAGGTTCCACAGGGGTTGCAGAAATGGCTTAGTGGGTAAGGCACTTGCCTGTAAAGCCAAAGGACGCAGGTTCAATTCCCCAGGACCCACATAAGCCAGATGCACAAGTTGGTGCATGCATCTGGAGTTCGTTTACAGTGGCTAAAGGCCTGGGATGCCCATTCTCTCTCAAATAAAATAAATTAAAATTATAAGAAATAAAAGTTCCACAGGGGCTGGAGAGATGGCTCAATGGTCAAGGCACTTGCCTGTAAAGCCAGGGTGGCCCATGTATCTGGAGTTTGTTTTTGGTGGCTGGAGGTCCTGGTGCACCATAATCTGTCTGTATCACTCTGCTTGCAAATAAATAAATGTCTTGTTGCTGGGATAAAATATCTGACAAGGGAGGAAGTGGGGTTTTTTTTTTTTTTGTTTTTTGAGGTAGGGTCTCACTCTGGTCCAGGCTGACCTGGAATTAACTATGTAGTCTCAGGGTGGCCTTGAACTCATGGCGATCCTCCTACCTCTGCCTCCCCGAGTCCTGGGATTAAAGGCGTGCGCCACCACGCCTGGCTTGGGAGGAAGTGTTTATTGCAGTTTACAGTTCTAGTGAGCCGGTCATGGCAGAGAAGGCAGATGCAGGGGCATGAAGGGTTGGCCATACTCAGCCCACAGTGAGGAAGCAGAGGGCTGAGTGCTAGTGGTCAGACAACTCCCTGTTTACACAGTCCAGGACCCTGGCTGATAAAATGGTGCAGCCCACAGTGAAAGTGAGTGTTCTCACCTGAACTATCCTCATCAAGATAATTCCTCATGGACATGCACAGAGGCTAATCTAACCTACATAACATAGGTGAGTCTAGATCCTTTCAAGTTGACAATATAAATTATCACACTATGAGAAGCACTAATACCATAG
This sequence comes from Orientallactaga sibirica, assembly GCA_036365145.1. Classification (NCBI taxonomy): domain Eukaryota; kingdom Metazoa; phylum Chordata; class Mammalia; order Rodentia; family Dipodidae; genus Orientallactaga; species Orientallactaga sibirica. Next base: position 21,689,144 of record JAEOAD010000026.1, on the reverse strand, counting down.
GATATTCAATCAAGATTACAAATAATGATTCCAGATCCTGTAAGGTCCCTAAAGCTTAAAACTTGGGCAAGCAGAGAGTGAACTGTCATATTTTAAAGTATCATCAAGGTTTGTGGGCCTGGGAAGATGGCTTGATGGCTAAAGACACTTGCTTACAAAGCCTGCTGGCCCAGGTTCAATTCCCCAACATTCCCATTAAGCTAGATGCAAAAAAAAAAAAATGTGGTTAGAACATCTGGTTCCTTTGTAGTGGCAAAAGACCTTGGTACATGTACACACACATAAATAAAAATAGGGTTTTACAGCCGAGCATGGTAGTGCACGCCTTTATCTCAGCCCTTGAGAGAGGAAAAAAAAAAAAAAAAAAGGATTTTACCAGGTAGGGTCTTGCTCTGGCCCAGGCTAACCTGGAATTCACTATGTACTCTCAGGCTGGCCTCGAACTCATGGCGATCCTCCTACCTGCTACCTCTGCCTCCCAAGTGCTGGGATTAAAGACGTGTGCCACCACACCCATAAAAAAAGTGGGGAGAGGTGGCTGGAGAGATGACTTAGTGGTTAAATGCTTGCCTGTGAAGCCTAAGGAACCTGGTTTGAGGCTCGATTCCCCAGGACCCACATAAGCCAGATGCAGGAGGGGCGCATGCATCTGGAGTTCCTTTGCAGTGGCTGGATGCTCTGGTGCACCCATTTTCTCTCTCTCTGTCTCTTTCTCAAATAAATAAATAAATATATAAATAAATAATTTCTTTTTTAAAAATTGGGCTGAAGAGATGGCTTAGTGCTTAAGGCGCTTGCCTATGAAGCCTAAGGACCCAGCTTTGACTCCCTAGTACCCATGTAAACCAGATGCACAAGGTGGCATATCCGTCTGGAGTTCATTTGCAGTGGCTGGAGGCTCTAGTGTGCACATTCTCTCTCACATACATAAATAAATAAATAAATAAATAGGGCTGGAGGTATGACTTAGCAGTTAAGGCGTTAGCCTGCAAAGCCTGCTGACCTGGGTTCAATCCAAAAAAAAAAAAAAAAAAATTAAGCATTGTAAGCTCTGTGATTTACCTTAATTTCATAGTTTTTGAAGAAGACATTGGCCTTGAAGTAATATATGGCTTCATCCACAATATCTGTATCTTTTGCTAAGCAGGAAACAAAAGAAAGGAAGGAGAGCAGAGAACATTAGCTAAATGCAAACCATAATCCCTACAAAAGCTAAATAGGAAAAGAATTCCAAGCTTAATTATCAAGAAATTTGGAATTGGATGAAATAAAACAAGATTTGTGAAATGGTCTTCAAAGACAATTTCTAGAAGAATATATGATCTACTTTTAGTTTTACTGTCCTATACTCTTTTTTTTTTTTTTTTTGAAGTAGGGTCTTGTTCTAGCCCAGGCTGACCTGGAATTCACTACCTCTGCCTCCTGAGTGCTGGGATTAAAGGCGTGGCGTGTGCCACCACACTCGGCTAATCTTACTGTTTTATAAAAACTATACATGCTCATTAGAAAAAGAAACTCAGCTGGGTATGGTGGCGCATGCCTTTAATCCCAGCACGTAGGAGGCAGAGATAGGAGGATCACTGTGAGTTCAAGACCAGCCTGATACTACATAGTGAATTCCAGGTCAGCCTGGGATAGAGTGAGACACTACCTCGAAAAACCAAAACCAAACAAACAAACAAACAAAAAAAAAAAAAAAAAAAAAAAAAAAAAGAAAGAAAAAGAAACTCAGTCAATAAAGAAGTTTTATCCTAAGTCCTACTACTCAGAAAAGAACTGCTATTAGTATTCAGAGAACATCACTTAAGATCTCAATGCATTTACAGAAATAGACTAAGACACGGGCTTACTTTATCAAGGCACTTAAAGTATCAGAAAAAAACTCATTTTGGAACATTTGGGGTTCATACATATATCTTCTTTTTTTTTTTTTTTCTGAGGTAGGGTCTCACTCTAGCCCAGGCTGACCTGGAATTCACTATCTAGTCTCAGGTGGCCTCGAACTCATGGCGATCCTCCTCCCTCTGCCTCCCGAGTGCTGGGATTAAAGGTGTTTGCCACCATGCCTGGCTCTGTATCTTTATTTTTATGAAAACTTTGACTTAAATAAACTTTTACAAGCTGTTCTAAGTGGTTATAGACCGAGAAAAGCCAGAAATACCACTGTGACAGAGACAGATGTCATTACATAATTTCCTGGGCAATTTTTTTGCTCTGTTTTCATCTTGGGAAGATCAAAATCCCAGGGCTTGATGAGCAGCAGCTGGTTCCAGGCACACTGAGACTGTTATTTCTACTTCTTGCCATGGTTGCTGTCCCTCTCACACAGCAGCCACACTACCCCACTGCTCCAGTCCTGAAGCTCAGTTAGCGTCTTCCTAGATCAGTCCTCTTGAACAATCCCAATCTAGGTCTAATCTAGACCTCTGGTTCCCTTTAATTTAGTTTCCTAGGACAAGGAAAACTTCCTTAGACCATATGACAGTGTTTACAAAATGCAGCTCATCCTTCTAAATATGACAGCAAACAGTGGAGGCGAAAGGATGCAGGACCTAGACAAGATGTTTGCTGTACAGAAATTAAAGTATGCGTGTGGCTGAGGCTCCAACCCAGGACCTCACACATGCCAGGCATATGCACTACTGCTGTGCTACAGCCCTGGCCCTGGAATTCATCTGATCAATGCTGAGTTATTCAGATCACAACACAGACTTCGTCGTTCTAGTGCCTTGGGGAAGAGGAGCAAAGACATCCTTCATCAGTTTGGTTTCTCTGGGTCCATTTTCCCTTGAGGACCCAAGAGTTGCCTAAGTGGTTAGGGATTTTTCCATACTTGACGGACTGCATCTTTTGATAGAATACTTGTTATCTGTAAATCGTGAGAAGGGTTCTTCCCAAGAAAACTGGGCCAACAGTCCTCTTCCTTGTGCTGTAATTCTTCTTCCTTTTGGGTCTTTTTCCAACTGTTTCTTTTTCTTAGAATGAAGTAAAAGCTGTGGTGATTCATTGAATTTATTAAGTTTACTCATATTTCAACTAGTGTTGTGAACACAATTAAATAAAGAGGAGGTCACGCCACTCAGTTTGGCAGAGATAGAGATGCAGTCAGTATACCAAATTGGCAATTATGACTAGTCTGGAAGACCCTTGCTGGGTGCAGGGAAGCCATATCTAATAGAATACAGATTATGCTGTTGGCAGAACATCTCAGAATGTGTCAGAGGAATTTCAGAGTATCTGAAAAACAGTAAGTCTTCTCTCTCTCAAATAAGTATTTAAAAAAAAAAGGGGGGGGGGCTGAGCCAGGCGTGGTGGCACATGTCTTTAATCCCAGCACTCTGGAGGCAGAGGTAGGAGGATCACCATTGAGTTCGAGGCTACCCTGAGACTACATAGTGAATCCAGGTTGGCCTGGGCTAGAGTGAAACCCTACCTTGAAAAACCAAAAAAAAAAAAAAAAAGGGCTGGACAGATGGCTCAGTGGTTAAAGGCATTTGCTTGCAAAGCCTAATGATCCAGGTTTGATTTCCCAGTACCCACATAAGGCCAGATGCATAAAATGGCACTTATGTCTGGAGTTCATTTGCAGTGGCAAGAGGCCCTGGTGTGCCCATTCTCTCAATAAATACGTAAATATTAAAAAATAAACAATAAAGCTGGGTGTTGTAGCAAATGCCTTTAATCCCAGCACTCGGGAGGCAGAGGTAGTAGGATCACCGTGAGTTCGAGGCCACCCTGAGAATACAGAGTGAATTCCAGGTCAGCCTGGGCTAGAGTGAGACCCTACTTTGAAAAAACAAACGAACAAATAAATAAATAAAAGATTAAAAATTCGGGCTGGAGAGATGGCTTAGCGGTTAAGGCACCTGCCTGCTAAGCCTAAGAACCTGGTTCCAATCTCCAGGTCCCACATTTAGCCAGATGCAAAGTGACGCAAGGATGCAATGCTTCACTTGACCACAAGGGGGAGCACGCATCTGGATTTCGTTTGCAGCAGCTGCTGACGCACCCATCTCTATCTGTCTCCTTCTTCCTCTCTGTCCTCTCTATGTCTCTCTCCAAAAATAAATAAAATTAAAAAGATTAAAAATTCTAAAAAGCAAAAGTAGAAATGAGCAATGTTGTAAAGCACATGGAAGATTTAAGATTGAAGCTGGGTGGGAAAGCACACATCTGTAAACCCCAGCAGCCAGAAGGCAGAGGCAGGGATATTGCCACAAAGGTTAGGCCAGCCTGGTCTACATAGTGAGTTCCTGGACACTAGAGCTACACAGTGAGATCCTGTCTCAAAAGAAAGAAAGAAAGAAAGAAAGAAAGAAAGAAAGAAAGAAAGAAAGAAAGAAAGAAAGAAAGAGAGAGAGAGAGAAAGAGGAGAGAGGGAGGGAGGGAGGGGCTGGAGAGATGGCTTAGAAGTTAAGGCACTTGCCTGCAAAACCAAAGGACCCAGGTTCGATTCCCCAGGACCCACCTAAGCAAGATGCACAAGGGGGCACATGCATCTGGAGTTCATTTGCAGTGGGTGGAAGCCCTGGCATGCCCATTATCTCTCTTTCTCTCAAATAAATAAATAATTTTTTAAAAAAGACAGTGAGACCCTATCTCAAAAAAAGAAAGAAAGAAAGAAAAGATTGAGGTATTGCTGTGTTGCCAAAGGAAGTAGCCAAATTATTATTATTATTATTTTTTGCGGGGGTGGGGTTTCAAGGTAGGGTTTCACTATAGCCCAGGCTGACCTGGAATTCACTATGTAGTCTCAGGGTAACCTTGAACTCACAGTAATCCTCCTACCTCTGCCTTCTGAGTGCTGGGATTAAAGGCATGTGCCACCATGCCCAACCCCCAAATTATTTTAAGTATTTACTTGAGAGAGAGGGTGAGTGAGAACAAGAGAATAGGCATAGCAGGGCCTCCTACCACTGTAAATGAACTTCAGATGCATGCACCATTTGTGCATCTGACATTATGTGGGTACTGGGGAAATTGAACCAAGGCCCTCAGGCTTTGCAATCAAGTGCCTTTAACTGCAAAGCCATCTCCCTGACCCTATTTTTTTTTTTTTTTTTTTTTTTTTGAGATGTGGCCTTGTTATATTGTTCAGGCTGGCCTGGAACTATCAGACTCAAGCTATCCACCTGCACCAAAATCTCCTGAGTACCATCATACTGGTTTAACTCACTCTTTCTTTCTTTCAAGGTAGGGTCTCACACTGGCCAGAGTGAGTGCTGGGATTAAAGGCATGTGCCACCATGCCCAGCTCTTTCTTTCTTTCTTTCTTTCTTCTTTTTTTTTTTTTTTGGTTTTTCGAGGTAGGGTCTCACTCTTGCTCAGGCTGACCTGGAATTACTCTGTAGTCTCAGGGTGGCCCTGAACTCACGGTGCTCCTCCTACCTCTGTGTCCTGAGTGCTGGGATTAAAGGCATGTGCCACCACACCCGGCTTGCCCTTTCTTTCCTTCCTTCCTTCCTTCCTTCCTTCCTTCCTTCCTTCCCTCCCTCCCTCCCTCCCTCCCTCCCTCCCTCCCTCCCTCCTTTCTTTCCTTTCTTTCTTTCTTTCTTTCTTTCTTTCTTTCTTTTTTGAGGTAGGTCTCACTCTAGCCCAGGCTGACCTGGAATTCACTATGTAGTTTCAGGGTAGCCTGGAACTCATGGTGATCCTCCTACTTCTGCCTCCGAGTGCTGGATTAAGGCGTGCATGCACCACCATGCCTGGATTGGCTTAACACTTTCTATTGCTTGTTTTTTCCAGCGGGATCACAAAGAAAGTGACTATGGGAACAGTGGCCAGAATTAAAGCACATTTCCTGCTGGGAATGGTGGCGCATGCCTTTAATCCCAGCACTTGGGAGGCAGAGGTAGGAGGATCACCGAGAGTTCAAGGCCACCCTGAGACTACATAGTGAATTCCAGGTGAGACCTTACCTCGAAAAACAACAACAACAAAAAAAACCAAAAATCAAAAAAAGCACATTTCTTCCTTTTTTTCCCCAAAGTGTCACTCTAGCACCCTGGAACTCACTCTGTAGCTTCAGGCTGGCCTTGAGTTCACAGCAACCATCCTACTTCAGTCTCCTGAATGCTGGGATTAAAGGTGTGTGCCACCACACCTGGCTCCCTCATTTTATTTATTTTTTTTAGAGACAGAGAGAGAGAGAATGAATTGGTGTGCCAGGACTTCAGCCACTGCAATCTAACTTCAGACGCTTGCGCCACCTAGTGGGCATGTGCGACCTTGCACTTGCCTCACCTTTGTGCATCTGGTTTACGTGGGATCTGGAGAGATGAACCTGGTTCCTTGGGTGTAGTGTATGCATATGTGTGCAAATGCAGGTACACAGACATGCACACACTGAGATGATAGTGAAGGATCTTCAGTATATTCCTCCTGTTTCATTCTTCTGCCTTGAGAAAGAATCTCTCGCTATCCCTGGACAGGGCCGCATGCTTGTACAGCAAGTGCTCTTACCCTTGGCCCATATGCCACCAACATATCTTGGAGAAATTAGAAGTGGTAAAGCAGTTTCCTACAAAATGCACACAACCATGCTGTTGAAGTCTAAAATACTGCACGGAGCCCACAGAAGGTGAAAGAGTCATCTAGACAGAGGACCAGCTACGAATCTCCTTGATCTGACAATGTCAGAGTGTTTGCTAGCCCATCTCATACCCAATTTTGAATGAAATGCTTGAGACTTACTTTCTCTAGGGGCGGGTCCTTTGAACTGACTTCTGATGGGCAACAGCGCCATGTTTCCAATGAGTTTGGTGTCCGGGTCCATAAGAGAAGAGTGGTAAGCCTGTAGTGGCCAGGAAAGAATACAGAAGCAGAAAGAGGGCAAATGTCACCAAGCAGACAAGCACACTCCCCCAAAGGAAAAAACCAGTAACTCTTCTAAAATTAGCTTGGGAAAGAGAAGAGAAGGGACGGTGACAGCAACATGGCATAGCTGACTTGTACTGACTCAAGAAAACCAACTGCACTGGTTAGGAAGGCCCCAAGTGCCCCCCAAAATAATACAGGTTATGTCCAGGGCTCTTGGTTGCCCACCAGAACTAGATGGTAAGACCCTACTGTTGAAGACACCACATGCGTGGGCTGCAAGACACTGAGAAACTAGTTTGAAAGAATAAGGGATTCAGTGAGGGGGAAGAAAAAACAATGGTGGGACAGGATTATGATTATGGTACATTATGCATATTTATGGAGGTTGTCAATAAAACATTAAACAACCCAACTGCTGAATTTTGAGACATTTTGCAAGCTGGTTATTAAACACAGTCAGTCCTTAAAATTAAATGATATAAACTTACAGTTAAATTATATACTAAAGACAAAGGGTAATAATTACTCACCACTTTACCCCTCCCTGGTAAAGTTTTCATTGACTTATTTGCACTTACATGTGTGCATGCCAGGGTCTCTTGCTGCTGTGAATGGATGCCCATCCAGCTTTATGTGGGTGGCTGGAGAACTGCCTTTAACTACCAAGCCATCTCTCCAAACCCCCCACTTGTTTTTTAAAACTGCTTTTTAGAGGCCAAGACTGGTGACTCAAGTCTTTAGTTCCAGAACTTGGAGGAGCTAAGGTAGAAACATGGCCATGAGTTCAAGGCCAGCCTTGAGCTATAGAGTGAGTTCCAGGTCAGCCTAAGCTACAGTGAGACCTTGCCTTGAAATACCAAACAAAAGTAAGAACCTACATTTTATTATTGCCTAGACTTTTTTGTTTGTTTTGTTTTTTCGAGGTAGGGTCTCACTTTAGCCCAGGCTGAACTGGAAACTCACTCTGTAGCCCAGGCTGGCCTCAAACTCATGATCCTCCTGCCTAAGCCTCTCGAGTGCTGGGATTAAAGGCATGTCTGGCTCCTTTTAAGGCCATTTAAATCTTCTATCTCCTTAGGGTGGAGATACTCTGTGACCGGATACGCCTGTGCACTTCTAGTTCTCTGCTCGGTGACATCACTCTGTGGCTGGCAGGTGTGTTTCCCCACTACAGATACAGGCAAAGGCCACGTAGACCAGGGTGTCCACCCTGCAGCTAAACAGGATTCAAGAACTAGTTTTTCAGTTCTGCCACTTCTTGGCTTTGTCTTTAAGAAAACCCTTTCCTTCCTTAACCTGTCTGTCCCCTTCTCTTTATTTAATTTTGAGATAAGGTCACATTTAGCTCAGGCTAGCCTGGAGGTTGCTATGTAGCCAAGGATGACCTGAATTTATTTATTTATACATGTATATGTGTGCAGTGTGTATGACATGTTTATGTGTCTTCCTCTATCACTTTTCACTTATTTATTGAACACAGCTCATGATATTGGCTGGTCTTGCTAGCCAGATTGCCCTGGGATCTGCCCATCTTTGCCTTCCACAGCTGCTATTACAGCCAGCCACCACTCTTGTCCAGCATTTACATGGGTGCTAGGGATCTGAACTTGGCTCCTCAAGCCTACTCAGCAAGCTTTACTGACTGAGCCATCTTCCCAGCTCAACCTTAAACTTCTGATTCTCCTGCCTCTACCTCCTGAGCGCTGGGATGAAACCCAGGGCTTCATGCATAGTAGGAAAACACTCTACCAAACAAGCTACATCCTTAACCCTCGTTAGCCTGTTTCTAAGTTTATAAAGCAGGTAATAATCTTGCGGGTAGTGGGTAGGTATAAGCTAAAGGAGAGGGGGAAAATCATATTTATGAGAGCAATTACGTATGCTGATTCCTAGTTTTGCCCTAGCCCAGGCTGGTCTCAAACTCACATTGATCAATCCTATCTCAGCCTCCCAAGTGCTAGGATTAAAGGCATGGTGGCCCATACCCAGCATTTACTTATATTAATTTTTGTGTGTGTATGAGTATGGGCAGCACACATGTTCCCAGTGTTGGTCTTCTCTTACCCTGTTTGAGACAGACTCTCTCATTTTTGCTGCTGTGAAGGCCAGAGCTGGCTTGTGAAGTACCAGATTCTCCTGACTCAGTAAGCACTCTGGGATTACAGATATATGTACCACTTTGGCTTTACATGGGTGCAGGGGATCCCAACTCAGGGGGGCAGACTTTCATAGCAAGTACTTTCAGTTTTTTTGGTGGTGGGGCTCAAAACCAGGGTCTTATATATGCTAGGCAAGCACCCCCATCACTGAGCTACATCCTCAGCTCCAGAAAGCACTTTTAACCACTGAGCCATCTCTCCAGCCCAAGATGTCTCCCTTTTTACAAAACATGACTATTCATATATTCATTTATTTATTAAACAATTGTTAAGCACTTTTGTGTGTGTGTGTTTCAAGGTAAGATCTCACTCTAGCCCAGGCTGACCTGGAATTCACTATGGAATCTCAGGGTGGCCTCAAACTCATGGCAATGCTCCTACCTCTGCCTCCTGAGTGCTGGGATTAAAGGTGATCTTAGACTTTGCAGGCAAGCACCTTAACCACTAAGCCATCTTATCTCTCCAGCCCTTGTTAAATACTTTTTTTTTTTTTTTTTTTTTTTTTGGTTTTTTGAGGAAGGGTCTCACTCTGGCCCAGGCTGACCTGGAATTAACTATGTAGTCTCAGGGTGGCCTCGAACTCATGGCTGGGTGTGGTGGTGCACGCCTTTATTCCCAGTGTTTGTGAGGCAGAGGTGGAAGTTCCCTTCTCTGGGAAAGACATTCTAACTGTCATGTTTCAGTTTTTGGTTTTTCAAGGTAGGTATCACTCTAGCCCAGGAAAGAAATTATTTATTCTTAAGCATAGCAAGACAGAGACATAGAAAGAGAATGGGAGAATGGGCGTGTCAGGGCCTCTAGTCACTGCAAATAAACTCCAGATGCGTGCGCCACTTTGTGGCTTTACATGGGTATTAGATAATAGAAGCCAGGTCATTAGGCTTTGCAAGTAAGCACTTTAATCTCTGAGCCATCTCTCCAGCCCCTCTAATTTTTAAATTTGAGAAAGAGACACACACAGAGAGAATGGGCACACCAGGGCCTTCTGCCACTGAAAACAAACTACAGACACATGGGTCACCTTGTCCATCTGGTTTGTGTGGGTCCCAGGGCATTGAACCTGGTTCTTTGGCTTTTCAGGAGGAGGGAGGTACAGCTACAGATACAGCTCAGTGGTAGAGCATCTAAATAGCATGTGTGAGACCCCGAGTTCAATTCTCAGTAGTGTAAACACACACACCCCACATAAAGCTGGAACTATAGCCTGCTCCTTTTTATTACAAGTATGTGTTATCCACACCAGTCTCCTGCCTTTCCCTTCTCCAATAATAATAATAATAATAATAAATTTTTTAGCGGGCGTGGTGGCACACACCTTTAATACTAGCACTGAGGAGGCAGAGGTAGGATTCCTGTGAAGTGGAGACCACCCTGAGACTACACAGTGAATTCCAGGTCAGCCTGAGCTGGATTGAGACCCTATCTCGAAAAAAAACCAAAATTAAAAAAACAAGTTTCTGGGGCTGGAGAGATGGCAGAGGTGTGAAGGTTCCTTAATTCCCCAGGACCCACATAAGCCAGATGCACAAGGGGGCGACCATCTGAGTTCATTTGCAGTGGCTGGAGGCCCTGGCAGGTCACCTGCCTGCTGGATTGAGACTCTCTCTCTCTCTCTCTCTCTCTCTCTCTCAAATAAAAAATAAAATATTAAAAAAAAAAAAAACAAGTTTCTTTGGAGACAGGGTCTCCCTATACAGTCCAGGCTGTCTTAGAATTTGCCATGTAATCCAGGCTGCACTTAGACTTGAAATCCTCCTGCCTCTGCCTCCCAAGTGCTGGGACTACAGCCACCAACCATGGATACCAGTAATTGCGTTGCTCTTCGTGTCACAATCTGAAACTGTCCCCTTCCTCATTTGTCTGGCCTGAAGCGTGCCTCTCAGATGCTGCTGTAACTGCGCTCTGCTTGCAGTACGTGCCCAGTAATGTCTGTGGCGTGCAATGTGTTACCGAGGCTGCAAAACCGGGGACCATGATGGCAGTAAATCCCAGACTTGGCTGTCATCAATTGTCACCCCCACTCCGATGCTCCGATGCACGGAACAGTGAACCCCTGGAGACCCGAGCGAGCCCTGTGGGCTTTAACCCGGCTGGCTGGAGGGTGTCGGCGGGGCCCTGCCGGGGAGGACGAGGGAGGCGTCCAGGAAGTGAGCTTGACAGATGACAAACAACCCTGGGTGGAGGAGGAAGTAGGAATGACGGGCGGGGGCTCAGGGAAAAAGAGAAGCGGGGCCCTGCCACTGAACAAAGAGCAAGACCAGGCATCGCGGAGCTGGGGCTCTGGGAACCCCGCTGGCCCCGGGGGAAGCTCCGGACCTGGACGGCCGGGGATGGACGGGCGGCGGCGGCAGGGCGGCGACCTCCGCCCTCCGCGTGCCCCGCGCGATGCCCCCTCCCTCGCCTGCCCCCTCTCAGGCCCCCGCGTCCTCTCCGCCTCCCCGCCACGGGCTCCCGCTCTTACCGGCATCCTGGCGGCGCCCGGGCTGCAACCCAAGGAAGCAAGATGTAGCTGGAGCGCGGCGCTTCCGGCCTGCGGGGACCGGGTGGAGCGGGCGGAAGTGAGCCTGCGCGAGAGGCGAGGCGAGGATCCGGACTTCCGGCCGCAGGTCGCCGAGGCTGCGCGGACCGGTCGCGGCGCCAGGGGGCGCGCAAGCACTAGAAATGGACTCGGAGCGTCGCTCATGCGTAAAAAACGCGACAGGGGTTTGGAAATTACAGCCAGAGGAAGCGGTTAATCACCTTCTCGGTTTTTCGTAAAGGCCACATTTTTATAACGAGTTGACTGGACACACTTTTTTTTTTTTTTTGCTTTTGGTTTTTCGAGGTGGGTCTCGCTCTAGCCCAGGCTGACCTGCAATTCACTATGCAGTCTCAGGGTGCCCTTGAAGTCACAGCGATCCTCCTACCTCAGCCTCCCAAGTGCTGGGATTAAAGGCGTGTGCCACCACGCCCGACTGAGTGAATTCCAGGTCAGCCTGGGCTAGAGCGAGACCCTACCTTGAAAAAAACAAGAAAACAAAGCAAATATAGATATATACTATATATTTTATTTATTTGTTTGCAAACATCTAGAGATAGAAGAGAGACAGACGGAAAGAATGGGTGCACCAGGGCCTCCAGCCGCTGCAAACAAACTCCAGATGCATGCGCCGCTTTTTAATACATCTTGCTTTATATGGGAACTGGGAGATCAAACTTGGGTCGTTAGGTTTTGCATTTAATCACCTTAACAGTTGAGCCAACTGTCCAGCCTTTGTATATATAATTTTTATTAAAAAATCTTTTTATTTTTATTTCTTTATTTGAGAGCAAGAGAGAGAAAGAGGCAGGTAGAGATAGAGAATGGGCTCGCCAGGGCTTCCAGCCACTGCAAACAAACTCCAGATGTAGGCACCACCTTGTGCACCTGGCTTATGTGGGTCCTAGAGAATAGAACCTGTGTTCTTTGGCTTTGCATGCAAGCACTTTAATTGCTAAGCCATCTCTCCAGCCCCTGTAAAAATATATATATTTATTTATTTATTTATTTATTTATTTATTTAAAGGACAGAAAGATGTGTATGTGTGGAGGGGGAGGGAGAAAGATGTGTGAGAGAGAAAGAGAGAGAGGCCATGCCAGGGCCTCTTGCCACTGCAAATGCACAATCCCTGTGCTACTTTGTGCATCTGGCTTTATGCGGGGACTGAAGAATCCAACCAGGGTCATCAGATTTTGCTAGCAATCACCTTTAACCTCTGAGCCATCTCTAAAGCCCCCACACTGTTTTTGTTTGTTTGGTTTTTGGTTTTTCGAGGTAGGGTCTCTCTCTAGCCTAGGCTGACCTGGAATTAACTATGTAGTCTCAGGGTGGCCTTGAACTCACAGCGATCCTACCTCTGCCAACTGAGTGCTGGGATTAAAGGCATGAACCACCACACGGAGCTGTTTTTTTATTTTTGTTTTTATTTATTTATTTGAGAGAGAGAGAGAAAGAGGCAGAGAAAGGGGAGAATGGGTGCACCAGGGCTTCCAGCCACTGCAATCGAACTCCAGATGCATCTGGCTTACGTGGGTCCTGGGGAATCGAAAGAGGTCCTTTGGCAGGCAAGTGCCTTAGCCACTAAGCAATCTCTCGAGCCCCACCCCCACACTGTTTTAAACCCAATTGTACTCCATCCTCTGCCTTATCTTTCCCTGTTTAGTTTTACTGTTCTTACTTTTGGGTGTTCTTTCCCATTTCTCTGCCGTGTTGAGACAGTTAGAGACTACCATGGGAATGAAGGCCTTAATCCATAACCTGTTATCCACGGACTGTATGACGTGTGTCATTTCCCACCCCATTTTTTTCAGCAAGGTATGTGTCTTTCCCTATGATGGCAGGGATCTGTTGACATCAAAGACTGGATTGGTGCCATATGTGTGCATGGACAAACTGATCACTGAGGCCTATCTTACACAAGTAACTTTATTTTTTTATTTTTATTTGAGACAGAGAGGGAGAAAGAGAAAGAGAGACGAGAGAGAATGGGCATGCCAGGGCCTGTAGCCACTGCAAAGGAACTCCAGACACATGTATCACCTGGTGCATCTAGCTTATGTGGAACCTAGAGAATCAAATCTGGGTCCTTAGACTTCCCAGGCATGTGCCTTAACCAGTAAGCCATTGCTCTAGCTGCCCCACCTTTTATTCTATTTTTTTTTTCGAGGTAGGGTTTCACTAATCTAGGCTGACCTGGAATTCACTATGTAGTCTCAGGGTGGCCTCAAACTCACAGCAATCCTCCTACGTCTTCCTCCCGAGTGCTGGGATTAAAGGCATGTACCATCACACCCGGCTTCATTTTTTTTTTTTTTAAGAAAGAAAAAAGGAGCGCTGGAGGGATGGCTTAGCAGTTAAGGTGTTTGTCTGCAAAGCCAAATGACCCCAGTTCAATTCCCCAGGACCCACGTTAGACAGATTACACCAGGTGGTGCATTCATCTGGAGTTCATTTGCAGTGGATGGAGGCCCTGGCATGCCCATTCTCTCTCTCTCTGTCAGATAAATAAATAAAAATTTAAAAGTATTAAGAAGAAAGAAAAAGGGAAAGTATATTGTTTTGTGGTCTCTAAAAGCCCTCATGTGAATCCATGGATATCTTGAAGCCATTCTTTTCTTCCTTTCTTTCTTTCTTTTTTTTTTTTTTTTTTTTTTTTTTTTTTTTTTTTGTTTTTCGAGGTAAAGTCTCACTCTAACTCAGACTCAGCCTGACCTGGAATTCACTATGTTCACTATGTAGTCTCAGGATGGCCTCAAACTCCTCCTATCTCTGCCTCCCAAGTGCTGGGATTAAAGGCATGCGCAACCACGCCCAGCTTTTGAAGCCATTTCTTCTGTGAAACCCGAGAATGGAATATATGTCTCCTAGTTCTAGAACTGATTTTCATTTGGATCTCTAGACAAATAGCATCTTTTAGAAGAGAACTTGACAAAGAGCCCAAATTGCCCTTTGGACACTTTATTACTTTTCTCCCCTCCTATTCCTGTTTTCATGGTTTGGCCAGTCAGCCCCATTAGAGTAAGGCCTTGTCTGTGGGCATCTCCATTCTACACAACCTGCTGACATTTGTGAAGTTATCAGTTTCACTTGAGGCCTGGGAGGTCAGGTTCTAAAGAACTCCCACGTCTGGAGGGGTGAACAGAAGCTGGCCCCTCACTTTCTCCCCACTGGCCCACTGGCACATACTAGATTCCCCAGAAGCCAAACCCACTTAAAACACAATGAAGAGGGCAAGAAAAAAGTGATAGAGTTGCAACAAATCAGTAACACAGTGAGATCAGGATATTCTCACCCCCTTCCATATTCCACAGGCCACACCAAAGTCCCCAAGCATCCAGCACATCCCCACCATGCTCTACATTGGCCCTGTGAGAACAGCTCAGTCCCTGATCCTGACACCTGACTCTTTCCCCTAGCCCAGACCCCAGGCACAAGCCACCCCTGACACCCAGGCCTTCTTATTTACCTTCTTCAGGGAAAATAGATCAAATTTAACACTGCCAGTGTACTTCTGCTATGTAGGACAAAGAATTTTTTTTATTGTTGTTGTTTGTTTTTGTTTTGTTTTGTTTTCCGAGATAGGGTCTCACTCTAGCTCAGGCTGACCTGAAATTCACTATGTAGTCTCAGGGTGGCCTCGAACTCATGGTGATCCTCTTACTTCTCCTCTGGAGTGCTGGGATTAAAGGTGTGTACCACCATCCCCGCCTTCAAATAAATTTTAAAAAATACTACAAATAAAAAAATCCAGATATGGTGGAGAGTGGATTTTCAAAGGGGAAAGTAGGTGGAGGGAGGGAATTACCATGGGACAATTATGGAAGTTGTCAATAAAAAAAATTAAAATAAAACAGCATGATGGCACACGCCTTTAATCCAAGCACTCGGGAGGCAGAGGTAGGAGGATCACCATGAGTTCGAAGCCACCCTGAGAATACATTCTGAATTCCAGGTCAGCCTGGGCTAGAGTGAGACCCTACCTCGAAAAAAATAAAAAACAAAATCAACCAGCAAACAAACAAACAAACAAAAACAGGGCTGGAGAGATTGCTTAGTGGTTAAGGTGCTTGCCTACAAAGTTAAAGGACCCAGGTTTGATTCTTCAGGATCGACATAAAGCCAGATGCACAAGGTGGCACATACCTTTAATTCCAGCACTTGGGAGGCAGAGGTAGGAGGACTGCCATGAGTTTGAGGCCACCCTGAGACTTAAAATAAAATAAAATAAAATAAAATAAAATAAAATAATCCCTATTTCAGACATGATGGCCACGATGTCTGGGTCTGGACAGCTGGGAACTGGGCCAGTGCTATGGGTGGCTGAATTCTTGCAGTGCTGGCGAAGCCAAGGGTGGTGAAGCCTGCTATAGCCTGCACTGTGGACCTCTCCCGTGGGTTGGTTGTGAGTAATGACTGAATAAGATGGCTTACCTCAGGTGATAAGTGATCAGGGATGTTGGATCTGCCCCTGTAATTCAGTTTTCAAGGTCCTCCATGTTGGTTGCTAAGACTGGCCTGGTCCCAGTGACAAGAGAACAAAGTGAGACATCCATGCTCTGTGTGCCTGCCTGACATGAGTCGCAGGCCTGCGGCTGGTATCGCTCAGGGACAGAAGCAGGAGTTTCAGCAGTTGTTTTTGAGCTCTTCTCCTGCCTTCACTTCTGCACCAAGGCCAAAGCAGATTACTCAGACTTTGTCACTGTTACCGTCCACGTCGTGTCGTCCGGTTTTAAGTCCCCGTAGAGGATGCCGTGCTTGTGACAGTGCCCGACTGTACTGAGGAGCTGGAGAAGCACTGTGCAGGCTTGGCTCTGTGAAGCATCCACAGCTGGTGATGCTCTGCAACCGGGTTGGCCTGACATCTGCCTCCTTGACAAGGCAGGTGGAGGGAGCAGTCTCAGTGTCCAGAGTCAAAGGAATAACGTCTAGGTGCTGGACTGCTCTCATCATGTCCTCCTCTGCAGATGGGTGCTAGACCGCTCTCGTCATGTCCTCTTCTGCAGACGGGTGCTAGATCGCTCTCCTCATGTCCTCTTCTGCAGACGGGTGCTAGACCGCTCTCGTCATGTCCTCTTCTGCAGACGGGTGCTAGATCGCTCTCCTCATGTCCTCTGCAGACGGGTGCTAGACCGCTCTCCTCATGTCCTCTTCTGCAGATGGGTGCTGGACCGCTCTCCTCATGTCCTCTTCTGCAGACGGGTGCTAGACCGCTCTCGTCATGTCCTCTTCTGCAGACGGGTGCTGGACGGCTCTCGTCATGTCCTCCTCTGCAGACAGGTGCTGGATGGCTCTCTTCATGTCCTCTGCAGGCTCTCTTCATGTCCTCTTCTGCAGACGGGTGCTAGATCGCTCTCCTCATGTCCTCTGCAGATGGGTGCTGGACGGCTCTCATCATGTCCTCCTCTGCAGACAGGTGCTGGATGGCTCTCTTCATGTCCTCTGCAGACAGGTGCTGGACTGCTCTCGTCATGTCCTCTGAAGACGGGTGCTGGACTGCTCTCATCGTGTCCTCTGAAGATGGGTGCTGGACTGCTCTTGTCATGTCCTCTGCAGACGGGTGCTAGATCGCTCTCATCATGTCCTCCTCTGCAGACGGGTGCTGGACTGCTCTCGTCATGTCCTCTGCAGACGGGTGCTGGCGGCTCTCATCATGTCTGCCTCTGCAGACACCATTTTGGACCTGCCCTCCTCTTCATGAAGATTTTCACTGCCACCAGGGCATCTGTAAGGCGATGGTGGGCTATGTTTACCTGGGCACATCCACCCAGGCCTATAGTCCTCATTAGTTTCTATTGAGACCTGAAGGACTCCTCAGTAGACACAGGGCTGGGCCCAGCAGCCTCATCTCCCTTACTGCACATCATATGCAGCAAGGCTACAGATGATACTGAAAAAGAAAACAAAGAAAAAGGAAAGTAATGAAAAATATAATAAAAGATGAAAACAAGAAATCCAAAAAAGGAAAAAACAAACAAACAACAACAACAACAAAAACAGCTATGGTGACACAGCACTTAAGAGGCTGAGGAAGTTGATCATGGTGAGGTCCAGGACAGCCTGGGCAACACATTAAGTGTCAAGTCAACCTGGGATAGAGCGAGACCCTGCTTCAAAAGAACCAAAAAGAAGCCAGGCGTGGTGGCACACACCTTTAATCCCAGCACTTGGGAGGCAGACGTAGGAGGGTTGCTGTGAGTTCAAGGTCACCCTGAAACAAATAAAGTGAATTCTGGGTCAGCCTGGGCTAGAGTGAGACTCTACCTTCAAAATAAAAAACAGAAGGGTAAAAGAAAATAACTAAGACAACAAGCCTGGTGAAAGAAAGGAAGGGAGGGAGGAAGCTAGGTGCCGTGGCTCAACCTATAATCCCAGCTCTTGGAGAGGCTGAGGTAGGGATCACTGTGAGGTGTTGGAGGCAAGCCTGGGCTACAGTGAGACCCTGCCTTAAAAACAAAACTGTGGGGCCTCCACCACTGCTGCAGCCAGTAGGGACCCCAATCTATGGCACTCCAAAGCCCCCAGTACCAAGTAGGGTTAGCCAACCAGGACCATATGGGCAGCTAATATAGGAGACCAAAGAAGACCCATCAGCACAACAAGAAAAAAAAAGCTGACTGGGGCTGGGGATGGCTCAGTGGTTAAGGCACTTGCCTGCAAAACTTAACAACCCAGGTTCAATTCTTTAATACCCAAGTAAAGCCAGATACACAAAGAAGTACATGCATCTGAAGTTAGTTTGCAGTGGCTCCAGGTCCTGATGTACCCATTCTCTCTCTGTCACTTTCTCTCTCTCTCCCCCTCTCTGTCTCTCTTCTCTCCCTATGTGCAAATAAATAAACTTTTTTTTTTTCGAGGTAGGGTGTCACTCTGTCTCAGGCTGACCTGGAATTCACTATGTAGTCTCAGGGTGGCCTCGAACTCATGGTGATCCTCCTATCTCTGCCTCCTGAGTGCTGGGATTAAAGGCGTGCGCCACCATGCCCAGCTAAATAAACTATTTTTAAAAGATTAAAAAAAAATTTTATGTATTTATTAGAGAGAGAGAGAGAAAAAATGGGTGCTTCAGAGCCTCTAGTCACTGAAAACAAACTCCAGACACATGTGCCACCATGTGCATCTGGCTTATGTGGATTTCTAGGGAAACAAACTTTGGTCCTTAGGTTTTGCAGGCAAGCACCTAAACCACTAAGTAATCTCTCCAGCCCTGGCTGGTTTTCATTGAATGTGTATATTGTTCAGTTAAATTTTATAATTTGCCTGTATTTTGTTCCACTCAGCCTACTAGAATACTCGCATAGCAGGCAAGCCCAACAGCAAGAGTCACTTTTCTGGTTACTCTGAGAGTCTTTTAAGAGCCACACCTAACACCTTAAGCTCCTATGCTGAAGGTATATAGCATCAGATTGATTGATACTTCTAAGAATATTGCAGATAATTAGAAAAGCCAAGCATCAAATTAATTCAAGATGCAAAAATCTCTACATTATACTACAAGAACCACAAAAATCAAGACAATATAATTCCACCAAAAATTATAAATACACCCATTCTCTGTCTCCCTCTCCCTCTCTCTCTGTCTGTCTCTCTCTGTGTCTCTCTCCAAAAATAAAAAAATGAATGATTATAACCATGCTCAAAGAAACCAAAGAAAGAGAAGACAGGCATGGTGGCGCACACCTTTAATCCCAGCACTCAGGAGGCAGAGGTAGGAGGATTGTGGTGAGTTCAAGGCCACCCTGAGATTACAGAGTGAATTCCAGGTCAGTCTGGGCTAGAGTGAGATCCTGCCTCGAAAAAACAAAAACAAAACAAAAAAAAAATCAAAGAGGAAATCAAAGGAATAAAAGAAGACACAGGAAACCAATTTAATGAAATAAGGAGGTCAATACAAGAAATGAATATGGAAGTAGAAATAATAAAGAAAAACCAGTCAGAAAAAGTAGCAATGAAAAACACAGTAAGTCAAATAAAAAGCCCTATAGAAAGCCAGGCATGGTGGCGCATGCCTTTAATGCCAGCACTCGGGATGCAGAGGAAGGAGGATCACCATGAGTTCAAGGCCACCCTGAAACTACATAGTGAATTCTAGCTTAGCCTGAGCTAGAGTGAGACCCTACCTCGAAACAAACAAACAAACAAACAAACAAACAAACAAACAAACAAACAAATCCTCTGTAGAAAGTCTCACCAATAGAATGGATGAAGGAGAGAACAGAATATCTAAACTAGAAACCAGGTGGCAGATCTAATACAGCTCAACAAAGAGAAAGACAAGCTAATAGGAAGGCATGAATGGGAATTTCAAGATATTCGGGACACTATGAAAAGATCAAACTAAGAATTCAGGAAATAAAGTCGGGTGTGGGGGTGCACACCTTTAATTCCAGCACTCGGGAGGCAGAGATAGGAGGATTGCAGTGAGTTCAAGGCCACTCTGAGACTACAGAGTGAATTCCAGGTCAGCCTGAGCTACAGTGAGGCCCTGCCTTGAAAAACCAAAAAAAAAAAAAAAAAAAAAGAATTCAGGGAATAGTAGAAGAACAATTTCACTCCAAAGGCATAGTAGGTGTTTTAAATAAAATCGTAGCCTGGCGTGGTGGCATATGCCTTTAATCCCAGCACTCGGGAGGCAGAGGTAGGGGGACCGCCGTGAGTTCAAGGCCACCCTGAGACTACACAGTGAATTCCAGGTCAGCCTGGGCTAGAGTGAGACCCTACCTCAAAAAAAAAAAAAAAAAATCAAAGAAGAAATTTTCCCCCAAATTGGGAAAGAGATGCCAAATGCAGATTCAGGAAGCCTTTAGAACACCAAACAGACAAAACCTGGAAAGAAACTCTCCTCACCATATTATAATTAGAATACCAAACATAGGGCTGGAGAGATGGCTCAGCGGTTAAGGCGTTTGCCTGCAAAACCTAAGGACCCCGGTTCGAGTCCCCAGGACCCACGTTAGCCAGATGCACAAGGGGGCGCAACGTGTCTGGAGTTTGTTTGCAGTGGCTGGAGGCCCTGGCACGCCCATTCTCTCCCTCTCCCTCTATCTCTAATACATGAATAAATAAAAATAACATCATTTAAAAATAAATAAATAAAACAAAGTAGATCTTCAAAAAAAAAAAATACCAAACATACAAACCAAAGAAAATATATTGAACGCAGTTAGAGAGAAAAAGCAAGTCACTTATAAAGCAAGCCCATCAGGACAACAGCAGATTACTCAACATAAACTTTAAAAGCCAGAAGGGTTTGAAATGATGTGTTCCAAGTTCTGAAAGATAACAGCTGTCAATCAAGAATACTTTACCCAGCAAAGCTATCCACCCAAATTGATGGAGAAATAAGGACATTCCACAACAAAAACAGACTAAAGGAATATATGACATGTAAACCAGCTTGACAGAAAATGCTTGAAGGGATCCTCCATGCTGAAGAGAAAGGAAAGCACACATATGAGGAAACAGAGGAAAGTAAATCATACTCAAAAAACACTTAATACGCTGGGCATGGTGGTGCACGCCTTTAATCCTAGCACTCAGGAGGCAGAGATAGGAGGATCGCTGTGAGTTCGAGGCCACCCTGAGAATACAGAGTGAACTCCAGATCAGCCTGAACTAGAGTGAGACCCTACCTCGAAAAACAAACAAACAAAAAATAATAAAAATAAAACTTAATACAAGCGAGGAACCGGAAAAAAGGAAGCACTACAAAACAAGAAGAATGGCAAGTACAAATACATACTTTTCAATAATAACTCTTAACATCAATGGCCTCAATGCCACAACCAAAAGACACAGGCTTGCAGATTGGATTAAAAGGCAGGATCCTTCAATTTGTTGCCTCCAAGAAATTCATCCCTCCATAAAAGATAGACACTACCTTTGGGTGAAAGAATGGAAAACAGAATTCCAAGCAAATGGGCCCCACAAACAAGCAGGAGTTGCTATCCTAATATCTGATCAAGATAGTCTTCAAACCAACATTACTGAGGAAAGACAAAGGTCATTTTATATTGATTAAAGGAAAAATTCAACAGGAAGACATTACAATTCTAAACACATATGCACATTACATGGGTGTTCCCAATTTCATCAAACAAACACAATTAAACTTAAGGACACAGATAACACCAAGCACAATTGTAGTGGTTGACTTCAATACCCCACTCTGATCTATTGACAGATCATCCCAGCAAAAAATAAACAGAGAGACATCTGGATTAAATGATGTCATAGAACAAATGGACTTAACAGATATCTACAGAACATTCCAACCAAATGCTACAGAATACATATTTTTCTTTTTAAAAATTTATTTATTTAGCCAGGCATGGTGGCGCACGCCTTTAATCCCAGCACTTGGGAGGCAGAGGTAGTAGGATTGCCGTGAGTTCAAGGCCACCCTGAGACTACATAGTTAATTCCAGGTCAGCCTGGGCCAGAGTGAGACCCTACCTCGAAAAAAAAAAAAAAAAAAAAAAAAAAATTTATTTATTTATTTGCAAGTAGAATGTGAGAGATAGAAGAGAGACAGAGAGAGAATGGGCACAGCAGGGCCTCCAGCCACTGAAAACAAACTCCAGATGCATGTACTCCTTGTGCATCTGGCTTATGTGAGTCCTGGGGGATTGAACCTGGGTCCTTTGGCTTCACAGGCAAAGGCCTTAACCACTAAGCCATCCCTCCAGCCCAGAATACATATTTTTCTCAGCAGCACATGGAACATTCTCTAAAATAGACCATATATTAGGACACAAAGCAAATCTTAACAAATACAGGAAAAATGAAATAATTCTTTGTATTCTATCTGTTCACAATGGGATTAAACTACAAATCAGCAACAAGAAAAACTACAGTGCATACACAAAATCATGGAGACTGAACAGTCACTACTGAATGATGATTGTGTCATTGAAGAAATCAAATGGGAAATCAAAAAAAACTCATAGAATCAAATGATAATGAGAATAATACATACCAAAACTTTTGGGACACAATGAAGGCAGTTCTGAGAGGGACATTTATAGCTCTAAGTGCATATATTAAGAAATTAGAGGGCTTCAGGGTCACGGAGCCTGCGCCAGGCTAGCGGGAGGGACGATGTCGGCTACGTGCCCCACCCTGGTGCACCCCACTGTCCCGGACTCCCAGCCTTGTCCTCCCGATGCTCCTGCGTTCTATGAGTGCCAGTCTTGCCTCCCCAGCTAGACTGTGAGCGCTTCCGTGGCGGGGCCCTGCACCCCCACCTCTTCAGCTTTCAGCCTACGTTTATGTGCTATGTGCCCAGCCTGGTGCTGGCTTCGGTGTGGGAGACACAGATTTTGGCTATGGAAAAGGAAAATGTACAAAGCAAGCTCCATCAGGAGCCCACGAGACACATTTTGGAGATGACAAACTGGAAGACCTTGAAGAGGCTAATCCATTCTCCTTTAAAGAGTTTCTAAAAACCAAGAACCTTAGCCTGTCAAAAGAAGACACGTCAACCAACAGTAGGATTTACCAGAAGGAAGCACAAGGCACCCACTGGGACTAGACCACAGTTGTCCAACCTCTCAGACCTGGGATATGGCCTGGACTATCAGCAGCCATTTTTTTTGAAGACCCAACAGGAGCCTGTGACCTGGAAGAGGAGGAAGAGGAGGATGGGTGGGATGGAACCTACATGCCATCTACCGTGGAACAGACTCACTCCTCCAGGGTCACGGGCAGCACGTCACCCTGTGGCACGTACCTTTCCTTTTTCTCCAACACATCGGAGCTTGCAGGACCCGAGTCTTTGCCCCCATGGACCATTAGTGACACTGAGTCACATGTCCCCCTGGCATCTCCAGCCAGGAGAATGAGACCGACACCTGCGGATGCTGCAGATAAGTTACGAAGCACTAAAAGATGAAAATTCTAAACTAAGAAGAAAGCTGAATGAGGTTCAGAGCTTCTCTGAAACCAAACAGAAATGGTGAGGATGCTGGAGTGGAAATTGGAGGCAAAGATGATCAAAGAGGAGAGTGACTCCCATGACCTGGAGTCAGTGGTCCAGCAAGTCGAGCAGAACCTCGAGCTAATGACCAAACGGTCTATAAAGGCAGAAAATCATGTGGTAAAACCGAAACAGGAAGTAAGCTTGCTCCAGGCACAGGTCTCCCGCTTCAAGAGAGAAAATGAAGCCTTGCGGTCAGGCCAAGGCACCAGCCTTACAGTGGTGAAGCAGAACACAGAAGAGGCCTTGCAGAACCTCCACATTGTCATGAACAGTGCACACTCGTCCATAAAGCAGCTGGTGTCTGGAGCAGAAACGCTGACTCTTGTTGCTGAAATCTATTGACAGAATTTCCAAAGTTAACGAGGAGGAGAACTCTCGAGAACTGCTTGTTGCTACCAGCTCCTACCCTTGCACCACTTCATGTGAGTGGGCACCCCTAACTATGCTGCCTTCACCCAAAGCATTTATCATGAGATACTGAGTATATGACCGGTAGCAGTGTTAGTGGCCCCCCGAGATAGGGGAGGCTCCTTTCCCTGAGCTGCACCTCTATTTTACTTGCAGTCTGTGGTGAAATCCCACCACTTATAGATCCACTGATCTATTGAAAGACATTTTTTATAAAAGCCAGCAATTTTTAAGTTACCAAACCTGAAAGCACTTTGTAATGAGCGTTTTCCATCATTCTCTCAGATGTCTGCTAGAGGATAAGCTCATGGCTCACCCTCAACATCCTAGAACATTAATCAAGTTGGCACAGAAGTGAATGGTCTGGGCAGGGACTCACTTGTCCTTTGTGCTGTCAGTCAGTGCCCAGCTAGCTGACAGCTCACACTGCAGCCTTCACAGTGTAGCTGCTGCATGGCAGCCCCAGTGTGGAGGCACTGCTTGGTGGATGCTGTTGTCCTCCTTGGGGACCACAGGGACCTGTGTCATAGACATTCCACATCGCAGCACTGTCTAAACTCACCATTGTGAGCTTTCATCTTGGAAAGCCAATTGGGGAGGGGGGTTTTGATTAATGTGTCAAGGGATATTTTGCTCACACTACAGGAATTTAAAGGCTACACCCATGTGGGACCGATGCCATGTCTCTGGACTGTCTAACCACTTTGCTATGAGAAGATGTGTGTGGGGTGGGGGGCATCTTCCTGTGGATTTTTTTAAAATTTCCTTTTCCCCTCCTGTTCAGATTGATTACTTTCCTGTTTAAATAAATCCCAAAGTTCATTAAAAAAAAGAAAAGAATTTAGAGCTGGGCATAGTGGCGCACGTCTTTAATCCCAGCACTCAGGAGGCAGAGGTAGGAGGATCACCATGAGTTTGAGGCTACTCTGATATTACATAGTTAATTCCAGGTCAGTCTAGGCCAGAGTGAGACCCTACCTCAAAAAAACAAAACAAAAAATAAATAAATAAATAAAAATAATAAATAAATAAATTAGAGAATTCACAAGTAAATAATGTAATGCTTCACCTTAAGGCCTTGGAAAAAGAAGAACAATACAAACTGATAATCAGTAGACGGGAAGAAATAATAAAGATTAGGGCAGAAATTAATGAAATAGAAACAAAAAAAATACAAAGAATCAATGAAACAAAGAGCTGGTTCTTTGATAAGCCCTTAGCAAATCTGACCAAAAGAAAGAGAGAAGAGCCAGGCGTGGTGGCGCACGCCTTTAATCCCAGCACTTGGGAGGCAGAGGTAGGAGGATCGCCGAGAGTTTGAGGCCACCCTGAGACTACATAGTTAATTCCAGGTCAGCCTGGACCAGAGTGAGACCCTACCTCGAAAAAAAAAAAAAAAAAGATAAATCATCTAATAGACCTATAACAAGTATAGAGATCCAGGCAGTTATTTAAAAAATCTCCCAACTAGCCAGGCGTGGTGGTTTACGCCTTTCATTCCAGCACTCAGAAGAAGAGTAGGAGGATCACCCTGAGTTCAAGGCCACTCTGAGACTACATAGTGAATTCCAGGTCAGCCTGAGCTAGAGTGAGACCCTACCTTGAAAAGCCAAAAAATTAAAATTAAAAAAAAAATCTCCCAACTAAAAACAGTCCAGGCTCAGATGAATTCACTGGTGAATTTTACAAGATCTTCATAGAAGAACTAACCAATGCTTCTCAAATTTTTCCATAAAATAGAAAAGGAAGGAATACTACCAAACTCCTTCTACAAAGCCAGCATCATCCTGATACCAAAACCAGACAAAGACAGGACAAAAAAAGAAAATTACAGACCAATCTCCCTCATGAACATAGATGCAAAAATTCTCAACAGAGGGCTGGAGACATGGCTTAGCAGTTAAGACGTTTGCCTGCAAAGCCAAAGGACCCCAGTTCAATTCTCCAGGACCCATGTAAGTCAGATGCACAAGGGGCACATGCATCTGGAGTTTGTCTGCAGTGGCTGGAGGCTCTCGGGTGCCCATTTTCTTTCTCTCCCATCCTCTTTCTCTCTCTTTCAAATAAATAAATAAAAGAGAATACAAGAATACATCAGAAAGATCATTCACACTGACCAAGTAAGCTTTATCCCAAAGATGCAGGGGATAGTTCAACATATGCAAATCAATGGACTGAAGGACAAAAATCACATGATCATCTCAAGAGATGCAGAAAAGGCATTCAACAAAATCCAACATCCCTTCATGGTAAAAGTCCTACAGAGACTGGGAATAGAAGGAACATATCTCAACATAATAAAGGCTATTTATGACAAACCTACAGCCAACATAATATTAAGTGGAGAAAAACTTGAAACTTTCCACTAAAATCAGGAACAAGACAAGGGTGTCCACTGTCCCCACTTATATTTACTATAGTACTGGAAGTCTTAGCTATAACAATAAGGCAAGAGACACTCATAAAAGGGATACAAAATCGAAAGGAAGGGCTGGAGAGATGGCTTAGTGGTTAAGGCACATGCCTGTGAAGCCTAAGGATCCCAGTTCGACTCTTCAGGTCCCACATAAGCCAGATGCACATGGTGGCACATGCATCTAGAGTTTTTTTTTTGGAATGGCTAGAGGCCGTGGTGTACGCATTCTCACTCTTTCTGTCTCTCTGCCTCTAAAAATAAATAAATTAATTTAAAAAAACATTTTAAATTAAAAAATTGAAAGGAAGAGGTCAAATTATCATTATTTGCATATTATATGATTGTATATATAAAGGACCCTAAAGACTCTACCAGCAAACTGTTAGAGCTAATAAGCACTTTTAGCAACATAGCAGGACACAAAATAAATGCACAGAAATCAGTAGCATTCCTGTATACTAACAACAAACATGTGGAGGATGAAATCAGGGAATCTCTCCCAGCTTCAGGTTCGCTGAGATGAACACTTTTAGCAACAAGTAGCAGGAAGCAGAGAGAGAAAAAGCCAAAACCAAATGCAAAACAGAAAGGTCACACAGCACACTTCAGCATCCTCCTTGCATATCTTTACAACAAACCATCACCACACCTTAAGACTGGGCCCCAGTGACCTTGAAGGTGATTGCATGAAAAACAATAAACTGAATATATTGGAATCTACCACACTCCCACTCACAATTGCATCCAAAAAAAAAAAAAAAAGTACCTTGGAATAAACCGAACCAAGGAAGTGAAGGTTCTCTACAATGAGAACTTTAAAACACTCAAGACAGAAATTGCAGAAGAAATTAGGAAATGAAAAGACAACCTATGTTCTTGGATTGGAAGAACCAATACAGTGAAAATGTCAATCTTAGCAAAAGCAATCTACACATTTAATGCAATCCCCATTAAAATTCCAATGGCATTCTTCATGGTAATAGAAAAAAAATCCTAAAATTTATTTGGAAGCACAAAAAGCATGAATAGCCAAAACAATTTTGAGCAACAAAAATAAGGCTGGTGGTATCACCATACCTGATTTTAAGCTATATTACAAAGCCATAGTAACAAAAACAGCATGGTACTGGCACAAGGACAGACACTTAGATCAATGGAACAGAATAGAGAACCCAGATGTTAATCCAGGCAACTACAGCCAGATTTTTGACAAAAATGCCAAAAATATTAATTGGAGAAAAGACAGCCTCTTCAACAAGTGGTGCTGGGAAAACTGGATATCTATATGTAGAAGGATGAAAATAGATCCTTATCTCTCTCCATGCATAAGAATCAAGTCCAGGTGGATCAGAGATCTTAATATCAGACCTGAAACTCTGAAACTGCTAGAGGAAAAAGGAAGGGAAACACTTCAACACATTGGCATAGGCAATGACTTTCTGAATATAACCCTAATTGCTCAGGAAATAAAACCACTAACCAACCACTGGGATCTCATGAAATTAAAGCTTTTGTACAGCAAAGGACACTGTGAAAAGAGCAAAGAGGCAACCAACAGAATGGGAGAAAACCTTTGCCAGCTATACATCTGACAGAGGGTTAATATATAGAATATACAAAGAACTCAAAAAACAAAATAATAAGAAATCAAACATCCCAATTTAAAAATGGGCTATTGAAAACGGGGCGTGGTGGCGCATGCCTTTAATCCCAGTGCTCGGGAGGCAGAGGTAGGAGGATCGCTGAGAGTTCGAGGCCACCCTGAGACTACATAGTTAATTCCAGGTCAGCCTGGACCAGAGTGAGACCCTACCTTGCAAAACCAAAACAAAACAAAACAAAAAAAAAGGGCTATTGAACTAGAGAGTTCTCAAAAGAAGAAATACAGATGGCATATAAACATCTAAAAAAAGTGTCCTACATCTTTAACCATCAGGGAAATGCAAATTAAAACTACTTTGAGGGACTGGAGGGATGGCTTTGCAGTTAAGGCACTTGCCTGCAAAGCCAAAGGACCTCAGTTCAATTCCCCAGTACCCACATAAGCCAGATGCACAAGGTGGTGCATGTATCTGGAGTTTGTTTGCAGTGGTTTGGAAGCCCTTGCATTCCCATTCTCTCTCTCTCTGTAATTCTGCCTCAAATAAATAAATAAAATATTTTTAAAAACTACTTTGAGATTCCACCTCACTCCTGTCAGTATGGCTAGCATCAAGCAAACAAATGACAATAAATGTTGGCAAGGATATGGAAAAAGGAGAACCTTTCTACACTGCTGGTGGGAATGTAGTCTGGAACGGCCTTTGTGGAAATCAGTGTGGAGATTCTTGAGACAGCTAAAAATAGATTTACCATTTGATCCAGCTAGAGCACTCCTAGTCATATATCCTAATGACTCTTCTCACTACCTTAGAGATACTTGCACAACCATGTTTATTGCTGCTCTATTCACAAAAGCTAGGAAGTGGAACCAGCCTGGATGGAGTCCCTCAACTGATGAATGGATAATAAAGATGTGGTACATTTACACAATGAGTTCTATTCAGTGGTAAAGAAAAATGAAATTTTGAAATTTGCAGGGCAATGGATGAATCTGGAAAGGATTATATTTAGTGAGGTAACCCAGACCCAGAAAGTCAAATGTTTTCTCTCATATGTGGGTCTTACTTACAATTGTTTTAGACCTGTGTGTGAGTTGGAACCAAAAATTGGTAGCAGAGGCCATTAAGCTAGAAAAAGGCTATAAGGGAAGGAGGAGAGGTTAGGACTTAAGGGGATGGTACTGTATAATGTAAGTAGAAGAATAGATTATAGGGAGTGGAATGGCCTAAGCAAGGCCAGGGGAAGAGATTTGAGTAAAAGAGGGTGGGGAGAGGGTCAATAAAAATTCATGATATTCTGAATAAGACATATGAATACCTACATTTTTGGATAATGGCATATCCAGAAGACATAGATTGTTACTAGAAAATTTTCAGTGCCAGGGATGGGATTCCTTCCAGTGAGTTGTTGGCCAGGGAGGTCCCTATTGCCTCCAAAACATTACACACTATTGCCAAGGCCCTTGGTTTCCCATGAGAAACAGATGGTAAGTCCCTATTGCTGAAGACTCCACGTGCCTGGACAGCAAGGTCACTGAGAAATCAAGCTGGGGCTGAGCTGAAAACCTTCTCCCTGTAGATCAGCCAACTGAAAGCTGGAAAAAGCTGCACTGCATGCGGCCCTATGAGAGACAGAAGTCACCAGTGGCGAAAACAGTGGACACTGGAAGCCAGGCCAAATGCCTAAATGGGTGCAATAGTGGCATGTCTGCTCTGGAGGAATCCAACTGCTCTCTAATTGGACTGGAGGCCTGCTCTATGGGAGGGAATACAGGCCTGATATTGAAAACCTAATCAAAAGCCTATGGCAGGGAAGGTTATGAACCTTAGGGGTATAAAGCCTGGTCTTCTCTGGCTAAATGCATATATTATGCTCACCAAACTTCCCTGTAAGCACTACACTTAATGTTCATATTCATATATTAATGCCACTCTCAATTTTGAATAGAGAAGCTCCTATTTTCAGATGTTGGTGACCACTGGGATGACCCAAAAGGCACCATAGTGCTGAGAAGAAGTGATAGAGAAGTGTCCAGTACTGCAACATCTCTATCACACCCTCCAAAGCTCAGGGTCCATTGTGGAAGAGGAGGCAGAAAGAATGGAAGAGCCAAAGGAAGGGTAGGACTTCTTATAATGCAACTGTCCAGACAGAAACTGACCTCGATATCCATGACCTTGCAGTGCCTAGCAATACCTTCACAACACCCTCATAATAGGAGAAAAAGATGATGATGACATCAAAATAAAAGAGAGATTAACAGAGAGAGGGAAGGGATATGATAGAGAGTGGAGCTGTGAAGAGGGAAGTTGTCAATAAAAAATTATACATTAGGGGCTGGAGAGATGGCTTAGCAGTTCAGGCATTTGCCTGCAAAGCCAAAGGATCCCAGTTCGATTCTCCAGGACTCACATAAGCCAAATACACAAGGGGGGGGCATGCATCTGGAGTTCGTTTGCAGTGGCTGGAGGCCTTGATGTACCCATTCTCTCCCTCTCTCTTTCTCTCTGCCTGTTTCTCTCTATCAAATAAATACATAAAATATATTTTTAAAAAGTATTCATTAAGCTGGGCATGGTGGCGCACACCTTTAATCCCAGCACTTGGGAGGCAGAGGTAGGAGGATCGCCATGAGTTCGAGGCCACCCTGAGACTACACAGTGAATTCCAGGTCAGCCTGGGCTAGAGTGAGACCCTACCTCAAAAAAAAAAAAATTACACATTAAAAAAATAAATAAAATAAAGTAGGAAAAAATAAGATAGGGGCCAGGTGTGGTGGCACACTCCTTTAATTCCAGAATTTGGGAGGCAGAGGTAGGAGGATCACCATGAGTTTGAGGCTACCCTGAGACTACATAATGAATTCCAGGTCAGCCTGGGCTAGAGTGAGAGATCCTAACTTGAAAAACCAAAAAATAGAGCCAGGCATGGTGGCACACACCTTTAATCCCATCATTTAGGAGGCAGAGGTAGGAGGACTGTCATGAGTTCAAGGCCACCCAGAGACTACATAGGGAATTCCAAGTCAACCTGGGCTAGAGTGAAACCGTACCTCAAAAATAAATAAATAAGTTGGGGCTGGAGAAATGGCTTAGTGGTTAAGGTATTTGCCTGTGAAGCCAAAGGACCCAGGTTCAATTCCCCAGAACCCACGTAAGCCAGATGCACAAGGGGCACATGCATCTAGAGTTCGTTTGCAGTGGCTGGAGGCCCTGGAGTGCTCATTCTCTGTCTGTCTCTCTTCTCTCTCTCTCTCTCTCTCTCTCTGCTTGCAAATAAATTAATTGATTAATTTTTAAAAAATAAATAAGTAAATAAATAAATAAAATAAGAATAAAAGAAAGAAAGAAAAAAGAAAAACCAAAAATAAAATAGGGTACTAGAGAGATGGTTCAGCAGTTAAAGCCTCTTGCTTGCAAAGCCTGACAGCATGCTTTCAATTCCCCAGTACCCACATAAAGCCAGATGCACAAAGTAGTACAGGTGCCTGGAGTAATTTTGCAGACAGGAAGTCCTGGGGTGTGCCCATTCTCTCTCCCTCCCTGTCTCTCTCTCTCTCTCTTTTTTTTTTTTTTTCCTGTTTGGTTTTGTGATGTAGGGCCTCACTCTATCCCAGGCTAACCTGGAATTCACTATGCAGGTTATTATTTTAAAAATTTATTTATTTGAGACAAAGGGGGAGAGAGAGAGCGAGAGAGAGAATATGGGCATGCCAGGGCCTCTAGCCACTGCAAATGAACCCCAGATGCGTGCAACACCATGTTCATCTGGCTTACATAGATTCTGGGAAGTCAAACCTGGATCCTTAGGCTCTTATCTACATCCAAACAACCAAATATGAAAAATGTGATAAAGTTGAAAGTTCAGCCTGAGGAGTCTTATCTTCCCTTAGAGCTAATGGCCTTATCCACTGTTATCTTAGGGCTGAGAGAGGAAGTCACGGTCAACCAGTAAAAGCAAAGAGACTTCTAGAATGGCTTCTCAGCACCAATGAGTTGGCCTTTAAATCAACTGTAAGGTGGCATTCTGAGTATAACTCATCTTTCAAAACAGAAACTGCTATCCAGAGTCAAAGAATCCTGGGACCCCACCTTGTTGGTTCCAGGTTTGATAGAGAGTAGTTAAATTTTTATTTTATTTTATTTTATTTTTTATTTATTTATTTATTTATTTATTTATTTATTTTTTTTTTTTTGAGGTAGGGTCTTGCCCTAGCCCAGGCTGACCTGGAATTCACTCTGTATTCTCAGGGTGACCTCAAACTCATGGCAGTCCTCCCAAGTGCTGGGATTAAAGGCATGTGCCAGCACACCCAGCTCCAATTTTTTTAAAGGCATGTGCCACCATGCCCACTGTCTTTTTGATATATATTTATTTATTTATTTTATTTATTATTTATTTGAGAGAGAGATACAGAAATAGGCAGGTAGAGAGAGAGAGAGAGAGAGGGGTCCTGGGGAATTGAACCAAGGTCCTTCGGCTTTGCAGGTAAGCACCTTAAACACTAAGCCTTCTCGCTAGCCCCTTGAATTTTTTTTTTATTTATTTTTGGAGAGAGACACAGAGAGAGAGACACACACACAGAGAGGGAGACAGATAGAGATGGGCACACCAGCTGCTGTGAACGAAATCCAGATGTTTGCGCCCCCTTGTGGGAAAGTGCGGCATTGCGCCCTTGCGTCACTTTGCATCTGGCTAAACGTGGGACCTGGAGATTGGAACCGCTGGAGTTTGGAACAAGCATTCTTAGGCTTAACAGGCAGGCGGCTTAACCGCTAAGCCATCTCTCCAGCCCGAATTTTTTAATTTTTTTTTTGGTTTTTCGAGGTAGGGTCTCACTCTGGTCCAGGCTGACATGGAATTAACTATGTAGTCTCAGGGTGGCCTCGAACTCTTAGCAATCCTACCTCTGCCTTCCGAGTGCTGGGATTAAAGGCGTGCGCCACCACGCCCGGCTCACTGAATTTTTTTTAAAGACTTTTTTTTTTTTTTTTTTTTTTTTTGAGCTAGGGTCTCACTCTAGCTCAGGCTGACCTAATTCACTATGTAGTCTCAGGGTGGCCTCGAACTCATGGCGACCCTCCTACCTCTGCCTCCCAGGTGCTGGGATTACAGGTGTGCACCATCATGCCTGGCCTTAGTTTTTTTTTTTTTTAAGATTTTATTTTTATTTATTTATTAGAGTCAGAGAGAGAGAGAGAGAAAGAAAATGGGTGCACCAGGGCCTCCAGCCACTGCAAATGAACTCCAGACGCATGCGTCCCCCGTGCATCTGGCTTACTTGGGACCTGGAGAACGGAACCTGGGTCCTTAGGCTTCACAGGCATGCTCCTTAACTGCTAAGCCATCTCTCCAGCCCTTTTTTTGTTTTAGAGGTAGGGTTTCACTGTAGCTCAGGGTGACCTGGAATTCACTATGTAGTCTCAGGGTGGCCTTGAACTCATGGTGATCCTCCTACCTCTGCCTCCCAAGTACTGGTATTAAAGGCATGTGCCACCACACCCAGCTTAATTTTTTTTAATGTTATTTATTTATTTATTTATTTTTAATTGAGAGTGACAGGGGCATAGACATTAAGAGAAGTGCCTACAGGGCAGATTGGTGAGGATACATTTAGCCAGACACCAGCAGACGTTACACCCCTAGGGCTCATGACTACCCCTGTTGTAGGTGTTCAGTATCAGGGATGTATTCCCTCCCATGGAGCAGACCTCCAGTCCAATTAGAGAGTGGTTGGTTTCCCCCATAACAGACATGCCATTGCTGCACCTGTTGGCTCATTTGGCCTGGCTGGCCAAATTTAAAGCTTACAGTGTTCACTGTTGAGTATCTTCACTGGTGTTTTCTCTCTCCCATTGGACCGCATGCAGTGTAGCTTTTTCCAGCTTTCTGTCAGCTGGTCCACATGGAGGAGGCTTTCAGCTCAGCTCCAGCAGGATTTCTCAGTGACGTTGCAACCCAAGCATGTGGAGTCTTCAGCAATAGGGTCTTATCATCTATTCCTGGTGGGAAACCAAGGAGGGCCCATTTTCTTGAAACAGTTTTCGAACCTTTCACCCTAAGATAGTGTCCATCTTTTGTGCAAGGCTGAGTTTCTTAGAGGCAACAAATTGAAGGATCCTGCTTTTTAACCCAGTCTGCAAATCTATGTCTTTTGTTGGGGCATTGAGGCCATTGATATTGAGTTATTTGGGCCAGGCATGGTAGTGCACATCTTTAATCCAAGCACTTGGGAGGCAGAGGTAGGAGGATTGCCATGAGTTTGAGGCCACCCTGAGAATACATAATGAATTCCAGGTCAGCCTGAGCTAGAGTGGAGACCCTAACTCAAAAAGAAAAAAAAAAAAAAAAAGGTAGTTATTGAAGCTGGGTATGGTGGCACATGCCCTTAATCCCAGCACTGAGAAGGCAGAGGTAGGAGGATTACCATGAGTTCAAGGCCACCCTGAGACTACATAATGAATTCCAGATTATCCTGGGCAAGAGTGAAACCCTACCTCAAGAACAAATAAAAAGAGAGTTATTATTGAAAGATGTACATTTTTGCCATTTTTCTTGTTTTGTAGTTCTTCTAGTTTTACCTTTGCTCTCTTGTATTAGCTAGTATTTTGAGTATTCCCCCCCCCCCCGGGTCCTTATATATGTGCTTTTCTTGACAATCTTTTTTTGTTTTTTTTAATTTTTTAATTATTATTTTATTTATTTTTGGAGAGAGATACAGAGAAAGACAGACAGAGAGGGAGGGAGAGGACAGATAGAGATGGGCGTGCCAGCACTCTCAGCTGCTGTGAACGAAATCCAGATGAAATCCAGATGTGTGTGCCCCCTTGTGGTCAAGTGCGGCATTGCTCCCTTGCATCACTTTGCATCTGGCTAAATGTGGGACCTGGAGATTGGAACAGGGTTCTTAGGCTTAGCAGGCAGGCGCCTTAACCGCTAAACCATCTCTCCAGCCCAGTTTGTTTTGTTTTTTTGAGTTAGGGTCTCACTCTGGCCCAGGCTGACCTGGAATGGAATTCACGATGTTGTCTCAGGCTGTCCTCGAACTCATAGCAATCCTCCTACCTTTACCTCCCAAGTGCTGGGATTAAAGGTGTGTGCCACCACGTCCAGCTTTGCTTTTCTTTCTCTTCAGCTTAGAGGGTTCTTTCAAGTATTTTCCGTAGAGCTGTTTTTGTCTTCTAATATTCCTTTAGCCTACTTTTGTTGTGGAATGTCCTTATTTCTCCATCTATTTGAATGAATAACTCTGTAGGATAAAGTAACCTTGGTTGACAGTTGTAATCTTTCAGAACTTGGAATACATCATTCCAAGCCCTTCTGGCTTTTAAAGTTTGTGTTGAGTAATCTGCTGTTATCCTGATGGGCTTGCCTTTGTAGGTGACTTAATTTTTCTAACTGCTTTTAATATATTTTCTTTGGTTTGTATGTTTTGTAGTTTATTTATGACAGTGAGAGGTTCTTTTCTGATTTTGTCTGTTTGGCATTCATAGGCTTCCTGTATCTGTATTGGCATCACTTTCCCCACTTGAGGGAAGTTTTCTTCTATGATTTTGTTGAAATTACCTCTTATGCCTTTGGAGTGAATTTCTTTTCCTTTTATTATGTCCTGAATTCTTATGTTTGATTTCCTCATAGTGTTCTGAATGTCTTGAAATTCCCATCCATGCCTTCCTATTAGTTAATCAGATAATCTAGTAAACCCAAACTCTCTAAGGATGTGTGTTGTTACACAACCTTAATCCTGTCAACTAGAAGGTTGAGTATTTTTTGTTGTTGTTGTTGTTTTTTTTTTCAAGGTAGGGTCTCACTCTAGCCCAGACTGACCTGGAATTCACTACGTAGTCTCAGGGTGGCCTTGAACTCCTGGTGATCCTCCTACCTCTGCCTCCCAAGTGCTGAGATTAAAGGCTTATGCCACCACACCCAGCTGGAGGTTGAGATTTCTAGTCTGAAATGGGTTCCAAGTCAGCCTGAGGCCAGTCAGTCCCTGCTCCCAATAATGACAGAAGAAAAAGGCCCTAAAAATCATTTAACATCAAAGGCAACTATAGTCAACACCAAAATACAGCTTATTTGAGAAGCATAAAGCCAACCAAGAATATCATTCAAATGTAATACATAACCTTTCCTGACATGGAAAGGGAGATTAGCACTTCCAGTGCAGGCTTATGTATCTGGGTTTGTATAAATAGGCC
Source organism: Orientallactaga sibirica (assembly GCA_036365145.1). Classification (NCBI taxonomy): domain Eukaryota; kingdom Metazoa; phylum Chordata; class Mammalia; order Rodentia; family Dipodidae; genus Orientallactaga; species Orientallactaga sibirica. Next base: position 21,653,046 of record JAEOAD010000026.1, on the reverse strand, counting down.
CTGTTATCTTTGGGATGGCTTCCAATCTCACCAATGCTGAGTGCCCACCCTGATCTCTCTTGGTGCTGGTGCTGGTACCGGGCAGCAGCATGGGGTGAATGATTTCTCTAGACATTCATGGCTCTGACGGTTGGGGGACGGGAGATTTTGCAGGGTTCCTGGAGTTGTACTGGAGCTGCTCACCTGGTCCTGCTTTTATTCTCCGTTAGCAGCTGCTCAACTGATCTCTGCTGTCTTCCCTTTCAGGTTTCTTGCCTTTGCAAGGAGGCTAATGTGAGTGGAAAATCCCCTCACAGTATTTCTGTTCCTGCTGCTCTGCACTACCAGCTGGGTGGGTACATGGATTGGGGCTGCTGCTGCCTTATGGGATTCTTTTTTTTCTGGAAGATCTTGGTCTCTCCTGCTGTGGTTGATAATAACTTAGACACCTTCACTTTTCAGTAGAAGCGTGTATTTTGCTGTGTTTCTGTTTATTTCCCTCCCTCAGCTGCTTTGGTGTGGCTGGTATGTTGCCATCTTACCCAGAAGTCCCCATAACCCCCCCCTTTAAAATTATTTTTATTTATTTATTAGAGACACACAGAGAGGGGGAGAGAGGGAGAGAATGGGCACACCAGGGCTTCCAGCCACTGCAAATGAACTCCTGATGCATGTTCCACCATGTGCATCTGGCTTACGTGGGACCTGGAGAATTGAACCTGGATCCTTCGGCTTTGCAGGCATATGCCCTAACTGCTAAGCCATCTCTTCAGCCCCATAGCCATTTTTTTTTTTTTTTTTGGTTTTGCGAGGTAGGGTCTCACTCTGGTCCAGGCTGACCTGGAATTAACTATGTAGTCCCAGGGTGGCCTCGAACTCTCAGCAATCCTCCTACCTCTGCCTCCCAAGTGCTGGGATTAAAGGCGTGCGCCACCACGCCCGGCACCCATAGCCATTTTTTAAGTTGGGTTGTTTGATTTCTTATTCTTTAGAGTTCTGAGTTCATTGTATATCCTAGATATTAATCCTGTCAGATGTATAGCTGGCAAAGTTTTTCTGCCATTCTGTAGGTTGCCTCTTTGCTCTATTCAGTGTCCTTTGGTGTACAAAAGCTTTGCAATTTCATGAGGTCTCAGTGGTTGATTAGTGGTTTTATTTCTGAGCTACTGGGCTTATATTCAGAAAGTCATTACCTATGCCAATATGTTGAAGGGTTTCCCCTACTTTTTCCTCTAGCTGTTTGAGTTTCAGGTCTGATATTAAGGTCCCTGATCCATCTGGACTTAATTCTTATGCATGGGGAGAGATAAGGATGTATTTTCATCCTCCTATATATAGATATCCAGTTTTCCCAGCACCATTTGTTAAAGAGGCTGTCTTTTCTCCAATATTTTTGGCATTTTTGTTGAAGATCAGGTGGCTGTAACTACCCAGATTACATTCTGTTCCATTGATCTACATGTCCATCTTTGTGCCAGTACCATGCTGTTTTTGTTACTATGGCTCTGTAATATAGCTTAAAATCAGGTATGGTGATACCACCAGCCTTAATTAATTAATTAATTAATTTGTTTATTTATTTTGGAGAGAGACAGAGAGAGAGAGGGAGAGGAAGACAGATAGGCCTCTCAGCTGCTGTGAACGAAATCCAGATGTGTGTGCCCCCTTGTGGTCAAGTGTGGCATTGTGCCCTTGCATTGCTTTGCATCTGGCTAAATGTGGGCCCTGGAGATTGGAACCTGCGTTCTTAGGCTTAGGAGGCAGGCACCTTAACCACTAAGCCATCTCTCCAGCCCCACCAGCCATATTTTTGTTACTCAAAATTGTTTTGGCTATTCAAGATTTTTTGTGTTTCCAAATGAACTTTAGGATTGTTTTTTCTATTTCTGTGGAGAATCTCATTTGAATTTTAATGGGGTTTGCATTAAATGTGTAGATTGCTTTTGCTAAGATTGACATTTTCACAATATTGGTTCTTCCAATACAAAATCATGGGATGTCTTTCCATTTCCTACTATTTTCTGTAACTTTTCAGTCTTCTTTCTTTCTTTCTTTTTTTTTTTTTTGTCCTTCAAGATAGGGTCTCACTCTAGCTCAGGCTGACCTGGAATTTACTCTGTATTCTCAGGGTGGTCTTGAACTCATGGTGATACTCCTACCTCTGCCTCCCAAGTGCTGGGATTAAAGGCGTGCACCATCACACCCGGCTTTTTGTCTTCTGCAATATCTTTTTAATTTTTTTTTTTTTTGGAGCAAGACAGAGAGAGGGAGAGGAAGACAGATAGAGATGGGCGCACCAGCAGCCTCTCAACTGCTGTGAATGAAATCCAGATGTGTGCACCCCTTGTGGTCAAGTGTGGCATTGCACCCTTGCATCACTGCATCTGGCTAAACGTGGGACCTGGAGATTGGAACCGCTGGAGGTTGGAACCTGCATTCTTAGGCTTAGGAGGCAGGCGCCTTAACCGCTAAGCCATCTCTCCATACCTCTTAATTTTTTTTTAAATTTATTTATTTGCAAGCAGAAAGAGAGAGAGAGAGAGAAGAGAGGCAGACACAGAGAGAATGGGCACATCAGGGCCTCTAGCCTTATGCATCTGGCTTACGTGAGAACTGGAAAATCCAACTGGGATCCTTTGGCTTCTCAGGCAAATGCCTTAACCACTGAGCCATTTTCCAGCCCATGTCTTCTGCAATTTCTGGCTTGAGTGTTAGTTTTCATTGTAGAGACTGTTCACTTCCTTGGTTAGGTTTATTCCAAGGTGGAGCATGTATCTCGAGTTTGCAGTGGCTAGAAGCCCTGGTGCATTCATACTATTTGCATTTTTCTCTTTCAAATAAATAAATAAAATGGAAAATCCAACCATCCATCAGATTTAACACATAATTTGCTCTGACAAGGAAGGTGCAATTAACACTTCCAATATACCAGGCTTTTGGTACTAACCTGGTGTAAGTAAGCCCTGTTACCTTTTGGGATGGCTTTGGTCTCAGTTATGCAGCATGTCCACTTGGGTCCCTCTTTACTGCTCTGTGGGTGGGCTCAGGTAGGCTGGCTGGGTCAGTGGCTGCTCTGATCACTTGTGTTGTGTATGCTGTGTAGGTGAGTTCCCTTCCCCTGGTCTCCAGTGGTTGCTGGCACTGGTTGTTGGGGAAGGGAAGGCTGTACAGGGTGCCTGAAATTGTATCAGAGCTGTGTGGCTGGTCCCAGAGATCCTCTTTCTCATGAGCTGCTCAGCTGGTCCCTGCTGTCTCCTCCTTCAGCTTTCTTTCTTTTTTTTTTTTTTTATTTATTTATTTGCAACCATAGAGAGAGAGAGAGTAAGTGTGAGAGAGACAGAAGAGAAGCAGACACACAGAGAGAATGGGCATGCCAGGGCCTCTAGCCACTGCAAACGAACTCCAGATGCATGTGCCCCTTGTGCATCTGGCTTATGTGGGTCCTAGAGAATCGAACCGGGATCCTTTGGCTTCGCAGGCAAACGCCTTAACCACTAAGCCATCTCTCCAGCCCTCCTTCAGCTTTCTTAAGTTTTCGAGGAGGCCAGTGTGAATGGAAAATCCCTTCACCTGGTTTCTCTGCATGGACCCACACAGCTGCTGGAGCTGTTTCTGTGGTCTCTAGAAGCTCTGGATCTCTCCTACTTCTCTGCTGTGGTTGTAAATTTTTAATCACCTTCACTTTATGGTAGAAGAGTGTATTTTGTTATTTTTCTGCTTATTTCCCTACTAGGCTGCTTTGGTGTGGCTCCTATGCTGCCATCTTACCTGGAAGCCCAAAGGTTGTTTGAGACAAGTTCTCACAAGGATGGCATGGAACTCAACCTTTTTTGCCTTAGTCTCCTGAGTTTACAGGCCTGGAATTACAGGCCTGCCCCACCAAGCCCAGCAAATATACAACCCAGAAGCTTCTATATCCACAAGTTTTGTGGTATCACCATCACTTCCTCATCCCAAATGGAAAATTTCTACTCATCAGCAGCCACTTCTCACCCTTCCTTTCTCCTGGCTTCTGGAAACTAATCATCTACTTTCAGTTTCTAGAGATTAATGTATCCTGGGATTTCTTATAAACAAAGCTTACCACATTTTCCTCTTAACTGTTTCTTGTTCCGAAGTGTGATTGAATCATTTAAATTCATGATTTGTAAGCCTGGGGCAACCCATTATTATGGGATAAGTGTTAACAAGGGCTGGAAATTTATTTTTATTTGTAGGTGTGCTTGTGCGAGTGTGTGTGCTAGGGTCTGTCTCTTTCTATTACAAATAGATGCCCATAGGCTTTACATGGGTGCCTGGGGAATTGACCCTTTGCAAGCAAATGTTTTTAGCTACTGTGCATCTCCTTAATCCCTGGAAATGTTTTTATTCTCAAAGAAATGCATTTTAAAAATATTTCATTTTTATTTATTTATTAGAGACAGAGAGAGGGAGAGAGAGAGAGAGGGAGAATGGCCATGCCAGGGCTTCTAGCCACTGCAGATGAACTCCAGATGCACGCACAACCATGTGCATCTGGCTTACATGGGACTTGGAGATTTGAACTGGGGTTCTTAGGCTTCGTAGGCATGTGCCTTAACTGCTAAGCCATCTCTCCAGCCCCAAGAAATGCATTTTTTCATTCCAAGTAGTCTCTTTTATTTTGATGTCATCATTTTTTAAAAGATTTTATTTATTTTTTGAGACAGAGAGAGGGAGAGAAAGAGTGAGAATTGGTGTGCCAGGGCCTCTAGCCACTGCAAACAAACTCCAGACACATGCACCACCATGTGCATCTGGCTAACATGGGACCTGGAGAATCGAACCGGGGTCCTTAGGCTTCACAGGCATGTGCCTTAATAGCTAAGCCATCTCTCCAGCCCAAGAAATGCATTTTTGTTTTGTTTTTAAAGGGTTGGTTCTCACTGTAGCCCAGGCTGACCTGGAATTCACTATGTAGTCTCAAGCTGGTCTTGAACTCACAGAGATCCTCCTACCTCTGCCTCCCAAGTGCTGGGATTAAGGGCATATGCCACCACACCTGGCCAGAAATGCATTTTTAAATCCTCTCCCAATGAGGATTTAGAAACTGGGCTTTCCTTTTTCTTTCATTCATTTATGTATTGACTGATTTGTTTTGGTTTTGGAGGTAAGGTCTTATTTATTTATTATTTATTGATTGATTGATGTTGATTTTTGGAGGCAGAGTCTCCTTCTTTCCTTCATTTTGGGTATTGGAGGCAAGGTCTCATTCTCTCGTCCAGGTGACCTAGAACTCACTCTGTAGCTCAGGCTGGCCTCACTAGATAGCCAAAAATGACCTTGAACTTCTGATCTTCCTGTCTTCACATCTCAAGTGCTGGGATTAGAGGTGTGCACTACCACACTCAGCCTAGTTTATTTGGTGATGGGGATTAACTCAAGGTTTCTTGCATGCCAGGCAAACACTCTATGAACTGATCTACATCCTTAGCCCTCTGGACTTTTTGTTAAATTGAAGCCCTCTCAATTGAGCAGCCCCAATTTTGGCAGACTCCATCTGTCTCCCAACTCCCTATCTCCAGAATCAAGAACACTGGGCTGGGCGTGGTGGCACATGCTTTTAACCCCAGTACTCAGGAGGCAGAGGTAAGTGGATCACTTTGGGTTCAAGGCCACCCTGAGACTACACAGTGAATTTCAGGTCAGCCTGAGCTAGAGTGAGACCCTACCTCAAAAAAAAAAAAAAAAAAAAAAATATTGGGCTCAGAAAGCCAAATGTCACATGTTCGCTCTCACAAGTGGATCCTAGCTACAAATGTATAGACTTGTGTGTGAACTGGAACCAAAAATTGGTACCAGAAACCAGTAAACTGGTAAAAGGCTATAAGGGAGGGAGGGAAGGGAAGGACTAAGTGTATGGTATTACACATATGAAAGTAGAAGAACAGATTACAGGGAAGGGAATGGCCTAAGCGAGGCCATGGGAAGAGAATGCGTAAAAGAAGGGCAGGGGGAGGGTCAATCTAAATTCAAGATATTGTGAATAAGTCTTATGTAAACCTACTTATTTGAATAATGGCACATCTAGAAGCTGTAGACTGTTACTAGAAAATTTTCAGTGCCTGGGATGGGATACCTTCCAGTGAGTTATTGGCCAAGGAGGTCCTGGAAGCCTCCAAAACATTAAAGGCTATTGCCAAAGCCCTTGGTTTTCCTTGAGAAACAGATAGTAAGACCCTACTGCTGAAGACATCTCTTGCCTGAGAGGCAAGGTCCCTGAGAAAGCAAGCTGGTGCTGAGCAGAAAACCTTCTCCCTGTAGACCAGCCAACTGAAAGCTGGAAAAAGCTGCACTACATGCAGCCATATGGGACACAGAAGTCATCAGCAGTGAAAACAGTGGACTCTGAATATTCAAGTTTGGCCATCCAGGCCCAATGACTGAACGGGTGCAATACTGGCATGTCTGCTCTTGGGGTAACCAACTGCTCCATAATTGGACTGAAGGCCCTCTCTATGGGAGGGAATACATACCTGGTACTGAAAAACCTAAGCAAAAGTCTATGGCAGGTGAGGTCATGAGCCTTAGGGGTATAATGCCTGCTCTTGTCTGACTAAATGTATATATTATTCCTACCAAGCTGCCCTGAAAACACTACACTTAATGTTCATATTCACATATTAATGCTACTCTCACTTCTGGTCAGAGAAGCTTCTCTTTTCAGATGGCGATGACCACTGGGATGACCCAAAAGGCAACACACAGCCGGGCGTGGTGGCACACGCCTTTAATCCCAGCACTCGGGAGGCAGAGGTAGGATGATCGCCGTGAGTTCAAGGCCACCCTGAGACTACATAGTGAATTCCAGGTCAGCCTGGGCCAGAGTGAAACCCTACCTCGAAAAACCAAAAAAAAAAAAAAAAAAAAAAAAAAAAAAAAAAAAAAAGGCAACACAGGCTGAGAGGAATGCCAGGACTGAAACATCTCTGTCACACCCTCCAAGGCTCAGGGCCCATTGCGGAAGAGGGGGCGGATAGAATGGAAGAGCCAAAGGAAGGATACGAATCCTTACAATGCAACTGTCCAGACAGAAATTGGCTTTGATATCCATGACCTTACGGTGCCTAGCAATACCTTCGCAAGACCCACATAATAGAAGAAAAAGATGATGACATCAAATTAAAAGAAAGACTAATGGAGAGAGGGAAGGGATGTGATGGAGATTGGAGTTCTAAAGGGGTATGGGGGCAGGGGAGGGAGGTATCATGCATTTTTTGTATGTAAGTATAGAAGTTGTCAATAAAAAAAAAGAATATTGCAAGCACACAGGAGGAACTCAATAAGTATCCATCAAACAAACAAACAAATAAAATCCTACCTGATTTATCACCATCTTTTCCTGGGATCATTTTGCACAGACAGGTGGTAGCTCTATTCGTCACTCTAATCTCTAATTTACACTTCCACCTCTAGAGGGCGATGCTGTAAGTTTCTTGCCAATTTTACTATTATTCACTTTTTTGTATTTGTTAAAACTAGGTAAAAGCCGGACGTAGTGGCGCATGCCTTTAATCCCAGCACTTGGGAGGCAGAGGTAGGAGGATCATCATGAGTTCAAGGCCACCCTGAGACTACATAGTTAATTCCAGGTCAGCCTGGGCCAGAGTGAGACCCTACCTTGAAAAACCAAAAAAAAAAAAAAAAAGATTATGAAAAAGTAGGCTGGGGAAATGGCTTAGTAGTTAAGGTGTTTGTTTGCCTGCGAAGTCTAAGGACCCAGTTTGATTCTCCAGGACCCACGTAAGCCAGATGCACAAGGGAGCACATGCATCTGGAGTTCGTTTGCAGTGGCTGGAGGCCACTCTCTCCCTCTTCCTCAAATAAATAAATGAAATATTAAAAAGCAAGATTATGCAAAAGTAATACAAAAAGGGAATGAAGAGATAGCTCACCTGTTAAGGCCCTTGCCTGCAAAGCCTAATGACCCAGGTTCAGCTCCCCAGTACCTATGTAAAGCCAGATATACAAAGTGATGCATGCATCTGGAGTTTGTTTACAGTGGCTAGAGGCCTTGGCATGCCCATTCTTTCTCCTTCTCTCTGCACATAAATATTTTAAAAAGTAATACAAGCCAGGCATGGTGGTGCACGCCTTTAATCCCAGCACTCGGGAGGCAGAGGTAGGAGGATCGCCATGAGTTCAAGGCCACCTTGAGACTACTACAGAGTGAATTCCAGGTCAGCCTGGGTTAGAGGGAGACCCTACCTCAAAAAAAAAAAAAAAAAAAAAAAAGAGAGAGAGAGAGAGAGTAATACGAAGAGGCAATCAGGATTAGAGATGTAGTTCAGTGGAAGAACATTTGCCTCATATGTAAAAAAAACCAGGATGCAATCTTCAGTATCTAACACACACACACCTCATAGGTGATCAAATAATCAGCTGAGAGAAGTGTGAATCAGAAAAAACCAGTGAGTGCAGTTACACACTTAAGTCTTAAACCTGCTATAATTTACACTGCATGAAGAAGGCAGGATGTAACCATCAGGGAAATGCAGATTAAAACTACGTTGAATAGCTGGGCGTGGTGGCGCACGCCTTTAATCCCAGCACTCAGGAGGCAAAGGTAGGAGGATTGCCGTGAGTTCAAGGCCACCCTGAGACTACATAGTTAATTCCAGGTCAGCCTGGGCCAGAGTGAAACCCTACCTCGAAAAACCAAAAAAAAAACCTACGTTGAGATTCTTTCTCTCTGTTGTCAGATTGGCTATCATTATGAAAACAAATGACTATAAATGCTGGCAAGGATGTGGAAAAAGAGGAACCCTTCTACACTGTTGGTGGGAATGCAATCTGCTCCAGCCACTTTGGAAATTAGTGTGCAGGTTCCTGAAACAGCTAAATATAGATCTACCATATGACCCAGCTATACCACTCCTAGGCATATATCCTAAGGACTCGTCTCATTACCTTAGAGATACTTGCTCAACCATGTTTATTGCTGCTCCATTCACAATAGCTAGGAAATGGAACCAGCCTAGATGACCCTCAACTGATGAGTGGATAATGAAGATGTGGCACATTTACACAATGGAGTTCTACTCAGCGGTTAAAAAAAAAAAATTTAGGAAATTTGCAGGAAAATGGATGGATCTGGAAAGGATTATACTTAGTGAGGTAACCCAGGCCCAGAAAGCCAAATGTCACATGTTCCCTCTCATATGTGGATCCTAGCTACAAATGATTGGACTTCTATGTGAGTAGGAATAAAACTCAGTAGCAGAGGCAGAAAGCTAGATAGGGGATATAAAGGGAATAGAAAGGGAGGGAGGGGGGACTTAATAGGACAGTATTGTATATATGTAAATAGAAGAAAAGATTAATGGGGTGAAAAGGCTTAAGTGAGGTCAGGGGAAGAGATTGAGTAAAGGAAAGGTGGAGGGAGGGCTAATCAAAATCTAACAGGATATAAATAAATCATTTGGAAACCTACTCTTTTGGACAATGGAACACTCAGACGCCATAGATAGTTACTAGAAAATTTTCAGTGCCAGGGATGGGATACCTTCCATGAGTTGTTGGCCAAAACATTACAGGCCATTGCCGGTACCCTTGGTTTCCCACCAGGAATAGATGGTAAGACCCTATTGCTGAAGACTCCACAAACTTGAGCTGCAAGGCCTCTGAGAAATCCTGCTGGAGCTGAGCTGAAAGCCTCCTCCATGTGGACCAGCTGATAGAAAGCTGGAATAAACTACGCAGAAGTAGGAGGACCGCCATGAGTTCGAGGCCACCCTGAGACTACACAGTGAGTTCCAGGTCAGCCTGAGCTAGAGAGCGACCCTACCTCGGAACACCAAAACAATAAAAATAAAAAATAAACATAAAGCCGGGTGTGGTGGTGCACGCCTTTAATCCCAGCACTTGGGAGGCAGAGGTAGGAGGATCACCGTGAGTTCGAGGCCACCCTGAGACTACATAGTGAATTCCAGGTCAGCCTGGGCTAGAGTGAGGCCCTACCTTGAAAAAACCAAAATAAATAAATATACATACATACATACATACATACATACATACATACATACATACATAAAAAGGCAACTGACTTGGAGCCGAGACATGGCCTGGCTCTAATTTCAGAAGAAGGCATCTGATGGGACAAGTGGCTCCCACCCAGGGCCCAGGTTGAAGTATGTCCATCAGAGCACAAGTGGGTCCCTGAGGGGTCAGGACGGTTATGAATGTCACTCCTCACCCGACACCGGCCCCTTCCAGGCGGTCTCTTCTCGCCCCGAGGGGAGGCAGTCACCCCCTCCGCCAAGTCGACCCCCTCGAAGGCGAACGTTCGGGTCCCCTCGCCCTCCTGGGGGAGGTCCCGGCTCGCCGAGAGGGTGGGGCTGCGCTCCTCGGGCCCCGCCCCGCCTCCTTCGGGGCCGGCCTCCACCGCGTCGCCGCGGGCCTGCGGGGCGGGGCTCGGCGGGCCGGCACCGGGCGGCCGGGCACAGAGCGCGGAGCGGGCGCGGGCGCGGGCGCGGGCCATGGCGGGCTGCTGCGCCGTGCTGCGGGCCTTCCTGTTCGAGTACGACACGCCGCGCATCGTGCTCATCCGCAGCCGTAAAGTGGGGCTCATGAACCGCGTCGTGCAGCTGCTCATCCTGGCTTACGTCATCGGGTGAGGGGCGCGAGACCGCCGACCCAGGGCGCCGGGGGCAGGGCCGGGCTCGCGTCCCCGCGGGCTGCTCCGCGCCCGCCGTCCCCCCGCACTCCTGGGCCCCTAGCTCTCTGGAGCGGACTTTGTGCTGGGACCCTGGGGTCCCGAGGCTGCTTTGATGTAAGGGCAAAGCCTAGGGAGCCTGTAGCCTCACCCTTCTTCATCCGTCACCTCCCGTCTTGTTCCATGATGGGCCCTTGGCTGTGCAGGGCCTTAGCCTACAGGCCCCCCAGTCTAAGCTCTTCGCTTCCATTCAGTTGTTTCTGGGTCCGTGGCTTCCAGTCCTTTGGTCTGAGCACCTTGTGGGTAACCCAATACACTGCTGAGGTCCCTCTTCCCACGTGTCCAAAGGTCACTTCGTTTTGTGGGGTTGTTTTGGGAATATGGGTTTTCTGCACATGACCCTGACCACTTCCCCTGCTCCCTTGTGCCTTGCTACTCCTAGGCCTCATTAAGTATTGTGTTTGTTTGCTTGATTTTTTTTTTTGGGGGGGGAGATTTCGAGGTAGGGTCTCACTGTACCCCAGGCTGACCTGGAATTCATTATGTAGCCTCAGGGTGGCCTCGAACTCATGTTGATCCTCCTACCTCTGCCTCCCGAGTGCTGGGATTAAAGGCGTGCACCACCACGCCCGGCGGCTTTTTTTTTTTTTTTTTTAATTATTTTTCTATATTTATTTGAGAGAGAGAAATAGGCAGGGAAAGAGAGAGAATGGGCATGCCAGGGCCTCCAGCCCCTGCAAATGAAACTCACCCCTTGTGTATCTGGCTTACGTGGGTTCTGGGGAATGGAACCTGGGTCCTTTGGCTTCACAAACAAGTGCCTTAAACATTAAGCCATTTCTCCAGCACCCCCACCCTCTTTTGAGGCAGGGTCTCAGTCTAGCCCAGGCTGACCTGGAACTCTATGTAGTCTCAGGCTGATCTCAAACTCACAGCGATCCTCCTACCTAGGCCTCCCTAGTGTTAGAATTAGAAGTGTGAGCCACCACACCCGGCTTTAAATGTTTAGTTTTAAGTGAATGTAGCTGTTAAGAATTTAATACAGCCCAGGAGAGAAGGTAGAAGTCACCTTGTCCACTGGGCCCACTTTCAAGGGTCACTCAGGATTTTATGCTGTCCCCAGCTGCTGGGTTGACAGGTTTATCTGCTTTCTTGTTTTCCTAAAAGACTAGCCCAGGGGGTCTCCATTTAGGAATCTTTGGAAAATCCTGATTGCTGGCTTTCATCTTGACCTTATGATTCAATTGCTTTAGAGCGGGACTTCAAACACACGTGACCCCCTCAAGAAATTTTTATGCAACCCCAAGTATATAAAGCAGATATACAAATCAAACATTGCTTGATAATGCCAAAAATTTAGCTTAAAACAGTTCTTTTGTACACATGTAATTTTACCTTTTTTTAAATTTATTTGTTTTCTAGGTAGGGTCTTACTCTGGCTCAGGCTGACCTATGTAGACTCAGGCTGGCCTCAAAGGCTGGCAAACAAATCTTCCTACCTCTGCCTCCCAAGTGCTGGAATTAAAGGTGTGTACCACCATGCCCAGCTCAAACAGTATATATATTTGTGAGGAGAGCCGAGAGCCTTAACTACTAAGCCATCTCTCCAGCCCATCAAACAGCAACTTTTAAAACTAAACATTCTAGCTGGGCATGGTGGTGTATGCCTTTAATCCCAGCATTCAGGAGGCAGAGGTTTTTTCACTGAGTTTTTTTTTTTTGAGACTACATTTGAATTCCAGGTCAGCCTGGACTAGAGTGAGACTCTTAACTCAAAAAACAAAACAAAAACAAAAAAACCCTAAACATTCTAGTGTAATACAGTCAAAGAAATACTAATTTTTTTTCAAAATATTTTATTTATTTATTTATTTGAGAGAGAATGATACACCCCTTGAAATCTGGCTTACGGTAGGTCCTGGAGAGGAGCCTTGAACCGAGAGAGAGAGAATGGAGCGCTTAACCGCTCAGCCATCTCTCCAGCCCTGGTGTATGCTTTTAATCCAGATTCAGCCTGCACACTGAGTTCGAGCATCCTGAGACTACGTGGGGTCCTGGAGAATGAGACTCTTAACTCAAAAAACAAAACAAAAACAAAAAACCCTAAACATTCTAGACTTCATAGTCAAAGAAATACTTTTTTTTCAAAATATTTTATTTATTTATCTATTTGAGCCCAAGAAATACTAATTTAATAGGTCTAGAGGGATGGCTTAGTGGTTAAGGTATTTGCATGCAAAGTCAAAGGATGCAGGTTCAATTCCCCAGGACCCATGTAGAGCCAAATGCACAAGGTGGCACATGTGTGTGCAGTTTGTTTATAGTGGCTATAGGCCCTTGTGTGCCCTAAAAAAAAAAAAAAAAAAAAAAAAAAAAGAAATACTAATTTGATATTGACATCTGAGGAATGATGGTAGGAAAATATTAAAAGGCTTTGTGTTCTATTAAATCATTGCTCTTTTGTTGCTATATTTATTTATTCTTCAGCTTGTGCAAACTGGATGTGGAAACATAAACAGTACATTTCTACCGTCTTCAACAAAAATATAACTAAATATACAATTATTGTATTACAAATACAAAAGGGGCGGGGCAGAGGTAGGAAGATTGCAGGGAGTTTGAGGCCAGCCTGAGACTTCATAGTAAATTCCAGGTCATCTTGGGCTAGATCGAAACCCTCGGCTTTGGGAGCAAACACCTTAACCACTAAGCCATCTGTCCAGCCCTCCTTTGGTTTCACTTTAGCCCAGGCTGACTGAAATTCACATGAACTCATGGTGATCTTCCTATCTCTGCCTCCCAAGTGCTGGGATTAAAAGCATATTCCACCACGTCCTGCCCTCCTTTTTTTTTTTTTTTTTTTAAATTTGAGAGAGAAAAAGAGAATAAAGAGAATGGGTGTGCCAGGGCTCTAACCACTGCAAATGAACTCCAGATGCATGTGCTTCTGGCTTATGTGGGTCCTGAGGAATTGAACCTGGGTCCTTTGGCTTTACAGGCAAGTTCCTTAACCACTAAGCCATCTCCCCAGACTCTTCCCCACTTTTCTTTTTTTTTTTTTTAATATATATTTTATTTATTTATTTATTTGAGAGAGTGAGAGAGAAAGAGGCAGAGAGTGGGGAGAAGGGAGAGAATGGGCAGGCCAGGGCCTCTAGCCACTGCAAACAAACTCCAGATGCGTGCGCCCCCTTGTGCATCTGGCTTACGTGGGACCTGGAGAGTTGAACGAGGATCCTTTGGCTCTGCAGGCAAATGCCTTAACCACTAAGCCATCTCTCCAGCCCCCACCTTTCTTTTTTTTGAGCAGGGTCTCACTATGTAGCCCAGACTATCCTTGAACTCACTATGCAGTCCAAGCTGGCCTGGAACTTTCAGTACCTTCCCGCCTCAGCTTCATGGGTGCTGCGATTTCACACATGGCCAGGGTTTTAATTTACTTGTTAGCCTCCTGATCTAATTAATCGTGGTGAAGGTGTGATGTCTTCCTGAATAAAGCAACCCGTCCTCAGAAAGACACTGACATCAAAATTCTAGTTCTGCTTCTCATGTGATGAGGAAATAACCACATGATCATACCCTCTGTCTCCGAATATCACAGTGGCTTTCCTTCCCTAAGCTCTGTCAGGGTGAAAGTACATGGAACTCGTGGTGCGGCTAGATTCTTAGAAGCCCTGCAGAAGGGGACTTGGCAGGAGAGAAGCCCACCACTAGGAGGGGCAGTGACTGTGGGATGGGTCAGGTCAGTCAGCATTAATGAGTAATGCACCTCAGTATCTAGAGCTTTAAAGACAGGAGATGGATCTAGTGTGTCTTGATTCTAGAAACAGCAACAGTCGTATCCTGTAGAAGTCTAACAACAGCTCTAATGGGGAGGGAGTCTGATTGCTGTAATGGTAGGCCCAAACAAACACGGGTCTGATCATCTGACATACATATAACCTATAACCTCACCACAGTCCCATGAAGCTCTGTTAGCACTCCCATGAAATAGATCAGAAAAACTGAGACACAAAGCAAATTAGCAACTTGAATGTGAACTGAGACTCACTGACTGCAAGTTGTGCTGCTCTAGAATCCAACCATAACTGCTTTTTCTTTCTTTTGTTTTTGTTTTGTTTTGGTTTTTGGTTTTTCGAGGTAGGGTCTCACTCTAGCTCAGGCTGACCTGGAACTCACTATGTAGTCTCAGGGTGGCCTTGAACTCATGGTGATCCTCCTACCTCTGCCTCCTGAGTGCTGGGATTAAAGGCGTGCGCCACCATGCCCAGCTTCTTCTTCTTCTTCTTCTTTTTTTTGAGGTAAGGTCTCACTCTAGCCCAGGCTGACCCGGAATTCACTATGTAGTCTCAGGGTGGCCTCGAACTCTCGGCGATCCTCCTACCTCTGTCTCCCTAGTGGATTAAAGGCATGTGCCACCACTGCCCAGCCCTTCCTTCCTTCCTTCCTTCCTTCCTTCCTCCCTCCCTCCCTCCCTTCCTTCCTTCCTTCCTTCCTTCCTTTGGGGGGAGGTTTCACTGTAGCCCAGGCTGACCTGGAATTCATTAGGTAGTCTCAGGGTGGCCTTGAACTCATGGACTATTATCCTACCTCTGCCTCCCAAGTGCTGGGATTAAAGTTGTATGCCACTATGCCTGGCTTCTTTCTTATTTATTTATTTATTTATTTATTTATTTATTTATTTATTATTTTGTCTGTGTCTCCAGCTCACAATCAAACATTTGATAAGCTACACTGGCTGCCAATTAATGCACCTTTGAAATGTCAACCATATTGAACATAACTGCTGCATTCCATTCCTTTGCCCTCAACCTTGGCAAGCAGAGGGGATGTCTTGTAAGGACAGAACTAATCTGACATGTTGCAGTTGATAATGACAGATATTTTGGCTAATTAATGGTTATATCAGATGAGATCTTTGATTGCAACTTTTTGGTATCTTCTGCTTCTGGCATGTTCTAACTCTGACTCCTATTCTGAATTTGTTATATTCACCCAAACTTTAACTGTGCACCATAATGGGATGGAGTATATACTTGGTACAGTGGTAAAAGGCTCAGTGTGGTAAGGACTGCATGCAGTGAGCTAGATTAGTGATTTACAGAGGTCGTTGTATAGATACATGTGTGCATGTGTGAATATATATATATATATATATATATATATTATTTAAAGTTTAAGAGCCGGGCGTGGTGGTGCACGCCTTTAATCCCAGCACTTGGGAGGCAGAGGTAGGAGGATTGCTATGAGTTTGAGGCCTGAGACTACATAGTGAATTCCAGGTCTGCCTGGGCTACAGTGAGACTGCCTTGAAAAAAAAAGTTTCAATCATTAATTCCAGCTCTTGGGAAAAATAAAAAAAATAAAATTTAAAAAAATAAAACAAAAAAGCTCAAATCAACTGGTGTGATGACACACACCTTTTAACCCCAGCACTTGGGAGACTGAGTTAGGAGGATCACCATGAGTTTGAGACCAGTCTGGTCTACACAGTGAGTTTCAGGTTAGCCTGGACCAGAGTGAAACCTTGCCTCAAAAAAAAAAAAAAAAAAAAAAAACCAACAAAAACTTAGGCTAGCGAGATGGCTTAACAGTTAAGGCACTTTCCTGAGAAGCCTAAGGACCCAGGTTCAATACCCCAGGACTTGTGTAAGTCAGATGCACAAGGGGGCACATGCATCTCGAGTTCTTTTGCAGTGGCTGGAGGCTGGAGGTGTGCCTGTTCTCTCCATCTGCCTCTCTGTCTCTCCCTCTCTAAATAAATAAATAAATTTTTTTAAAAAAGGAAACTTGTGTAGATAGATAGCTTTTTGTTTGTTTGTTTTTTGAGGTTGGGTCTCACTCTAGCTCAGGCTGACCTGGAACTCACTATGTAGTCTCAGGGTGGCCTTGAACTCTCGGCGATCCTCATACCTCTGCCTCCCGAGTGCTGGGATTAAAGCATGCGCCACCACGCCCGGCTTAAGATAATTTTTATTGTCCCTTGGTGATTCCTGTAGGTATGGTGTATTGAGAGTGCTCAAGCCACCAGTAATGAAGCTGGCATTCCTGGAGCCTTTCTGCTGATCACCACTGAGTGCTTTGTCTCATTTATGCCCCTCAAAGAATGAAAGGGGGCTGTAAAAGCAGGACTGGAGCCTCCAAAAGTGAAGCAGTTTTTGCAAAGTCCCATTTTTAGTAAATGCCATCTATACCAACCGCTCCCCAGTATGGGTCTGAATTCTAAATCCTATCTTACTGAAAAGAGGCCTGCTTTATTTTATAGGTGGGTGTTTGTGTGGGAAAAGGGGTACCAGGAGACGGACTCTGTGGTGAGCTCAGTTACAACCAAGGCCAAAGGTGTGGCTATGACCAACACTTCCAAACTTGGATTTCGAATCTGGGATGTGGCTGACTATGTGATTCCAGCTCAGGTATGTCTGCTCTGTATGACACTGAATAGTTCATACTCATCCTTTTTTTGGGGCGGGGTGGTTTGAGATATGGTCTCACTCTGGCCCAGGCTGACCTGGAATTCACTATGTCCTCTCAGGATGGCCACAAACTCACGGCGATCCTCCTACCTCTGCCTCCCCGAATGCTGGGATTCACCACACCCGGCTCTGTATTTGAAACACTCAGGAGGCAGAGGTAGGAGAATCACTGTGAGTTTAAGGCCACCCTGAGACAACATAGTGAATCCCAGGTCAGCCTGGGCTAGAGTGAGACCCTACCTCAAAACAAACAAACAAACAAACAAACAAACAAACAAACAAACAAACAAACAAACAAACAAAAGAGAGATGGGAAACAAACACAGTGAATCCTTCAAGTCTAACCTAGGAAGGTTCCAAAATAGACTTTTTTTTGAGGTAGGGTCTCACTCTAGCCCAGGCTGACCTGGAATTCTCTATGTGGTCTCATGGTGGCCTCGAACTCATGGTGATCCTCCTACCTCTGCTTCCCGAGTGCTGGGATTAAAGGTGTGTGCCACCACACCCAGCTTCCAAAACAGACTTTTATGACACCAGGTAAGAAGTGTATTTACCTGTTAAACAATTAGGAGGGTGACAGGCTGTCATGAGAGTACTCCAGCCTCACCCCTCCTCTCGTGGCCATTTCCTCCATTTCCTTGAGTTCCAGCTATTGCCAGAGCTTTCCCTGCACTGTGTGACCTAGGGGTGGAGATGTCTGCAGTGATCTGTTCCCTGAAATGGCTCCCAGAGCTGAATCTCTTCCCAAAGGATGCTAGAAACTTCCTGAAGCTCTTAGAATTCCAGCACCCACTGGAAGTGGGTCTTCTGGGGCCATTGTCTTTGATTCCTCACAGGAGGTCAAAATCAGAACTTCCGCTCTATTGACTATACAGAATTGCTTTCTAGAAACTCCCAGTCAGTGACTTGGCACCATCACAGCTAAAAGGAGAAAATAGAACCTACTTTAAAGAGACGTGTCAGTTGCTAACCCCAATCAAGCATTCTCTAGAATGTTTTATTTTTTATGTATTTTATAGTTAAGAAAAACCAGTCTTTGGGACTTTGGACACATCATGGTTTTATGCTTTGGAAGTAATCAATATAGGATGTTGTAAGCAATAGTTGGCTTTTTTCCTCAGTAAGTTAGTTTGTTGAAGAAGCAGTCAGAATGTAGACTATTTAGCTCAGCCTGGTGGCTCATGCCTTTAGTCCCAGCACTTGGGAGGCTGAGATAGGAGTTTGAATTTGAGGCTGCCCTGTGGCTACAGAGTGAGGAGAGGGAGACTCTGCCTTAAAAAAGAAAGAAAGAAAGAAAGGAAGAAAGAGAGAGAGAGAGAGAGAGAGAGAAAGAAAGAAAGAAAGAAAGAAAGAAAGAAAGAAAGAAAGAAAGAAAAAGAAAACCTGAACTTTTGGAATACTAAACTTTTTCTTTTCAATTTTTGTTTGTTTCTGAGACAGAGTCTCTCTCATATAGCCCAGACCGAGCAATATAGCTGAGGATAACCTTGATCTTCCTGCTTCCACCTCCCCAAGTGCTGGGATTACAGGTACACACAACCCAAGTTACACAGTGCTGGGAATTGAACCCAGGCCCTCTTGCATGCTAGACATCCACGCTACCAACTGAACTACATTCCCCAGTTCTGAAAATTAAATATTTTATTTATTTATTTGCTTTTGTTTTGTTTTGGTTTTTTGGTTTTTCAAGGTAGAGTTTTGCTCTAACCCAGGCTGACCTGGAATTTACTATGTAGTCTCAGGGTGGCCTCGAACTTATGACAATTTTCCTACCTCTGCCTCCTAATTGCTGGGATTAAAGGTGTGAGCCATCATGCCTGGCTTGAAAATTAAACATTTTAAATGAAGACTTCATTGGCATATATGCAATGACATGCAACCATCACTTCAGTTTAGTTCCAAAACATCTCATCATCACCCCCCAAAAGAAATAGGTATTCCCAACCTCCCTCCCAAGCCCCTCAAGATCATTGTTCTGTTTCTATGGACTTATCTTTAGACATTGCAAATCTTTTTTTTTTTTTTTTTTTTTTTTTGGTTTTTGAGGTAGGGTCTCACTCTGGTCCAGGCTGACCTGGAATTTACTGTGTAGTCTCAGGGTGGCCTTGAACTCATGGCAAACCTCCTACCTCTGCCTCCTGAGTGCTGGGATTAAAGGTGTGTACCACCACACCTGGCAATAAAATTTTTTTTTTTTTTTTTAAAAAAAGAACATCTGTTCACTTGGGGCTGAGGAGATGGCTTAATGGACTAAGTACTTGCCACATAATCACAAGGCTCAGCATAAATGTGAGGTAGGTGTGGCAGCAGGCCGTAATCCCAGTATTCTGAAGGTAGAGACAGGATCTCTAGCATCTTAGACTAAAAAAGACCAGCAAGGGCTGGAGAGATGGCTTAGTGGTTAAGGCACTTGCCTGTGAAGCCTAAGGACCCAAATCTCATGTAAAACAGATGCAGAGGTGTGGCAAGCGCAAGGTTGCACATGCCCACTAGGTGGAGCAAGTGTTTGGAGTTTGATTGCAGTAGCTGAGGCCCTGGACCACCAAATCTTTCTCTCTTAAAAAAAAAAAAAAAAAAAAAAAAAAACCAGCCAGAGTTAGAGAGATGGCTCAGAGAGTACGGCACTTGCCTGGCCTAATGACCCGGGTTCAATTCCCTAGTACCCACATAAAGCCAGATGCGCAAAGTGGCGCATGTATCTGGAGTTCATTTTTAGCAGCTACAGGTCCTGGTGCACACCCATTCTCTATCTCTGTCTCTCTGTCTTTCTCTCTGTGTTTGCAAATAAATAATTAGAAAAAAAAAAAAAAAAAAGACTAGCCAAATTGGCAAGTCCTGGTTCAAATGAGAGACCTTGCCTCAGTAAAGGTGAACAATCTAGGAAGATTCCGACGTCAACCTCTGGACTCTACACATGCTCATACACGCGCACACACACACTTGTGCACAGGTATTTGTTTGAGTTGCTATTTTAGCTTACTGTTTTATAAGAGGTTATAAACCCACATGAGAGACCAGTAGACCATAGATCAGTATTTTTAACATTCTATTAAGGAAACTTCTGCTCAGACATAGTAAAGAACACTTATAATCACAGATTTCAGGCAACTGAGACCGGAGGATCAGGAGTTCAAGGCCAGTCAGTTCAAAGCAAACCTGGGCTACATGAGACCCTTCCCTCCCCTAACCACCTCAAAGGACGAAACCTTCATTATAGCTCTGTTCACCTCTATGTTTTGTTTTATCTTGTTTTTTTGGTAGAGAGAGACAGAGAGAGGGAGAGGAAGACAGAAGAATGGGCGCACCAGCAGCCTCTCAACTGCTGTGAACGAACTCCAGATGCGTGCGCCCCCTTGTGGGCAAGTGCAGCATTGCACCCTTGCGTCACTTTGCATCTGGCTAAATGTGGGACCTGGAGATTGGAACCAGCATTCTTAGTCTTAGCAGGCAGGCGCCTTAACTGCTAAGCCATCTCTCCAGCCCCCTCTTCGTTTTTTTGTTTTTTTGTTTTTTTTTTTTCTGGAGAGAGACACAGGGACAGAGATGGAGAGGAAGACAGATAGAGAATGGTTATGACAGCAGCCTCTCAGCTGCTTCGAATGAACTCCAGATGTGTTCGCCCCTTGTGGGCAAGTATGGCATTGCGCCCTTGTGTCACTTTGTATCTAGCTAAATGTGGGACCTGGAGATTGGAACTGACATTCTTAGGCTTATAGCAGGCAGGCGCCTTAACCACTAAGCCATCTCTCCAGCCCACCCCCTTTGTTTTTTAAAAAAATATTTTATTTATTTGAGAAAGAGGCAGAGAGAAAGGGAGAACAGGTGTGCCAGGGCCTCCAGCCACTGCAAACAAACTCCAGATGCATATGCCCCCTTGTGCATCTGGCTTACGTGGGTTCTGGAGAATTGAACTGGGGTCCTTTGGCTTTGCAGGCAAATGCCTTAACCACTAAGCCATCTCTCCGGCCCCACCTCTTCTTCTTTAAAAAAAAAAATATTTATTTGAATGGACATGCCAGGGCCTCCTGCCACTGCAAAGCCCAGACTCATGTCACTTTGTGCATCCTGCTTTACGTGGATACTGGGGAACTGAACCCAGGCCACCAGGCTTTTCAAGCAAGTGTCTGTAACCACTGAGCAATCTCCCCAGCCCCTACTTACCTCCTCTGGAAGGTGACTTGACGGGACTCTTCTCTGCAGGAAGAGAACTCCATCTTCATCATGACCAACATGATCATCACCCTAAACCAGACACAGAGCACCTGTCCAGAGGTAGGAAAGTGCCTCAGGCCTCACACTCACCTCTCTACCCTTGGCAAACCATGTGTGGGGCCTGACCACGTGAAACTTACCTTCTTATTCTTCTTTTTCCAGATTCCTGATAAGACCACCATATGTCATTCAAACTCCAACTGCAGTGCCAGCTCTGTAGACACCCACAGCAATGGTATGAGTCAGCATTTAGGGCCCTCAGTAGATGCTGAACCTCAGGAGGTTGGCTCCCTGTAAGACCACATCCCCTGTGCAGCATCTCTGATAGAGGACATCACAAGGACAAAGACATCCCCCAGCCTGGGGTGCAGTTCAGTGCTATGTACGGGCTTAGCTTGCATGAGGCTCTGGGATCCATTCCCAGTACCAGAGTAGAAAAACCTCCCAATCCCCCAGTGCCCCATGACCACTAGGGGAGCCTGGTATAAGCATAGGACCCAGGGGGCTGGAGAGAGGGCTCAGCCGTTAAGGTGCTTGTATGCAAAGGCTAAGGATCCAGGTTTGATTCCCCCAGTACTCACATAAAGCCAGATGCACAAGGTGGTGCATGCTTCTGGAGTTCGTTTTCAGTGGCTAGAGGCCCTCACATGCCCATTCTCTGTCTGCGTCCCTCTTTCTCTCTCAAATAAATATATATATTTTTAAAGATTTTATTTTATTTATTTATTATTAGAGACAGAGAGAGAGAGAGAGAGAAAGAGTGAAAATGGGCACACCAGGGCCTTTAGCCACTGCAAATGAACTCCAGATGTGTGTGCCACCATGTGAATCTGGCTAATGTGGGACCTGGAGAATCGAACCGGCGTCCTTAGGCTTCACAGGCATGTGTCTTAACCACTAAGCCATCTCTCCAGCCCAAATATAAATTTTTTTTTAAAAAAAGAGTAGGGGACTTGAGGGATGGTTTAGTGGTCAATGCACTTGCCTGCAAAGACAAAGGACCCAGGTTTGATTCCCCAGGACCCACGTAGGCCAGATGTACAAGGTGGTGCATGCATCTGGAATTCATGTGTAGTGGCTGGAAGCCCTGGCACACCCATCCCCCCCTCAAGTAAATAAAATAAATTTTAAAAAAACTAAAAAAAAAGAGTAGGACTCAGGAGCCCAGTGGTGGTGGTGGTACATGCCTTTAATCCCAACACTCAGGAGGCTAAGGTAGGAAGATTGCTGTGAGTGTGAGTTCCAGGTCAGCCTGGGCTACAGTGAGATGCTACCTCGAAGGGAAAAACAAAACAGAGTAAGATCTAGAGACACTCTCCGCATTCACTTGTGTTGTGGGAGCCCAGACGACCCAGATCTTGCCCCATTCTGTTACCTGCTATCACTTTGGCTCTTTTTGCCAAGATGTGATCAGGGGTAGTCGTCTTGCTCCAGTTCCTTTTTCTGAACATCTAAAGTCCAGAAGTGGACTCACTCAGAATCGGCTGCCCAGAATATTGTGGGGGCTCCCACTGCACCCCACAACGGGAGAAAACTGGAGAGCCATGCAGATCTGGGCCCATCCTTCCCTCATAGGAATCAAAACTGGGAAATGTGTGCCATTCAACGAGACTGTGAAGACCTGCGAGGTGACAGCATGGTGCCCAGTGGAGAATGACGCTGATGTGCCAAAGTGAGTCCCGCCCAAGGTTCCCTGACTCTGGTTCTCAACCCTGTGTGGGGAAGGGGGAGGTGAGGCAAAGATGAGTCTGTGTGCTGGGGCGTTCTGCACACTCTTGTGTCTAAGTGGGGCCATGCTACCCTGGAACAGCAGTTGTCAACAACAGAGCAATGACTGTTGGCGGCAAAGGGTTTGTACCTTGTGGTAAGGATGCAGGTGACTCTTGTGTGTCAGAACGCTGTCAGTTGCAAATAACTGACAGGAAACGATTCTGAGCAGGGTCCTCACTCTTGTTTTCCATGTGTGTCATATATGTTTTGTGTGTCCCTGTGTGTGCGTGCCGTGTGTGGGCATGCATGTGGAGGCTGGAGTTGATGGCAGTTGAGTGCTCTTCACTTCATTTTACTGATGCAGGTGTTTGTTTGTTTTTTAATTTAATTTAAATTTTTTTAAGGTAGGGTCTTATTCTAGCCCAGGCTGACCTGGGATTCACAGTCTCAGGCCTGGCCTTGAACTCACAGCAATCCCTCTACCTCTTCCTCCCAAGTGCATGCACTACCATGCTTGGCTAAGGGTCTCTTATTTCAACCAGAGTTTGCTAGTGTTTGGTTAGCTAGTGTGCTCTGGGGATCCTGTCTCTGCCTCCTGAGCACTGGGATTACAGGCAGGCCAACATAGGCCATCCAGTATTCACATGTGTGCTGGGGATCTGAACTCTGTTCCTCACACTTGTGCAGCAAGTGCTTTCTCCACTGAGCCATCTGCCATCTCCCAGACCTTCAATGTGGTGTTGTTGCTGCTCTTATTATTTATTTATTTGCAAGTGGGGGGCACACCAGGAACTCTTGCCACAGCAAATAAACTCCAGGTACACATGCCACTTTATGTATCTAGCTTCACATGGATACTAGAGAATTGAACCTAAGCTGTCAGGTTTTGTAAGCAAGTGTCTTTAACCACTGAGCCATCTCTCCAACCCACCCCCACCCTTGTGTGTGTGTGTGTGTGTGTGTGTGTGTGTTTGACTCATACTGGGTGGCTCAGGAAGGCCTGGCCTTCTTTTTTGGGGGGTAGAAGAGGGTTTTTGAGGCAAGGTCTCACTCTAGCCCAGGCTGACCTGGAATTCACTATGTACAACTCACAGAGATCCTCCTACCTCTGCTTCCTGTTTTTGTTTTTTGAGGTAGGGTCTCCCTTTAGCCCAGGTTGACCTGGCACTCACTATGTCATCTCAAGCTGGCATCGACCTCACAGCAATCCTCCTACCTCTGCCTCACAAGTGCTAGGATTAAAGGAGTATGCTACCACACCCAGCCAGGCCTGGCATTCTTGATCCTTCTCTTGCCTCAGTCGCCCATGTGTTGGGATTATAGGCATATGCTACCACACCTGGCTCTTGGTGTCCTAAGCAACACACACACACACACACACACACACACACACACACACACACACACACAGTGCACTTTATGATTCAGTTAGCAAAAAAAGATCCAGCACAACTAGGTGTGAGGCTCAAAGGACAGCAGTCTCCCCTCTTGACTCTGCCTTCCTCATGTCACCTTCAGTCCTGGAATAGTCAGAGAGCAAGCCTGAGCTTACATCTTCCTTCCTAATTGTGCAGTCTGGACCTGTCCTCATGAGTGACATCCTCTAACCCATGGCCATGGCTGGGGGATAGCCTTCTCAACTTGAGCCTGGCTCTACCTTACAGCCAGGGCTGCAGTCAGTCCCATTCAAATGTCACAGGATGAGAGTCAGGGAGGTGTGACTGCCAAAGGAAATCTGGGATCCCCTTACCAGAAAAAAGGAGTGTGAAGATCACAAGTGTCTGTCAAAGCATGATTTCTACAAGCTGGAACAGGTTCAAGGTTGCCCTGAAGTAACTTTCTTCACAACCTGCTGTGTTTTGGAGCGAGTGGAGTGGGAGGCCACACAGAGAAGTGCATGTTACCTGCTTTCTGCAGCGTTCAGCCTAAGCTGGGGCTGTACCTGAGGACTTGCCACACAAGAAAATGTGGAGAGCAGCTGCTCTGGTGGTTGCTGAGGGTGCAGGCTTGGGTGCGAAGAGGAAATACTAAAAGGTTTTGGAGCTGGAAAGGATCTTTGAAAGCCGTGGTCTCCAACACGGGGGCCACTGGCCATGGGTGGCTGATGAGTATTTGAAATGTGCCTAGGCACAAAATGAGATGCATTGTTGGTGGGGAATATGCCGTGAGTTCTGGTGACTAAGAAAAAAAGAGGACACTTAATACATGATTAGCGTGGTGGTTTGATTCAGGTGTCCCCCATAAATTTAGGTATTCTGAATGCTAGTCTCCCCAGCTGATGGCAATTGGAAATTTTTTTTTTTATTATTATTTTTTGGAGAGAGACACAGAGAGAGACAGAAAGAGAGGGAGAGGGAGAGGAAGACAGAGTTGGGCGCGCCAGCAGTGTCTCAGCTGCTGCAAATGAAATCCAGATGTGTGAGCCCCTTGTGGTCAAGTGTGGCATTGCGCCCTTGCGTCACTTTGCATCTGGCTAAACGTGGGACCTGGAGATTGGAACCGCTGGAGATTGGAACCAGTGTTCTTAGGCTTAGGAGGCAGGCGCCTTAACCCCTAAGCCATCTCTCCAGCCCGGCAATTGGAAATTAAAGCCTCCTGGAGGCAGTGTATTGTTGGGGGTGGGCTTATGGGTATTATAGCCAGTGTCCCCTTGCCAGTGTTTGGCACCCTCTCCTGTTGTCCACCTTATGTTGGCCAGGGGGTGATTTTCACCCTCTGCTCATGCCATCATTTTCCCCTGCCATCATAGAGCTTCATCTCGAGTCTGTAAACCAAAATAAACCCTTTTTCCCCAAAAGCTGCTCTTGGTGGGTGATTTCTGCCAGCAATGCAGATTTGACTGCAACAGTTAGTAATTTCTCTTGGTTCTATTATTCCTACTTTTTACTAAAATTTTTTTTCAAGGGAGGGTTTCGCTCTAGCCCTGGCTGACCTGGAATTCACTATGTAGTCTCAGGGTGGTCTCGAACTCAGGGCAATCAATCCTCCTACCTCTGCCTCCCGAGTGCTAGGATTAAAGGTGTGTGCCACCACACCCGGCTTTTAATATTATTATTATTATTATTATTATTATTATTATTATTATTTACTTGAAAGAGAGTATGGGGGCCTCTTGCTGTTGTAAATGAACTCCAGAACATGGGCCACTTTGTGCATCTGGCTCTATGTGGGTATTGAGGAACTGAACCCTAGCCAACAGGCTTTGTGAGCAAGCGCCTTTAACCACAGTGCTGTCTCCCCAGCCCCCCTTTTTACTTTTAAATGTGGCTGCTAGGAAATTGTTAAAGTATATGGAGCCAGCTGTGGTGGCATGTGCCTGTCATCCCAGCACTTAGGAGACTGAGGCAGGAGGATGTCAAATTTGAGGGCAACCTGGGTTATATCGTAAAACCGTTTGAAGAAAGAAAAAAGAGATTGAGCTCAGTGGTTAAAGGTGCTTGCCTGCAAAGCCTGCTGGTCTTGGTTCAGTTCCCAAGCCAACCGCATAAGATGGACGGAAAATGAAGTGCAAGCTGGTATTTGTTGATAGTGAAAAGAGGCCCTGGTGCATCTGTACACACATATATGCAAACAAATTAATTCAAAAGAAAAAGGCAATGTGGCTTGTAGTTGTGTCTTACAGTATATAACAGCACTGTTGTAGATATAAGCCAATGTAAGGTCACTTTTAAGACCATACTGATGCAAGAAGTACCATTGAGTCACATAGTAAGAAAGATACACCTCTCTATCTGCCTCTTTCGCTCTCAAGTAAATAAAATAAAAACTATTAAATTTATGCCTGTTTCCATTTTTAAGAAAATATTTTATTATTAATTTGCAAGCAGAGAGAGAATGGGTACACCAGTTCCTCCTGCCACTGCAAATGAACTCCAGACACATGTACTACTTTGTGCATCTGGCTTTACATGGGTACTGGGGAATTGAACCTGGGCTGTCAGGCCTTAGAAGCAAGCACCTTCAACCACTGAGCCATCTCTCCAGCCCCACCCAGCCTTTTCCTCTCAATCAGGAAGAATTCTGGAGTTGAAATGCCTTGATAACCACTTGCTGATTTCCATTTCTCACAAAGAACAAGCCCCAGAATACACACCTCAGCCAGACAATGACATTAACTCAAGTTTTTGTTGGTTTTAAAATTTTTGTTTATTTGAGAGAGCGAGGGGAGCAGATAGAAAAAAAAAAAAAAAAAAGAGAATGAGCACACCAGGGCCTCCAGCCACTGCAAACAAACTCCAGATGCATGTGCCCCCTTGTACATCTGGCCTTACATACTGGGGAATCAAACTCAGGTCCTTAGACTTTGCAGGCAAGGGCTTTAACCACTGAACCATCTCTCCAGCTCTAGTTTTGTTTTGTTTTCATTGATGACCTCTGATTTGTGGCAGATGATTTATTTCTTGGTCATAATAGACATTTTTCTTTTGTGTTTTTCAAGGTAGGGTCTCACTCTAGCCCAGGCTGACCTGGAATTCACTATGTAGTCTCAGGGTGACCTCGAATTTATGGTGATCTTCCTACCTCTGCCTCCCAAGTGCTAGGATTAAAGGCTTGCACCACCACGCCTGGCTGCCATTATTAATTTATTATTATTTTATTATTATTTATTTATTTAATTTTTTTGTTTTTCGAGGTAGGGTCTCACTAGCTTAGGCTGACCTGGAATTCACTAATAGTCTCAGGGTGTCCTTGAACTTAAGGTGATCCTCCTACCTCTGCCTCCTGAGTACTGGGATTAAAGACGTGCACCACCATGCCTGGCTTGTCATTATTATTATTTTTTGGTTTTTTGAGGTAGGGTCTCACTCTAGCTCAGGCTGACCTGGAATTCACTATGTAGTCTCAAGGTGGCCTCGCGAACTCCTCCTACCTCTGCCTCCCAAGTGCTGGGAGGCATGCGATCCTCCTACCTCTGCCTCCCAAGTGCTGGGATTAAGGTAGGCATGTGCCACCCTGAGACACGAATTCCAGGTCAGCCTGGGCGTCATTAACCAAAAAAAAATAAAATAAAGTAAATTTAGAGCAACTCAAATGTCCACCAGCGAGGGGATGCATAAGCAAACTGCAGTGTGTCGTACAGTGGAATATTGTTCAGCCTTAATGAGAGGATCTAAGCATGACTAAGTGAAAGAAATCAGACACCAAAGCCGCGTATTACCTGATTCTATTCATATGAAATACCCAGAACAGGCAAACCCATAGAGAGAAAGTAGACTGCTAGTTCCCAAGGGTTAGAGATGGGGGACAGGCAGTAATTGCTTAGTGGATATGCAATTTCCTCTGGGAGTAAGGAGAATGTTCTGGAACTAAATAGAAGTAATGGTTGTTCAACTGTGTAAATGGACTAAATGCTACTAAGTGAGTCACTGTATTTTATTTACACTTTGTTTTTTTGAAACAGGGTCTCATGCCCAGGCTGGCTTTTGAACTCAGTGAACCTCCTCCCTCAGCCTCCCCAACAAGGGAGTTATTAGTGTGAGCCACCATACCTTGCTGAATTGGTTTATTTTTAAATGGCAAATCTTAGATGCACAAAGTGGCACAGTGTCTGGAGGCCCTGGCACACCCATTCTTTCTCTCTCTCAAATAAATAAATAAATATATAAAATGGTTAATCTTATATGAATTCTACTTACATTTAATGAATCAAAAATAACACACTAATCTTAAAGTATCTACAGAGTGCCAAGATGCTGCGTAGGAGGTGTGTATGGTATTGGAAATGACAGAATGACAGAAGTTTGAAAACCTCCTGTTATAATCCCTCACACTTGAGGCTTTACGTGGGCACAGGGATGGTAGCTCAGCTTTCGTCAGCATGTGGCCCTCAGTGGCCTCACTTCTGTTGCACAGTTGGCAAGATTAATGATGCCATTTTTTTTTTTTTTTTTTTTTTTAGGGTCTCTCTATGTAATCTTAGAGTGGCCTTGAACTCACAGCGATCCTCCTACCTCTGCCTCTCAACTGCTGGGATTAAAGGTGTGCGCCACCACGCCTGGGAAATGATGCCATAGTTAACTTTAATTTCTGTCTGACTCGGGGAGCCTCCCACAAAGAAGGTTCAGTCCTCCAGTGCTGGATTCTTCCATTGAGAAATCTGCTAAAGAAATAGTCACCTTGGGGACAGATTCAACTCATATTGTCAGTCCAGAGCTGACGTGGCACCTCTGAGGAGGCCGTAAGCCAGCTGGCAAGCACTGTGGAGTCCTTTTCAGCCTGCAGGTGACCTCACCTTGTAGAACCAGATCTGTGGAGCATTTGTTCCCCCTAGAACACCTGAGGAGACAACCTGGAGACCAGCAGCTGCTGTGGAATGATTTCCCCAAGGCCATTAGCCAGGGCCCTCCTTAGCAATGGCTCACTGCCTGCTGCCTTGGCTGCCCTTCCAGAGCGATTATATAGAAGAGTCAAAATACCAGCAATGATGTTTAACTTGCTTCTAGACAAAGAGACATTGTAAATCATGTTTTATAAATAGTAACACACCTTTGTGAGTAGGCACATATTTGTGGGTGTGTATGTGTGTGTTTTTTTTAAATTTTTTAAAAATATATTTTATTTATTTATTTGAGAGAAAGACAGAAAGAGAGAATGGGCACTCCAGGGTCTCCAGCCACTGCAAACGAACTCCAGATGCATGTGCCCCTTGTGCATCTGGCTTACATGGGGCCTGGAGAGTCGAACTGGGATCCTTTGGCTTTGTAGGCAAACGCCTTAACCACTAAACCATCTCTCCTGCCCCTTTTTTATTTTTTAATTTTGGTTTTTTGAGGTAGGGCTTCACTCTAGCTTAGGCCAACCAGGAATTCACTACATAGTCTCAGAGTGGCCTGGAACTCACAGAGATCCTCCTACCTCTGCCTCTTAAGTGCTGGGATCAAAGGCATGAGCCACCACGCCCAGCTTCACATTTGTATTTATTTACTTATTTTTTATTTATTTATTTATTTTTGAGAGAAAGATTGAAACAGAAAGGGAAAGGAAGAGGCAGAGAGGGAGAGAATGGGTGTGCCAAGGCCATTTCAGCTGCTGTGAACAAACTCCAGACGTGCACGTGCACTTGCATCTGGCTAAACCTGGGACCTGGAGAATCGAATGGGCGTTCTTAGGCTTGGCAGGCAGGTGCCTTAACCACTAAGCCATCTCTGCAGCCCACACATTTGTATTTTTTGTTTGTTTGTTTTTCAAGGTAGGGTCTCACTGTAGCTCAAACTGACCTGGAATTCACTGTAGTCTCAGGGTGGCCTTGAACTCACAGCGATCCTCCTACCTGTACCTCCCTGCTGGGATTAAAAGGTGTGCACCCCCACACCTGGCTACACATTTGTATTTTTTTAAATTTAAATTAAATTTAATTTAATTTATTTTTTTGGAGAGAGACACAGAGACAGACAGAGAGACAGACAGAGGTGGGCGCGCCAGCAGTCTTTCAGCTGCTGGGAACGAAATCCAGATGTGTGCGCTCCCTTGTGGGCAAGTTCGGCATTGTGCCCTTGCATCACTTTGCATCTGGCTAAACGTGGGACCTGGAGATTGGAACTGGGTTCTTAGGCTTAGCAGGCAGGCGCCTTAACCACTAAGCCAATTGTAACAATGTTACAATTTTTTTTCAGACCTGCTTTTTTAAAGGCTGCGGAAAACTTCACTCTGTTGGTGAAAAACAACATCTGGTATCCCAAATTTAATTTCAGCAAGTAAGTGGTGGGTGGCCAGGTGTATGAGTTCATAAGCATTTTAGAGAAACTTCTGGTTCTTCGTGAGATTTCCCTTGCTCTGATTTTCTCTTTCCTCCCCAACTTAAGGAGAAATATCCTTCCTAACATCACCACCTCCTACCTCAAGTCATGCATTTATGATGCTCAAACGGATCCCTTCTGTCCCATATTCCGTCTTGGCAAAATCGTAGAGAATGCAGGACACAGCTTCCAGGACATGGCCATTGAGGTAGGTGCAGCTTGGCTTTTTTCACACCATCCAGCCCATGGTTTGGGCCTGGGCAACCTCTGACTTAAGTTCGCTCTGTGTCTGCTGCTCCCTCCACAGGGAGGCATCATGGGTATCCAGGTCAACTGGGACTGCAACCTAGATAGAGCCGCCTCCCTCTGCCTGCCCAGGTATTCCTTCCGGCGCCTCGACACCAGGGACCTGGACCACAACGTGTCTCCTGGCTACAATTTCAGGTAGGTGTGAGCTGGGGCCCTGTCACTCATGGGTTGGGAGAATGACTGGCACCCTTCAGGACAAGGTGTGTATTATTGGTCCAAGATAGGCAGGCCAGATGCCAGACAGAAAGCTCCAAGCAGGGCTTTGCTTTTGTGGTGTCCTGGCCCATGAGAGCGCTCCTTGCACTTTCATGCTGCCAGAAATGTGTTGAGATTTTCAGGGCAGCCGGAAGAAGCTGGCAATTTAGGCTTCCCTGGACCAGCCAGCCTTGGCCATAACCTTTTTCACTGTTGTGTGGAGTGGGGGAACTTGTGACACTCCATCCAAAGGCCTGTGGGGCCTGGCTCTCAACAGTTGAACTTGCCGGGCGTGGTGGCGTACGCCTTTAATCCCAGCACTTGGGAGGCAGAGGAAGGGGAATCGCTGTGAGTTCTAGGCCACCCTGAGACTACAGAGTGAATTCCAGGTCAGCCTGGGCTAGACCTTACCTCGGGGAAGAAAAAAAAAAAACGGTTGAACTTGCCCTAGAGTCTCCAGCATGTGGAGGATGCAGGTTTTAGGCTCAAAAAAGGCCTGTGTTCAAGCTAGACACCATGGCACACATGTATAATCCCAACACTTGAAATGCTAAGACAGGAGGAACACAAGTTCAAAGCCATCCTGGGATCCCTAGCAAGACTCTGTCTTGAAAAAAAAAAAAAAAAAAAAGCCTAAACATTTGCTTATATTTTCCTATTGAAAAGGCTAGCTGTGGGCTGGAGAGATGGCTTAGCACTGCAAAGCCTAAGGACCCATGTTTGACTCTCCAGATCCCACATTAGTCAGATACATGATGGTGAGGCAAGCACAAGGTCGCACATGTCCACATGTGGCACAAGTGTATGGACTTTGATTTCAGTGGCTGAGGCCCTGGCATGCCAGTTCTTTCTCATTCTCCCTCTCTCTCTCTCTCATAAAATAAAATAAAATGCAACTCGGGCGTAGTGTTACATGCTTTTAATCCCAGCACTTGGGAAGCAGAGGTAGGAGGATCACCACGAGTTTGAGGCCACCCTGAGAATACAGAATGAATTCCAGGTCAGCCTGGGATAAAGCTAGACCCCACCTAAAAAACAACAACAACAACAAAAAGCTAGCCTTGGCCTGGTTGGCTGGATTAGCAGTTAGGGCACTTGCTGGCAAAGCCTGAGGACCTGAGTTCAATTCCCCAGTACCCACCTAAAGCCAGATGCACAAAGTGGTGCATACCTCTGGAGTTCATTTGCAGTGGCTAGAGTTCCTGCCACACCCATTCTCTCTCCCCCCTGCAAATAAATATTTTTTTTTTTTTTTTTTTTTTTTTGGTTTTCCAAGGTAGGGGTTCACTCTAGCTCAGGCTGACCTGGAATTCACTATGTAGTCTCAGGGTGGCCTTGAACTCTCAGCAATCCTCCTACCTCTGCCTCCCGAGTGCTGGGATTAAAGGTGTGTGTCACCATGCCTGGCTTAATAATTTTTTTCTTTTTAAAAGAAAGAAAGAAGAAAATAAGAAAAGAAAATGCTAGCCTTGCTGGGCAAGGTGGCACACGTCTTTAATCCCAACACTGGAAAGGCAGAAGTAGGAGGATCACTTTGAGCTCAGGCCAGGCTATGCTACAGTGAGACCCTACCTCGGTGGGGGTGGGGGGCCAGTTAAAAAAAGAAAATGCTGGCCCTGTCAGCTTCCCTGGGCTCTCATAGCAAAACCAAATGGCTTGAAACAACACTTTATTGTTTCACAGTTCAGAAAGCCAGGTGTCTGCACAGTCATGCTCCTGCTAGGGCCAGAGCCTGCGTTTCCTCTTCAAGCTTTTGTGGCTACAAATAGCCCTTGGCTCATACATGTGTCTTGTGGTCTTCCTTCTGTATGTCCTGTTCTTCTCTTCTTTTTTGCTGTTTCGAGATAGGGTCTCACATAGCCCCCACTGGCCTCATAGCCGAGGATGGCCTGGAGCTGCTTCCTGCCTGTACCTCCAGGCTGACCTGGAATTCACTATATTGTCTCAGGATGGCCTTGAACTCACCATGGTGATCCTCTTACCTCTGCCTCCCGAGTGCACCACCACACCCGGCCCAGCTTCTTCTCCTTTTCTTTTTTTAAAAAAAATTTAAAAATTTATTTATTTTCATTGATAACGTCCATAATTGTAGACAATAACCCATGGTAATTCCCTCCTTCCCCCCACTTTCCCCTTTGAAACTCCACTCTCCATCATATCCCTTCCCCCTTTCAATCTTTCTTTTATTTTGATGTCATGATCTTTTCCTCCTATTATGATGGTCTTGTGTAGACAGTGTCAGGCACTGTGAGATCCAGCTTCTTAAAAAGACACTAGTCAGTTGGAGAGATGGCTTAGCAGTTAAGGCGCCTGCCTCCTAAGCCTAAGAACGCTGGTTCCAATCTCCAGGTCCCGCGTTTAGCCAGATGCCAAGTGACGAAAGGGCGCAAGGCCGCACTTGACCACAAAGGGGCGCATGCATCTGGATTTTGTTCGCAGCAGCCGAGAGACTGCTGGCATGCCCATCTCTGTCTGTCTTCCTCTCCCTCTCTCCAAAAAAAAAAGACACTAGTCATGTTGAATTTAGGACCCACCTTAATGCAGTATGACCTGACTGATCTTAACTAATTTCATCTGCAAAGAGGAATAAGGTCATATTTGCAGGTCCTGTATGTACGTGAACTTCAGGGGGAAAACACCATTAAACCCAGGACATCTGATAATCTGAGAGACTCAGGAACATCTTTTCCATTTCCTTGAAGCAGCTAAATTTGTAGCTATGTACATCTTTTCTCTGCAAGGGGCTCCTGAGTGAGTCAACAGGCTCTTGTGTTGCCCGGAGCGCCCTCTTGTGGTAACTTGTGGTATCACATACACGTCCCATGAGAATACCTTGGGAACCATCCCAGTTGTGGATGGTAATAAGTAGGGCAGCTATTTGAACTTTTCCCTGGGAGTTACTCCTGTGGCGGCTCCATCTCAGGATTCTAATAGAAACTTTTTTAAAAAATATTTTTTATTTTTATTTATTTATGAGAGACAGAAAGAGGAAAGAGAGGGAGAGGGAGATTGGGTGCGCCAGGGCCTCTAGCCACTGCAAACGAACTCCAGATGCGTGCGTCCCCTTCTGCATCTGGCTTACATGAGACCTGGACGATCAAACCGGTGTCCTTAGGCTTCGCAGGCATGTGTCTTAACCGCTAAGCCATCTCTCCTGCCCTCTAATAGAAACTTCTACGGAGACCTCACACTTGGATTGGAACCTAGAGCAAAACTGATGAAGCCCCCAAGCCACCCAGCCCCTGGCCTCACTAGCTCCAGCCTCACCTGAATATGAAAAGCTGCAGACCAGATGACTGGCCTGAGGGCTTGGGTGTGGGATCCTGGTTGAGTCATGAGGCTGGGGCATGGTAGAACTAAAGGGAACGAGGTTGCTTTTGGAGGTGATGATGAGGCTCCAAAGTTGACTGGTACCATTTATCTGTGAACACACTAATAACCACTGGGGCCGGGCGTGGTGGCGCATGCCTTTAATCCCAGCACTCGAGAGGCAGAGGTAGGAGGATCGCCGAGAGTTCGAGGCCACCCTGAGACTACATAGTTAATTCCAGGTCAGCCTGGACCAGAGTGAGACCCTACCTCGCAAAACCCAAAAAAAAAAAAAAAAAAAAAAAACCCACTGGGTTCTATACTTTTTTTTTTTTTTTTTTTTGGAAACAGGGCTGATGTAGCCCTGCCTGTCCTCAAACTCAGGGCAATCCCTCTGCCTCAGCTTCTGGAGTGCTATGATTACAGGCATGTGCCAACATAGCCAGCTTCAATACTGTGTTTTAGTGGGTGAATTGTATAGCATTGTATAATATCTCAATCCAGATTTTATATATATATATATATAATCAGATGGTAGAGGAGGAGAACCACTGAAACATAGCACATCCCATCAGGAGCCAAGGTCCTGGACTAATGCTGCAAACTTCGTGGCTGGCAGTGAAGTCTTGGAGATACCTGCTTGACTCTTTTTTTTTTTTTTTTTGTTTTGCGAGGTAGGGTCTCGCTCTGGTCCAGGCTGACCTGGAATTCACTATGTAGTCTCAGGGTGGCCTCGAACTCTTGGCGATCCTCCTACCTCTGCCTCTTGAGTGCTGGGATTAAAGGGGTGCGCCACCACGCCCGGCACCTGCTTGACTCTTATCAGGACAGACATTCACAACAGAAGGCTGGGGCTTACACCATCTTGAGGACAGTGATGACAGGAGTGCTCCTGTGCTTCTGCAGCTGGGTCCGTCCCACTCACCATGTTAGCTATGATGCTATCCTGAGGTTCTTGGAATCTGCTAAGCAGGCATCAGCCAGGGCCATCTGTGTGAGGGACTTGGGTCCTCCTCTGACACCCCTCCCAGGACCCAGAATCGGGTCTGGCCTATGCCCTTTCCCCCAGTCAACACCCCTTTCTCCCAGGTTTGCCAAGTACTTCCGGGACCACACTGGCAGTGAGCAGCGCACACTCATCAAGGCGTATGGCATCCGCTTTGACATCATCGTATTTGGAAAGGTTGGCCCTCATTTTACCCCACTGGGACAGGGGCTATTTTTTGGTCTTACCTACCCCTGTCAGAACTCTCTTTCTCTTCTGCTCCTATCTTACACAGGCTGGGAAGTTTGACATCATCCCTACCATGATCAACATTGGCTCTGGCTTGGCGCTGCTGGGGGTGGTGAGTGGTTGGGATCAGTCCCTTCTGGCCTTTCTCAATAGTTAGTGGCTTAGTTGATATCCCTCCCCTAGACCTTGGACTCCCCCACCCCCAGGCTTCCTTCCCCTCCTCTACCATCCCATCTTCAAGAACAAGCCCCTTGGGGCCCAGTCTTCTCCAGAGAGGTGGAGGGACCATTCCTTCCCAGTAGAAGATCCTAGCTATAAAGGGAAGAGGACACACAAGCAGCAGAAGCTAACAGCATTGTGGCTCGTTCTCTCCTGGTGCTAAATTCAGGCGACGGTGCTTTGTGATGTCATAGTCCTCTACTGCATGAAGAAAAGATACTACTATCGGGAGAAGAAATATAAATATGTTGAAGACTATGAACAGGTAGGGATCTACCAGTAGGCAAGAAGTCTGGGCACCTGAGAACCGTGGGCTTGTCTGGTGAGGCCCTTCTACAAAGGCTGGTGTCATCTGGCTGCTTGTCAACTCATCCCCCACACAGTAACACACCACCCTCAGCACCTGCTTCACCTCTAGATCACCTATTCTGCAATTTACTTCTGACTTCTCTTCAGATGGTCTCTTAGTTGTTTTGTTTTTTTTTTCCCGAGGTAGGGTCTCACTCTAGCTCAGGCTGGCCTGGCATTCACTATGTAGTCTCAGGGTGGCCTTGAACTCACAGTGATCCTCCTATCTCTGCCTCCCAAGTGCTGGGATTAAAGGCGTGCGCCACCACACCCGGCTATGGTCTCTTAGTTTTAAGTAGTGATGTCTTGAATCGATTATGGTAATGGACATACACCACCACCTATTTTCACACTTGTATTTGCCTTGTAGAACAAGAAGGGTTTTGTACCACACTGTGAGACTCTTGCTGCAGAATGAGCTGAGTCCTCTCAGTTGTGAAGGACTGGCCTGGCCCAGGTGCTGGGAGTGAGCTCTCCAGGCAGTACATACTGGATGTACAGTAACCTGTCCATCCTTCTTTGCAGGGTCTTGCTGGGGAGATGGACCAGTGATGCTGACTCTACACCGGGGCTCTCCACGGCCTCCATCCAAGCACAGTGAGAAGGGAGAAATGGCTGCTATGTTACCCCAGAGAAAGTTCCAAATTCGAATTCAGTCTCCACTCCACAAATACTCAGGGTTGCTCCACATTTCTTGTGCTGTTTTGGTCTTTTGTTTTGTTTTTGAGACCATGTAGGCCAGGCTGGCCTCAAACTTGAGATCTTCTCCCTCACTTCTGGGATTACAGATGTGCACCAACACACCTGTCTTTTGAGACCAAGTCTCAGTCTGTATCCAGACTGGCATTAAACTCAAGGCATTCCTCCTGCCTCAGCTTCCATGCCCATTTTCTGATTTTATTTTTGTGTACAGTTCATTCACCCACTCCACATAGATCCCTGGTCTACTGTTGGCTGGGGCCCTCTGTTGTCACCACAATGCAGGAGTGTTGGGGCGAGCAGCCAGCCCAAGGTCAGTGATGCTGCTCCGGCCTACAGGATTGCCACTTTCTCCCAAGACTTCCAGAAATGGCTTTTCTCAGAAGCTCATCTCCAAGGCTTCCTGGGCAGGTCTGAGGCACAGCAACTGTTCAAGCACTTTATAAAGGAAGTCCTTCCCTGTGTTGTCACCAGACCATCATCAGGTCTAGGCCACTGTTCCTGTCTTTGCAGTCACTAGGCATTTTTCCTTTGAGAATAGATATGTCGAGATGATTGGGGACCAAACATTAAAACAAATGATTTTTTTAAAACCCTTGTCTGTGTTGTTTCATGGCATGTGCTGCAACTTTCCTTCCTGTTGTGAAAGTTGTCATTATCCACATGGAGTTCCTAAAACAAAGCCAGGAAGGTGTGGGGAGAAACCTTGCAGTGAAGCCTATGTCAGAACAGCCAAGCCCTAACTACAATCTCAGTCAGCAATTCTAAGTGGCACTGTCCTCCTGGTGACAGCCTGTACACATGACTGCCTGCAATAAGTCCCTGCAACAACTAGAATACACCTCTCCTCTTTGCCTCTCAAGCTTTCTCTAGGCTCAGCCTCCTTTGGTTGTACCCGCATACGCCACCTCTGCCCTGTGTCACCGTGTATACACTTCCTACCTCGCACCCCCCTCCATCACCTCTGAATAAATTCCTCTCTTTGGAGAGCCTCCCTCTGTCAATATTTTAGTTTGATTACTTCCACTAGTAAATCCATTTGGGAGAAGAAACAGAAACAGTCTGCTTCTGACAAGGGTTTGTTTTGTGGTGACAGGGACCAAACTCAGGGTCTTGTGCATGCTAGGTAAGCCTCTACCACTGAGCTATGCCCCCAGCCCTTGCTTCTGGAACTCTGGCCATTTTTTCCTACTTTAACTTCCTTCAAGCCTGAGAAGTCTGATCCTCACTAGGTTGCACTCCTGTGGTGTATACATGCTTATTTTTCTATACTGGCTTCTTACCTGTACTGATTTCTTAAAATATATTTTATTTATTTATTTATTTGAGAGGCAAAGAGAGAGAGAGAAAGAGAGAGAGGGAGAGAATGGGTGTGCCAGGGCCATTGCAAACAAACTCCAGACGCATGCATCCCCTTGTGCATCTGGCTTACGTGGGTCCTGGGGAATCGAACTGAGGTCCTTAGGCTTCACAGGCAAATACCTTATCTGCTAAGCTTTTTCCACAGTCCCTGACCTTTTTATATAAAGACTATTATTCTATAGGTGACAAAACTTTCAGGGATGTGGCGTGTCCTCTTCCTTCCTCTCCCCATTAGCTTCAGACTTCCAACTCAAAATGGGACCACCTGCACCTGTCTTGCCAAAGGTGTGAATGGAGCTATTTCCAGCTGCAACTTCACAATTTCACACTGACTTAACTCTGTATCAGGTGTCCAGGATGCCTCAAGGAAAGCAGCCTGCTCCTCCACCATCTCCCCCTTCTCCTACGTGCACCAACACACCTGTCTTTTGAGACCAAGTCTCAGTCTGTATCCAGACTGGCATTAAACTCAAGGCATTCCTCCTGCCTCAGCTTCCATGCCCATTTTCTGATTTTATTTTTGTGTACAGTTCATTCACCCACTCCACATAGATCCCTGGTCTACTGTTGGCTGGGGCCCTCTGTTGTCACCACAATGCAGGAGTGTTGGGGCGAGCAGCCAGCCCAAGGTCAGTGATGCTGCTCCGGCCTACAGGATTGCCACTTTCTCCCAAGACTTCCAGAAATGGCTTTTCTCAGAAGCTCATCTCCAAGGCTTCCTGGGCAGGTCTGAGGCACAGCAACTGTTCAAGCACTTTATAAAGGAAGTCCTTCCCTGTGTTGTCACCAGACCATCATCAGGTCTAGGCCACTGTTCCTGTCTTTGCAGTCACTAGGCATTTTTCCTTTGAGAATAGATATGTCGAGATGATTGGGGACCAAACATTAAAACAAATGATTTTTTTAAAAACCCTTGTCTGTGTTGTTTCATGGCATGTGCTGCAACTTTCCTTCCTGTTGTGAAAGTTGTCATTATCCACATGGAGTTCCTAAAACAAAGCCAGGAAGGTGTGGGGGGAGAAACCTTGCAGTGAAGCCTATGTCAGAACAGCCAAGCCCTAACTACAATCTCAGTCAGCAATTCTAAGTGGCACTGTCCTCCTGGTGACAGCCTGTACACATGACTGCCTGCAATAAGTCCCTGCAACAACTAGAATACACCTCTCCTCTTTGCCTCTCAAGCTTTCTCTAGGCTCAGCCTCCTTTGGTTGTACCCGCATACGCCACCTCTGCCCTGTGTCACCGTGTATACACTTCCTACCTCGCACCCCCCTCCATCACCTCTGAATAAATTCCTCTCTTTGGAGAGCCTCCCTCTGTCAATATTTTAGTTTGATTACTTCCACTAGTAAATCCATTTGGGAGAAGAAACAGAAACAGTCTGCTTCTGACAAGGGTTTGTTTTGTGGTGACAGGGACCAAACTCAGGGTCTTGTGCATGCTAGGTAAGCCTCTACCACTGAGCTATGCCCCAGCCCTGCTTCTGGAACTCTGGCCATTTTTTCCTACTTTAACTTCCTTCAAGCCTGAGAAGTCTGATCCTCACTAGGTTGCACTCCTGTGGTGTATACATGCTTATTTTTCTATACTGGCTTCTTACCTGTACTGATTTCTTAAAATATATTTTATTTATTTATTTATTTGAGAGGCAAAGAGAGAGAGAGAAAGAGAGAGAGGGAGAGAATGGGTGTGCCAGGGCCATTGCAAACAAACTCCAGACGCATGCATCCCCTTGTGCATCTGGCTTACGTGGGTCCTGGGGAATCGAACTGAGGTCCTTAGGCTTCACAGGCAAATACCTTATCTGCTAAGCTTTTTCCACAGTCCCTGACCTTTTTATATAAAGACTATTATTCTATAGGTGACAAAACTTTCAGGGATGTGGCGTGTCCTCTTCCTTCCTCTCCCCATTAGCTTCAGACTTCCAACTCAAAATGGGACCACCTGCACCTGTCTTGCCAAAGGTGTGAATGGAGCTATTTCCAGCTGCAACTTCACAATTTCACACTGACTTAACTCTGTATCAGGTGTCCAGGATGCCTCCAAGGAAAGCAGCCTGCTCCTCCACCATCTCCCCCTTCTCCTACCCCCATCCCTACTACGGATCAGGTTCATTTCCAAGTATTGAGGAACTTTGACTTGGGTAATCTTGTTGTTTATTTTTATTTATTATTTTTTGGTTTTTCGAGGTAGGGTCTCACTCTATAGCCCAGGCTGACCTGGAATTCACCTTGTATTCTCAGGGTGGCCTGAACTCATGACAATCTTCCTACCTCTGCCTCCCGAGTGCTGGGATTAAAGGCATGTGCCACCACGCCCAGCTCAAAAAATTTTTTTTCGAGGTAGGGTTTCATTCTAGCTCAGGCTGACCTGGAATTCACTCTGTAGTCTCAGGGTGGCTTTGAACTCACAGCAATCCTCCTACTTCTGCTTCCCGAGTGCTAGGATTAAAGGCATGCACCATAATGCCCGGCATCAATAAATATATTTTATTTATTTATTTGACACAGAGAAAGAGATACAGAGATACAGAGAGAGAGAGAATGAATGGGTGCTCCAGGGCCTCCAGCCACTGCAAACAAATTCCAGACGCATGCACCCCCTTGTGCATCTGGCTTACATGGGTCCTGGGGAATTGAACTGGGGTCCTTTGGCTTTGCAGGCAAATGCCTTAACTGCTAAGCCATCTTTCCAGCCCATTTTTTTTTGTTTGTTTTTCAAGGCAGGGTCTCACTCTTGCCCAGGATGACCTGGAATTCACTCTGTATTCTCAGGGTGGCCTTGAACTCACAGTGATCCTCCTACCTCTGCCTCCCGAGTGCTGGGATTAAAGGTGTGCGCCACCTTGCCTAGCTGCAAATAAATATTTTTTAAAAGGATTGAACAGGAAATTTGCCCCTTTTTGGCCCTTTCAGCTTCTAATTACCATCTTGGAAGCAGAGAGTAGCCCTCCCTAGACCCTGAACCTGTTGGCATCATGATCTTGGACTTCCTAGCCTGCAGGACTGTGAGAAATAAATTTCTGTTCTTTGCTAATTAGCTAGACTTGGGCATTTTGTTATATTAGAACACACAAGCTAAGTTACGCAGTGTGTTCACTATCTTGCAGACTAAGGAGAGATGGTGGTGCCCTTTGGAGGATGAATTTTTTCTGTTTTGAGGTAGGGTCTCACTCTAGCCCAGGCTGACCTGGAATTCACTATGTAGTCTCAGGCTGGCCTCAAACTCACAATGATCCTCCTACCTCTGCTGGGGTTAAAGATGTGTGCCACCACACCTGGCTTTGACTTTCTCTATTCTAAAACAGAATGCAAACACCAGTTGAGGGAGGGGGGAATATTGGAAGGCATAACTTACCTCTATTCCCACTTGCTGGCACACCCTGATGCAGCGTAAGTAAGACTCTCAAAATCATATTAGGCCACCCTGAGACTACATAGTTAATTACAGGTCAGCCTGGGCCAGAGTGAGACCCTACCTCGAAAAATCAAAAAAAAAAAAAAAAATCATATCCATCACCAGGTTTCTGGACTTTTCTGTGACCCCTAAGTCTATCTGTGTGCATTTCTTCTCTGTTCTCAGATTCTCAGTGGACATTCTGAACAGAAATCTCCTTCTTATGAGTCTTACCACCCTCTATTTCTTTCCTTTCTTCCTTTCCTTAGATAAGAGTCCTATTACAGAGCCGGGCGTGGTGGCGCACGCCTTTAATCCCAGCACTCGGGAGGCAGAGGTAGGAGGATCGCCGAGAGTTCGAGGCCACCCTGAGACGACATAGTGAATTCCAGGTCAGCCTGGACCAGAGTGAGACCCTACCTCGCAAAACCAAAAAAAAAAAGAGTCCTATTACATAGCCCAAACTGGTCTTGAACTTGCCATCCTCTTGCCTCAGTTTCCTAAGTGCTGCGATTACAGGCTTGTTGCCATCACACACATGGAACAGGCCAAACTTCATCATTGTTTTTGTGCAGCATGGAACAGGACTCTTTCAAAGCCAGGAGAACAAGGCCATGGAGTATAATCACACTTGAATTGCAAGAAACTCCCAGGCTTCAGCCTGGAAGCATCCCAACACCACGGGAACAGGCACGAAACCCCCCAGGATGCTGGGGCTCAGGTGCTTTGCTAACAAAGTTGAGGCCTCTGACAGCTGACTTGAGCTCACAGGTGATGGAGATAAAGTGTCACATAATAGACCCAATCCATAGGACATTTCTCATCTGATGGAAGATACTGCTGGCTGTTCAGCCTCCCAGAATCCTGTGTCATCTGTGAGTGGGTCACTTGGGAGCAGTTTGCATGGGGCTGGGGCATATGCATTCTGCCCTGCTTCTAGATATTATATCCAGACACAGGTCTCAGATCACATTGAGCAGTAATGATCTAGGACATGCCCTACATCTGTTGGCTTCCTTACCCTTGACTTGGGCATATGACCTGCTGCCAGCGTAAGGAAGGAAACCCAGCATAAGGACAGATGGCCTGAGGGAATGAAACCAAGCAAGCAAAAACCTCAGAGGCTCAGGCTTTGCACCATTTTGCTGTCTGTTTATTTCAAGTTTACAGAGCTTAATCATCTGTGGAAAAACATTGAAGGCTTATCTTTCTCTTAAGTTCATGTACTTGAAAGTGATAAATACACAGTATTTAACTTTGTACACCTGATAAAAGGAAAATGCATAGTAGAAAGGATCAGGAATCAAACAGAAGCATCGGGCATTGAATAAATCACAGATAGAAAAGTTCAAAGTCCCAAGAAACTGGACCCATTAAGCTGGAGAAAGGTGAAAACCAACAAGCTTGAGACCTTCCCTAGCACCTTGGAAGCAAGTGGAGGTTCTGTCTCTGCCATCGGCAAAGTGAAGCTCCCCTCTGGAAGGTGGTGAGAGCCACAGGCTTGCCTAGTGCCAACCTGTGCAGGAGTTCTCCGAATTCCAGAAAGGTTTGGGGACAGGAGCTCTGCCCCATTGAAAGGCCATACCAGATATCTTAAATGGCCTCTGCGGCCACAGGTGCCAGCTGACAAGGGTCTCCATAAGGTGTCAGGGTCATTGGCAGCCTGTGGGATTGTACAGGGGAGATGGAAAGATGAAAAGAGAAAGGGGGTGGGTCTTGTGCTTCCTTCATGGTGATAGGTGCAGGCTGCAGTTGCTTACACCACATTGGTCCACACATGAACCAGCAATGGAAAGGAACTGTGGGTGGTACCCAATGTGTCCAACTGAAAA
The DNA here is from genome assembly GCA_036365145.1 of Orientallactaga sibirica. Taxonomy (NCBI): domain Eukaryota; kingdom Metazoa; phylum Chordata; class Mammalia; order Rodentia; family Dipodidae; genus Orientallactaga; species Orientallactaga sibirica. Next base: position 21,609,361 of record JAEOAD010000026.1, on the reverse strand, counting down.
GCCAGCTTCTGCCCTTTTCTGGCAGAGCCAGCGTCAGAAAACTCCATGTTTGTGCTCTAATGATCTAGTTATAGCCAGGTCTGCTTATATTTTACATGGAAGGAGGGGACAGTTCCTTTCCACAGCTTTCTTTGGTGAAAAAGAAAAAAGTTAATCAATGTGGACCTCCCAAAAAACCACCTGACTGAACAGTCAGGTGCTTCCTGATGACTGGCATATTGGATGGAAAGTTCCAGGGTGGGAAAAAATGGTATCACCCAATGTGGCTGTGTAAACATAGGAAGAAAGTTCTGCAAGTCTCTGCATGCTGCCTGCTCTCCTCGGGCAGGTAGGCCACCTGGCCAGGCCAAAGTCCACGCTGGGACTGAGCCTAAGGACCTGTTGGCTTTAACCACCACAAGGTGCTTTATTGCAAACTAGTCAAACCCCATCTGCTGCCAGAGGGGTGGAACTGCTGGGTTGTTTCTCCATAAATTTAAAGCAGAAGGGCAAGAGGAAAACTAGGTCACAAAGACAATGCAAGCAGGTAAGGGGACCCTTGCGAGGCTGGAGTCTTTGCCCTTTGGAACCAGCATGCCCTAATTCTAACTGCTTATGCGATAGCAAAAAGTCTGGTTAAACTACGGTCAAGAGCTTAAGAAACTCTATGGAAGCCAAGAACGCTTGGGCTCTGCAAATGGCTGGACACATAGGTCTTGTTCTGTCTCTCAGGAAGGGCCTTGCCTAGGCTCATGAGATGGAAACTACAAGACAGCAGTCTTCGGAGCCCTGTTCCTGACATGACACCAAATTTCATCCAGATCCCCTCAAAGCCCTGGGAAGAGGGTCTGCATTCCTCCTTCAACTTCATAGTCACCCAGTGAGGCTCTGGGCAGTCACCCTCAACCCTCCGCCAAGCTTCCAACATAGTTTGTAAGTAAACAAGATTAATTTGTGCTCTCTAGGCTTATGGGGCTACAAAAGGGGAATATCCCTTGCCAAGCCTGGCTCCTTTGTGCCCCAAGAAATGCTTCAGGTTTCAACAAGCTTCTCTACAGAGGTGCCCCAATGCCACTACAAGGATCCTACTAAAGCTTTGACCCTAAGGATGGCCATTTGTGCCTCAGCCAAGTGATAGAATTTCCCAAGTGCCCCATGGGAAATTGGTTAATATTGAGGACGAAAACAAAACCTTAGCAGTCCCTACAGCACACACGCAACAAACATGCAAAGCTGATGGACAGGAATGGGTTTCATCCGTACTGATTCTGATGGCACACCGGAAGCCATGACACAAGAACCTGGAAGCTCTAATGTAATTTCTGAACTTCTGTAGAGTTCAGTCTAGTTAGAGACTTGAGTCTTAACCCATGTAATATACATGGAAGAGTAGGATTTCACCCTGAAGTTTTTATCATTTTACAAAGAGATTTACTAGAGCTCAGCTGATCTCAGAAACCCACTTAGAGCAGCTGACATAAAGAAATGCACTGAGCCCTCTAGACAAACCTTTTCCCACCAGAGCTGCCGAGTGCCCTTCTAGGGTATGAAATCCCCTTTGAGAGCACTTAAACTTCAAGCCCTTTCAGTTTTCCTGACTATAATTTTACCCATAAAAAAGTAAAAAGTCCTTCTTACAAATAAGTTGCATCAAAGCTCCCTGCAGCTACTGAGGGCTAGCCCTGTTCTTCCACAGTTTGGAAGGTGTCACTGCTCAGAGTTTACACAGGTCACACCCAACCTTTCACTCCCTCTCAAATGTAGCCACGTATTCTGTGGCCCCAGCCTGTGGGAGTTTCCCTGCTCACATCTCCATACAGTTCAAACCACACACACATTCACTTGGTACATCTGACATGGTTCTGAATTCACAATGAAGGATTTTTGGCATAAAAACATTTTAAAAAGCAATTGTCCCAAAATGCACAAGGGTTCAGGTCTGCAACTCCTTACACCCGCTGGTCTGGCCAGCCAGCGGCCAAAGTGGACGTCATGGAGTCAAGTCTTTTTTTTTTTTTTTCTTTTTGTCCCCTTAAAACAACAAAGGAAAAAAGAAATAACCAGAGATGACAGTCAAGGCTCTACACATGTGCTCAGTTTCTGTAGGACATGCTACTATGGAAACCCAGGGTGCAGCAGCCCTGTGCGGCGCCACACAGCCAGGCATGTGAGGTCGAGTGGTCCAGGCAGCTATTCCGGCTCCATTGCCTCCTCGGGCTGCAGTGGAGGCTTGGGTGCAGGGAAGCTGGGGGCTGGAGCTCCCCAACTTTCCACACGGGAACCACCTTTCACAAGAGAACTTCCTCCTCCCCCTCGGGGGCTGGCTCGGGGCCTCGGAGGCTGTCTTCGCTGCCTTGCTTCCTGACCACCGAACAGAAAACCAGCATTAAGGTTCAGAAAAATGATGGCAGAGTCCTTCCCCATCTCCCACCTCTGCACACCATCTGCCCAAGTGTGTCATCTCTCACCACCTGGGATGCGGTAACCGTTACCTGCTCTTTTAGATGCTCTCCTCTTTCTCTTGTTTCCTTAAATTCTTCTGCCTCTCCTATGCAAATGGGGAGCAAGATGTGCCAAAAATAGCAAGGAACCTCAGAACAGATGCTAAGCTATGCAACACCCCAAATCCTTGCATGGGTCACAGTTGTAGAAGGCAGGTCCCACAGTGGGGCATGTTTTTTGAGAATCTGTAGGGCTCTGGGCTCTCCCTCTCCTCTAAGCTAAAAATTCCTACAGAACAGAAGCTGTGATGCTTGTCCTGTCACTCCAAAGTAAGCTCCTAGGGCAGTGGCAGGGCCTGTGGTGCTTGGCTGGAACACACAGACCTTCAGGAAAGGTTACCAGCAATCACCCCAGCTCAGGGGCAGACCCTTGAAAAGAAGGCATGGCCCTCTCTTCTCAGAACAGTCCTTGTGTCACTGAAGAGCTCATCACACCCACTAGAGCTGCCTACTGTGAAAGCCATAAAGGAGGTTTCAATAGATGGGAGGGTAAATCTCTAAGGAGGGGGGTCCAACCCCTGGCCTCTCTCAAGTTTATAAAAAAAGCTACCAGATTCACCACTCAGGGCTGCTGTCCATCATTCCCAACAATGACCCATAAGCCCTGTCCACACAGGATCCTCTGTCCCCACACAGGGAAGGGATATCGTGATGTCTACACATCCCTAAGAAGAAATGACTCTTTGAAAATCACATCATCTATTCACTTCTCATACAGGCTGAGTCTGGCTGCAAAGAGCAGGCAGGCCTTCAGTCCAGGATCTCTCATGACCCAATAAATTCTAAGAGCTCCCATGCTCTGCAGGCAGGTAGCCCCAGATATTGCTGAGACCACCGATGAGGGACTGAAGGGACCATGAAGCCCTGTGAGTCAAGCTCATTCTGTTGGTATCTTGCAAATTTTTTTTTTTTTTTTGAGGTAGGGTTTCACTCAAGTCCACACTGACCTGGAATTCACTACGTAATCTCAGGGTGGCCTCGAACTCTAGGCAATCCTACCTCTGCCTCCCCAGTGTTGCAATTTTGATTACATTGAAAGAAAAAAGAAACAAAGGGGTTTGGGGACTTAGCTTAGTGGATTAGCACTTGCTTAGCAAGTATAAGGCCCTGGGTTCAGTCCTCAGCACTGAAAAAAAGCAAGGGAGGGAGGGAAAGAACAGCCCTGTTCACAGACAGAAGACATAATGCTGACCTTCTCATGGAGGTTTAGAACAGAAGGGCTGAGGAAAGGCTTCCTCTGCCTGTCATCCCATGACACTCGAGCCTAGAGCAGAGCCATAGGCTCATCTGGGAGTGAGGTAAGGACCAGGGCAGCCTCTGTGCTGCTTAAAAGCATATGTTACTGCGAATGCTCATGCAACTCCCTGGCTCTACTCTGGACAGCTGGCTTCTCTCAAAAGCACAAACAATTCCCAAACATTCTCTTATTTCACTACACGAGCCCTGGCTCCCAGGGTATAGGCAGCCAATAGATTTCCTCTTAAGCCAACTGCTAACAAAGAGGAACAGTTTCCACTTGTATACCCATGTTCACGCAGCACCATTCCTTTGTGACGGCCACAACACAGAGACAATGTCACTGATGGATGAGTGCAGAGACAAAGTTGGCCCATCTGAATATTATTCAGTCATAAAAAGGAATGAAGTGCTGACATGCTGCACCATGAGTGAGTCTCATGTGACATTGAGGGAAAGAAATCAGACACAAAAGCCACATACTGTATGACTCTATTTAAAGGAAATGTCAGGCTAGAGAGATTGCTCAGTGGTTAAAAGTGCTTGTTTGTAAAGCCTGACAGTTACCCAGTACCCATGTAAAGCCAGATGCACAAGTGGCATCTGAAGTTCGTTTAGCATGGAAGGAGGCCCTTGCATGCCCATACTCTCACCCCCCCCACTCTCAAATAAATAAATAAAAATATTACCAAAAAACCCCCAAATGTCAGGCTGGAGAGTGGTTAAAGCATTGCCTGCAAAGCTTAAGGACTCATGCTCAATTCCCCAGGTCCCAGGTAAGCTAGACACACAAAGTGACGCAGGTCGCAAGGTCGCGCAGATATCTGGAGTTTGAGTGCAGTGGCTGGAGGCCCTACTGTGCCAATTCTCTCTTTCATTCTTTCTCTCTCTCATATTAAAAAAAAAAAAAAAAAACACCCACAAAAACCAAATGTCCAAAATAGGTAAAAATGTAAAAAAAAAATGGAAGTATGGAAGGTTAGTTGATGGTGAGAAGTAGGAGATTTGGGTGGGGATAGCTCAGAAGGGCAAGGTCTCTTTTTGGACTTTCGTTGTGATAATTGCCAATTGTGACTATACCGCACACTTCAAATGGGTGGGCTACGATACATAAATTATCAATACAATTAAGTTGATGCTTTTGTTTTGCATGGCTGGGAATGAAACCTAGGGCCTTGTGTATGGTAGACCAGCTCTCTTACCAAGAATATACAGCCTCAGCCCTTAATAAAACTGCTACTTTTTTGAGGGGGGGCTGTTTTTGCAGTAGGGTCTCACTCTAGCCCAGGCTGACCTGGAATTCACTATGTATGTCTCAGGCTGTCCTCAAACTCACAGCAGTCTCCTACCTTGACCTCCCAAGTGCTGGGATATGGCTGCTGGGAGTACCCAGGTTCAGTGACAGTGAAGACACTGGTATCTCAACCCTGCTGGAGGTACTAAGAGCAAGAATGGCAGCAGAGTTGCCAACCAGGTCCACCCAGTCTTGCAGAGACAGAAGTGCTCATCTGTCCTGGGAGGTGTGGGTAACACTGACCTGCATGTATGGAAGGATGGCTGAGCAGGAAGGAAAAAGTTCAGATCCTGCACTGGTTAACCAATAGAAGACTTACTTTCTAGATATTAACCTGCCAGAGAGGAGCTGGGGAGCCCTACTGTAGAGCCATGGAGCATAGCAGGCCTGCTCTGCACTCTGACCATGCACACATCAGTGAGTATCCCAGTGTTGCAACAGAGCTTCAATGCCATTTACGTGCACGGAGTACGCGGGTGCTCAGCTGGGCCTGAAGGCCTAGGTGAGTTCACAGGCATTCCCAGTGGAGCGCCATGCACTGCAGTATAGCCCACATGCACACCCGCCATCGGGCCCAAGCCCCTCAATGCCCCTCATTTTAACCCTGGAGGCCCTCAGTGAAGGAGGCACAGCAGCCTGAGCTAGGAGCTATAACTGCCTGGTGGAGACACCCACGTGCTCTGCAGCTGCCCCGCCCCCAGGCCCCCGCAGAGGGGAGAAGGCACAGGCAGGCAGGCAGGTGTTACCTTGGGCTCAGACAGGGTCTCCCACTCTCTGGTTGTTTTTTTGCTGGAATTGCCAGAGGGAGGGAAAAGGGAAGTAAGAAGGGACCCTTGGATGCCCACCACCCACCCACAGCAGAGATCCCAGCACCTGCTGCACAGAGCCAGTGCCAGGGCCATCTTTTTGAGCAGGTGGGTAGACCTGTCTCTATATTAACGTGGAAAATCCCCAAGCAAGATCTCGTGACTCACCCATCACAGGGCCTAACATTCCCCCTAAAACACTAGTGCTTCTGGGGCTACAGATTGTGATGGTCCAGAGACCCCCAATGAAAGCATGAGCCCCCTGAGCAAGGTGAGTGACGCTTCAATGGAGACAACTGCCAGCTCACGGATGCTGGCTGAGCCAGGATGTCATAAGAGCAAAGCCAGTGCCTGCTGAGGTCCCCAATATGCTGGAAAGGTCTCCAAGTCTATCCCCCAATCTGAGAGAAAGGTGGGAGACACTCACATGAGCAGATGTCCAGGTGCTGACAAGGAGCGCTCCTCCCGCCGGCTGCACTCAAAGGGGTTCCCGAAGGAGCGCTTCCGAATCATTGTCTTCACCAAGATCTGAGGAGGGAGAGCACACAGTGATAGCTCTGCCAAGGGCTCATAGCTCGCAAAGGGCAGCAGCCTTCCTACCCAGGAGATCTAGCCAGTGCCATCCATTCCCCAGGCACCAAGTTAAGTTCCAGGATGTGGGCTGGTCATAATTCAGTCCCAGCTTACCGAGCCCCACAGCCCTGTGTTCCAGGAAATCTGACTGCATATCCTTTGGGCATACCTGGTACCACCTGTGTCCCTTGGACCATTACTAGGTGGACCTTCCTGGCCCATTCATCTTTCTCATCTTCAAGGTGACCCCATTCCACACCAATGAGAAACAAAATTTTACACATGTGATTTAATTCTGGGGGTGAGGCTGCTTTTACAAAATTAAGATGACATTTAAAAATTATAGATTCACCACTTTAAAGTACAGTTGCCCCTTGGTATTCAGGGGGTATTCAGAACCCCATGAGCCTGCTAAAATCTGTGCAATGGTTCAGTATTTGCATATAACCTCTGCACGATCTCTTGAATACCCGAAATCCTCTCTAGATGATGTATAATACCTAACACAATCTAAGTGCTAAGAGGTAATTCCATGGCATTGTTTGGGGAATGAGAACAAGAGAAAGGAGTCTTCACATTCAGTGCAGATGCAATTTCTTTTGTCCATGTATTCCTGACCTTGAGGTTGGCTGAGTTCACAGATATGGACGTCACTGATATGAGACTGACTGACTACAATTCAGTAGATTTTGGTATATTTACTTCACCATGATTCAAGTTCAGACTTATGTGACCCAACAAAGAAGTTTCCCATCTCTCCCCCCACAGCCTTTGGCAACTACTACTCCTGTCTGCACATTTACCAATCCTGGTTATTTCCTACAAATATAATCATACTGTCCATGGCTTTTTGGGTCTGACCTCTCTCATGTAGCAAAATTTTATTTATTTATTTTAAATATTTTATTTTTATTTATGAGAGACAGATAGTGATTGAGAGAGACAACGGGTATGCCAGGACCTCTAGCCACTGCAAATGAACTCCAGACACATGCACCACCTTGTGCATCTGACTTACATGGGTTCTGGGGAATGGAACCTAGGTCCTTGGGCTTCACAGGCAAGCACCTTAATTGCTAAGCCATCTCTCCAGCCCTATTTTATTTTATTTATTTATTTAAGAGAGAGAGAGAGAGAGAGAGAGAGAGAGAGGGAACGTACTGCCAAGGCCTCTAGCCACTGCAAACACCAGACGCATGTGCCACTGTGTGCATCTAGCTTATGTGAGTTCTGGGGAATTGAACCTGGATCCTTGGGCTTTGCAGGCCCAAATTTCCATCAACTGAAGAATTTTTTTAAAGTGTGGTTTAAAGTGTATAGTGAAATGTTATTTGGCCATAAAAAGGGTTAGAGTAGCCAGGCGTGATGGTGCATGCCTTTAATCCCAGCACTTGGGAGGCAGAGGTAGGAGGATCACTGTGAGTTCAAGGCTACCCTGAAACTACAGAGTGAATTCCAGGTCAGCCTGGGCCAGAGTGAGACCCTATCTCGAAAAACCAAAAAATAAATAAATAAATAAAAGGTTGGAGAGCTGATACAAAGGCCTCATGGCATATAGCCACTGGTGTGAAGTATCCAGCACAGGAAACCCAGACACAGAAAACAGGTCCTTGGGCTAGAGAGATGGCTTAGCGTTTAAGGCTCTTGCCTGTAAAGGACCCAGGTTCAATTCCCCAGTACCCACATAAGCCAGATATACACAAGTTGACACATGCATCTGGAGTTCATTTGCAGCAGCAGAGGCCCTGGCACGCCCATTCTCTCCCTCCCTCTCTCTCTTAAATAAATATTTATTTATTTATTTATTTATTTATTTATTTACTTATTTATTTAAAAGAAAGCAGGCCCATGGTCTCCTGGGATGATGCAGGGTTTCTTTTGATATGGTGAAAATGATTAGACATAGGGAGGTGACAACAAGCTCTTTTAAATGATTAAACATGACTTTGACCTCAATAAGAAAAGAAGATCACTGGGCATGGTGGTGCATGCCTTTAATCTCAGCACTGGGGAGGTCGGGGTAGGAGGATCTCCAGGAGTTTGAAGCCAGCCTGATACTACATAGTGAATTCCAGGTCAGCCTGGGATACAGTGAGACCCTACTGGGGAAAAAAAGAAGAAGAAAAGAAAGCCAGTCACCTAGAATGAAGGCTATACTCCACGAGGCTCTGGGGCTGCTGTCCATTCTCCTGCATGGTACGTGGCTCAGCAGGCCCTAGAATACACTCGCCCTTTCCCTGAAGCCTTGGTAAGTGTTGCTCCCCTGGGGTAATGCCTTGCTTCATCTGTGCGCCTCCCCACCTGAGCACCTCCCACTGGTTCTGATCCCACAGGAAGGTAACACTTGTTTCTGGTCCATCTTTCTCACTAGCATCTCCTGAGAGTTGGCATCAGTCCTTGCTCATCGCTGCCGTCTTGAGCGAGGCACACAATGGGCTCTGAGTATTTGTCCTAATTCCCCACATGGAACACTTTCCAGTACCTGTTTGCCCCTCCCTGCAGGAGCCTGTCCATGCTCTTAGGGGTGAGATTTAAACCTCTACCTTGTTCTAGAAGCTTCACACTGAACCCTCCTGTGCTGTTCCCTCTTTCTGGGCTGTCTGCTTTTCACTAAGCTCCTCAGCTGGTTAGCACCCTGCCATTCTCTCCATGTTCACCCCCTTGTTCCAGGAAGCCACCCCTGATCCATCACAGGGCCAAACATCCCTTCACTGGGGACGTACCTTATAGCCTCTCTACTGTATTTGCACGTATTTACCTGTGTGACTAGCATCTGTCTCCCAGGGTGGCCGGAACCAGCTGGACCTCTCTGCCCCCTTGCCTGAGAAACCACTCTAAAATGGTTCAAGACCTGTTTCCTGAGTGATAGATGCCTACTCCAGACCTCCAGGGCCAGGCACTTTCCCCCAATAATTCTCAGAGGGACAGACTGGGGCAGGACGAGAGCCTGGAAGACAGCCACCATGGTGGGTACAGTCAGACCCCAGCTGTCTCCCGCACCACAGGACGGAGTGAGTGGGTGGGTGGAGTAGGAAAAGTGAGTAGGTGTGGCTGAGTCTGGAAGAGTGAAGGTCATGCAGAGCCCTGCCGGGGGAGGAGGAGACATGGATGAGTACCCAGACAAGGGGCTCAGGCTTTGAAGGAGAGAGGCAGTGTGGGATAAGCAGGAGGAGCGGTGCAAAGCTGGAAGAGCAGGAGCCAGTTCTCGGGCTCCTGAAGGGGCTGGGCGCTGGCTGTGCGGGATAGTCCAAGGCCTGCCAGCCTACCTGCCTGCCTGGCCAGATAAAACCTAGGCTTCTAAGGTGCTAAGGCCATGGGCCCTTGGAGCCTGAATATCTGGAATTCCTGATGCTAGATGTCATCTGAGGTAGGGAGCAGGCAATGGGGTGATTCCCACAGCCTCTAAGGTCAGGCCTGAAGTCTTCACATCCTCCTTTTTTCTTTCTGAGCCAGGATCTAACTTCAAGGCCACAAAACTCCATGCCTCAGGAGCCGGGAAAACTTTTCTGAGGTGGGTGCCGCTGGCCCTGAGAGCCACCCACATGGCAGATGAGGCATGGGAATTCCATCTTAAGACATCTCAGCTCCAGGCTCAACACTGCTTCTGCCCTGGCCGTCCTCATTCTCCTGGCTCCTCTCCCTTGATGTGCTCAGAAAGCAGGAAGTCTAGAAGGGGCAGCATGACCCCTGTGTGGGGACTAGCCATCACTAAGGAAAACGGGAGGCCCAGGGGCTCCAGACCCCAGTGACTTAGCTGTGGGTTAGTGGCAGCTCCTGGCTGGTTCTGATATTCAGGCCCCACATCTGCTTGTTTCTCAGCATCTGCCTGTGTCCAGCCCTGTTTTTGCTGGGCTCACTCAGGCTCTCTTTAGTGGACCTTCCCGCCTTACCACGGTCGCCAGGCTGGGAATGTGTTTGACCGAATTCTCGACCTCCTCTTCGGTCACCTCGACCAGCGTGCAGTTCTCATCCTCCGATGGCAATGGCTCGGCCCCGTGCCTCGTGACCCAGGGGTGCAGCTTCAACGAATGACAGGAGGGGTGAGGGGCCTTCGCAGGTGACTCCCTCAGGCCCTGTCAGTGAGTGGAGCCAAAGAGGGCATGCAGGAAGGAGAGGCCAGGGACTGTAGTCTGGCATGCAGGAGAGCTAGTGAGCCAGGCAGAGGGTAGATGGGTGAGTGAGATGGAAGAAATGAGTAAAAGCTGAGACAGAGATTGTGAGGCACCACAGGGCTGAGATGTGTGCAGACCCAACTCTCCATCTGGCCCCGGTTGTGGCAAAGTGAATCGGCACCAGACTTGTCCAGCTGGCCAAGAGGTACCCATCAATCCCCAGAAACTCCAGAACACCAAAGGCTCCCTTCAGGGCAGGCAGCATTCTTCTATCTCACAGAAGGGGAAACTGGCTCAGGGAGGCACAGTGGTACTAGCTGAAAGGACACACTCAGGAGAGAACCCAGGCCAGTGTTTGTCCCCCACTCCCCCCCTGGTATCCAAGTCCTCATCTGTGACCTCTGAGCTGCCCCCTATTAAGTTACCCTCTAGTGCTAGTTACCCAGGTGCCTAGAAAGCCCCGAAATACATCTCGAGATTTATTCCCCTCCCCCCCCCTTTTAAACAAGGTCTAACAGCAAACATTCTATGTAGCTGAGGTGGGCCTTGAACTCTTGATCCTCTTGCTTCTATCTCCCAAGTGCTCAGATAATAGGCATGCACCACCACATCTTGTTTTATGAGTATTAGGAATCAAGCCTAGTACTTTGTGCATGCTAGGCAAGCACTGTACCAACATTCCCAGCCCCATCTCAAGATTATTTCAGTCAGATATAGCCACTGGTGAAGTATCCAGCACAGGAAACCCAGACACAGAAAACAGGTCCTTGGGCTAGATGGCTTAGCGTTTAAGGCTCTTGCCTGTAAAGGACCCAGGTTCAATTCCCAGTACCCACATAAGCCAGATATACACAAGTTGACACATGCATCTGGAGTTCATTTGCAGCAGCAGAGGCCCTGGCACGCCCATTCTCTCCTCCTCTCTCTTAAATAAATATTTATTTATTTATTTATTTATTTATTTATTTACTTATTTATTTAAAAGAAAGCAGGCCCATGGTCTCCTGGGATGATGCAGGGTTTCTTTTGATATGGTGAAAATGATTAGACATAGGGAGGTGACAACAAGCTCTTTTAAATGATTAAACATGACTTTGACCTCAATAAGAAAAGAAGATCACTGGGCATGGTGGTGCATGCCTTTAATCTCAGCACTGGGGAGGTCGGGGTAGGAGGATCTCCAGGAGTTTGAAGCCAGCCTGATACTACATAGTGAATTCCAGGTCAGCCTGGGATACAGTGAGACCCTACTGGGGAAAAAAAGAAGAAGAAAAGAAAGCCAGTCACCTAGAATGAAGGCTATACTCCACGAGGCTCTGGGGCTGCTGTCCATTCTCCTGCATGGTACGTGCTCAGCAGGCCCTAGAATACACTCGCCCCTTTCCCTGAAGCCTTGGTAAGTGTTGCTCCCCTGGGGTAATGCCTTGCTTCATCTGTGCGCCTCCCCACCTGAGCACCTCCCACTGGTTCTGATCCCACAGGAAGGTAACACTTGTTTCTGGTCCATCTTTCTCACTAGCATCTCCTGAGAGTTGGCATCAGTCCTTGCTCATCGCTGCCGTCTTGAGCGAGGCACACAATGGGCTCTGAGTATTTGTCCTAATTCCCCACATGGAACACTTTCCAGTACCTGTTTGCCCCTCCCTGCAGGAGCCTGTCCATGCTCTTAGGGGTGAGATTTAAACCTCTACCTTGTTCTAGAAGCTTCACACTGAACCCTCCTGTGCTGTTCCCTCTTTCTGGGCTGTCTGCTTTTCACTAAGCTCCTCAGCTGGTTAGCACCCTGCCATTCTCTCCATGTTCACCCCCTTGTTCCAGGAAGCCACCCCTGATCCATCACAGGGCCAAACATCCCTTCACTGGGGACGTACCTTATAGCCTCTCTACTGTATTTGCACGTATTTACCTGTGTGACTAGCATCTGTCTCCCAGGGTGGCCGGAACCAGCTGGACCTCTCTGCCCCCTTGCCTGAGAAACCACTCTAAAATGGTTCAAGACCTGTTTCCTGAGTGATAGATGCCTACTCCAGACCTCCAGGGCCAGGCACTTTCCCCCAATAATTCTCAGAGGGACAGACTGGGGCAGGACGAGAGCCTGGAAGACAGCCACCATGGTGGGTACAGTCAGACCCCAGCTGTCTCCCGCACCACAGGACGGAGTGAGTGGGTGGGTGGAGTAGGAAAAGTGAGTAGGTGTGGCTGAGTCTGGAAGAGTGAAGGTCATGCAGAGCCCCAAGCGGGGGAGGAGGAGACATGGATGAGTACCCAGACAAGGGGCTCAGGCTTTGAAGGAGAGAGGCAGTGTGGGATAAGCAGGAGGAGCGGTGCAAAGCTGGAAGAGCAGGAGCCAGTTCTCGGGCTCCTGAAGGGGCTGGGCGCTGGCTGTGCGGATAGTCCAAGGCCTGCCAGCCTACCTGCCTGCCTGGCCAGATAAAACCTAGGCTTCTAAGGTGCTAAGGTGGCCATGGGCTCCTTGGAGCCTGAATATCTGGAATTCCTGATGCTAGATGTCATCTGAGGTAGGGAGCAGGCAATGGGGTGATTCCCACAGCCTCTAAGGTCAGGCCTGAAGTCTTCACATCCTCCTTTTTTCTTTCTGAGCCAGGATCTAACTTCAAGGCCACAAAACTCCATGCCTCAGGAGCCGGGAAAAACTTTCTGAGGTGGGTGCCGCTGGCCCTGAGAGCCACCCACATGGCAGATGAGGCATGGGAATTCCATCTTAAGACATCTCAGCTCCAGGCTCAACACTGCTTCTGCCCTGGCCGTCCTCATTCTCCTGGCTCCTCTCCCTTGATGTGCTCAGAAAGCAGGAAGTCTAGAAGGGGCAGCATGACCCCTGTGTGGGGACTAGCCATCACTAAGGAAAAACGGGAGGCCCAGGGGCTCCAGACCCCAGTGACTTAGCTGTGGGTTAGTGGCAGCTCCTGGCTGGTTCTGATATTCAGGCCCCACATCTGCTTGTTTCTCAGCATCTGCCTGTGTCCAGCCCTGTTTTTGCTGGGCTCACTCAGGCTCTCTTTAGTGGACCTTCCCGCCTTACCACGGTCGCCAGGCTGGGAATGTGTTTGACCGAATTCTCGACCTCCTCTTCGGTCACCTCGACCAGCGTGCAGTTCTCATCCTCCGATGGCAATGGCTCGGCCCCGTGCCTCGTGACCCAGGGGTGCAGCTTCAACGAATGACAGGAGGGGTGAGGGGCCTTCGCAGGTGACTCCCTCAGGCCCTGTCAGTGAGTGGAGCCAAAGAGGGCATGCAGGAAGGAGAGGCCAGGGACTGTAGTCTGGCATGCAGGAGAGCTAGTGAGCCAGGCAGAGGGTAGATGGGTGAGTGAGATGGAAGAAATGAGTAAAAGCTGAGACAGAGATTGTGAGGCACCACAGGGCTGAGATGTGTGCAGACCCAACTCTCCATCTGGCCCCCGGTTGTGGCAAAAGTGAACTCGGCACCAGACTTGTCCAGCTGGCCAAGAGGTACCCATCAATCCCCAGAAACTCCGTAACACCAAAGGCTCCCTTCAGGGCAGGCAGCATTCTTCTATCTCACAGAAGGGGAAACTGGCTCAGGGAGGCACAGTGGTACTAGCTGAAAGGACACACTCAGGAGAGAACCCAGGCCAGTGTTTGTCCCCCACTCCCCCCCTGGCATCCAAGTCCTCATCTGTGACCTCTGAGCTGCCCCCTATTAAGTTACCCTCTAGTGCTAGTTACCCAGGTGCCTAGAAAGCCCCGAAATACATCTCGAGATTTATTCCCCTCCCCCTTTTAAACAAGGTCTAACAGCAAACATTCTATGTAGCTGAGGTGGGCCTTGAACTCTTGATCCTCTTGCTTCTATCTCCCAAGTGCTCAGATAATAGGCATGCACCACCACATCTTGTTTTATGAGTATTAGGAATCAAGCCTAGTACTTTGTGCATGCTAGGCAAGCACTGTACCAACATTCCCAGCCCCATCTCAAGATTATTTCAGTCAGGTTGTAGTGGCGCACGCCTTTAATCCCAGCACTCAGGAAACAGATGTAGGAGGATCGCCATGAGTTCAAGGCCAGCCTAGGACTACAGAGTGAATTCCAGGTCAGTCTGGGCTAGAGTGAGACTGTACCTCAAAAAAAAAAGTGCCAGGCATGGTGGCACATGCCTTTAATCCCAGCACTTGGGAGGCAGAGGTAGGAGGATTGCTGTAAGTTCAAGGCCAGCCTGAGACTACATAGTGAATTCCAGGTCAGCCTGGACCAAAGTGAGACCCTACCTTGAAAAACCAGAAAAAAAAAAGAGAGAGAGAGAGAGGGAGGGAAGGAGGGATTATTTAAAGGGCCATATGTGTGTATGTGCCATCAGCAGAAAGTGAGGGTGGACAAGTTTATCTCGAAAGTGCTTCCTACAACAGAGTAGAATTCAGTAGCTGGAGTAGTCAAATTGCTCCCACTGTCACTACAATTTCTCAAAGGGGCTGGCCACATCTCTGATAGGGTCACAGAAAGGACCTGAGCAGCGTGGCATGGAGCACGCAGAAGCCCCAGGTCACTTGTTGAAGGATGGACACCATCAGCACAAGCCAATGAGAGCAAGCGCAGGCGACCCAGCTGGTTGGTCACAGATCCCACTCCCATGATCACACTGGACATTCCACCAACCATCCTACCCACCCCTTGTCAGCCTCCAGCAGCCCAGAGCCCCAGGACATGGGAGGGCAGCAGTGCCAAGGAGGGCATGGCGCTGTGAACAGAAGTGGAGCCAAACAATTCCAAGCACAGGATACAGGCCTCAAATGTTGGCCTCTGGGGCCAGCAGTGCCCCTCCCACCCCAGTACCTTGATTTCTGGCACCACAATCCTCGACTCTGGGTTCTTGTCCAACATCCGGGTGATAAGGTCTTTCAAATCCTCAGCTATGTCAGGTCTGGAGGGAAAGATATGTCAGGGGTGGATCAGAGAAAACTCAGAAACAGTACTGCTGAGGACTCATAGAGAAGTGACCAAGGACAAATAGGTAATACTCACTGGTCTGGAAATTCTAAGGCCTGACTCTTGATCTTACTGTGCAAGCACATGATCCGTTCATCCATGAATGGGCACTGTGAAGAGAGGCCAGAGACAGTATGGTGGTCACTGGCTGCCCCTTTATCATTCCTCATGGATTACAAAAGAGAAATCAACAGCAGTAGCCCAGGCTGGTGAGGAAGTAGCTTTCATCCTCATAGCTCTAGAAGGACCAAGAATCGCCTAGAAGGACTGGAGTCCTCATCCACCACATCATTGCCTTCCTGTATAACGCAACTTCAGCGTCCTACTTACACAAAAGCAAACACTCACGGCTGGAGAGATGACTGACCTGTTAAGGTAATTGCTTGCAAAGCCTAACAACCTTGGTCCAATTTCCCAGTACCCACATAAAGCCAGATGCACAAAGGGGCACAGGCATCTAGTGTTCGTTTGCAGCAGCTACAGACCCTAGTATACCTATTCATATTTATTCTCAATCTCTCTCTCTCTGTTTGCAAATAATTAAAAAAAATTCTTTTAAAGCCAGTGTGTTGGGGCTGGAAGATGGCTTAGTGTTAAGGCACTTGCTTGAAAGCCAAAGGACTGAGGTTTGATTCCGCAGTACCCATGTAAGCCAGACGCACTAGGTGGAGCATGATTTTGAGTTCATTTGTACCTGGTGGAGGCCCTGGCATGCCCAATCTCTCTCCCTCCTTCTTTCTCTCTCTTTGCCTCTTTAACATTCTCTCTCAGATGATTAAATATCTAAGCTGGGCATAATGGGACACACTCTTAATCCCAATACTTGGGAAGCAGAGGTAGCAGGATTGCCGTGACTTTGAGGCCACCCTGAAACTACACAATGAATTCCAGGTCAGCCTCGGCTAGAGTGAAACTCTACCTCAAAAAACAAAAACAGGGGCTGGAGAGAGGGCTTAGCAGTTAAGGCGCCTGCCTGCTAAGCCTAAGAACGCTGGTTCCAATCTCCAGGTCCCACATTTAGCCAGATGCAAGGGCGCAAGGCCACACTTGCCCACAAGGGGGCGCACACATCTGGATTTTGTTCACAGCCGCTGAGAGACTGCTGGTGCACCCATCTCTATCTGTCTTCCTCTCCCTCTCTATCTGTTTCTCTCTGTGTCTCTCTCCAAAAATAAATAAATAAATTTTTAAAAAGTCTCTCTTCTTAAAAAAAAACCAAAAAACATGGCTGGAGAGATGGCTTAGCAGTTAAGGCTACAAAGCCAAAGGATCCCAGTTCGATTCTCCAAGACTCAGGCAAGCCAGATGCACAAGGGGGCGCATGCACCTGGAGTTCGTTTACAGTGGTTGGAGGGCCCTGGCACACCCATTCTCTCCCTCCCTCTCTCTCTCTAAAATAAATAAATAAATAAATAAATAAATAAATAAATAAATAAATAAAATAATTAATTTTTTTTTTTTTTTTTTTGCCGGGCGTGGTGGCGCATGCCTTTAATCCTAGCACTTGGGAGGCAGAGGTGGGAGGATCGCCATGAGTTCGAGGCCACCCTGAGACTACATAGTTAATTCCAGGTCAGCCTGAGCTAGAGTGAAACCCTATCTCAGAAAAAAAAAATTTTTTTTTAAGACCAGGCATAGAGTCACACAGTTAGTCCCAGAACTCAAGAGGCAGAGGTAGGAGAATTGCCAGGAATTCAAGGCCAGCCTGGGACTACAGAGTGAGTTCTAGGTCAGCCTGGGCCCTACCTCCAAAAAAACCAAACCAAACCAAACCAAAAAAAAAAAAAATTCCAGGAAACACTTTTCTCCACCTGCCGAGTAGGCATACTGAGAACACTACCACTACGAAAGGTCTTGGAGCAGCAGCAGTGATCCTGAGGTCTCAGGCTACTCAGGATCCACAGAAGGTTATCAGTCCACAGTACCCTCTACCTGAAATAATCATGTCACTGTTCTCTCCCATCATGACTAACTGAAGCTCACCTCTGACAGGCTTCCCCTGAGTGTACCTGTAGAGCAGTCCCACCCCATCCTTGCCAACCATGCTGACCCCCAGCACAGGGCTTATTCCTGACATCATCATTTGATGACTCCCACTGGAATGCCTTCCAGGACTGCAGCAGGCCTTCCTGTCTAGCTTGGACTTCCACAGTGTCAAGGAATGTTCCTGGCACAAAGTAAGGGCTTAGCAAAGATCTGCTGAGCTAATGAATACTCAAATTAGTTCTGTCCATCCTCCCAGAAGCCATTAGACATTAGTACTGGGCTAGGGACATAGCTCAGTGGTGCAGCTTTTGCTCACACAAGACCCTGAGTTTGATCACTGGCTCAGAGATAAGTGGACGGATCGATCAGTAGACATAAGGGTTGGGCTAGGGGCATAGCTCAGTGGTGCAGTTTCTGCTTAGTATATGTATGAATTTAATCACTAGCTCAAAGATAAACTGGATGGGGCTGCAGAGACGGCTTAGGGGTTAAGGCACTTGCCTACAAAGCCTAAATACCTAGGTTCAATTCCCCAATACCTATGTAAGCCAGATGGCATAAGGTGGCACACGTGTCTGGAGCTTGTTTGCAGTGGCTAGAGGTCCTGATGTGCCCATTCTCTATCTGCCTCTTTCTCTCTCGTTCTCTGCCTCTTTCTCTCTCTCTCTCTCAAATAAATAAATAAAAGATAAACTGGATGGATAGACAGACTAGATAGATACATACATGGAAGACAGATAGCTAAGGAAGTATTATCCCCATTTTACTAAAGAGATAAACATTAGTTCAAAGAGGCAACAGATTTATACCTCAAATGAACTGACTCTGAAGTGCATTTTTTTGTGCCATCTTCAGGGTGGCAAATCAACTCAATGCCCTCATCAGGCCAAGAGCCTAACCTAGGAGAAACTGGGTTATGTATGCTGGAGAGCTAGGGGAGGGAGACAACTGTTTAATTTTGTTTGAGGTAGGCCCTCACTATGTAGCTGAAGCTGCCCTTGAACTCTTGCTTTTCCAGCCTCAGTTTCCTGAGTGCTTGGATTCCAGACACATGCCACTACACCTGGCAAAAAGAAACCCTTGCATCGGGCTAAAGGGATTGGAAAAGGGAGGATGTCACTTGGTCTGCTCCTGTCCTAAAAAAAGAACTTAAGAGCAGTGACTTGAGATAGAACCCATCAAGAATAATGGTCTCGGGCTGGAGAGATGGCTTAGGGGTTAAGGCGCCTGCCTCCTAAGCCTAAGAACACTGGTTCCAATCTCCAGGTCCCACGTTTAGCCAGATGCAAAGTGATGCAAGGGCGCAATGCCGCACTTGACCACAAGGGGGCGCACACATCTGGATTTTGTTTGCAGCAGCTGAGACACTACTGGCGCGCCCATCTCTGTCTTCCTCTCCCTCTCTCTCTCTGTGTCTCTCTCCAAAAAAATAATAAAAAATAAAAAATAAAGTAAAAAATAATAAAAAAGAATAAGGGTCTCAGATCTATGCATGTCATTGTATGTAAATTTTACCCCAAAAGGAAACCGAGGACCACTGACAAACACTGAGTACTGGCTTGGAATTGCATTCTAGGGCATCTGGAAGGAAGATGAGAAATGCTGCCAATTTACTCTGCAATGCAGCTAGATGGAGGAACCAGATGAAAAAATGGGTGATGGTGGAATGTTAATGGTGGAATCCAGCTGGCAGGGGCATGGGTATTAGATACTTTTAATTTTATATAGGACTGAAAAATGTGCTAAACAAATGTTGGGGGAGAGCTGGAGAGATGGTTTAGCAGTTAAGGCATTTGCCTGCAAAGCCAAAGGACCCAGGTTCAAATCCCCAGGACTCACTTAAGCCAGATGCATAAGGGCACATGTGTCTGGAGTTCATTTGCAGTGGCTAGAGGCCCTGGCCTGCCCATTCTCTCTCTATCTGTGTCTCTTCTCTCTGCTTGCAAATAAATAAAATTTAAAAAAATATTGGGGGAAAATACTCCAAATTCCTTTGTTTTTACACAAAGGAATGCTTATGCTTTCTTCCATAGGAGCACAAGCTCATGAAGGGAAGACTCTTGTCTCTATTGCTCAGAGTCAAACTGAACTTCACAACTGAAGAGAAGACTCTAAACATCAGCAATATTGAGACAACAGCAGAGCTGCAATAACAAAAAAGACAAAACACCCCTCTCCAAGTCAATAATGGTTAATGGACCAGAGTTCCATTCCTTGACAACGGAGTCTAGGAATGGAGTCTGATTAAACAATATGAAAGCTGTACTGGGTAAAGGAGGAAAGAGTGCAGTGGCTGATTAATGATGTTGGTCCTGGGCTCAAGTATGGGGACAAGCTGCATGTTTGTTGCTCTTACTCTAAATCACCAACTATCTCCAGTCTCCAAGGTCTCTGCCAATCTCCTGTCTTATTGGACCACTTCTGCAGATGAAACTGTCATATTGAGAAGGGCACCCTTTTTTTATATTCATAGAGCTGTAGAAATATAATTTACAACTGAGTAAGTACTATCTCCTTTCAAGGAGACCATAATCTAGATAGCCTCCCACAGCACTCAGAAATAAGAAAGCCCACTTCTTACCTGGCCAAAGACAAAGCAGTATAGTGTCACACCCATGGCCCAAACATCCAAGGCCTGTAATAAAAGAGAGTTTAGTGTGATGGGCCAAGTGCTGGTAAGGGCATATGCTGCTTTTGCCTGCACAGCAATCAAGCATCCAGCCTCCTTGGGGAACCACTTCTTCTTAATCCACAGTTGAGTGGAGTTGACCCTGTCTCTTAGCCTCCTAGGTGAGTGTATGACCCAGTCTTTGCCAATGAAATCACTCTCAGCTATAAGTGATAGAGCCAAGGATGGGCACATGACTTACATTGGGCCAATCAGAGCTAGTTCAGTCTCAGGACTGTTTACTGTTGATATTCAGAGAGGAATGTTCTGGCTATTGAGGTTAGTCACCTGATAGGAGATGCTAGTGTCTGACCCACCAGTAAGGGAAGCCAGTTAAGGAAAACAGAGCTGTCTCAGCCCCTGCATCTGGCTGAGGTCAAATATACCCTTTTCTCAACTATGTGACCCAATGAGCTTGCTGTATAAGCTACTTCCATTGGATTTGTACATTTGGATTTTACAACCAAAGAACCCTGATACAGACAGAAGTCAGTGGCTCAGGCAGGTTCAAACCTACCTTTCCTGAGAAGATCTTGCGGGTCTCTGAGAGTGATTCTGGTGCCATGAAGGCAGGTGTGCCCACGGTGTTAGAGAGGAGGGCATCAGTGCCTTTGAATTCATTGCTCACTCCAAAGTCAGCGATCTTGATGTGACCATCTTCTCCCACCAGGAGGTTAGAAGGTTTGATATCCCGATGGATGATCTTCTGGTAGTGTACTGGGTATGGGTTAGATGCCAATAGTAGAGAAGGGGCAAAAACAAACACACAAAAACCCTCAGGATCTCCCACGACCATATAGCCCAGAATGCCCTTGGTGCCTCTCCCAAGCCCCAAGGCTTTCCCCAACCTTCCCCTTCCACCATGCTCTGAAAGCTATGGGGGAAAGAATATTCAAGGACATTTACTTCATTCTCAAAATACCAACCAGACTGCAGAGATGGCTCTACAGTTAAAGGCACTTGGTTGCAAAAACATCCAGCCAGTGTTCAATTCTCCAGTACCCACGTAAAGCCAGATGCACAAAGTAATGTATGCATCTGGAGTTTATTTTCAGTGGCAAGAGGCCCTGGGGCACCCCTATTCTTGCACCTATACTCTCTCTCCCCACACAAATAAATAAATATATTAAATTTAAAAAAAACCAACCACCTATAACAATTTGTAACCACTTGCTATAGTCAAGTCACAGTGTATAGAGTTTTGCTGACAGCCTGGACTAGAGTGAAACCTTACCTCAAAAAAAAAAAAAAAAAAAAAAAAAAAGAAAGTTTTGTTGAGTCAAAGTCACACAGTATCATGTATCAATAGCCAACACATCTTAATCACCAAGCCAACCATGGCCAACGCAGGCTCATTTAACCACAAAGCAGAATTAGGGACTTGGCACTATTTCTGCCAATGTCAGTGGATGGCAACAGACAACAGTCTAGAATCTCAAGTGCCATCTCCAGGATAATGAAGATGTAATAAGAGCACTGATGCCCTTCAATGAGTATCAGGCCAGGACTGTGTTTTTCACATTTATCCCAATTAAGTATCACAAGAATCCTATGTGACAGGCAGGGGTAAAAGCCAAAACATCCAACAGGAACAGAAAGGATCTCTCTGCCCATCAGAATCTCCCAGTCCTTTATCCTCTTTTCACAGTGGAGTTAACAGGAACCCCATCCCAGAGGGAGAGATTACACAAGAAGAGCCCCATTGTGCCTAATTCACATAGAACGTACTTCATTAAAACTCACTACTCTTCATTTTTCTTGGCAAGAAGAAGGTCGTCTGCTGCCAAGAGCATAGCCCAGCTAGTTACAGGAAGCTGAATATGACCTTGGCATTTTACACAGTCCTATTTCCCTGCCCACTTCCTTATGTTCCGGTAAGGGAGATAGACACTTTCCATGTTCTACTCATTGGTAGGATCACTAACCATCCCTTGGGCAAAGGGTCTTCCCACAAGCCCTGCTTACAATATTCAATGCCTTTGATCAGATCCTGGAAGTAGAAACGGGCCTGGTCTTCAGAGAGTGGTTTGAGGGTAGGCACTTCCATCACAGGCCTGAAAGATTGACACACGTGTGAAGGAGGCAAGCCAGCACTGACCCTCACCCCAAAGAACCCGGCTCCCTTCACTCAGCTTTGCAGGTAGACAAGCCTCTGACACCATGCCTGGGAGCTGAATACTCACCCTTGGTTGACCAGTTCAAACACTGTAGGGAAGAGAAGGAGGTAAACTGTCACACTGTGTCACTAGAAATCCATCCCCCTCCTTGTCCACCCACCTTATCCACCCTGCTCCCAAACTGTAGCAGTATGGAGAGGCACAAAGATGGGAAGTGGGAGGGACACAGTCCACAAACCCCAAATTGCCCAATATCATGCTTTACTGAAGACCAGAGATTCCTTATGTCCTCAGGACTATAAACTGGCTTTATTTCTAGCCAAGGAGGGCCGAAGAGATAGGTCAACAGTTAAGGCCTGCAAAGCCCGACAACCTGAGTTCAATTCCCTGAGACCCACATAAAGCCAGATGCACAATGTGGCACATGTAGTTGGAGTTCATTGGCAATAGCTGGAGGCCCTGGTGTGCCAATTTTCTCTTCTCTCTCCCTTTCTCTCTCTCTTTCTCTCTGTCTCTCTGTGTGTGTGTTTGTGTGTGTGAGAGAGATCTATCTCTCTCTGCTTGCAAATAAATTTTAAAACTGTCCAATAAGCACTTTTCTTAATGTTCATACCCATATATTAATGCTACTTTCACTTTCGGTTAGAGAAACTTCTCTTTTCAGATGGCAGTGACCACGGGGATGAGTCAAAGGTACCATAGTGCTGAGAAGAACTGACTGAGACATCTCTAGTATACCTTCTAAGGCTCAGAGTCCATTGTGGAAGAGGTGGCAGAAAGAATGTCAAAAGCTAAAGGAAGGGTAGGACTGCTTACAATGCAATCTTCCAGACACAAACTGGCCTGGATATCCATGACCTCGAAGTACCTGGTACTACCTACACAAGACCCTCATGATAGAAGAAAAAGATGATGACATCAAAATACAAGAGAGATTAATTGAGAGGGGGAGGAGATATGATGCAGGGTGGATATATGAAGGGCAAAGTGGAGTAGGGGAGAGAATTTTCTTGGTCTATTGTCTATAATTATAGAAGTTGTCAATAAAAAAAAGTTTAGGGACTTGGAGAGATGGCTTAGCAGTTAAGCACTTGCCTGTGAAGCCTAAGGACCCCAGTTCAAGGCTTGATTCCCCAGGACCTACGTAAGCCAGATGCACAAGGTGGCACATGCATCTGGAGTTCATTTGCAGTGGCTGGAGGCCCTGGTGCGCCCATTCTCTATCTACGTGTCTCTTTCTAGCTCTGTCACTCTCAAATAAATAAAATAAAGTTTAGAGCCAGGGACTGGAGAGATGGCTTAGTGGTTAAGTGCTTGCCTGTGAAGCCTAAGGACCCTAGTTCAAGGCTCAATTCCCCAGGACCCACGTAAGCCAGATGCACAAGGTGGCGCATACATCTGGAGTTCATTTGCAGTGGCTGGAGGCCCTGGTGCGCCCATTCTCTCCCTCTCTCTCTCTCTCTGCCTCTTCTCTCTCTGTTACTAATAAATAAATAAAAATTTAAAAAGAAATTTAAAGTTTAGAGCCAGGTGTGGTGGCACATGTCTTTAATCCCAGCACTTGGGAGGCAGAGGTAGGAGGACTGCCCTGAGTTTGAGGCCACCCTGAGACTACATAGTGAATTCCAGGTCAGCCTGGACAAGAGTAGGACAAAACCTCTAAAAAAAAGAAAGAAAGAAAGAAAGAAAGAAAGAAAGAAAGAAAGAAAGAAAGAAAGAGAGAGAAAGAGAGAAAGAAAGAAAGAAAGAAAGAAACTGCTAGCCAGGAGTGGTGGTGCACACCTTTAATCACAGCCCTTGGAAGGCTGTGATCACTGTGACTTCCAGGCCAGCCTAGAAACCACATAGTGAACTACATAGTGAATTGCAGGTCTGTCTGAAGTAGAGTGCGAGACATGACCTGGAAAAACAAAAAACAAACAAACAGGGCTGGAGAGATGTCTTAGTGGTTAAGGTGCCCTCCTGTCAAGCCTAAGAACACCCGTTCGATTCTCCAGGTCCCATGTTTAGCCAGATGTAAAGTGACGCAATGCCACACTTGCCCACAAAGGGCGCACGCATCTGGAGTTTGTTCACAGCAGCTGAGAGGCCGCTGGTGCACCCATTCTCTCTGCCTCTTCCTCTTGTCTCTATCTCCAAAAAAACAAAAAAAAACAAAAAAAAAAAGCAGGGCATGGTGGCACATGCCTTTAATCCCAGCACTTGGGAGGCAGAGGCAGAGGTAGGAGGATCGCTGTGAGTTCAAGGCCACTCTGAAACTACATAGTTAATTCCATGTCAGCCAGAGTGAGACCCTACCTCAAAACAACAACAACAACAACAAAATGCTGGGCATGGTGGCATACACCTTTAATCCCAGCACTCAGGAGGCAGAGGTAGGAGGATTGCTGTGAGTCTGAGGCCAGCTTGAGACTACATAGTGAATTTCAGGACAGCCTGGGCTAGAGCGAAACCCTGCCTTAAAAAACAAAACAAAACAACAACAACAACAACAACAAAAAGTCAGGAAACTGCTGAATCTGGTAATAATTACTGAGGCATTAAGTTACCACTATTAGCTTTTCTACTGGCCTAACATTCCTAACATCATGCAGTGTCAATATGCTGTGACTCTCAAGAAACTTCTGGACTCCAGGCTGGGTTTTCCCACTCTTCTTACTGCCTTGGTCTCTTCCTATCTGTTATCTATGCATGCTTAAAATGGGGGCTCGCTGGGCATGGATCTCTTACCACATCATTCTCTGTACCTATACAGCACCAGCATGGAGCAGATGCTCAACAGAGTTGCAATGAAAACACATATTCTAAAACTCCCTTATATACCTCCTGCTTCAAATCAGAGGTGTGGGCTTCGCAGGGCTCACCGTCAGGCCCAGCTGGACCAGGAAAGTAGAAGCTATATTTGGTGGCATGCTTTAAGGCTATTGCTGCCTTGAGAGGACACCTGGCATTGGCATGTGCAGCTGCCTTAGCATGGGTGGTGGAAGAGAAGGGCTCTTACCCATGTACAGGTGGTCCTCATTTGGATCATCCAGGACCTGTTGGCACAGCCACGGGGACCCGGGAAAAAAAGAGAAAATATGTGAGACAAAGGAAGCAGGAACATGTGCCTGCATGTGCCCACAAGAGGGTTTTATTTATTTATTTATTATTATTATTATTATTATTGGTTTTTCGAGGTAGGGTCTCACTCTAGCCCAGGCTGACCTGGAATTCACTATGTAGTCTCAGGGTGATCCTCGAACTCATGGTGATCCTCCTACCTCTGTCTCCTGAGTGCTGGGATTAAAGGCGTGTGCCACCACACATGGCTCCACCTTTCTTCTTTATGGGTGTGAAAGATGCAGCAGATGCCAGAGTATAAGAGCCAAGCAGGTAAACATTGCCCAGGCCAAGAGTCCCAAATACCTGAAAACAGGTACAGTAGAAGGAAGGAAACCTCTTCAAAAACATTTCACACATGGATGAAAATCCATCTCACACTCTACCTGGGCTCAGGTAGCCTTCCACAGAGCAGCTCCATTCCACCCCTACCCTCAGCTTGAAACTTCTCCAAGCTTGCTCATGCCTCTCTGCAGGCACTGACTGGGCTATGTCCACCTCGGCTATCTCAGTAGTGCCCCATACAGAGTGAGGCACACAGTAGGTACTTGGGATACACCTGACAGACACATAAGCCAAGAGATGGGCTGGCAGAGCCTCGCTGAGTAAAAAAGGTCAGATGCCATAGGGCCCTGGAGGAAAAAGTGATCCTACTGAAGGGTTAACAGCCTTCCTGAAAACTAAAGGGAACTAAAGAGTTGATAGCTATCCCTAAAACTTAAGGGCAATAAAGAAGTTTGGCACCGTTCCCTCATGGATATACTCCCCTTAGCCTAGATGGCCTTGAAGGACAAGAGACCACCTGAGTACCCTCCCTTAGACATTCCTGGCTGAAGAAGCCTATTCTTTGTTGTTTACTTATTCATTTATTTGAGAGTGACAGACCGAGAGAGAAAGAGGCATATAGCTAGAGAATGGCGCACCAGGGCCTCCAGACACTGCAAACGAACTCCAGATGCATGTGCCCCCTTGTGCAGCTGGCTTATGTGGGTCCTGGGGAATTGAGCCTCAAACTGGAGTCCTTAGGCTTCACAGGCAAGCACTTAACCACTAAGCCATCTCTCCAGGCCCTGAAGAAGCCTATTCTGAACAAGGACACAAACAGGTACAAAATTCTTATCAACTGCACCTGGTCCAGTCTGTTTTTCTTAGGATTCTCCTTATAAACTTACACCCCAGCCTGGCTCAGTGCTTCAGCCTTCATCCCATGGGAAAGCTGAGGCCCCTCGCTGTTTCTCTCAATAAACAGTCTTGCCTGTAGAGACCAAATCCAATGTTCTCTTTTGCTTTTCTCTTACACTTTCCTTACATTCTGGTGCCCTGTCTTGGATACCCCTCCAGGGCTTTTGGGCTGCATGCCCACACCCTTCCTCTCTCCTTCTCTCTACCTCCCTGCCAATGTTTCACTCTCTCAGGAATAGAAAAACTCACTTGTGCTCACTACTCTGAACTACACAGCCACCTGTGACCTGAAACCTTCAGTCTTTCCAGCTTGATACCTGGGGTTTCTTCTTCCTTTTCTTCTTCTTTCACTCTCTCCCACCAGTCTAGAGGCCTCTCACCATGTGATCTGCTGCATCCATACCCTCATCAGATTATAGCTTCAGGACAAGGTATGTGTTCTCGGTTTGTGGTGGAGGCACCCCATCCCAGACCTTAGAAACTCTGGGAGTTTCTCATTTTCAGTCTGTAAAGGATTGGAGACTTTGGGAGCCTGCCACGTGTTGTTCCACCAGACACCCCAAGCCTTAGGCGTGTGAGGACACTCTCTCCTAAACCTTGGGTTTCACTTGCCCTCGCTAAGCCTGGGAGATGTCCCTGGTAGCTGGATTGGCCACTCTAGTCCTTGTCCTCCAAAATAGGCTCTAAATTATCAGTTCCAAAAGACACTTCATTGACATGTCTCAAGGCTAATTTAAAGGAACTTGAATTTCCTCAGCTCCTGCCTACCAAATTACCACAATCTTTATTCAAATCTGACCATAATACTCCTTAGATAATGGCCACCCACTGACTTGAATTTGGCACTTTTGATTTTAATATTCTTATTGGTCTTGATAACTTCCTCAGAAGACATGGCAAGTGGGCCGAGGTTCCTTCCTTCAGGACTTCTTTGTCCTCCATTCCTACCCTTCTATTTGTACTTCTTGTTCTACCTACCAAATTCTCCTCTGTCACCAAGAACCTTCTAAAATCCTGTCCCTTCTAAAACGCTACCTCTCACAGTTCTACCATCTGGCTATGACTTTGCAGGGTCTCTCCCTCTCACTCCAAATTCATTCTCACTAAATCAAATACAAATTCTACCCTGTTAAAGAAACTCCTGTCTTTACTGGGCCTCCTTAACTTCTTCTACATATGGATATCTAATTTTTCTCTCCTTGCTAAAAGTTAAATCACTAAACAGCTTCTAAGGTTCTTCTTTTCTTTTCCCTTTTCATTACAAGCCACCAAAAAAAAAAAAAAAAAAAAAAAAAACCAATGGATGTCTCTCCATGTTTCATGTTGTCATGTCTGATGTTGGCCAACCATGTTATGTCATGTATGTCATGTGTTCTATGTTTCATGTAGTCTGTCCTTATGTATGACTAAATTTATGGCTATTAATTGTTCCAATGCTTACAGTCATTAAATGTTCTGATGCTCATATATTTTAAGATAATATTAAATTATTAAAACAAGGTTTACAATATATTTAAAATAATTAACCTCTATGTTTTAACAATGTGCTTATTCATACTTACTACAATAATAGACATATTTGTATACCAAATTCTACAGAAAGAGATGTGTTTTGGGATCAGAAAAGACTTTATAAGGTAAAAGATTATTGTAAGGCATATTATTAAAAGAATATGAAAATGTATGAGGGCTGGGCGTGGTGGTGCACACCTTTAATCCCAGCACTAGGGAGGCAGAGGTAGGAGGACTGCCATGAGTTCGAGGCCACCCTGAGACTACATGGTGAATTCCAGGTCAGCCTGGGGTAGAGAGACCCTACCTCGAAAAACCAAAAACAGAAAAAGAAAATGACATGAAAAGGTTATGGGACTTAAACTAAATACGATTTGGGTTGCCTATGGTAAAATACCCAGGGTTAACTTAAAAATTTTCATTCTTCATATTTTTTCTCACCTTAATTGTTCATATAGTTCAGACTTTACTCTTTGTAATAAGTTGATAAATTTATTTATATTGTCATGTTTCAAAACAAAGTTAAATTGAGCTATACCTATATTTCCTACTGTTAAAACTCTGATTACTAAAAAAAAAACCCTAAATGTTTAATGAGTGTTTATTTAAAACCTTGTCTAAATGTAACATAAAAATAAAAAATATAGCCGGGCGTGGTGGCGCACACCTTTAATCCCAGCACTCAGGAGGCAGGCAGAAGGATCGCCGTGAGTTTGAGGCCAGCCTGGAATAGAGTGAGACCCTACCTCAAAAAAAAAAAAAAAAAAAAATTTATAACTGACCTTCTATATATTAAAAGACAAAAATGAGAGAAGCCTAGGGGGACTGCTGAGCCAGGGAAATGGGAAGACAGACAATCAGAATCTAGACAGTCTATTTATAATTAACCATAGGGACAAAACAACCATACAAGCAGAAGTTAGAAAAAACTTAAATGGTCATATTAAAAGTCTTACGGTACAAAGTTTTTGTTGGTAGTTATGAGATGAACAGACTAAATGTTTGATAAAAAAGATTGTTACAGGGCTGGAGAGATGGCTTAGCAGTTAAGGTGCCTGCCTGCGAAGCCTAAGAATGCCCTTTCGATTCTCCAGGTCCCATGTTTAGCTAGACACAAAAAGTGAAGCAAGGGTACAATGCTGCACTGGCCCACAAGGGGGCGCACGTGTCTGGAGTTCATTCACAGAGGCTGAGAGGCCACTGATGTGCCCATTCTCTCTCTCTCAAATAAAATTAAAAAATAGAGCAGGGCGTGGTGGCACATGCCTTTAATCCCAGCACTTGGGAGGCAGAGGTAGGAGGATTGCTGTGAGTTTGAGGCCAGCCTGAGAATACATAGTGAATTCCAGGTCAGCCTGGGCTAGAGCAAGACCCTACCTCGGAAAACCAAAAAAAAAAAAAAAAAAAAAAAAAAAGTTAAAAAATAAAAATAAAAGATATTTCAGAGTGGTTACATAGATTGTAAGGTAAAAGTATGTAAGTGAAGGTATAAGTAAGCTTAAACAGAAGGTTAAAGACAAAGTTGACTAAACTCTTAAAGTACTTGATCAGATTACAGTCTCCTATTAACCTAGGGCTTATATCAGACTAACAAAGGATGGCCCTGGCTGGTAACAAGAATCTATGGCAAGGTTTTTGCCAAAGCCCTTGGTTTCCCTAGAGAAATAGATAGTAAGACCCTATTGCTAAAGACATCTCATGCCTGAGAGGCAAGGACACTGAGAAAGCAAGCTGGTGCTGAGCAGAAAACCTTCTCCCTGTAGACCAGCCAACTGAAAGCTGGAAAAAGCTGCACTGCATGCAGCGTATGGGAGACAGAAGCCATCAACAGTGAAAATAGTGGATGCTGAATATTCAAGCTTGGCCAGACAGGCCCAATGACTGAACGGGTGCAATAGTGGCGTGTCTACTCTTGGGGTAACCAACTGCTCCATAATTGGACTGAAGGCCCTCTCTACAGGAGGGAATACATACCCGGTACTGAAAAACCTAAGTAAAAGTCTATGGTAGGTGAGGTCATGAGCCTTGGGGGTATAAAGCCTGCTCATGTCTGACTAAATGTATATATTATTCCCACCAAGCTGCCCTGGGGACACTACACTAAATGTTCATGTTCACATATTAACGCTACTCTCACTTCTGGCTAGAGAAGCTTCTCTTTTCAGATGGTGATGACCACTGGGATGACACAAAAGGCAACATAGTGCTGAGAAGAAGGGATGGAGGAGTGCCTAGCACTGAAACACCTCTGTCACATCCTCCAGTGGCTCAGGGACCACTGCGGAAGAGGGGGCGGATAGAATGGAAGAGCCAAAGGAAGGATATGACCTCTTACAATGCAGCTGCCAGACAGAAATTGGCCTCGATATCCATGACCTTGCAGTGCCTAGCAATACCTTTGCAAGACCCTCAAAATAGAAGAGAAAGATGATGTCATCAAATTAGGAAAGAGACTAATGGAGAGAGGGAGGGGATATGATGGAGACGGGAGTTCTAAAGTGGAATGGGGGAGGGGAGGGAAATATCAGGTGGGGTTTTTTTGGTATGTAAGATTAAAAGTCAATAAAAATTAAAAAAAAAAAAGAATCTATGGCATTCGGGGTAAACTTAAAAACTTTAACTCATTGATATTAATCTGGTCATTATAATTATTGTAAGAGACAGGCTTTAAAGTTCTCAACCAAGTTTACTATGTTCCTTTATTTTTTTATTTTTATTTTTTTGGTTTTGCAAGGTAGGGTCTCACTCTGGTCCAGGCTGACCTGGAATTAACTATGTAGTCTCAGGGTGGCCTTGAACTCTCAGCGATCCTTCCACCTCTGCCTCCCAAGTGCTGGGATTAAAGGTGTGTGCCACCACTCCCAGCTTTACTATGTTCCTTTATTTGTCAACCTTTTACTTACTTAATAAGATTATTATATCTAAAAAACAAACAAACAAAAAAACTGTAACCTTAAGATGGTTCCTGCCTTGTTCATGCAGTTTACTGGTTGATCATCATTGACATTATTATCCAAGTCTTTTTTTTGTTTGTTTGTTTTTTTTGTTTTTCAAGGTAGGGTCTCACTCTGGCCCAGGCTGACCTGGAACTAACTATGTAGTCTCAGGGTGGCCTCGAACTCTCGGCGATCCTCCTACCTCTGCCTCCCAAGTGCTGGGATTAAAGGCATGCGCCACCACTCCCGGCTTATCTAAATCTTATAAAAGGAGATTTAGTCATTGTAACTTTGTTCTTAGGAAACTCTTCCTGTCCTAGGAAAGCCTGAAATATACAAACAATGTTAATATAGTTTGTCTAGGTTTCATATATTCTACCATTCGTAAATATTGCCTTATATTAAATTTTAAAAATGATTCAATGATTAAAGGTAATTGATAAAAAAAAATCACTTTATGTCTATCATAATATCTCTAATGTATGTTAAAATCAGACTAATTTAGCACAACAATGACCAGGTTTGGCTTTATTCTTAAACTATGTATACTCAGTTTCAATCAAGGTTTTACTTAAGTAATTGTCTCATTTCTTGTATCTTAAATTCATTACTTATAGATATATTGATACTTAAGACATGTTCCTTGATCTAAAAAGTGATCTTAAATGCTGCTGTTTTGCTTCCTGTTTGTGGGGTAATTGGTACCCAAACAGGTTTCTAAACTAATTAAAGATGTTACCAAATACAAATGCCAAAACTTTATGCTCTTACTTGACATGTTCTGCCTGTACTTATAACTATTATACATTTAAAGAATTAGATGTGCCTACCTTATAAAAAGCCGTTTCTCTGTATTTCTCTTGCCTTAATTGTTTACATACTTCAAACAATTCTCTATAATAAGATGATGTCATACCTCATATTACGATTAAAAAAAAAATTAAAGGGGGCTGGAGAGATGGCTTAGCAAATAAGGTGCATGCCTGCGAAGCCTAAGGACCCAAGTTTGATTCTCCAGGTCCCACGTAGGCCAGATGCACATGGAGGCACATGTATCTGGAGTTCGTTTGGCTGGAGGCCCTGGCGCACCCATTCTCACTCTCTCTCTCCCCCTCTCTATAACTCTAATAAATAAATTTTTTTTTAATTAAAGGCCTCTGGCCCAAGTTATATCTTGTACTATAATAAACTTTTATACTAATTATGCCCCATACTACATAGTCCTTTGTACTGACACAGTAGGTTTTGTACTGTTTCAAGGCCATAGTTTGTATTACAGCTTCTGGCCAGTACTAAAATTATCTTGTGTTTCTTCTCCACAATACAGCTACAGATATCTCTCTACTAATTAACCATTTCCTCAGGCTTTGGACAAGATTCCCCTGGATACACGCTGATGTAAAAATAAACTGATTCTCCACTCCATCTCTGGTGCCAATTCTGTAAGTTTTAGTTTCCCATATCAATGTCAAAGTTAACAAGATCAAGGTATTTTAACTTGTTTTATTTTTTTTTAATTCTGCCTGAATGTGACATAAAAATCAAAACTAAGTCTTTATTTTGTTACATAGGACACCTGTTTACAGCATTAAGTTTCTTAAATGTTATACTCTTATATGTTTTCCTACTGGGTAAGACTTTTATTTATTTGCTATAAACTTATTCTAATAAATAAAACTGGGTCTAATTATATAAAATATACTTCATCGGCCGGGCGTGGTGACACACACCTTTAATCCTAGCACTCGGGAGGCAGAGATAGGAGGATCACCATGAGTTTGAGGCCACCCTGAGAGTACATAGTGAATTCCAGGTCAGCCTGAGCTAGAGTGAAACCCTACCTTGAAAATCCAAAAATAAATACATAAATAAAGAAAGAAAAAAAGAAAGAAAATATATTTCATTATATTATATAACCAGTATAATTCTATAAAACACAATTTCATTATATTTATAAAATAAATAATTAATATAACAAATTATCAAGACTAATCAAAGTTTTAGCCTTTCAGCCTAACATACTTCCATTAGTTCTTCTAAAGATAAGACTTTTTGATCTTTGGACCAAGTAAGTAAAGACCATGAACCTTCTATATTAAAGACTTGCTGGGCGTGGTATCCACACCTTTAATCCCAGTACTTGGGAGGCAGAGGTAGAAAGATCACTGTGAGTTGAAGGCCACCCTAAGACTATGTAGTGAATTCCAGGTCAGTCTGGGCTAGAGCGAGACTCCGTACCTCAAAATAAACAAAAACAAGCCGGGCGTGGTGGTGCATGCCTTTAATCCCAGCACTAGGGAGGCAGAGGTAGGAGGATCGCCATGAGTTCGAGGCCACCCTGAGAATACAGAGTGAATTCCAGGTCAGCCTGGGCTAGAGTGAGACCCTACCTCAAAAAAACCAAAAAAAAAAAAGACCACACACACCAAAAAAATCTTTCTTTCTTTCCCTCTCTCTCTCTTTCTTTCTTTTTTTTTTTTTTTGGATTTTCAAGGTAGGGTCTCACTCCAGCTCAGGCTGACCTGGAATTCACTATGTAGTCTCAGGGTGGCCTTGAACTCATGGCAATCCTCCTACTTCTGCCTCCCGAGTGCTGGGATTAAAGGCGTGCGCCACCATGCCTGGCTACAAAAAAATCTTTAAACCTAAATTTCAAAATTAGTTAATTCCCTAGTCTCTATCACATCTGAATTTAAAATAATTTAAGATATTTCAAATATTGCTTCACTACTAATCTCTTATACTTCCTACCTTATCTAAACCAAATCTTTTTTTTGTTGTTGTTTTTCGAGGTAGGGTCTTGCTCTAGCCCAGACTGATGTGGAATTCACTCTGTAGTTTCAGGGTGGCCTTGAACTCACAGCAATCCTCCTACCTCTGCCTTCTGAGTGCTGGGATTAAAGGCGTGCGCCACCATGCCCAGCTTTAAACCAAATCTTTATATTTCCACAAATTCCATTAATCTCCCATCCAAGTTAACAACTCCTTCCTTATCCATCTCCTACATTATTATTTTTTTTTAATTTTTTTTGGTTTTTCAAGATAGGGTTTCACTATGGAGTCTCAAGGTGGCCTTGAACTCATGGCGATCCTCCTACTTCTGCCTCCCGAGCGCTGCGATTAAAGGTGTGTAGGCGTGTGCCACCACGCCCAGCTATTATTTTTTTTTTCTGCCTTAAATATAATGTCCATGTCATCTGTAAATGTCAGGTCACACGCAAGAAAATTTATACTTGGATAATAACCAGATCATAATGGCTAACAGATTTGATATGATTTAGGCATTTCTTTCGTAATGGCTCTGATAACTATCACTCTCCTGAAGAATTGCCTCCTCGCCTGTTCATAAGATCAACATGAAATAATAGTCTAGTACATACACAAACTGCAAAATAAATTTTGACAAAAGAAAAACTAAAAGCTGAAACTCCCCAAAAGCCACACCTGTGTGACTAAGACTTCAATGATGGACTACAATGATTGTGGAGAGGTACATGTTACCAATCCAGAGCAAATAATATTTTGGGCTGTATTAGCCCTTTTAATGGCCAATAATATTATTTCTCTACATGTGAGCTGATCTCTTTGTGACCAACTAAAATATCCATTGCTGTAAGTTAAGAAATCTCACAGCTGTACACCCTTCAAGTTAAACCTATCCTGTCTCTGACATGTACTTCATTCCTCTGATCATGATCATGTTCATCCTCTCTTTTGGTCCTTGCATACTCAGATGCCTCACTGAGTTCCTCCTGGACAGAACACATGCCTTCACTTCACAGCGAGTCACTGAATTCTTCCTGGCCACTGAATATCAGCCCCTGCACATCCAGCTTCCACAGGACTGTGTGGGACACCCTGAGAGATCTACTGCCCCCCTCAGCAATAAGCAGTATAAGAGTTTATCACCCTGTTCTGGCCCATTCAATACTCCCCAAAATGTCCCACTCACCCCCAGTTCTCCCCAATTTCTTTTATCCTTCCCAATTCTGGACTGAAGGGTTAACAGCCTTCCCTGAAAACTAAAGGAAACTAAAAAGTTAATAGCTGGGCTGGAGGGATGGCTTAGTGGTTAAGGTGTTTGCCTGCAAAGCCAAAGGACCCAGGTTCTATTCCCCAGGACCCACGTTTGCCAGATGCACAAGGAGATGTACACATCTGGAGTTCGTTTGCAGTGGCTGGAGGCCCTGGAGCTCCCGTTCCCTATCTCTCTCTCTCCCTCTCCCCACCCATCAAATAAATAAATAAATAAATAAATAAATAAATAAATAAATTTTTAAAAAAGAGTTAATAGCTATCTCTAAGGCTTGTGGGCAATAAAGAAGTTTGGCCCCCTTCCCTGATTGATGTACTCCCCTTAGCCTAGATGGCCTTGAAGGACCAGAAACCATCTGAGCGTCCTCCCTTAGACATTCCTGGCTGAAGAAGCCTATTGTGAACAAGGACACAAATGGCTACAATTTTCTTATCAACTGCACCTGGTCCAGTCTGTGTTTCTTAGGATTCTCCTTATAAACTTACACCCTAGCATGGCTCAGTGCTTCAGCCTTCATCCCGCGGGAAAGCTGAGGCCCCTCGCTGTTTCTCTCAATAAACAGTCTTGTCTGTAGAGATCAAAGTCCAGTGTTCTCTTTTGCTTTTCTCCTAGTTTCCTTACACCCACCAGGACCACTTGCACTCCATGTGTTTGGGCTCTCTCTAAGGTGGCCAACTCCAGCAACAGGGAGTTGAAATCATGAACCTAGGCTGGCAATGGGACAAAGGGACACAGCCTGTAGATTCCATCTCTTTCCTTTGGGGAGAGACACAGGCAGGATAAACTAGACAGACACACCTCTTCCCACATTCCCTAGCTACCCAAGGTACACTGCAAACAACGAAAGTGATGCATTCCAGTCCAAGCCAGGCAACCCACCTGGAGCCCTGAGGGCAAGTCAGACCAAGAGTTCACCTAGAGCTCCACAATTGGACCCAAGCAAGGGCTGGAAGAGCCTTTCATCTCCCCAGGAAAGGGCATACTCCCCAAACTGCAGCTCCTGCCCTTTACACATCCTGTTCCTTCCCAAGCAACATCCTTCTGTTATCTCCTGCCAGGGAACCACTAGAGCCACGTCAAACATCACTTCCTCTAAGAAGCCTTCACCACCTGCTTCAGGCTGAGCCAACTGCTCCCACCCCACCCTCCCATGGCACTGTGAACAACAACCCAGTCCTTTTAACAGTGTTGGCATGTAGAACAGCAATGCTTCAGTCATAACCCACCCTCCAGGGACAGGATCCTCAAGAGACTTTTAAGGAGTCCACTAGATGGAGATTAATTTTACATTAAACCTAAGCTTCCATTAGAAAGCAGAGAGTTTACAGGGCATGGTGGCACACGCCTTTAATCCCAGCAGTTGGGAAGCAGAGGTAGGAGGATCACCACAAGTTCGAAACCACCCTGAGACCACACAGTGAATTCCAGGTCAGCCTGAGCTAGAGTAAGACACTACCTTGAAAAACCAAAATAAAATAAAATAAAATAAAATAAAACAAAACAAAACAAAACAAAACAAA
Source organism: Orientallactaga sibirica (assembly GCA_036365145.1). Lineage (NCBI taxonomy): Eukaryota > Metazoa > Chordata > Mammalia > Rodentia > Dipodidae > Orientallactaga > Orientallactaga sibirica. The sequence continues at coordinate 21,572,836 of JAEOAD010000026.1, read as the reverse complement.
ACAAAACAAAGTAAAGTAAAGTAAAGTAAAGTAAAATAAAGTAAAGTAAAGTAAAGTAAAGTAAACTAAAATAAAGCAAAGCAAAGCAAAGCAAAGCAAAGCAAAGCAAAAGTAAAATAAAGTAAAATAAAGTAAAGTAAAATAAAATAAATAAAATAAAATAAAATAAAATAAAATAAAATAAAATAGTAGAGTGTTTCCAGGAATCACAAGAAAGGCAGATGACCTCTTTTTTTTTTAAGACAGGGTCTCAGGTAACCCTCCAGGCTGGCCTCAAACTTGCTATATAGCTGAGGGTGGCCTGGAACTCTTGATCTTCCTGCTGCCCCCACCTTCTGAAGGCTGGGATTACAAGTGTGTACCACCATACGCCATGTAGGCTGTGCTGGGGACCCAACTCAGCACTCAGTGCATGCTCAGCAAGCATTCCACCAACTCAGTCACATTTCCCTTGAAAAACATGCAAAACTTGCAAAATTGTGCCACTTTTCTACTTTTTGGCTTTAGAAAATGGTTATTTTTCATAAAATGCATTGCATTACTCATGTTTATAACTGACAGAATTATTGCTTTTAAAAATTTTTAAATTTTATCAGTTTATATTCTAATGTGGTAAATCTGATTAACTGTAATTGACATAAGCAATAGCATACTGAGGGGCTGTGGCAGTTTGAACATGAAGTGTCCCTCACAGTCTCAGCTGAAGGCTTAGTCTCCAACCCCTAACACTATTTGGGGTGGTGGTGGACATTTTAAGAGGTGAGGCTAAGCTAGAGGAAGTAGACAAACTCAAAGGTGTTCATTTAGAGCTGAGGAGATGGCTCAGCGGTTAAAAGCACCAGCCAAGTTCAATTCCCCAGTACCGACATGATGCTTTGAATGTAAATGTGTGTCCCCCATAGCCTTAGGTATGTTTAAAAATTTATTTATTTATTTGGGGGGCAGATATATAGAGAGAAAATGGGCCTCCAGCCACTGCAAATGAACTCCAGATGCATGTGCTACATTGTGCATCTGTCTTATGTGGGTACTGGGGAATCAAATCTGGGTTCTTATGCTTCACAGATGAGCACCTTAACTGTTAAGCCATCTCTCCAGCCACCTTAGGTATTTTTTTTTTGTTGTTGTTGTTGTTTTTGTTTTTTGAGGTACGGTCTCACTTTGGCCCAGGCTGACCTGGAATTAACTATGTAGTCTCAGGGTGGCCTTGAACTCACGGCAATCCTCCTACCTCTGCCTCCTAAGTGCTGGGATTAAAGGCATGTGTCACCACGCCCGGCTCACCTTAGGTATTTTACATCCTAGTCATCATGAGGTCAGCAGTCTCTGCCACACACTCCAGCTGTCATGATGTTTCCACTTGAACTCAAAGCAAGCCCAGAACAATGGAACCCACTGTGGTGGTTTGAGTCAGGTGTCCCCCATAAGCTTATGTGTTCTGAATGCTAGGTTCCTTGGAGCTCCAGGGGCACAGTCATTTAGTGCATGGTACTTATATGAATGCTAGGTCCCCAGCTGGTGGCAATTTGGGAATTGGTGCCTCCAAGAGTTGTTGTATGGTTGGGGGCAGGCTTATAGGTATTATAGCCAGCTGTCACTTGCCAGTGTTTGTTACACTCTCCTGCTGCTATTTTTCACCTGATGTTGGCAGGAGGTGATGTCCACCCTCTGCTCATGCCACCATTTCCCCCCACCATCATGGAGTTTCCCCTTGAATCTGTAAGCCAAAATAAACCCTTTCCTCCCACAAGCTATTCTTGGATGGGTGTTTTAAGACAGCAACATGAAGCTGACTGCAATATCCACTGAGCAAGGACTGAAACCTTTGGACCAGGAATCAACACGAACCTTTCCTCTCTTATCTTTCTCTCAGCTACTTGTCACAGTGACAAAAAGCTCACATAGCTGGGCATATGCCTTTAATCCCAGCACTCAGGAGGCAAAGGTAGGAAGACTGCCTTGTGTTTGAGGCCACCCTGAGACTAACTACATAGTGAATTCCAGGTCAGCCTGGGCGAAAGTGAAATCTTACCTCAAATGAAAAAAAAAAAAAAAAAAACTAACACAAGGTTTTAAGTCATTTTAAAGAGCATAAATGGGTCTTGAGACAAAAGTCCAAGAACTGCTGACCTAAAGCAGGTATTTTCTATATATAGCGTGTGGTTCTGTAAATAAATATTTATCAAAACACAGCAGTGTTCACTTGTTTAATGTGTGTGGCAACTTCTGTGTTCCAACTACTTGTGTGTAGTAGCAAGATAGCCAGCTTCAAAGACACAGAAACAGGCAAAGGGAAAGCTCTCAGTCTCAACTTCCGCATCCGTAAAATGGGAAGAATAAACTGTCTTAAGGAGTGTGGTGGTAGCAGAAACATGAGTAACAACGGAAAGAGAGCCTGGGGCAGCAGGTGCCTCGGCTCTGCAGCATGCCCTGTGGTGTGACTTGGCTCTCCCTGGAAACTAGTGATGAGATAGATGTCTGCCCATCAGCCCTCTCCTTCCTCCCCGGCATCCCCCTCACCTCTACCAGCTTCACCACGTTGGGGTGGTCCAGCTTCTTGAGGATGGCGATCTCCTGGTACACCTGCTCGATGGGGCCCCTGGGCTGGATGCAGCCCCCTGGAGCTGGGCGGGTGCCTCGGGGCGGGGGGCGACCTGCAGGAGACACCAAGGAAATGAGACTGCCCTGTGCAGAGGGCAGAGGCTGACCAGTGGCACAACCAAAGGAATGGAACTTGGTGAAGCCAGAGTGGCTGTGGCCAGCAGGGACTTTAGACAGCCTCCCTTTCTTCTGGCTCCCTGGCTGCTGGAGATCAGGGAGGCTGGAGCCCAGCCCTGTTGCTAAGCCTTTGCATTAATCTCCTTGACTATGTCACATGACCCAGTCCTCAGTAATAAGTAGGGGCTCACTTAGGAAACAAGTCAGACTCAACTATCTAAACACCCCAGTATAGGGGCTGAAGTGAAAATATAGCTCCGTTGGCAGAGTGGTAGCCTAACACACAATATGCATGAAACCCTGGGTTTGATGCCCAGTACTGCATAAACCAGGCATGGAGGAACACACCTGAGGAGGATCAGGAGTTCAAGGTCATCCTCAGCTACAAAGTGAGTTCAAGGCCTGTCTCAAACAAAATAACTTTTTTTGTTTTTTTGAGGTAGGGTCTCACTCTAGCCCAGGGCGAGCTGAAATTCACTATGTAGTCTCAGGTGGCCTCAAACTCGGAGTGATCCTCCTACCTCTGCCTCCAGAGTGCTGGGATTAAAGACGTGCACCACCATGCTAGCCTTTTTTTGTTTTTGAGAGAGAGACAGAAAGAGGCAGAGAGAGAGAATGGGGCATGCCAGGACCTTTCAGCCACTGTGAACAAACGCCAAAGTGTGTCCCCTTGTGTGCATGTGTGACATTGCACACTTGTGTCACTGCATCTGGCTATGTGGGACCTGAAGATTCAAACATGTGTTCTTAGGCTTCACAGGCAAGAACCTTAACCACTCACTAATCCATTCTTTTTTTTTTTTTTTTGTTTTTGAGGTAGGGTCTCACTCCAGATCAGGCTGACCTGGAACCCATCATGTAGTCTCAGGGTGGCCTTGAACTCACAGCAATCCTCCTACCGCTGCCTCCCAAATACTGGGATTAAAGGCATAAGCCACCACGCCTGGCTCATTTTTTTAATTATTACTTTTTAAAATTTTTATGGGGGGAGAATTGGCACACCAGGGCCTCAGCCACTGCAATCGAGCTCCAGATGCTTGTGCCCCCTAGTGGGCATGTGCAACTTTGCATTTGCCTCACCTTTGTGCGTGTGGCTTATGTGGACTCTGGAGAGTCAAATGTGGGTCCTTAGGCTTTGCAGGCAAGCACCTTAACCACTAATCCATCTCTCCAGCCCTTATTTTTTTCAATTTAAAATACCCCTGAAGCCAGGCATGCTGACACACACCTTTAATCTCAGCACTTGGGAGGCAGAGGTAGGTGGATCACCATGAGTTTGAGGCCAGCCTGAGACTAAATAGTGAATTCCAGGTCAGCCTGGGCTAGAGTGAGACCCTACCTAAAAAAAAAAAAAAAAAAAAAAAAAAAAAATGAGTAAACCAATCACTTCTCTCTGGGGCTCAGTCTTCCCACTTCATGAAGTAGACACAAAGGTTATTTTTCATCTCCTAAATTTATGGAAATGGAACAAGGAGGTCAGAGAGAGGAAACAAAACAGAGTCAATGAGAGAAAAGTAAAACATGATGCCAGGAGGGAGAGAGACTTGTTCACTGCTTGGCCCTATAACAAATGAAGTGAAAAAGTCATAAGGATGTGGAGAAGCAAATTCAACCCTTTGTTACACAGCCTCTGTAAGGCAGCATCCAAAGTGTAGCTGTGAGCAACCCTGGGCATGGAGGGAAACATAGGGGCATCTGTCAAAGTGTGACGTGCACAGAGAAGATGACTTAAAGCAAAGGAGAGGGTGAAGTGTTTTTGTTTCTTTTCTTTTCTTTTTTTTCTTTTCTTTTCTTTTTTTTTTTTTCTTTTTTGGTTTTTTTTTTTTAAATTTTTATTTTTATTTATTTATTTGAGAGAGATACAGAAATAGGCAGGTAGAGAGAGAGAGAGAGAAAGAGAAAATGGGCACACCAGGGCCTTTAGCCACTGCAAATGAACTCCAGATGCGTGCACCCCCTATGCATCTGGCTTACGTGGGTCCTGGGGAGTTGAACCTGGATCCTTTGGCTCTGCAGGCAAACACCTTAACCACTAAGCCATCTCTCCAGCCCAACAGCCTTGTTTTGAAAAGTGAGGTGTGGGAACCAGTTACGGGAGTCATAGCCATGATCCCAGCACTCAGGGGGCTGAGGCATAGAAGAGAGAAAATTGGAGGCTAGGGCTGGAGAGATGGCTTAGTGGTTAACGTGCTTACCTGCAAAAGCAAAGGACCTAGGTTCAATTTCCCAGGACACACATAAGACAGATGCACAAGGTGGCACATGCATATGGAGTTCATTTGCAGTGGCTGGAGGCCCTGGCACACCCATTCTCTCTCTATCTGCCTCTGTCTCTCTCTCTCAGATAAATAAAAAAAAAAAAAAGAAAAGAAAGTTGGATTGCTTCTCAGCCTTTTGGCTAAGATCAGGAAGTTGGAGGTGGGGGGAGGGGAGGGAAATATCATATGTTTTTTGTATGTAAGTATAGAAGGTGTCAATAAAAAATTTAAAAAAAAAAGAAGTTGGAGGCCAGTCTAGGCTACATAGTGAGTGTATGGCACAATACAGGTCAGGCCCTAGGTAGATCGCCTGCTAGTATGTTTGGCACAGTGCAGGTCGGGCCCTAGCCAGGCCGCCTGCTAGGAGGAACCAGGAAGTGGCTTCTGTGGACGTGGCATTTTGCACAAGCCTGGTGTGAAAACAGCTATAGCCCCATGCCTGCGACCAACCTGCTGCGAGATGATCTGCCCAGAGACAGGCTATCATTGATCACAAGAAGGGAACCACCCTGCCCGGAGACAGGCTGTCACTGATCACAAGAAGGGAACCACCCCATACAATGATTGGCCAGCCAAACCCTTAAAAACCCCTACACTTCCTTGAATAAACGAGTCTGTAGCAGTTCGCCCTCTGCCTGCTTTCACCCGACTCCTGGTGTCTGTGTCTTGACTCTGTGCCTCTCACCCCCTGCCTGGTGGAGACCCTGCATCCCCTCCTGGTCTGGCCCTAGGAGGGACCCCAACAAGTGAGATCTTATGTCAAAAAAAATTGCGCGGGGGTGTTGGCTGAAGAGATGGCTCTGTGGTTAAAGGCACTTGTTTACAAACCCTAATGGCCTTGGTCCAATTCCCCAATATCTACATAAAGCCAAATGGCACAAAGTGTTGCTTGCATCTAAAGTTCATTTGCAGTGGCAGGTGGCTCTGACATGCCCATAGTAATGCTCTCTGCTTCTTTCTGTTTCTATGAAATAACTTTTTAAAAAATTGAAGAGTAGCCAGGAGTAGTGGCGTACGCCTTTAATTCCAGCACTCAGGAGGCAGAGGTAGGATTGTTTTGAGTTTGAGGCCATGCTGAGACTACATAGTTAATTCCAGGTCAACCTGGGCCAGAGTGAGACCCTATCTTGAAAAAAAAAATTGAAAAATGAAACTCGATGTGGTAGCTCACACCTTTAATTGCAGCATTTAGGAGGTTGAGGCAGAAGGACTGTTATGAGTTGGAGGCCAGCTTGGGCTACAGAGTGAGTTCTAGATCAGCCTGGGCTAGATAAAGTGAGACCCTGCCTCAAAAGACAATTTAAAAAAACTGAGGGCCTGGAAAGATGGCTTAGTGGTTAATCACTTGCCTGTGAAGCCTAAGGATCCCGGTTCGAGGCTTCGTTCCCTAAGACCCATGTAAGCCAGATGCACAAGGTGCTGCATGCATCTGAGTTAGTTTGCAATAGGTAGAGGCCCTGGCACGCCCATTCTCTATCCACTTCTTTCTCTGTCTTTAAATAAATAAATAAATAAATAAATAAATAAATAAATAAATAACTGAGAGGCTGGAGGAATGACTCAGTGGGCAAGGCGCATGCCTACAAAAAGTAAGGATCCCAGGTTCAATTCCCCAGAATCCACGTAAAGACAGAAGCCCAAAGTGGCACATGTGTCTGGAGTTCGTTTGCAGTGGCTAGAGGCCCTGGTGTGGTCATTCTCTCCATCTGCCTCTTTCTCTCTCTCTCATAAATAAGTGAAATATTTTTAAAAACTAAAACAGTGGGGCTGGAGGCATGGCTTAGCAGTTAAGGCGCTTGCCTGCAAAGCCAAAGGACCCAGGTTCAATTCCCCAGGACCCATATTAGCCAGATGCACAAGGGGGCGCACGCATCTGGAGGTCGTTTGCAGTGGCTGGAGGCCCTGGCGTGCCCATTCTCTCTCTCTCTCTGTCAAATAAATAAATAAATAAAAATAAAATATTTCAGGGGGGCCTGCAGGGACAGTTCCCACACTCTTCATGGGCCACTCTGAAACCATTTATGACATTGAGAAGAAATAAAAAAACACCATTGGTTAAAAAAATTTTTTCAAAAGAAACTACAACAGTGAAGAGTAGGGAACACTGATTATATCCATTGGACTAAGATGTGGAGGCTAAAAAATCATAACAACATGGTATTACCTGGTTATGGGCAGGTTTGCTGTGTTCTGGATTCAGATAGAATTAAAAAGTGGGTGTCTGGGAGGTAATTAGGTCATGAGAAGGAGCCCATGTGAATGAGATTAATGCTGTTAGAAAAAAGACTCCAGGGGCTGAGGAGATGGCACAGTGAATAAAGTGCTTGCCACGCAAATGTACCTGAGTTTGGATTCCCAGAAGCCATGTATAGCCAGATGCCATAACATGAACATCTGAAATCATAGTGTACCATGGCAGTGAGAAGGGAGGTGGAGACCAGAGACTAGCTAGGAGCTCCCAGGCCACCTGGCCTGGTAAACACAGCAGTGAAAAATGAACTTGAGGTCCTGCCTCAAACACAGTGGAAGGTGAAGACTGACACTCAAGGTTGTCCTCTGACCTCCACACATACGCCATAGCGCATGTACACCCACACTGACACACATGAACACACATACAAGACAGCTGTGTGGCTTTTCCACATGTCAGTGTGCAGTGAGAGGGTGTCATGGGTGACCAGCTCCCAGAGCTGGGAGGAAAAGATGCCTATGGTTAAGCTGTGAATTTGTGGTACTGTACAGCCCCTGGACCTAAGTAAGTCGAAGACAATGAGTGGTGTGAGTGAGTGAAATCCTAGCCTCACAGGACAGCAACAGATGCAGATGGCAAATCAGTTCACAGCTACACGAGGATGTTATCTAGCTCAGAGTTCAGACAAGCAGGATAACCAGGGTCCTGGTGTTGGACCAGGCTTGAAGGATTTTCTCCTTTGGCAAAAACCAACTCTGCCCAGCACTGCTAGCAGGGAGCACAGGCTCCTGCACAGGTCTGTCATCTGACTACATGCTGGAACTACAGAGCTAGGGAGGGCTGGGGCTAGGGCTGGGGCTGGAATCCAATGGAGAGCACTTACCCTGAGGTTGGTCATTAGTGCCACAAAATAATAACAACAACAAAACCAAAAAAACAAAAGTGGAGTGTGTGAAGTATGCAGATGTGTGTCCCATGTGCATGCATGCAGCGGCTGGAGAAGAGCATCAAGTGTCCTTCTCTTATCACTCATCCACAGGTATCCTTGAAACAGGATCTCGCCCTCAACCCCAGAGCTGCTGTCCATCAGAGAACCCTAGTGATGCTGTAGTCTCTGCTCCCCACAGGTTGGGATTAAAGACATGTTTGGCCAAGCCCTGCTTTTCACATCAGCTCTGGGGAGCTGAACTTGGCAGTCTATAGCTCCAGAGGCCTTCATGCTTAAGTGGCATGTACAATTATTAATCTCTGAGCTTTTCCCAGCCCTATTTTTTTTCTTTTTCCTTTCTTTTTTTTTTTTTTTTTGGTTTTTTGAGGTAGGGTCTCACTCTAGCTCAGGTTGACCTGGAATGTACTATATAGTCTCAGGGTGGCCTTGACCTCATGGTGATCCTCCTACCTCTGCCTCCCAAGTGCTGGGATTCTCTCTCTCTCTCTAATAATAAATAAAAATAAAATATTTTTTTTTAAATCTGGGCTAGACAGACCCAGCTGAAACCACAAAGGAATTGGGGAAATGAGCAAGAGTGCTGCTTTCTCAGTGAACCTGATATCAGCACAAGGGTGAAGGAGACAGACACTGAAGACACTCAACACCTACCAAACCAGAGATCCAGAGGCTCCTAAGAGCCCATCACTGAAGTACATTTAAAATGCACCCAACATGGCTTGGGGAATTTTGCTGAAGAGAGGGTGGAAAGATTGTTAGAACCACAGTTGGGACATTATGCAGAGACATTGCCTCTCTCCATAACTGACTGCTGCCCCCACAATGCATGACCCACAATCCTCATGGGGTAGACCTGCATCCCCAACAAGGAAGGCCTCTTTGAAAAGGAGCAGGGATGAGGGAAATGATGGTACCAACATGTGTTGTTTACCTACTAAGTATGTCCATATCAAATAAAAATAAATTTTTAAAAAAATCTGGGCTGGAGAGATGGCTTAGCAATTAAGATGCTTCCCTGCAAAGCCTAAGAACCCAGGTTCGATTTCCCAGGACCCATGTAAGCCAGATGCACAAGGTAGCACATGAGTCTGGAGTTCGTTTGCAGTGGATGGGGGCCACTCTGCAAAGGACCAATTATTCCCTGAGCTCTCCAGGGCACCCCATTTCCTGAGCTCTTTGGCAGGGTACCTCATTCCATGGGCTCTGCAAGGCACCCCATTTCTCTGAGCTCTTCTATAGGGCATTCCATTCCCTGAAATCTGCAGGGCACCCCATTCCCTGAGTTCTTCTGCAAGGAACCCCATTCCCTGAGCTCTGCCCTGTCTTGCCCCACCTTCACACTTTAAAAGCTAAAGTCCATGACACTCACGTGGGAAGCCAGCCTGTCGGATCAGCTTCTTCTTGGACAGCACCTTCATGGCCTGCAGAACAGTGGGAAGAGAGGAGAGGGTGATGGGACTATCTCCACGCCAAGATTCCAGGCCACTGGCAGCCTCAGGACAGTGCCACAAGAGCACTGTCATCAGCTCTCATCAGCAGTTACTGAGTTGGGTGGTAATCAGAGCCCTGGAGTTGGACCAACCCTGAGGTGCTTCTGAGATCAGTTGCTCCAGCTGGAAACCTACAAGTTTGTGACTCCCGCCACTACATCACAGCACAGGTAGGTGAGTGGATCAATGAGCCAAGGATGGGAAGCACTGCTTGCCCAAAGCCATATGGGTGCAGCATGTCAGAACAGATGGTTGAGCCCACAGTGAACTGACTCCAGTCCCCACTGCAAGGGACATTTAGCCACCTATTGTTTTGTTCCTTGTGCTATGGATACAACAAAAGGGCAGCTCAGAGTCCCACACTAACTGGGCCAATCACCTCCTGCCCCACCTCCCCATCTGACTTCCTTCCTAACGACCTAAGAATAAAATAGATCACAACTCTAGAATCTTCCAAAAGCTGCGTGTGGAGAAGGAGGCTTTACTCTGAATAAGGGGAAGGAGGGCAGTGAGGATACTCACATAGTAGGTATTGTCATTTTCATTGTAGGCCAACTTGACCACGCCATAGGAGCCCTGGAGAAAGGAAGATCCCCATGACATACTACCCCGAAATAACCGTCTTTAAATTGAGGGCCCGAACACAAAGCTTACAGATTGGCACTCATACACTGGGCCAACATTCCATGTGATTTCTTTTTGTTGGATCTGCAGTTTTTATGAAGTCTGAATTAGTTGCCAACATTTCAATGGAAAGATCTAATAAAAATCCCATGGTCCCAGTTTTATTTGGAAACATTGGAAGATCTAACCATATGTAGATCTCATTTTCACACAGGAATAGTTTACCATCTATCTCTATACACCCTGCTCTCTTACCTACCTAGCCTGCTTCACTCATGAAGTCTTGCTCCAGAAATTAAGTTTGACTCACCACTCCCTGTAGTCTTATACCTAGCATGTCTCGCTCACTGATACTGCTTTCTTTCTTTCTCTCTTGTTTTTTTTTTTTTCCTCAAGGTAGGGTCTCACTGTATCCCAGGCTGATCTGAACTCGCACTATAGTCCCAGGCTGTTTTTTTTTTTTCTTTTGTTTTTTCGAGGTAGGGTCTCACGCTATCCCAGGCTGACCTGGAAGTCTCAGGATGGCCTCAAAGTCACAGTGATCCTCCTACCTCTGCCTCCCAAGTGCTGGGATTAAAGGCATATGCCACCACACCAGGCTCCCAGGTTGGCTTTATTTTTATTTATTTATTTATTTATTTATTTGATAGAGAGGGAGGGAGAGAGAGAGAATGGGTGTGCCAGGGCCTCCAGCCACTACAAACAAATTCCGGATGCATGCACCCCCTTGTGCATCTGACTAATGTGAATCCCGGGGAATTGAACCTGGGTCCTTTGGCTCTGCAGGCAAACACCTTAACAGCTAATCCATCTCTCCAGCCCCCAGGCTTTAAACACACAGTGATCCTCCTACTAGCCCACCTAGTCCTGTGATTAAAAGCATGAGCCCCAAACCTGGTTATTATTTATTTATTTATTTTTGCTTTTCAAGGTAGTGTCTCATACTAGCTCAAGCTGACCTGGAATTCACTCTGTAGCCTCAGGGTGGCCTTGAACTCAAGAAGATCCTCTTATCTCTGCCTCCTGAGTGCTGCCTACACATGCCTACTCAGTGGCACAAGCGTCTGCAGTTCTACTGCAGTGGCTGAGGCCCTGGCATGCCAATTCTCTCTCTCTCTCTAAAATAAAAAAATAAAATAAAATAAAAAAACAAGGAAGTAATTAAAAAACATAGACCAGGCCAGGCATGGTGGCGCATGCCTTTAATCCCAGGACTTGGAAGGCAGAGGTAGAGGAATCACTGTGAGTTCGAGGCAAACCTGAGATTACATAGTGAATTCCAGGTTATCCTGGGCTAAAAGGGAGAATTCTACCTCAAAAAAACATAGACCAGAACCAGGCGTCGTGGCACATGCCTTTAATCCCAACAACTGGATGGAGAGGTAGGAGGAGCAACATGAGTTTGAGCCACCCTTAGACTATATAGTGAATTCCAGGTCAACATGAGCTAGAGTGAAACCCTACCTCAAAAAGGGAGGGCAGGGCTGGAGGATGGCTTAGAGGTTAAGGCATCTGCCTGCAAAGCCTAAGGATCCCGGTTCAATTCTCCAGGTCCCACATAAGCCAGATGCACAGGGGGCACATGCATGTGGAGTTCGTTTGCAGTGGCCAATTCTCACTTCCCTCTCTCTTTTTCCTTCTCTCTGTCTCTAATCAATCAATCAATAAATAAATAAAATCTTTTAAAATAATAAAATAATAAAATAAAAAGGGGGGCGGTGGTTAGAGAGATGGCTTAGCAGTTAAGGCGTTTGCCTGCAAAGCCAAAGGACCCTGGTTGGACTCTCCAGGATCCATATAAGCCAGATGCACATGGTGGCGCATGTGTCTGGAGTTCATTTGCAGTGGCTGGAGGCCCTGGTGCATCCATTCTCTCTCTCTGTCTCTTTCTCTCTCCCATAAATAAATAAATAAATAAATAAATAAATAAATAAATAAATAAATAAATAAATAAATAAATAAATAAATGAGATATTTAAAAACAAAAAGGGGGGGCTGGTGAGATGGTTTACTAGTTAAAGCTTTTGCCAGCCAAGCCAAAGGACCCAGATTCAATTCCCCAGGACCCACATAAGCCAGATGCACAAGGTGGCACATGCATCTGGAGTTCGTTTACAGTGGCTGAAGGCCCTGGCATGCCCTTTCTCTATCTGCCTCTTTCTCTCTCTCTCTCTCTCAAATAAATACATAAAATAAAGAAAATTTTTAAAAACCACATAAATCACTAAAGACAAAATCCACCAGCCTTGCCTCCAAATGTTTCCTCTCCTTCTAAAGCTCTACTGGTCCCCTCAGATCCCTCTATGGTGCCTGGGACATCCCTGGGCAAAGTAGAAATCAGCCTAGCCCATAAGACACTTACCTTGCCAGGTGTGGTGACTCATGCCTGTAGTTACAGCAGCCAGGAGGCAGAGGTAGGAGGATCACTGTGAGTGAATTCCAGGTTGGCCTGAGCTAGAGCGAGACCCTATGTTGAAAAACCAACCCTCTCCATAAAAATTTAAAAAAAAAAGAAGAACACAAAAGAGGACTGGGGAGATGGTTCAGCAGTTAAAGGTGCTTGCCTGCAAAGCTTAACAACCTGGGTTTGATTCCCAGTACCTATATAATGACAGATACATAAAGTGGTATACGTGTCTGGAGTTCATGTGCAATGGCAAGAGGTCCTGGCATGTCCATTCTCTCCCTACCTCCCCTCTCTTGTTGTTTTTGTTTTTGGAGGTAGGGGTTCACTCTAGTTCAGGCTGACCTGGAATTCACTACATAGTCTCAGGGTGGCCTAGAACTCATGATGATCCTCCTACCTCTGCCTCCAGGTGCTGGGATTAAAGGTGTGCGTCACCACACCTGGCTAAATAAATATTTTTATTTTATTTTATTTTATTTTATTTTATTTTTTAATTTTTATTTTTATTGCCAACTTTTTAAATTGTAGACAATATCCCATGTTATTTCCCTCCCTCTCCCACTTTCACCTTTGAAACTTCACTCTCCATCATATCCCCTCCCAATAAATATTTTTAAAAAGACATTTACCTTGCCAATTTCATCCTTCAGTGTGTACTGGTTCAGCTGCACACAGTCCTGGGAAGTAAACAGATACACAAGACAAACAGATTTTATGTTGGCAGGACATATGCATGGTCACAAACTAAACACATACCTGTAACCAAGACTCAATTTCAGAAAAAGTCCAGCACTTAGGAGGCTGAGGCCGGGGATTCAGAGTTCAAGATTAGCCTTGGTTACCCCGTAAGCTTGAGGATAATGAAAACTACATGAGTCATGAGCCCTAGGGGTGTAACATCTGCTGGTTTCTGGCTAAATGTATATACTGTGCTCACCAAACTGCCCAGTAAGCACTTCTCTTAATGTCCATATCCATATATTAATGCTACTCTCACTTTTGGTTAGAGAAGCTTCTCTTTTCAGGTGGTGATAACCTTGAGATGACTCAGAAGGCACCATAGTGCTGAGAAGACTCAGGGTCTATTGCAGAAGAGGTGGCAGAAAAAATATAAGAGCCAAAGGAAGGGTAGGACTCCTTACAATGTGCTCCTCCAGACACAAAAAGGCCTGAGTATCCATGACCTCGCAGTGCCTGACACTACCTGCATAAGACCATCATAATAGGAGGAAAAGATCATGACATCAAAATAAAAGAGAGGGGGAGGGGATATGATGGAGAGTGGAGTTTCAAAGGGGAAAGTGGGGGAAGGGAGGGAATTACCATGGGATATTGTCTACAGTTATGGAAGTTCTCAATAAAAAAAATTAAAAATAAATAAATAAGACTGATTGAGAAGGGGAGGGGATATGGTGCAGTGAAGTTTCAAAGGGAAAAGTGGGGGGAGGGAGGGAATTACCATGGGATATTGTCCACAATTATGAAGTTGTCAATTAAAAAAAATTTAAAAAATTTTAAAAGGAGGAAGACAAAAAAAACTACATGAAACTGTCTCTTAAAAAAACATGGGGGGGGGGCTAGAGAGATGGCTTAGCAGTTAAGGTGCATGCCTGTGAAGCCTAAGGACCCCGGTTCAATTCTCCAGGTCCCATGTAAGCCAGATGCACCTGGTGGGGCATGCATTTGGAGTTCCTTTGCAGTGGCTAGAAGCCCTAGTGTGCCCATTCTCACTCTTTCACTATCTCTCTCTCCCTCTCTCTGTTTCTAATAAATAAATAAATATTAAAAAAAAAAAACATGGGGGTTGGAGGTGGCTAAGGCGCATGCCTGCAAAGCCTAAGGACCCAGGCTCAATTCTCCAGGTCCCATGTAAGCCAGAAACACATGGTGGCACATGCATCTGGAGTTCATTTGCAGTGGCTAGAGGCCTGGCTTGTCCATTCACTCTCTCTCAAATAAATGAATAAAAATAAAATATTTAAAAAAATTTAAAGCTGGGCATGGTGGGGCACACCTTTATTCCCAACACTCAGGAGGCAGAGGTAGGAGAATTGCCATGAGTTCAAGGCCATCTGAGAATACACACTGAATTCTAGGTCAGCCTGAGCTAGAGTGAGACCCTGCCTCGAAAAACCAAAAATAAAATAAAATAAAAAATAAAAATAAACATGGGGGACTGGAGGGATGGCTTAGGGGTTAAGGTGTTTGCCTGCAAAGCCAAAGGATTCTGGTTTGATTCTCCAGGACCCACATAAGCAGATGCACAAGGGGGCACATGCATTTGGAGTTTGTTCGTTTGCTGTGGCTGGAGGCCCTGGCACGCCCATTCTCTCTCTCTCAAATAAATAAGATATATTTTTTAAAAAACATAAAAATAAAAGCTGGGCATGGTGGCACACACCTTTAATCCCAGCACTTGGGAGTCAGAGGTAGGATGATTGTCATAAATTTGAGGCCACCCTAAGACTGCATAGTGAATTCCAGGTCAGCCTGAGCTAGAATGAGACCCTGCCTCAAAAAAACCAATAAAAATAAAAATAAACATGGGGGGTGGGAGATGGAAGTATGACTAAATGGTTAAGGCACTTGCCTGCAAAGTCTAACGAGTTCAATTCCCCAATACCCATGTAAAGGCAGATACATAAGGTGGTTCTTGCATCTGAAGTTTGTTTGCAGCAGCTGGAGACCCTGGTGCACCCATTCATTCTCTCTCTCTCTCTTTCCTCAGGGGTGGCAAAAGTAAAAGGATTGCTGTGAATCTGAGTCCAGTCTGAGACTACAGAGTGAATTCCAGGTCAGACTGGGCCAGAGCAAGACCCTACCTCAAAAAAAAAAAAAAAAAAAAAAGGGTGGTTAAAGCCAGGCGTGGTGGCGCACGCCTTTAATCCCAGCACCTGGGAGGCAGAGGTAGGAGGATTGCTGAGAGTTCGAGAGCAGCCTGAGATTACATAGTTAATTCCAGGTCAGCTTGGACCAGATAGTGAGACCCTACCTTGCAAAACCAAAAAAAAAAAAAAAAAAAAAAAAAAAAGGTGGTTAAAGGGATATTTAGCAATTAAGGTGGTTGCCTACAAAGCCACAGGACCCAGGTTCAATTCCACAGGACCCATGTAAGCCAGATGCACAAAGTGGCGTATACGTCTGGAGTTTGTTTGCAGTGGCTGGATACCCTCTCTCTCCCTCTCTCTTAAATAAATTAATAAAAAATGGGGGCTGGAGAGATGGCTTAGTGGTTAAGGTGCCTGCCTGCTAAGCCTAAGAATGCCACTTCCAATCTCCAGGTCCCACATTTAGCCAGATGCAAAGTGACACAAGGGTGCAATGCTGCACTTGCCCACAAGGGGGAGCATGCATCTGGAGTTCATTCACAGCAGCTGACTGCTGGCGCACCCATTCTCTATCTGTCTCCCTCTCTCTGTCTCTTTCCAAAAAAAAAAAAAAATGGCTGGAGAGATGGCTTAGGATTAAAGGTGCTTGCTTGCAAAGCCTGCTAACCTGGGTTCAATTCCACAGTGCCCACATAAAGTCAGATGCACAAAGTAGTGCACGGGTCTGGAATTTATTTGCAGTGATGGGAGGCCTCGCTGCACCCATTCTCATATTATCTTTCTTTTTTTTTTTTTTTTTTTTTTTTTTTCGAGGTAGGGTCTCACTCTGCCCCAGGCTGACCTGGAATTAACTATGTAGTCTCAGGGTGGCCTCGAACTCAAGGCAATCCTCCTACTTCTGCCTCCCGAGTGCTGGGATTAGAGGCGTGTGCCATCATCCGACTCATATTATCTTTCTTTCCCCATATCATTCTTTCTTTCCATTTTTTCCCCCAAGGTAGGATTTAGCTCTAGCTCAGGCTGACCTGGAATTCAGTTTCAAGGTGGCCTTGAACTCATGGGAATTCTCCTACCTCTGCCACTCAAGTGCTGGGATTAAAGGTGTGTGCCACCATGCCTGGCTTTCTCCAATATTTTTAATTTATTTGCAAGGAGAGAGAGGGAGAGAGCCAGCCAGCCAGGGCCTCCAGTTGCTGCAAATGAACTCCAGGTACATGTGCCACTTTGTGCATCTGGCTCTACATGGGTACTGGGGAATCAAGCCTGGGTCATTAGGCTTTGCAGGCAAGCACCTTAAGCTGAGCCATCTCTCTAGCCTATCAAATGAGTATTTTAAAAAATAAAAATAAAATTTTTAACAGTACTTTAAAAAAATAGTAGCCAGGCGTGGTGGTGCATGCCTTTAATCCCAGCACTCGGGAGGCAGAGGTAGGAGGATTGCCATGAGTTCGAGGCCATCCTGAGACTACATAGTGAATTCTAGGTCAGCCTGAGCTAGAGTGAGACCCTACCTCGGAAAACCAAAAAAAATAAAAATAAAAAATAAGAAAATACTGTATTTGCCAGACGTGCTGGCACATGCCTTTAATCCCAGCACTTGGGAGACAGAGGTAGGAGGATCTCTGAGAGTTCGAGGCCGCCCTGAGACTACATAGTGAACTTCAGGTCAGTCTGAGCTAGAATGAGACCCTACCTTGACCCTACCTTTGCAAGCAAAAGAGAATAAGGATGGGCACACTAGAGCCTCCAGCCACTATAAACACATGTGCATCTGGTTTTACATGGGCACCGGGGAATCAGACCCATACAGGCAGGCTTTGCAAGCAAGTACCTTTAATCACTGACCCATCCAGTCCCTGAAGGTTGTTTTTTTTTTTTTTTTTTAATCAAGAACATTCTCAAGCCGGGCATGGTGGCGCACACCTTTAATCCCAGCACTCGGGAGGCAGAGGTAGAAGGATTGCCGTGAGTTCAAGGCCACCCTGAGACTACATAGTTAATTCCAGGTCAGCCTGGGCCAGAGTGAGACCCTACCTTGAAAAACCAAAAAAAAAAAAAAAAAAAAAGAACATTCCCAGCTTCCAAAGCATCTCCTAGCAGTGTCTCCTCTCCAGGTGACCACTAAATAACTTCCAACAGAAAAGATCTTATTATAATACACTGTAATCTTACAGGATTGAAGCATAGCTCAGTGCAGAGCACTTGGTATCTGTAAGTAAGTCTTTATATGCATGTCTTCACTTCTCTTCAGTAAAACCCAGAAGCAGATGGTGGGTCCAATGGTAGGTATATGCTAACAAACAGCAGATGTGCTGGGGACATAGCTCAGTTTGTAGAGAGCTAGTCTAACATGCATGAAGCCCTGGATTTGATCCCAGACCACATAAACTGGGCAATGTGTTGCACACCTAGAATCCCAGCACTGAAGAGGTAGAGACAGAAGGATCACAAGTTCAAAGCCATACTCCCTATATAGGCAGTCTGAGGTCTGACTAGGCTACATGAGGTCCTTGGGAGGGTGAAGAGGGAGGCTGGGTGGAAAGGAGGAGGGATGAGAAGGGGTGGGAGAGGTAATGAAGAAACAGCTAAACCTTTCCAGAAGGCTGCCCACTTTCCATCCTGCCAGCAGTGTGGAGAGACTGTGTGCTCTGTATTCTCATAGCACTTGTACTGGTTACTTGTAGCTAACCTGCTGAGTGTGGCTTTCATGCACATTTCCTCAATGATGAATGCTCTTTTCATTTGCTCAAAAGTCTTCTGAGGGAAAGTTTCTGTTGAGATCTTTTGCCCATTTTTAATTAGGTTATTGAGTTTTTAAAAACATTTTTATTTATTAGAGAGATAGAGAAAGAAAGAGAGAGAAAACAGAAAAGAGAAAGGGAGAGAATGTGGCCTCCAGCCACAGCAAATGAACTGGCTTATGTGGGTCCTGGGAAATTGAACTCCAGTCCTTAGCCTTTGCAGGCAAGTGCCTTAACCACTAAACTATCTCTCCAGAACCTCTTTATGGTGTTTTTTTTTTTTTTTTTTTTTTTTTTTTTTTTTTTTTTTACGAGGTGGGGTCTCTCTCTAGCCCAGGCTGATCTGGAATTCACTATGTGGTCTCAGGATGGCCTTGAACTCATGGTAATCCTCCTACCTCTGCCTCCTGAGTGCCGGGATTAAAGGCGTGCACCACCACACCTGGCTTGTTTATGGTTTTTTTGAGTCAGGGTTTCACTCTACCCTAGGTTGACCTGAAACACAATCTATTTTGGAACTCCTTCCAAGTGCTGGGATTAAAGGCATGCACCACCACATCAGGCAGGTTATCAGACTTACTGAGTTTTTTTTTTTTTCAAGGTAGGGTCTCACTCTGGCCCAGGATGACTTGGAATTTACTATGTAGTCTCAGGGTGACCTTGAACTCACAGGATCCTCCTACCTCTGCATCCCCAGTGCTGGGATTAAAGGCGTGCGCCATCATGGCCAGCTTAGACTTACTGAATAGTAAGCATTCTTTACACATTGTGGATATCAGTCCTTTGTTTAATTTACATATTGTGAATTGTTTCCTTCACCCAAACTCTTTTTTTAAATTTTTTATTTTTTAGTTTTTTTGGGTTTTCGAGGTAGGGTCTCACTCAGCCCAGGCTGACTGGAATTCACTATGTAGTCTCACAGTAGCCTTGAACTCATGGGCGATCCTCCTACCTGTGCCTCCCAAGTACTGGGATTAAAGGCATGCGTCACCATGCCCAGCTCATCCAAACTCTTTTTCTTGATAGTGTATTATTTATTTTCAAGCAGAGAGAGAAAAAAGGCACACCAAGGCCTCTTGCAACTGCAAACAAACTCCAGATGCATGCAGCACCCTCCTTTTTTTAAGAGAGAGCAACACAGAGAGAGGGAGGGAGACAGATAGAGAATGGGTGCTCCAGTGGCCTCTCAGCCGCTGTGAACAAACTCCAGGCACGTGCATCCCCAAGTGTGACATTGCACCCTTGCATCACTTTGTGTCTAGCTAAATGTGGGACCTAGGGAATCAAACAGGTAGTCTTAAGCTTAGCAGGCAGACACCTTAACCGCTAAACCACCTCTCCAGCCCGCATGCACTCCTTTGAGTCTGGTTTTATATGGATACTGGGGAATCGAACCCAAGCCAGTAGGTTTTTCAGGCAAGCCCCTTTAACCACTGAGCAATCTCTCTCAGCCCTAAGAAAAACTATTTTTGAATAATGTCCTTTCTAAAAAAATATTTTTATTCAGCCGGGTGTGGTGGCACACACCTTTAATCCCAGCACTTGGGAGGCAGAGAATTGCCATGTGTTTGAGGCCAACCTGAGACAACATAGTGAATTCCAGGTCAGCCTGGGCTAGAGTGAAACGCTACCTCAAAAAAAAATTTTTTTTAATTTATTTACAAGCAGAGAGAGAAAAGAGAGAGATGGGTGTGCCAGGGCTTCCAGCCACTGCAAATGAACTCCAGATGCATGCACTACCTTGTGCATCTGGCTTATGTGGGTGCTGGGGAATAGAACTTGGGTCAACAGGGTTTGCAGGCAAGTGTGTTAAACACTGAGTCGTCTCTCCAGCCCTAATGTCCTTTTGAGATAGAATCTTGGTGTATAGCCCAGGCTGGTCTGGAACTTGCAATCCTTCTGCTTCAGCCTCCTGAGGGCTGGGATAACAGATGTATGCCAACATACCCAGCTTTTAATAGTGTCTGAAGAATTAAAAAAATTTTTTTTTGTTGTTTTTTGAGGTAGTGTTTCACTCTAGCTCAGGCTGACCTGGAATTCACTATGTAGTCTCAGGGTGGCCTTGAACTCATGGCAATTCTACTACCTCTGCTTCCCAAGTGCTGGGATTAAAGGCGTGTTCCACTATGCCCGGCGCCCAAAAAAACTTTAAAAAAAATTTTTTTTTAGTTTATTTATTTGCAAGGAGAGAGAGGGAGAATGGGTGGGTGCACCAGAACCTCTAGCCACTGCAAATGAACTGCAGACAAATGTGCCACTTTGGGCATCTGGCTTTACATGGGTACTGGGGAATCAAACTCAGGTGGTTAGGCATTGCAGGCAAGCATCTTAACCACTGAGCTATCTCTCTAGCTCAAGAAACATAACTTTTAAATTTGGTCAGGTCCAATGTATCACCTATCTCCTTTTGTGCTTTGTACTTTTTTGGTGGATTATCTTAGAAAACTTTATCCACCCTCAGATTGTACAGATAGTCTCCTCCTGAACCAGTATACATTTTTATAGGAAAATATAGTTGTGCTTACTGGTCTAATTTAAAATGTATACAAGTTTAAGGGTGGGAGATGGCTCAGTGATTAAAAGTGCTTGCATGAAAAGACTGATGGCCCATGTTCAATTCCCCAGTACACACAGAAAGCCAGACACACAAAGTGGCACATGCATCTGGAGTTCTTTTACAGTACAAGAGGTTCTGGTACACCCATTTTCTCTCTCTCTCTCTCTAAGTAAGTAAAAAACATTTTCTTTTGCTTTTATTGAGGTAGGGTCTCATGATAGCCCAGGCTGACCTGGAACTCTCTGTAGTCCCCAGCTGGCCTCACACTCATAGTGATCCTCCTACCTCTGCCTCTTAAGTAATGGGTTTAAAGATGTACACCACCATGCCCAGCTAAGAAATTATTTTAAATTTATTTTTATTTATTTATTTTAAATTTTAATTTTATTTATTTATTGGTTTTTTGAAGTAGGGTCTCAATCTAGCCCAGGTTGACCTGGAATTCACTATGTAGTCTCAGGGTGGCCTTGAACTCATGGCGATTATCCAACCTCTGCCTCACTAGTGCTGGGATTAAAGGTGTGCGCCACCATATCCAGCTTTAATTTTTTTAATTTAATTATTTATTTGAGAGAGAAAAAGAGGCAGAGCGAAAGCAGAGAGAATGGGCATACCAGGGCCTCTAGCCACTGCATACTAACTCCAGATGCATGTGCCATCTTGTACATTTGGCTTACCTAGGTCCTGGGAAATCAAACCTGGGTCCTTAGGCTTCACAGGCAAGTGCCTTAACTGCTAAGCCATCTCTCCAGCCCCTAATGTATATATTTTTTCCACCCCTCCAAGGTAGGGTCTCACTCTAGCCCTGGCTGACCTGGAATTTACTCTATAGTCTCAATCTCAGGCTGGCCTCGAACTCCCAGCGATCCTCCTACCTCTGCCTCCCAAGTGCTGGGATTAAAGGCATGTGCCACCACGCCCAGGTCAGCCTGGGCCAGAGTGGTGCGACCCTACCTCGAAAAACAAAACAAATATATATATATATATATATATATTAAACATTTATATAGGACTGGAGAAGTGGCTTAGTGGTCAATGTGTTTGCCTGCAAA
Organism: Orientallactaga sibirica; assembly: GCA_036365145.1. Lineage (NCBI taxonomy): Eukaryota > Metazoa > Chordata > Mammalia > Rodentia > Dipodidae > Orientallactaga > Orientallactaga sibirica. Next base: position 21,551,021 of record JAEOAD010000026.1, on the reverse strand, counting down.
GCCAAAGGACCTCGGTTCAATTCTCTAGAACCCACATAAGCCATATGCACAAGGGGACGCATGTGTTTGGAGTTTGTTTGCAGGACTGGAGGCCCTGGCTTGCGCTCTCTCTCTCTCTCTCTCTCAATCTCAAATAAATAAATACAACATATTTTTTTACAAAAAGAATAAAATTTATATAAGTTTATTTAAGTTTGCAACAAATAATTTTTTTTTTTGGCTGGGGGAGGGTTGAGACAAGGTCTCAATCTAGCCCAGGCTAATCTGGAACTCACTTGGAGTCCCAGACTGGCCTCAAACTCACATTGATCCTCCTGCCTCTGCCTCCTGGGTGCTGAGACTAAATAAAGGCATGTATCACCATATAGTTTCAGGCTGGCCTTGAACTTGTGGCAATCCTCCTACCTCTGTGCCACCATACCTGGTTCACAGGTATGTTTTTGAAATGACAACAACTTTAAAAAACAAATATGAAAGAGTACAATAACTTTGTGTGTTATTTGTCATGGTGAAAAGTTGGAAGCAGTCTAGATGCACAACAATAGGTGACTAGATAAATACACTAGTACATTCAAATAATGGAAAATGATACAGCAAAAAATGAAACAGGGCTGGAGAGATGGCTTAGCAGTTAAGGCACCTGCCTACGAAGCCTAAGAACACCTGTTCAATTCTCCAGGTCCCACATTTAGCCAGACCCAAAAGTGACGCAAGTGCACAATATCGCACAGGCACACAAGGGGGCGCACACGTCCGGAGTTTGTTCACAGCAGCTGAGAGGCTACTGGCACTCCCATTCTCTGTCTCTCTCTCTCTCTGTCTCTCTCAAATAATAATAATAAAAAATTAACCAACTTCTGATACTTGTGTCCACTGGCATCTGCAGGGATTGGTTCAGAACCCCCTGCAAATACCAAACATGCAAATGCTTAAGTTCCTTAATATGAAATGGCGGAGCAGTACTGTGGTGCAGCATACAACCTGCATATAGCCTCCATCATACATATGTTTGGAGGAAGAAGGTAAGGCAAGATCTAACACTAGTCCTGGCTGGCCTAGAGCTCACTATGTAGACCACACTGGCCTTCAACTTGCTATAATCCTGTTTCTGCCTCATAAGTGCTGTGACTACTGACATGCAACACAACATCCAGCCCTCCCATATACTTTAAATCACTTTAAGGTTATTTAAATATTTTTATTTTTAAAATTTATTTGAGAAAGAGGCATGCCAGGGCCTCCAGCCACTGCAAATGAACTCCAGACGCATATACTACCTTGTGCATCTGGCTTATGTGAGTCAGGGGTAATCAAACCTGGGTCTTTTGGCTTTGCAGACATATGCCTCAACTGCTAAGCCATCTCTCCAGCTCTACTTAAATATTTAATGCAATGTCAGTGCTACGTAAATCATTCTTGTGTGTTGCTTGAGATTATGACTATTTGAGTTATTGCTTAATGACGAGAAAAAAAAAGAACTCTGCATGTGATCCCACAGTTGCAGTTTTTGCCTTCTGAATATTTTCAATCTGACACTGGCTGAATCTGCAGTTCTGGGGCCAACAGTATATGCAACAGGGTAAATCACAACTTCGTTATGCTGTGGAAGAAACTGAGCTAAAAAAGAGTGCGTGGGAAAGGATCCACTTACATAAATTTTAGAACCTGCAAACTGATCTACGATGATATAAAAAGCAGTTAAGAGCACCAGGCATGCCTGTTATCCCAAACCTCAGGAGGCTAAGGCAGGAGGACTGACACAAATTCAAGACCAGCCTGGGCTACATAATAAATTCTAGGCCAAGCTGAGCTTACAGTGAGTCCCTGCCTCAAAAAACAAACAAGCCAGGCTGGAGAGATGGCTTAGCGGTTAAGGTGTTTGCCTGCAAAGCCAAAGGACCTAGATTCGATTTCCCAGGACCCATGTTAGCCAGATGCACAAGGAGGTACATGCATCTGGAGTTCGTTTGCAGTGGCTGGAGGCCCTGGCATGCCCATTCTCTCTCTCTCCCTCTTTCTCTCTGTCAAATAAATAAATAAAAATAAAATATTTAATAAAAAACAGCCCAGTATGGTAGTGCACACCTTTAGTTCCAGCGCTAGGGAGACAGAGGTAGGAGGACTGCTGTGAGTTCTAGGCCAGCCGGAGACTACATAGTGAATTCCAAGTCAGCTTGAAAAAAAAAGAAAAAGACAAACCAGGTGTGGTGAATCATGCCTTTAATCCTAGCAACCAGGAGGCAAAGGTAGGAGGATCACTGTGATTTCAAGGCCACCCTGAGACTACGTAGTGAATTCCAGGTCAGCCTGAGATAGAATGAGACCCTACCTCAAAAAATAAAAAAAGGCTGGGCATGGTGGCACACACCTTTAATCCCAGCACTCAAGAGGCAAGAGTTAGAAGTATCATATTGAGTTTGAGGCCACCCTGAGACTACATAGTGAATTCTAGGTCAGTGTGGGTTAGAGAGCAAGGCCCTACCTTGAAAAACCAAAATAAATAAAATTTAAATTAAAAAAATTAAAAAAACACACACACAAAGCAGTTCACTGGGAAAAGAACAGAGAGGAAACATGGATTAATGGGTGCCTTGGAGAAATGTATGTATTATAATGAAGTTTTCTCAGGTACAAAATTAACTTTTTTTTTTTTTTTTTTTGGTTTAGAGTCTCACTCTAACCCAGGCTGACCTGGAATTCACTATGTAGTCTCAGAGTGGCCTTGAACTCACAGTGATCCTCCTACCTCTGCCTCCCCAGTGCTGGGATTAAAGGCGTGCACCACCACACCCAGTTTTTTTTTTTTTTTTTTTTTTTTTTTTTTTTGAGAGGTAGAGTCCCATTCTAGCCCAGAATGGCTTTGAACTCACAGTGATCCTCCTACCTCTGCCTCTAGTGTGCTGGGATTAAATGCATGCACCACCATGCTCAGCACACAAAATTAATTTTTCTACACTTGAAATGCACAGGGTTTTGTGAATGTGTATGGTGTGCCTGCATGCATATATGTATTCACATGTGCATGTGCATACATGTAGGGCAACCAGAAGTCAATGGTGTCTTCCTCAATCTCTCTCCACCATAATCTTGGACACAGGGTCTCTTACTGAACCCAGAGCTCACTGATTCAGCTAGTCTAGCTGGCCAGCATGCCCCTGGGATCCACCTGTCTCTGCCTCCCGAGCACTGGGATTACAAATGTGTGCTATCACGACTGATGTTTACATGGGTTCAGGTCCTCACACGTGTTGCAAGCACTTTACCAACTAAGCCATATCCCCAGCACTAGGTTTGTTGGATTTTGGGGTTTTGGTTTTGTTTGTAGTAGAGTCTTACTCTAACCCAGGCTGACCTGGAACTCACTCTGTAGTCCAGGCTGGCCTCAAACTGATGATCCTCCAGCCCTTACCTACTGAATGCTGGGATTACAGACATGTGCCACCATATCCAGGCCAGTTTTGCTTTATTTTTTTTCCATCAATTGTACCTCAATATAATTAGAAGGGGGGAGTATTAACTGAAACAAGAAATAAAATTTGGAAAAGAGAAATGATAGAAAACAAAGCTTCCAGCAGGGCATAGTGGTGCTGTAATCCAGGCACTTGGGAGGCAGAGGCAAGAGGGTCATCTAAACTTGGGGCCAGCCTGAGCTGGAGTGAGACTCTCAAAAAGAGGGGCAGGAAGCCGGGCGTGGTGGCACACACAGTTAATCCCAGCACTCGGGAGGCAGAAGTAGGTGGATTGCTGTGAATTCGAGGCCACCCTGAGACTACATAGTGAATTCCAGGTCAGCCTGGGGTAGAGTGAATCCCTACCTCAAAAAAAAAAAAAAAAAAAGGGGGGTGCAGGTCCGAGGATGCAGCTTAGTAGAGTACCTGTCTGTCACGCACAAAGCTCTGGGTTTGATCCCTATCACCACATAAACATGGTGGTGCACAATCTGAGATCCCAGCACTCACAGGTGGAAACAGAACGATCAGGAGTTCAAAGCCAGCCTAGGCTACATGGGCAACTGTCTCAAAAAAGAAAAGGCTTCTAAGTGTCAGAAACAAGCCTCACATTTCCTTCCATTCCACTCCCCCCTACCACACATTCTAGCCTTCTCCCCAAACCTGCATGTCAGTTTGCTGTATGAATTTCCAGGCCCTTTGTAAGATGCAACTGTGGAAAATACAGAAAATTGCTTGGGAATTGGAACTGGAGGAGAGGGCTACATAAAGGTCACATTAAACCCTCAACTTCCTTTTCTCACTTATCATCTCCGGAGATGGCCCTGGGCAACAGCACACGCACAGTGCCAGCACGTGCATATGCACACACCCCACATCCTCCTCAACCTGTGAAGCCCTCTCCACAGTGGTGTTGTTTCCAGTGTTCCTTCCTGCAGATGTCTGAGGGATGGTAGGGGCCCTGGGCAGTTGTCTCACCCCAGCCCCATGGGCTGCTGAATTCATCTTCCTACACAGCCCCATCTCCCTGCGGCCTCCAGGCTCAAGGCTGACTCCACAGCCTAGCCTTCAAGGTCTTCTAAAGCTCCAAGTGTGCCAGAGTCACCCAACTGTTCTCCTAAAATACCAGGCCCCCACCTCATCCTTCTCTGCAAAGGAGACAAAGGAGGGTATGTTCCATCTGGCGAACTTCATGGCCAACCTCTCTTATAGCTCAGGGTGCCATGTGGTTGTGTTCTGGCCAGTTGGAAGTGAGCAGAAGTTGTTGGGTAGAGTTTCCAGAAAAGAGAGGACTAGCTTAGAAGGCAGCTATCTTTGTCCTTGTCCTCTGTTCCTTCTTCATCCCTAGAATGGAGATGTAAAGGCTAGAGCCACAACTAACATCTTAAGACCACAGAACCACCAAACCAGTCCCAGAATGCCTAGCTCCAAATTTATTTTATATGATAAGTAATCCCTACCATGTTAAAACCACTGCAGGGGAGCAGAGGATCTGTTTCTCTAAGCTGATTCAATTCTGCTATAAACCCAAACTATCCCTCTGCCTCCTTAATAGCAATGCCCTCATTACAAGGCTCACACTGAACTCCTTCCTCCATTATCACATTTTCTAACTCTGGGCCATATTGCCCTGCACTGAACTGTGCACACAATTCTACCTCACCTTCAAAATGCAGCTGCAGGAACCCAGCGTGGTGGCACATGCCTTTAATCCCAGCATCCAGGAGGCAAAGGTAGGAGGATCCTCGTGAGTTTGAGGCCACCCTGAGACTACATGGTAAATTCCAGATCAGCCTGGACCAGAGTGAGACCCTACCTCGGGTGGAAAAAAAATGCAGCTGCAGATATGCAGACCCTTTAAAATCAGCCAAATTAAATTCATTTCCTTCCTTCAATATTTTTAAGTTCCTATTGTGTGCCAGGCACTGTGCTGGAAGCTGGGGGTACAGTGGTAGATGAGACAACTCCAGTGCACCTTTATGTTCTTTTTAAAAAATTTTTTTGGGCTGGAGGAATGGCTTAGTGGTTAAGGCATCTGCCTGCAAAGCCAAAGGACCCCGGTTCGATTCCCCAGGACCCATGTTAGCCAGATGCACAAGGGGGCATACGCATCTGGAGTTCGTTTGCAGTGGCTGGAGGCCCTGGCATGCCCATTCTCTCTCTCCCTCTTTCTCTGTCAAATAAATTAATAAAAAATAAAATTAAAAAAAAAATTTTTTCTAGCCAAGCGTGGTGGCGCACACCTTTAATCCCAGCACTTGGGAGGCCAAGGTAGGAGGATCACCGTGAGTTCGAGGCCACCCTGGGCTAGAGTGTAACCCTACTTCAAAAATAAATAAATTGGGCTGGAGAGATGGCTTAGTGGTTAAGGCGCCTGCCTGCTAAACCTAAGAACGCTGGTTCCAATCTCCAGGTCCCACGTTTAGCCAGATGCAAAGTGACGCAAGGGCACAATGCCGCACTTGCCCACAAGGAGGCATACACATCTGGATTTCATTCACAGCAGCTGAGAGACTGCTGGCGCGCCCATTTTCTATCTGTCTTCCTCTCCCTCTCTGTCTGTCTCTCTCTGTGTCTCTCTCTAAAAATAAATAAAAAATAATAATATAAATAAATAAATAAATAAATTAGGGGCTGGAGAAATGGCTTAGTGGTTAAGGTGTTGGCCTGCAAAGCCAAAGGATCCCGGTTCGATTCTCTAGGACCCACATAAGCCAGATGCCTGAGGGGCACATGCATCTGGAGTTCATTTGCAGTGGCTAGGGGCCCTGGCATGCCCATTCTCTCTGTGTCTGACTCTCTTCTCTCTCTCTCTCTGCTTGCAAATAAATAAATAAATAAATAAAAAGTTTTTAAAATTAATTAATTAATTAATTAATTAAATTCAATAAATTAAATAAATAAAAATAAAAATTATTTCTTTGCAAGGAGAGAGAGAGAGAATAGGTACACCCAGGCTTCTTGCCACTGCAAACAAACTCCAGATGCATGCACCACTTTGTGCATCTAGCTTTATGTAGGTATTGGGGAGTTGAACCAAAGCCATCAGGTTTTGTAATTAAGCGTCTTAACAGCTGAGGCATTTCTTCAGTCCCACCTTTATTTTCTAACAGAGGAGAAGACAAGACAGACACAGATAAAGAAATGCAAAAGGGGGACTGGGTAAAAGGCATTTGCTTGCAGAGCCTGCCAGCCTGGGTTCAATTCCTCAGCCATTCACATAAAGCTGTTTGGGCATTCATTTGCAATGGCAAGAGACCCAGACACATATGAAAACACACATTCACAAATAAATACATTTTTAAAATAAAATACACGGACAGGTATGACGGCACATGCTTCATCCCAGCACTGGGGAAGCTGAGGTAGAAGGACTGTCATGAGTTTAAGGCCAACCTGAGACTCCATAGTGAATTCCAGGTCAGCCTGGGCTACAGCAAGACCCTACCTCAAAACACAAAAAATAGGGCTGGAGAGATGGCTTAGGGGTTAAGGCACCTGCCTCCTAAGCCTAAGATCACTGGTTCCAATCTCCAGCAGTTCCAATCTCCAGGTCCCACGTTTAGCCAGATGCAAAGTGACGCAAGGGCGCAATGCTGCACTTGACCACAAGGGGGTGCACACATCTGGATTTCGTTCGCAGCAGCTGAGACACTGCTGGCACGCCCATCTCTATCTTCCTCTCCCTCTCTCTCTCTGTGTCTCTCTCCAAAAAAATAATTTAAAAAATTTTTAAAAACACACAAAAAATAAAATAAGGGCTGAAAAAATAATGGCTCAGCAGTTAAGACGCTTTCCTGCAAAGCCAACGGACCACGGTTCTATTCCCTAGGACCCATGTAAGCCAGTTGCATAAGGTGGCACATGCATCTGGAGTTTGTTTGCAGCAGCTAAAGGCCCTGACATGCCCATTCTCTCTCTCACTCTCTCTGCCTCTCTCTCAAATAAATTTTTAAAAAGCCCATCCCAGCACTTGGGAGGCAGAAGTAGGAGGATCGTCGAGAGTTCAAAGCTGGCCTAAGACTACAGAGTGAATCCCAGGTGAGCCTGAGCTTGAGTGAGACCCTACCTCGAAAAAACAAATAATAAAAATAGTAATAATAATAATAAATAAAATAAAACACTCAGGAGGCAGAGGTAGGAGGATCGCCTAGAGTTCGAGGCCACCCTGAGACTACATAGTTAATTCCAGGTCAGCCTGGACCAGAGTGAGACCCTACCTTGCAAAACCAAAAAAAAAAAAAAAAAAAAAAAAAAAAATAAATAAAAGCACAAAGTGACTGAAGAGTACCATGAAGCAAGGGCCAAAGGAGAAAGGGGCTAGGGCTTCTAGAGAGGCTGGTCCTGAGGCCTTTCGGAGGGGGGCAAAGGCATGTGAATTCAGATGGCAATGCTGGACAGAGCTGGTCTTGCAAGGCAAGAGTGGGGGATCTAAGTAGACAAACTGCAAGAGCAAAGCACCTGTTAGATGGGGAATGGGCTCAGATGTGAGAAATATCAAGAAGGCATACATAGGGCTGGAGAGATGGCTCAGTGGTTAAGGCACTTGCCTACAAAGCCTAAGGACCCATGTTCAACTCTCCAGGTCCCATGTAAGCCAGACGCACAAAGTGATGCAAGTGTCTGGAGTTCTACTGCAGTGGCTGGAAGCCCTGGCACAGCAATTCTCTCTCACATGCGCATAAGGAAAAAAAAAAAAAGAAGGCCAGTCTGTTAGGTTTGGGTTTGCCTCAAAACAAAACAACAACAACAAAAAAGGCAGACATGGGACTTCCTGAGTGGGTAATAGAAAAGTAGGAGAAGGAGCAGAAGGGGAAGAGGCAGATGGCAGGGCCCTGTGATCCCTGGTGGGGATGTGAGCTCAAATCTACCTCCCTGATGCTACAGAGATGTGCCTGGATTGTGATTCCATGTCTACTGGAGACAAACACGCCCACTGCAGGGCCATGGGAGCTCCATGAGGTGCTGATCCTATCACACATCAGCACGTCAGCCAACTGCCAGCACTGCACTCTCCTATTTCTGCCATGCTGAGGGTGGAGCTCTGAGCCTTGTGCATGCTGTGCACATGCACTACCACTGAGCTACACCTCAGGCCCTGTATCTCCTTTTCAGAGACTCTCTCTATCTCTGAGACTGCTCACACAGATGACCCACAGCCCTGCAACCCTCACCGATGATAGGTGGCAATTCAAGTACAGATACTCATAGGCTCCTTGGTGCCCCAGGAGGGATCCCTCTAAGGCTACTGTGCTATGCTGTTCCCAGGAGGATCTAGCTCCAGGTGCCCATGATGGTGACAATCCTACAAGCCTCCACCAGTGTTTCCTGCACAGTTGGACTGGAATCCTTCCAGAAGGGCAAAGCCTGTGTCCCAGTCAAGATTATAGGGGGCTGGGGATCTAGGATACTGAACCCAGCTCTCCCAGCTCACAAACCTGCAAACCAGTGATAGAGACGTGGTGTGACTCCACCGTAGGCCTCCGAGGCAGCCGAGGTGAGGACTGTGGGGAGCTGGTGGGCGAGTAGGGCAGGGATGGATAGATACAGCGTCCATTCATGTCCAAGCTGCTGCTAGATGCCTGTCCACCCTGGGACCTCTCCTGCAGGGACAGTTTGCGACCTGAGAGGGAACGTCGGGCCTGAGGTTCAGGGACATCGAGGGGGACCTCTGGATCATCAACCTCCAGGGGCCGATCCTGGGCCAGGCTGAGGTCCACAGCCTGGCCTGGCTCACATTCAGTTACCACAATGAAGGATTCCATGCCCAAGTGAATGCTCAGGGATGAGAGGCCCCGCAGGGCCTCACAGGGCTTCTGGCTGCTGCCCACACTCCCCAGCTCATGCTGGGGGGCAGCTTGATTACTACTGGGTTGGCTAGAGATGCATGATGACATGGTGCGTGGACCAACTTCATCAGCCAGGGCACTTCCATCGGCAGCAGAGCCACCTGCAGGAAAAAAAAAAAAAGTTAGCAAGGTAAGGACAAAAAAGGGTTTCCCCTCTGGCCAGACTGAAGTCTAATTGCTACAGTGATTCAACATCCTTAAAAACATCCTGACTGCTGCTCTCACAACTCATAACCCACACACCATGGTGAAGACCAGCAACCCCACTGAGGAGGGTCCTCAGTAGAATAGGGGCAGGGAGGAAAGAAACCAATGGTAGCAACATATGATATGTCCACACAAACTTTCTATTTAATTTGAAAAAAAAAAAAAAAGATCTTCATCTTGCAGCCCAGTGTGGTAGCCTGACACTCAGGAGCCTCATGTTGGAGGATCAACAGGAATTGGAGGCCAGCCTAGGTTAGCATGAAACCCTGTCTCAAAACAAACAGGGGCTGAGGTAGGAGGGTCAACTATGAGTTCAAGGTCAGCATGGACTAACAAAAAAAAAAAAAAGCGTGGTGGTGCATGCCTTTAATCTCAGCACTTGGGAGGCAGAGGTAGGAGGATCATCTTGAGTTCAAGGCCACCCTGAGACTACATAGTGAATTCCAGGTCAGCCTGGAATAGAGGAAGACCCTACCTTTAAAAACACACACATAGCCGGGCGTGGTGGCGCATGCCTTTAATCCCAGCACTCGGGAGGCAGAGGTAGGAGGATCGCCGAGAGATCGAGGCAACCCTGAGACTACATAGTTAATTCCAGGTCAGCCTGGACCAGAGTGAGACCCTACCTCGAAAAAAACCAAAAAGAAAAAGAAAAAAACACACACACACATACACACATTTGGCAGCCTATATAATCCCATCACTAAAGAGACTGACATAGGCAGAGATTTCTTTGAGTTCAAAGCCAGAATGGGCAAGAGTCACACATTGCCTCAAAAAATAAAAATAGGGACCGGGCGTGGTGGCGCACGCCTTTAATCCCAGCACTTGGGAGGCAGAGGTAGGAGGATCGCCATGAGTTCAAGGCTACCCTGAGACTACATAGCTAATTCCAGGTCAGCCTGGACCAGAGTGAGACCCTACCTCGAAAAACCAAAAAAATAAAATAAAAATAAAATAAATAAAATAAAAAATAAAAATAGGGGGCTGGAGAGATGGTTCAATGGTTAAGGTGCTTGCCTCCAGAACCTCATGATCCAGCCATATGTACAAAGTGGCACATGCATCTAGACTTCCTTTGTAGTGACTAGAAGCCATGGCATGCCCATACTCATTCTCAATCTTTCTGTCTCTGTCTTTGTTTCTCTATGCTTACAAATAAATAAATAATATTTTTAAATGTACTTATTTTGAAGCTGGGCGGCAGAGGTAGGAGGATTGCCGTGAGTTTGAGGCCACCCTGAGACTACATAGAGAATTCCAGGTGAGCCTGGGCCAGAGTGAGACTCTACCTCAAAAAAAACAAAATGTATTTATTTTGAGAGATAGAGAAAAAGAGGCAGAGAGAGAGAATGGGCATGCCAGAGGTTTTAGCCACTGAGAACGAACTCCAGATGCATGCGGCCCCTTGTGCAACATTGTGCACTTGTGTCACTGTGCTTCTAGCTTATGTGGGACCTAGAGATACAAACATGAGTTCTTAGAGTTCACTGGCAAGCTCAATAACTGCTAAACCATCTCTCCAGCACAATAAACAATATTTTTAGCTGGGCGTGGTAGCACACGCCTTTAATCCCAGCACTTGGGAGGCAGAGGCAGGAGGATCTCCAAGAGTTTGAGGACACCCTGAGACTACAGAGTGAATTCCAAGACAGCCTGAGCTAGAGTGAGACCATACCTTGAAAAACTAAAAAAAAAAAAATTATTTTTAAAATAAAAAAATGAAGCTGGGTGTGATGAAGCATGCCTTTAATCCCAGCACTCAGAAGGCAGAGGTAGGAGGATCACCGTGAGTTCAAGGCCACCCTGAGACTACATAGTGAATTCCAAGTCATCCTGAGCTAGAGTGAGACCCTACCTTGACAAACGAAAAAATAAAAAGCCAGGCGTGGTTGCACACTCCTTTAATCCCAGCACTCCGGAGGCAGAGGTAGGAGGATCTTTGTGAGTTCAAGGCCAACATGAGACTACATAGTGAGTTCCAGGTCAGCCTGGGCTAGAGTGAGACGCTACCTTGAAAAACCAAAATAAATAAATAATAAAGTAGGGGCTGGAGAGATGGCTTAGCAGTTAAGGCTCTTACCTGCACATTCTAAGGAGCCAGGTTCAATTCCCCAGTACCCAGGTAAGCCAAATGCACATGGTTGGGTATGTGTCTGGAGTTCGTTTTCAGTGGATAGAGGCCAGGACATGCCCATTCTCTTTCTGTGCCCATTCTCTACCTGCCCCTCTCTCTCTCTCTCCCTCAAATAAATAAATAAATAATTGTTACAGCTTTTTAAAGATATTTATTTATTTGAGAGAGACAGGAAGATGCACAGAGAAAGAGCGAATGGGCATGCCAGAGCCTCTAGCCACTGCAAACAAAATCCAGATGCATGCGCCCCTTCTGCATCTGATTTACATGAGTCTTGGGGAATCTAACATGGGTCCTTAGGCTTCTCAGGCAAATGTCTTAACCGCTAAACCATTTCCCCAGCCCCTAAATAAATATTTTTTTTAATTACACACACATTGGTGAAATACTACCTCAAAAAAAATTACACACAAACACAAGAGAAAAAAGCTGAGTGTAGTGGCACATAGCTTTAATCTCAGCACTCAGAAGGTAGAGGCAGGAGGATCACTATGAGTTCAAGACCAGCCTGGGAGTACAAAGTTGCAGGTCACTTTGTGCTAGTGAGACCTTACATCAAAAAATCCAAAAAAAAGAGCCAGGCGTGGTGGTGTATGCCTTTAATCCCAGAACTTGGGAGGCAGAGGTAGGAGGATCACCATGAATTTGAGGCTACCCTGGGACTATAGTGAATTCCAGGTCAGCCTGGACTAGAGTGAAACCCTACCTTGAAAAGACCAAAAAAAAAAAAAAAAAGGAGGAAGAGGAGGAGAAGAATAAGAAGAAATTTGGGGGCTGAAGAGATAGCTCAGGGTTAAAGTGCTTGCTTACAAAGCCTGCCAGCCTGAGGTTGTGATTCCTCAGTACCCAAAAAGCCATACGCACAAAGTAGCACATGTGTCTGGAGTTCGTCTGCAGAGGCAAGACTTGCGCACCCACACTCCCTATCAAATAAATAATTTTTTTAAGGCAAGAAGCACTGACATACGGTACAACATGGACAACTCTCAAGGATATGCTAAGTCAAAGAGGCCAGTTACAGACATCGTATCACACAGTTCCATGGACATGAAATTTCTAGACTAGGTACCCACAGTGGTGCACAGAACATGGGAGAACTTTGGGGAAATGGTGAGTGATTGCTGAATGGGTACAAGATTTCATTCTGGGCCGAATGAGAATGTTCTGGAATTTAAATAGAGATGGTAACTGCATAACTCTGTGCATATACTAAATACCACTGCACTGCTGACCTTATGAGGGTCAATTTTAGGGCTGGGTACAGCTCCTTGACAGTGCTCAGAGGCCTGAGGTCTATCTCCAGAACTGCCTCTCCTAAATAATCAATATTATGTCACGTGAATTTTTGTTTTTTGAGGTAGGGTCTCACTCTGGTCCAGGCTGTCCTGGAATTCACTATGTAGTCTCAGGGTGGCCTTGAGCTCATGACAATCCTCCTACCTCTGCCTCCTGAGTGCTGAGATTAAAGGCGTGTGCCACCACAGCTGTCTGTCATATAAATTTTATCTCAATTTTAAAAAGAGATTGATACATTCCCTTAGGCTTGTCAATTCTCTCCACCTCAACGGAATATTGACGTCTGGCTCATGTGTTTGGCATATTCTGCTGAACAAACTTTCCAGGGACTCCTGGAGTTGATGAGTACATCCACGGGTGCAAGTGACAGGTCCATGCCAATGAGCGATATATCATGAAGGGTCTCTCTGGGGCTAGGAAAACAGTGGGCGCTGATAGAAATTTTGCAGGTGAATAAAATGACTTCTGATCATACTGATTGTGATGCATCAAGAGGACAGTGCAAGCCAGGCATGGTGGCACACACCTTTAATCACAGTACCTGGGAGGCAGAGGTAGGAGGATTGCCATGAGTTTGAAGCCACCCTGAGACAACACAATGAATTCCAGATCAGCCTGGGCTAGAGCAAGACCCTACCTCAAAAACCCAAAAAAGAAAAAAGAAAGAAAAGGGAAGGTGCAGAGAATAATGGAAAGACAGAGCACCCTGGAGGACTCAGGCTAGAGGCAAAGAAATATCACCTGGCCTTATTGGAACCACCATTCCAGAAGTATTTGTAGAACATCTATTATGTCATGCAAGATGGCCAGGAAAAATCCAATGAGAAACACGAAGAAATTAACCACATCTTTGACCTGATATGTACCCACTGCATGAATACCATTAAAAGAGCCACAACAAACCCAACTACATGACAAACTGTTCAACCTGGTTCACACGAAGACAAGTACATAACCACACTACAATACAGCAGTTGGACAGTTCCCCAAAAAGTTGCAGGTAGGGGCTGGAGAGATGGTTCAGTGGTTAAAGGGCTTGCCTACAGAGCCTAACAACCTGAGTTCAATTCCCCAGTACACATGTAAAGCCAGATGCACAAAGAGGCACATGCATCTGGAGTTCATTTGCAGCAGCTGGAGGCCCTGGCAATCCCATTCTCTCTTCTCTCTCTTCTGCTTGCAGATAAATAAATAAATTGGTAGGGTCTCACTTGAGCCCAGGCTGACATGGAATTCCCTATGTAGTCTCAGGCTGGCCTCGTACTCATGGCAATCCTCCTACCCCTGCCTCCCAAGTACTGGGATTAAAGGCGTGTGCCACCACGCCAGTCTAAAAGTTATTTTTTAAAGTTACAGGTGAGACAGGCATGGTGGCGCACGCCTTTAATCCCAGCACTTGGGAAGCAAAGGTAGGAGGATCACCGTGAGTTCAAGGCCACCCTGAGACTACATAGTCTATACAGTGAATTCCAGGTCAGCCTGGACTAGAGTGAAACCCTACCTGGGGGAGAGGGGACGAATGGAAAGGTTATGTGGTGTGGAAGCACCTTGAAAACATTTAAGTGAAACAGGATGGACACCAACAGACAAGTAGCTTATGACTTCACTACAATAGCCAAATTCATACAGCAAGAAAGCTGAACAGAGCTGGGGACGTAGATCCCTTGGTAGAGTACTTCCTGAGTCACAGGAGCAGATGAGCTAATCATGAAGTTTATGTCCAGCACATGACTGTGTCTCAAAAACTATCCTTTCAGAAAAAAGCCGGGCGTGGTGGTAGTGCACGCCTTTAATCCCAGCACTCAGGAGGCAGAGGTAGGAGGATTGCCATGAGTTCAAAGCCACCCTGAGACTACATCGTTAATTCCAGGTCAGCCTGGACCAGAGTGAGACCCTACCTCGAAAAAAAAAAAAAAAAAAAGAACTATCCTTTCAGCCAGGTGTGGTGGCGCAGGCCCTTAATCCCAGCACTCGGGAGGCAGAGGTAGGAGGACCACCCTGAGACTACATAGAGAATTCCAGGTCAGCCTGGACTAGACTGAAACCCTACCTTGAAAAAAAAAAAAAACAAAAAACTATCCTTTCAGTACATAACTGAATGCTTACTACTACTACCAGCAGGGCTGTTTTCTAGAATGTTCCTGTGAGCAACTGTTCTCCTAGCCTATACACCTACTCTTCTATTTATTTATTTATTTATTTATTTATTTATTTATTTATTTATTTATTTATTTAAGGTAGGGTCTCACTCTGGTCCAAGCTGACCTGGAATTAACTATGTAATCTCAGGATGGTCTCGAACTCTCGGCGATCCTCCTACCTCTGCCCCCCAAGTATTGGGATTAAAGGCGCTACTCTTGTGTGCATTCTGGCCTCCCTCTCAGAGCCACCTGACAGGGCCACAAGCATTCCTGAGAGGAAAACTAGACCTAGCAGTGCCTGGGAGTCAATAAAGAAATTTTTTTCCTTGCCAACAGAAAAACGATTGCTTATCGATCTCTACTCCAGCCAAGGACACCAAGCCATCCGCCCCAGCACAGCTACTTTTAGTCAGTCTCCTTGCCAGCCTGCGTGTGGCCCAGGCCTCCCTTGACAGCATCTCTGATGCAGCCTTGGCCTTCAAGGTCTGGGAGAAGGAGGTGAACAGAAACAACACTCAGATCCAGGCCAAGGCTGCTGTGTGGGAGGTGCAAGAGGACCCAGGTCTTGGGAAGACAGGGACACAGGCCAAGTGGCCTGTGTGGAGGGCTCCTGTGCATACCCTACCCCCAGTTTGAATCATTTGGGTGCCATAGGCCCTATAAGAATCTGATAAGAGCCGGGTGTGGTGGCACACGCCTTTAATCCCAGCACTCGGGAGGCAGAGGTAGGAGGATCGCTGTGAGTTCAAGACCACCCTAAGACTACATAGTAAATTCCAGGTCAGCCTGGGCTAGAGTGAGACCCTAGCTCAAAACACCAAAAATAAATAAATAAATAAAAATAAAGAATCTGATGAAGGGCTTAGCTGTTAAGGTGTTTGCTTGCAAAGCCAAAGGATACCTTTTCTACTCTCCAGGATCCATGTAAGCACAAGGGGGTGCATGTATCTGGAGTTCATTTTCAGTGGCTAGAGGCCCTGGCACACCCATTCTCTCCCTTTCTCTCTCTCAAATAAAATTTTTAAAAAAAGAAATCTGACGTAAATTTCCAGCACTAAGACTACACAGAAACAGTATTTTAGCATAAAAATGGCAGAGCTAACATTCGGTTGTCAGGCACTAGGTCTGGTACCTGGTGGTACAATCCCCACAGGATAAGCCCTCTACAAGGAGGGGCAGTGAGAAGAACACTGGACTTAAGAGGACCTTCCTACAAAGCTGCTTGGGTTTGACAAAATGCCAGAAGTCCTGGCCCGGCCTGGTGCCTAGTCATTCCCCATGAGTCACAAGCACTGCCCAGCCCAGAAGGCCCGCTCTCTTTCACAGAGCACCCAGTAGAGCAGAGCCACCAGACCCTTCCTAGAGCAGATGGATACGGACTGGGCCAAGACAGGGGAATTTTCCTTCCTCTGCCAGGAAGCCAAGTGCCACAGGCCTCCAGGAAACGTCTTAGCATTTCCATTTCCTGGGGGTAATTTCCAACCTGTGCCTGCTGCCTGCCAAATGCACAGCTCCTGAGCAAAGCCACAGTGAGGCCTGGGGTATGATGAGAAGCCAGTGAGTGAGCCCCCAAACCCAAGGTGTAACTTGTTCACAGTCCCTAGGCCTTCACATCCCTGGCACCCCAGTCCACAAAGGGATCCAAATCAACTGAGGCTCCTTCCATGATTAGGTTTCACATCCTTCCTGGAATAAGGAATGGGCTCCAGCAGCACATCTCTCACCTGGAGAAACTGAGGCCCAAGGTCCTAAAGGAAACTCATTAATTCATTTGTTCTTTTTTTTTTTTTACTTAAAAAAATTTATTTATTTATTTATTTATTTAGCCGGGCATGGTGGCGCATGCCTTTAATCCCAGCACTGGGGAGGCAGAGGTAGGAGGTATGGCATTAGTTCCACCCTGAGACTACATAGTGAATTCCAGGTCAGCCTGAGCTAGAATGAAACCCTATCTGGAAAAAACAAAACAAAAAATTTATTTATTTATTTATTTATTTATTTATTTGAGAGAGAGAGAAAAAGGAAGAGAGAGAGAGTGAAAGAGAGAGAGAACAGGCACACCAAGGCCTCCAGGCACTGCAAACAAACTCCAGATGCATGGGTCTCCTTATGCATCTGGCTTATGTGGGTCCTAGAGAGTTGAACCAGGATCCTTTGCCTTAAGCTAAACCATCTCTGCAACCCTCCACCCCTTTTTTGGTGGGGGTTTCAAGGCAGGGTTTCACTCTAGCCCTGACCTGGAACTCACCTGGCTTCTCCTTGAATGCTCTTTACTTTGAGGGTACTAAAATTGATTGGGTCCCCAAAGACAAAGACTGTCCCTTGTCAAATGGTAGGAGGTCTCTGACTACAGAATCCAGACTCTGTTCCCCTCCAGAGCAAAAAAGCTGCAAATGGTGTCTCTAGGGGGACATCTGGCCATGGATGTGTTTTGCTTGGCACACACCATGCTTACAACTATTTGAGTGAAATGCCAACAACAATTTAGAGCCAGAAGATTTCAGATAAAAATCAAAACTTTCAAGTCAGGCGTGGTGGCACATGCCTTTAATCCCAGCACTCAGGAGG
Source organism: Orientallactaga sibirica (assembly GCA_036365145.1). Lineage (NCBI taxonomy): Eukaryota > Metazoa > Chordata > Mammalia > Rodentia > Dipodidae > Orientallactaga > Orientallactaga sibirica. Next base: position 21,533,374 of record JAEOAD010000026.1, on the reverse strand, counting down.
CAGAGGTAGGAGGATTGCCATAAACTCAAGGCCACCCTGAGACTACATAGTGAATTCCAGGTCAGCATGAGCTACAGCGAGACCCTACCTGGAAAAAAAAAAAAATCAAAACTTTCAGAAACTCAGGCTAGGGGCTGTAGCTCAGGGGCAAAGCACATTGCTAGCACACACAAGGCCCTGGGTTTGAACCTAAGCATAAAAAAAAAAGTGTTGTGACAAAATTCCCAACATCTCTTAAAAACTCAGATGCGATGATAGCACTAGGCCTGGCATCAATGTGAAGCAGGTTGGACAAGGGGAACAGTTGCCAGCATGAAACCTCTCTTCAATTCCAAGATGAGGCTGCAAGCCAATCTTCCATGCCATAACTCTTCCCACATCTCAGGACCTATTTCATTTCTCTAGGTACCTGAACCTACAGTCCCAGCTTTGAGAGTCATGGAATGTTAGCAATACAGGCAAAATTCTCCATGGTCAACGATCCAGAACACTTCATTTCACCAACAGAAAACAAAGGCTCAGGAAAATTTATTGATTTACCAAAAGTTGTACAAGTTTCAGGCAGGGCTAAAAATGGGCCTGGATGGTTTTTCTTTTTTTCTTTTCTTCCTTCCTTCCTTCTTTCTTTCTTGTTTTTGTTTTTCGAGGTAGGGTTTCACTCTAGCTCAGGCTGACCTGGAATTCACTATGTAATCTCAGGGTGGCCTTGAACTCATGAAGATCCTCCTACCTCTGCCTCCTGAGTGCTGGGATTAAAGGCGTGCACCACGCCAGGCTCTTTTTTTCTTTCAATTTATTTTGTTGAGGTGCTGGAAATGGAACTTAGGGCTTTGCACATGCTAAGCAAATGGTTGACCACTATGACTGTGCCATAGCCACAGCCCTGGTCTGAGAAAGGACTAACAATTTAAGGCATAGCCTTGTGAAAGCCAAATATTGTTTCCTGAATGAAGTCCAGACTGGGGGCTGGAGAGATGGCTCAGCAGTTAAAGGTGCTTGTATGCAAAGCCTGATGGCCCAGGTTTGATTCTTTAGTACCCACATGAAGCCATATGCACAAAATGCACATGTGTCTGTAGCCCTGACATGCTCATACGCATTCTCTCTCTCTCTCTCTTCAAATAAATAAATATTTTAAAAAAAAAAATAGCCAGACCTGAGCAGGGCGAGGAGGTGCACGCCTTTAATCCCAGCACTTGGGAGGCAGAGGTAGGAGGATCGTCATGAGTTCAAGGCCAGCCTGAGATTACAGAGTGAGTTCCAGGTTAGCCTGGGCTAGAGTGAGACCCCTACCTTGAATTTAAAAAAAAAAGAAAGAGCCGGGCGTGGTGGCACATGCCTTTAATCCCAGCACTCGGGAGGCAGAGGTAGGAGGATCGCCGAGAGTTCGAGGCCACCCTGAGACTACATAGTTAATTCCAGGTCAGCCTGGACCAGAGTGAGACCCTACCTCGAAAAAAAAAAAAAAAAAAAAAAGAAAGAAAGAAAGGGACACCTGTAGGATTTGGGAATAGAAACTGAATTTCTTTGAATGTAACTTGCTTTACAGATTTGAGTTTGAGGTCTTTTATGGTTTTTAAGCTACATCAAAAGCAACTGATGGCTTGGAGAGATGTTTTAGCAGTTAAGGTGCTTGCCTGCTTGATTCTCCAGGTCCCACATAAGCCAGATGCACAACGTGATGCAAGTGCACAAGGGGGTGCACTCATATGGAGTTCTATTACAGTGGCTGGAGGTCCTGGCATGCCAATTTTCTCCCTTTCTCTTTTTCTCTTTCTCTCTCTCTCTGTCTCTCTCTCGTGTGCACATGCACTAGCATTAAAAAAAAAAAAAAAAGAGCTGGGCATGGTGGCACATTCCTTTAATCCCAGCATTCAGGAGGCAGAGGTAGGAGGATCGCTGTGAGTTCGAGGCCACCCTGAGACTACACAGCAAATTCCAGGTCAGCCTGGGCTAGAGTGACAGCCAGAGGATCCCAATTCAATTCTCCAAGACCCACATAAGCCAGATATACAAGGGGGCACATGTCTCTGGAGTTCATTTGCAGTGGCTGGAGGCCCTGGCGCACCCATTCTCTCTCTCTCCCTCTTTCTCATAAATAAGTAAAATATATTTAAAAGAGAGAGAGCCGGGCATGGTGGCGCACACCTTTAATCCCAGCACTCGGGCAGCAAAAGTAGGAGGATCACCATGAATTCAAGGCCACTCTGAGTCTAAAGAGTGAATGCCAGGTCAGCCTAAGCTAGAGTAAGGCCCTACCTTGAAAAACCAAAAAAAAAAAAAAAAAAAAAAAAGAGACTGAAAGACAAAAAACTTTAGCCAGTATCAAGTCAAGCCCCTCAACTGGCTATAAATTATACTGATACTGAAACAATATTTTTTTGGTTTTTCAAGGTAGGGTCTCACTCTAGTCGAGGCTGACTGGAGTTCACTATGTAGTCTCAGGGTGGCCTTAAACTCATGGTGATCCTCCTACCTTGGCCTTCCAAGCGCTGGGATTAAAGGCGTGTGCCACCACACCCGGCCTGGAACAAATTTTTTTGGTTTTTCGAGGTAGGGTGTCACTCTGGCTCAGGCTGACCTGGAATTCACTATGTAGTCTCAGGGTGGCCTCGAACACTTGGCAATCCTCCTACCTCTGCCTCCCAAGTGCTGGGATTAAAGGCGTGCGCCACCACGCCCGGCTGGAACAAATTTTTAAATCTTTAATCATACCATCTTAACTTTTTCCATCTTCCCTGTATTTCTGTTGTCCACATGCATCACTTGTTACAAAATCAAAAACAGAGCGTGCATATAATTTTATATCCTTACTGGCACGTCATAAGAGCTTACACATATGCTTATTGTTCCAACCAATATACCAGGGGCTACGATAGAGATGCTGAGACCCAGGGAAGCAAGATGACCTCTCCAAGGCAGCCCAGCAGGCCCATGGCTAGGCAGGGGCGAGACCAAGGAGCTCCAGTGTCACTGCCAGCAACCTTAAAATAAAAGGTCTAAGAGCCCTTAGGCAGCCATAGTTCACATATGAAAAGAACAGAACTGGGATGGGGAGATGGCTCAGTGGTTAAAGACACTTGCTTGCAAAGCCTGCAGGCCCAGGTTTAGTTCCCCAGGACCTACATAGAACTGGCTACACAAGGTGGTGTATGCAAGTGGAGTTCCTTTGCAGCAGTAAGCGGCCCTGGCATAGCCATACTCCTCTTCTCTCTCTCTCAAATTATATATATTACAAAAAAAGAAGAAGAGGAGGAGGAGGAGGAGGAGGGGGAGGAGGAAGAGGAGGAGGACAATCAATATAAGCTAAAGCTGCTCAGGTTTTCAAGGCCTTGAAGACCCAGGACGCATGAACATGTGGGTGAGTATGGTGTGTGTTTAGGGAAAGGAATTGGAAGGCAGAAGCTTCCTTCTTTCCACTACTCCCACTGACTGCCTCCCTGTCTTCTACTGAACCAAAGGAAGAGGCAGAGAAACAAATGGAATCTTAATTTGCAATAGGAATAAAAGGCTTCCACTCCAACATTCTACAGCTGGCCAGTCAGAGACACGGGGGCCAGCTTGCTGCCCACCAGCATCCCTGCTTTGTCCACCTACAGTCCTTCTTTTCCCTCCCTTCTCCCTTCCTTCCTGGAAGCAATGCTTAATCTAGCTCCTTCCCTCCCCAGCCTCCAGCACAAACCATTCCATGGAGGGGCAAGTCCTAAAAGCGAGGTCTACAGAGCCACCCTGTCCCCCACACCTGAACCCAGAGGCTAAAAGAAATGTCTAGAATGAATCTAAATATAAAATCTAACAGAGACTTTGAAGGCAATACTGTACTTTAAAAAAAAATTATTTATTTGTAAGCAGAAAGAGATAGAAGAGAAGTGTGGGGGGGAGGCAGGGGAGAGAATGGGCACTCCAGGACTTCCAGCCACTGCAAAAGAATTCCAGATGCATATGCCACTTTGTGCATCTGGCTTTACATGGGTACTGGGGAGTCGAACCAAGGTCATTAGTCTTTGCAGGCAAGCACCTTAGCCACTAAGCCATCTCTCCAGCTCCCTTACTGTTTTTTGTTTTGTTTTGTTTTGTTTTTGGTTTGGTTTGGTTTTTCAAGGCAGAGTCTCACTCTAGCCCAGGCTGACCTAGAATTCACTATGTAGTCACAGGCTGACCTCAAACTTAAGGCAACCCTCCTGCCTCTGCCTCCCAAGTGCTGGGAATAAAGGCATGTGCCGCCATGCCTGGCTCTTGCTATACTTTTTAAAAAGTAAAATTTTATTTATTTATTTGAGAGAGGAAGAAGTAGATACAGGTGGAAGGAGAATGGGCATGCCAGAGCCTCCTGCAACTGCAAATAAATTCCAGACACATGCACCAATTTGTGCATCTGGCTTTACATGGGTACTGGGCCTATCAGGCTTTGCAAACAAGTGCCTTTAACCATTGTGCCATCTCTCCAACCCTTTAATGTTCTTTAAATATTTTATTTATTTATTTATTATTTATTTAACAGAGAGAAAGAGGCAGAAAGAGAGAGAGAGAGAGAAAATGGCCTCCAGCTGCTGCAAACAAACTCCAGATGCATGTGCCACCTTGTGCATCTGGCTTCCGTGGGTCCTGGGGAATCAAACTTGTGTCCTTTGGCTTTGTAGGCAAGTGCTTTAACCACTAAACCATCCCTCCAGCCTATATTTTTAAAAAATATTAAGCCTAGCATGGTGGCGCACACCTTTAATCCCAGCACTCAGGAGGGAGAGGTAGGAGAATCACTGTGAGTTTGAGGCCACCCTGAGACTACATAGTGAATTCCAGGTCAAGCCTGGGCCAGAGTGAGCCCCTACCTCAAAAAACCAAAATAAATAAATAAATAAAACATTTTATTTATTTATTTGACAGAGAGAAAGAGGCAGAGAGAGAACTAGTGTACTCTGAAAATAAAAAGGACTCACACATGGCAGCACACACCTGTCATCCCAGCACTCAGAAGACAGGGGCAGGAAAAATTTTCATTTTGAGGCCAAACTGAGTTACAAACTAAGATCTTATCTCAAATGCAGCAACAAAAAGGCCAAAAAGAATGTATTCCCTCCCCACTTCCCCATTTAAGTTTCTCAAACAGAAGCATCTTCGACACCACTCAATGCAGCTTCCCCATGGGCTCAGCTCTACCTCCTGCTCAAGCTCTAAGGGCAGAGGTAGAGATCCAGCCTCCTCTCCATACCCTACAGGGACCTGCCTGACCATCCATCTCTCCTTTCCAGGCTGAAGTTAGCATTTTTATCTCTGCCACTGACATCTCTCAACTATTTACAGAAGCCACCAGGATTAAAACAGGCAACAGGAAAATAGTGCTCAGCAACTTTCTGGATAGGAAGGGGGCAGGGCACAAAAAAAAAAAAAATCTTCCAATTCTTCTTTCTTTTTTTTTTTTTTTTCCCAAAGGGAAATGATGCCCCAACATTTCACCTCTTCCAAAGAACTCTCCGGCAGTACACAGATCTCTCACCTGGGAGCTCTTTGGGGACAGAGGCCAAGTGTAAAGGTTCTTAAGATCTCCAGGACAGGCTCCCAAAAAGAGGTTATTAAAGTTCCTCAGCCAGGGCTGAGTAAAGCGTGGGGTACTGCCCTATTCCTGTCACCCACCCACACCCCTCCCCGGACTCCTTCCAGCCTTGCAAACTCCAAGCCAGTCCAAAACACAAAAAAACAAAAACTGAACTTTGGCTTTTCTCTGTGCTTAAAATGTTTCATAATTGGAAAAAACAGTCAGCCAGGCATGATGGTGCACACCTTGATCCCCAGCATTCAGGAGGCAGAGGTAGGAGGACTGCAAAGAGTTCAGGGCCAGCCTGGGATTACAGAATGAGTTCCCGGTTAGCCTGGGCTAGAGACCCTACCTCAAAAAAACAAACAAACAAACAAAGAGAGAGAGAGATCAAGGCTAAGTTAAACTACATAGTAAGACCCTATCTCCTCGCTAAAAAAAAAATAGGGCTAGAGAGATGGCTCAGAGGTTTAAAAAGGTGCTTGCTTGCAAAGCCTGACATATGAGGGGTTTTTTGTTTGTTTGTTTGTTTGTTTGTTTGTTTGTTTTTCAAGGTAGGGTCTCACTCTCTAGCCCAGGCTAACCAGGAGTTCACTATGTAGTCTCAGGGTGAACTCGAACTCACAGTGATCCTCCTACCTCTGCCTCCCAAGTGCTGGGACACCACCACACCCAGCTGACGCATCAGTTTGACTCCCTGGTATCTATGGAAAGCCAGATGAACAAAATGGCACATGCATCTGGAGTTTGTTTGCAGGGGCAGAAGGCTCTGATGCACCCATTCTCGTTCCCTGTCTGTGTGTGTCTGTTTGCCTCTTTCTGTCTCTCTGATTCAGATAAATAAAAAGAATTGTTTGTTTGTTTGCTTTTGTTTTTGGAGGTAGGGTCTTAGTCTAGACCAGGTTAACCTGAAATTCCCTCTGTAATCTCAGGGTGGCTTTGAGCTCACAGGGATCCTCCTACCTCTGCCTTCCAAGTGCTGGGATTAAGGTCGTGAGGTACCACACCCAGTTTATTCATTTGCAAGCAGAGAGATAAAGAGGAGAGATAGACAGAGAGAATGGAGAATGGGTACACTAGGGCTTTCAGCCACTACAAACAAACTGCAGACGCATACATCACCCTGTGCATTTGGCTTTATGTGGGCATTGGGGAATTGAACTTGGGGCATGAGGCTTATATTTTTTTTAATTTTTTTTATTATTTTTTTATTATTATTTTATTTTATTTTTAGAGAGAGAGAGACAGAGAGAGATAGACAGAGAGGGAGAGGGAGACAGAAATGGGCACGACAGCAGTCTCTCAGCTGCTGTGAACGAAATCAGATGCGTGCGCCCCCCTTGTGGGCAAGTGCGGCATTGCGCCCTTGGCTCACTTTGCATCTGGCTAAACGTGGGACCTGGAGCTTGGAACCGCTGGACATTGGAACCAGCATTCTTAGGCTTAGCAGGCAGGCGCCTTAGCCGTTAAGCCATCTCTCCAGCCCAGAGGCTTATATATTTTTTAAAAAGTAAAAGGCACTGTAGCACAACTTTTAATCCCAGCAATTGGGAAGCCAAGGCAGAATGATCATTGTGAGTTCGAGACAGCAAATATATATAATGTTTTTTTTTTAATTAGACAAATAAGGCCTTATGTAGGAAACAACACAAATGCCCATTAGTGGATGAGAAGATAAACCCAATTTGGTCCACTCGACCATAGAATATTACTCAGCCACAGAAAGGAAAGCACAGATAGATACATACTACACCTGAGGAAATGATGCTGAAGAGAGAAGTCAAACACAAAAGACCACCTCGTATATATTATTACAGTCACAGGAAATATCCACAGGACACAGATCCTAGAGACAGAAAGTAGATACATGGATGCTATGGCTGGAGGGAAAGATATTGGGAACAGGGAGTGACTGTTTAATAGATAAAGATTTCTGGGCCTGGGGTGATGGCTCAGCAGTTAAAGGTGTTTGCTTGCAAAGACTGATGGACCAGGTTCAATTTCCTAGTACCTATGTAAAGCCAGACACACTAAGTGGCACATGTACTAGGAGTTTGTAGTGGCAAGAGGTACTGTTTGGTCTTGTTCTCAATCTCTCTCTCTCTCCTTCAAATAAATAATAAAAATTTTAGGGCTGGACAGATGGCTCAGTGGTTAAGGCACTTTCCTGCAAAGCCTAACAACCCGGGTTCAATTCCCCAGTACCCATGTAAAGCCAGATGCACAAGGTGTCACATGCATCTGGAGTACATTTGCAGTGGCTGGAGGTCCTGCTGTACCCATTCTCTCTGTCTCTCTTTTATCTCTCTCTGCTTGCAAATAAGTAAATAAAAATATTTAAGAAAATACAGGAGATATATATATATGTTTTTTGAGGTAGGGTCTCACTCTAGCTCAGGCTGACCTAGAATTCACTCTGTAGTCTCAGGGTGGCCTCAAACTCATGGTGATCCTCCTTCCTCTGCCTCCCGAGTGCTAGGATTAAAGGCATGCAACAACACGCCCACCCAGAAAAAGTATTTTTTAAAAAAAATCAGTCTGAGCAGGGCATAGTGGTGCACGCCTTTAATACCAGCACTCAGGAGGCAGAGGGAGGAGTACCATGTGTTTGAGGTCACCTTTAGAATACATAGTGAATTCCAGGTCAGCCTGAGCTAGTGAGACCCTGCCTCAAAAGAACAAAAAATAAAAATAATAAAAAATTAAAAATCAGTCTGGGGCTGGAGAGATGGCTTATCTGTTAAGACAGTCTACTGTGAAGCCTAAGAATGCATGTTCGAATCTCCAAGTCCCACAAAAGCCAGATGCAAAGTGATGCAAGCATCCAATGTCACACATGCACCACAAGGGGGTGCATTTTCCAGGAACAGCGTAAGCCAGATGCACAAGGTGGCCTACCCATTTGGAGTTCATTTGCAGTGGCTGGATGCCCTGGCATGCCCATTCTCTCTCTTTCTCTCTACCTGCCTCTTTCCCTCCCTCTCTCTCTCTCTAATAAATAAATTAAAATAAAATATTTTTTAAAATTAAATAATAGGGCTGGAGAGATGGCTTAGCAGTTAAGGCACCTACCTGCCTGCTAAGCCTAAGAACGCCAGTTCCAATCTCCAGGTTTAGCCAGACGCAGTGACACAAGAGTGCAATGCCACACTTGCCCACAAGGGGGCGCACACATCTGGAGTTTGTTCACAGCGGCTAAGGCTGCTGGCGCGCCAATTCTCTGTCTTCCTCTCCTTCTCTCTCTGTATCTATCTCCAATAAATAAATAAATAAATAAATAAAATGAAATAATAAAATAATTAAAATTTAAAAGCAGTCTGAAAGAAGTCAGTTTCAAAAGAGAAATTTTACTAAGTGTGGTGGTACAAGCCTTTAGTCCCAGCATAGGTTTGAAGCCAGCCTGGGGCTACAGAGTGAGTTCCAGGTCAGCTTGGGCTACAATGAGACCCTGTCTCTGGAGAAAAAGAGAGAGAGAGAGAAAGAGAAATCTGGGCGTGGTGATGCACAAATTTAATCCCAGCACTTGAGAGGCGGAGGTAGGAGGATCACCATGAGTTCGAGGCCACCCTGAGACTACAGAGTGAATTCCAGGTCAGCCTGGGCTACAGTGAGACCCTACCCCCTACCTCAAAAAACCAAAAAAAAAAAAAAGAGAGAGAGAGAGACATTTTTAATTTCCTCAACTTCCAAGGAAGAGGTGTAGGTGAGATCATGACGGGAGCTTCAGTTCCCTCAGGAGCCACTTCAGAGCTCTCTGGCCAGCCTGCCCAAGAGAACTAGTGGGGAAGAAATGACAGAACCAGCGCTGCAAGGCCTCAGCTCAAAGAGAAATCTGAAGTACCATGTCCTCAGACCTCCAGGATGGCAGGAGGAAGAGGAGAGGTCACAGGTGCTCACGCTCTCAGAATTCTTCCAATCAAAAGGGTTCGTGGGGGAAAAAAGGGGAGTTCTTGGGGGAAGGAGCAAGGGTGACCAGTGGCCCATGGTAAATTTTGAACTGAAATGTCTGAGTAGAGGCTTAGCTTGTGCCACTCAACTGGCACGTCCCAGATATGCAGATGACGAGGCCTCTCTGTCAGATCTCATCCTATTCTCCCCTTCACCAATCCCAGCACAAATATCACTTCCTTCAGGAAATCTCCTGGATCTACTCCCACCAGAACGCATCCTGCCCTTGCTCATTCCATTCTAATACTTAAAACGTGTGGTGTTTCTCAACAAGGGAAACACAATAGCAGTACTGCTGGCATTTAGGGCAGGGCCATTCTTATAGGACATGTGGCATTCCCTCTAACTCCTGCCCACCAAAAGCCAGGAGTGCTCAGCCTCATTTTGACAAACAAAAGTCACTCCCACACTTTTCAAAGGGCTTGCCAGGAGGGTGGGGCCACCCCCTGAGGAGAACTACTGCATAGTTATTAGGGAATATATTTGGCTACCAGCCCACTAACAATCTGGGGGCAAAGACAAGCCTAAGTCCCTCCAGGACAGCAGAGCCTGCTTAGATCTGTGTCTTCCTAGGCTGTTTATTAACTAAGTCTGGCACCCACAAGAAGGTGAGGGAAGCTTTGCCAAGACCCCTGCTCTAGAACAGGCAGTAAAGCACAAAGGCTCTAGGGTCTGATGTGCCTGCACTGTGTGTGTGACCTTGGCCAATTAATTAAACTCTCCAAGCCCCTTGATAAAAAGGGGGCAGAGGAACTAAATCCCACCAAGACTAAAGGGTTGTTAGGAGTCTCAACCTCCTATTCTCCACAGAGAGGACAAAAATCCCCATCACAGGGGGCTAGAGAGATGGCTTAGGGGTTAAGGTGTTTGCCTGCAAAACCAAAGGATCCCGGTTCGGTTCTCCAGGCCCCACATAAGCCAGATGCACAAGGGGGTGCATGTGTGTCTCTCTCTCTCAAATAAAAGTATATATATAAACCGGGCGTGGTGGCTCACGCCTTTAATCCCAGCACTCAGGAGGCAGAGGTAGGAGGATCGCCATGAGTTCAAGGCCACCCTGAGACTACATAGTTAATTCCAGGTCAGCCTGGGCCAGAGTGAGACCCTACCTCGAAAAACTAAAAAAAAAAATTTAAAAAAAAAAGTATATATATATTTTTTTAAAAAAACCTTTTATTTAAAAAAATTTTTTTAATTAAAAAAAATCTCCACCACATAGGATTTAGGTAGGTAGAATGAAATGAGATAATGCAGGCAACACAAAGCACGATATCTGGCACACAGCCAAGAACACAGTGTTATTGGAGGTGGGAGTGTGGCTCACTGGAAGAGGGTATGCTCAAGGCCGTAGTTTCCATCCCCAGGACCAAAAAAGTTATTTTTAAAAAATATCTTAGCCATGAGCCGGGCGTGGTGGCGCACGCCTTTAATCCCAGCACTCGGGAGGCAGAGGTAGTAGGATCGCCAAGAGTTCGAGGCCACCCTGAGACTACATAGTTAATTCCAGGTCAGCCTGGACTAGAGTGAAACCCTACCTCGAAAAAAACATTAAAAAAAAAAAAAAATCTTAGCCAGATATGGTGGCACATGCCTTTAATCCCAGAACTCAGGAGGCAGAGGTAGGAGGATCACCATGTGTTCAAGGCCACCCCAAGAATACAGAGTGATTCCAGGTCAGCCTGAGCTAGAGTGAGACCCTAACCTGAAAAAAAATTTTTTTAATCTTATTTTCAGGCTGGAGAAATGGCTTAGTGATTAAGGCGCTTGCCTGTGAAGCCTAAAAACCCAGGTTCCATCTCTCCAGATCCCACACAAGCCAGATGCAGAAAAGTGAAGCAAGTGCAAGGTCACACATGCCCATTAGGTGGTGGCAAGCATCTGGAGTTCGTTTACAATAGCTGAGGCCCTGGCACGCCAATTCTCTCTCTTCTCTATCTTTCTTGCTCACTCTCTAAAAATAAAAAGAAAATAAAAAATAATTTAAAAATCTTATTTTGGGGGGCTGGAGAGATGGCTTAGTGATTAAGGTGCTTGCCTGCAAAGCCTAAAGACCAGAGTTCAATTGCCCAGTACCCACGTAAAGCCAGATGCACAAAGTGGCAAATGTATTCCGAGTTCTTCTGCAGTGGCTGGAGGCCCTAGGTGCACCCATTCTCTCTGTCTCTCTTGTTTCTCTCTCTCTTCTTGCAAATAAATAAATAAATAAATAAATAAATAAATAATTAATTAATTAATTAATTTAAATTTTTTTATTTTTCTTTATTTATTTGAAAGAGAAAAAAGGCAGATATAGAAAGAATGGATGCACCAGAGCCTCTAGCCACTGCACACAAACTCCAGATGCATGTGCCACCTTGTGCATCTGGCTTACGTGAGCCTTGAGGGATCAAATCTGGATCCTTTGGCTTTGCAGGCTAGCGCCTTAACCACTAAGTCATCTTTCCAGGCCAAAAGTTGTCTGTCTGTTTGTTTGTTTGTTTCTTTTTGCTTGCTTGTTTTTTGAGGTAAGGTCTCACTATAGCCCAGGCTGACCTGGAACTCTGTAGTCCCAGGCTGACCTCAAACTCAAGAGATCCTATCTCTGCCTCTGCCTCTGCAGTGTTGGGATTAAAGGTCTGCATCACCATGCCCCAGCAGAGGGGGAACATGGGTGCACCAGGGCCTCTAGCCAGCTGCAAAGAATTCCAGATGCATGTACCACTTTGTGCATTTGGCTTTATTTGGGTACTGGAGAATCGAACGCTGGTGATTAAACTTTGCAGGCAAACACCTTAACGGCTGAGCCATCTCTCCAGCCACCCAAAAGTCATTTTTATTTAAGATACGGGCTCAGCAAATAATAGCTAGTATTCCTTAGTACAAAAATATGCTTCAGGGCCCACCAACGATGCTTGCTTTCTGTGTGGTTAAGAGCAGCCATCTGGGAAGGGTTTAGAGACTCACCCTAAAGCTGAGTTTGCACAGCATGCACTGTCACTACACCGTTTAGTGGGATGGCTCCAAACAGTTGCAACCACCTCTTCCAAAGAACAAAAGGAGCTACAGAGGCACAGAGATATCCTTCTCTCTCCTCTGGGGGCAGAATTGGGACAGTACTGGCATTGCTGATCCTAGGGGGCCCCTGCAGTTTTCTACCCTAGGACTGGGGGAAAACAAACAGCAGGCTAAGGAAGAAAAAGTTCCCCATAGGAGCCGGCCGTGGTGGCACACGCCTTTAATCAGTACTCGGGAGGCAGAGGTAGTAGGATCGCCAAGAGTTCGAGGCCACCCTGAGACTACATAGTTAATTCAGGTCAGCCTGACTAGAGTGAAACCCTACTGAAAAAAACATTAAAAAAAAAAAAAAATCTTAGCCAGATATGGTGGCACATGCCTTTAATCCCAGAACTCAGGAGGCAGAGGTAGGAGGATCACCATGTGTTCAAGGCCACCCCAAGAATACAGAGTGATTCCAGGTCAGCCTGAGCTAGAGTGAGACCCTAACCTGAAAAAAAATTTTTTTAATCTTATTTTCAGGCTGGAGAAATGGCTTAGTGATTAAGGCGCTTGCCTGTGAAGCCTAAAAACCCAGGTTCCATCTCTCCAGATCCCACACAAGCCAGATGCAGAAAAGTGAAGCAAGTGCAAGGTCACACATGCCCATTAGGTGGTGGCAAGCATCTGGAGTTCGTTTACAATAGCTGAGGCCCTGGCACGCCAATTCTCTCTCTTCTCTATCTTTCTTGCTCACTCTCTCTAAAATAAAAGAAAATAAAAAATAATTTAAAAATCTTATTTTGGGGGGCTGGAGAGATGGCTTAGTGATTAAGGTGCTTGCCTGCAAAGCCTAAAGACCAGAGTTCAATTGCCCAGTACCCACGTAAAGCCAGATGCACAAAGTGGCAAATGTATTCCGAGTTCTTCTGCAGTGGCTGGAGGCCCTAGGTGCACCCATTCTCTCTGTCTCTCTTGTTTCTCTCTCTCTTCTTGCAAATAAATAAATAAATAAATAAATAATTAATTAATTAATTAATTTAAATTTTTTTATTTTTCTTTATTTATTTGAAAGAGAAAAAAGGCAGATATAGAAAGAATGGATGCACCAGAGCCTCTAGCCACTGCACACAAACTCCAGATGCATGTGCCACCTTGTGCATCTGGCTTACGTGAGCCTTGAGGGATCAAATCTGGATCCTTTGGCTTTGCAGGCTAGCGCCTTAACCACTAAGTCATCTTTCCAGGCCAAAAGTTGTCTGTCTGTTTGTTTGTTTGTTTCTTTTTGCTTGCTTGTTTTTTGAGGTAAGGTCTCACTATAGCCCAGGCTGACCTGGAACTCTGTAGTCCCAGGCTGACCTCAAACTCAAGAGATCCTATCTCTGCCTCTGCCTCTGCAGTGTTGGGATTAAAGGTCTGCATCACCATGCCCCAGCAGAGAGGGGAACATGGGTGCACCAGGGCCTCTAGCCAGCTGCAAAAGAATTCCAGATGCATGTACCACTTTGTGCATTTGGCTTTATTTGGGTACTGGAGAATCGAACGCTGGTGATTAAACTTTGCAGGCAAACACCTTAACGGCTGAGCCATCTCTCCAGCCACCCAAAAGTCATTTTTATTTAAGATACGGGCTCAGCAAATAATAGCTAGTATTCCTTAGTACAAAAATATGCTTCAGGGCCCACCAACGATGCTTGCTTTCTGTGTGGTTAAGAGCAGCCATCTGGGAAGGGTTTAGAGACTCACCCTAAAGCTGAGTTTGCACAGCATGCACTGTCACTACACCGTTTAGTGGGATGGCTCCAAACAGTTGCAACCGCTGCCTCTTCCAAAGAACAAAGGAGCTACAGAGGCACAGAGATATCCTTCTCTCTCTCCTCTGGGGGCAGAATTGGGACGAGTACTGGCATTGCTGATCCTAGGGGGCCCCTGCAGTTTCTACCCTAGGACTGGGGGAAAAACAAACAGCAGGCTAAGGAAGATAAAAGTTCCCCATAGGGAGCCGGCCGTGGTGGCACACGCCTTGAATCCCAGCACTCGGGAGGCAGAGGTAGGAGGATCGCTGTGAGTTCCAGGCCACCCTGAGACTACATAGCGAATTCCAGGTCAGCCTGAGCTAGAGTGAGACCCTACCTTAAAAAAAAAAAAAAAAAAAAAAGTTCCCCATAGGGTGGTGGACTCTGCGTGTCCCACCCCCAGATCAGATGGCCACTTTTCTGCCCATGCAGTGAGATGCCCGCCCCAGCATCTCAAGTGCAAGGTGCCACCTCTCCAGCTCCAAGTGAGAGCCAGCCCAGGAGGAGGTTGGCAGAGCTGTGAAAACACCCCACTTCCCAAACTGGGCAGCCAGGGAGGTGGGGAGAAGCCACGCAAAGCTCCAGGCAGGATCGGGTGACAAGGGGCACTAAGCCCCGATATTCAGCTAGCGGGCTTGGGCCCATGTCCCCAATCAGGCGGAGCAAGCACTCCTCGGAGCTCTGCAGCCCTGACATAAATTTAGGTCAAAAGGATCAAACCGACTGGTGAGGTCCGGGCTCGGAGATGAGGTGGAGTGATCAGAGGGCAGAATGAAGTCCCCACAACCGCAACTCGAGAGTCCTGCCGCCCGGTGTCCAAGCTCCTAGGGCCGGGTCTGCCCAGCGCCTAGCCGGCTGCAGGGGTGGGATGCTCTAAGTCGGGCGCCCGGCTTCCCGGGACCTTGCGCTCAGGTTGCTCACCTGTCAATCGCAAGGGATGGGCCTAGGCCGCCTCCAAGATCCCGGACCGCACGGGCTTGGGTGACCTCGGTCCAAACTCCGGGTCCGCCCCTGTCCCCGGGCCGAGCGCGGCCCAGCCGAGGAAGCCCGCCGCTCCCCACCCCCCGAGGCCCGGGCGCATGGAGGATGCGGGGGAAGGGACACTCGGGAGCCGCAGCCCTCCACGTGGCGGGGCGCGGGGCAGCGCACGTGGGATCCCCTCTGTGGAGGAAGCTCCCCCCGGGCTGGCTATTTGGGCTTTGTCTGCCATCCCGACGGTGGTTTCCCCCGTCCCCGGGATGAAGGAAGATGGACTGGGAGACGGCGACCGGGGCCGCGGCAGTAAGCAGCCCAGCATCTTCCGCCCCGCACGGCTAAGGCCAGCTCACCTGGGCTCCGCGCCGCCGCCGCCGCCTCCCGCGCTCGCTCGGCGCCCCCGGCTCGGCTCAGCCCGGCTGGCTCACGGCGCGGCCGCGCGCGCTCCTCTCAGAGGCCCGGCAGGCGTGCCGACTGGCGGCGCGCGGGGGCGGGGTGAGTCTCAGGCTGCGCGCCGATTGGTTGAAGCCGTTGGCACACTCGGCGCAGAGCGCGCGCGCCCGTCGTCTCGGCCGCGCGCTGGGGGGGGGCAGCTGTTGGCGCGGCGCAGACGCCCTGTGGCCTCGCGGCGCGCACCTGCCGGGCTCTC